>OX422220.1:465815508-467254883 GCA_949130495.1 Sambucus nigra | reverse complement strand
CGGAAAAATCCACTTTCTCTCTCTTTTTCTCCTTCTCTTTTTCTCTTTGGAGAATTGTTTCTCCCGTAGGCTTTTAAGCCTTATCTCCCAACATACACATCTTTAAATGATAATACACACTTTAAATGACTCGGTAACTTTAATTCGAGTCAAACGAGCTTAGATTATTTCGGAACCTAAATAGACCCCAAGTACAGTCATTTCGACTTTCTCGACCCTTCCGGACACAACTACACCCTCATAATCGCCATTCGAAACACTTTCTAACGACTTCAAATTTTGACCTCAATTGCTGATTTAATTTTTCTCCAAATAAAAATTATATTTATTTCTCCCAAAATAAATAAATCATCGTCTCCCTGACCTCGGGTTGTTACACTATATTTGGACCCTTGATTATTCATTAAGTTTTGCATATAATATTTTTTGTGGTCATTGATTTTATATACATTGCGTGCATGTATGTTCCATGAAAGTAAATATTTTTGCACACTCTATGAATTAAATATTTAAATGAATTTAAGTATAAACAAACTTAGAATATCTGTGAAAGCAACCAAATGAATTAATTGGTATATCTGTATAATCACATGAAAGAAAATTTCATGAAACGAGGTTCTTGGGTTCCAAAAGTTTTATGACCAAATCAAAATGGATTTGGTTCCCTTATTATCATTTATTTTATGGAAATTTAATTATGTCTTTAAATCTACTTATTTTATAAAAGTGTAAATATGAAATTTGACATGTTTTCAGTGATAGTTTTCTTATGCCTATAATAAGAAATAATTGAAATTAAAATTAAAATTAAAATTGTCGACTTACTCGGGATTTCATGAATTTTTTTTGTCAATCTGAAACGATCTAATGATTAAAAAATCACCGTTTTTGGCGATGAACGTTGTTTTGGTTATTTGAGCCGGTTTAAGCTCTCAAAACCTTAAATTTGGCACATCTGGTAATAAAGTTAATAGCTATTTCTTTCTTCATTTTTTTTTAAAATTTCGCTCATTGGAGAATATTTGAAGAGTTTTCTTAAATCTTTTATAGTGAATACTTTAAATTTTCATTCTTGAAAATTCTGTATTTCTCCATTTTATATGTTTTAATAAATACATCACTTGTCTTACCTTATTTGGCTTTCATTATATTTTTTGTGTACACAAAATATGGTTATCATTATTATAATTATGGTTAAGGTTTTGATATTAATATTTATATTATGTTACATTATGTCTCCATCAAAGAGCCGTAGTCTATAATTGTAATATTAAATTACTGTGTATAAATTTGGTTGTTAATAGGTACACATATAATTATTATTATTGTTAGATTATTGATGCAATGATGATGTGACTTGTTCATTGTAAGATTGCCCAAAAGGACAATTTCGATTATTAAATGAATATTAATGAGTATTTTTTTAGCATCAACTTAACCTCGAAGGATTTAAATTTTTTCTTGAAACTAATATTTACATGAAGTTTAATTCGGTGCTAAAAAATTCTCCAAAATTGAAAACATTACATAATGTGTATAAGCTTATTATTTTCATTATGAGTAATATAATATTAAAAGCATGCCTTAAAATTTTCATTTCAATATTTATATAACGATTCCATCAAAGTGGTCTACTATAATAAACTGTAGATGTTGAATTTGGTGATAACATTCAAAAAATTTGTTTTGACATGCCTTAAGATTTTCATCTCAGTATTTATATAACTATTAGATTACGATTCTACCTGTTGATACCAAATTTAGTCTGCTGACATGGCCCAATTGAGTGAAGACACGTGGCAATCTACATGGCAACAACAAACACTTCCGAAAAACTCAGACGCTCCGAGAAACAATACTACAACGAGGAACACTGCTTCCCCGAGGAACTCAGACGCTCCGACCAACAAGAACTCTACGAGGAACTTCTGAGTACCGATCAACTTTTGAGTACCGAGCAGCTTAGGTGGTACGAGAAGCTTAGGCGGTCCGAGCTGCACCTCGAACAAAGCATTAATAGCAGGATAACCAATAGTTTGACTGTTCATTAAATGCTTATCATTCAAATGTATACACTTAAGGGGCATTGAATGTATTAACCTTTCACATGTACAGTATTGAATGTATTACCCTTTCACATTACAGCCTTAGGGCTATAAATACATTGTATCACCCTCATTGTAAGGGGACCGGAATTTTTTGATTAAACTTGTAATCGAGAATTCCCAAACAGTCATCAATAACAGAAACAATGGACGTAGGCCATTCTTGTAAGGCTGGACCACTTTAAAACTTCTTTGTCTCATTTATTTTATCTTTGATTAAATAATTAGATATAATCTAATTTTTTACATCAACAGATTGGCGCCGTCTATGGGAAACGACTGGTAATATCGTTTTTCATCAAAAACAATTAATCATAAATGGCTGATATTCCAGAACCCAACAATCGAAACGCTGGAAGCCCTCCAAATCCATCTGCTCCGCCAAATATTCCATATCTGGCTGGAATAATGACAAATCTGGCCCAGGGCCAGACAATCATGCAAGAAACGATGCGACAACTCATACAAACCCTCCATAGAGGTGCACCAACCCATTTAGGACTGCGAAGTATTCAAAGAAATACCCGTTTACCTTCTTCACGTACTAGGCGTACTGATTCATATCGTACTGAGGAATCTGAAGATTTTTATTATCAACCTGGATGAACTTTGTCAGTGTGGGCCACAGATACTGAACAACGTATCACTCTCTCTCCAGAAAGGACTTGTGCACTAGAAAGATTAAGTAGAGTATCTCCTTTTGATCGATTAGGTCCTAGGAGGAGCAAAAGTCCTCCTAGAGCCGCATCAAGGAGTTTTTGACGACCATCAGATTTAAGGGAAGGATCCGCCCAGTCGCGACCAGCCGCTCGTTAAGATAGATCCCAAGAATCCACATCAATGCGATCAGTTGCTCGAACCAACAAGCCCGAGGAAGGAAACGATGCGTGGAAAGGCTCTATTCAGAGGCTGGAGGATAGATTAGGGGAAATGGCTAAGGCCAAGAACCCTCTACAATGAACTTTTGTTCAAGGAACACCTTTTGTCCAGGCCATTATAGATTTTCCAACACCATCAAAGTTCAAAGAACCTGTTGTGACCCCCAAATATGATGGAAAGACCGACCCTATCCTTCATATAGAACAATACCAAGCTATAGCCGAAATCTATGCTGTTCCAGATGAGATGAGATGCAGAGGATTCTCGAGAACTCTTACCAGATCTTCTCAAATATGGTATAATAATCTTCCTCGGGGTAAGATCTCAACTTTCTTTCAACTGGTCGAGTTATTCATTGGGAATTTTTGTTTTAGGACAAAGCCAGTTAAACGAGTAGCGCATTTGTTAAGTGTTAGACAAAAAGCTGGTGAAAGTACCAGAGATTATATAACTCATTTTAATAATGAGAAGCTCGAAGTCATTGATTATGAGGAAAAGACAACGATTACCACCTTAATGAGTGGACTACTACCCAACAAGTTGTACTACACTTTGGCCAAAGATTTAACTGGAACCATGTCAGATCTGATGGGAAAAGTGGTCAAGATCACGAATGCCGAGGAGGCTATGGCTACGAAGAAGAATATGGATGCCAAAGAAACTAAGGTGGAAGGTGATAAAGCTAAGAAGAAAGAGCATAAGAACAATGGTAGTGACAAACATTCAAGAACAAGGTCGTCATGGGAAGTATTGAAGAAATTTGATAATTATACTCCTTTGAAGAAAGACATCAACCATATTCTAGAAGAAATCAAGAACAACTAGGAATTAAATTGGCCAGAGAAAATGAAAGCAGAACCCGAAAGGAGAAATAAGGCAAAATATTGAGAGCTTCACAAAGATCATGGCCATATGACTAAAAATTGCATAGCTCTTCAGAATGAGATTGAAACACTCATCAGACGAGGAAAACTGGCAAAGTATGTTGATCGAAGGAATGATAGAAGAAACAATGATCGAGCAAGAGAGAGGTCTAGATCTCCTCGTCGAGAAGAGGAGAACAAGAAGAGAGACCATGAAGTTGATCCAGAAGACGACCCCGATCTTCCTAAGAGACCAAGGCAGCCAGACCGTGAGGTATTTTCAATACGCTTTGGGTCATTTAACTGTAATGTTATTACATGTGGAGATGTAGGAGGAGGAGACCTTACTGCCGAGAGAAAAGCTTACCTCTGTGAGGCTCAAGCTTGCTCATACAGTCAATGAATAAATCTAGCTGAGGAGGATCGCTCGATAAAGGTGAACAAAGAGAAATTGGTCATTGGTTTCTCAAAGAACGACCTCGCAGGTGTTCTATATCCTCATGATGACCCATTAGTGATCAAAATGAGGATGAAGGAGGTAATGATTTCAAGAGTACTGGTAGATAATGGTAGCTCGGCAGACATTATATTCTACTCATTCTTCAACAGTTTAAATCTAAAGCTATCTCAACTGGACCCTTATCATAGACCCCTCCTCGGTTTTGCTGGTGAGAAAGTATTTCCACTTGGGACGATCAAGTTGGATATATTCATTGGTACATGGCCTGCTTATCGAACAGAAAGAATACGCTTCTTCGTGATGGATAAGAATGTTCAATCATCATACAATATCATCATGGGAAGGGTAGGACTAAAGAAGTTCGAGGTTGTACCATCTACAGTACATCAATGCCTAAAATTTCCAACAAATTTTAGAGTAGGAGTTGTTAAAGGTGATCAAAAAGTAGCTCGGGAATGCTGTTATTCATCCGCCGAGCAAGAGGAAATGGAGGAGTCAAGGAAAAAGACCATCACCTATCAAGTGGATGAAGGTGAAGAAATTGAAACATTGGATCCTAGAGATGAGTCGCAACTCGTGAAAGGTCAAGTGGTGGAAGCTACTAAAAACATCATCCTGGACGACGATCACCCTGAACGAACTACTCAAGTAGGTTCGTCGTTGGAAGCCTCACTAAAGCAGAAAGTGATAACTTTCCTACGAAGCAGAAAGAAAACTTTTGCGTGGAGTCATGAGGATATGCATGGGATAGACCCAAATTTCTTATGTCACGAACTCAATGTGAATAAGGAGATTAAGCCTGTGAAACAGAGAAGAAGAGTATTTAGTCCCGAGAAGAATCAATCTATACAGGAGGAAGTTGAGAAGCTCCAGAAAGCTTGTTTTATTGAAGATGTTAAATATCCAGACTGATTAGCAAAGGTGGTGATGGTGACAAAGAAGAACAATAAATGGAGGATGTGTGTAGACTTCACCGACCTCAACAAAGCGTGCCCAAAGGATCATTTTCCGCTGCCCCGAATTGATCAACTAGTGGATGCTACCTCGGGACATGAGCTGCTGAGCTTCATGGATGCTTATTCTGGTTACAATCAGATTAAAATGAAACCTGAAGACAGGGAGAGTACTTATTTCATTACCCCTAGGGAACTTATTGTTATAATGTTATGCCTTTTGGTTTGAAAAATGCAGGTGCAACATATCATCGGCTGATGAACAAAGTGTTTGTAGAACAAATCAGTTGCAATATGGAAGTATATGTTGACGATATGCTGACAAAGAGTAAGAAAGCTGCTGATCATCTAGTTTATTTAAGCCAGACCTTTGATCAACTAGATAAATACCAAATGAAGTTGAACCCGACGAAGTGCATATTTAGAGTACGAGAAGGCATGTTTCTCGGATACATTGTCAATCAGCGAGGCATTGAAGCTAACCCTGAAAAGATCAAAGCTCTGTTAGGGCTGCGATCCCCAACGACGAAGAAAGAGGTGTAGAGTCTTACAGGATGAGTAGTAGCACTCAACAGATTTGTATCGCGAGCAACTGATCGATGTCTTCCATTCTTCAAGACGCTCAGAAAAACTTTTGAGTGGAATGATAAATGTGAGAAGGCTTTCCAAGACTTGAAGAAATACTTAGGAACACCTCCACTATTATCCAGGCTAGTGATGGGAGAAAAATTATACTTGTATCTGGCAGTGTCTGAGAATGCAGTTAGTTCGGCATTGATAAGAATGGAGAATGGAATATAAAAAACAATCTACTACACAAGTAAGGCCTTTCGAGGAGCAGAGATCAGATATCCAAAGCTGGAAAAATTAGCACTAGCATTGATCAAGGCAAGTAGAAGAATGAAGCCATACTTCCAGTATCATACAATAGTAGTATATACTGATATGCCATTGAGACAAGCACTTCATAAACCAAAAAAGTCAGGAAGATTGATGTGCTGGGCAATAGAACTCGGTGAATATGATATAGTTTATGAACCCAGATCATCGCTAAAAGGGCAAGCGGTAGCAGATTTTATAGCAGAGTTCACCTATCCTGATACCCCCGAGGAGGAAAATTTACTCGCTGATCAACCTGTGGATGTTACAGGATCATCAAATGCAAGCCCAAACCAACTTAGCTTGGTAAAAGGGCAAGTATATGTTACAGGATCATCAAATTCAAGCCCAGACCAGCTTAGGTTGGTAAAAGGGCAAGAAAAGATGATCAACGAATAACAAGAAATATCAGGAGATGGTGAAAGGAAGCAGCAAATTTTCCACCGAGGAACTCTATCAGATCATCAATTTGAAGACGAGTTGCCTATATGGAGTCTGTATGTGGATGGTTCATCCTGCACTACAAAATGTGGCGCAGGAATAGTTTTGAACAGTCCGGATGAGGTCGACATGGAATACTCCTTACGCTTCCAATTCAAAGCTTCCGATAATGAGGTTGAATATGAAGCCATGATTGGAGGTCTCAGTTTGGCAAAAACCATGGGGGCAGAACAAGTTATTATTTTCAGTGACTCGCAATTGGTCATAAATCAAATGATGGGAGTATATGCAGCCAAAGGAGAATAAATGATCATATATCATGCAAAAGCAAAGGAACTGGTGTCAGAATTTGCTGCTATTTAGCTGGTCAGAATACCAAGAATGGAGAATGTAAGAGCAGACGCCTTAGCTCGATTAGCATCAGCTACTCGTATCGAGCTGCGAAGAACAATCCCAATTGAAGTTTTAGCTGGTCGGAGTATAGATGAAGATCTATCAATAAAATTTAATACCCTCGATTTAGGATCATCATGGATGGATCCCATCAGGGCATATATTGAGAAAGGGGAATTACCAACTGACAAACTTGCAGCCAAGAAACTGAAGTTTAAGGCTGCTTGTTATGTACTGACTAACAGTATTCTATACAGACGAGGAGTTATAGCAAGTTTGCAGAGATGTGTGCATCCCACCGAGGTGAAAGATTTAATTGAAGAGGTCCATGAAGGGTCCTGTGGAGCCCATGTAGCAGGTCAGACTCTTTTGCAAAGGGTGATGACGCAAGGATACTACTGGCCAATGATGAGGGCTGATTGTATAGCCTACGCTAAGAAATGTGAAAAGTGTCAACGCTTATCCTCTATCCGAAGAACTCCCTAAGCATTATTGACACCCATTACTTCCCCTTGGCCATTTGCCATATGGGGAATAGATTTGGTTGGGCCACTGCCGACGATCAAGGGAAGATTTAAGTATCTCGTGGTCGTTGTGGACTATTTTACTAAATGGGTTGAAGCTGAGCCTCTCATTGATATGATGTATGACAAGGTGTACCAATTTATTTGGAAGAACATCATTTGTCGATATGATCTTCCTCATGACTTCATCACAGACCATGGAACACAATTTGACAACGAGGAGTTCGCTGCCTATTGCCATCAGTCAAATATTTTGAAGATCGACTCAGCACCAGGCCATCCTCAAAGCAATGGACAAACTGAAGTGACAAACAGAACGCTGCTAAATGGCTTGAAGAAAAGGCTGGATGATGCGAAAGAAAATTAGATCAACGAGCTATAATCAGTACTATAGGCTTACTGAACTACTCCCCGAGTAGCAATAGGGGAATCTCCATATATGCTAGCATTTGGAAGTGAATATGTTATACCCACCGAATTGGGTCTCCCAACACAGAATACTAAATTTTAATTCCCCTCTCAGCGATTTAATGAGAAGTTTAGACTTGGACATGCTCGAGGAGGTTAGAGAAGAAGCAGCCATTAGAAATGCTGCTTACCAGTAGCGAACAACTTTGTTCTATAACAAGAGAGTGAATAAGTGTGACTTGAAAGAAGGAGACTATGTGCTAAAGAAGGTGATTCAAAAGCACAACACACTGGAACCAAACTGGCATGGACCCTACCGAGTTAAAGAAGTTGTTCGACCAGAGACATACCGAATAGAAACTTTAGAGGGGGAGGAGTTTAAGAATGAATTGAATGCTGAACACTTGCGCAAATATTATCAGTAATCTAAACTCTCGTGTAATGAAGTTTCATCAGTATGAATAAAGCGACAATGTTCTGTCCAATTCTTTCCTTTTATTAGAATTTTTTTGCAGAATACTAGTGCTACACACTACTCAACAAAACTCGGACTACTCTACTCAAATGTATTCCTCGGGAAGTAAAAGTATTCCTAATAATGCCAACTTATGTTGGTTAGGAAGTAAATGTATTCCTACGGGAAGTAAAACTATTCCTAAAAATGCCATCTTATGTTGGTTAGGAAATGTATTCCTAAAAATGCCAACTTATGTTGGTTAGGAAGTAAATGTATTCCTACGAGAAGTAAAACTATTCCTAAAAATGCCAACTTATGTTGGTTAGGAAATGTATTTCTAAAAATGCCAACTTATGTTAGTTAGGAAGTAAATGTATTCCTACGGGAAGTAAAACTGTTCCTAAAAATGCCAACTTATGTTGGTTAGGAAATGTATTCCTAAAAATGCCAACTTATGTTGGTTAGGAAGTAAATGTATTCCTACAGGAAGTAAAACTATTCCTAAAAATGCCAACTTATATTGGTTAGGAAATGTATTCCTAAAAATGCCAACTTATGTTGGTTAGGAAGTAAATGTATTCTCGAAAACGCCAACTAAAGTTGGTCAGGAGGTAAAATTATTCCAATAAGTGCCAAAGTTGCTCGTTAAGAAAAAATCCACTAACTATGGCTGGTCGGGAATAAAAACCCACTAACTGTAGTTGGTCGAAAAGGAAAATTTACCGACATTGGTTGGTCAAAAACAGTTTATGAATACGAGAAAGTGATCGAGCAAAATTTTTGATACTCGTAACTTTTTAAATTACTACTAAGTTGGTAGAGAAACAAAACATCATTTTTTGTCAAATGATTACCACAAATTCAAACTAGTTGACGATAAGTTGATCGATAAATAACACAATATTATTATCTTTTTAAAAGATACACATGCACAAATATAAAGTGTTACAAGACAATGGCAGTCAAGATTTGCAAATAAAATTATTTCATTAAATGTAGAACAAAATACATCAGGAATGAAATACAAATTTATTACATCAATATTCCTATTCTATTGGTTTCTTCCCCTCTGCTTTTGAAACAGGCTCCTCGCCACCAGGTGGATCATTTAAAGAAAGAGGAGAATTTATGAAGTTAAGATCTTTTAACATCCTGATATTCATCACAAATGGTCGATCTAGTAGGTGCTCGGGATGAGATATCTCGACATTGGAGTGGAGATTGTAATCGTCGAGGTATTTGGAAATCAGACATCGAGGGATTGCCCGAGCAGGGATCCAACTTATATCAAGCTTGAATTGTGGCACTGGTAGGTCGAGTAGCCCAGGATTATGGTAATCCCATAGGCAATGACCCTGTTCCAGTTGTAGGACACCTAAGGCATTCAACCATCCCTGTTTGTAGCCCTCATTATTTGCATTTTGGATACGATCGTCCAAGTGGTAGAGAGCCTCGTTGTAGCCAGCCATCCATAACTCTCTGGGCTGTTTATGGAATTGATATGTCAATCTTTCCAGTTGCTCGTGGAGATTTTTTATGAAGAGTTATTTATTCTCCAAGATAGATTTCTGCGCAGAAAGCTGCTCTTCGAGACCCCTGATCTTCTTAGACATCTCAGCCAATGCCTGGTTCTTCGCCATCAGTTGGAAGGCCTAGTTCTCCAAAGAAGATTGAGTCCTCTGTTCCTCGACAGGAATCCGAGTAGATCTTGCTCGTCCAAGAGAAGAAGTAGAAGGGCCAATTCTCTTCAAGGTATCCAATTCGTCCCTCAGGTTGGCGTTTTCAACTTCCAAGAAAGAGAATCCCTCATCGTTCACAGGAACCAAAGCATTTGAGGTGGAGGTAACAGATTTTAATTGAGATACTTCTCTTTGCAAGTTGTTATTTTCTTGCTCCAATAACTCGACTATTTGTCGGTGCTCCTCAACCTCGTCTTTCAAAGTTCTTTCCCTCACATCGTAAGCAGCAAATCGTTTATCATATCCCTTGTCGGCAATGATTTGCTGATACTTCTTCTCGTACCCCTCATGCAAAAGGGTAGTGGATTCCTTATATTGTTGCTGAAGTTCTTCAAGAGTGCCTTAGCATATCATAATAAGCTACATTATTGGCCACTACACGATCAAGCAGACATTTCAAATATTGGTAGGCTTCAATTGCCTGTTCTGAAGCATCTTGGCCGAGGATGTCGACGATTTGTGCTGCACTCAGATCTGTGTGACCAGCCTTAAAATATTCATTGCATTGCCCTAACAGCTTTGTATCATGAGAAGACAATAATTCTATCCTGTCCAGAAACTAGTAGAGGAAGAAAAAGCAATAATCAATAAGAGTACCAACATAGCATGAAGAGGAGAAAACAACAGTATGCATAAACAAAAGTTCAAATTTTATTATATCACAAAGTTCAGAGTTACATGTTCAGGGTTACATTTGACAAAGAAAAATAAAATAGAGAGAAACCCGAACAACTCTACACCTTTTCCTTGTCTCCCAAAACTTTCTCGGGAGGCTGAGACGAGGAGGTAGGTTTCTCGGAGGGAACAGAAAGTTACTCGGGGAGCACTGGCAGTTGCTTGGATGAAGTAGCGAGTTGCTGAAGTTCCTCGTTAGTAGGCTGGATGGCTGGGGGATGAGAAACTTGATCTCCCATCACCATGGAAGACTCCTGAGAGGCAGCTTCATCCTCTTCTTCATCTTTAGGAGTTGGAGGGGGACCAGGGATGTGCCGCTGAAATAGTTCAGAAGTTTCATCAAATTTCATCTCTTGTAGAGCAGCGACCCACCCATCTCTAAAGTATTTGAGGCTGCCATATTCTACTTGCGACATCATGGCAGCCAAGCCTTTGTTCCACCCTTTATCCCAGCCAGCGCTGAAAGATTTCTTCACAGAAAATTTCCTTTTTGCCTTCTCCAAGGAAACCTTCTCGGAAAGAAGGTCATCAGCAGCTTTCAATTTACTCTCAATTTCCTCCTTCTGACGACCTACTTCCCGAAGTCGACCTAACTCCTCCTCAGCAGCCTTGAGTTTATCTTCAAACTCCTCAGCATTTTTGAGCTTCCCTTCGAGCTCTTTATTCTTCTTCTCCAAGTCATTCATTTTTTTCTCCAACCCCTTGGAGACCTCAATAACCTGAGCTTTCTCCTGCTCAGTCGAAGTAATCTTTTTCTCCCAAACTGCCTTATCATCAGCATATTTCTGACGAGAATCTTTCAGAGACTACGCCAGGCCCATCAAAGCTTCCTCTACACCAGACGAGGAGCTTGAAGCTTTAATATCTTCATCTTTCTTTAGGATTGTATTAAAGCAGCTCACCAACTGTGAAAAGAAAAATAAAGCAAATCAGTGCACAAATACAAAATGGAAAGAATGAAAATTTAAGACTATAGGACTTACAGAAGCAATGTGACGAGATGCTAGTGTAGTAACAGTGTCCTGAGAAAGGTTTTCTTCAATACCTCAGACCTCGGGAATGATCCAAGTCTTCACCGAGCTCATGTCAGAGCTCGGGGGAATGAAAGTAGGAATACCAGTTCCAGTAGTTGGGGGATGAGAGATGGTTTCAGCCAAATTGACCAAGGAGCTCTTCTTCAGCTTCCTCGGGGGAACAGGAATAGTTTCAACCAAGGAGGAACTCTTGTTCGGTGATATGACAATCACTTCTTTTGGAGCATTAGTCTTGCTCAGAGCCACTGGGGGCTTTTCGACCACCTTCACAGGAGCAGCCGAGGAAGATGCATCAATTTTCTTTGTCCCTTCTCCTGGGACATCAAGCTTACTTCTTTTTGCCTCTCTAGCACCAGAGGCAGGCTTCTCAAAAAGGGTAGGAGGCCTTCTTTTCTTCATACTTTCACTAAAAGGAATGTGTGACTCAGGTGAAGAACTTGTAGAGGCTGGTATGGGTTCTGCGTCGCTTATCACCGGACGAGCAATAAAAGAGGATGTGTAACTCTTGTACTGAAGCAGACCTAATATGCTCGTCAGCAACAGTCTGATGCAAACTCTAGATAAGTTTCAAGTGCCTTATATTAACATCTGCCTCTTTTGTACACTTTCTTTTGTTGTCAACTAAAAATAAATAAACATTAAAATATCAGTGATACATTTTATCAAACATAAAGGAAGCATAATTTCAAAATAAATAAAATGAAATAAAATTAACCTATCCCATTGCCATAGGGAGGGCATCTGGGACCCTGATACACTTCATCTCCAGAGAAAGGAGCATGTTGACAATTTTTTATAACAACTCCGTGCTCAAAGTAGTCCCTATTGGCATCTAGGAGATTGACCACTAAAGCTCTATTTAAAAACCTAGTTTTTAAATAAAAAGTATTATCGCTTACAGCCCATCTATAACAAAACATGATTTTTGGAATTCCTATGCGAGTTCCATGAATTTGATTTAGTCTATGAACCCCATTAACTATTCTCCATGTATTGTGGGCTATTCTTGCAGGAACAACGTCAAAATATTGACAGAATTCCAGACATAAAGGATTTGGCAGAAAAGAAAAGCCACATTCAGCAATAAAGAGACTGGGGAACCAATGTCCCTCAGCCAAACGGAAATAATCGGAAGGTTCAGAAAGTTCCTCCAGAACAACCCATGAAGGAATAGAAAAATCAGAATGAAATTTATCAAGAGATTCAACAAGGTAAACCATGATGAATAAAGGAAATGAAGAAGAAGGAAGAAGATCTTACAGAAAAAGAGTGGATCTGTTGACAACGAACGATGAAAAGGATGAACGCACAAGAGAGTAAGATAATGGAAAACTCGAAGATACAAATTTGAAAAAGTAGAAGACGATGGGATTGTCTGTGACGCTTAAATACCTTATCTTGGGAAACGGTAAAGTTAATGATTACAAAAAGAAACGATTACGCTACCCGCGGCTAGAAGGACAAAAAGTACATGGAGATCGAGGCGGTTATAAAAATTCAAAAAAGCCTGTGACCGGGAGGAAAAAGTGTGTTCGTGTGAGGACACAATCGTTATGTGTTTCGCCACCGCGATACAAAAAGAACCTAAGCTACTACTACCCTTGACAAGCAAACACAGCGGTAAGTCGGGTATCGTAAGAAATCCACAGGGAGTGATTAAATTTTAGATGTTAATTGTTTTAAAACTTCAAGAATAAAAATGGTGTAAAAGAAATAAGAAAAGGTGATGGGTGGTTATGGTGGAAAAACAAAAGAGAAGTTAACGCTACACAAAAGGAAAGCGAGGATCGGGATCACATACACACATTCACGGGCTAAACAACTACTAATTAGAATTTCGATTCGAAAACATTTAATCGATCATTTTCAATTAAGCATAAACATCACGCAATAAGGAATTTAAACCAAAGTTGCGAGATTAAACATTTAACGGAAAATGGTCACACGCGGATTAAATTCGGATAATCGTTATAAACACTAACGTTGCGTGACAAAGAAAGTTAAACGCATAATAATCCGACTTTAATACGCGAGGTTTCAATTAAATGCAATTTTACACGAAACCTAGTTTTCGAGGTCCAAACCCGTAAATGGCGGAAACGCAATCCCGAACCTATTTATCTACGGACAAATCATGAAAATAAACTAATTTAAACTAATTAAACTAAGAAAGCAATAAATAAACACAATAAACTAATTAACAAAGAATGTAAACCTAAATTACAAAGCAAGGAAAGAATGAAGAACAAACTATATTAATGGAAATGGAAGAGAAAAGTTCAATCTTACAAAACCACATGGGTTGTCAATCCAAGAGGAAGAAAAAATGAGCTCTCCAAACCAAAACCCTAACTATTCTAACCTAAAAATCGTGTATATACTGATATATATATTCTTATTACAACAAAATTGGCTTATATAGTAAGTTGGAATAAAAATAAAGAAGAAAGAAAAGAAGGCAAAATATCTGCAGAAAATAGAGCATCGATCGATCGACCCCTTTGGTCGATCGATCGACCTAGGCAAAACTTCGGCAAATCAGAATGGTCAATCGATCGACCAGAAGCATCGATCGATCAATCAAGCAAGGCAGAATGCAGCAGCCCACTGCATTCCTCCTTTCTTCTTCTCCCTTCTCCTCTTTTGCTTCCTTGTATTTCCTCCGCTGAAATCGCCGTAATTTCTTCGTTATGAATCAGAATCGCGCACCGTTCGCGGCCACGCGAAGCTAGAGAGATGGGATACAATTTCCATGAGATTTCAGGCCAGGTACCCAAGCTTTGAAAAGACTAAAATGCCCTTGCGCGTGCGATTGTGTACAGAACTTCACCAGAATGCATCCGAACTTGATACTAAGCATCCAAATACCTACAAAAGCTCAATTAATCCCTGCAAAACATGTTAACATAGAAATCCGAGGTTGTCTAGTTAACAAACATAAATATAGGGATTAAGATACCCTAGGGGGCTAATAACGCGTAGGTTAACGGGTGAAATACGCAATATTTGCGTCGTATCACACCCCCTAACTTACACATTTCTAGTCCCTAGCAATGAAATAGGAAACAACAAGAACTACAAGCAAACCAAAAGCAGGAGAAGGAACAAAAATGGGATGAAAAGGTAATAAAAAGATAAGGCCATTTTCGTGGGCGAACGATTGCATTTAGCATATGCAATAAGCCGTTAAACCCCTAGGTTACCCTAGTGGACGAGTGTCGTCTCGTGAGGGTTTTCAGGGATGAAATCCACAAACATCATACGGTTTCCTAAAAATATGCCCAACCCAACATGCGACAAACTGAACAACAACGAAAAAGATTTCAAACGCGTTATTAGCATATTGAATGAATTCAAGCTAAAGTCCGTTGTTATTAACAGGTTGAATGCACCTCATAGAATTGAAACTTTAAAAGTGGGAGGGGGGAGAGCAAATGCAAAATATGATTTGGTAAAAACTTAAATAAATCGGATAAACATAAAGCAAGCATATATTCAATCCTCACGGAGATTACACTCATCAAGCGAATTTCACTCGAAACAGGGAGGTAACACACGGGACATGCGGGCTAAAGTGTAAATGTAAATGGAAACTAGGCCGCACACATGTCACAAATGAAGAACGGTGTATAAGAAATGAAAAACTGTAATCTCAATGAAAGGATACCGCACACTAAAATAGGCGAAATGCATTTTCACAGATTATCAAAACTATTATGACTTTTAAATTAAATGCACCCTAAGATCACATAGGACTTGAGAGGGTTGTAATGTAGGTTTGGGGTTAAGTTACGAAATGAAAGGTATATGTACGGATTCAAAGTGTTCGGAGATGAAAACTCGGGATAATGGGAAGAATGTGGGCAATATCAAAAATTGGACAAAGATGTCCAAACGAGCATTAAATATATCATCGGGGAGAGTAATCAAAGCTTATTGAACTATATACAAAATATACAAACTTCTCTTTCTTTTTCTTTTCTTCTTTTTCTCATTTTCTCTTTTGTTTTCTTTTGCTTTTTGCTTTCTCTTTTTCTTCACTTTTTTTTTCACATCACTTTTCTTTAGTTTTCAAACTCTCACATGCCTAAAATTGCAACCGCAATACAACAACAACATTCAATCCCAAGTAACATTCTAAACAAAGGTATGTAAGGTGTATGTATGGCTTAAAACTCCAATTTGGAGTTGGTTATGGGATTTTGGGTAATGAAACGAAAGGCTAGTATTTAGGCTCAAAGGGGTTGACTAGGGAAACATATATGGTGAGGTCAAGGCTAATATGGGTGATGTAACAAAGAGGGCCTATGATCATTTCCAAAAGTTTACGCAATTCTTGAGCCAAAACAATATATGAAAATCATGATCAAGTAACACATTTCAAGCATGAACTCAATTAATGAACGGTTAAATGAAAGATTAGAGAGATTACCAACGAATTCAACGTTTTCAATGAGAAAAGAATAGTGTATACACTCACAAATGACGAAAGGTACGAAGCTTACTCGGTGTAAGTATATACAATGCAACAAAAGATTACCGAGTTATAAAAATCTTAAACCAAATCAATATGACAAGGAAAGTGCATATGCTCATGGGATAAAGTTCAATTCATGAAGTTATTCACAATATCAATGATTTGAGGACTAAAGTCCAATAACTTCTAAAATCGAGAACATGCATCATTGAGTTGTTTATTGGATCGGGCAATTATTGAAATTTATCATCGAAAACAAGGTAAAATGCCCAACAAAGGAGAAAAAAGAAAGAAAATATTATTTTGAAAATTTTCAAATTTTTCACAAAAAAGGCATACTAAGTAACTAAATGTGAGCAAATAAATGGACTACACATGAAATGGATAGAATATCCTACACCCCCTAACTTAAATGTTGCATTGTCCTCAATGCGCATTAAGAACACAACACAAAGAGAGGAAAGAACGATATTACCCAAAATTGGAGCGATCTCCATAAGCGCGATTCCAAAGGAATCTACAAAACAAGTTAGTACCGAGCATAGCAAAAACAAATAACAAAAAGTTAACTAATTACACTAGACTAAATTAAAAAGGAAAGAAAAATAGGAAAGAAAGAAAATTAAAAAGATAACTATTTACAGCCTACTATTTAGGCTTCACACTAACTATACACTAGAAGTCTAAATAGTTGAGGGTCCACCCAAAAAGGGATTTGACTTTGAAAGATCAACGGTGGACCCTCCAAAGCGAACATGCCTCCCGGAAAATAAGAATTCCGTTTGAACAACGGAAGGCATGTGGGCGGTGAAAAAAATGAACCATCGCCAATTTGAAATTTTGGGCGGACGATGGGGGATTTGGATAATAAGGGGGAAAGGTACACTTGAGGTCCAAGAAAAATCGACTCATCTCCCAAAGATTTTTCAAATGGAATGGGAGATGGTGCACACATCGGGATAACATCCATCGAAAACAAGTTAGGTAAGGAGTCCTCATCGGCAAAAAGTGTAGAAGTTTTAAAAGTTTCTACCGACTCACAGGAATCAACCGGTAATTCTAATGGTTCGATTATGGAAAACGAATATGGTGATGAAACAAATTCAATCTCAATCGACTCATCGTCGGAAGGAGATTGAATTTCGGGGGAGAGAGATTCACACTCGATGAGAAATTCTTTGAAAAATTGAGATGAAACACAAGTTTCCACCTCCTCGTTGTTTTGTGCATAAGAATTCATCTCATCGCAAAGTGCACCAAGTCTCATTCCAGCATCATTTAGGCTTTCCAAACCTTGGGAGTAAAGAAGCAAAGTTTCTTCCAAAGTAGGCTTCCTCGGCTCAAGAGCCTCGGACTCCTCATTTGGTTGAAACTCTTCTTCGAAAGTAATGAAATAAGAATCATCATTGGATTCGAATAATGAATCCAACTCAAGCTCCCAATAACGATTTTCATTCCGATAAATGTTTTCAAGTCTTTCATTTTCAAGAAAATCTTGAAAATGGAAAACTTGAAAACTATACCCAAAGTAAGAATCATTAGAATGACCGCAATAACTATAATAGTAGGACATGATTACCTCGTTTTTTGTAGATGGAGAATCCGAGCAAGAAAGTGAGCAACCGCGAATCAATGTTTCTTAGCGCTCAAATATGCTATCCTGCAAAAAAGGTTAAAATAAAGAATACAAATACAAAAGGAAAAATACTACGAAATAATAAAACAATTACTATCTAAAACACATTCCCCGGCAACGGCGCCATTTTGTGACCGGGCGGAAAAAGTGTGTTCGTGTGAGGACACAATCGTTGTGTGTTTCACCGCCGCGATACAAAAAGAACCTAAGCTACTACTAGACTTGACAGGCAAGCACAGCGGTAAGTCGAGTATCGTAAGAAATCCACAGGGAGTGATTAAATTTTAGATGTTAATTGTTTAAAACTTCAAGAATAAAAATGGTGTAAAAGAAATAAGAAAAGGTGATGGGTGGTTATGGTGGAAAAACAAAAGAGAAGTTAACGTTACACAAAAGGAAAGCGAGGATCGGGATCGCATACACACATTCACGGGCTAAACAACTACTAATTAGAATTTCGATTCGAAAGAATTTAATTGATCATTTTCAATTAAGCATAAACATCACGCAATAAGGAATTTAAACCAAAGTTGCGAGATTAAACATTTAACGGAAAATGGTCACATGCGGATTAAATTCGGATAATCACTATAAACACTAACGTTGCGTGACAAAGAAAGTTAAACGCATAATAATACGACTTTAATACGCGAGGTTTCAATTAAATGCAATTTTACACGAAACCTAGTTTTTGAGGTCCAAACCCGTAAATGGCGGAAACGCAATCCCGAACCTATTTATCTACGTACAAATCATGAAAATAAACTAATTTAAACTAATTAAACTAAGAAAGCAATAAATAAACACAATAAACTAATTAACAAAGAATGTAAACCTAAATTACAAAGCAAGGAAAGAATGAAGAACAAACTATATTAATGGAAATGGAAGAGAAAAGTTCAATCTTACAAAACCACATGGGTTGTCAATCCAAGAGGAAGAGAAAATGAGCTCTCCAAACCAAAAACCTAACTATTCTAACCTAAAAATCGTGTATATACTGATATATATTCTTATTACAACAAAATTGGCTTATATAGTAAGTTGGAATAAAAATAAAGAAGAAAGAAAAGAAGGCAAAATATCTGCAGAAAACAGAGCATCGATCGATCGACCCCTTTGGTCGATCGATCGACCTAGGCAAAACTTTGGCAAATCAGAATGGTCGATCAATCGACCAGAAGAGTCGATCGATCGATCAAGCAGGGCAGAATGCAGCAACCCACTGCATTCCTCTTTTCTTCTTCTCCATTCTCCTCTTTTGCTTCCTTGTATTTCCTCTACTGAAATCGCCGTAACTTCTTCGTTATGAATTGGAATCGCACACCGTTCACGGCCACGCGAAGCTAGCGAGATGGGATACAACTTTAGTGAGATGTTAGGCCAGGTACCCAAGCTGTGAAAAGACTAAAATGCCCTTGCGCGTACGATTGTGTACGGAACTTCACCGGAATGGATACGAACTTCATACTAAGCATCCAAATACCTACAAAAGCTCAATTAACCCCTGCAAAACATGTTAACATAGAAATAAGAGGTTTTCTTGTTAACGAGCATATATATAGGGATTAAGCTACCCGAGGGGGCTAATAACGCGTAGGTTAACGGGTGAAATACGCAATATTTGCGTCGTATCAGCCCGATTCTATGAATTTGGAAGAAAAAATAAATACAAAGGAAACACTCCTAAAAATCAGGAGGACGAT
Organism: Sambucus nigra; assembly: GCA_949130495.1. Lineage (NCBI taxonomy): Eukaryota > Viridiplantae > Streptophyta > Magnoliopsida > Dipsacales > Adoxaceae > Sambucus > Sambucus nigra. Next base: position 467,235,254 of record OX422220.1, on the reverse strand, counting down.
TTAAAACTACCATATTCCGAGAAAGAATGCTCCACACTCCTCAAATTTCGAACTATGAAACATTGGGGGCTTCTGTTGATACCAAATTTAGTCTGCTGACATGGCCCAATTGAGTGAAGACACGTGGCAATCTACGTGGCAACAACAAACACTTTCGAGAAACTCAGACTCTCTGAGAAACCATACTATAATGAGGAACACTGCTTCCCCGAGGAACTCAGACGCTCCGACCAACAAGAACTCTAAGAGGAACTTCTGAGTACCGATCAACTTTTCAGTACCGAGCAGCTTAGGTGGTACGAGAAGCTTAGGCAGTCCGAGCTGCACCTCGAACAAAGCATTAATAGCAGGATAATCAACATTTTAACTGTTCCTTAAATGCTTATCATTCAGATGGATACACTTAAGGGGCATTGAATGTATTACCCTTTCACATGTACAGTATTGAATGTGTTACCCTTTCACATTACAACCTTAGGGATATAAATACATTGTATTACCCTCATTGTAAGGGGACCGGAATTTCTTGATTAAACTTATAATCGAGAATTCCCAAACAGTCATCAATAACAGAAACAGTGGACGTAGGCCATTCTTATAAGGCTGAACCACTTTAAAACTTCTTTGTCTCATTTATTTTATCTGTGATTAAATAATTAGATATAATCTATTTTTTTACATCAACACTACCAAAGTTATCTAATCTAATAGATTTCAAATGCTGAATTATATGATAGCATTTCAAAATTATATTTTGGTTGCTTCAACGAATCCAGATTGGTTTTAAGTGTTCGGATTATTAATGATTTCATTATGGTTAAGCGATTGTGATTTGGTTTCTCGCAAGATTCCAGTTGCAACAGTGGAGTTAATATTAAAGGGAAATACATTTGTTTATGAAGGTTGGTATCGATTGCTCCAAAGAGTTCATAACCTTACTCAATTTATAATTGCACTGTCCATTTATGCCTTTTAAAAATATTAATGCTTGTTGAAATTATTATGCAATCTATAAAATTGTGTAATATTCACATAATGGAGAGTTTTGTAGTCACCAAAGTGACCCAGCTAGAATGCTTGTGAATATTAAATTTAGAGATAAAACTAGTAATAACTCATCATGCTTATTTATGTAAAGAAATTAATTGGGTATATTTGATTTATTTCGTCAAGCAAGATAAGTTTTCAAAGGAAATTAATTTCGAGTAAGTAAAATAAATATTAAGGAATTAGACAATTAGGTGGTGAAAGGTTATCCTATATATCATGTCAATCTAAATTACGTAACATGGTACCCAATAAAGTCATATATAAATATTTAAGGTTATTGCGAAAGAAATTCCATATTTATAAAATATTATTAATATACATATTGTCATCTTATAGCATTAATGTAGTGAACTATTTATCTCATTTATTGTAATACATTTTATTTCTCTAAAATTGCATGTTTTATTCATTTTAATATTCTTGATATTGACTTTTTCGAATAAAATGAAGAAGTTAGGTTTCACTTAAAAATGGTAAATCATTATAACTCAGTTTAACTTGAGGAACTCACTAGTAATGAATTAGTGTGTGACATTCTTCTAAAAAATTGAAGTATTATTAAAAGTATTAGACATAAAGTGTATGCAAAATCTTATAACGTTAGAGATTAAAATATCTGTAACAAATATGTCATTGTGACACCTCGCCCAAATAAATACCCGGTGATCAGTCTTTCATCCAATTAAAACAGGTTTCACATCTAGTTCATTATTAGCATCACTGTCGAAAATATTTTAAAATTTAAATAACCACCTATTATTCAAAAAGGTGGTGCCAAATTCTAATACATGCAGAATAAAAATAAATTAATCCATACACACAACCATTGAGTCTAGAACAATACAAAATAGATAAATAAAAGACTTATCGAATAAACCATTGACTAAAAGTCCCAAATCCAACTAATAATCCAACAGATAAACAAATAGTCCAACTACTGAGTCTGAAAGTAAATGGGCAACACGCCCTAAATGAAACTACAACTGAGATAAGATTCGTAATCTAGGAATAAAAAAACGATGCGTCAAATCCAACTCCTACATGCATCCACATGTGCTGCAACTATGTGTCCTTGGAATAGATAATCAAGTCTGGCGTCCCTGTGGCTGGACACTTAAATTTTTTTGAAAATATTTGCAGCAAAGGTTAGAACCCAAAATATTTTGAAAATATTTATCAAGTGATTAAGTTTGCAGTAGTTAAAATGCATAATTACTCTTCATATTTAAGCTAGTGTCACAGTCCCTTGAGATAATATTCACCTCTCATCTAAAGTGTACACCTAACTCTTTATTCCTAACCTTACTAGTTGTACTAAACCTTGTACCTAGCCTTGTTATGAATACTTCCCAACACACTACTCTATCTCTAATAATCTTTACTGTTGATTCATAAGTTATTTATCGCATTAACTTAAATAATCATTTTTAAATAAAACTATATAACAGTCTCACTAGTTATATACAAGTAATACCATTTCTACTTCATGATGTTCATCTTTATATAATTATTTACTCTACTATATACGTATATAAATAATACAATTGCACTTCATGTATTTCACGTGTATATAAATATCTACACTATTATATACGTACAACAGTACTACAACATTCACACACATGTCTTATGTGTATTCATCTTCCCGAATAATAATTCACCAGATGCTTTCTCTACAATGCTATCATATATCCCAGTTACACTCACTCTAACCCGGTTACCACAATTAAGACTAGCTCACACCGATCTTTGGTAAAAATATCGCAAACGTAGTGGAGACGGTCATATTTCCCCGAGAATGAGACCGAATCATACCCAAAATGCCTCACCCCGAAAATAAATCACACAATAAGGTAATGGACGATATGACTTAGGGACTATGCTCTCCCTATATTCACTAGGTAGGGAATTCACCCACATCGCACAACCTCCTATGATAACACTAGAGGGGTATGTATTTATAAAAATATCTTACACCGATATATAAAGAGCACACAAATATATATATATATATATATATAACAATTTTACACCCATCTAACTCGTGCCTAACTCTCGTAGCACTTGCCTCAAAATATACCCGAGTCCATGTAATTTAATTTATTTCACATTAATTAATATAACAATGTGGTGTCACTTAACCAAAATACCCGGTCTCACTCACTTGACCCGTATTTGAACCTTTTAGGATTTATCGCAAAAAGTCCCGTTAATAAGTTTAACACCCTTATTAATTTTTATATTTCTTAATACCCATTCCCCACATTATAGGTATTTACCTCCATTTAATATTTCACTAAATAAATCCCTTTTTATTTCACAAAGAAATCTCAGGCCACCTAGGTATTAACCTCCAATATATTCTTTCCCTAACTAAATCACTTTAATCCACAATTAAACCACAAGGAAAAATTCCAGGCCAAATAAAAAAAACTATTAAAGATCTCTTCACATCGTTCTAAGGACTCCTAATGTCGTTCGAACGACCGCCCGATTACCAGCCTACTTTGTCTTCACCACGGTACTTCTTTCCTCCATTTTTGCATGTCAAAGCTTCTTGGATTTCTCTAAAACTTCATACCAATCATCCTTATTGGTTATTATACCATAAAATAGGTTCTAAACATCATTAAGATCTCCCAGCATTAAGGATTTCAATTATCATTCAACAATCTATGAATTAGGTTTATTACGGTTTATTAAAATCTTCTTTTAAAATTCGAATATAAAATCATCAACTAAACTAATCTACATCTAGATTTCAAACGAAAGTTTACTCCCAATAGTAATACATGGTACGTTATCATCATTTGGGTATTTAATCAATCTATAATACTCAGATCTCCAAAAACCCATTTTCATGACCCACCTCAAAACAAATTTTCAGATACACCCACCATGATATGAATTGAATTTCACATATTTAAATTGAAAGCAACTTAACCACCTGCATGTATTGATTCATAGGGTCTGATTTTCTTTGGGATAGATGGTGATTTGACGAAGAACACGCTTAATCTCTTTTGACTTGGCTCCCAAAAGCTACCCAAGTTATCCCTCTTTTCTCCTCTACAAATCTAGGGTTTTATTTTTTACTTGTGTATATTACAAACTCCCAAATGTAGCTTTTATATTATTAATCCCAAAATTAAGATTATGGGCTAAGTTAAAATGGCCCAAACACCCTGTGTGAGCCTTATAATGCCTCAAAATGTCTCGAGACCAATTACTACCTTCGGGTACTCTTTTTCGACTATCTCGACCTGTTCGAAATCAATCGTGCACTCAGAATCGTCATTTGACTTAATCTATAGAATTCTCCAATTTCGATCACAAAATACGACACATGTAAAATTTAAAAATAACCCGAATTAATTAAATCTTAATTCATTAAATTAATTAACTCCTCCCAATTAATAAAATTCTATTTCACCAAAATAATTAAATACTATTGTGACACCCCGCGTAATAAAATACCGGGAGATCACTCCTATATCTAATTAAAACAGGAGTCTCATATGGATCATTCTTAGCATCACTGTCGAAAATCCATTTAATTACTAATAACCTATTAGGCTGGCGTCAAAATTTTACTTAACTACTCTTTTTAAACAACTAAAATTAAAACATCCACACAGTTTGCGTAAATGAAGCTAAAATGAAATAAAATAACCGAATACTCGGCTCAAATATGATACAACCATATCGAATGCCACACTAAAAGGCGGAAAGAATAAATAAATGCAATTGGGTCATCAACCCGAATGTTTACACACTACCTCTTATCTAAAGTACAAGGATAGAAGCGTCTATCGAGAACCTGCCTGCATCCACAGCTGCTGCAGTAGACGTCTGACTCGAAAGAAGTGTCATCCAGGCGTCCTTGTGTTTGGACACCTATATATATATATATATAGCAAGAGAGGAAAAGTAGATAAAGAAGTCAAAGCCTGAGTTTTGAAAAATATTTAGCAGGTGTATAAATGCCTTATTTTTAGAAATAGGTTTTATCTCATATTTAAATTTGGTATCGCACTCTCATGAGATACCCCTCACCTCTCTTCTAATAGTGCACACCTAACGCACTTTTCTAGAACATTCTAGTTAAGCTATCCCGCATAACTAATCTAATTTAGCCATCTACTAGAAACCTCTGCAACCCAAGTACTAAGGGCTAAACTTCTCTCCATTCTCAACACTGCGCTAAATTAGTGCATGGGGTGTCTCTCAAAGAGAAATCCAAAGGAACCCCCCGATACACTACTACTTGGCAGGGTAATGGTAGAGATCCATTAGTCCCGTAGTACCAAAACCAATATATAAACACATACTTATATATTAATATATATATCATATTCATTCTTATATACATCTTACAATATACATCCGGATGATATCTCCCGGACTGAGGTTTACTTTAGATTCATTCTTTATAATACACATCCGGATCTATCTCCCGAAGTGAGAATTCATTTACAACATGTTTACCAATTCAGTTTTCATTTTTAAAACTTTCTATTTCCCTTCTTCTATCCAGGAAATATATTTAAAGCAAGTTTTATTATCATAAAAATGATTTTCCATTTCATAACATCCCATTTCCCTTCTTCCATCCAAGAAATGTATTTACAGCCAATTCATTTATTCCATTTCCCTTCTTCCATCTAGGAAATGTATTTAAAGACAATTTATTATCATAAATTGCTTAAACACCAATAATGTCCCACATTATTGAGAATAATTATATTTTATATCATATAAAGATTCTAAGACCGCCCCTCCGGATGGCGCGCCCCTAAATGACTATCATCTTCCAGGGCCTATCAATCGAGACAACCTCGGATCCAACAACATCGGGATGCGTCCATATGCCTGCGGGAGAGTCATAACCACACCCGGAATTACCTCACCAGCGCAGTAAAACATATAATAACCACCCATATGGCCTAGGACTATATTCCATTGCATTCATTATCCAGGGGGCTTCTCCATACGCACACAATTTCCCTTATGATAGCGATTTAGAGAGGTGTGTATCCATAAACTATCATTTATGAAAATAATTTCTTTTTCCATTTTGAAAAAAACATTCATGTTTTACGTTTTCAAAAATGATTTATATCATATCATATATATATATACTTTAATCACATAGTATATATATATATATATATACTTTAATCACATAGTATATATATATATATATATATATATATATATATATATATACCATATATTCCTCCTCGAATATATCTATATGGCCATAATTGCCAATCACATCTAGCAATGACCAATAATCCCAAAGATATAAATCCCTAGAAATAACTTCCTAGGTTTCACCAAGATGTATTCAACTCACATACATTCAAATACATAAATACCTAGGCTCGATGGTAGCCGAACACTCTCTCTCAAATTTTGTTCGTCCCGAATGTTAACTACGTTCGTTCCCCGGATTATGCCCTACACCAATCCAAGTGCTTCTCTTTCATCTAAAGGTTTAGTAACCCTCAAAACCATAATTTAGGAGTCCCGATATCATAACTAGGGTCCCCCATATAAGTCCCCAAATTGTAATTTAACTCCCCATACTCTTAAGGGGAGAAAAATGGAAAATCTGACCAAAGCGAATCGATTCGGGTGGGCGAATCGATTCGGCCCCCAATTCGAATCGATTCGGAAAGTGTTCTGCAAACAGGTCCTTAATGGAGAATTGATTCAGTCTAAGTCCGAATAGATTCGGCCCACTGCAGAATTGCCGATCCCCTTAGGCGAATCAATTCGGCTAAGACCCGAATCGATTCGGCCTGTTCGAGGGGCACTGTTTGGGCGATTTTTTTCAATCTCCAAAATACCCAAATATTAATCCAATCTCCATTTAAATTATAACTCGGATTTTTTCCTACAAACCCAAGTTTTTCATATCTCCTCAAATTATTTAGAGGTCCTAACAATCCATTTGATAACCCCTAATATTTATCTTCAATAATTTCTAACCTTAATTTTTGACTAACGATTTCGATCTCGGACAGCTTTTCGTAGAAAAATCACTATAAATCATAAACAAATCCGAAAAATATGCGGTTAGCGCGCACGCGACCATATTGAAAAGATCTACAATTTTCATTTTTTGACCAAGAGCCGAATCGATTCGCATCAGGGCCGAATCGATTCGAAAAGGATGTTGCTACTATTTATCACCATCTCCAAAACACCCAAACCTCCATTAATACACCACCAAGCTTTTCATCTCTTCTCCCACCAACATGTAACTACACCTAACTATATATACACAAAGGAAATAGGTTCTAATCATCCTAGAACCAAGAATCAACAACTAAATTCAAGAAATTCCTAATTTTCTCCAATTTGATATTTTTCGGTTTTCAACCGTTAAACTTCCGAGAAAAACCCGTTTAACCACCGAAAACCCAACCCAAAATCTTTAGGGTTTGTTATTACCAAATATGATATGAGATTTATGATTAAAATTAAATAAAGCAAGTAAACACTTGCCTCGTGGATATAATCCGACGATCCCGAGTCGAATCCCGCGGAGTTTGACCGGGATCTTCCTTTTTCTCTCCACTTTCTTCCTTCCTCTCTCTCTTCTTTCTTTTCCTTCTCTTTTCTCCCCCTCTCCCCGAAACTCAATGTCGACAATCGGACACTCTGTTTCGACTATCTCGGCCATTTCGAGACTCACGGCGTAGTCGAAATTCCCATCCGAGGTACTTGACCGCAAATCACTATTTCAACCCAAAATAAATAAATGCGGTATTCCCATTAAATATTATCTTCTGTCGCTTTACCCATCGGCGGCATATTATTAAAATACTCCAATTCATTTGCTTAATCCCAAAAGTAATTACAACACCCATCGAAAATCATCCAATACTTGAAAATCCCAAAAATCACTATTATGAGAAATTCCTCAAATTACCAATTTATACCCAATTATGGAATTTAACTATCTCCAAAAGGACGGGTTTTTAGAACTATGTCCTCAGAAATGCGGGGTATTACATTCATATACATATCTTAAGCTATATTATGCGAATTATAATGTATCGTTCGATATGAATGAAATAATTTATTTTATTTTTCAAAACTAGAGTGCTACCGAAAATTGTTTTAAATCGATATGAGGATACTTACAAGACAAATCATAAAAAAAATCATAAATTCTTGAATTCCTTTTTCTTATGTTATTTAGGAATCATTTAAAAAAAACCTGAATGACCTTTGAAAATAACTTTTTTTCCAATTTTATCGTGAGATATTTTTCTTGAGCATACAAAAGTTCTTTTCTTAATTATGGTGTTCTCATTGGTGGTTTGTACAATTATGTTTTTGATAAAACTTTTACAAGAAAAATTATTCAAATCCTATATCACAATGTTGAACTTCAAAGTCGCTTTTCAATCTTGTGGCATAATTGAATATCATACTCTTTTAAATCAAGCCTTACTTTGATGATTTTGGATTGTCACTTATGAAACTTGGCACTCACATTTGAGCTCTTAAGGCTTTACGATTTCAGAAAGATCTATGTGGAACAAGTGGCAAATTATAATCATTAGATAGTAGACCTACATAGATCATATCGTTATAAAACAACGAGTCAAACGCAAAATAGTCGATATTGCCAGAAGAGTTATTCACATGGTTAAAAGTGTATTATATAAAGCTCTTAAATGAGTTTTCTATTCTGAATGATTGCGACATTTATCACAAGAATGTGAATTTGATAAAGAAGTAAGAAAATATTCGAATGTTTTCACAAGTTTTTTTTCAAATATATATTTATACATATATAAATTCCATTAATTGACCAAAATTAAGTTTAGAATCGTGTTGAATTGTCTAATTGACACACTAGAGTCGAGTGTAAATGTGTCTTTAAGACTAAAATACGCCCCTGGTGTTAATTAATGATATAAAGCTAGACTTATGGTCAAACTTTTCATTATGAATAGAGAAAGGGGTGTATATAAATATTTTGACCTATATCTTATAATATAAAATTCTTATGGCTTTAGTAGCTACTTTTTGAGTACGAGTTACATTTAATGTGAAAACTTATAAGATTTCAAGAAAAGAACTACACATGTTGATAAATCACTATATAAAATTATGCCATATATATATATATATATATATATATATATATATATATATATATATAGAGAGAGAGAGAGAGAGAGAGAGAGAAAGGCCCACCTACATCATAATGTATACATCACACCTAGTTCTATGCCCTAAATTTTTTTTTCCAATTTATTTAGTTTCCGCTTAAAATTAACCTTCCAATCAACCAATATTCAAAAAATTAGGTCAAAATATATTTTATGACTGTTTTTCAAAAATTAACAAAAAACTATTGGCGTAGACATTGAGCAGTTTTTTGTGAATTTTTTAAAAATAGCTACAAGATATATTTTTACCTATTTTTTTTAACATTGTTTATTGGAAGGTTGATTTCAAGGTAAAAATAAAAAATTTGAAAAAAAGATTTTTTAGGGCCTACAACTAGGTGTGATGTATGGATGATGTATAGAGCATGATGTAGATGAGAATTATCCCATCTCTCTCTCTCTCTCTCTCTCTCTCTCTCTCTCTCTCTCTCTCTCTCTTTCTCGAAGAATTTCCAACATTCATTCTCTAGTGGGGAGCTTGTTCAAGACCAAAGAAAGCCAGAGCATCTCTTCCCTTTCTCCTAGACTCGAGGGCTTATGGGCTTATCGAGGTGGGGGGCCCCTATCTGGAGACATATGAACAAGGCTCGTATTCAGATACTCCACCTGAAGAAGAGATTGAAAAACGCCAGACCATAAATAAGTAAGAAATAAGAATAGAAATAACCATAGCCGGAAGAACAGAGGAAATGTACATTCAGTGTTGTGTAACAAACAAAAGATAGAGATATAGTCCTATCCAAGCTTGTCAGGATCAAAGACGTTGGGATTAGGTTTGCAGATTATGGATGGGTCAATACGTAGAGTAAAGTCTCCGTCATCTCCAAAAGCGGGGTGGTTAGGTTCGACTCTTCATCGATCGGGTGGTCGGATGCAACCTAATTGTATATATTGAGGGGTGAGAAAAGAAAAGTCTCTGTCATATGGCTCCTTCCAAGCAAGACGACTAGGATTAAATGGTTTACAAGAATAATGCTAGGAAAGAATAAGATCAAGATCCTTCTTTTTTAGACAAAGGGCTTTCCCCTATCTCTTAAAGGAGGTTTGGAATAAATCAGCGAATTTAGGATGACCATGAGATTCTTTAGTTGTTTCAGAGTGGTCGGAGGTGGCATCTTGAGTATTGCATATATATATATATATATATATATATATATATATATATATATATATATATATATATATATATATATATATACCTTGTAATAAGTTGGAGTAAATTTATATATTTCATGGATTTTTCTTAGTAATGAATGATGGCTTAACGAAATAAAATAATTTAAGAGTATGAAGTAATGAGATGATTAAAATATTATATTCTCACACTTATGATAATTGTTCTCTGTTGATTAAGTAAGTTTGTTTTGGTCCAGTAACCAATATCATGAAAGAGAGAGAAATAATTAAACTACTCAACCGGTAGTCCCTGATTAAGTACGAGAGGTACACGAACTTGATAGCAAAGTATGCCTGCATCACGGTGGTCATTCGGGGAGATGTTGTAGTTGTATATATATTATAATGTGATAATTATATACAATTTCGGTTACTCTACTTATTTCCAATGGTAGAAAATCTAGATAGTATATATCTAAAAGTAATTTAAGTATGCGAAAAACTTAAATAGATTATGCGATAATAATAATTCGATAATAATGAATTATTGGCCTAATGGTAGCATATCGTATGGGCGATATGGGGGAACTCAATCTAGTGTCATTAGTTAGATACTGAGGCCTAGTTAAGCTGTGTAGTATGACTAGGTGGGAAAAATAGGGGACGTCAGGTGTGCACTATAAATGAGAGGTGAGGAACTCAAGGGAGTGTAGGCTGGATTAACGTGTGTATCTGATAACTATTTTTATAACTGCAATTTAAATACCCGTTAAATATTTTATAAAGGTATTGGGCTCTGACTCGTGTCAAAATATTTTTAAAAATATTTAGGTGTCAAGCCACAGGGATGCCAAGATTGATGACTCATTCCACGGATGCGTAGCTACAACACTTATGGAGGCTTGCAGGATTGATGTAAACGCTTTAGTTATTCATTCATAGATTAGGATTTACATTTCAATATTTTTCTTGTGCATGTTGCCCCTTCAATTGATACATTCTTTTAGTTTTATTTATCAGACTATGTATTGGGATTTAGTTTTATTTTCGTAGACTTATGGTTTGGATATTGGGAACTGATGCTTTTTTTAGTATTTATTTCTATCTATTTATCTATTAATGATTTCAACTTATATTAATTGTGTCAATGGTTCAGTTGTATTATTTAAATTTTTTGCATGTTATTATATGTTAATGAAAGATAAAATTTGGCACCGGCTTAACTTAACATAGGGGTTAGTAATTTAACAAGTTTCGATAGTGATGCTAATAATGAACCAAATGAGATTATTGCTTATTTTGATAAATGACTGATCACCCGTGGATAAAATAGGCGGGGTGTCATAGGTGCATTTACAAATTTTAAGAATATATTTCATGTGGTGTGAATTAATTTATACTTTTGTAATTATTTCTGATTTATTTTTAAATTTGATATGTCTTATAGTATAAATATTTCATCTTATTAATTGAAGATTCCTAAATAGGAAAAATAGATTTATTTCTTTATATGTTTATATTTAATGTAATTATATACTGTGAGGAGATTGTTAATAGTAAAAAATAAAATATCCTAATTATAAGGGTGGCTTAGAAAATAGACTTACTAACAAGGGGATCAATAATTATATTTAGCCATATCACAATCTAGTGGGGGTAACTGCTTAGATTTAACCAAATAATTGAGTTGTCAATCTTTTACAGTGATTGGAAAATTTAAATAACATAAATATTTAATACTCTTAGCTACTAAATAGGATGTGATTATAGATTAGATAAATCAAACAATTAATTTATTTGAAATTTTAAACTCATAGGTGAGGATTAAAAACCATATAGTCCACCCAAATGCAGGATCTTTGGCTCAGTTAACAGTTAGCAAACAACTAAACACGACACTACACCAAAATGGGTAAATTGACACCCTTTCAGCAGCTAGCCTTGTCACGGTCATTGACTGTGACAAAAAAACATGTTTGTTGTGTCACGGTCAATGATCGTGACAAAGTCTTGTCACGATCATTGACCGTGACAATTCTTATAATATTGTCACGGTCAAGGACCGTGACACGTCCGTGACAAATTTTCTAACAAAAAACCCTTTCCCCTCCTTTTTCCCCCCCACCTGTAGCAACCCGCCTAAAATAATAACGGGTCGTCAGCCCTATACTATATTAAATCAGGAGTTTCAGATGGTCCAGTCTCAACATCAACTGTCGGTACTATATAATATAAGACTAACTACCCGATATCATATAGGCGAGATGTTAAAATAAAATAAAATGTGCAACAGATAACCAACTAACACTACTAATAAAAGAAAGAAAGATGCATGAAAGAACTAAGATAAATGAAATGCTAGAATAAAAATGAAATAAATAACTACCACAGAATATACTACAAAAAGTAGACCCGAATAAGCAGTCGCGTCATAGCCAATACAATAACTGGAATGAAATAAATATAAACATCTATAAATATCCCTTGGGTACAAACCCGATATACAATGAATCCTACCTAGATTTTTAAAAGTAGGAAGCGACTACCATCAAAGTCCCGCAATAGTCCGCACCAGTTACGGCTCCCAAGACTCTGTATAGAAGGTCATTCGGCATCCATGCGGTAGGACATCTGTAGTAATATATATATATATATATATATATATATATATATATATACAAGCATGAGAGAAAAGTAAACGGGTCAGATCCCGAGTTGTGAAATATATTTAGCAAGTGTGTTAACCGTGCATAATAAATATCGGTGCACTTATTTCATAATTAAAGTGGAATCGAACTCTCGTGGAACCCCAACTCACCTCTCATCTAAAGGCGCGCACCTATTCGCGTCCTCAACTTTTAGTTAAATTACCCCCATTTTTATTAGGACAACCTAACTTATCATAGGACTAGCCTATACCCACAAGATCTACCTTCTTATCATACCCCAAGAATCCACCTCCTTTTTAACCACAGTTAAGTATTTATTTTCAATCATATTTGCCTTATTAGGCTTAGTGGATTCCGGTTTATAATTTAACCATTTATAATTTAATAAGTTACCCAATATGCATTTGGGTTGAAACATATGATTTAAATTTCAAATTAATAAGCATGCAAAGTTATTATTGACACAACTTCCCTCCAATTTCAACGCTGCGTTGCGTTTCGTGCGTGAGGTGTCTCGCAGAGCGAAATCCAAACAAGGAACCACCCCGTTACACTACTCCATGTCAACGTCGATATTGGAGATCCATTATGCCACACATAAATATCGACAGAACTTCTCTCTACTCTCAACAATGTACTACATTTCGTGCGTGGGGTGTCTCGCAAAGCGAAATCCAAACAACGAACCACCCCGTTACACTACTCTTTGACAATGTCGATCATAGAGGTCCATAATACCGTACATACCATAATTGGCAGAACTTTTCTCCAATTTCAACACTGCACTGCGTTTCATGCGTGGGGTGTCTCGCAAAATGAAATCCAAACAAGGAACCACCTCGTTACACTACTCCTTGACAATGTCGATCGTAGAGATCAATAATGCCATGTATACAACATTATACTACCACTACTACAACTAAAATCTCCAATAATATCCTTGGGATGATGTAACCGAAATATTCCTTAAATGCGATACATCAACCCCCATCAAACTAGTACACCGTAATCATCCAAGATGTACTCCACAAAGATTCTATATCCTTTCATCTATAGGATATATATAAATATATATATATATATATATATAGGTATTTTATGCTCACCATATATATACATATACCAATCATCTATACCCATGACCAAGTGTACGTATCATATCTGATGTACAATGGACATGCACATAATCCACCCAGCTATATATATCGACGATAAAACTGCAGCAATGCTATCATCATCCCAGTGCCCGGCTCACATAGAAACTGGGGACCACCTTGTGGGGATCAACGACACCCACCTCGTGATAACTCACACACACGACATCCCGGGAAGCAGTCATAGCTCCAACTGGCAATGAGACAAAACATACCCACCACGTCTCATCCTAAAAATATATCTATCGTATAATAACACACCGGAAGACTATGACCTGGGGAATATCCACACCCTGCTTTATATGCCAGGATGCTCAACCTCTGCACGGAAACTTCCCAATGATACCATGAGCAGGGTATGCTTAACCACATAAGTATATATATCACTCACATGAGCAATATACATACATCCATATGATCCCATCATATGATCAAATAGTAAAACATCATATACAGTTTAAATATCCATACCAGGTATGTCCACAACATAAATATATATATATATATATATATATATATATATATATATATATATATATATATATATATATATATATATATATATATGTACATATATTCACACATCGCTACATCATTATATATACAAACTAATTCTCATTCATATGTATAAAATATATAAACCCGGCTATAAGTATACATAATCCTCAATATACAAGCCGTCACCACAATTTCCTTTAAATTTACCTCGATATGTGAATACAATCCCTCACTTGAAACATATTCAATCATTTTTCCTATGATGAATAGTCTCCCAAAACCATATGTATATATCTATACATATATATTCAACATTAGGGTTATCACCCAAGATTTTGTGTAGGAATCCATCACTACACATTTCATCCATATTCAAAAGTACATAGTTTCTTTAGTACTATTTAACCATAGGCACATACACGACTTAATAGTCTAAAACCTCAAATTATTCCAAACTCGTTTCAAGTTTGGAATCTCAATGGTCATATCCCCACAATTACGTGTAAACTATCCTAACTAGAATTTATGCTACCGCTTATTCTAGTCGATAGTACGATCCCAAACGTTCCCAATTTTACCTATGGTTCAAATAAATCTCATGAACCCTTACTCCTATTGAGTTATCAATTGTTCCTTAGTCTAAACATTTCTAAGGATATGAGACCCCTCACTCTTTAAGTGTATGCGACCACTCTCTTCCATTTGGCCCCAAATTGTATCTTACAACATCCTATCCTTATAAGGATTTGACATAAAGATCGGCCTAGAAATTTCACAACATACATGGATATTTCTTATCCAATTATTCCAATAAGTCCCCACTATCATATACTAAGTGAGAGACCCCCTATAAGTCACCAAAAGATATCTCTTACTTCATAAGAGAAAGCCGCAAATGAATAAACCCAACCAAAAAGGGCTAGAAGTCCTCCTAGATAAACCCCATAAAACAACCATTACGGAAGCCTCTAAGAATAAAATCCAAAAGAAAAAGGGGAAAAAAGAGAAATCCAAACTTTGGGCTAAAAACAGGGGACCGGTCGACCGGTCCCAGACCCCCGGTCGACCGTGGGTCCAAAATTTTGCCTACGAAGGAATATAGTAGGCTTTTTCCCTAAGGCGCGGTCGACCGGTACCCTGGGCGCGGTCGACCGACCATACCAGTTATCTTGGCCGATTTTCCATTTCAGCAGACCCTAAATCCTCAAACACCCAAATATCATCACCAAGCCCCCAAATTTTTAACCCAATATTATTAACCCCAACCATTTATATGTCATTAAACCATATAATAACATTGATTTCAAGATTTAAACCCAAAAATCTAGGTTTTGATATTTATACCCAAAAATCCACTTCTTTAACCCACAAATTATGAAATGAAATACACAAATAGCTATTTATCAAGATTAAACACTTGCCTCAGATTTGTAGAGGTTGGATCGTCCTCAATGTCGCGTTTGGGCCGGAAATCCGAAGCTTTTCTTCCTCTCTCTTTTCTTTTCTTCTTCTTTCTCCCTCTAGGGCTTTTTCTCTCTTTCTCTCAAATGAGTATGGCTTAATCCGTAAGACTCTAATCCTTTAAAACAATAAACCCAATTTAAGTGTTAATACACAATTTAAATGACTCGTTTACACCTATTCGAGTCAAACTAACTTGAAATATTCAGGAGCCGAAATAAAACCCAATGACAGTCATTTTGACTATCTCGACCCTTCCGGGATCAATGGTACCCTCAAAATCATCATCTGGAATACTTTAAAATATTCTCTATTTTTTGGGCCTCAATTCCCAAATTTTAAAATTCTTCAATTCAATTAAATTTTATTTTCCCAAAATTTAATTTCTCAGTCTCCAAAAATCGTGGGGTGTTACAATCTTCCCCCCTTACAAAAATTTCGTTCGCGAAATTTAAAATACACATAGGACCTCAATATCATCTAGTCCTAACATCAACTCGTAGGATCACTATACCGATCCTTCCTAGTTCTCATATCGGACCATATAAATTTAAAAAATCACTTGCTACCCAGGGCGCCCATACACCCTGTATCCGAGTTTCCACTCGTAGAATTATAATCAGGCTCCATTAGCCTCCAATTGTAACATAACCCTCGACATTATAATCTATAACAACATACTAAATATATATAAGTTCGAAAATTCCCAATGGTTGAACTCTCCTCAATTTTTGACACTAGCTACCTTCGTACGGGGGAGGTCTCGCAAGCGAAATTCAAACAAGGAACCCTCCTAATACACTACTGTGTAGCTAGGTCGGGAATTGAGATTAGTTGAACTAGGGATAAATTTTTATAAAAATATTTTCATATTTTAGATACTGCCCGAGGGCCTATACAATAATACGATATAATTTATATTCCGCATCTTTCGACATGCCAAACAAACACCTTATGTTTAAAACACAAGGCCTCAACACATACAACACTTCTAACCACTACCTAGTTCTCAAAACTAGCACAACTAGGAGCTAAATTCTCCGCTCAAAATAAATCCACTAAACTCTGAACCTCTCAGTTATGAAATTCCTCTACATCACATCAACACCTTTCCATAAACTAAGTCATTCCCTCAATGAACCAATAACCTTTAAAATTTACATTCCCCCAAAATCAATAGAGCCACTCTCTACTAGCTCCTTATAGGACGTTTTACTATTCCAGAAGATATCGCATAAAGACCACACTTGCCAACTCCTTCTCAAGGCCTAATTCTCCTTAAAGAATTTTCTTCCTCATAAATCCTTCCTAACCATTTGGAAGGACAAAACGCGATGGTGACTGCCGAAAACTCCCTCTGTCCTACACAATGAAACTGAGTCTCCAAATTTTCTCCCTCATCCCAGAAGGAAATGCTCCTGATATTGGGACAACTACACCTTCCTCACATTGGTAAGAGTCACCAACATCAGGTTTCCTAACAAAGGTTAACGGGTTTCTCAACCTAAACTTCCCAAGGACTACACTAACCTCTCCTTAGACTTTCCTTACTAAGCCCAAGATTTGCCATTCGAGTAAATTTTCCTTTCTTACTCAACCATCGATAAATCACCTCAAACCACTTCTAGAAATCTCCTCAATATCTTCTCCGAAATTGGGGAAAACAAATACCCCCGATTAAAGCGTACCCAAAATATGCTGTGTATTGTACTTCTAATCCTATCCTTTCCTAGACGACAAAATCTAGGCGACGTCTGAAACGAAACAAGAGCAACCATTATCAGAACGTCAATCAAGTGAATATACTTCATAGAAGAAAACAACGCAGTGAACACAATAGTCCTAATTGTAGGGCTTTATCTCAAGAACGTTAACGAAAGAATGCAGAAAACTCGCACAGATCCTAAGGACTCTAGAACCTGATGCTCTGATACCATCTGTAACAACCCGCCTAAAATAATAACGGGTGGCCAGCCCTATACTATATTAAACCAGGAGTTTCAGATGGTCCAGTCTCAACATCAACTGTCGGTATTATATAATATAGGACTAACTACCCGATGATATCATATAGGCGAGATGTTAAAATTAAATAAAATGTGCAACAGATAACCAACTAACACTACTAATAAAAGAAAGAAAGAAAGATACATGAAAGAACTAAGATAAATGAAATGCTAGAATAAAAATGAAATAAATAACTACCACAGAATATACTACAAAAAGTAGACCCGAATAAGTTGTCGGGTCACAACCAATACAATAACTGGAATGGAATAAATATAAACATCTATAAATATCCCTTGGGTACAAACCCTATATACAATGAATCCTTCCTAGATTTTTAAAAGTAGGAAGCGACTACCATCAAAGTCCCGCAATAGTCCGCACCTGCCACGGCTCCCAAGACTCTGGATAGAAGGTCATCTGGCATCCATGCGGTAGGACACCTATAGTAATATATATATATATATATATATATATATATATATATATATATATATATATATATATATATACAAGCAGGATAGAAAAGTAAACGGGTCAGAGCCCGAGTTGTGAAAAATATTTGGCAAGTGTGTTAACCGTGCATAACAAATATCGGTGCACTTATTTCATAATTAAAGTGGAATCGCACTCTCGTGGAACCCCAACTCACCTCTCATCTAAAGGCGCGCACCTATTCGCGTCCTCAACTTTTAGTTAAATTACCCCCATTTTTATTAGGACGACCTAACTTATCATAGGCCTAGCCTATACCCACGAGATCTACCTTCCTATAATATCCCAAGAATCCACCCCCTTTTTAACCACAGTTAAGTATTTATTTTCAATCATATGTGCCTTATTAGGCTTAGTGGATTCTGGTTTATACTTTAACCATTTATAATTTAATAAGTTACCCAATATGCATTTGGGTTGAAACATATGATTTAAATTTCTAATTAATAAGCATGCAAAGTTATTATTGACACAACTTCCCTCCAATTTCAATGCTGCGCTGTGTTTCGTGCGTGGGGTGTCTCGCAGAGCAAAATCCAAACAAGGAACCACCCCGTTACACTACTCCATGTCAACGTCGATCCTGGAGATCCATTATGCCACACATAAATATCGATAGAACTTCTCTCTACTCTCAACAATGTACTACATTTCGTGCGTGGGGTTTCTCGCAAAGCGAAATCCAAACAACGAACCACCCCGTTACACTACTCTTTGACAATGTCGATCATAGAGATCCATAATGACGTACATACCATAATTGGCAGAACTTTTCTCTAATTTCAACACTGCACTGCGTTTCATGCGTGGGGTGTCTCGTAAAGCGAAATCCAAACAAGGAACCACCCCGTTACACTACTACTTGACAATGTCGATCCTAGAGATCAATAATGCCATGTATACAACATTATACTACTACTACTACGACTAACATCTCCAATAATATCCTTGGGATGATGTAACTGAAATAGTCCTTAAATGTGATACATCAACCCCCATCAAACTAGAACACCATAATCATCCAAGATGTACTCCACAAAGATTCTATATCCTTTCAATTATAGGATATATATATATATAAATATATATATATATATATATATATATATAGGTATTTTATTCTCACTATATATATACATATACCAATCATCCATACCCATGACCAAGTGTTCGTATCATATCTGATGTACAATGGACATGCACATAATCCACCTGGTTATATATATCGCCGATAAAACTGCCTCAATGCTATCATCTTCCCAGTGCCCGGCTCACGTAGCAACTGCGGACCACCTGGTGGGGATCAACGAAACCCACCTCATGATAACTCACACACACGACGTCCCGGGAAGAGGTCATATCTCCAACTGGTAATGAGACAAAGCATACCCACCACGTCTCATCCCAAAAATATATCTATCGTATAATAACACACCGAACGACTATGACCTGGGGAATATCCACACCCTGCTTTATATGCCAGGATGCTCACCCTCTGCGGGAAAACTTCCCAATGATACCATGAGCAGGGTATGCTTAACCACATAAGTATATATATCACTCACATGCGCAATATACATACATCCATATGATCCCATCATATGATCAAATAGTAAACCATCATATACGGTTTAAATATCCATACCATGTATGTCCACAACATAAATATATCCATATATTCATATTTATATATTGATATATGTACATATATTCACACATCGCTACATCATTATATATACAAACTAATTCTCGTTCATATGTATAAAATATATAACCCAGCTATAAGTATACATAATCCTCAATATACAAGCCGTCACCACAATTTCCTTTTAATTTACCTCGATATGTGAATACAATCCCTCACTTGAAACATATTCAATCATTTTTCCTATGATGAATAGTCTCCCAAAACCATATGTATATATCTATACATATATATTCAACATTAGGGTTATCACCCAAGAGTTTGTGTAGGAATCCATCATTACACATTTCATCCATATTGAAAAGTACATAGTTTCCATTAGTACTATTTAACCATAGGCACATACATGACTTAATAGTCTAAAACCTCAAATTATTCCAACCTCGTTTCAAGTATTGGAATCTCAATGGTCATATCCCCACAATTACGTGTAAACTATCCTAACTAGAATTTATGCTACAGATTATTCTAGTCGATAGTACGATCCCAAACGTTCCCAATTTCACCTATGGTTCAAATAAATCTCAGGAACCCTTACTCCTATTGAGTTATAAATTGTTCCTTAGTCTAAACATTTCTAAGGATATGAGACCCCTCACTCTTTAAGAGTATGCGACCACTCTCTTCCATTTGGCCCCAAATTGTATCTTAACAACATCCTATCCTTATAAGGATTTGACATAAAGGCCGGCCTAGAAATTTCACAACATACATGGATATTTCTTATCCAATTATTCCAAGAAGTCCCCACTATCGTATACGAAGTGAGAGACCCCCTATAAGTCACCAAAAGATATCTCTTACTTCATAAGAGAAATCCCCAAATCAATAAACCCAACCAAAAAGGGCTAGAAGTCCTCCTAGATAAACCCCATAAAACAACCATTACGGAAGCCTCTAAGAATAAACTCCCAAAGAAAAAGGGGAAAAAAGAGAACTCCAAACTTTGGGCTAAAAAAAGGGTCCCGGTCGACCGGTCCCAGACCCCCGATCGACCGCGGGTCCAAAATTTAGCCTACGAAGAAATACAATAGGCTTTTCCCTAAGGCGCGGTCGACCGGTCCCCTGGGCGCGGTCGACCGACCATACCAGTTATCTTGGCCGATTTTCCATTTTCAGCAGACCCTAAATCCTCAAACACCCAAATATCATCACCAAGCCCCCAAATCTTTAACCCAATAATATTATTAACCCCAACCATTTATATGTCATTAAACCATATAATAACATTGATTTCAAGATTTAAACCAAAAAATCTAGGTTTTAATATTTATACCCAAAAATTCACTTCTTTAACCCACAAATTATGAAATGAAATACAAAATAGCTATTTAGCAAGATTAAACACTTGCCTTAGATTTGTAGAGGTTGGATCGTCCTCGATGTCGCGTTTGGGCCGGAAATCCCAAGCTTTTCTTCCTCCCTCTCTTATTTTCTTCTTCTTTCTCTTCTTCTTTCTCCCTCTAGGGCTTTTTCTCTCTTTCTCTCAAATGAGAAATGGCTTAATCCGTAAGCCTCTAATCCTTTAAAACAATAAACCCAATTTAAGTGTTAATACACAATTTAAATGACTCGTTTACACCTATTCGAGTCAAACTAACTTAAAATATTCCGGAGCCGAAATAAAACCCAATGACAGTCATTTTGACTATCTCGACCCTTCCGGGATCAATGGTACCCTCAAAATCATCATCCGGAATACTTTAAAATATTCTCTATTTTTTGGGCCTCAATTTCCAAATTTTAAAATTCTTCTATTTAATTAACTTTTATTTTCCAAAAATTTAATTTCTCAGTCTCCAAAAATCATGGGGTGTTACACCACCGATTTCTTCCCTCTTTTTTCTGCCTCTCTCTACGCTGCTCTCCCTCTGGTAACAACCCGGACTTTTGAGAGTCTATTTTATAATATTTTGCCCGATGGGATAATTTATTAAAATAGAGAAAGTTGGAGTAAATATTATTTGTAGTAAGTTAAAGGATAATATTTACCACGTTTTGCCTATTTGCCGTTATGAGAAGGTAAAAAGCGCTATGTTGTGTTTTGTTGGGTCATTTTGCTGGTTATGACTTATATTCAGATTTGAACATAATTAATGAATTAAAATGACATTGGACCCTAAAATATTATAGGTTACTCCGGATGCCAATTTAGAGGGTGCAGTTAGTTTTGGAATAGTCGAGATAGTGAAAATATGTGGCAACTTATATTTTTGAGTTTTGTCCACTTTTGACACGTTATGACTTAATTATATAGTTACGAGTCATTTTAATGGTGTACCAACAATTAAATGAGGGAAATTTATGTTTAAGACCCGTATAAGTCTTCCAACCCTTTTATTTCTCATTTCAAGTTTTACACTGAGAGAGAGAGAGAGAGAGAGAAGAGAGAGCTTGGGAGAAATGGAGAAAAGAGAGAGAAATGAAGATTTGAAGCTGTAAATCGTTGCTACGGGAAGAGAATCCGAGCCTACAAACTTGAGGCAAGTTTCTTACTTGCTAAATCATGATTTAATGTGATAATTTGCATGTATAGTTAGTTTTTGGAGATTTAAACCATTAATGGGTTTTTGAGGATTTTGGTGTTTAAACCTTTAATCTTGTAGTTTAATTTGATTTGAGTTGGGGAAATTAGTTAGTAATTGTGTACAAATGATTTGGTAGAATTAGTTGTTGTTTTCGTTGGAGGAAATTGAAGATTTGAAGTTTTGGGGAAATTAGGGTTCTTAAACCCATAGCCCAAATTGGGCAATTCTGCAGGGCCGAATCGATTCGCCCCTTAAGTGAATCGATTCGGACATGGGGAAGGTTATAGGTCTGGGAAATCGAATCTATTCGGGTTAAGGCCGAATCGATTCAGCTAAGTCAGTATGTTGATTTTACTCACCTAATCGATTCTCTTTTGGGCGAATCGATTCGCAATCAGGGGCGAATCGATTCGGCCCTAGGCTAATCGATTCGGATGCCCTGTTTTTGTGAGATTTTTCTAGTTTTGTTTTTGCCCTTTTCTTTTAGGTTAAAGGTTTAGGAATCTTCCTTTGGGAAGTAATAAAGGGTGTTATAGGTTTATGTTATGGAGTAGAATGTCCTAGGCAAGCATGGTGTTAATTTCCATATCCTAGGCTAGTATGGAGTTATTTGGGATTATCCTAACGGTTAAGCTATCGAGGTTAATATTTCGGTTGATGTAGGAAGATTAACCTAAAATTAATAGAAGGTTAAATGATAAAGTTTGGGACTTTTGGGAGACTAGAATTGGGAGAAATTACCTTGAATGAATTATGGTACTACTTTGGACTCTTGGAGATTAGTGTGAGGATAATTACACTTCGGGTCCTAGGTCATTAATAAAATATGACTTTGAGAATAAGAAATGCACATTCTAAAAATTGGTGTTCAATCATTGAGAATAAATAATTTTGAGAATGAATTAAGTCAATCTTTTCAAATTGAAAAAGAAATGATTTTCGTAAATGAAAATTTATGTAAACACGCCTCTCTAAATCGCTATCATAAGGGAAGTACGCGCATGAGGTGAAGCCCCCTAGCTAGTGAATGCAGGGTGGGTATAGTCCTCTGCCATATGACCGGTTATTGTATTATATGTTTATTTTGCGAAGTGAGGTAATTCTGGGTGTGATTATGACTCACCGTCGCAGGTATATGGCACTTCCCGACGTCTCGCGTTGTATGATCCCAGGTGATCTTGTTTGATAGGCCCTGGAAGATGATAGCCATTTAGAGGCGCGCATAGTGGGGAAACCCGAACGGGCGGTCTTAGAAACTTTATATGATATGAAATATAACTATTCTTAATAATGTGGGACTTTATTGATGTTAAAGAATTTTATGATAATAAATTGGCTTTTAAATACATTTCCTGGATGGAAGAAAGGAAATAGAAAGTTATGAAATGAGATGGAATTGGTAAACTTTTTGAGAAATGAATTGATTCATATAGTTTCCTGATAGGGAAAAGAAAAAAAGAAATGTGCATTAAATTTGTAAAAATAATTGTGATGGAGTTTATTATGAAAGTAGATGATTTCTCCCAAGCTTATATGATCATTGATCATTTTGATTGACATTGCGCTAGGTTGTGCTTTTAGAATGAGAGGTCAGAACCTTTATGTTTTATTGCGAGAGAACGTTAAGTTCATGTTTATTATTAGATTTTCATAACTGTCATGCATTTTTAGTCACATAGTAATCATATCAAATCGGGCCCTAACCCGTCTATATCTCTTTAGTTCGCATGCATCTTTTTTCGTCCAGGTGCTCTACCGCAAGGACGCCCGTATTGACCTTTCCATTCCAGTTGTCCTGGAGCTATAAAATTTTGCGGATGTTGTAGGATATTCGTCATAGATGATTCTATCCTTTGTACTCTAGTTATGTCCAGTTCATTTATTTAGGCGTGTTACCCCTGCTTTGTATTCATTTATATAATGTGATATTAAATTGTAATACTCGGTGTAACCTGTTTGTATTAGTCTGTTAACCGACCGCTTATTCGGTTATTGTTTTATGCGTATGGTTGTGATATTACTCTTTGATTTTTGTTATCCACCTTCTTTTCAAATTGGATTGTCAAATTGCTTTCTTTTAACTTATAAAATTTTATTTCACAGTCCATTTTCTAAAATAATGGGGGGTTATCTCGTACTATTATGTTATCGACGGTGATGCTAAGAATGGACCATCTATGATTCCTATGATTATTGGAGTATTGGACTGGCCACGCCTTATTTTGGTAGGCGGGTTGTTACAGATGGTATTAGAGCATCAGGTTCTAGAGTCCTTAGGAATCTGTGCGGACGTACTGCGGCTTCTGCATTACTTTTGATTTGTTATAGAGCTGTAGGATTAGGATTGTTGATTTCCTCTTGTGAGGTCTCGTTCTCCTTCTATAATGTAAGAATTCAGGAAATTATTTACTTGCTCGTTCTAGACTCGAGTGCTGAATATTGAAGGACGGTAGGGAAGGCCGTCATGAAGGCGTCATATAACGGGATTACTAAGAACTGTAAGTTGTAGTTGGGAATAAGGGACACTTTGGAGGTCGCTCCATCTGTAGCATTTTCTTATATTGCTAGTACGACTACTAAGTACACTAGACATAGTTTTCCCAAGTACCGCTACAAGTAGATATTGGTACTAAGATTGGGACCCTAAGCGACGTTAGTTTGAAGTTAGAAAGTCTTCAATAAGGGCCACACGTTGAAGTTAAGTCCGATGGAGGAAGTGTAACCTCACTCGATGGAAATATAAGGCCTAGGAGCTTTGTCCTGGAGAGCGGTATAGAAATGCCCAAATGTGAAAAATAGAGGAAAATTTGTCACCCGTTGGAGTAATGTTGACATGGTGGGAACGTAGTCGCCATAGTTTGGTAGAGCAGGAAGTCTTGCCCATTGAGAAACCCAGTAGATGTTTTCAACAACAAGTTTCTCTGGTATAACAGGAATGATGAGAAGGTGGACTCTCAAATAATCATGTAATGATCGATCAGAGGCCGACAGTGAATAAAAAGTTGCACGGTTAGGGAAACCGTGCCCTGAAATAAGGTAGATACAGGGAGGAAAGAGCCTTCAATGGAACAATAGGCTCATGAGTAAGAATTTCCCACACTTATGGAGAAGTAGTGTTCATAAAACCCCATTAGTGGACATTAGTTCGGGGAGTACGTATTGGAATAAGGCAAGGGAGGCCGGTGGTGTGTTATCTTTTGTGGAATAAGTTAAGGGAACTACGCGGGAAATTGTCTGAGTGGCTAGAGATAGATAAATGGTTAGGACGTGGAGTGTGGAACCACGCATTTGATCTTGTCGATTGGAGAAATAGAGAAAGAATAGAATGCCTAGTCAGGTCATAGATGGAAATAGTTGATTCACTCAAGACTATAATAATGTATCATGAACCATTGGAAGTGTCCAGAGAAATTTTGGCAAGAATGTTGGCCGTAATTCCACCCTGGTTGAGGGTGGTGCATTTTGTGTGATAAGATGGAGTAGTATTTTACTAACCCTAGACTCGGGTGTGTAAATTGAGCTTGTGGTGGTATCGATGCTAGAATAAATAGTGTATTTATATTATTCCCACGGTAGGGAGGTTTTATTTTCCTTCATTTGCTAAATCGAGTGATGATATATTAAAAGTATATGTGGTTTGTGATACCCGTATCATATATGTTATGCGAGTGGAAATATTCCAGTTGGGTCGGAGCGATAGCAAGCAAATGATTGTGAGGCTATCCCATTTATAGTTCTAGAGAAGAACTAGTTGTTCTATAATATCTCACCCGAATACGGATTGAGACTTGATAGAGGTGGTTTAAGGTACGCAAGAGATTTTTATTATTTGTTTTGTTTGTTCTGTTTACTGCTTGTTGGCTTTGTTTATGCTTATTGTTGCCTTATCTCCACGACCAACAAAGTTAAGTAGTAGTGTATAGGAGGGGTTCCTTGTTTGGATTTCGCTTTGCGAGGCGCTCCACGCATGAACCTTAATGACGTTAATCACGTGATTGAGTGATTAAAGGGCTAATGAAAAGTTGATGTGCGGCATAGAAGCACTATAATAGTTCTTTCCTCTGATCGATGTGAGGGAGACTAAGATAAGAAAGTCATATTGAGACTTATAGTTATGCCTTGTTGATAAGGCCATTTAAAAAGATGTATGTATGTATATTAGGATAAAGTAATTGTAACACTTTACAGAAAGTAAGCGCCCTATTAGTTAAATTTTCATTTCGTCAATAGTAAGACATAGAAGTAGAAGCACCATAGTAGGGTTACGAGTTAGAATTTTAACGTTCCCGATCATGTGTCTTAGGCCGTTATACCTTGATGACTGACGATGAGAGGTAGTAGTGTAACGGGAGGGTTCCTTGTCTGGATTTCACTTTGCGAGACGTCCCACGCATGAAACCAAGCGAATGTCGGGAGTTGAGAAAGGTTTCGGACACTAGGGATATAATTAGTATTATATTTATACGACTTAAATAGGATACAGATCGACCTTAGTAGTATTAGGACGTATGGCCCTTAGGGCATGCGACGCTGTTTCAGGAAGGTTGTAAGGAGTTGACCACGACTAGGCTTGTGGGTTAACTCTAAGTAGGATTTGGTCCCGAGAGATGAGAAGTAATCTCAAGTAATTTTGTAACCTTGGACAAATGAAGAAGAGGCCCCTTTTTGAAAGAGCGTTACGTCGGTAACCTCGCTTTTGGGGAGTAAAAGGGTAAGTTGATTTTTGCCCCTGCACTTGCGTTGTCGAGATCGAGAGTAGATTTCTTGGTATTAATATACGAGTTTCTACTAGGATTAGGAGGTATTAATACTGGAATATGGAACCATTATTGATGCGTCTCACAAACTTAAACCCCGTGAGAAGTATTATCCCGCGCTTTATTTAATGTTCATGGTGGTAGAATTCGCCTTCAAGAAATAGAGGCACTACCTTATGGGCAGGAGGTATAGTCTTTTCTCGAACAACAAGTGTCGCAATATGTCGTTGGGGGGAGGAAGTTGGTGTTTGGAGTTCGTATGAGATTATCAATTGGAATGTGAATAAGGTAGCGATTGCGCCGAGTTGTAACCCGTGGGGGATATTAACAAAGGCAGGGAAAGCCAAGTAGAACGAGCTGACTAGGAGGGCATTATAGCAAGAGCATTTATGTCAGGGTTCAAACCTGAGGAAGGGGCATTTCTGAGTTTCCTCCCTAATCCACCACTTGTCAGTTGGTGAATATAGATTACCACCAATAGATTATATCATTGTAATCATTGGAGTACCGGAGTAGATATGGATATTTTCATCTAATTTCCATCATCGAAATGGTCATGATCCTAATTAAGAAAATTGTTGGTAATTTGACCAAATCGTCGCTTTTCCAATTAATATGGGCAGACTAGTTATGAAGGAGTGCGCCCAACTCTTGTGTAGGAGTATGGAACTGTAGGAGGTTCCTACCAATATAGCATTGGACCGAGATTAGACTTTCGTGTCAAAGTTTTGGTAAAGTTTCCAGGAAGTAATGGGAAACGAATTGAAGTTGGGTACAACCTGCCACCCATAAGTGGTAAAATGAATGGAAAGAAGTTAACCAAACGTCGGAAGGCATACCTTGAATGTTCGAGTTGGTTTCAAGGAAGGATGGAAATAGTAGCCATTATGAACTGAAGTTTCATACGATAATTCGTAACGTTTCACTAAAGGTATGGCACCATGTGTGGCAAACTTTGAAAAGCTATGCCGACGCGAATCGAGAAGGAGATCGAGTATTCCCGAGAAAGAGGGTAGTGTAGGCCTGATATAGGCATTCCTTCCTTTGGCAAACAGGTAAGATCGATGACGCATGCGGAATAGCCAGATGCTATTTTAGATCACGAGGAGCGTGGACTGAGATCGTTAGTGGTGTCCTTAGTCCAAGTCAAACGGGGACGTCACCCTGTCAAGGAAATTGTCTAGGTATGAAAGAAAGATAGTTTAGAATAGTACACCTTTATTATGGTTATATGGTACGCTCGAATTTTGAGGGAAAAATTCCCTTATAAGGGGGGAGTGTGTAACAACCCGGACTTTTGAGCGACTATTTTATAATATTTGGCCCGACGGGATAATTTATTAAAATAGATAAAGTTGGAGTAAATATTATTTCTAGTAAGTTCAAGGATAATATTTACCATATTTGCCGTTATGAGAAGGTAAATAGCGCTATGTTGTGTTTTATTGTGTCGTTGTGCTTTACGCGACGGTTATGACTTATATTCAGACTTGAACATAATTAATGAATTAAAATGACATTGGACCCTAAAATATTATAGGTTACACCGGATGCCAATTTATAGGGTGCGATTAGTTTTGGAATAGTCGAGATAGTCAAAATATGTGCCAAGTTGTATTTTTGAGTTGTGGGCACTTCTGACAAGTTATGACTTAATTATGTAGTTACGAGTCATTTTAATGGTGTACCAACAATTAAATGAGGGAAATTTACATTTAAGACCCCTATAAGTCTTCCAACCCCTTTTATTTCTCATTTCGTGTTTTACACTGAGAGAGAGAGAGAGAGAAGAGAGAGCTTGGGAGAAATGGAGAAAAGAGAGAGAAATGAAGATTTGAAGCAGAAAATCGTTGCTACGGGAAGAGAATCTGAGCCTACAAACTTGACGCAAGTTTCTTACTTGCTAGATCATGATTTAATGTGATAATTTGCATGTATAGTTAGTTTTTGGAGATTTAAACCATAAATGGGTTTTTGAGGATTTTGGTGTTTAAACCATTAATCTTATAGTTTAAATTGATTTGAGTTGGGGAAATTAGTTAGTAATTGTGTAGAAATTATTTGGTAGAATTAGTTGTTGTTGTTGTTGGAGGAAATTGAAGATTTGAAGTTTTGGGGCAATTAGGGTTCTTAAACCCATAGCCCAAATTGGGCAATTCTGCAGGCCGAATCGATTCGCCCCTTAAGCGAATCGATTCGGATATGGGGAAGGTTACAGGTCTGGGAAATCAAATCGATTCGGCTGAGTTAGTATGTTGATTTTACTCACCGAATCGATTTGCTTTTGGGCGAATCGATTCACAATTAGGGCGAATTGATTCGTCCCTAGGCGAATCGATTCGGATGCTTTGTTTTTGTGAGATTTTTCTAGTTTTGTTTTAGGCCTTTTCTTTTAGGTTCGAGGTTTAGGAACCTTCCTTTAGGAAGTAATAAAGGGTGTTATAGGGTTATGTTAAGGAGTAGAATGTCCTAGGATAGCATGGGGTTTATTGGGCATATCCTAGATTAGTATGGAGTTATTTGGGATTATCCTAAGGGTTAAACTATTGAGGTTAATATTTCAGTTGATGTAGGAAGATTAACCTAAAATTAATAGAAGGTGAAATGATAAAGTTTGGGACTTTTGGGAGACTAGAATTGGGAGAAATTACCTTGAATTAATTATGGTACAACTTTGGACTCTTGGAGATTAGTGTGAGGATAATTACACTTCGGGTCCTAGGTCATTAATAAAATATGACTATGAGAATAAGAAATGCACATTCTAAAAATTGGTGTTTAATCATTGAGAATAAATGATTTTGAGAATGAATTAAGTGAATGTTTTTAAATTGAAAAAGAAATGATTTTCGTAAATGATAATTTACGTAAACACACCTCTCTAAATCGCTATCATAAGGGAAGTAAGCGCATGAGGTGAAGACCTATGGCTAGTGAATGCTGGGTGGATATAGTCCTCTGCCATATGACCGGTTATTATATTATATGTTTTTTTGTGAAGTGAGGTAATTATGGGTGTGGTTATGACTCACTGTCGCAGGTGTATGGCGCTTCCCGACGTCTAGCGTTGTAGGATCCCAGGTGGTCTTGTTTGATAGGTCCTGGAAGATGATAGCCATTTTGGGGTGCGCACAGTGGGGAAATTCGGACGGGTGGTCTTAGAAATGTTATATGATATGAAGTATAAATATTCTTAATAATGTGGGACATTATTGATGTTAAAGCATTTTATGATAATAAATTGGCTTTTAAATACATTTCCTGGATGGAAGAAGGGAAAGAGAAAGTTATGAAATGAGATGGAATTGGTAAACTTTTTGAGAAATGAATTGATTCATATAGTTTCCTGATAGGGAAAAGAAAAAAAGAAAAGTGCATTAAATTTGTAAAAAAAACTGTAATGGAGTTTATTATGAAAGTAGATGAGTTCTCCCATGCTTATATGATCATTGATCATTTTCATTGACATTGCGCTAGGTTGTGCTTTTAGAATGAGAGGTAAGAACCTTTATGTTTTATTGCGAGAGAACGTTAAGTTCATGTTTATGATTAGATTTTCATAACTGTCATGCATTTTTAGTCACATATTAATCATATCAAATCGGGCCCTGACCCGTCTATATCTCTTTATTTTGCATGCATCTTTGTCCGTCCAGGTGCTCTACCGCAAGGACGCCCGTATTAACCTTTCCATTCCAGTTGTCCTGGAGCTATATCATATTGCGGATGTTGTAGGATATTCGTCATAGACGCTTCTATCCTTTGAACTCTTGTTATGTTAAGTTCATTTATTCGGGCGTGTTACCCCTGCTTTGTATTCATTTATATAATGTGATATTAAATTGTAATACTCGGTGTAACCTGTTTGTATTAGTCTGTTAACCGACAGCTTATTCGGTTATCATTTTATGCATATGGTTATGATATTACTCGTTGATTTTTGGTATCCACCTTCTTTTCAAATTGGATTGTCTAATTGCTTTCTTTTAACTTATAAAATTTTATTTGACAGTTCGTTTTCTAAAATAGTGGGTGGTTATCTCGTACTATTATTTTATCGACAGTGATGCTAAGAATGGACCATCTATGATTCCTGTGATTATTGGAGTATTGGGCTGGCCAGCCCTTATTTTGGCAGGCGGGTTGTTACACCTCTCTCTCTCTCTCTATATATATATATATATATATTTGTGTGTGTGTGTGTGTGTGTGTGTGTGTTGTGTATATATGTGCGTGTGTGGTGTCTATGTGTGTGTACGTGTGTGGTAGGTGGGGGTGGGGGAGAGGGTGTTGGGGCTAGGGGTGTGTGTGTGTGGTGGGGGAAGGGGGTGGGGAAGGGTGTGTGTGAGTGTGTGGGGGGTGGCGGTGGGGCTATTTGTGTGTGTGTATGGTGGGGGAAGGGGGTGGGGCAGAGTGGGGGGGGGGGGGGAGGGGGCATGGATAGGTGGGTGGGTGGTGGGTAGGGGGAGATGCGTGTGTGTGTGTGTATGTGTGTGTGTGTATATATGTATGTGTAGTGTGCGTGTATGTGCGTGTTTGTGCGTAGTGTCCCTTATAAACAAATTGATTGATTGTTAATTTTTTTAGTAAATTAATATATGATTGCCCCTCATTGTAAATTAATAAATTAATATATGATTAATTATAAAAGTAGGATTGCCCCTCGTTGTAAATTAGTAGATTAATACACTACAAGGAAAAGGATTTTTCCCGGCAATTATTTTGCAGCATTTGTCAAAGGTGTCGGGAAAAATACATTTGCCGGCATTTTCGATCAAGTGCCGAAAATTTAGGAGGGTTTAATCTTAGTGCTGATAAAATGCGATAATTATTGTAAAATGGTTAGAAATTTAAGTCATATTTTAAAAACTTTTTAAGAAAAAATAACGGAATGGTATTTGAATAATAGTATGCACAATATTTCGTGGAAAAAATAGCGCCTTATTTTTTTTCTCTATCCCACGCATTTTTTCGCTCTCCCAAATTTACACTCCCCCTAAGCAACCTACCAGATGCCTCCAAAAACATAGAATTGAAAATGTAATCCTCAAGTTTTGAGCGATCTCTGCTATTCTTTGAAATCAATCGATTTATTCTCGGTTAAAATCTGGAGCATGTCGCTGGTAGAACACCGAAGCTATTGAGGTTTTACTTCTTCCTCTATCTCCCCCTTTCTGGTTCGATCAATGACAAAAACTAAATATTGATTAAATTTATGGCATCTTGATTAACTTTCGGTGTCATTATTGTTGTTTTATTTGATTTATGTTTCCGATTATATTTGTTTAAATATTTTCGTTAATGTTATTTATGCATGATGTTCGTGTATGTGTCGAACATATAAATTTCTTTTCACCATTAAAAATAAAAGATTATTTGATTTGCTTTACCAATTTACTTATGCTTGAATTATAATTTTTTTTTGTGTTTATTTTGTGAGATATCCAATTGTTTTCATTAATGTCAATTTATTATTCTAGGGCTGAGATTCTACTGAAATTTTGTATATATGTCCATAGATATATATAAGACTTTGAGATTCTGGTAATATGAGCTTTTTTCTCAAGAACATTTAGCCTTGAATCCACTTCTTGTTAAGACCCTTCAATTCCAAATTCAGGATTGCTTTTCTTCTTTTTAGTGTTGATTTATGATATATCTCCTTGCTAAATAAGAGAAAAAAAGATGATAAGACATCAAGTTCTGTGAAGGATCAAGTTTTAGAGAATGGTTCTCGTGGGTTGGTTTTAATCGATCAAGTCTACAAAATAGTTATTACGGACTTCAATTATTAAAAAAAGCACTTGGAGGAGATGGGTGAAATTTGATAGCATTGTAAGTGATGGTGTTAAAGGAATTCAGAAATTTCTCCCCACCACCATTTCATTGTCTCTTAAACTAAACCTACCTGATGTACAATTCTTTTTATTCATTATGTGGTGTTGGGGAAGAATTTTTTGGGTTGCATTTAACGCTAGCCAATTATAAATTTGATGTGAAGAGGTACAAATGAGACTATTTTAAATTCTTTATTATTTTGATGATACCGTTTATATTCATTAGCATCTATACTTTTATTAATGTTGTGTTACCTTATTACATTTAATAACTTTTAAGTTCCACACATGGGTGTGTCACGATTGTAAAGTGTATTTATTTCCAAATTGTATGTGTATAAATGTGATCATATCCTTTTCTACCCCATCAGTTTGTGAAGCACCAAGACAATTATATAGTCATTTTGAAAAATATGACTTTTGTTTGACAGCTATAAGGCACGTATGCGGGCACAACACGGTGCAGTTGCTGCGATTCAAAAACTCTTTAAAAAGTAAGATTCAGATGTGTTGATAAATAAATTTCTAATATAAAACTATATTACATTGTTCCTTTATTTTATGTAGATGATACATTGAGTTTTGTACAAATTAATAACTACATTCTATTGTCTCCAACAAAAGTATAGTTGACCATATGCTAGTGATAATATCATTTGCGAAAAATATTTTTATTCCCAATACTTAATTTCATCTATCTTAAAATCTAGACACGCGTTAAGCTTTTTCAACGTCGCTTATATAAATCATTTTGGAACTATTATTTTGTTTCTCTCCCATGAGGAGAAGATGTTGAAATGTCAAATCTCGGGCTAACTCTCATCCCCTGTCCTTCTCAAAATTCCATCCAATATAGAATATATATCCTCATATAAAAGGGCATTGGTCCGAAAAAGGCAACTAAGCTTGGTTGAGCTTTGAAAAATCAGGATTCTTATAGAATCCATGAAGAATTTAGAATCTTTCATCAAGTTTAATTATAAAAATGTACTTGCGGGGAGTGCGAATCGGAGGAGAATCGGGGGAGAATTGCACCCAATTTAGGTGAGATTCGGATTCATTTACGTTTTTTATCAGTGCATGTGAGTTTGACAGGATTGGTGGTCTTACTTAGGAGTTGTCAATTTTTGTTGTCACATATTTTAGCCAACCTTATTATGATACCACACGGTGACACAACTAATAAGGGAGCTCATTTTAAATTCATCATAACAAAAAAATAGTACTCAAATCCAAACCAAACAACTCAATAAAGACACGAGTAACCTCGATTTCCACCCTTAGTTTTAATATGAGTATCTTCTATATTTATTGATGTTATTATGTATAATTGGTAAGGAATAGCTTTGTGGTAGCTTGCAATACTAATGAACCCTCTTGGATTTTTCTTGGTATTTCTATTTAATTGTTTGCTATCATATGTTTAAGTTCATGTTGTAGGTCACTAAATATTAATGTTTGGGAGTAGAATATCTTCAAAGGATATGCCAACCCTACCACTCCAACCTTCAAACTTTTTTTCCATTCATCTCTTCTTAATTATGAGCACTAATTGTTTATGATGAGATAACAATAATTATTATTGCGACAATTTTTCAATTATATGAATTTAGAGTAGATTTTATGTTATGAACATGTGGTATATAATCCTTTGGTCTCTGCTCACCTATTTTTCATACACGTGACAGATGGTTCCCCATAAAGGTCAAGACCATGGGTAAGATTTGTTGCATTTCTAGGTAATGTAAGACGCAAAAGTATAACCAAACTAGTTTTCAACTCTGCATGAGATTTTGTTAGTCCTTGTAGTAGATTGCATGTATTAGATATTTAGACATATAAAATCATAATGGAAGCAAATGTAATCTTATCTATGATGGGGTATTTGAAATTGAATTCTACATATCATAATGTTTATTTCAAACTTAGAACAATTTTATACTTGGCATTAATCTTCCTTGACACATGTTGTCACAATAGTGGTCCTGCAATGAAAGATAAGAATGCTATTCAAAGACACCAAGTTATGGGGAAGGTGGGAAAGTGAAAAAACATTACAAAAACTATTTTTTTAGAATCAAAGAATTTCATAACCTAAATACTGAGAATACATTTATAAAACTACGACGAATATCTAAGAGGTCTAAATCTATAGGAAGGAGTCCTAAAAATATATTTTAAAGCGTTATTTTCCTTTATACTTAGTACCATGAAAAGATAGATATTATCTTCATTAATACCATTCGATTCAATATCCATCACTCTAGTCATTGAATTAACATCTTGAAGAGTGTCATCTTTGACCACAGAAGAAATTATTTGTGAGCTAATTCAAGCATTCTCACTGTTTTTGGGGTTCAACTCGGAACTTTGATTGCTATTTTTCTTTATAGCTTGAACTGGGGTAAATTATTATTTAACGGTGGTAATAAGTTGGTCAGTATTTCGTCCACCCAAATTATCTTCGAGAGCTCCTTTGTTAACAAACGAGAACATCGAGCACTTTATGTGTTCTCCCTTCTCATGGAAGGATATTGGTCTCCATGCGAGTCATCCATATTGACACAACATTCACCACAATGGGAACCCGCGTATCATCCAAACACTTACCTTGACCTTCTAAACCATCTACAATTGGTTATTCAAGATTCATAATCTGTAGCAGCATAGACAAAAGTCATAACACAGTTTTTATGGACATAAGAGAAGGAAAAGGTAATTTTTTATCATCATTAAAAAGAATATTTAGGTTTACAGTGCTTAGTCATAACAAAATTATAACTTTAACGTCTAAGTATTGAAACACTTTATATATTCCAATCAATAATCTAGACAATAAATACAAATCATACCAAGTTGCATTAAAAAAGAATCGTCTTAACCTTTAATAAGTTTTTTTCTAACTCCATTGGACTCTAACACCACCTGTACCTAGATAAGTGTGTGGTTCATCCATGAGAAGAAGTGGTACAGCCATGAAAAGATAAGTCATAGAGATATACCGAGCATGAGAGACATCTTAGCTCACATCCGGTGCCAATGCGCCAGTTCGTCTAAATCACATAAAATGCTTTAGTTTATTAGTTTTGGTACAAATATAACATGAACAACCAATCATAAAATAGTAAGAAATACTTTAAACTGTAACCAATTTGAACAACTACAAATAGAGGGAAACAAAAATTTTAACAACTACAAAGAAATAGATAATAACATCGTATATCCAAAATATTTAGGAAAAAAAAGATAAAATTTGGGCAGTATCTTGCTTATTTGGTCGCAATTTTACATTATGCACGTTCCATCCGTATATCCAAAATCATGGGTGCACTTGATAACATGGAAGAAACAACAAATCAATTAACCAAACAAAACCCAATAAATGTTCACATTCAGTACAACATGACTATCCTTCCAGTCCTTTTAACAACCAATAACAATGAGAAGCTTATTAATATGCTTTATAAGCATTCACTCCCCACTAGCACCAAACAAAATAGATTACGGTAAAAATTAATGAGGTAGGTAGCATTAGTGATTTCCTGAGGGAGGCATCGGCAGTGGAGATGAAGGTTGCTAGAAGGAGGCAACGCCATCAGGCAGAGGGCGACAACGTTAAGCGTGAGGGTGTGAGGCTTAAGCGTATGGGGGTGAGTGTGAAATGGGAGAATCCAGTACATTAGGTAGAAGGTGTGTTCATTTTGTCTCCCGAGCGAAAACGAGAAATAGGCGATGCACCATCCTTGCTTCTATATACGTTGACCTTGACTTGACAGATTATTCCAATTGAACCCAAAGTCAAAGGAGGACCACAAACTCAGGGCTCTATTGATGTGCCTTATAACTTGATAGATTCTTCCAATATATACGGTTGGTTATAAGTTACTATGGTGAAATGTGGTAATTGCACAATAAAGGAGTAATTTTGAACATAACAAGATTGTTTTGTTGATTAGTTAACAATTTTTATAGCTTTACAAGTTCTCAAAATGGGATACGAATATGCAGTAGCAACAAAAAGAATCACTAGACTCTCATTAATATTCAATGGATAAAATCAGTGGTGAAAGTCCTTAATATATAGAGAAAACTAGCTGGAGACCTAACTTAAATTAATAACTAGAAGACAAATAAGGATTTTAAATAAAGAAATTAACATAAATCTAATAACCTAGGGATAATCCAATGGATACTAACTGAAAATAACAGAATACGAGGAGGTAAATCAACTATTTGTTTCTATGTTGAGTCATGCATACAAAGTAAGTAAAATGTATCGCACCCATATTTGCTTTTGTTTTTAGCTGCTTTCCAAGTTTGTATATTG
This sequence comes from Sambucus nigra, assembly GCA_949130495.1. Lineage (NCBI taxonomy): Eukaryota > Viridiplantae > Streptophyta > Magnoliopsida > Dipsacales > Adoxaceae > Sambucus > Sambucus nigra. Next base: position 467,197,452 of record OX422220.1, on the reverse strand, counting down.
AGAAACACCAGTGACTTATTTCTTGTGATGAGGTAGAGTTACAAAAGCTTGGTAGTAGTTTGTTTTCTAATACATTTAACTGTTAGGCTCTAATACATTTTACTATTAGGCTCTAATAATAAAATGTATTATTTTTTCATTCTCAAACTGAAATGTTTAACTTACAAATTTACAAATGTTCGGTGCCATTTACTCATATCATGTTAGATAGATTTGTGTGATATTTTTTTTATTAATGATGAATCCTTTTCACTTGCATTTAAGTTGTCAAAATTTAGTTGACCCCTATACAATCAGTTGCTAGTGGTGTGCGTAGTTCGTTTCATGCTATGTTAATTTTGTTTTGTGAATAACTCATGTTTGATTCATCTTCTATACAATTATAATTAAATTTAAGGATTGAACCCGCTATCCATTAACGGGAGTGAGAAAAGAGAGAACTGTTAAAAGGGATCGAAATATTATCAACATCCAGAAACCAAATGAGTTTCTAATAGAACAATAAAAAAAGTATCCAGTTTTCACTCCAGTACTGCAATGTATATACATTAACAAACGGCCACAAAATATATTAATAAAAAGAAAATGGCGAACACACACATATACATACATACATACATACATACATACATACATACATACATACATACATACATACATACATACATACATACATACATACATACATGTGTACATGGGAGGAACTCATAAAAGACGAATCAGGAAAAGTTAAAGTTACAATCAATTTCAAATTTATACAAGTTGTGATCCCTAATTAACCTCATTCTCCATAAGTGAATATCAATTGCCGCATGTCCAAATATCGTTCTCGTTTATCTAAGAGAAATCAAAGTGTGTGCGAATCAAAAACTAATTTAAGAAAGTTTAATTGATGTCCCCTTTATATGGTAAGGGCGTTGAAACCCATGGGCCATGATTCAAATTGGACGCAGAGAGATTGGATCGATTATATTTACTGTTCTTCCATTATTTAATTCCATTTGCATTATTAGGAACTCGAGTCAACCCTACTATACCCCGATTCTTTTCTAATATCATTCCTTACCCTTAACATCTTGATTTATGTGGCATTATCCCATCTCTCTAAGTCCACATACTTGTTGTCTAGCACAGCATATGGGCTATGGCTAAAAGAACTATGGTACATAGGTAAATCCCCTATGGGAGTGTTTAAATGTTCACCAGATTTTCAAATTTATGTTGAATCTTTAATCATCCTAATTTGGGTTAGTCTACCATACATTCCCCTTCAATTATTTAAAAAATCTTTTTTGTTTTCAATTGGTCACATCTTGGGATCCTCTCTCAAGTTGGATGTTTCTACCACTGCTCTAAGTAGGCCTAGTGTGGCTAAGATATGTGTAGCTATGGACCTGCTGAAAGTATTTCCTTCTCGAATTTGGATGTAATAACCCTCGCTTATGAGAACATATTTTATTTTTATTTACTAGATATGGTAATTAGATATAAAATGTTGGGCTATGGATTAAGTATTAATTTAATGAAGAAAAGTAAATGTTTACTATGAGATTTCATATTTACCGTAACTATAGGTGAATATTGCCATGTGATGTTTTATAATATCATATGAATTAAAATGATATTTGGCTTAATAATGAGACCGGAACTTAAAATGAATTATAAACTGTCCAAATGATAATTTGGAGGTCGTAGTTGATTCCGGAACGTGCGAGATAGTCAAATTATGTGCCATATTGTATTTTGAGGTTTTTGGCACTTTTGACTGATTATACCTCAAATATGTAGTTGCGTGTTATTTTATCGCAATATGGATCAATTAAGTTGGGATTTTGACTAATGGCATGACTTAGTCTTACTAAGTCTTCTATTTCCCTAATTTCATTTCCTATACCTAGAGAGAGAGCTTGAGAGAGGAAGAGAAAGTGTAGAGAAAGTAGAAGAGATTGAAGATTGAGGAGGAGTTCTTGCCACTACACAAAGAAAATCTGCATTTCCTAGATTGAGGCAAGTTTCCTACTTGCTATTTGTGGTTTAAGATAAATGATTTGTAGTGATAATGGTGTATTGATCATGGTTTGATTAGTGTAGGGTTTTTGTGTATTTGTTGGTTTTGAACCATTGAAGAATAATTTGGATGATTATTGATAGTTGGGGTAGTAGTTAGTAGCATTTATGTTGTGTTGGTGACAATAAATGAGTTGGTTTGAATGGATTTTAGTTGGGAATCAAATTGGAGTCTAAGACTCCATAAGCAAAATTAGGAATTTCTGCAGAACCGAATCGATTTTGGCCTGGCCGAATTGATTCGCTGCGAGACAGTTTCCAGGGTTGGGTGAACTGAATCAATTCGGCTTTGTCCGAATCGATTCGGCAATTATGCAGAAACCCCATTTTCTGGACCGAATCGATTCGGAATGTTCGAATTGATTCGGCATTTATGCAGTAAGCCACGATTTTGGCCAAATCGATTCGGCCAGGCCGAATCGATTCGGAAGTCCCTCATTTGAAATTTTGTTTTCTTTTCTTTTAACCCTTTTCTTTAGGTTTAGTAATTAGGGACCTTCTTAAATGAAGTAAATATAGGGTCTTAGAGTATTAGTTGAGTTTGGTCGACATCCTAAACTCGAAGGGATTCATTTAGGGTTCATTTTAAGGGAGGGGGGGGGGGTTAAAGTAATGTTTAGGCATTACTTCTCTTGTGTAGTTTTATAAGAATCTAGGAGATCTTAAAGGTAAATTTGAAGACTTGATGAGTTAATGTGAGTTCGGTTTAACTCGTTGGTTTAGTATAAAGCCCAAAAAGGGGACATTTGGGAGAAATAACTTAGGAGTTTAAATATTCTTCGAGGTTATTATGATGATGTGAAGTACATAACCATAATGCATTTGATAAATGTAAAATGGACAAAGTAAATGATAATTTACTAAATCGGGTAATGGAAATTAATAAAATGGATGATACACACCTCTCTAAATACCATCTTAAGGGAAGTTCGTGCGTGAGGTGAAGCCCCCTGGCTAATGAATGCAGGGTGGATATAGTCCTAGGCCATATGAGCGCTTGTTTTATATTTTCTGCGATGGGTAGGAGATTCTGGGTGTGGTCTTAACTACCTCGCAGGCATATGGCCGCTTCCCGACGTTTCGATAGGATCCCAGGTTGTCTTATGATAGGCCCTGGAAGATGATGGTTATTTAGGGGCGCGCACAGTGGGGAAACCCGGACGGGCGGTCCTAGAATCGTTATATTTATATACTTATAACTATTCTAATTATCGAGTTGGACTCAATGGAACATTAATGCCACCAAGAGCAAAGTATATGCCACAAAGAGCATAGAATTGGGATAAGTGCCATAAAGAGCACATGTTAATAATTTTATTCCATATAAGGAATGGAAAGGAGATAAAATGAAAAGGATGAAAGATGGAAACGGTTGATAAGTATTCTTAATTGCATACATAATCAATTCTTCCCTTATAATCATTAAATTGTCTTAATTTATCTCATTGTTACCATGCTAGAATATTATCTTTATCATCCATGCTTATCTATTCATCATTGTCATACTTGTCATTTATCTGGTGATCACATAAAATCGGGCTCTGACCGGTTCTACTTTCTTGTTGTGTATATATATATGTTATATCCGCTCAGGTGTTCCACTACAAGGTCGCCCGTAATGACCTCCCTATTTCAGTGTCTTTTGAGGAGCCGTGACATTTTGCGGATATCACGGGACATTTTGTGTAGACGCCTTCCTCATTGTTTTCTAGTTATGATCAGTCTTTATTCAGGCGTGTGTCCCAAACTGTTGTAATTGTATAATGGATGTATTATGTAACACATGAAACTTATTGTATATTATATGAATTCCATTGACCGACGTTTCATTCGGTCCTTTCTTTATTATGGTTGGTGTATATATATATATATATATATATACTTGTGGGAGTTTCCACCTTTCTTTTCTATTATGGGTTGTTAGTAATGCTTTATTTAAATTACCAAACTAAAATTTTTGACAACCCGTTTTCTGAAATATTGTGTGGTTATCCCATATACTCTTTACATGGTTACGATGCTGAGAATGATTTCCATCCATGATTCCTGTATTATTGGAGTATCGGGCTGGCCACCCCTTATTTCGGATACCGGGTTGTCACATTGGATTGGATGTGATTGATAAGAACCCAAAACTGTACAATTTATACCCCGAATATATGTACTTTAGCTGCTATTTCTAGACAATTTGGGTCTTATAAGCTTAATTATTCAATATGCAGGCTTTATTGCAGTTATGGTGTCAAAAGCTATATTTTCAGGCAATTTGCAATTAAAATGAAGCTAAATGCCCAATTCCCTGACCCTACCCGAGCCTAAGCTTAGCCTAAACCTACCTTAAAACCTGTGTGTGTTTTGTTTGTGTCTTTTTATCAGTTTTTAGATTTTTAGTTTGAGTTATTTTTTTTTGAGGATTTATTTTAGATCTATTTAGTATTTTCTATGTTTTATTATAGTTTATTAGTATAATTTTATTTTATTTTATTTTGATTTTATTAGTTTTTAGTGTAGTCTTATTTTATTAGGATTAGTTTTTAGGAGTTTATTTTTAGATTTTATATGTTTTTAGGAATTTAATTTTCATTTATATTTTAAGTTTTTATTTCTTTTGTTTTTATATAAGCTTAGGATTTTATTTTATTTTTTTGAGTTTTAATATTTTTATTTGTTTTTATTTTGATTTATTTTTTGTTAGATTTTATTTTTTATTTTTAGTGTTATTAGTTTTAGTTGAGTCTTTACTATTTTAAGGGTCCAAATTAAACACTCACACACTAAAGACCTCCTCACCCACCTTACCCTATACCTCACACACACAATCCTTCCCAACCCATCTTCAACCTCCCACCTCTTTCTCTATCCTCTCTCCTCCGTAACCAAAACTCCATCTCACTCTCTCTCATCAGCCCATAGCCAATCAAACCCAACAGCACAACAAATCTACAACTTTTCCATCCCAAACCCAACCTCTATCATTAAAACCATAAACCCGACACCATATCTCCGGCCAGCAACCAGGCCGACGGCGTCCCCACCCTTATACCTCCTGCGCTGGCACACAACAGCTCTAGTGGCTACCTCCAAACTCCGGCGGCGACCCGACCTCCTAACTTCGGTCGAGATCTAAACCGTCCATCTCCCAACAACCCATCACCCCTCCCGGCGATCCCACTCCCCGCTTCCAATCCATGGACCCCTACCCCTGGCTCCGACTTGGTTGTTGGATATTATGAATGCAAATACCGAAATGGAACTCTTTATATATCTCAAAAATGTCAACTTCAATACAACAATGTAATTTCAGAATAGTCACTATAAAACTTCAAGGCGTGATGTCACTTTCCTAAATACAGTATTTGCCCCACACAAAGAATTTCGGTATACAAACGGGAATCAGCAAATCCGTACTCAAGATACAATGAAGCAATTGCACTGTCTGCAACTTGTATATTTGAAGACAGCCCTTGGATATTAGCAGCGAAGAACAGTCAATCAAGTTCTTATTTTGTTTATGTGCACAAAACAGAATAAGAGAATTTGTATCTCCTGAAAATTGTAAGAGAGTAATAGCAGGGTCTGGAAATCTGAAACTGGTTTTTGTTATCAATGTAATTCCGTTTTTAGGCAGCCTTTATTTATAGAAATGAAAGGCTTTGTCTTCAACAGTCATGACTATTGAATTAAGTCAGTTCCGAACAGGTATGACTGTTAATTACCAATAGTCTTAAGTCCTTTCCGAACAGGTATAATAATACCGAATCAGTTTTGCACGGGTCAACCAAAAAGTGACCGCGCCCGAGCTACCGCTATCCGACCCGGACGAATCCCGGCAACCCGCTACACCCATATCTTTCATATCAAATTTAGAAGACAAAAAACTCTTAGTATTATTAATGCTTTCTAAATCAGTACCAAGAATTAACATGTCATCTACATATAAACAAATGATCACACCTTTACCATTAGCAAATTTACTATAAACACACTTATCAGATTCATGAATTTTAAAACCATAAGAAATAATGACTTTATCAAATTTTTCATGCCATTGTTTAGGTGCTTGTTTTAGGCCATATAAGGACTTAATAAGTTTACATACTTTGTTTTCTTGTCCAGGCATAACAAACCCTTCAGGTTGTTCCATGTAAATTTCTTCTTCTAAGTCACCATTTAAAAAGGCAGTTTTCACATCAATTTGATGAATCTCAAAATTATATATAGATGCTAATGCAATTAAAATTCTAATAGTGGCGGTTCTAGCAACAGGTGCATAGGTATCAAAATAATAAATTCCTTCTTTTTGTGTAAAACCTTTAGCAACCAATCTAGCCTTGAATTTATCAATTGTTCCATCTATTTTCATTTTCTTTTTAAAAATCCATCTACACTTAATGGGTTTAGATCCTGGAGGTAAGTCTACTAATTTCCAAGTTTTATTTCCCAAAATTGAATCCATTTCATCATTTATAGCTTCTTTCCAAAATGCTGAATCTACAGACTTAATTGCCTCATTATAAGTTTGTGGGTCTGTTTCAACGCTAAGAGTCAAAGCATATTGATTACAAGATGTATCTCTAGTTCCTTCAACAAGATAGACTACAAAATCGGGACCAAAGATTTTTTCTTTCCTAGGTCTTTTACTTTTTCTAATCTCTTCTTGTTCTACTAGTGGAGTTTCAGGTAACTGTGAAGGAGTGCTTACTTCTTTTTCATTATTAATTCTAGGAATAGAAGAAAACCTTTGTTCATAAAAAATTGCATCTCTCGATTCAATTATTTTATTTACCTCAACAGAATCATTAGGTTCACTAACCAAAAATCTATAGGCTTTACTATGTTGTGCATAACCTATGAAAATACACTCAACACCTTTGCTTCCTAATTTCTTTCTCTTAGTTTCAGGTAGTCTTACAATAGCTCTACAACCCCAAACTTTAAGATAACCTAAATTAGGTTTTCTATTCTTCCATAATTCGTAAGGAGTTTTCTTATTATCTTTAACAGGTATTCTATTCAGAATATGACATGCAGTTAAAAGTGCTTCTCCCCAAAAACCTTTACTTAAACCAGAATAAGAAAGCATAGCATTAACCATTTCAGTTAGTGTCCTATTTTTTTCTTTCTGCTACTCCATCTTGTTGTGGTGTATAAGGTGCAGTAACTTCATATATAATTCCCATATCTTCACAAAATTGAGGAAAGTGATATTCACCACCTCTATCAGATCTAAGACATTTTATTTTAGAATCACATTGATTTTCAACTTCATTTTTATATGTCTTAAATCTATTAAGCACATCATCCTTAGAGTTTAAAAGATATACATAACAATATTTTGAAAAGTCATCAATAAATGTAGCAAAATATTTACTACCACCTCTAGTAGGTGTTCCATGCAAATCACAAACATCACTATGTACTAATTGCAACAAAGATGTAGTTTTTTCTATTTTAGGAAAAGGCAATCTTGTTATTTTAGTTTGCATGCATATTTTACACTTTTCATTCATATCATTCTCATATTTAGGAATTAAATTTAAATTAACCATGAAATGCATTTTCTTTGTATTAACATGTCCTAAACGACTATGCCATAATGAAAGACAATCAACGATATAAGCAGAAGAATCCTTTTCATTGATATTGAGCTTAAACATGCCCTCATACAAATATCCTTTGCCTACAAAGGTACCATTCTTAGTCAGAATAAATTTGTCTGACTCAAATACAAGCTTAAAGCCAAATTTGTTAAGAAGACTTCCAGAAACTAAATTTTTCCTAACATCAGGAACATGAAAAACATTGGTGAGGCTAAGGATTTTCCCAGAAGTGAATTCGAGATCCACTGTCCCTTTGCCTTTAACCGCAGCTGTAGATGAATTTCCCATATAGAGAACATCTCCTTCCACTGTTTCATAGGCAGAGAACAAGTTCTTGTCCTTACAAACATGCCTTGTGACACCAGAATCAACCCACCATGAGTTGTCTTCTCCAAGCATATTAGCCTCGGATATCATAGCTACAAATTTTTGCTTTGTGTCTGATGCCCCTCCTTTTTCCTTTAGTTTCTTGAACTCACGACAATCCTTCTTGAAGTGACCTGGTTTGTTGCAATGAAAACAATTTCCTTTCTTCTTTTTGTTTGCTTTAGAGTTATTTGAAAAATTCTTCCGCTTGTTATTTTTTCCATGATTGCCATATTTTTGCTCCTTTCCTTCCTCCACCACATGGACCTTAGAAACAGAATTTTCTTGTTCCTCTTTACCATCTAGAATTCGAGACTCTTGTTCAATTCTTAAATGAGTCTCTAATTCTTCAAGTGAAAGATCCTCCTTTTTGTGTTTGAGTTCTTTCTTATAGTCTTTCCAAGAAGGAGGAAGTTTTTCAATTATGGCAGCAACAATTACATTATCATCCATATTTAATTTTTTCAGTTTACAATGATTTATGATGCGTTGGATGTCATGAAATTGTTCTAGCACAGGCCTATTATCATGCATTTTAAAGCTTAGAAACTGACCGATAAGGAACTTCTTACTTGTAGCGTCTTTCGTTAGATATTTGGTCTCCAATGTTTCCCATAAAGTTTTTGCAGTCCCAACATTTTGGTACAAGTCGAACAAATTATCAGCAAGTGCATTGAGAATGTGACCACGACACAAGTAATCATCGGTCTCCCATTTTGTGCGTTGCCTAGTCTGTTCCACGGTTTCATCTTCATCTTCATTTGGTTTCGGTTGTGACAAGACATATACAATCTTCAATGTTGTTAGAAGAAAGTGAACCTTTTTCTGCCAACGCAGAAAATTACCACCATCAAAACGGTCCAACTTGACAAAGATTTCTGTTATTTATCGAAGTGACTTGGAAGAGTCGGCCATTTCTGAATACTGTATTTAGATTGTTGGATATTATGAATGCAAATACAGAAATGGAACTCTTTATATATCTCAAAAATGTCAACTTCAATACAACAATGTAATTTTTGAATAGTCACTATAAAACTTCAAGACGTGATGTCACTTTCCTAAATACAGTATTTGCCCCACACAAAGAATTTCGGTATACAAACGGGAATCAGCAAATCCGTACTCAAGATACAATGAAGCAATTGCACTGTCTGCAACTTGTATATTTGAAGACAGCCCTTGGATATTAGCAGCGAAGAACAGTCAATCAAGTTCTTATTCTGTTTATGTGCACAAAACAGGATAAGAGAATTTGTATCTCCTGAAAATTGTAAGAGAGTAATAGCAGGGTCTGAAAATCTGAAACTGGTTTTTGTTATCAATGTAATTCCGTTTTTAGGCAGCCTTTATTTATAGAAATGAAAGGCTTTGTCTTCAAGAGTCATGACTGTTGAATTAAGTCAGTTCCGAACAGGTATGACTGTTAATTACCAATAGTCTTAAGTCCTTTCCGAACAGGTATAATAATACCGAATCGGTTTTGCACGGGTCAACCAAAAAGTGACCGCGCTCGAGCTACCCCGATCCGACCCGGACGAATCCCAGCATGTGAAGTGCAAAGTGCGCCACTAGCGCCTCTACAGCCCACTGTCCCGCACCCGCACGAGCGTGCGCGCGCGCGTGTGCGTGTGCGTACGGTGCTTCGCACCGTATTGAGGTCTCTTGAATAGCCTCTTAAATGCTAGATGAATTAACTCTTCATCTTCCATTTGTACTTATTAAGTGTAAAAATTCTTAACATTTTTCCAATGTGGGACTCAAAGGTTGCCCACCCTTTTTATAGCTTAGTGGTGACACTTAGCTTTGTACATTTTCCAATGTGGGACACTATCCCCTTTTTTATTTGGGTTAGCTTCCCACCTCTTCCTCACACTTCCAATGTGGGACAAGCTCTTAAGGCTTTTACACACGAAAAACTCTTACTCTCTTATTTTAAAAATCTCCAACATTGGTAAGCCAACCCATTTCCGACCCGCCATAACTCGCTGTCGGCGGAAACCCAAACTCGACGCCAGTGATCGCAACCCCAACTCCATCCCTGCTTTGGCCATGTTAACCCCGTGGCAAACCCACCTGATTCCATCCATGTTAAAACTCAAGCCCATTTCCCACAAAACCAAAATCGTTTTTGTCCACCTTCATAAATCCCAAACCAAGTCAAAACCAAATACCCACATGCCAATTAAACCCATTTACCCCTTTATACCCTTTTTCCCTTATTACCCCCAAACTAACCCACTTAACCTCAATTCCAAAATTACCCTCATTCTCCCCACTATCATGACCTCACACCCAAAAATACCCCCATAACAATATCAGATTTTTATTCCCTCGTCCACTTATCCTCACACCTCACCATTTCCATGCACGCACATGTCCATTACCAAAAATACCCCCATGGTCCATGTGCCTACTATAAATGAAGAGCAAGACCCCATTTGATGAGGATCTCAAATTTATTTTTAAGCTTTGTGTGATAAAATTCCCTCCACCCCTTTATGTTGAGTATTTACATTTTTAGCAAATACATCAATATAAAGGTGTGCAGTGAAAATTAACTTGAGGATAAGTTTCACCTCACCCCTCTGTTATGAATTTTTACATTTTTAGCAATTATTTCAAAATAGATTGATGTAGTTGAATTTATCCCTTATGGGAGGTAAATTCTAATCCATTCCTTTATGTTGAGATTTTTCTTTTTAGTAATTATCTCAATATAATGTAATGATCTAGAATTTATTTCTTTGGATGAGTTCTAATGTACAATTTTATAATGTTAGGATTTATATTTTTAGCAAATCTCTTTTATTATTTAATTGTCCATTATGAATTCATCCACTATCCTTTTTATTTTTATTTTGTAATTTTTTGTTTGGATTCAAAGAGCTTTGAGATAGGACTTATCATCAAATAGAGAGAGAAAAGTATAGAGTTAGGTTAGAATAAATTAGGTAGACATATTTGTAAAGAGTTTTATTTTTTTATTTTTTTTAGATATTTGTGAGTGATAAATGTGTGAAGTTCAGTTTTGTTGATTATTGAGTTGATTATTGTTGGATGCTCATATTGGATGGATTGTTCTTTATTTCAATGAAATAAGAGTTCAATTTCACTTCAAGAGATTGGATTTGATTGTTCTCTTCTCTTCTCATTTATTTTATGCATTTGATTATTAATTTGTCAAATCTTATAGCATGTTAGGCTAAATCCCCTTCCAAGGGGTGTGGGGAAACCCTTATTTGATGTTATTTTAGTTTAATTAGTTTGATTACTTGAAATTTCTCTTTGAATGTTAATTTTGATCCCTCGCCCTTAAATTTATGCCTCGGGAGAGAGTAAATGATTTTCGAGAGAAAATCGAAATTGAAGTTATAATACCTATTTTAGATTCGAACTAGAGATAGGGGTTTCTTAAGTGGGGTATTATAACTTGAATTTCAACTCTAAATTTATTTTCTAAGATTGACATGAATTTTAATCCATCGATCATTGCGGGTGATTAATTAAAAAGAGTGTAGATCTATTTTTCTAGAGTTGTGGGGTGTTAAACTTAATTTTCTAAAAGATTACTATTAAAATTACACTTGCAACGAGAGTTGATTTGTAATATTGATATTAATTTGGGAGAATTCAATTAAATAAATTAATTAATTAGAATAGCTAAAATTTGTTGTGTAATCACACTCCTTGATTGTTCTCACAATTATTTACCTCACTTTATCTCTTATTTTAGTTTTAGACTTTATTTTTTACTTTTAGTAACTTTCTAATTAGTTGTTATCATATCACATTTAGTTTAGTTTAGTTTAAATCATCACCTCACCTAATTTTTTTAATATTTGAAAAAGCTTTAAAAAAAGGTAGAAAAGTGAAAAAGCACAAAAAGAAAATAAAAAGTGAACTACAATTGAATTTGTCTCTAGCTTACCCCCTTGGAAGTGGATTGATACCCTTACTTACCGCTACACTTGAGATTGTATTATTTTGTTGGTATTTGAGGTTTTGACTAAATTTTCTTTCAACAACGACATACAAAAAGCAAAGTTATCAAATGGCGTCGTTAGCATTCTTGGGATCGTGAAGCTCGGAGAGGATTTCATTTATTTATCGCATTTTTTTATTAGTACCATTTTTCTTTATTTTAGAATGCTTGTATTTAGGATTATTTTATCATTGCTTGTATTGCGGTGCATAGAGACACCATTTATTTTTCATTTAAATTTGTAATAACCGAAGCAAGCGTGATAGGAAAACCGGACAAGGTAGAGAGAGGGTGTCCAAAGCCAAGGAAAAATAAACCTCTCTATCTTGGGTCGGTAGGACTCCCGGGGACGGCTGAGATAGGCGTAATCTCCCCTCGATCGACTCAAATTTTTCGGCACCCCACGGCCTAAAAACCGTGGGTGGTAGATTTCTAAACACCCCCGCGCCTCTCCTGTCAGCGAGCCAATTATTGTGTGTGCTTGTGTGCTCTTATTTTGATTTTATTCTTGCATTTATTTTCGAATGGTGTGATGAATTGATTGACTAAGACCTACACCCGGTCACTCACGAGAAGGGATTTCATCACCCGACTCACTCGCTTATCATTGTGTGCTACCCTAGCCCTCACTAAATTTAAAATCAATCAACTAGGTAGCAATAGGAGAACAATTTTGCAAAGGCGATCACTAAAATATTTCCGTGAATTTTTATTGCCCGAGGACTTAATTAAAATTTGACTACCCCTTTCACTAAATTTTGAAAATAAAAATTGGCTATGTGCTAGTTAGAAAATTTTCTTAACTTGTGTGTGTCCAATTCATTTTTCGGTAGTCGGTTTTAGTTAGTTCATCCCAAATTTCTGAGTCCATAGTTTTTCCCCACCCTTTTCCTTCCAAAAAAAATCAAAAAATATTTTCTTTCATTTTTATAAAAAAAGTCCAAAAATATTTTCTTTCTTTCATTTTAGAAAAATCCAAAAATATTTTTCCTCCTTTATTTTTCACAAAAATCCAAAAATATTTTCTTTCATTTTTGTAAAAAAAAATCCAAAAATATTTTCTTTCTTTCATTTTTTTAGAAAAAATCAAAAATATTTTCTTTCCTTTTGAAAAAAAATTAAAAAATCCAAAAAATATTTCTCTCCTCATGGCCGAAGAACGTCCTTTACGGGACTACTTTGGTCATTTTCCATTGACACGTGTGAGAGTGAGCGTGTGCCGTCTCTTTATGATTTTTAGTGGTTTCAGCTCTCTCACGAGTACCGTCGATACTCTTGACCCGTCCATGCACGCACATCCTATTCTTTCACCCTCGGTGTCAAGTGTCGATGTGCCTCATCCTTTGTTGTGCACCCACTGTTATTATGTCAATCACATGTCCCATGAGTGTCCTTACATTCCATATCCATTCAAACCCACCATGGACCATGTGTATCCATATGACACTGTTCCAGAACCCACCTCGGCCTACTATCCCGATGTACCCAATCCCGAGTTGTGTGAGTCCCGGAGCTATTCGTGGAGGCCTGATCACCCTTCCACGCAATACAAATCCCAACTCGATGTTGTGGATCGTCATATGTTCCCACAGTCTTCATGGCAACCTTGTGCACCCGTTCACGATCAGTTCCCTCATTACGCACCCCGTGCGCATCAACCATTTGTGCATCACGAAAGCGATCCTTTCGTATATGGTGAACTTGGCCCCATTCCACACACTTCCTTTAAGTATTCTCCATACACATATGCTCATAGCGAGTTGTGTCCACCTCATCCACCACCACCACCCGTCACTCCACCACCACCATCATCCACATCCACTCTCGAAGGCCTCTTGCAAAAGTTCATACTCGAGCAAGAGCAAGCCACTAAAATTCAAACTCAAGCTCCCCAAAGGCTTGAATAACGATTAAATGAATTGAAGTGTATGAGATATTCGGACATTCCCATGGCTCCACCCATCCTTGCAATCGAGTGTGATGATGATGTGTCCTCTTGTGACACGGATTTTGAGTGTGACCAACCCTATCCTCTCTAGAATCTCGAAGTTGAGACCATCCCATGGTCCGGGTCCCAAGTCGACAATTGTGTTGACTTACCTTTCGATAGTGAGATTGATCCAATCCCACCATGTCCACCTGAACCCCACCTTGAGGTTCCCACTCCCGAGATATCCAAAAAATATGCCCGGGCTTTTACCTTATGCCCCAATTGCCTATGTCTCTGACATGACCATATCTTTTAGGTTCGCTCCGGCTACGAGTGCTCACCATTTTCCCGTGATAGAATCCATGATAGTTCCTAACTATCCGGATTTGGATCCTATTCCACCATGCATGGCTCCCGTTGAGCTCGATATTTTTAGTGATTCCTCTATCTCTGATCTTGGTGCCTCATTTTACTCACCCACCACATTCACCAATGATACCTTTTTGGAGAAGTTGACAAATCCATCTTTAGAAACCACACTCCAATGAGTGTGTGTCTCCCACTCTTGAGTTGGATCATCTTCCTCCACCATTCATCCCACCCGATCCACCATTTATCCCACCCTTTACCCCACCCATTGTTCCTTCCACCCTACCACCTGGTTTGGATCTTGATTTTACACAGTTCATGTTTCCATCCACATTTTTAGATCCTCACCTGAAACCATCCTCCACCATCTACGAGAGTATTTATGGTGATACTATCCACTTCCGTGACATCGAGCTTGTTACCCAATGCACACCACTTCCTTATGGTGTTGATTTCTCTTCTCAACGGCTCCCTAGTGTGTCACGGCGCGACCATTATCATCGCTCATTCATAGAACAGTCGTGTGATTTTTATGAGCCCCACCCCATTCCACTTTCTACACCATTTTGCCTCCCTCACCAATTAGAGCACCATGCTTATAGGGCCCTAGTTACCCTCACATTTAAGATCAACAAGGCCCGTGGTCGATACCTCTTCACTCTTTCCACCCTCACCATTACCCTAATAACCACCCGCCCATGGTCCACTGATGCTTTGCATCGTGTGATGCACTTTGCCATACAAGTGCATTGACCACTTTAGCCTCTATCCAACAAGACTGACGCCTTAGTCTTGTTTGGGGGTGATCACGTCAATGCTTGTAAAAGCTTGGTCATCATGGACACGTGTCAATGTCGTGATATCTTTGGAAAACTATAAATAGGGGCTTTGGGGATCATTTGAAACTCACACCAATTCCTTGAGAATTATAGAAAGAAATAGTGAGAGAAAGTGTGAGAAAGTTTAAGAAGAAGTTCTTAGGGATATTCATCTTAAGGTAATCTTAATGTTATAATGCATATTTATAGTTTTAATTTATTATAGCTTTACTTAGTAGTTATGCTGGTAAAATACAATAAAGAATTCACTAATCAAAACTTAAAATTTAGAACAAATCCAAGTTGATTTTATAAACTTGTTTGCAATTATACGCTTTTAAAAATGATTCTTTTTAAAGAAAATGCTTGTTATTATAGAATCCCATTTAAGTAATTCCAAAGTCAGGCCCGACGAAGTTCTGTCTAGATGAGATGGTATTTAAGTGGTGCCCCTGTGACCCTCTATCTCTACTGGGAATGAATCCGGAAATGTTTTGTCTAGATGAGATGGTATTTAAGTGGTGCCCCTGTGACCCTCCATCTCTACTGGGAACAGACTGATGAGGAAAGACTATGAATTGAATTCTTCGATTACGATCAATGAGTTTTAAAAGTTGACAAATGGGGATTCAGTAATCCTTTAAAAGAGGAAGTTATTATTAAAGTATAGTATAAACTGGACCTTAGAACGTGTACTTAAATCTTTATCAGATTAAAGTGTGATCGAAGACTCAATACCAGTAAATTTGACCTCCATTTTGGGTGAGTACTCTGACATTCCTTGTGTATTTTGATTATATGATATTATGCAAACTATATGTATATATTATGAACTGCTTTTATTCTCAAAATTCATGTGATACCGATGATTGATTCAATTGTGATATGTTTATATTTGTCCATATAAACATACCGATTAAAATGATTATTGAAAAGGATATTGAATATTGAAAATCTGATTCGGCCTAGACCTCTTTACTGGGTTATCGCTGGTGTGCCCTAAATAAGTCGTTGTGATGACCAAGTTCGATTGACCCTCAACTACCAGGGTATAATACGGTATTAGAGTGTACTTGGCCATCAAAATGATATGGTTGAAAGAAAAAGATATCACATTTGATTTGTTGCATTCGTCTTATTCTGAGCTATCCAATTGTGATATATATACTTTCATTTCAAAATATATATCTATTTACTGCATGTTCCTATCCATATATGTATATGCCTTATCTTTTGACTTGAATAGGTATCTATTTTCTGAAAACCCTGGAATGTTTGGAGATTGAACCTCATTCGGCTTTTAGCTGATGTTGTATAAATAAACATTTTTCAGAAAACATTTAGGCTCACGGACGGAACGAAAATGGACTATTTTGAAGATTTAGCTTTTAGAGCTCTTTTTGTAAAATGTTTATTTAGAGCATGTCTGGCTCTCTTGTAATATGGTTTAAATTATCTCTTAAGTTGTAACTCGTTGTTACTTTTAATATATATGAAGTTTCCTTTAGAAATCTCTGATGACGTAATTCCTTTACTTTCAGTATTTTACGATTCATAATCATGTGATAATATTTCCGTTGCATTTATTTAAGCAAACAATTAAATCGGAATATTTCTTGCCTTGGTGGCATGTCAAGACAGTCGTTCCCTAATACTATTTTGGGTCGGGGTCGTGACAGAGGTGGTCTTAGAGCATAGGTTATGAACCCATAGACTACTGAACATAAGTTTCGAACGTTATAGATTTTAAGTTTCCATACATAGGATACAGGATTAAATATCCGACGTATGTGATAACCCTCCACATGTATTAAAATATATATAATTATTTATATATCATTGTTCTTCTAAATTGCAATCTTGGGCTAGTATAATACATCTTACGTTTGGCCATGACTGTAGAAAATGACAAAGGCAAGATCAACTCCAGGAACTAGTGGTTCGAGTATGGAAGGACTGGAAGGTCCATACAAGGCAATTGAAAGTCTAGCAAGAATTGTGGAGCATCAGGTGAATAATGGAGCACCAAGGAATCTTGAACTAAGTAGTTGTACTATTGAATAGTTCAAGAAGTTGAATCCGTTGTCTTTTAAAGGGACTCCTAACCCCACTGAAGCAGAAAATTGGGTGATGCAAATGGAAAAGATGTTCGATGTTCTTAAGTGTATAGATGAACAACGGGTTTTATTTGGAACATTCATGTTAGAAGGTGAAGCCGAACATTGGTGGAGAATGACTAAGAGAATGCATGGGGAAAGGAATAATCCCATAGGTTGGAAGGACTTCTTAGTGATCTTCTACAAGAAATACTTTCTCGAAACGGTGCAAGATCAAAAGCCAGCTGACTTCATGAGTTTGGTTCAAGGAAATATGACGGTTAGTCAATACGAGGCAAAGTTTACTGAGTTATCCCATTTTGCACCTCATGTTGTGATAACCGATGTTTTAAGAACCAAGATTTTTGAACGTGGGTTAAGGTTGAATATTCGTAGCCGAATTTCCATCCTAAAGTTGACATCATATAATGACGTGGTGGCTAGGGCAACAATAGCTGAGAAGGATAGTGAAGAATATAATCAGGTTAAAGAGGGGAAGAGGAAGTTTGGAGAACAAAGAGGAAGGAACCCCAATAACAAACCCTTTAAGGCTATACCTAATATAGAACAACCTTTCAAAAACAAACCCTTTAATGTTGATAAATGCCAACGTTGTGGTAATATTCATAGAGGACGACCATGTTACCTGGAGACGGGGAGTTACTTTGGGTGTGGCCAAAAGGGACATAAAATGCAAGATTATCCTAACAAAGGGAAGGCGACAACAAAGACTTCTAATGACAATAAGGATCAGGGCAGACAAGGTAGAGTCTTTAATCTTTCCGATGCAAAGGCTTCTAATGCAGTAGTGTCAGGTACACTTTCTACATGTGCACAACCTTTTCAAGTTTTAATAGATCCTGGTTCTACCCATTCATTTGTGTCTGTGCATTTTATTAATCACTTTCCTAATATTCTTGAATCCTTGAATCATATCATGCACGTTTCTACTGCTTCGGGTGAGTTATTGATAGGAACATTAGTATATAAGTCTTGCCCTATAAATGTCAGTAGTCATAAACTATTCATTGATTTGATAGTTTTAGACATAAGAGATTTTGAAGTAATTTTGGGAATGGATTGGTTAGCATCATATCATGCTAGGGTGGATTGTTTTGAGAATAGAGTTATTTTCCAAATTCCTAACCAACCAGAATTCAGTTTTGAAGGAACTAGCATCTTATCTCCCATGCGTATTATCTCTGCAATGCAAGATTGTAGTTTTCTTAAGAAGGGATGTCAAGGATTCATTGCCAATGTTATTGATTTACAAACAAAAGAGCCTAGTTTAGAAGATATTCCTATAGCTAATCTTTTTCCATATGTTTTCCAGATGATTTGCCCAGTCTACCTCCTAGTAGAGAAGTGGAATTTACCATTGACCTTATTCCTGGAACTACACCAATCTCAAAACCACCTTATCGCATGGCACCTTTAGAATTAAGGGAATTAAAAGTTCAATTACAAGATCTGTTAGACAAGGGTTTTATTAGACCTAGTATATCCCCTTGGGGTGCTCCAGTGTTATTTGTTAAAAAGAAGGATGGGATGATGAGGTTATGTATAGATTATCATGAACTAAATAAGGTGACCATTAAGAATAAATACCCCTTACCTCGTATAGATGATTTGTTTGACCAACTGCAAGGTGCGCAAGTATTTTCGAACATTGACCTTAGGTCAGGCTATCACCAATTGAAGATTAAGGAAGAGGATATTTCGAAATCAGCTTTTCGTACTAGATATGATCACTATGAATTTCTTGTGATGCCATTTGGATTAACTAATGCACCAACCGCTTTTATGGATATGATGAATAGAGTGTTTCGAAAATATCTGGATCAGTGTGTGGTTGTTTTCATTGATGACATCCTTATTTATTCCAAATGTATTGAAGAACACGAGAAGCATTTGGAGATAGTATTACAAATCCTTAGGAAAGAGAAATTATATGCGAAATTAAAGAAGTGTGAATTTTGGTTGCCTAGTGTTTCTTTTCTAGGACATGTCATATCCAAGGAGGGAGTGTCGGTTGATCCACAAAAGATCGAGACTATACTAGATTGGCCAAGTCCAACTAATGTGATGGAGATTCGTAGTTTCCTAGGGTTAGCAGGTTATTATAAAAGATTTGTTGAAGGATTTTCTAGTATTGCCAAACCTCTGTCTAGGCTAACACAAAAGACGGTGAAATATGAATGGTCTGAGGAAGTTGAGAATAGTTTTCGAGAACTTAAGAATCGATTAGTAACTGCCCCAATTTTGACTATTCCTTCCGGTACAGGTGGATTTGTGATTTATAGTGATGCTTCTAAAAATGATTTGGGATGTGTGCTAATGCAAAATAGAAAAGTAGTAGCTTATACCTCGAGACAGTTAAAGCCCCATGAACAAAATTATCTAACCTATGACTTAGAATTAGTAACGGTAATTTTTGCTCTTAAGATTTGGAGACATTATTTATATGTTAAAACTTATGAGATTTATACCGATCAAAAGAGTTTGAAATATATCTTTACTAAGAAGGAATTGAACATGAGACAAAGGAGGTGGTTAGAATTGATGAAGGATTATTATGTAAATATTCACTATCACCCGGGAAAAGCTAATGTAGTTACCGCCGCTTTGAGTAGAAAGTCTACACCAAATTTAGCATGTCTTATTACTAGCCATGAAGATCTATTTAAAGATTTGAGAAGTATGGAAATAGATGTATGTATTTATAGCGAAGGAGGAATAATCGCAAACTTACAAATACAACCCACGTTGATGGAAAGAATTAAAGTTGCACAAGTAAATGACCCACAACTGAAGAAGATTAAAGAAGAGGTTATTGAAGGGAAGAGAATTGAATTTGCGATACGAGATGATATATTAAGGTTTGGAAATAGAGTCTGTATACCTAGTGATGCCCAACTAAAGAGGCAGATTTCGGAGGAAGTTCATTACTCGAGATTCACAGTTCATCCCGGAAATACCAAGATGTACAGAGATCTCCGAGAAGTGTTTTGGTGGAATAACATGAAAAGAGAGATATTAGAGTTTGTATCTCAGTGTTTGATCTGTCAACAAGTAAAAGCTGAACATCAGAAACCATCAGGATTATCACAACTTTTACCTATCCCTGAGTGGAAATGGGAATATATTACCATGGATTTTGTGATAGGGCTACCAAGGAGTTCCAATGGTAATGATTCCATTTGGGTAATTATTGATAGGTTAACTAAATCTCCTAATTTTATTGCCATTAAGATTACCCATTCCTTAGAAAAGTTAGCTAAATTGTATATACGGGAAATTATTAAGCTTCATGGAACCCCAGTTTCAATTATTTCTGATCGTGACCCTAGATCCGTGTCTCGCTTTAGGAAAAGCCTACAAGTAGCCATGGGAACAAAATTGAATTTCAGCACCGCTTTTCATCCGCAAACAGACGGATAATCAGAGAGAACCATCCAAACCTTAGAGGATATGCTTAGGGCATGTGTACTTAATTTGAAGGGGAATTGGGACGATCATTTACCATTAGTAGAATTTGAATATAATAATAGCTATCAAGCAAGTATTCAAATGGCTCCGTATGACGCACTCTATGGTAGAAGGCGTCGTTATCCTGCATGTTGGGAAGAAGTTGGGGAAAGAAAATTATTGGACCAGAATTGATTCAGGTCACAATAGAGAAAGTGAAATTGATACAAGACCGACTTCAAATCGCTCAAAGCCATCAAAAGAGTTATGATGACAATCGGCACCGACCGTTAGAATTCCAAAGAGGAGACTATGTTTTCTTACGAGTATCACCGACAAAGGGAGTAATCGGATTTTGGAAGAAAGGAAAGTTATGTCCAAGATACATAGGGACTTTTGAAATCCTTGAAAGGGCAGGTGTTGTTGCGTATAGAATAGCCTTAACCCCTGAACTCTCGAGTGTGCATAATGTGTTTCATGTTTCAATGATTAAGAAGTACATCCCTGATCCAGCACATATCTTAAGTCACGAGCCTCTTCAAGTTAGAGAAGATTTGACATACATTGAGCATCCAGTGGAAATCTTGGACCAATTAGAGCACCATGCTTATAGGGCCCTAGTTACCCTCACATTTAAGATCAACAAGGCCCGTGGTCGATACCTCTTCACTCTTTCCACCCTCACCATTACCCTAATAACCACCCGCCCATGGTCCACTGATGCTTTGCATCGTGTGATGCACTTTGCCATACAAGTGCATTGACCACTTTAGCCTCTATCCAACAAGACTGACGCCTCAGTCTTGTTTGGGGGTGATTCTCATCACCCATTTTTTCTGCCACCCCGTGCTTTCATAGAACTTATCTTTAGGGTGAGATCCCATCGGTCTGGCTGAAGACATTAAACTTAGCGCTACCGGGAGGCAGTCCGCATTTCTTGTACTAGTCTCATCATGTTTGGGGGTGGTGTTTCACATTACCCTATGCTTTATCATGTTTATGGACTTGTACACATTTTTTTCTCTTATCATTTATTCAAGTTTATTCCTGGTTCCCTCTGTCCACTTCATTGGCGGTTCATTCTGGTAATCTCTTTCCTACCTTATGATCTCAATTTTAAACATCATTTTACTTAACATCGAGGACGGTGTTCCTTTTTGTTTGGGGGTGGGGAATTTTATCAAAATCATACCTCTTTTGAAAAATTTTGATTTTTAAACCTGATATTTAAAATTTCATGCAGTTTCTTTCATCTCATTTATTGATGTGAATTTTCTATCATCCATCTTTCAAAAGTCTAGGAATCAAGCTAGAGAATATTTTTTCAAATAGCTTATGTAATACGTCCCAAGGCATGTTGCACCATGAATTCCTAAACTCAACGACATTTGCGCACTTATCACGTCATTACATTTAGAGTTGAAGAGTATTATAATTCTAAAGAGAACCTTAAGGATCACTAGTAGAGACTTTAGCTTGTGAGATTTATGTCTTTCACCCTTTGAGAGAGTTTTACGCAATCTCCGAGTCACAAGTTGATGCAACTTCGTTTGGGTTCGCACTTTAATTGTTGTATGATATCATTATTTTTCATAAAATTTTGGCTTGATCACTGAGAACGACATCACTTTCGAGTTGTAAGAAACACGTGTCTTGAAATTTGTCCCGATCACTAGATTTTCATCCATACACTTACCACTTTTCCATATACCATTTACCATTCACTTCAGCCATTATATTCCCATGCTCTTCCATATTCCCACACACTCCCCACACCATCCATTTATCACGTCCATTCATATGTCTTCCATCATCATTTTTGAGAAAAAGAGTGTGATTTCAAATGTAAATGTCTTCATTGTTGGTTTGAAAAGAGAGAGAAAAAAAAAAGAAAAAAAAAAGAAAAACAGCAAGAAAAAGAAAAAGAAAAGAAAAAAAGAAAAATTGAAAAAAAAGAGAGAAAAGAAAAGAAAGAGAGTTTGTAGTTAGTAATAAAGACATTTGTGCCTAAAGTGTATACACTCTTCTATCGCATCACATTTTCATCCATTTTTACATTTATCATTTCACACATCCATCATTTCACCATCCAACCTCATATCATCATATCCTTCCCATCTCATTTTCCCCCCACCCATAATCATCCATATTTTTCCTAGGTGTTTGGGAAAATGAAAGTCGACGTGGTGAATAACTCAACGTTCTCACTATAGTGATTAACATTCTTTCATGAGATCAATTTTATTTCTATATGTTCGTTCCTTCTTATGTGTGTGTGAGACGTTTGAACTTTCTTACATTTACTCACCTCCTCACACACAAGAGCGATACACTGACCCTAATCTCGAGAGTTCATTTGAGAGAGACATATCCGTGAGATTTTGAAGTTGAAGTATTGATTCCGACAAGGCAATCTAGGAATTACTCTTATGATTCTCGACTCGTCTTGACTGATTCACACTACACACGTTGAGTTCTAGGAAGGATGTGTCTTGAGTATTTACTTAGCTAAGATTTTTACACTTCTAGCTTGTATTTCTGAAATCATTTATCTCATGATGGATTGTGAGATTATTCTATGTCTAATAAGAGATTGACTGCCTTTCAATAAATTTTTGCAAATAAGAATTTTGTGGGTATATTCCCTGCAAACCCTCACAAGACACAACTCGTCCTGTAGGGCAACCTATAGGTTTAAAGTCTTGTTGCAGGTGCTAAGTGCAATCGCAAGTGCCCGCGAAAGTGGTACACTTTTGGTTACTTATCTTTCTCTTTCTCTCTATCTTATTGCTCGAGGACTAGCAACGCTCTCTTTGGGGTGGTGTCATAAGCACCCAAAACTGTACAATTTATACCCCGAATAGATGTACTTTAGTTGGTAATTCTTGGCAGTTTGGATCTTATGAGCTTAATTGTTAAATATGCAGGCTTAATTGCAGTTACGGTGTCAAAAGCTATATTTCCAGGCAATTTGCAGTTAAAATGGAGCTAAATACCCAATTCCCTGACCCTACCCGAGCCTAAGCTTAGCCTAAACCTACCTTAAACCCTGTGTGTGTTTTGTTTGTGTCTTTTTTATCATTTTTTAGATTTTTAGTTTGAGTCATTTTTATTTTCAGGATTTATTTTAGATTTATTTAGTATTTTCTAGGCTTTATTTTTATTTATTAGAATAATTTTATTTTATTTTGATTTTTATTAGTTTTTAGTGTAGTCTTATTTTATTAGGATTAGTTTTTAGGAGTTTATTTTTAGATTTTATATTTTTTTAGGAATTTAATTTTCATTTAGATTTTAAGTTTTTATTTCTTTTGTTTTTATATAAGCTTAGGATTTTATTTTATTTTTTTTAGTTTTAATATTTTTATTTGTTTTTATTTTGTTTTATTTTTAGTTAGATTTTATTTTTTATTTTTAGTGTTATTAATTTTAGTTGAGTCTTTACTATTTTAAGGATCCAAATTAAACACTCACCACTAAACACCTCGTCACCCACCTTACCCTACACCTCACACACACAATCCTTCCCAACCCATCTTCAACCTGCCACCTTTTTCTCTATCCTCTCTCCTCCATAACCAAAACTCCATCTCACTCTCTCTCATCACCCGATAACCAATCAAACCCAACAGCACAACAAATCTACAACATTTCCATCCCAAACCCAACCTCTATCATCAAAACCATAAACCCGACACCATATCTCCGGCCAGCAACCAGGCCGGCGGCATCCCCACCCTTATACCTCCTGCGCCGGCACACAGCAGCTACAACGGATACCTCCAAACTCCGGCGGCGACCCGACCTCCTAACTCTGGCCGAGATCCAAACCGACCAGCGCCCAACAACCCGTCACCCCTCCCGGCGATCCCACTCCTCGTTACTGAGCCGTGTACCCCTACCCCTAGCTCTAACCTGCAAAGACGACCCATATCCGACCCGCCATAACCCTCCGCCGGCGGAACCTCAAACTCGACGCCGGCGATCGGAACCCCAGCTCCGCCCCTGCTTCAGCCATGTTAACCCCAGCTCCGCACCTGCTTCGGCCATGTTAACCCCATGGCAAACCAACCTGATTCCAACCATGTTAAAACCCAAACCCATTTCCCACAAAACCAAAATCGTTTTTGTCCACCTGCATAAATCCCAAACCAAGTCAAAACCAAGTACTCACATGCCAATTAAACCCATTTACCCCTTTATACCCTTTTTCCCTTATTACCCCCAAACTAACCCACTTAACCTCAATTCCAAAATTACCCTCATTCTCCCCACTATCATGACCTCACACCTAAAAATACCCCATAATAATATCATATTTTTATTCCCTCACCCACTTATCCTCACACCTCACCATTTCCATGCACACTCATGTCCATTCCAGAAAATACCCCCATGCTCCATGTGCCTACTTTAAATGAAGAGGAAGACGACATTTGATGAGGATCTCAAATTTAGTTTTAAGCTTGGTGTGATAAAATTCTCTCCACCCCTCTATGTTGAGTATTTGCATTTTTAGCAAATACCTCAATATAGAGGTGTGTAGTCAAAATTATCTCTAGGATAAATTTCACCCCACCCCTCTATTATGAATTTTTGCATTTTTAGCAATTATTTCAAAATAGATTGATGTAGTTGAATTTATCCCTTATGGGAGGTAAATTCTAATCCATTCCTTTATGTTGAGATTTTTCATTTTTAGCAATTATCTCAATATAAAGTAATGATCTAGAATTTATTTCTTTGGATGAGTTCTAATGTATAATTTTATAATGTTAGGATTTGTATTTTTAGCAAATTTCTTTTATTATTTAATTATCCATTATGAATTCATCCACTATCCTTTTTATTTTTATTTTGTAATTTTTAGTTTGGATTCAAAGAGCTTTGAGATAGGACTTATCATCAAATAGAGAGAGAAAAGTAGAGAGTTAGATTAGAATAAATTAGGTAGAAATATTTGTAAATAGTTTTATTTTTTATTTTTTTTAGATATTTGTGAGTGATAAATGTGTGAAATTCAATTGAGTTGATTATTGTTGGATGCTCATATTGGATGGATTGTGCTTGATTTCAAGGAAACAAGAGTTCAATTTCACTTCAAGAGATTGGGTTTGATTGTTTTCTTCTCTTCTCATTTATTTTAAGCCTTTGATTATTAATTTGTCAAATCTTATACCATGTTAGGCTAAATCCCCTTTCAAGGGGTGGGGGGAAACCTTTATTTGATGTTATTTTAGTTTAATTAGTTTCATTACTTGAAATTTCCCTTTGAATGTTAATTTTGATCTCTCACCCTTAAATTTACGCCTCGAGAGAGGGTAAATGATTTTCGAGAGAAAATCGAAATTGAAGTTATAATACCTATTTTAGATTCGATCTAGAGATAGGGGTTTCTTAATTGGCGTATTATAACTTGAATTTCAACTCTAAATTTATTTTCTAAGATTGACATGAATTTTAATCGATCGATCCTAGCGGGTGATTAATTAAAACGAGTGTAGATCTATTTTTCTAGAGTTGTGGGGTGTTAAACTTAATATTTAAAAGATTACTATTAAAATTACACTTGAAACGAGAGTTGATTTGTAATATTGATATTAATTTGGGAGAATTCAATTAATTAAATTAATTAATTAGAATAGCTAAAATTTGTGGTGTAATCCCACTCCTTGATTGTTCTCACAATTATTTACCTCATTTTATCTCTTATTTTAGTGTTAGACTTTATTTTTTACTTTTAGTAACTTTTTAGTTAGTTGTTATCATATCACATTTAGTTTAGTTTAGTGAAAATAATCACCTCACCTAATTGTTTTAATATTCGAAAAAGCTAAAAAAAGTAGAAAAGTGAAAAAGCACAAAAAGAAAATAAAAAGTGAATTACAATTGAATTTGTCTCTAGCTTACCCCGTTGGAAGTGGATTGATACCATTACTTACCTCTACACTTGAGATTGTATTATTTTGTAGGTATTTACTAACTTGGCTTTCAACAACGACATACAAAAAGCAAAGTTATCAGTGATGAAATAGGATTTTGGCAATATATGGAGTATGAACCAATCCCAAACTATTGAAAACTATGTTATAAATTAGTACGTAATCAATCCAAATTCTTGAAGAAGATGAACCAAAATGGAGAAGGTAAAAATCAAAGTTACAATAGTGTTGCCGTATGGATGAGAAAGGAAAACAAAACTGAGAAAAATGATAATACTCAAATTGGTAGCTTAAACATGAACATGAGAGGCATCGATGCTTTAAAGCTAGTGTCCAATGTGGTTGATACCGGGGATAGTAAATCGAAATAAATTGAGTATATTTAGGGTATAAATATAATACTCTTAGGTTATTATCATTATCCGATGAAACTACGTCAGTTACGATGAGGATACCATACCCATGGTTGATAACCTAAAAAATCCTTTAACAAGCGTCGAAATGGGTTCTACTGCACAAGGTTAACTATGGGGAATGCTAAAGTATGATACCAAAAAGGATATCCAAGATGATATCATAAGATACAACGTTTATAACCACGTTGAGTTTAACGTTATTGAGTCTGACATTTTTATTTGTATTGTAAAGTGTAAGAAAATATTGGCCACCGGGTGCAAGTGGCGCCTTAGGGAGAGAGTTGAAGGGGCACAAAAAATTAAAATTACTAAGTATGATAGTCTTCACACATGCACATTACCTACTATTAGAACAAAAATATGAATGGAAGATAAATATATCAAGGGATTATTGGGTGGTAATATCGGGAAAAAACATGCAATAGTTGCTTGTCACCCATTTTTCTCTAGCCTTAAATTTTCTTGTAAAGAGGATCATAATTCAGAAACCACCATATATGTAAGAATATCAGAGCATAGCAAGCCTAAATTGAGAAAACATAACAGGAAGGATAAATTGAAATACCGTGACTTCAATGGGTAGACGAGTGTCGATGCGATACTGATAATACAGATCGATAAAATCCACGTCAAGTCTCTTTAAGCTGGCCTCGTAGGCTTCTCTTACATAGGCGGGATCACCGCATATATCCATCCTACCATCCCCAAACTTGCAAGCAAATTTGGTAGCCAACTAAACCGTTTCTCTAATCCCTTCTTTTTTCAAAGCCTTTTCAATGAGGATCTCATTGGTGTGTGGGCCATACACATCGGAGGTGTCAGGTAAAGTAACTCTCGAGTTAACAACGTGGTGGATGAGTGCGATCATGTCCTCATCCGGTTTTCCATTCTCTCTTTCTTGATAACTTTTAATGATTATGTTGATTGTTATGTTTGTATCTGTATTTGTTCCTCTGGATATACCACCACCTATTATACACACCATCTCATCGACGTTTTGGGCAAAATAATGAAAAATATTGAAAGGGAAGGTTCGATCTACGCTGGACTAATATTTTGGTAAAAAGGGAATGGTCTTCCGCGGTACGGGATTGACCATTCTTGAAATATATGAGATCTAGTTTTTCATATCAACTTGCGTTGATTGTTTACATATACTCACAAAAGCTATTTTTTTAAGGACGTCGACTTGTTTTTTACCCAAATTCTCTTACGCTTCACATATAGTAATCACTTCCTACTTACGTGTCAAACAAAATTGAGTATAGTACAACCATAAAGCTTGGCATCATACCCAAGGTTCATGAAGTGTAATCTCTCAAAATTGAGTGTTGAACTACATGATTGCATTGTTCTTTTGGGAAATGTCAAATTCTATGTAATTACCCTAAATATGTGTTTACTGTGTAATATGTAAATCATTAAGGAATTAACATACAATTGATAAAAAAACATGAGTTATGTCATTGATTAAGAAATTTTAACAACATGATGAATATGCAAAGTTAAATAGGGACAATGCTATGATATTTGAGGCAGTAAATTTTATCTGATCATAAAATTTGTACCATATTTGTTTAAATTTGCATACTCTGGTCTATGGTTGAATTGTAATACATACAGTTGACCATTAATGTCTTATTAAATGTTAGCATACAGTAGATATTAATTACTTATAAATTTTTAACTTGGTTTTCTTAACTTCATATATTGTGTTCCACTTTTGAATTTTCAACCGAGATGAGAAACGACTACAAGTGTTAACCCAAAGGCTAAATTCATATGATGTACACATATCTGGAGGAAATTTTAGTTATGGTAAGTTGGCGATGTACAAGATGCCTTATTCCCATGTGATTGCAACCGGATCAAGACTACCTCTCAATCACATGGATATGTTAGTGAGTACTTCACCATAGACAGCTATATGAAGACATTCACCCTAATTATATCCCCTTGACCAAGTAGATTACTGGAATCTGATATATCTCCCTGAGTTGATGCTGAACTCAAAACTTAGACATGATGTTGGTAGGCTCGTTTCAACTCATCATAAAAATGAGTTGGATCTTATAGATATGTAACCAATTCACTGTAGCCATTGTCTTCAGACGGATCACACGCATAAGAGATGGCCAAAAAAACCAAGGTGTTGTGTTCTAAAGGGTCCTGATATGTATTAGTATCCCGACATATGTTGAATGTCATAGCCCCATTCACAAATACACATGTTGATTTGAAGCCAATAAAATTTCTATTAGTATGACAATTTAAAATTTCCTTCAAGTTGACTATTTAATACAACATTGCACACATCTAATTTATTATATTTACTATTTCGATTTAAAGCATTAGAATAAAAATTACTATTTTATAAAACATTGCATATGTCCAACAATGTTAATCCACCGGAGAATAAAAATGAAAAGGGAGAAGAACAAGTCCCTAATACAAACATAAATAATCAATTATCTTCAAATGGAATTAGCACACAAATAGAAATAATCAGTTATCCTCAAAGGAGAAGGCATCTATGGTAGTAATTTTTAAAACATCTGATCAGATTGGTGTCTTGGTTGGTATTGTGGCTTCTTTTACTGAAGATGCAAACTCTGACCGGGAATAGGGAGAAATTAGGAGCCTAAATGGGGATCAATTATGTGCAAATGTAGGGTTTATTATTGAAGTTAATGATTGGGGTGAAGAGATTAATCATGGCATTGTTACTATCACTAGTCCTATTCTATTACAAATAGGTCCAATTGATTGGGAAAATAGAGAAAATGATTTAAACCAAAGTCATCAAGTACCTGAAGTTGGAGAGAATAGAGTTGGGGAGAAGGATAGTGTCAATTTAGACCAAGAAAACGTTACAATCGAAGACAACCTGAACCTATCTTCTATAATAATCCCAATTTACAGGAGAAAATAGTGGAGTGAACCCTTGGAAGAAGGAAGAAAAAGAAGAAGAAAATTGTTTGTGTTATAGATAGAATTCTATGATTAGCTTCTGACCCAACCCTGTCTAGTTTTAGCGGTTAAGTTTCTTTCTTAGAATGTTAGAGGCCTAGGGAAGAAAGGTAATTTAAATAGGCTAAAACACTCAAAAGATTACATAACATATCCATGAGGTTTATTCAAGAACCAAAAGTGGATGGCACTAGAATCAAGGAGTTTGTTTATAAGTTGGGCTTTGAAGGTGGTGTGGTCAGCAGTGTTAACTCCATTTAGATCCTATTCACTCATGGTATTACACTCGATATTCATTCTGATATGGATTAGTGCACACCTATGGAATTAAAATATCCACATCTTCCTAATCATATCTTATAGTTTGTTGTGTGTGCAATAGTATTGACATTGGGGCTGCTGATGATTTAAATGAATGCATTAGTAATGTTGGGCTATAATCATTCTGTTGATGTTAATGCCAATACTGATTTCATCCATTCTTGTGTCAAAGCTAGAAGAGATGTGGTGAACATCCATAAATTGAAGAGGACTAATGACAACAGGAATATTGTCCATAATGAGGTTAAAAAGGATGTTATTGAGTTCCTTATGAATCTATATGGCATAGACAACATCCCTGACTCCTTATCCTACCTCGATGTGACTCCTAAGATACATTGGGGAAGATTATAATCTTAGGCTAACTGTCATTCCTAAAGTTACTAAAATTAAAGAGGCTATGTTCACTCTAAACGGGCTTACAACTCCTGACCCTGATGAATTCTCAGATATAGTAAATTTTGACAACTTAAATGCAAGTGCATAAAATGTATTATTACTAATTGTTTTTTTCTTAAAATGGTTTCATAGTCACTATTGGTTGAGTAATTAAAAAAATGTTCCTATATATCATCATCCATTGGTAAATCAATGAAATCGTCTATATTTTTTCAATTTTTATGGTTCAACTTCACCCCACAATATGCCTCTATATGTAGAGGCATTGTGAAGTTGGGTGAATTATGGGGTATGAGAAAACGCTTAGAGCTTCACTTCAATGATTT
Organism: Sambucus nigra; assembly: GCA_949130495.1. Lineage (NCBI taxonomy): Eukaryota > Viridiplantae > Streptophyta > Magnoliopsida > Dipsacales > Adoxaceae > Sambucus > Sambucus nigra. The sequence goes on along the minus strand of OX422220.1, from coordinate 467,166,379 downwards.
CTATCAACCAGTCGGAGATACCGCAGATAGACTATCCACCCATTTAGGCATTTTAGTTCGTGATGGGAACATGTAAACTTTCTTTCGTAAATTTCCATATAACCCAACTTTTACTAGAATACTCTTTGCAATACTGTATGTTATCTCTTGATAATTTAAAGATGATTATTTAATCGATGTAAGAGGTTACTAATTTAATATTATATCGATGATGAACACGTTACCGTTGGCTTTCAAATATTGGCGATGTAAGGACTTATACCCATACAGGGAACATGTTTGGCAAGAGGTGAAGGTAAAATCAAATGATACCATGATTTGTGGAAATGAATTGAAAATTTAAATTCTTTAGGTACAAGTCACGATGTATGGACTGTCTTGACAATCACAACAAAGTTAATAACAACAAAAATCATAACTTTGAAAATGATGAAACATAATTTCATCTAAAATCATATGTGTAGTAGATGACTTGTTTTTTTATACATTGTAATTATATAGGAGAACAATGATGCCCCTGATGAATTCAAAAAAATGTTCATGAAGAAGGTTGGAAAGATATGGAATAATTGGAAAGCAGAGGTGAAGAAACATTATTGTGCCTTTGATACCGACGAAGAGAGATTAAAATATTATCAGCTTAGAGTAAATCTAGAGCAGCGATCGCGACTTGTTAAGTATTGGAGAACTCGTGAGGCAAGGGTATGAATGCATTACTGGCAGTAAAGTTTTATAAATTCAAGTTAAACATATAATTTAAATATATTTTTGTAACAAAAAACGAGTCGAAGAAATCGTCGAACTCGTAAGAAGCAAAGAAAATCACATACTTCTGGAAGAAAGAGTCATGCGAATGTTGCTTATAAGGTGTTTTATAAAAGATTTTGATTCTGAATATTATTTTATGTTATCAAACTTATATATGTAATGACTTATGAGTCATTGGGTTTCTACAGATAGAGGTTAATCAAGGGGAAAAGGTTTATGAAGTCCTGGGAACTGATAAACACGATCAGATTGTAATGAATCTATTAGTCGTAAAGTCGAGATATTTTATGAAGTCCCGGGACCTGATAAACATGGTTATTGTCGAGATTATGGGCATAAACCATCTCCAACTGATATGCATGGAGCTAAGTGATCGAAGGTTAATGAAAAGAGTATGAGTGACTATAATATGAGATTCGATATGAATTTCAGGATATATTTGATCATTTAGAGTCTCAGTTTGATACGCACACGCATGATGACTTGCCCCGTTGTATCCAAATAGGTTAATAAGTACACACTTTAATCTTTTGTGCTTAATTATCGTGTGTATATATATAAATGTATGTTCTAATCTTAAATTAAGCTATTAATAGGTTCCTCAATTCTCCAACGAGCAAAACATACCATCATATAGGTCTATTTTGCAACCTGAGCAACAATTAGAAGAAACTAACCAATTTTAACCTCTAGTGGTACCACAATCAAATCACCATTTAGCTCCATCTCAACAGGTAAGTAGATAACTACTTTTTAAAATCATAATTTAAGACTTTACGTTTTCATGACCGAAATAATTCATTTTTTGTAGATTGCAAATTCTAAACACTTGGCTACCCCCGAGACCGCTGCACGTGTTAGTGAACAAACGAATACACCTTCAATTCGGTATATTACTAATTTAAAGTATTTTAAAGGGCACAATATAACTGCGCTTTCTTTGGGAGTTTATGTATACTTGACATTGGATTGTTGGTTTATTTGGTTGTATATAGTCTTAAAATTTTTGAGATGTCTTAAAAATAAATAAAACTCGGCCAATTTTTTTCCAGAAATATATGGTTGATGACATATTCATCTTGTTTGTAGAAAGAACCATCAAAAAAGAAGAAGAAGAACCATCGACCATGACAAAGGGTCTCAAATAATGCACCTCCTAAAATCATAGACCTTATTACTTTTGGACTTCCAAAAGTGGTTGTGGCATGTGGATTCATTGTGAGCAAGGAACCTTCAATAAAAGTAGGGGGTACGCCACTGAGTGAAGACTTTTGGGATGTATATATTGAGAAAACATTTGTAATAAATGACCCATTTCCTAGACCTTATGGAAATAAGTCCACAATTGGAGATGCATATCATTCAACTGTAGCGTGGCATATTGCTAATGTACTAATTTTTAATTTTAATTTTTTAATTAAAATACTAAAGAATAAGTATCAATGACTAACGCTTGACTTTTTGTATTTTTAGATCGAAGAGGATGTTTGACTTTAATGAACAAGGATCGTACATTATATAGAAATTCGTTTCGCTTCACGTTTCCCCTCCTTTTCTTATTGGACACTTGAGATACATTTTATTTTGTGGATGGATAATGGTTCCAAGAACAATTATGTTTATTTACGATGAATGCTATTGGTTTTAATTTAATGACGTTTTAATTTGATTACTGCCCTCTTAATTTAATGTTATGGTAATGTATTTTCACATAAATACAATACTTCTTATAAATGATTTTTTCAACACTTGTTATGTGTCATATATTGTAAAATAATATCAACATTTTGTTTAATGATGCTATTATCATTCTCGACATTTTTTAGTGCCACCAAAAGTGTGTTGAACATTTAATAGGTGTTGCAAAAGGTTATAATCAATATTTTTTTTAATGTCGCTAAAAGGTTATTACCAACATTAATATAAATACTTAAAAATGCCACTAACTTTTTGCAGTATATTTCAAAATGCCGTTGTTCTTTTACCACATTGGCTATCGCGCTTATGTAAATGCCACCGAAATTGCCGCTAACTTTTCGCAATACTTTTTAAAATGTCGTTGTTCTTTTACCACATTCGCTATTACCGCACTTGTGGATATGCCGTCAAAAGTGCCGCAAAAAGTGTTACCGGCATTTTTAGTGCTTTTCTCGGCATTTAATTTATGCCGAAAAAAATCAATAATCCTGTAGTGATAATTGTATACTTTAATTGTTAGTTTAATTCATGAAAGTAATTAATTGAGTAGATGAATTAGAAGGAGTACACGATACACATTTGTTGTTGACGTTGCTATTGGATTATAGTGGATCGATCTTGGGTTGGTTAATTTTAAAAGTGGCATCACCACTGGATTATTGTCCATATGGGGGTGGAATTTTTTAACTATTTTTGAAAATTACTTTGTATATCAAACAATATATATATAGTATGATAATTAAATGAAAATACTTGAAATTACATATAGTCCCCATAGATACTATCCTTCTAGTTCTTATGTGTACGCATTCAATAGCCCTTAGACCCATTCGACAGTCATTACCCCTGTAATGAGATCTCTCGAATTGTCCCATTTGGACAGTTTGGGACTGCATAATTTCTGTATAATATTCTTAGTGGCTTAAAGTTGTTACTTTTGGAGGATCTTCTGCAATCGTATCCTAATGTTCTCTGGGTACATACTAGATTGACAAGTGTGACTGTTATTTCAATTGAACAATTGAAATAACACTCACATTTGCCAATCTACGTCGTGTACTAGGAGAACTATGAGGAAAACGGGTGAAATTAACAAGTGAAATTAACGTATTTACAACATAAACAAGTAGCTCGTTATCTATTTGACACACATGAAGATGTCGAATGAAGAAAGGGAAGGACAAGGAGGTGTTCCCGAGCATCGTGGCCACGATTGTAAGTAATCCGACAGATTACTTTTTTTTAATTACCTTATAATTTTTAAATTTACTTATTTTACTAATCATGTACTTTCTGTCATTTCAGGCAAAGCTTAAGGAAGTGCATGAGTTGCAGTCTGATGCCGACAAGGCATCTTTGTCCACAGACGCACTCAGCCAAGTGCTTGGCTCTGATCGTAAGGGGAGGAAAAGGGGGTGAGCTCTCGGGTGGCCAAATCTAGGATCATCGAATTGGAGACGAGGGACATCAGGTTGGCTCGAACGGCGGACTCGTATGATGCGAAGCTATCCCGTTTGGAGTCGACGATCCAAGATATGTTCTCATTTATGGAGTGTTCGTTGGGTGGAAAATGCAAGGGGAAAGGGAATGAGAAGATGGTGGAGGAGGAGGTGCGGGAGGACGAGGTGCAGGACGACGAGGATGGGGACCTCGCTGCTTCATTGCCGACACGTGCGAACTTTGATGATCCACTTACCTATTTGGCTCCCTTCGACCGACCGATGTCAACACTTGGTTGGCCGATCATGTTTATACTGGACATATTTGATGTCCAGAGGATAGGACGGGGGTTAAGAGACCTGAATATCATCCAGGGTGGACTAATTCATGGAAGTGAGCTTCAAGACATCGAGTCCAAGGTGCTCATCATGCATGTGATACCCGGGAAGGAGAACTCCCCATTGTGGTTGCGCGAGCAATATGGCACGATGTATATCAATGGGTGTGTCAATTCAAATAACGTGTGGCGTACTCACCTCCTTAGATTTAACCTTACCCAAGACATGTAGTGACATTATTTGAATTGAATTATTTTTAAGTTGGTACATTTGAATTATATTTGGTTTATATCGTGATGCATATTATCTCTATTTTGAATGTATATTTACATTATCTCTATTTTATTTGGATATATGATGCTTGAACAGGTACAATGTTTCTATAACAGGTACAAATATACTGCTGGGTAGTGGTAGTGGCCAAACTTCCCAACAGATTTTTTCTTCAATTCTGTCCAGAATTGTCAAGGTCATTGACCGTGATAGTTTTTTAAATATTATCACAGGTTTGTCACGGTCCTTAACCGTGACAAAACTTGTCACGGTCAATGGCCATGAAAAGCCCATGACAACAAAAGTTGTCACCCCCAGAATTGTCACGGTCATTAACACTGACAAGTCCAACTTGTCAAGTTCAATGACCGTGACAATTAGGAAGATTTGGTGTAGTTTGTAAAGAATAAATTATAAGCAACAGTATAAAATAAGAAAAAACTAAATCATTATTTTTATGAAGAAAAATGATATCTAACACAGTTGTGAACATGCCAGAAAAGATAGTTAATAGAATTTGATGATCAATACAACATCATAAATCTTTCTTTAATGGTCTCTTACAATTTATATCAATTACCATTATCTGAAAATATTTAATTCTTTTCAAGTATAACTTCTTTACATATTCTCCAAAAAAGTTCAAAGCTTCAATCTTCAAATAATTAAAAAACCCAAAAAAATGAGTGTCTATATCAATAAAAACTTATCTAGACAAGCCTAATTTTTTTTGTAAAACTTATTACGTATCCTTTACGAACAAATCCTCTGAACTGGAGATGATTTAAATTAATGATATACATTTTTTTTGAAATGTCTACACAATGTCCCGTGTAAATTTTATTTTTTTAAGATCTTGATTAGGTGAAAAATATTTTTTTTGATAAAATTTGAATTAACTACCACCAGGGCCCAAGGGCTAAAAATAGAGAGTCAGTCAAAGACAATATAAGAGCCCATAAGGTAAAGAAAACAACTCAAACTCTGGGAAAAAATAAGGCATAGAAGCCTAAACAAAACATGACAAATAAAACACAATACCCGATCCATATAATAGGCCCACAAAATCAACCCAATACACATTATGATTTGACATAAATGGTCTTAAGTCTTCATACCTTTATATCTGGACCTAAATCCATTTAAAAAATAAAAGGGAAAATTCGTGTTAGGAAGTCGAAAGGGTGGAGTAATTGATGGAAAAACACATTATGAAGGACTTATCAAAGTTGGTTAAACTCATAAAAATAGGTATAAGAACAGTGGTATGCATTCTCTTAGTGGTTCTCAAACATGGAGAAAATTGATGATTGTGAAAGATCAATGCCAAGGTCATATGATTCAAAAAGATGATAAGTGGTACTGGAGTGAAATTTGTAAAACTCATTATCCAGCTTCAGTTGTCCATATCATAATCTGGGATCCTAATTTTCCCAAAAATGCTCTATTAACGTGTGGAAAATCTCTCATAATTGATTACTGATCGAGGGTGAAAAGCAGCGCATGTCAAACGCTGATCGTTGTTTTCCGTTCACCGCCTAAATACAAAAACCTAAATTACGACTACACTCAACTGGTGAGTATAGCGATAAGTCGGGTATCGAAAGATCCACTGAGACGAGTTGCTAGAATTTAATTGATTTAGTACTCCTAAATAAAAGGGAAAAAGGTGATTACAAACTAAAAAGGAAAAGATGCATAAAAGGGAAATATTAATCTAGGCGAGTGTATTGAAACTACATTAACAAAGTGGTAAAAACTATAGGTTGAGTCGAATATCCATCACCCGAGTTAATTTGTATAAAATGGATACGTGGGTCAACGAGTTATTATTAATGCGCCTCGTTTCGACAGTTAATTGAATTGTAAGGACATTTTTGTCATGTTTGATATCTTACATTTATGTATGTCGTACGCCGCTTCATTTGACACGTCTCTACACGATCTCACACGATGGCTTCAATATGAATTACGGGAACCAAGCATTAACCATCTCCATCATATGTCCCACATCTGCCTCAATGACTTCACATGGAAGAGCTCGCCACAAAGAAGACACTGGAAGAAACGACACCTCAATCCGAGCTACGGTGAAGAAGTTATGGCCCTTTGAAAATGGAGAAAATTCTGAGAAAAATACTTGGAAAAATGCTGAGTCCTTTTAGCCCCAAGTTCCAGCGAATTTTCGCGAATCGAAGGCCAAACCGGTTTGGGACCGGTTCGGGGTACCTGTACGCTGGGAGAGTTCTATAATTTTAAAACTCATTTTGGATTCCTATAAAAGTCAACTTCGGGGAGTTATTTTATAAGACTTGGAGAGACGTTTTTTAGAGTTCTATTAGCTCAAGTCTTCATATTTTTGAGTCACAAGATTCATGTTTTGATTCACAAATCCTTGCCAAAACTTTGTGAATCCTTTTGTAACCCAAGAACACAGCTCTGCTTTTGTTCAACCCTTGTGGAGAAGCCGTTCTCTTCTTCACTGCTGATCACCTGGAGTTCATACGGAAGATTCCAGCCGACGATACTTCTAGTCGTTGCTTTTGAGGTTTGACAAAGACACCTTACGTTACACTTGTGGGTGATTATCAGGTTGTATGTAAGTCAATGGTCTTGTAAACTTTTCAAACTTCTAGAAATTAAAGGTTTTTCCCTGCAGGGATTTTCCCTTAAATTTTTGTCGCATGTTTTATTTATTTATGGGTTGACACACGAACTTTAGATGCATGATTAGGTCCTGACTTTATTTGGTTTCAAAGTAGACTCTAATTAAATAAGGTTTACTTGAAAACTTGCGAATTTAATTTAATTTAATCAATTATCAAATCGCATTTATTCATTTTTTTTTTGGTATCAAAGCGGGTTGCGCTAATTTATCGCGTATTCCTATTTTCCGCAAAATTTGTGTAATATTGATTTTTTTTAAATCAATTTTGTGAAAAATCACAATTTTTCAATGGAACGTCCATTTAATGAGGAGGCTATTTTTGAAAAAGTCCACGACCATGCTATAAATTTAAAAAAAATTGAATTTGAAACTTTGCAAAAGAATTAAAGTTTTGGAAAAAGAAAATTTTCTCTTTAAAAGTAAGATTGAATATTTGCAATCGTTTCAAACTCAAAGTGATATTTGTCGTGAGCACTTTGGTAATTTGTGTATTGATTTTGATTCTTTGAAAATTGCTAAAAAGAAGAGTGATGAGAAAGTCCTAGTTTTAGAAAAGGAATTGAAGGACTTAAAAAATTATAGGGTTCCCGTTTGTGCAGTCGAGGATAAAAAATCAATCGATGATTTTACGGCACGTGAAAAGACTCTTAGGGATAAATTTGTTTCAATTAAGGGGGAGCGTGATAACCTCTTAAGTTTAATTGAAAATTTGAAAAATAAATCCATGTCTTTGGAAGAGTCTAATCCTTTGCTTGAGTCAAAAATTTTGAAGTTAAAAAATAATTTGACAGACTCAAGTAGGTTTTATAGTGATGGTAATGGATCATGTTGTTCTCATGATTCTAATGCTAAAGTTAAAACCATTATTTGTTTTAAAGGGTTAACCAATTTCAAGGATGTTAGAAAAGGTCAACCCATAGGTGTCGTTCCACCCGTTTACACATGTTCATATTGTGGTAGGAAAGGTCACCTTAGACGATTTTATTTTGATCTTGGAAAATGTCCTAGCAAGTTTATGTTTTTTTATCCCTTGGTTCCAAAATGCCCCACATGACATTTCACATCTATTTGGGTTAGGAAATCACTTTTAGAGGCACTAGATTTTAGACAAGTTGATTCCCGTTTCCTTGCACATGATTCTTCTCTTGCATATCATATAGATGATTGTGTTTGCATGTTTGTCATACGCTAGTTATGATTTTTGATATATTTTTGCTAGCGTTGTGACATGTACTTTTTGCATAAATTTTTTGTTTCGAAATTTTTTGAAAAAAATACAAAAAGATTTTATTTTAGATAAATTTTTTGAAAAATCCAAAAAGAGTTTTGTAATTTGTTTGCACCTTTTATGGATGAACACTTAGGATGACCAAGTCACAACATCATTTCATTTTGCTCATGTGACTATTTGATAGTTTTTAGAGACAATAGGTCAATTCACCCTTGTGCTTTATAATGCTTGGAGTCATTAAGATGTAATTAAGTGTTACTTACTACATGTTTGACTCATGATTTCCTTTATTGCACACGTGCACGAATTTGTTTGATTATTTTGTTGGTCTTATCACATGTTGGTTGGGTGTTTCACTTCAATCCTGTCCTTAAAACGAACCAAGAGCGATAAAACTTGATAAGAAACTTGTGCATGTAAGAGACGTTTGTGAGTTTATGTGCTTTGTTTAAAATCGGTGAAGGGCTACGAAATATTTTTTTTTCATCCTTTGCGATTAAGCCGTCGTTTAATTGGACCTAAAAAATTGAGGAATTTTATTATCCGGGGTCCAAAGAAGTTTAAAATAGACCGAATTTTTTTTTAATGGCAATAAAAATAAATTCATGCCAATTATGGCCCATTTAGGTTTTTGCACTAATTCTCCAATGTTTGAGAATTTAGATTACCTCTAAAAGAAAATATATGAGGGTGTTTGTATGGAGAATTTAAAACGGGTTTGCACGTCTTTAAAAGTCTTGAAAAATCGCTAAATAGTTTTGGACGTTATTGGTGTGGAAATTATTTGACTTTGATTTGTGGATTTGTATAAGACGATGTCATCTAAATTCAACAATTTTTTACACCTCAGGATACTTTTGATGCTCATTCGTTAGGAGTACACATATGCATCATGCACATATGATTGATTGATTTTATCTACCTATCGAATGTGTTCATACCCATACATTCCATTTCCATGACTTGGTTGTTTTTAGTTTAAATCCATGATGTGATTTTTGTATCATATTTTACAAACTGTATCTTATTTTTGTGCGAAAAATTTGAAAAATCAAAAATAGTTTGTGAAGATTTTTTTAGTATCCCTTTGCAAGAGCACATTTGCCATCTCATTGATGCATTTTTTTTATACAGTGACACCCCGACTTTACTTGTTTGATTTATTCTTCTCATTTGTCTATTTGTGGACATAATAAAAAGGGGGAGAAATAATTATCATTTTATGGGGGAGTTTGAATTTTGGGTGAGTTTTTGAGATTTGACGTAGGATTTCATCATAAATTGGTTTCTATGTCTATCTCATTTCAAACTCGATACGTCACTTGGTATTTAATTTATCTCATGTGTGTAGGTACTTCATTGATGATCATTGGATTGCACACCCTGATGAGAAAAGATTTGAGACTTTGAAAATTTTAAGAACAAACGATGAAGACTTATTCATTTGTATCTTTCCAGTTTTGGGTTCATGGGAGGGTAGATTTGTATAGAAATTTTTTTATTTGATAATTCGGATTTTTTATGTATTAACCGGCATAGACATAGGGGGAGATTTGTAAGGACATTTTTGGCATGTCCAATCTCTTACATTTATGTATGTTGTACGCTGCTACATTTGGCACGTCTCTACACGATCTCATACGACGGCCTCAATCCGAATTCCAAGAATCAAGAATTCAACATCTCCATCATGTGTCCCACATCTTCCTCAACGACTTCACTTTCCATGATTTTAGGGACTTTATGCAATTGGTATGCAAGAGAAGTCAAAAATAGTGATATAAGGCAAGATATGGAAGTTTAAGGGCATTTTGGTAATTTTACAGTCACCATCCGGAGGTCCGATCAACTAGAAAAGAGCTCACCGTAATGAAGACACTGGAAGAAATGACACCTCAATCCGAGCTACGGTGAAGAAGTTATGGCCCTTTTAAAATGGAGAAAATTCTAAGAAAAAGACTTGGAAAAATGTCGAGTCCTTTTAGCCCCAAGTTCCAGCGAATTTTGCGAACCGAAGGCCAAACCGGTTCGAGATCGATTCGGGGTACCTGCATGCTGGCATAATTCCAGAATTTTAAAACTCGTTTTGGATTCCTCTAAAAGCCAACTTCAGGGGAGTTATTTTACAAGACTTGGAGAGACATTTTTGAGAGTTCTATTAGATCAAGTCTTCATATTTTTTTAGTCCCAAGACTCATGTTTTGATTCACACATCCTTGCCAAACCTTTGTGAATCCTTTTGTAACCCAAGAACATATCTCTGCTTTTGTTCAACCCTTGTGGAGAAGTCGTTATCTTCTTCACTGCTGATCACCTGGAGTTCCTGCGGGAGATTCTAGCCGATGATACTTCTAGTTGTTGCTTTGGAAGTTTCACAAAGACCGTGTGTTACACTTGTGGGCGATTATCAGGTTGTATGAAATTCAATGGTCTTGTATACTTTTCAAAGTTCTAAAAATAAAAGGTTTTGCCCTGCGGGTATTTTTCCTTAAATTTTTGTCGCATATTTTATTTATTTATGGGTTGACACACGCTCTTTAGGTGCATGATTAGGGGCTGACTTTATTTGGTTTAAAAGTAGACTCTAATTAAATAAGGTTTACTTGGAAAGTTGATAATTTAATTTAATTTAATCAATTATCACATCACATTTATTCGTTTGTTTCATGAATCAAGGGTTGTCACGCCACTAAATCCGCATAAAAGCCTAAAAAGATTTTGGCGTCAACAAATACCCTGGAAATTGCACACGAAAGGTCTTAAGCACGGGACATACATGATATGCCCCGTCAAATATCCTAGGCGCAATAATTGGGACAACGCACCTGAAATAGACCCATAAACACCATCACCAAAGCCAAGTAACGCGTCAACTCGAGTGAGTTCCATTCAAACACAACCTAATTTAACTTAGCTAGAAGGATTGTTAAAAACGCGATAAATAAAGTGATAAATAAACGCGATAAAAATACACTAGAAAGCAACTAAAGAAAGCATGTAAATCTAATTAGGAAAGCATGTAAATTACACTAGAAAGAAAGAATAATGGAAATACAACTATATTAAATGGAGAGGGTTAATGAATAGTCAACTTACAAACCCAAAAGGATGTCAATCCAAGAAGAAATGAAGAAGAACTAACAAAAAACCCTCAAACCCTAAGCTACTCTAACCCAAAACGAATTATAAAACTTTAATATCAGTTATTTACAACAAAAATTTTGTTATATAGTAAAAGGAATTAAAATATAAAAGAAAAGCGAAAAGAAAAGAAAAGGTCAAAATATCTGTAGAAAACAGGGTGTTGATAGATCGATCCTCTGGGCTCGATCGATCGATCATTGCTCAGAAATCCAGCCCACTGTCTCTCACGATTTGGCAAAATAAGAAGGATCGATCGATCGACCCCTTTGATCGATCGATCGACCCCTTTGGTCGATTGATCGATCAAGCAGGTATGAGCCTCCTGTATGCTGTTTTGGTATGTTTGCATTTCTCTTCCGCTAAAACTCCCGTAACTTCTTCATTCTGAATCGGAATTGCGCACCGTTCACGGACACGCGAAGCTTTCATGGAGGGAAACAAATTACGTGGAGATGTTGGGACAGGTGCCCAAGCTTTGAAAAGACTAAAATGCTCTTGAACATGCGATCGTGTATGGAAATCGAGCAGAATGCGTCCGAACTTCACACTTAGCATCCAAATACCTATGAAAGCTCAATTAACTCCTACAAAACATGTTAACATAGAAATCTGAGGTTATCTGGTTAACGAGCATAAATATAAGGAATAAGATATCCAAGGGGGCTAAAATGCGTCTGTTCGAAGGATGAAATACGCAATATTTGCGTATCATCACACCCCCTAACTTACACATTGCTAGTCCCTAGCAATGAAATAGGATGCAATAAGAACTACAAGCAAACTAAAAGCAGGAATAGTACAAAAATATGGTATAAAAGCATAATGCCACTTTCGCGGGTGATTCGATTGCATTTATCGTATTGTGATAACCTGCATTCCGAAATAAGGGGTGGCCAGTCCGATACCTCGACATAACGGAATCATGGACGGATATCATCCTCAGCATCATAACAATAAAATCAGTGTACGGGAAAACCACTCCATAAATCAGAAAGCAGGTTGTCAAAAATTTTAGATTTAATAACAATTTAAGAAATAAACTAAACAACCCAAATCTGATGAAAGTGGAATTTCAAAGGAACATATAGATAAATACCCAATAAACATATAATAAAAGAACCGAATAATTTGTCGGTCCACAGTTACATTCAAAGTGTCTCTGCAATTCAATATTTACATACTACATTCATTAACAAGTACAAAAGATGGGCCACTAGCCCGGATGAAAGACCAGATCATAACTAGATCCCAAAAACAAAGGCGTCTAACAAACATCCTGTAATAATCTGCAATGTCATACAGCTCGTCAAAAGCATAAGAGTAGGAAAATCATAATGGGCGCCCTTGCGGAGGAGCACCTGAGCGGATACAACAACATGCACAACATGGAAAATAAACGGGTCAGGGCCCGATTTATATATGATTCCCAGTAGAGCAAGAAACATGATAGATATGGACAATGAATCATAAATAATGTGAATGAGAATCTAGCAACCTAATCATAAAATGTGATGATTCAATTATATAAGTTTCTAACAGTTATGAAATTAGGCAAGAGAAATTAAATTAAATCTCATTTCTTCTCATATCTTATCATTATACATTCCTTAATAGGAATATAATTTCCATCATATCTTTCCGTTTTCCAATCCTTAGCAGGAATATAATTACCATCTCATATCTTATGCAAATTTGCATACCTCAAGTCCCACTTGAGTTAGAAAGGTTATATTCTTATACATATAACGTTTCTAAGACCGCCCCTCCGAGTTTCCCCACTGGGCGCGCCCCTAAATGACTATAATCTTCCAGGGCCTATCTATACAAGACAACATGGGCACCTAACGCACGTCGGGAAGTGGCCATATACCTGCGAGTGAGTCATAACCACACCCGTAATTACCTCACTAGTGCAGAAAAATATATACAAACTCCGCATATGGCCGAGGACTATAGTCAGTCTGCATTCAATAGTCAGGGGACATCACCTCATGCGCGAACTTCCCTTATGATAGCATTTAAAGAGGTATGTTTAAGTAATTTAACAATTACCAATTAAATCTCATTTTCATTACCGTAAATCACATGTGTTTCATTTTATTTGAAACCATTATCCTTGAATATTATCATTAATATTCATAATTTTTAAGTCCCGAGTAAACCTCCAAGTGATTTCCGAAATTGTGCTATTCCCCAAGAAGCTACATATCTCAATAGGGCCTCTAACATCTCCAATTATGGGCTTAGAACTCTAACTTTAACTAATTTACCAAAAGAGAAGTGATACCTAAGCATTACTTTAAGTACCCCTTAATTAACCCCAAGTGATCCCATTCAACTATAGGGTAACCACCAAACTCAACTAAAACTCTAAGTTTACTTCATGCAAGAAGATTCCTATTTCCTATGTAAAAGAAGAAAGCTAGGAAACAAAAATAAGTCTAAGAGTGAAAAACAGGGGACCGGTCGACTGCGTCTCAAAACTTTGCCTTTGTAGGAAAGCAGAAAGCCCAGGAAAAGGGGGCCAGTCGACCGGTCGCAGACCACGGTCGACCGCATGCCAAAAATCAGGCCTTAGAGAGAAAGCAGTGTGCCCTCCCCCGAAAGCCTAGTCGACCGGTCCTGGACCCGCGGTCGACCGGTCATAACAGACCCAAAAACCCTTCTTCTTCCAACAACAAGTCTCCACATCATTTATTACTACCAACTGATTTTAAATGCATCCAACACCCAAAATCTATACCAATAACAATTCAAAGCAACCTCCAAGGAGTTAAAACCCATAAATCCACTAAAAGCCCTAGTTTTCTTAAACCATGCATAACCACAACTATCAATGCAAATTACTCTACTTAAATCATAAAATAGCAAGTAAAAAACATTCCTCAAGGTTGTAGCTTCAGGTTTGGTGAGGATTGTAGACAAGATCAAACACCCAAGCTTCAATCTCTCTTTCTCTCCTTAGGTTTATTCTTCTCTTTCTTTAGGTTTTCCAATTTAATTAAGGGAATAGTGACTTAGTTCAAGACATAAATCGTGGCTTAGGCTCAAAGTTCCAGCTTAAGTAATTAATACTCGGTAAAATAATACGCAACTACTCATTTAAGTTGCTACCAGTCAAAAGTGCCTGGAATCTCGAAATACAATATGGCACAAAATTTGACTATCTCGAACCTCCCGGAACTATTGGCACCCTCTGAATTATCATTTGGAGATTTTATAATTCATTTTAGGTTCCGGTTTCATTTTAAGCCAAGTGTCATTTTTAAATCATTTGACTTTACAAAACATAACATAGAAAAATTCCCCTTTACATACGGTAAATATGCCACATCATAGTAGATATTAACTTTTCTTCCTTAAATTAATACCTACTCCACATATCAACAATTTATATCTAATTACTATATCTAGAAAATTAAATATAAAATAGGACCTCAAAAGCGAGGGTTGTTACACGTATGCAATAAGTCGTTAAACCCCTAGGTCACCCTAGTGGACGAGTATCATCTCGTGAGGGTTTTCAGGAATGATACCCACAAACATCACATGGTTTCCTCAAAATAAGCCCAGACCAACATGCGACAAGCCCAACAATAGCAAAAAGGATTTCATACACATTACTAGCACATTGAACGGATTTAAACAAAAGTCCGAAATCATTAACATTATAGAATGCACCTCATAAAATTGAAACCTTAAAATGTGGGAGGGGGAGCGAGCACAGGCAAAGTGTGATTTGGCAAAAACTTATATAAAACGGATACTAAATAAAGCAAGCATACGTTCAATACTCACGGGAATTACACTCATCAAGGGAATTCACTCGAAACAGGGAGGTAACACATGGAATATGAGGGCATAAAGAGTAAATGTAAAGGGAAACTAGGTCGCGCACATGTCACAAATGAAGAATGCTATATATAAAATGAATATTTGTAATCTCAATGAAAGGATACTGCACATTAAAGAGGCTAAATGTATTTTCATAGATTATCAAAACTATTATGACTTTTGAATTACATCAACCCAAGATCACATAGGACTTTATAGGGTTATAATGTAGGCTTGGCTAGGGTAAGAAATGAAAAAATGTATGTACGGAATCAAAGTGTTCGGGATGAAAACTCAGGATAATGGGAAAATGCGGGGAATATCAAAATTGGAAAACAAGTTCCAAAAAGGCATTATAAATATCATCGGGGAGAGTAATCAAAGCTTATTGAACTATATACAACATTTACAACTTTCTCTTTCTTTTCTTTTCTACTTTTTTCTCATGTTTTCTTTTTCTTTTTTCTTTCTCTTTTTCTTTACTTATTTCACATCTCTCTTTTTTCTTTACTCATCAAAGTCTCATATTCCTAAATTGCAACTGCAACACAACAACATCATTCAATCCCAAGCAATATTCCAAACAAAGGTATGGACGGTGTATGTATGGTGTATAACTCCAATTTAGAGTTGGTTATGGAATTTTGGGTTATGAACCGAAAGGCTATATTTAGGCTCAAAGGGGTTAACGAGGGTAAACATATAAGGGTGAGGTCAAGGCTAATATGGGTGATATAACAAAGAATGACCATGATCATTTCTAAAAGCTTACCCAATTCTCGAGTCAAAACAATATATGAAAATCATGCTCAAGTAATACATTTCATGTATGAACTCAATTAATGAACGACCAATGAAAGAATAGTGAGATTACCAACGAATTCAACGTTTTCAAAGAGGAAAGAATAGTGTATACACTCACAAACAATGAAAGGTTCAAAGCTTACTTGGTGTAAGTATATACAATGCAACAAAAGAATACCGAGTTATAAAAATCTTAAACCAAATCAATAAGGCAATAAAAGTGCATGTGCTCATGGGATTAAAGTTTAATTCATGAAGTTATTCATAATATCACTAATCCAGACTAAAGTCTAATAACTTCTAAAATCGAGAACATGCATCATTGGGTTGTCTGTTGGATCGGGCAATTATTAATATTTATCATCGGGAATAAGGGAAAAATGCCTAAAAAGGAAAAAAAAAGAAAATCTTTTTGAAATTTTTAATTTTTCTAAGAAAACATACTAAGTAACTAACATGTGAGCAAAAACATGGACTAAATAAAGAAATGGATAGAATATCCCACACCCCCTAACTTAAAACTTGGCATTGTCCTTAATGTGAATTAAGAACCAAGTTAAAGAGAGGAAAAGAGCGATATTACCCAAAATTGGAGTTATGCCCATAAGAACAAGTCCAAAGAATCTACAAAACAAGTTAGTATCGAGAATAGCAAAAACAAATAACGAAAAGTTAACTAATTACACTAGACTAAAATAAAAAGAAAGAAAGAATAAAAAGCTAACTATATACAACCTACTATTCAGGCTTCACACTAACTATACACTAGAAGTCTAAATAGATGAGGGTCCACTATAAGAACGATTTGACTTTGGAGGATAATCGGTGTACCCTCACATACAAGCATGACCTCCGAAAAAATGGATTCCGTTTGAACAACAGAAGTCATGTGTAAGGCGTAAGAAATGAATCATCGCCAATTAGAAGTTTTGGAGGGACGATGAGGGGTTTGGATTGAACGGGAGACAAAAACATGTGGGGATCGAGAAAAGCCGAATAACCTCCCAATGATTGTGAAATTGGAATGGGAGGTGGAGCACACAAAGGCAAAGATGTGATCGTGGAAGGAGACTCGAGCAAGTGAAAAACGTCGCTAATGCCGTTTAACACAAGGTTAAACTGTATAAGAAACTCCGAATGTTTGTTGGAAAAACCCTTTTCTTTTAAAAAAAATATAAACAAGATTTGTTTACAAAGAAACTTATGTACGAGATTAATTAAGATTGTGTAACCAGTTTTAAAACTAAGGCAGTTTCAAAAATTCAGCACACTTAAAGAATGAGGTGAGTAGATGAAGATAATCAACACAATGATTTTTAACGTGGTAAAACCTCTCCCAACAGAGGAAACATCCACGGTGACTTCTAAGTCACAAAAACAAAAGTCCACTAAAAAAAATCAGTTACAAACAACACAACATGCAAGCACACAAATCAACCTATACTAAGTTTAGGAATATACCCCACTTGGCTCCTTCTAACTTCTGATAGATCTGATTTGTTGATGATGTTCTCCGGTTTGCTAACTTCCTTTGCTTTAGCTTCTTTACGTCGACTCAAATGATCTCAGATCTTAAACACAACACTTCCAGTGTAGTAATGTGTTAAGTGTTTTGTGTAGTGATTCCTATTCACATGCATGAACTCACACACACTTATATTTACAAACAGTCCTAAACAAATTACATATAAAGTCTATATGCAGTGAGTTTGTTATTTTTCTTTCTTACAAAACCAAAAACCTTTTGACCTTTCAATATAACCCAGATTCCACGGAGACCTTGCTTAAGAAATTGGTCAAGACCTTTCTCAGTCTCTTTTGAAAATATTTAGGAGATTGAAAACCCTCCAAGTGCGAATCCAACTAGGTCAGGTTAAGTTTTATAAAAACAGAAACTATAAAACATTTTTCAAACCAAAACAGAAATGATTTTCTTAAACCAAGTTGAAAATATGCAGATCTAGTGAAAAATATAATATGCAGAGTCAGATCTAATATTTCTATGGAGAAAGAAACTAAATCCTTACTCTAGCGTTTAAGTTGTGTACAAGATCAAAAATCACGAGGTTACAGCAACATGAACAAACCACTCTCTCTATCTCTCTCTCTCAAACACTCAGGTTGTGTTTGGGGTAGGGTTTATTTGAAGGTTTGTTTCAGAGGTTTGTTTCAGAGACGAAGTGTTCAGGGTTAGGGTTTGGTTTTGGCTAACTGTTTCCCTTTCTCTCTCTTCTCTCTATTCTTTTCTCTCTTCTCTCACTTCTCTCTTCTCTCTATTCTTTTCTCTCTTCTCTCACTTCTCTCTTCTCTCTCTTATTTTTTTCTCTCAGGAAGACGAATGACCAAAAGTTCTCTAAGGTAGAGAAGGGAAGGGTATATATAGTGCCTGGGGAAGGTTCTGGATGATCGAGGCAAATCAAAGGCTGAGATCAAGTCTTCAAGGGTTTTGACTTGATCCAATGGTTATAGAAAAGCGGTGGCTTAAGAGCATAGTGATTGGTTCATATGTATGCACTGGGATTAACCAAGAACGCATGCAGGCCCTTGATAACAAATGATCCAACGATCAACAATAATGCATCCAGCCCTCTCACATAAGAAGCACAAATACATAAGCCCGGAGGATGACAAGTGTTGGCTGGTTATAGGTTCCCACACGCGCGTCAAAATAATTACAAAACCTCACCCTGAAGTCTCTAGCGCTTTGAGATTGTACCCAACCAAACAATTCAGAGAAAAAATAAAGTTTCCAAAATATTATATTAACCCCAAAAACTTTATAAACCAATTTTATTAATAAAAACATTTATTCAAAAATTTTTGAAAAATATTAAAAAGGTTTAAAATATATTTAAAAATTCCCAAAAAATTATTAAAGCTCCAATTAAAGGGGAATTAAACTCACTCAATTTTAAGCAATATTAACACATGTATGCACTTCTAATTGTGTGTAGTGTGATTCATTTAGTATCTTCAGAGATCATTGAAGGGGATTAGAGAGATAGGTTCTGAGGCTTTTTGGATTCTAGGATAGACTACAAATTTTGTCAATATTTCCAAATTAGTTGAGCACTTATACAATGTAGACTTAAGCAAGTCAAAGGTATAAGGTGCTTCAATCTCCCCCTTTGGAAATATGAGACAAAATCTCCTTTGAGTTAGCTTAAAACTCGTAGGGAACAAAAAAAATAAAACCTAGTCCTATACAAAAGATTCTATCTACCCATTTCCTAGAAAGCCAAAAATTACATAACTCAACTATTTACAAATTTTTACCCTAGAAATGGTAGACAATCAGTAGAAGAGATTCCTGCAAATATACACACTAAGATCAAGCAGTTTAGATGAAATGTGAACAAAAATGAACTACATAAAACTCAAATTTCTCCCCCATTTTGTCTCAAATGGACAAAGGGTAAAACTTAAAGTTTTAAGAGTTTAATCAGCGCATACCATGCCTATAGAATTACGTAAATACAGAAATTTGTTATAGTCCAAAGGTTTAGTGAACATGTCTACAAGTTGCAGATCAGTAGGCAGGTAATGAATTTCTATTTCCTTAGTTTCAACAAGTTCACGAATGAAATGATGCCTTATTTTAATATGTTTAGTTCGCGAGTGTTGAACCGGGTTTTTAGATATGTTAATGGCGCTTTGATTATCACAATACAATTGTAATTGATCTTCTTTGATCCCATAATCACTTAACATCTGTTTGATCCATAACAATTGAGCACAACAACTTCCTGCTGCTATATATTCGGACTCAGCCGTAGATAAAGATGTGCAATTCTGTTTTTTGCTACTCCAACCAACTAAATTATTGCCAACGTAATAACAGGCACCTAATTTACTTTTACTATCATCAGTACAACTGGCCCAATCAGCATCAGTATAACCTATGATGGTGCTACAGGTATCCTTAGTATACCTAAGTCCAAGGTTGAGAGTGCCTTTTATATACTTTATTATACGTTTTACGCTCAATAAATGGCTCTCTTTAGAGTTATTCTGGTAACGAGCACACAGACATACAGCATACATTATGTCTGGTCATGATGCAGTTAGATAGAGTAGGCTACCAATCATACTACGGTATAGAGTGGAATCAACTGACTTACCAGTTTCATCTTTACATAATTTAACAGTAGTACTCATAGGCGTTTTGGCGGCTTTGGCATTCTCTAAACCAAATTTCTTAACAAGGTCTAAGGCATACTTAGTTTGAGATACAAAATGCCCATCAGAATTCTGTTTCACTTGAAATCCTAAGAAAAGTTGTAGCTCCCCCATAAGGGACATATGAAATTCCTTATGCATACTAGCAGAAAAGGATTTAACTTCAGAGTTTGAAGTTGACCCAAAAATGATGTCGTCTACATAGACTTGGGCTATAATAATGTTTTTGTCAAAATGTTTGACAAAGAGAGTCTGGTCATTTCCTCCTCTCTTAAAACCCTTATCCAACAAAAAGTTGGAAAGGCGTTCATACCAAGCTCTAGGAGCTTGTTTTAAGCCATACAAAGCCTTTTTCAGACGAAAGACATGGTTAGGGTATTTAGGGTCAATGAACCCTTTGGGTTGTTCTACATATGTTTCTTCGGATAGAATTCCATTTAGGAAAGCAGATTTTACGTCCATTTGATAAAGTGTGAATTTTAAGTAACACGCTATGGCGAAAAGAAGTCGAACAGATTCAAGACGAGTGACAGGGACAAAAGTCTCGCTGAAATATATTCCTTCTATTTGAGAGTAGCCTTGAGCAACTAGTCTAGCTTTGTTTCTAAGGATTACCCCATTTTCATCAGATTTGTTCTTAAAGATCCAACGTGTTCCAATAACATTTTTGTTTTGAGGCCGAGGTACGAGATACCAGACATCGTGAATGAAGAATTGTAAAATCTCTTCCTGCATAGCAGAAATCCAGTGTGTGTCATTCAATGCTTCATTAACATTTTTCGGTTCCACAAGGGAGATGAAACATGCATAATTAGCATAATTTCTTAACTGGGATCTAGTACGAACTGGCTCATTAGGATTACCGACCACGTTGTCAATGGGATGATATTTAGAGACCCAGCCAGGTACTTCTGGACTCTCAATAGGTAACGAGTCATCTATTTCTGGTGAATCAGTTTTGAAATCATTTTCAGATTCAACCACAATAGGTGATTCAGATATCTTATTTTCGACAATAGTGTCACTTACAATTACATTTATCGATTCCATAAGAGCCTTAGTACGCAGATTGTATATACGATAAGCACGACTGTTTGGTGAATATCCTAAGAAGATGGCTTTATCACCACGAGTTTCGAATTTAGACAAATGTTCTCTATCTTTACAGACATAACACTGACTTCCAAAGGTTCTTAGGTATTTCAGATTAGGCTTCTTACCGTACCACAACTCATAAGGGGTTTGTTTAGAGTTTTTCCTAAGATAGACCCTATTAGTGATGTGACAGGTAGTTCTAATGGATTCTACCCAAAAGTATTTAGGTAGGGATTTAGCATGCAACATGACACGTGCCATCTCTTGAAGAGTTCGGTTTTTCCTTTCAGTAATACCATTCTGCTGAGGAGTTTTAGGGGCACTAAATTCATGTTTGTAACCGTTGTAGTCACAATATTCAACTATTCTTGTGTCTATGAACTCTCCCCTTCTATCACTACGGATGCGATTGACTTGAGTGTCCTTCTCATTTTCAATTCTTAGAAGAATTTTCAAAAAGTTCTGAAACGTGTCAGATTTATGTTTTAAGAAGGCAACCCAAGTGAATCTTGTGAAATCATCAACCATGACAAGGATATAACTGTGTCCACAAAGACTAACAGTTCTAGAGGGACCAATAAGGTCCATATGGATGAGATCTAAAGGTCTAGAGGTAAGGATGTCTTTAACCTTTTTATGCGAAGTCTTAACTATTTTTCCTTCCTGGCAATGACCACAGACAATACTAGAAATAGGTTTAATTTTAGGAATACCTCTAACTATCTCTTGACTAGACAATCTACCAAGGATATCATAACTTAAGTGACCCATACGATTATGCCAGATTTCATTGTCATCCATTCTGACAATGTTACAGGTTTCAGAACTAGTCTTGACAGTATAACAATTGTCAGGTGTTCTAAATCCTATAATAATGCATTCACCTTTATCATTTAAAATTTTACAATTGTTCTTTGAAAAGGTGACAGTATGGTCAGAGTCACAAAATTGTGATATACTTAGGAGGTTGGCTTTAAGACCTTTAACTAATAGAACATTTTCGAGAACAGGCATTCCTTCTTCTTTTAGGGTTCCTTTACCTATGATCTGAGATGAGACACCATCACCAAAAACTACTTTCCCACCAGCAAACCTGGTTTTGTTTAGAAGTTTTGTTTCATCTCCTGTCATATGTTTGGAACATCCTGAATCTAAGTAACAACCAGATGAAGTGTGTTCAGCTTTGAAAGCAGTGATGACAATGTTACACTTCATTTCGGGTAAAAGATCCTCTTTTCTAACCCAAATAGCTCTAGTTTTAATTTTGTGCAAGTTTTCCCTTATTTGATAAAATTTTCGAGATGCAGTTTGTTGTCGAAAAACATTTGGAGCAGCAAACTGATTGTCGTGAAAAAGTTGAGCTTTTGGTTTAGGAAAGTTTCTAGGAGCCTTTCTCTTAAATGAGCTCTTATTTTTTGTCTTTCTATTTCTGTAGTTAGAGTTCTTATCAGGTTGTCTTGGAAGGACATAGTTGTTACGACTTTGCCTAGAATAGTTAAAGTTCTTATAGACAGAAGTATTGTATATAGGGGTGTTTAGACGCCTAGCATAACAACCTTCAAAGGAGTGACCATAAATGTCACAGTAAGAGCAATATTGATTGCTTGAGGGATGAATTTCCTTAGGAAAACTTTTAAAGATAGGTTTGACTGCGTTCTGTTCATAAGTCCTATTTTTAGGGGGTATGGTCTTATAGGTAGAATCAGCCTTTCTGATCAAAGGACAGACGTATTTAGTCTTAAGTGCAGTCTCAGCTTTAGAGGTACTAGACTCTCCAATGTCTTTCTATTGTTGTTTTTGATCAAATTCATTTTTAATCAAATGAAAGTCTGGACATGTTTCAATTGGTCTTTTGCCCCCAGACACAAACTTAATAGGTTCAAGTTTAGTAGTTTGTGGTTTGTTCTTAGGGCAAAATCCAATACCGGTTCTATCATCAGAATTGGTCTTGGAGTCAACAACAAAGTCAGTAAAACAATTTGAATTGTTTTCAAACTTAGAAAACTTTTTGAAAACAGTGGCTGTCTTTGTTTTTGCTTCCTCCAATTCTAATAAAGTTCCCTTATATTTCATTTCCAGAATTTCATTAGTTTTAGTCAACTCTTTTAATTTTTGATCAAAAGTTTCAATTTCAGATTGATGAGATAGACACTGGTTAGTGTACTCTTCAGCATTTAACTTCACTATAAGACTTAGATCATCTAATTTCTTAGTCAGGTCTCTAACAGTCTTCTCCAGTCTAGTGCCTTTTTTAAGAGTCTTAGCATACAAGGTATGGATATCAGGGAGGTCATCTGTGTCTGATTCGCTAAGTGAAGTGTGTGTAGTAACCCCTAACGATTCAGTTTTAGTACTCACGCACCCATTTGCATCGTCATTATCGAGATCACTTTGACTCACACACACGGAACTAGAACTAGCAACATTTTCAGACAATAGAGCATCTAGGCCAATCAAAGCAGTATTCACACAAGCAGAAGTAGGAGCATCATTATCACACACATGAGTATCATCATTGTAAATGATCTTAGCATAAAAAGACATGCAAGGGTCAAGTTCATTAGATGACTCAAGTTCCTCTTCATCAGAGTCACTTGAATCATTGTCATCAATCAAACTTCAACATCTTCAAAAACTCTCAAAGCTTTTCTCATTAGGGTGTACAATCCAATAATCATCAATATTTTACCAACACACATGAGATAAAGCAGATACCCGTAACATGAAATATATTGAAATATAATGACATGCACAAATAAAAGATCAATTAAGCTTAATCAAATCATTGACAAATCAATCAAACAATGTTCCCCCATAATTCATCCTCCTCCTTTTTAGGATGTCCCCAAATAGACAGATATGAGAAGCACATATAAATGCAAATGGAGAATGTCACAAGGTAATAAACTTTCTATTTTTTAATTTTTTAAATTTTTTCACACAAAATATACAACAAAGAATCACACCATGAAAGAACACAAAAACAACCAAGTTATGATAGTGGAAATGTAGGGGTGTGAGCAAATTCGATAAGAAAATCAATGCATACAAACATAACATATGTGCACGATGAATATCGGATACTCCTAACAAATGAACTAAACATCTTCCTTAGGTGTAAAAAGATAGAATTATAAGAAATTGACTCAATCAAATCAGCAAATCAAAGCTCAAAGTGATTTACACACCAATAACGTCCAAAATTATTTCATTCTTTTTCAGCACTTTCAAGTAAGTGAAAATCCAACCAAACTCCCTCAGATTTATATTTTGTTTAGAGGTGATCTAAATTCACAAACATTGGAGAATTGATAGATAAACCTAATGGCCCATATTCGGCATGTATTGCTTTTTATTGCTTTTAAATTTTTTTGGGCTCTTTTGACCTCTTTGGACCCCAGATAATTAAAATTCCTCAATTTTTTAGGTCCAATTTAAACGGTGGCTTAATCGCAAAGGATAGACGAGTACCTTTCGTAGCCCTTCACCATTAATAAAATACCACACAATCTCATCAACTGGTTTTTACATGCATTCCAATCTTGTCAAGTTTTATCGCATATGGTTCGTTGTATAGACAGAATTGAGATGCAAGCACTCAAGCCAATATGAGATGGACAAATACAATAATCAAATAAAGTCATGCATGTGTGCAACAAAGGAGATAAGGAGGCAAACATGTAAAAAAATATCACTAATCACATCTCAAAGACTCCAAACAATGTAAAGCACATGAATGAAATGATGTAGCATCTCAAATCACTATCAAACAGTCACGTGAAAAATGGAAAGAAGTTGTGACTCGGCTATCTTAAATGCTCATCCATAAGAGGTGTAAACAAAATACAAAAATCTTTTAGTGATTTTCTAAAAAAATTTATAAAAAGAAAATCTTTTTTGGATTTTTCGAAAAAATACAGAAAGCAAAAAAAATAATAATACAAATGATACAAACTAGCAATAGGAATCATATGATATGAACACGACAATACATCCTATCCTAGACATGGACCATTCCCTCAGTCAACTATGCAAATCCCAAAAGACATCCTAAGACTCTCGAATCTAAGGGCATTTTAAGGTTTCGTGAAAATATCGGCTAACTGAAGGTCAATGGGTACAAAACTCAGAGATACGACTTTCTCCTCAACTAACTGACGTATAAAGTTCTCGCGTATCCTAATGTGCTTTTTGCATAAATGTTGGACCAAATTACGAGATATGTGTATCGCGCTCGTGTCATCACAGGAGATGGTCATGATGTCTTGTGAAATCCCATAATCCTCAAATATTTGCTTCATCCACAAGAGTTACGTGCAACAACTCCCGACAGTGATGTACTCAGCCTCCATAGTGGACAAAGAGATGGAGTTTTGCTTCTTGCTCAGCCAGGAGATTAGGGCAAAACAAAAATAGAAACAGCCACCAAAAGTGCTCTTACAACCATCTACATCCCCGTCCCAATCGACATCCACTCATGTATTTGATAATACGTTTCAGAGCGAGTAAGTGTGACTCTTTTGGGGATGCCTAATATCGTGCACAGACTCCAACACTAAAGGCTATGTCGGGGTGACTGGCAGTCAAGTAGAGAAGACTACCTATCATACTCCGATACAAGGTTTGATCTACGTCCTTGCCTGAAGTGTCCTTACTAAGCTTCATAGAAGTACTCATAGATGTACGTTCATACTTTGCAAAGTCTAAACTAAATTTCTTCATGAGGTCTCTAAGCATACTTGGATTGGGAGATGAACATTCCGTCCTCTAGCTGACGAATATGGAGACCAAGGAAGAAAGTAAGATCACCTACCATGCTCATCTCAAACTCACTTTTCATCTCCTCCTCAAAGTGGTGAGCATAATGGGAGCACGTGGATCCAAAGCCTATGTCGTCCATATAGACCTGAGGAACCAAAATAGCACCGTCATCCCTCTTGACGAATAACGTTATATCATCTCCCCCTCTCTTAAAGCCACGGGCTAAGAGATAGAAAGTAAGCCTCTCGTACGAAGCACGGGGTGCTTGCTTCAAAACATACAAGGCTTTCCTCAGATAGTAGATGTGCTCCGGGTGCTTAGGGTCTTGAAACCATTTTGGTTGTTCCACGTAAACCTCCTCCTCTAGAATGCCATTTAGAAAGGAACTCTTGACATGCATCTAATATAACTTGAAGCGCAGATGACACGCGATGGCGAGTAGTAAGCGGACGGACTCAAGCCTCGCAACAATAGAAAATGTCTCCCCAAAGTCTACACCCTCTATCTGTGTGTATCCTTAAGCTACCAACCTAGCCTTGTTTCTGATTATGGCACCATTTTCATCCATTTTATTCTTGAAAATCCACCTCGTACTTATCATATTTGTCTCACTAGGTCGGGGTCAAGTTCCCAAACATTGGTCTTTTTAAACTGAAGCAACTCATCCTGTATAGAAGATATCCAGTGTTCATCCTTGAGTGCTTCTTTGTTATTCTTGGTCTGGACTATGGACGTGTAGCAAAAATGACTAATAACGTTCTCTAGATGAGCACGAGTCTTGACCCCTAAGGTGGGATCTCCTACAATGGTGGCAGGGTCATGACTTTTGAGAAACCCAAGCAGGTGTGTCCCCTTGAATAGGAGTAGGGTCCACCCAGGATATGGGATACACAGTGGGATCAACAGATGTCGATGGTTCGTCATCTTGCATAGTAATGTATATTGACTCCATCACTTTAGATCTCTTCAGGTTAAAAACCCAGTACGCTCTACTATTTGATGAATATCCTAGCAATATTGCCTTGTCACTTCGGGAGTCGAACTTTCCTAATTGCTCTCTATCCCGTAGGTGTGACACCCCACCTAATTAAACACCGGGTGATCAGTCCTTTATTAAATTATAATCAAGGTAAACGGTTGGTTCATTCTTAGCATCACTATCGCAAAAATAACTTTTCCAATTAAACACCCTAAATAATTAAGCTAAGTGTCAAAACCATTTTTGACATTACTTTCCAAATTTTATTTTAAAAACCAACATTTAAAATTTTACATAATTCATAGTTAAAGAATCACACAACAACTATTCTGGAACATATAATCCAAACAGTTAAACATCCAACTGATTGATTCCAACATTTAAAACTTAAAGGAAAAAAACATCCTCACAATAATAAATCCCAAAGTGTAAGTACTGGAAATAAACGAATCACAATATCCAATAAAACAACTGAATAATGGAAAAGGGCGACACATGCCCAACTGGATAAAATAATGCTAGGAGTGGAATCAACAAAATTTAGATCGTCTAAGCAAGAGGCCTACAACTTCCACCTAAGCTGCAGTGCGTTCCTTCCAAAAGATCCTATGCAAGACTCCCCTGTGGCTGGGCACCTGTAATATATACATATATAAACAAGAGATGAGAGATAACAGTAAATGGGTCAGAGCCCGATGGTAAAAAGTTTAAAAATTTAGTTTAGCAAGTATTTAAAATGTTTACTGGCTAATGCAACAACATATTAGCAACGACACTCTCCTGAGAACGTCTCACCTCTCTTCTAGTGTGCACACCTATCGCACTAATCTTCCCAACAGTTTAACTTATCTTATCTTAAGTTGCTCATGAGATTTCAAAACGACAAATTCAAATGTTTAAGAGGTTAAATTTTATTTAAAAGCAAAGTTCTCAATTAAACCTTATATAATAATTAAGTTTCTCAGTAATATATCATGCTTTTCAAACACTTTTACCCAAGTTGAATTAATTATTCATTTCTTACTTACCATAGACACAACAGGTAGTTCCCAAATTCCAGATTTATATATCAAATACTCATATAATATATATATATTATAACGGCACCACACATAACAATTATGGTGTGGGCATACTCTGCTATTCAGTCCCCGTATCGCTCGTACTAAGGGAAATACAAGTTCGGAATCACTGTCGAACTGTATTAACATAAAACACATACAATATTGAGGCGAAGCATAGTTTCCAAGTCTCTAAGAGGTCAGCACATACCCTCACGTCTCTTAGGACCGTCTGACTATCGATCTGATAGCCTGTACCAAGGATTCCTATCTTATAGGGTACGAGTCAATATCCCCCATAAAGGTCCCATCGAGATAAGACTGTCCCAACACGGTAACCTTAGGGACAGCAAGTAGCGCGGGCATGATTTTTACACACATATAAAATATATGATTAATCACAGAGTCATATAGATATATAACTATTCACATTCATAAGTTAGGTACGCCCACGACCCAACATTATATTATTCCATTCTTAGTACATTTTTATTCGATTATTTCTTATAACGAACTTATTCATTTTTATTTTTGAAATTTAATTTATTCCAACTCACTTCACATCTCCCGAAGTATTTTCTTTAGCTAAGTACAAATTCAGTAGGCCCTCGCTTACCTTCTAATCCATATCCTTGACATTTCGATTATTAAGTCTACACACATCAAAATTCTTAGGTATGAATCTTTCCGGTTTACCCTTCATTTTCCCGTTTCATTAAAGTTCCACTAAACGGGGTTTACCTTGACCCTACTGGTCCTTTTTTAGGTTTCATTATGTCCTAATATCATTAGTCAAGATTTATTACGCATTTAATCGGATTAAGTGAATGTAAGGAAAAATCTAGTTTTTCTCAGGAGGGGTCGATCGATCGAACCATCGATCGATCGATAGGAAGGGGTCTATCGATCGAACCGTCGATCGATCAAAGCTCTTGGCTAGATCGATCGATCAAGCAGGTATGGCGAAAATTGCAGAATACCAGTTACGGGAATTATCATTCAAAATCATCCAAATCCAAGTTTTAACTCCCAAAATCCCAGAATTTATACCACAATCATTATAAACCCAAGTGAACAACATTCTATATAAGGCATGCGAGTTTTCATCAAGTATCATGGATTAAGAGGGGCAAAATTTATATAATTCTCATAAACCCTAAAAATTTCTTTAACTTAATTCTTCTCATTCTTTTTCCTGAATTTCTACTTCTAACCCAATGTAAATTCGTGGTTCAACCTCTACATGTGAAGGGAATTTCCAGAATGATGTTTATATCTCTACAACATGCGATTTCTAACCTCCAACATAGGTTTCTTTCATAAAAACTCATCCTAATCAACCCTAAACTAATATGAATGAAGAATTTACTAAATTAAGCAAGATAAATACTTGCCTGGAAATTTTTGTTTCCGATTCGTGGGTGAAATCAGTGTGGTGGTGATCCTTGTTGCGCGATCTAACGTTTGGCGGTGACGGCGGTGCAAACGGAGGAGTTCGTGGCCTAGAACTCCTTGGTAAGCTTTTCCTTTCCTTCTCCAATGGTCGTCTTTTGTTTTTGGTTGTGTTAACCCTAGAAGACAACCCTAAGCATCTGATATAACCTAGAAAATTCGTAGGTTTCCAAGCCCAAAAATACAAAATGCCTAAAATGCCCTCCCGGGATGTTAATTAAGCTTAAAAATGCCCCGAGACCCAAACTAAACCCACGGGTACATTATTTTGACTACCTCAACCCTTCCGGACACTTTGGCGCACTTGAAATGACCATACGGGTGACTTATAATTTATTCACTTTTATTAATAAAAATTTAGTCCTGACACGGCACGGGCGCGTCCAGACTTAAATTTCCAAAATTGTTATTTTATTCACTCGTGACATTTAATAGAACCAATATTATATATTACTTTTCTCATTAGTAATATTCAACAAGTTTTAAATAATTACTAACTCTCGTCACGTTAGTAATAAAAAAAAAATTAATTTCCGGATTTATATTAAATTAATAACTCACATCAAATTTAATAAATCCCCAAATTTAGAAAGCATAAAAATATGGGGTATTACATACTTCACCCCTAATAACGGAATTTCGTCCTGAAATTTGAAAAATAAGGCCTACCTGGTAAAACACATTTTGGATACCTTAACAGTACGCAACCTATCCACATAGTAAGGCACTCAATCCCTATAGCCCCCGCCTCACAGCAAGCTAGTTTAACACTCTTCATTTAATATACTTCACATTGTGATCCTATCCGACAACATTCACATGAGACACGTATATACATTATTAACTCCCATTACTTTAATATCATTGGGAGGCTGCACCTCACCACATGACAACTTTTCGGATTTATCTAAACACAAAAGTCCCGTTCTGGGAGAAACCATACGAACATCTGACCACTCTTGTTTGCCTAAAACAATCGTGAAATTCCACCATAGTCATCGGATTATTCTCAACCGATCCAAAATTCTGATTATCCGCTCACCTCTAAACATATGTAGAGGGAGAATAGTTATGGTTTTTCCACACAAAAACTTCAATAAGCATCTCATTCACGAAAAACAAGTATGAGTGCTTCCACGAAACTCTACCATACTATACTTCACGTGCTAGTTATATTCGTTGTAGAAATGAAATGATCACCAAGATTCTAAAATTACCTTTGCGCGGCCCCACTAATCGTTAATCATCGTGCGCCTGCTCCTCGGCTATGGGTGATACCTCCCACTCATAACGAAACGTTATCTCCGTTGTTTTCCTGAAATCCCATATTAAAGGTGGGATTCAGAAATCTCATCCCGATTCAGAAAATAATACCGTGTAGGACCACGTACCGGCACGATCCCTTCCTTTCAAAGAAATACTGGGGCACATTAGTTAATATTGTAAATCACCCCAAAGGAAGGTCAATCACTTCCTTACTGGGCGATTTGTTCCACACGTTCGAATGAACCCTTTATCTTGTCTTGAAGATGGTAACCCATCCGAGAAATTTTACCGACTCTACCGGCCTCTCCCATTATAGGAATTGTCGATAGCCACACAATTCTATGGTTTATCTTCTTATTCAACCGATCCCTACCTATGAGTGGTGCATGTAGAGATTACTCACTATGTCCTCCTAAACATCGTGTTTTCCTAGAAATGTCTCACATTAGGTGACATTTAATACTCCCTTCTTTCCTTGGCGTGTACCAAAAGTTCTGACCCGTGCACTTTTCTCCACGAAGTGCACTTCTGGACCTTATAGACCATACTAACATCATCACTCTTTGTATGCGCAAGTCTCTTTTACATTTGTCTAATTACAACTCTGCTCCGAGTGTTCTCCACAATGATTAAATTCTACCCTTCTCAAGGAATACCCCTTTTAAATGGCTTTCCACAGCGTTCCAACCAAATTCGGGTGAGCTACTCTAATCACACCCGTATATGTATATATATATATATTATCGTTCTTCATGCGACGTTTAATTCCCTCTACTACTTCCTCCTCGTTATGCTAGTCCCACAAACATATATTCCTCACGTACATTCCCACGTCCCTTCCACTCGGACGATTTTAACATTAGCTAACCAGTATGCCCACCTTTGTAACACCCCGACCGCCCGGGGAGAGCGAACAGAGCGCTACTCATCGATAAAATTACCTAAATCCCACAAAATACAAGGTATATATCATCTAAATCCCACAATCAACAAAAGAGGTACTACAAATCTCTAATCTCTTTAGATAAGTACAACAATTCTCTTGAATAAATACACTAATTAAAATAAATCACTAATGATCTATACATCCAAACAAATACAAGTCTCGTCTCTTGTACTAAAAATTCTTCCCAGATAATCCACACTAAAAATCATCTAAACTTCTTATTTCCCTTGGGTTCCGAACACATTTACAACACTTGGGTACTTTCAATCACCCTAGAAATCGAAATTTTTAAATCCTCATATCATCGTTCCACTCCTCAACTCATGGTGATAAAACAAAACTTTCAATGCATTCTTACCCCACGATCGGCTTTACTGGCCTTTAATCATAATTCAACTTCCATCTTACATATACTATTACCTGTTCCTTATACGACCGAGGTACTGAACTCCTGGACTACTGACCAGACATCTCCCTATTTCCAACCTTACGCTAAGTTTCGTGTGTGGGATATCTCGTAAAGCGAAATCCAAACAAGGAACCCCCCCGATACACTACAACCTAGCATTGTCGGTTATCGAAATCTGTTAGGCCCTCCGTCCATATCATATACCCCTTTACTCCGTCTCTTGACAAACAAGTTTCATCATTTCTCGTAATTACACCTACACAAAGAACATTTCGCCAATCCACTATCATCCAGTATTGGTGGTAATTACTATTTGCAAACCTCTTACACATACAATGAGGACTCTCAAAATCCTAATCCCAAACATAGTAGCTAACTCTTAACTATCACATCTCTAAAGGGTAGATATATGATTGTTCTTTACCTATCACCAAGTCCTGAGCGCTCCACATGATAATGAGTCAAATCTTTTCGCTCAATAGTAAACCCAATATATACTGAATCATAACAACAAAGTCCCTACGCACACCGGTATCGAATGTCTCGAGCCCACTATATCTTTTGAAGTCTCTAGGATAGATAATATAAGTGCGAGTCCAACCCTCTTGCAGGTGAGGCCTCGCCAGAACAAAATATGCTGCACTATTGCAACCACTCCGATAGCCTTGCACTAACTTCCTACTATCGTACTGACCATTTCTATAAAGTTGTAATTAATACCATATTATACTTGTATATCACATCACTAAACCGAGTAACCTCAATAAAGTATATAACACTATTAATATACTCACTCATCCTCCGCGGATAGCACTAAGGAAAATCCCGCTACATTAGGGAAAAATATTCATATAATAATATCGTTTGTAGTTATACACATTAAACTCGTCTCACATGCTAATCTAGCAATGAACAAAATATAATGACTCGCTCGTGTCACATTAAACATGCCTAATCCTTCGAGGATAACAGTCATACTTTTACCTCTCCATTCGTATTGGCAATTCCTTCCTCTGGGCGAGGCATTACCACCAAACACCTTTCCCACCCCGAAATGGCGGGGACAATACTCCTACCGAAACTCTAGCACGCTAATAACGACCTTATACTCATGCATATCTAACATCAGTATTGATCACGGTTAAAAGTGAAGTTATCAATCTCTATATTTGCACCCCTTCAAATAAAGAAAATCAAAGACTCCTTCCCCCAAATGGTGAGTCTACTCATGACACTTTACTCGTCGTCGTAGCTAATATCCCTAAGGCTCATGAAAAATGAATAGCCATAAAACAGTGCGGTGCCTCGGTACCAATTAAAACTCAACCCATAGCACCCAACATAAGGAACGTACCTTGTATCTCGATTGGGTCCTGAGGTGTTCCTATCTGGTGGACGTTACATACACGTCCATACTGTAATTGCCTCTGCTGAACTGAGGCTGCTGGAATGGCTGGTGGAGCTGGCTTCAGTGGTTTATTACTGGCGCCCTTCTGCCGTGGGGCCCCATTCCTCTCTGGGCAATCCTGACGCCTATGGCCATTCCTGCCACATTGGAAGCACTTCCCTCGAAACCGTCTCACTTCACTACGTTGTTGACTAGTCTCGCTTTTTCCATGGTCTTGCTAGCCTTGATAAGAAATTTGCGGAAAAACGATGTCAAGTTGAGGACAATCCCTCCACTTGTGACCCAGTTGCACACATTTATAGTAGAGTCCCGAAATTCCTCGCCGGTCGGGTTGTAGTTTCTCCCCAGTCTGATTCGGACAAGATTGGTGTTTATGACCATCCATTCCACATTTGAAACACCTCTTTGTGACTTCATTCTGACCCCAACCTTGTTAGCCCTGACACTTTTGGCCCTCTAAATAAATTTTGTTACCTCTGGAACTGTCTTGGTCTTGAGGGGTTTGTTCCCGCAATTTTGGTGTCTTCGCACAATTGTCAACTCTAGTCACATGAATTTGACTAACCTCTTTGGGTCTTTTTCCTCCTCTGAGCTGCATGCTGCGTTCGTGGTAGTGTAAGACTGTAGTGGTAACTACTTGTTCTACAATGTAAGCAAATTCGGTGATTGGTACCCTTTTCGGAGATACCTGAGGTGTGAGTTGTTCTTGCTAATTAGCTTCCCCAATGGCATTAGCTTGTTCGTCCTGACGGGCCATCTGAAAGTTTAAAAATTTAATCTGGATAAGTTCAACATTCACATCGACAAATCGCAGAAGCACGAATTTCCAACTCATAAAGATGAATACAACATTCCTAATGTTAGGGCTCTAAATATAAGACGCTAAGCTGGAAACGAGATAAGACGTGCAGATCCTAAAGGACACTAGAACCTGATGCTCTGATACCACCTGTGACACCCCGCCTAATTAAACACCGGGTGATCAGTCCTTTATTAAATTATAATCAAGGTGAACGGTTGGTTCATTCTTAGTATCACTGTCGTAAAAATAACTTTTCCAATTAAACACCCTAAATAATTAAGCTATGTATCAAAACCATTTTAGACATTACAATCCAAATTTTATTTTAAAAACCAACATTTAAAACTTTACATAATTCATAGTTAAAGAATCACACAACAACTATTCTGCAACATATATTCCAAACAATTAAACATCCAACTGATTGATTCCAATATTTAAAACTTAAAGGAAAAAAACATCCTGACAATAATAAATCCCAAAGTGTAAGTACTGGAAATAAATGAATCACAATATCCAATAAAACAATTGAATAATGGAAAAGGGCGACACATGCCCAACTGGATAAAATAATGCTAGGAGTGGAATCAACAAAATTTAGATCGTCTAAGCAAGAGGCCTGCAACTCCCACCTAAGCTGCAGTGCGTTCCTTCCAAAGGATCCTATGTAAGACTCCCCTGTGGCTGGGCACCTGTAATATATACATATATAAACAAGAGAGGAGAGATAACGGTAAACGGGTCAGAGCCCGATGCTAAAACAGTTTAAAATTTTAGTTTAGCAAGTATTTAAAATGTTTACTGGCTAATGCAACAACATATTAGTAACGACACTCTCTTGAGAACGTCTCACCTCTCTTCTAGTGTGCACACCTATCGCACTAATCTTCCCAACAGTTTAGCTTATCTTATCTTAAGTTGCTCGTGAGATTTCAAACCGACAAATTCAAATGTTTAAGAGGTTAAATTTTATTTAAAAGCAAAGTTCTCAATTAAACCTTATATAATAAAAAAGTTTCTCAGTAATATATCATGCTTTTCAAACATTTATACCCAAGTTGAATTAATTATTCATTTCTTACTTACCATAGACACAATAGGTATTTCCCAAATTCTAGATTTAAATATATATATTAAATATTCATGTAATATATATATATTATAACGGCACCCCACATAACAATTGTGGTGCGGACACACTCTGCTATCCAGTCCCCGTATCACTCGTACTAAGGAAAATACAAGTTCAGAATCACTCTCGAACTGTATTAACATAAAACACATACAATATTGAGGCGAAGCATAGTTTCCAAGTCTCTAAGAGGTCATCACATACCCTCACGTATCTTAGGACCGTCTGCCTATCGATCCGATAGCCTGTACCAAGGATTCCTATCTTCTAGGGTACGAGTCAATATCCCCCATAAAGGTCCCATTGAGATAAGACTGTCCCAGCGCGATAACCTCAGGGATAACAAGTAGCGCGGGCATAATTTTTACACACATATAAAATATATGATCAATCACAGAGTCATATAGATATATAACTATTCGCATTCATAAGTTAGGTATGCCCAAGGCCCAACATTATATTATTCCATTCTTAGTACATTTTTATTCTATTATTTCTGATAACGAACTTATTCATTTTTATTTTTGAAATTTAATTTATTCCAACTCACTTATCATCTCTCGAAGTATTTTCTTTAGCTAAGTAAAAATTTAGTAGGCCCTCGCTTACCTTCTAAACCAACTCCTAGACATTTCGATTATTAATTCTACACACATTAAAATTCTTAGGTATGAATCTTTTCCGTTTACCCTTCATTTTCCCATTTCATTAAAGTTCCACTAAACGGGGTTTACATTGACCCTGCTGGTCCTTTTTATGTTTTATTATGTCCTAATAACATTAGTCAAGATTTATTACGCATTTAATCGAATTAAGTCATTGTAAGGAAAAATCTAGTTTTTCCCAGGAGGGGTCGGTCGATCGATAGGATGGGGTCGATCGATCGAAGCTCTTAGCTAGATCGATCGATCAAGCATGTATGGCGAAAACTGCAGAATATCTATTACGGGAATTATCATTCAAAATCATCCAAATCCAAGTTTTTAACTCCCAAAATCCCAAAATTTATACCACAATCATTATAAACCCAAGTGAACAACATTCTACGTAAGGCATGCGAGTTTTCATCAAGTATCATGGATTAAAAGGGGCAAAATTTATATAATTCTCATGAAACCTAAAAATTTCTTTAACTTAATTCTTCTCATTCTTTTTCTAGAATTTCTACTTCTAACCCAATGTAAGTTTGTGGTTCAACCTCTACATGTGAAGGAAATTTTCAGAATTATGTTTATATCTCTACAACATGCGATTTCTAACCTCCAACATAGGTTTCTTTCATAAAAACTCATCCTAATCGACCCTAAACTAATATGAATGAAGCATTAACTAAATTTAGAAAGATAAATACTTTCCTGAGAAGTTTTGTTTCTGATTCGTGGGTGAAATCAGTGTGGTGGTGATCCTTGTTGCGCGATCTAACGTTTGACGGTGACGGCGATGCAAACGGAGGAGTTCTTGGCCTAGAACTCCTTGGTAAGCTTTTCCTTTCCTTCTCCAATGGTCGTCTTTTGTTTTTGGTTGTGTTAACCCTAGAAGACAAACCTAAGCATCTGATATAACCTAGAAAATTCGTAGGTTTCCAAGCCCAAAAATATAAATGGCCTAAAATGCCCTCCTGGGATGTTAATTAAGCTTAAAAATGCACCGAGACCCAAACTAAACCCCCGGGTACATTATTTTGACTATGTCGAACCTTCCGGACACTTTGGCGCACTCGAAATGACCATACAGGCGAATTATAATTTATTCACTTTTATTAATTAAAATTTAGTCCTGACATGACACGGGCACGTCCCGACTTAAATTTACAAAATTGTCATTTTATTCACTCGTGACATTTAATAGAACCAATATTATATATTACTTTTCTCATTAGTAATATTCAACAAGTTTCCAATAATTACTAACTCTCGTCACGTTAGTAATAAAAAAACAATTAATTTTCAAATTTATATTAAATTAGTAACTCACGTCAAATTTAATAAATCCCCAAATTTAGAAAGCATAAAAATACGGGGTATTACAGTAGGATGTAGCATTTACTCCCAAAGACAAGAAAATATGCAAGGTTGGGCTTCTTTCCAGTCCACAATTCATAGGGAATTTTAAGTGTGGGTGGACGAAAGTAAACCCTATTCACCGTATGGCATGCAGTAGACACTGCCTTTGCCCAAAATCTCCTAGAAACTTTACGACCTAGAAGCATAGATCTAGCCATTTCCTGAATCGTCCTGTTCTTTTTCTCAACAATCCCATTTTGCTGAGGAGTCTTCACAACAGAAAACTCATGTTTGATTCCTAGGCTATCACAGTAAAGATCTACTTTTTACTCCGTAAATTCAGTTCCGTTGTCACTACGCATTTTGTTGATAGTGACACCCTGTTGATTTTATAGGCACGACACTTGGTCGTCAGAAACTCAACAGCATCGGATTTCTCTCTTAGAAAACCTACGATTGAATATCTAGAGAAATCATACACCATCACGTGGATATACCTCTTACCACCCAAACTTTCAATACGAGTAGGACCCATAAGATCCATGTGAATCAGCTCAAGTACTCGTGAAGTGGCAATGGAACTCAACTTCCTGTGGGGGCTACAAATTTGCTTTCCCAACTGACAGGGTCCACAAACCGTGAAAGTTGGCTTTCCAAGTGTTGGTAAGCCACGTACTAGGTCCTTTTTAGCTATTCACTCAAATCTCTAAAGTTCATGTGACCTAGACATTGGTGCCACAGATTCGTAGGAGTGATCATGGTGCTGTTGCAGATAAGTGAGGACTTGGGCACAGTCCCATAGAAATTATCCTTTGTCCTCACCCCTTGCACTAAAAGTTTACCGGCTTGATTATAGACATTACACGCGTCCCGGTCAAACTTTACGACAAAGCCAGCGTCGCATAGCTGGCTAATGCTGAGAAGATTTACTTTCAAACCTTTGACGTACAAAATATTCTCTATCTTAGGAACTCCTGGTAACTATATTGTACCTCGTCCTACGATGCTAGACTTTCTCCCATCTCTGAAGGTGACTTTACCTTCCTTATGATCCTCTTAGGTAGGTAAAAAATGAGATATCACCGGTCATATGTATGGAGCACCCACTATCCAAATACCGCTGTGAGGTATTATATGCTTTGAGAGCGACATGAACAACAAGGGCCTTTTTGTCTTTCTTAGGTACCCAAGAAGTGGTAAACTTTTGTTTTTTTTTTTTTTTTTTTTTTTTTAAACTTTATAAGATTTATTGCAATATTTAGAAGACCTTGCCTCTTCTAAATGGCTTACATCCAAAGAACACAGAGAACTTTATAAGGAAACATAAATGAGGATCTTTATAGAATAGATCCCTTACATAGCCATATAAAAAGGAGCAAATTAGATATAGACTAAACCCACCTACTGACAAAATAGAACACCAATGACCACTATACATGTCTGATGGATGGGAGACTCCATTTATCCACTACTATAAGACCTTTGAGATGCTTTGGGAAGTCACTAAGAACTAAAGAGAAGCATTCCTTTTTCTCAGATGCTCCTAGCTTTGCGAGAAAATCAGCCACTTTATTCGCCTCTCTATATACATGAACAAGATTTATCTTCATCATATCCATTAAGCTCCTGATTTTATGAATAACCCAACTTATTTTCCAAGGAGGCTTTCTTTGACAATTGATGATGTTCACAAGAGCCTCTGAATCACTTTCTACCAATAGATCATAACCAATAAAGTCTAAAAGGAATTCAAGGCCTTTTAGTAAAGCCAAAGCTTCAGCTTCCATATTAGACACCACACCAAAATGCGCATGAAACGCCCAAACCATATCTCCTGATTGATTCCTAAGCACGCCACCACCTCCTCCATACCCAGGATTCCCTATAGCACTCCCATCCACATTTAACTTCAAAGAGCCATATATAGGAGGATTCCATTTTATAAACATTATATCTTTTTTACCATGCTCCATACTCGTAACAGCCCTTCGAGCAATTTCATTTTTAATTAGAACCAAAATTGAAGCTACACTAGGAGAGCAGTCATCATACCGACATTTGTTTCTATAGCACCATAAGAACCAACAAACAATTGATGGCACCACTTTGCTTACAATATGGTCTATCTTAACCCCATGAATCCACCATTGAAAGAGCTGATTTCGCACACCTCCACCTCTTATTCTAGTAATCCCATATTCTCTAGTAACTTG
Source organism: Sambucus nigra (assembly GCA_949130495.1). Lineage (NCBI taxonomy): Eukaryota > Viridiplantae > Streptophyta > Magnoliopsida > Dipsacales > Adoxaceae > Sambucus > Sambucus nigra. The sequence continues at coordinate 467,126,475 of OX422220.1, read as the reverse complement.
ATCCCATATAGCAGAAGGAAAATCTCCAGCCTCTAATATATGATCAACATCTTCTTCTCTAGGCTTTTGACAACAACAACATTTTGAAGGCCCTCTAAAACCAATAGCTTTTATCTTATCATGAGTAGGAAGAAGATTATTCAACATCTTCCACATAAAAACTGACATTTTTATGGGAAGATGTTTATGCCAGATAAACTTCGAACTCAAACATGATGGACTTGACTTCCTACAAATGTTCCAAGCAGAGGTTATATTGAAGAGACCTGTGCTAGAAGGTTTCCAAATCAGAGAATCAGAAGAATTAGGCATAATTTCTTCAAAATTTAACACTTTAAAAGAGATCTCATAATTGAAGACCTGCTCTAACTTCTCTTTTTCCCATATTTTGCTTTGGTTCCAGAATTCTTTAATCTGCCCCGCTTCTACCACATTTGATAATTTACATTCAGGAACACCCCAGTTATCCTTTGCTATATTAATATTTCCTTCTCCAATTATCCACATCATTTGCTCTTCAGCTTTGTCCCTCACATTGCACATACGATTCCATGTCTGAGTTGACCCTCTCTTTGAAGCTGAGCAAGGGTGCTCACCCCTACAATAAGCTGCCATCATGAACTTTGCCCAAATAGATTTTTGCTGTCTAAAATTCCACCATAATTTCATACTCAGAGCCGAATGAACATCATATAAATTTCTGATTCCCAACCCACCCTCAGATATGGGTTTAGCTATTTTCTCCCAGCCACACCAGTGATGCCGAGACTCCCCAAAGCAGTTACTCCAAAAAAAATTTGCAATACTAGCAGTAATTTTATTGAGAATTGCTTTTGGAGGATTCAAAGCAGATAAATTGTATAGATACATGGAAGAGAGCACTGAGTTTATGAGAACAACCTTACCTCCAAGACTCAAACATTTAGACTTCCATCCTTGAATTCTATTCTTTATATTCTGCACCATCTCTATAAAATAAATACTCTTTTTCCTTCCACTGAAAATAGGGCAGCCTAAGTACTTTATAGGATCTGACTTTAGTTGCATACCAGAAACTTCCTTGATTTTACTGAGGGCTCTGAGATTAATCTGCTTCGAAGCCATGACATTGCTCTTACTAGTATTGAATAGTTGACCCGAAACCTGCTCATAGAGTCTTAGCACTCTCATAATCTGCTTCACTTCCTTCACATTGCCTGAGCTAAAAATGATAATGTCATCTGCAAAAGACAAATGATTAAATCGAGGGCTACCAATTGGCATTTTATACCCCACATAATTTGAGTTAGTAAGCAAGAATTCAAGGTTTTTGGATAGGACATTTGCCATCATAATGAATAGACTAGGGGATAAAGGGTCCCCTTGCCTTAATCCTCTAGAAGATTTGAAAAATCCAGAAGTCTCTCCATTAATTATAATAGTGAACCATGCATTAGAAATAATCCTCCATATATAATCCAACCATATCTCACAGAACCCCATTCTTCGCATAGTCTTTATAAGAAACATCCAAGAGACCCTATCATAAGCCTTAGCCATGTCCAATTTAAAGATGATATTCCCTCCAAAATTCTTATGATGCAGACGAGAAATACATTCTTGAGCCAACAAAACATTTTCTGTAATGGACCTGCCTTTGATGAAGCCTGATTGTACTGGAGAAATTATTTGATTCAAGAACTTTGAAAGCCTGTCATTCAAAATCTTTGAGAAGATTTTATTGATAAAATTTTGCATGCTTATAGGTCTGAACTCATTAAACGATTGAGGGTTTAAAGTCTTTGGGATCAAAGCAATTTTGGTAGTTGTTGAAATTTTTGGAAGAATAGAGCCTGCAAAGAAACTATGGACTGCCTGCAACACATCAGCTTTTATAATATCCCAAAAAAATTTAAAAAAGTACCCAGGGAAGCCATCTACACCTGGACTGCTAGAAGAACTTAAACCTTTTATAGCATGTTCCACCTCCTCCATATCAGGCCACACAATCAGAGCTTTGTTCATATCTTCAGTAATGGTTTTTGGAATATGCCTTAGCAGATCTTGTTCCCCTTCTGGATACACATTCTCATCTGATCGAAAAACTGCAGAAAAATGATCAATTGCTTCAGCTTTTATCTCCTCTTTTGTATGAATCCACGTACCATCATCCTTCTTAATCTTATCAATGGCTAAACGTCGCTGCTTATTTTTAACACACTTATGAAAATAGGCAGTGTTCCTATCCCCATCTTGACCCCATCTCTCATTTGCTTTTTGCGCCCAGAATTCATATTCTATTTTGAGACAATGATTATGGGAAGCAGTTACCTGGGAAAGAACCTCTCTATTAAATTCAGAGGGATCATTTTCATAAGAAATTTCAGCTTGCAAGAGTAAGTCTTCAGCATGCCTAGCCGCCTGAAAAATCTCCCCATAATATGATCTACTCCACCTGCTAAGTTTACCTCTGATAGCTTTGAGTTTTAGGGAGATAGCTACTATAGGATTAGAGCACTCCACTTCCTTCCAGGTTTCTTCCACAATTTTGATGCAGGCCTCTTTCTCAGTCCAAAATTTAAGGAAAACAAAGGCTTTAGAAGTCTGATGACTAATTAAGTTACCAGATAGTAATAGAGGATTATGATCAGACATACTTCGATTGAGATGATTAACTTCCCATTTAATTCCACAGTCTAAGCACTGCTGATTCATTAGAATTCTATCAAGCCTACACCATATACTGCTCCCTCCACTTCTCTTATTGTGCCAAGTGAATTTCGACCCTTTATACCCCAAATCTACTAGCCCATTACCTTCAATGCACTCAATGAATTCAAACATATCACCAATATTAATATTATTACCTCCAGCCTTCTCGTCCTGATTCATTATAATGTTGAAGTCCCCACATATCATCCAAGCTGAGTCTATACACAAATCTGACAAATGCGCCCACAAAACTCTTCTTTCCAGTCTGATGCAGCTAGCATAAACAAAGCTACACTGTACAGACTGAGCTACACCATTAAGCTTAACTTTCATTGTTATACACTGCGACATATCAGAAATGAGCTCCCATTCCACCCCTTCCTTAAAAAAGCACCAGATTTTACTATTTAAATTAGATTTGCAAGAGGCAAAGCCTAATTTAATCATAAAGCTTTGAATTTTCCCCAATTCCTGTTTAGGCTCTAAAATGACCATTACTTGCAGCCTATGGATTTTGTTAAGTCTACTTATTCTCCTCATTGCCCCTTTCTTAGAAATTCCCCGAACATTCCAAATCATAGCTTCAATCATATCGACTTATTAGAATTTTTTGAGTTTGAGTTGGACCTTAATATTCTAATATTTTTGAGTCCCTTCAAAATTGGAGATTTCCTCTTCCTTACAACTGTTGTAAATCCATCCATATGCTCTCTATCATCAGATGAACAACCTCCCCCAAAATTGTTTTGAATAGCATCTTCCTGATATGCTTGGACAATATCCTCATCATTGCAGGACTTTTCTCTTACACCAACCATAGACTCAATACAATTATCCACTTCAACCTCTACTAGATCTGAAACAGGCATACATACAGTATCACCTGTAACACAAATTTCTCCTACTTCTGGAACATTTTTAAGGAGCTCCTTTCTAAGAGTTTGCACATTATATTGATCTTCTACAATAGGCCTCACCTCCACCACCATATCCTGTTTTTTGAAAAAATTTGAAATCAAAGTTTGTCTTACTTGTATGGGGCTGGACTGATTCTTCTCCAAAATCTCCCCATCTTCTTTCTCCAATGCTATTTCACTAACAATTTGATCTTCTACTGGATTTGTCTCAAACGATCTAGCTACCCATTCTTTTGTAGACTCTTTCTGGTTTTGCTTTGCTCTCTGAATTACCTTGTTACTCATCCTATTCTTTTCAGCATCCGAAACCTTCTTGAAATGACATTGACCTTGATCATGACCTTTCTTACCACAAAAATAACAAAATGGTGGTAAATCTTCATATACTATAGGTTGCCAGAAGCCAGAATCTTTATCCTTATTGCCAATCCAGACCCTTGAAGGCAAAGTTTGTTTCAAATCAACTTCGACACACAACCTAGCAACACTTGGTCTAGCAATTGAACCAGTCGCACCATCAATCTTGAGAGGCCTCCCTACTACTTGTCCAATAGAGAACATAGCACTCATATTATACAAATGAATAGGGAGGAGAGGAAGTAAAATCCAAGCAGGAACAATTGATGATTCCTTATTTGGATGAAAATCTGTGTCCCATTTGAAGGATCGCATAGGGAATCCATGAATGAACCAAGAGTCTTTAAGCCAAATTCGATGAAAGTCTTCTTCATGATCAAGACGGATCAAAACATGTTTGTTGTCAATTAATCCTATATGAGCAGAGGCTTTCAGGTTGATAGAACAGAAAAACTTACGAATATCATCCACCGAGGGTCGACCATGTGAGAACTTTCCAACCAAGGTGTACTTGAATGGTGCAGCCATTTCTTGAATACTGGAATCCTCATACATAATAGCAGGTTCACCTTTATAAGAAGATATGGGCTGAAGAATGGTTTTAGGCATGTTTTTGGAACACACAACATCAGCAAAAGATTTGTGTTTTGGATCAGGTTGGACGTGGTTTTGGAGGTTAGGAGAGGCTTTTGAAAGGGAAGAAGAAGAAGCATTCTGATGTAGGGGTTGCATGCCTTCTCCTACGATAGGAGAAGGTAGAAAAGCCATGCAAACCCTATCTAGGGTTAGGGTTATCTAGAGAGAAGAGAAGACGGCTCGTAACCTTTTGTTTACCCTTGTTGTTGTTGCTTTTAGTCGGGATGTGGGAATCATTCACTGACGATAAGGACATCCATCAAAATTCCTCCATCAAACTCTGTGATGTGGCGGCTAAAAACTCAACACACTCTCTCAGACTGGGAAAATCATCAGTACGATGTGGTGGAGCATATGTACGTGAAGTTCGACCCAAACTATAACAATATTCTCTCAGGTGGCCTTTTGTTTTGTAGTACGTATAAAAGAACACAGTCTTAGACACACCTTGGTTTGATTTTCTTGGTCGAACTCTCCTCTGTTGTTTTTGACAATGGCCATATGGAGTTGTAGTAAACTTAGGAACTGGTCCAAGTGCTATTTGGGACGTGGAGGCACCATTAAAACCTATTCCCTTCCTATCACCAAAACCTAACGCGGGACCGAGGAGCATTTTTCCCATCTTTCCACATTTGTCCTTAATTTGAACCTTGACTTCCCGTTCTCTCTCAAGATCATGAGTAATCTGGGCTACAAGGGTTTCAAGTTTCTTCTGAGTCTCCAGGGAGGAATGAAGCTCACTCGTAAGACTAGCCACTTGATTAGTCAAGTCCCTTTTTTTTCAAAATAAGTCCCTCTCTCTCCAAACAGTCTCTCTCTTTCTCTAAAATGACTTTCTCTCTCAACACAGGCAGACTCTCTCTCTCTCAAGGTAGTGAAGGAGGAGGACTCTCTCTCTCTCTCTCTCTCCCCTAAATATTACTCTAAAGCGGTTATCCTAAGAACTAACGCTTTGTTACGCTTTTTGGCTTTAAATGACTCAGTTTATAACTCAACGTAGGCGAGTTGAAGATTACTCTTGCTCTCGCTTGCAACATCCTCCCCCTCTCTCACTTCGTTCTCACTCTCGATATATCCTTGTGAAGTAGCATCCTCATCATCGTGAGGATCACTATAGGTACTCACATGACTAGCCATGAATGTGGTGAAGTTACACTCATGTGATGACTCGTCTCCAGAGTCCACCGACTCGACCTCACTGTCGTCATTACGGGTAGCGTTAACGATAACTTTTCCCTTTTCTTTGGCAAGTCTGTTTAGCCTAGTAGCACACTCAAAAGCTCTATGAACCTTACAGTCACACTCATAAAATCTCTCACCATCTTTCTTAGAAGGGTTTTTAAAATCTTCTTCATTTTTCTTTTCAAACTTATTTTTCTCAAAATTCTTTTATCTTTGAAATTTCCATTTTTCTTGAATTTGAGAATTTTCTTGAATTTTTTTGCAAATAAGGCCAAATCATCTAAATTAAGGTCACATTCGAAATCTGACATTTCTTTCTCCCTTTTTGTAGATGACTCTACTCTTTTTCTTGCCGACCCTTCATTCTTCCTATCCTGGGCATTAAATGAAATTCCCTTATCTTTTGGTTTAACAGACTTAGAAAACATGTCAATTTCAAAGGTTTGTAAGTCTCCAACCAATTCCTCTAATTTAAGATTGTTTAAGTTACCCATTGACTTTAGCAAAGTGACTTTAGGGATAAAACGCGTAGGTAGTGATCTAAAAATCTTTTTAACAACTCTCGCATTGGAAATGTGTTCACCAAAATTAAAGCTAGTATTTACAATATCAGATAATCTAACATAGAATTCATCAAAACTTTCAGACTCAAGCATGGTGATAGTTTCAAATTGAGTTGTTAAGTTTTGCAATTTTGATTCTTTCACGGAATTAGTTCATTCATGGGTAAGCTGTAGAACATCCCATGCCTCTTTTGACGTGGTCATGTCATTATTCTCCGGAACTCGTCAGGTGTGACGGATCCAGAAATAGCACTAAGACCCTTAGAGTTAAAGGACGACCATTTAAATTCATCTTTAGTCCATGTTGTCATAGATTTAAAAAATTTCACGTTGTCAATAGTGACGGAGGGAGGTGTCCACCCTCTTTCATCTATGGCTTTTAGAGCAGATTTCATACAGGCTTTCCAGTAAGCATAATTTGTCCCATTAAAAACTAGCATTTTTTTATATAAGTTCTCCATTTTGAACACACCCTTTTTCAAAAAGCAATTTTGCAAAAAATTGGTATCTTTTGAAAAACTTTGGGGAAAATTACACGGTATAATTGTGTAATTGGCTCTGTTACCAATTTGAGAGTGAGCTCTTATTCAAACAAAGAAATTATTTAATTAAACTCAATTTTTCAATTAAATCCTAAAACATACATCTAGGTGTGATTGAAGATAATATGATCATGCAAGAACATTCAATCACAAACAAACACACAAATGAGGAAAAATCCCCTAAAGGGGCAGAACCTTTTATTTTCACTATAATTTGTAAAGAACGGTTTACACAGATTATACAGAAAACAAGAGTGACATATGAAATACCCTCAGGTTTCGATTCCAATTTCGTTGGCTAGAATCTCCCGCAAGAACTCCAGATGGGCAGCAATGGAAAAGAGTCGGCTTCTCCACAAGTTAATCCAGATGAGTAAAAACAATCCTTTGAAGGTTTAAAGATTCACAGACATATTTAGGAATGGTTTTGTGAATAAGAAGGCATTAAACCTTAAAAACTTGAATTCTATTTTCTAGGTTGTAAATCGCAAAAACGTGTACGAAAAAGACTTGAAAAAACATGCAGAATGGGCACAGATATTTATACGAAAATCGAGGCGGCATCGTCGTTTGAACGACATAGGCATGTCGCTCAAACGAGACATACGTGTCACTCAAACAAGATCATGATACATGCTCATGTCGTTTGAACGAGCTCGACAACCAAAAAATTCCGCTTCTGCACTTAGAAAAATTTATGCTTTTGTGTTAAAAATAAATTAGACTTCGAAAAATATTTTCTAAAACATTCCCAAATATTTATGCAAATATTAAAAACTCCAATAAACAATTTTACCAATAACGCGAAGTGGACTAGTGGGAACGTTGAGCAGCACGTCGCATCTAGCATGATGCACATATGAAGATGGGGAATTCATAGATTCGAATCAAGGCCGTCGTGGATGATCTTGTTGACGTGCCGAATATAGCGGTATCAAACATACTTACTGTGATCTAGGACAAGTAGAAAATTCCTAGATTCTATACCGGACATTTATAAAATTATGTCCTTACAATCTCAATTCATGAAACATCACCAACCTGTATTCGACTTCAGAGCATTTTCGTGTATCCACCTACTCTATTTTTGTATTGATAAGCGAGTTCAGAAAAATATCTTGTGAATTACGTCACCCCCCCCCCCCCCCCCACAAAGGTAAAGGCACACCGTGTAGTATAAAGAGTACCCTCTTTCCCAGGATGTACCATGTTATTGGCAAGCCTGCGGAATTTTTTAGCCTCGACAACAGTGGTTTCGATGCAGTCGGAAATGCACAATTTAGTTGAAGCCCAACCAATATGTTACTTAACAAAAAATCACACCAAAGAGTTAAAAGTTCATCACAGGGAGAAAGTAAAATGGAAAAACAAATTAAAAACTCAACAACTGATGTGACTTTAAATCAAGAAATTGAGATGTGTGTGAGGGTTTAGTGGAAATATGGAGTCTAAATTTTAGTGATAGAGCTGAGAACCAATTAAGTTGTAACATCTATATGAAAAAATTGAAATAGAAATGTAGAGAATTGCATAAAAAGTAAAAAAAATATAATATAACTGATTTGGTATTGTAAATTCAAGAGTATGATCTACAAAATAATAAAATGTAAGCACAATATTATGGTTTATTATGGTTTTGAAACACTTATTACATTTTTTAAAAAAAAACAAAACAATCTAATATAGTGAAATCTGAGAATAAGTTTGTAAATATAATTTAGAAATCGAAAGATCGCGATGAGAGAAGAAACCATACTTTTCCAACATAACAACGATCTACAAGACAACAATAATATGATTCAGTTTTCGGCCACATATAAGTAATAATAAATAAAATAGATCAAGAAACACTTAAATAATAAGAATGAAACCATTTTGATCGAATTGTTTCGGAGCCAAATAAGAACGACTATAAATGATCTCAACCATAAACTATTATATTACAAATACGAGTGAATTAAAACACCATAAACTAAGTAAAGTAAATAAAAATTAAAAACTCACAAAGCCACCTCAAAAAAACTAAAACTATTAGGAATCGAACAACAACATAACCTTTATTAGTGAGTTTGTTTCTATGAAATAATAATTTTTTAAATAATTCTTATAAAAATTGTGTAATAAAAACAGTAAGTACTTTGACAGAGTTGAACCAAAATCAAATTTCTCCCTTTCTAAATCAATAAAAAATTAGATCGAATGAGGGAGCATACCTGTTAGAATCGAGCACCAAAATTAAGAACAAAAATAGAGTGAGAGATCATATTTGAGATCCACATGTAAAAAGGCAAAAATTTCAAAATATAAATATATAAGTAGAGAGAGTGTGTATACCTAATAAATCCCAAAATACGTATACAAAATCAAAAAATCGCGGTTTGATTTCCAAAACTAAACAAAAAGAAACTCATAGTTAAATCGAAGCCAACCAAAATCCTGAACTAAAATCGAAAAAGGCCCTAATTTGAAATCCCTAGCTTGGAAAAGATCTTGGAGATTAGGAGGTGCGAAGTTGCGAAGGTACGGAGATGAGAACTGCATGGAGAAGAGAGAAGCGGGACGGTGTAGAGAGGGGTGCGGGATTAAAGGAGGGTTTTTTGTTCGTTGCCAAAATATTAAAATGAGGGACCAGGGCCAATGAGATGAAGGTAGGTATTTTCCCTCATTTTGCCATGTCATAATGGTTAAGTTATGACATGGAACAATGTGACACTATTAGATCGATGTAAGAGGATGGATTTCAGCCCTAGGATTATAGAAACAATAAAACACCCCATATATATATATATATATGCAGATTTGGTGCGGACACATATGGATCTATTTATAAACAATAATAAACAAATATTTTTTTTAATGGGTTGTCAACATATCAATTAATCCTCCCCAAAAATTAGGTAAATATAATGTTTTCTGCTATATTGAAAAAAACAGGTATGTTAGTTTTTAATCTATTTAAAAACTGACAGATTTGAAACTATTTTTTAAATAAAAAAAAAAATTTAACTAATTTTTTGGGGGTTCATTGACATATTAACAATCCATAAAAAAATTCACCTCAAAAAATAATTTTTTGCATTTTTTAATTGAGCATCTCTCTCTCTCTCTCTCTCTCTCTCTAAATATATATATATATATATATATATATATATATATATATATATGTGTGTGTGTGTGTGTGTGTGTGTGTGTGTGTGTGTGAAGAGTGAGCAATAGTCCAGTGGCTTAAACTTATTTAATGTAGATGACAAACCACACCAATTCCAATATCTTTAGAGCTAGAACATGCATCGATGTTATTCAAAGCATAAATCAAGAAAGCATGCAATCAAAACAATCAAGACAAGATCTCAGGAAAAATCCCCTTTGGGGAAAAAACTTTTCTATTTCACTTGTACAATTTAAAAATCACAATTTACAAATATATAAGTGAACTAAAACATTTTGACGAGTCCTCCTGTACGTGACATTCGCCTTCCTTCAATAATGATTCCCGTAAGAGCCACACGAGCAGCAATGGAGATGCCTTTCCATAAGAGTAACTTCGGTACAAAAGTATGTGAGGGTTTTAAAGTAATTCAGAATAATATTTGGGAGATGATGTGTGAATCAAAAAGGTATTTTCTCTTTTTAAAGTTAGATACTTTATGCAATAGGTCTGCAGTTTTTGTAAATTGAAAAGTCTTGAAAAAAACCCTACACGAAGCAGGTATTTATAGGAAAACACAAAAATTGAGGCGCCTTCAGTCATTCAAACAAGTTTGATGCTCGTTGGAATGACATTAGCTCTTCGTTAGAGAAAAAACTAGTTTCTTTCGAGTGACAAGACTTTCTCGTTTGAACATGCTTCAAACGATATTCTAACGACCTGAAACAGTATGCCCTCGTCAAAAATTTGTTTGATGTAGGCTTCAAATGAGTCATCTAATGAACAAAAAAATTGTTCAAACGAGTTTCTCATCTTCTTAGAAATATTGGGCAAAAATTTAAAATAATTTTTAACTGTAAACCAGCCTGGTTAGGTTAAAATAAAATATAGTAAAATACTCCCAATATAATTATGAAAAACTACAAACTCTAAAACATAAAATATACCATCATTACATGAAGTCGTGGAGCACGATAAAGATAAACATGGAGCGTGATGAAGATGAAGTAGTGCACATTGGAGATGCACTTATCATTTACTGAATATTAGAATACGTCGGTGATCGTGTTGAGGTGACGATGTGATGCAAAGTAACGGGATGTGTCATAACTTAAGTAACCTATAACTTACGGACAATGTCCTAGATACTATGGGCAATGTCTGAAATGTTTCCCTTACAAATATCCCCCTATAGCTTTTTCGGGACATAAATATAAATCCGAATTATCAAATGAAGTTCCTACTATAAACAATATTCTAATACCCTCCCCAAACCCACAAACGGAATGATATCAAAATACATAAGTCTTCAAAATCTTCAACATCTTCAAATCTAAAAAAATCTTCGATTCCCACACTTTCTCTTGAAGTTCTTTTTAGGAGCTTTGTCTTACGTGTACTTTGCATATGGCTATCAAAGTGTACCTGCACACAATAGACAAAGAAATACTCGTGGCGCAACAAATAATTAGAAATATAAAATGATAATTAGAACTTATGCCTCCCCCATAAATAACACTCCCAATCCCCCATAAATTCATTCTCTCCCTTTTATGTTATCCGAAATAGACAAGGAAATGAAAAACTAAAGTGATAAATCAGAGTGTGTCACAAAAAATAAATAATATCATAAAAAATATAAGGCAATAAATATCGTGTAATGATAAACTAAAAAAAAAACTAACTATTTTTGAATTTTTCAAATTTTTATAAAGTATAAAAATATTAAAGTACAACACACACCATGAACTAACACTAAGTTAACCAAGTCGTGAAATCGTAAGGAATGGGTGTGAAAATATTTGATAGGTAAATCAACTCAAAAAAACATAACATATGTGCACAATGGATTTGAGACACTCCTAACGAATGTACTTGATGTCAGCCGTAGATGTAACAAAATGAATTCTTATGATATTGACTCAATCTAATCAACAAATCAAAGTCTAAAATGATTTCACACTAATAGCACCCAAAACTAGTTAATGTTTTTATATATTATATGGTATGTGCAAACCCATTGATATGCTACTATAACTTCCTTAAAATCCTCCCATAATATGGAAATTCACTCAAAGAAATTAATGCTCATGTGTAATAAAGAATCAATGATCAAATCTAAATTTGGCCTGACATTTCTATTTTTATGTGTTGTTAATCTTCTAGGATCTTTTCTTTGCAAATGGTGTCTTTCCATGCAAAGTCATCATGTCTTTCGTAGCCTCTTTCCATTGCATAAAATATAACAAATTTATCGGAAAGATGATTTTTAATTTTTTTTCGATTGGGGAAATGGTTCTTACAAGCACAACCTTTATCTCATATGATATATTTTTCATTTTAGGAAAAACTGAGATGAAAAAACCTTGACCAACATGTGACTGATGAGTGTAAAACTCAAATAAATTCGTGTACGTGTGCATTAAAGGAAACAACGAGTCAAACATGTAGAAAGTAATCATATAATAACAACTTAATGAATCCAACACATTATAAATGACATGGATGAAATGATGTTGTGTCTCAGAACAATATCAAGATGTCACGTGGATAATGGAATGATATTGTGACTTGGCTATCCTAAATGTCCATCCATACAAGTTGTAAGAAAATTAAAAAAATCTTTTTGTGTTTTTCAAAAATTTATAAAATGAAAATCTTTTTTCCTTTTTCATTTTTGTTAAAAAGAGATCGAAAATCTTTTTGTACTTTTCATAAAGTATTGAAAAGAAAAAATATAATACAAGTATAATACCAAAAGTTCTATTTAGCAATAGGATTGAATGATATAAGAATGAATAACCGTCCTATACTAGATAAGGTAACCAACCCTCAATCAACTGTGTAGATATTTAAAGACTTCATAAACCTCTCGAATCTAAGGGAACCTAAAGGTTTCATGAATATATCGGTTAACTAGCGATCAGTGGTCACAAAGCTCAAGGTTACAACTTTCTTATCTATTAGGTCTTGAATGAAGGGCTCACGTATCCTAATGTGCTTCGTTCATGAATGCTAGACTTGGTTTTAGGATATGTGCATCGCTCTAGTACTATCACAAGAAATAGTCATGGTGCCCTATGGAATCCCGTAATCCTCCAACATTTGCTTCATCCACAAGAGTTGTGTGCAACAACTCCCGGTGGTGATGTTTTCATCCTCCACAGTGGACAAAGAGATGGATGTCTACTTATTTCTCAACCAAGAGATAAGTGCAGTACTAAAGTAGAAACACCCACCCGAAGTGCTCCTATACCCATCTACATCCTCGGCCCAATCGACATCCAAATAGGCAGATAGACGATCATCGGTATCAAGGGAATTCCAAATGCCATATGAGAGACTCATACTCATGTACTTAATAATATGTTTAAGTTCAAGAAAGTCTGACTCTTTCGGGGGCATTTGATATCACTCACGGACTTCAACACTAAATGCAATGTCATTATGTCTTGTACTCATAGGGGTGCGTGAGTGTTTAGAGGAGTCTAACCTAAACTTCTTCACGATGTTTCTTGCATATTTGGATTGGGAGATGAACATCCCATCCTTTATCTAAGAAACCTGGGGATCAGTGAAGAAGTTAAGCTCACCAACATACTCATCTAGATCTCACTCTTCATCTTGTCCTCAAAGTTATGAGCATGGCAGGAGCATGTGGATCCAAAGATTATGTCATCCACATAGATTTGGGCAACCATAGTAACACCTTTCTCTCTCCTAACAAATAATGTCTTATCAACTCCCCTTCTCTTAAAGTTACGAGACATGAGATAGGAAATAAGTCGCTCATACTAAGCACGGGGTGCTTACTTCAAACCATATAGGGCTTTGCTCAGATAATATATGTGTCCTGGGTGCTTAGGATCTTTAAACCCTTTAGGTTGTTCCACGTACACTTTCTACTTTATAATTCCATTAATAGAGGAACTTTTGGCATCCATATGGTATAACTTGAAGCGCACATGACATGTGATGGAAAGTAGTAAACGGATGGACTCGAGTCTCGTAATAGGAGTGAATGTCTCCTCAAAGTATACATCCTCAATTTGTCTGTAGCCTTTAGAGACCAACCTAGCGTTATTATGAACAATGTTACCATTCTCATCCACCTTATTGTTGAAGATCAATCAAATTTATCTCACTAGGTCAGAGTACAAGTTCCCAAACATCATTCTTTCTAAATTAAAGCAACTCATCCTACATCGCGGAGATCCAATGTTCATCTTTGAGTGCTTCCTTGATGTTCTTGGTCTCGACTGTGGATGTGTATCACAGAGAGATCACAATATTCTCAAGTTGAGTACGAGTCTTGACACCTAGTGTAGGATCACCCAGTATCATAGAAGGGTCATGACTCTTATGAACCCAAAAAGGTGTGTCCCCTAAAATAAAAAAAGGGTCCATCCCAAGTGTATGAGGAACGATGGAATCGTCACCAAGGGGTGCATCTTCCTCACACAAAGGTTTAGGATCAACAAACGCTAGAGGCTAATCATCTTTAATAATAATATTTATTAATTCCATAACCTTAGAGTTGCTCAGGTTAAAAACACGATACGCTCTACTCGTCGATGAATAACCTAATAGAATTCCCTCATGACTGTGGAAGCCAAACTTTCCTAATTTCTCTCTATTCCTAAAGATGTAGAATTTACTCCCAAAGATATAAAAATATGAAGGGTTGGGTTTCTTCCCAGACCACAACTCATAAGGAGTCTAAAGTGTATACGAATGAAGATAAACTCGATTCATCGTGTGGCTCGCGGTACTCACTACCTCTGCCTAAAACTATCGAGCCACACTACAACCAAGTAGCATGGATTTATCCATCTCTTTAATCATTAGACTCTTCCTCTCACTAATCCATTTTGTTGAGGAGTTTTCACGGTTAAAAACTCGTGTTCAATTCCTAAGCTATCACAGTGGCTATCCATGTTAACCTCTTTAAAATTTGTGTCGTTATCACTACACATCCTATTGATGGTGACATCGTGTTGATTTTATAGGACATGGTACTTTCTCGTAAGGAACTCTATATCATCGAATTTTTCTTTTAGGAGTCCAAAAATGGAGTAATGAGAGAAATCATCTACCATCATAAGGAATACCTCTTACCACGCATACTCTTGGTGCTAATAGGACCATGATATTCGTGTGAATCAACTCAAGAACACGTGAGGTGGTAATGGAATTTAACTTTCGATGGGGACTCCGGACTTGTTTTCCTTACTATAAAGCACCACAAACCATGTAAGTTGGCTTTCCAAGAGATGGTAAGCCACGTCTTAGGTATTTCTTAGATAATCGTTCCAAATATCTAAAGTTAACATGACCTATACATTGATGCCACAAATTCATACATGAGATCATGGGTTGTTGCACATGAATGAGGACTTGGGCACAATCCCATAACAGTTATCTTCTATCCTCCCCCTTGCACTAAAAGTTTACCATCTTAATAAAAAATATTACACTCATTTCGATCAAACTTCACAACAAAGTCTGCGTCACACAACTGGCTTATGCTGATGAGGTTTTCTTTCAAACCTTTGACGTACAAAACATTATCTATCTTAGGAAAATAGGGTATCTCTACTTTACCACGTCCTATGAATCTAGATTTACTCTTATTTCCAAAGGTGATTTTATCGTGCTTGCAATCCGCCAGGTAGGTAGAAATAAGACGTCACCTGTCATGTGCCTGGAGCAACCACTGTCAAAATACAACTGGGAGATATTATGGGTCTTAACAGTGGCATGAACAATAAGGGATTTCTCTTCACGCTTAGGCACCTAAGTGGAAGTAACCATTTATTTACCCTTGTCATTATCGTTTCTAGTTGGGATGTTGGAAGTATCCACAAACGGCAAAGACATTAATTGGAATTCTTCCATCAAACTATGAGAAGTGGTGAATAGACGCTCAACCTGCTCTTTAAGGATGGAAAAAAAATGTTTAAGTGGTATGAAGGAGTATGTGTATGCAGAGTCCGACCTAAGCTATAACAAAACTCCCTAAGGTGTCCCTTTTTCTTGTGATAAGTGCAAAAATAGACATTTTTGGGCCTACCTTGGTTTGTTTTTCTAGGTTGAACTCTTCTTTTTTGTGTAGGTGGGGGTCCATAAGGACAAACCACATACATAGGGACTGGTTCTGATGCGTCTTTAGATGTGGATGCATCGTCAAAAGCTATACCTTTTCTCTCACCAAAACCCAAAGAGGGGCCAAGAAACATCTTTCCTAACTTCTCATGTATCCTATATTCTCACCTTGACCTCCCTAGCACGCTCAAGATATTTCTTGAGTTAGGATACAAGGGCTTTTAGTTTCTTATGAGTCTCCATGGATTCAAGGAGATATCACATAAGACAATCCACTTGTTTGGTCAAGTACCGTTATTTTTCTTAAAAGTTCTCACCCTCTCTCCCAAAGACTCACTCACTGAGAAATCTCTCTCTCCAGACACTTTCAACTGCTTTTCTAGTTCTAGGAATCTGGTTTCTAACCCTTTGTTTTTTTATTTTAAAGGACTCGGCATACGCGTTCAGTAAGTCACTCTATCTCTTGCTTAATTCATCCTCACACACTCATGCCGGACTCATTGTCGAGGTGTCTATGTGAAGTACCATCCTCATTATCATGAAGAGCAATGGACGTACTCACTTCACTATCCATGGATGTGAAGAAGGTTCATTCATGTGGTGATTCATCTCCTGAACCCACCAACTCGACCACACTATCACTCAGGGTGGGATTTAAGGCAGCTTTGCCTTTGACTTGACGCTTAAGCCTAGTAGGACACTCATAAGCTTTGTGACCTCTCGCATCACACTTTTAAGACCTCCACCCCTCTCTATTTTGGGAAGCCTTTTTATCCTTTTGAAATTTCTTGCCCATTTTATTTTTGTCAAAATTCATTTTATCTTTAGATGAACCGTTATTTTTAAGTTCGAGAATTTTTTTATAGTTCTTAGAAAACAGGGCAAAATCGTCTAAATCAAAATCATATTTTGAGTGGGATGAACCCTCCTCTATCTTCATAGACATGTCCTCTCTCTTTCTAAAAAACCTCCTCTCTCTTCCTAGACTGGTCCTTAAGAGGTATTCCCTTTTCTTTTGGTTTAATCGTTTTAGGGAACTTATCACTTTCATTAGTTTGTAAATCTCCTATAAGTTCTTCTATACTAAGTGTATCCAATCCAGCATTCCTAATGAGTTAAGCATAGTGACTTTTGGGATAAAATGGTTAGGAAGTGATCTTAAAATCTTTTTGACTACCCTAGTTTCAGGAATTTTTTCACCAAGATTAAAAATCGAATTGATAATATCGGACAGATGAGCATATAATTCATTAAATCTCTAGGACTCAAGCATTGTTACGGTCTAAAATTGGGTAGTTAAATTTTGGAGTTTAGACACCTTTATGGCATTTGTACCCTCATGTGTAAGTTGTAGGATGTCCCATGCCTCTTTTGATGTGGTGCATGTCATTATGCGACAAAACTTGTCGGAGAAATGACTCCATAAATGGCACTTAAGACGCGAGGGTTATAAATACTCCATTTGAATTCCTCTTCAATGTAGGTGGATACATGTTTAGGATTAGTCACATTTCAAGCAGTGATCGTGGGATGAGTCCACCGTCTTTAATAGACAAAGATAACTCTTTCGTCTACAGCCATTAACGCTGATCTCATTCTATCTTTCCAGTAGGAATAATTAGATCCATATAAAATTGGCATCATATTATATAAATTATCCATCCAAAATTTACAAATTTTCAAAGATCGATAATTGATATCAAGAAATTTTTTGCAAAAAATCAATTACATGGTAAAAATTTATAAATGGCTCTGATAACAATTTGAAGAGTATGGAATAGTCCAATGTCTTAAACTTATTTAATATGGATGATAATCCATACAAATTTCAACTTTTGTTCCCCTAGAGTATGAAACTATGTGATTAAAAGCATAAATCAAGAAGGCATGATATCAAAACAATCCAGATAAGATCTCAGAAAAAATCACCTTTGGGGCAAAACCTTTTCTATTTCACTTACACAATTCACAAATCATAACATAAAAATTTATAAGTGAACTATAATATTTCGATGATTCCTCCTGCAGGTGACCTTCGCCTTCCTTCACCAATGATTCCCCCAAGAACCACAAGAGAAACTATGGAGACGCCTTCACCACAAGAGTAACTTCGGTATAGAAGTATGTGAGGGTTTTAAAGTGATTCAGAATGATATTTGGGAGATGATGTGTGAATTAAAAGGGTGTTTTCTCATTTTAAAATTGGAGACTTTATACAGCAGGTATGTAGTTTTTCTAAATTGAAAAGTCTTAAAAAAATTAAACAAGACAGGAATTTATAGGAAAACACGAAAATCGAGGCACCGTTAGTCATTCAAACAAGTTTGATGCTCGTTAAAATGAGATCAGCTCTTCGTTAGAATGCAAACTAGTTTTGTTCGAATGACAAGCCTTTCTCGTTTGAACATGCTTCAAATAACCTTCTAACCATTTGAAATTGTATGACCTCGTCAAAAGTTCGTTTGATGTAGGCTTCAAATGAGACTTCTAATGAATAAAATTTGTTCGAACGAGTTTCTCATCTCGTTAGAACTATTGGGCAAAATTTTAAATAATTTTTAACTATAAACCAGGCTCGTTTTGTTTAAATCAAATTAAGTAAAAATACTCCCAATATAATTATGAAAAAAATGAACTCCAAAACATCATATATACCATCAGTAAGTGAAGACGTAGAGCGCGATGAAGATGAATGTGGAGCATGATGAAGACGTAGTGGCGCACGTTGGAGATGCACTTCAAAGTTGCTGAATATTCGGATACATCGATGATCATGATATAGAGTAACGGTAAATTCCATAACTTAAGTAACCTAGAACTTGCGGATAATGTCCGAGATACGATGGGCAATGTCTGAAATGTTGCCCTTAAAATATTTATGAATTTTAGTGGTATTATGTTCATATTCTATAGGTTAGTTTATTATGTGACATTTGCATATATATTGCATTAATCCTTGTTACAAATATTTTGGCTTCGAAGTGAGTGTATTTTCTTACTGACATATTTGAGTGTCCACATCCCTTAATTACTTTCTTTCCTTATGAAAGTGATCAAGTTTTAGAGTGTAGTCGTGAATATGTATTTTAGATATAAAATTGAGAGTAATTATTTGGTTTAGATATGTTAGATGTATTTGTAGATTTATTTGAGATGGAAAACATCAAACATTTGGTTGTCTATAGAGTTTTCACTGTGTTTATCTAGTTTGTACTTAAGGGAAGCTATGTATTAAAAAGATTATCATATTAATGGGTGATGATATTTCACTAATTTGAGTTATAATAATGTGTGCTTGTAGACAACACTTAATGTGTTGAGTGATTATTGAATTGCAATTACTTATATGAGATGTTAGGTAACTTTAAATGAGAATGTTCACACACACACACACACACACACACACACACACACACACACACACATATATATATATATATATATATATATATATATATATATATATATATATATATATATATATATATATATATATATATATATGATGGAGTACATATCAGGCATACATAATATTTTTTTAAATAGTAAAAAATATATTATTGAATTGAGTTTTTTTATGCGGTATTTAAACATTTCAAGGGATCGACATAATAAAATTGGCTCAAAATAACTTTTTTATTATTTTAAAAGAAACGATCAAACTTCCACACCTTTTAAAGCACTTTAAAAGGTGTGAAAATTTGACCGATTTTTAAAAAAATAGAAAATGAGACATAAAATATATTTAAAAACACTTTGCACATAAGATATTAAAAAAACTTTAAAAACATTAAGCGGAGATATCTTGAGTTAAACAAATCAATGATATCCCTAGTTCAAAGCATGAATAAATCCAAGATTCAAAGAAGAGCATACAAATGGACTTGTGTGAGTGTGACATTCCAACAAATGGAAAGTTCGTTTTTTAATTTATCTGTTATTTTTTTCTTTGTAAAGATAATTGTCTTAGAGTGCGCAATAGTCCAATAAAATTAACTTATTAAATCCAGATGACACCTCACACCAATTTTTAATTATTTTTATGCTAGAACATACAACTAAGTGATTATTTCGTAGAACGACAAAGCATGTATTCAAACCAAGCGAGACAGTTTTCAGGAAAAATTCCTTTTGGTAAAAAACTTTTATTCACTATATAAAATTTACAAATCGTAACTTACAAATTTTATCAATGAATCCACAACGTTTCGACGAATCTCCCGTAGGTGACCTTCGTCTTCAACAACTATGATCCTCGCAAGAATTAGAAAAATGCAATCTTCCTTCAGCAATGATTCAAATAAGAATCACGAGATCAAAAGTAGACAGGTGTTCTCCAGAAGTTATAATTTCTGTATGAAATTATGTGAGGGTTTCAAAGTGGATTCATAACTATATTTAGGAGGTGATGTGTGTTAATCAAAAGATGTTTTTGACTTTTAAAATATGAGACTTTTTGCAGCAGGTCCGCATAAATCGAAATTGTAAAAGTCTTGAAAAAAACCCTACACAAAGTAGGTATTTATCGAAAAACACGAAAATTGACACGACACCAGTTGTTCAAACAAATTTGATGCTCGTTCGAAGGAGATTAACTCTTCATTATAATGAAAACAAGTTTTGTTTGAATGATAAGCCTTTCTCATTTGAACGTGCTTCAAATGCCCTTCTAACCACTTGAAATACTACGTGATGGATCCGTGCTCTTTTCAAGTAGACTTATAATTACCATTCAAACGAGAACTCCCTTTAGTTCGAACAAGATTCCCATCTCGTTTGAACAACTGTGTCAAAAAAAATTAAGTCAAAAAATGCCTCATTTTTAAATCAAATAAAATAAAATAACTCCCAATATAAATATAAATAAACTTTCAACTGCAAACAAAAATTATACCATCATTAGGTAGATTAGTGGAGCACGACGAAGATGAATGTGGTGCACGTTGAAGATGTAGTGGTGAACATAGAAGATGAACATTGGAGTCGCTAGATATTAAGTTCTTTAACACTACATAATGACGTGATGCAGAGTAACGAGATATTCCATAAAGTATGTGACCTAGATACTAGTAGCAATGTTCGAAATGTGGCCCTTGCCAATCCCCCCCTATGGCTATTTCGATACAAACATAAACAAATATGAATTATCAAAAAAAATTCTAAGGCAAACATTATTCTAATAACCTCCCAAAACCCACATATGGAATGATAGCAGAATACATAAGCCTTCAAAATCTTCAAATCTCAAAATCTTTAATTTTCCCCCTTTCTCTTGATCTTTTTTTTGGAGCTTTGTCTTGTGTAGACTTTGCATATGCTCATCATAGTGTACCTGCACACAATAGACAAGGAGATACTCGTGATGCGCAAAGAGTTTTAAATATAACATGATAATTAGAACTTATGTCTCCCCCATAAATCAAATCCCCCCCCCCCCAATAATTCATTCTCCCTCTTTTATTTTTTCCTAAATATACAAGAAAAGAAAAAATAAATCGGAGTGTGACACAAAAATTGAAGAACAACATCACAAATGTAAGGCGATAAGTATCATACAATGATAAACTAAGAAAAACCATACCAACTATTTTTGAATGTTTCAAACTTTTATAAAGTATAAAAATATACAATAACAACACACACCATAAACTAACACTGAGATAACCAAGTCTTGAAAGCGTAAAGAATAGGTGTGAACAAATTCGGCAGGTAAATCAACTCAGATAATCATAACATATGTGCACGATGGATTTGAGATAATCCTAACAAATGCACTTAAAGTCTGCCTTAGCTGTAAAAAGTTAAGTCCATATGATATTGACTCAATCTAATAAACAAATTAAAGTCTAAAATAATTTCACACCAATAGTTACCAAACCTAGTTAATGTTTGCAGAGATCATATGGTATGTGCAAACCCATTGATCTTCTAATTTAACTCCCTCAAAATCCTCTCATAATATAGAAATTCACACGAAGAAATTTGAAAACATTAATGCTCATGTGTAATGAAGCATCAAAGATAAAATCTAAACTTGGCTAGCACTTTTGTTTTTATGTGCCATTAACCTTTTAGGATCTTTTCTTTGCAAACACTGTCTTTACATGCAAAATCAACATGTCTTTTGTAGCCCCTTTTAATTGCATAAAATATACCAAATTTATCGAAAAGATGATTTTCAATTTTTTCAATTTGGGCAATGGTTACATGTACTACCTTTATCTCATATGATATAGTATTCATTTTAGGCAAAATTAAGATGAAAACACCTTGACGAACATGTGATCGACAAATGAAAAAATCACATAAAACCGTGTACGTGTGCATTTAAGGAGACAACGAGTCAAACATGTAGAAAATAATTGTCCAATCACAACTCAATGACTCTAACATGTTATAAAGCACGTGGATGAAATGATATAAATTCTTAGAGCATTATTAAAAAGTCAGTTGGATAATGGAATGATATTGTGACTCGGCTAGCCTTAATGTCCATCCATACAAGGTGTAAACAAACTAAAAAAAATCTTTTTGTGTTTTTCAAAAATTTTATAAAAAGTAAATCTTTTTTCCTTTTTTTTTCTTAGAAACCAATAATCTTTTTGTATTTTTCATTTTTCTTGAAAAGAAACCGAATATATTTTTGATTTTTTGTAAAATATGCAAAAATAAAATTATCAATACAGTGATAGAACACACTAGCAATAGGGATATATGATATGAGCGTAAAAACACCATATTTTAGTAAACAAGTCTCAACCTCAATCATTAGGCCCGAAGGAGCTCTAAAGCGGTGATGACATCCTATGAAATTCCTCCATCAAAATTTGTGAAGTTTTGATTAAATACTCTAGTTTCTCCAAAAGGACTCAAAGTCTTTCATGTGATGTGTGGGAGTATGCGGAGTAACATGTGTGGAAGTGCGTGCAGGAACTCGAGTAGTACTATATCATGGAAGATACATATGAGACACTCTCCCTGACTTAAAGAAAAATTCCTTAAAGTGACTTCTTTTCTTGCAATGGGAACAAACATACACGGGCTTAGGTCCACCTCTCTCAAAACATCTAGGACGAACTCTCCTGCGTGGATTCAGACGACTAGGTGGTTTAGGTAGAGGGCCATATGGATCTAAAACAAACTATGGAATCAGCTCGGGTGCTACATAAGAAGTGGACATACTGTCATAACCTATTCCTAGCCTCTCAATATTACCCAGAGCGGGACCAAGGACAATCTTTCCTACCTTATTAGATGTGTCCTCTAAAGTAACTTTTACCTCCCGAGCATGTTCCAGATCTATCTTGAGCTGGGATACAAGAGCTTCAAGTTTCTCAAGAGTATCCAATAAAGATTGAAGATCTCTTGTAAAACTAGCCATAATGTTAGTAAAATCTATCTTTTCCCTAATTAAGGCGATCAACTACTCAATAAAATATATCTTCACCTTCTTGAGTGACTCATCGACATCTCACACAACCTCCAAAACTTCACATCTCTCTCTAAATCTAACACGCTAAGAGATAAATCATTGTTCAACTTTTTAGTTTTTAACGTCACGGAGTACGAATCACTAAAAGCTTCTTGGATATTCCCTTCTCCCTCACTTGCAATCTCATCCTCACTCTCACTAGAATCGCTCGAACCATCATCGAGGATTTCACATTTACTTGTGTCTTTATCCTTATGGTACAACTTAGTAGAGCTCAGATGATAAGCTATGAACGCAATGCACATTTCATGTGGTGATTCTCCCCCTTAATCAACCGTCTCGATGTCACTATTGCTAAGAGTGTCTTTATTTGGAATCTCCTTACCCTTTCTCTTTCACATAATTGTACACTCATATGACTTGTGCTATTTACCTTTGCACTCAAAACACCTTATCTCTTCCTCTTTCGCACAACTATCCTTAACCTCATTCTTATTTTTGTTTTTCTCAAAAATCTTTATTGGAAGACTTTTCTTTAGAAAATTTGAGAGAATTTTTAAATTTTTTTGCAAACAAGTCCAAGTTATCAACATCAAAATCACCCTCAAATTCAGACTCACAAAATATCTTCTTCTTTTTTTCTTAGCTTGAGTCTTTAAAGCTACCTCCATATTCATAGGTTTAGGGGTTTTAAGGAACATATCTATCTCATAAGTCTGACGGTATCCTACGAGTTCTTTTAACCTAAAAGTGTCTAAAATCCCTAAAGAGCTAAAAATCGTAACCTTGGGAATAAATCGGGAAGGGAGTGACCTTAGATCTTTTTAACAACCCTAGTCTCATGAATTTTCTCACCCCAATTAAAACTAATTTTTATGATGTCCAAAATCCTAGCATAAAATTCATCAAAACTCTTGGAATTTAACATAGGGATGGCCTCAAATTGGGTGGTCAAAATTTTAAGCTTAGACTTCATGACAGCGTTTTCAATCTCACGTGTCAACAAGAGGATATACCATGCTTGCTTAGATGTAGTGCATGTTATGATGCATCAAAACTCATTAAGAGTAACGGCTCCAGAAATCACACAAAGGCTGACGGAGTAAAGGTACTCTACTAAAACTCATCATCATTCGAGGAGGCGACATGCTTAGGACTCTCAACGTTATTCACACTAACCGTGTGTGTGGCCAACAAATTTTCATGTACTAACTAAACCCTTTCATCTATGACTTTTAAAGTGGATCTCATTCGGGCTTTCCAATAGGCATAGTTCGATCCATAAAAAAATGGCATCCTATTATATAAGTTCTCCATCAAAAAATTAGAAAATTTTCAAAGATCAAGAATGTTTAAAAAAAATGATATCACAGAAAATTTTTGCGAAAAATTAATTACACATAAAATTTTGTAAATGGCTATGATACCAATTTGAGAGTCCACAATAGACCAATGACGTTAACTTATTAAATTCAATTGATTACCCACACCATTTTTTTTATGATAGAACACACAACTAGGTGATTATTGCGTAAAACATGTTTTCAAAGAAAGTAAGAGAGTTTTCAGGAAAAATCCCTTTCAGGAAAAACCATTTATTCACTTTATAAAATTTACAAATCGCAACTCAGAAATTTTGAAAATGAATCTACACCGTTTTGTCAAATCTTCTGAAGGTGACCTTCGTCTTCAGTAACTATGATCCTCACAAGAGTCATAAAATCGGAGCCTTCCTTAAGTAATGATTACCCCAAGAATTATAAGATCAGTAATTGAGACACTTTCTCCCCAAGATGTAATTCCGGTATGAAATTACATAAGGGTTTCAAAGTGGATTCACAACTATATATAGGAGGTTTTGTGTGTGAATTAAAATATGCTTTTCCCTTTTAAAATATAAGACTTTTTGTAGTGGTTCTGCAGAAATCAAAATTGTAAAACTCTTAAAAACCCCCTACATGAAGCAGGTATTTATA
Source organism: Sambucus nigra (assembly GCA_949130495.1). NCBI lineage: Eukaryota > Viridiplantae > Streptophyta > Magnoliopsida > Dipsacales > Adoxaceae > Sambucus > Sambucus nigra. The sequence goes on along the minus strand of OX422220.1, from coordinate 467,100,926 downwards.
GGAAAATACGAAAAATTGAGGCGACACTAGTCGTTAGAACAAGTTGATGCTCATTCAAACGAAATCAGCTCTTCGTTAGAACGAAAATAAGTTTTGTTTGAACGATAAGCCTTTCTTGTTTGAACGTGCTTCAAATGACATTTTAATGACTTAAAACAGTAAGCCCTTGGTTGATGGTCATTTGAAGTAGACTTCTAACGACTCTTCGAACTATATTCCCATCTCGTATGAACGACTATGGAGAAAAAAAATTAAGTCAAAAAATGCATCATTTTTAAATCAAATAAAATGAAAACAACTCCTAATATAAGTATAAATAAACTTCGAACTCCAGACATAAATTATTCCATCGTTACGTAAAGTAGTGGAGCATGAAGAAGATGGACGTAATGCATGTTGAAGATATAGTGGTGCACGTAGAGGGTGAACGTTGGAGTCACTGGATATTCGGATCTTTGACACTTCGTGATGAAGTAATGCAGACTAACAGAATATGCCATAAAGTATGTAACCTATATACTAGGGACAGTGTCTAAAATGTTTCCCTCAATTTGTCACATAACATTATCTGATCTTAGTCAATGCTTGGGAAAACCATATAATATATTTGATACTTAGTTAAGTGTTCAAGTTTTTTGAACTATTTTCTCTATTTGATTAACTTAATTTAAGTGTCTGAAAAGTTTCAAGTTCATATATGGAAATAGAGATGTAACTAATTTAAATAATACATATCGTAAATGTCATATAGACAATAGTAAGTCTATATATAGAATATGAAGCTATATTAATTGATATTTTTAGATAATTAATATTTTATTATCTGTAAGGAAATGGTTGATAATATAGCATATAACTAAGTTGATCTTCAAAAATATTATTAATAAATATAAGTGTTTAGTTTTTTTTATTATTGTTATGATTGATGAAAGAGTCAATCTTGCAATATTTTCGTTTAGAAATAGTATCCCGAGAATAGATACTAAATTGATGATGAATTATAATTTTTTTGGTTAGTTATATTATAAGACTTTAAATATATATTTCAATCTAGTTAGAGTCAATTTTTTCATTCAAGATTAAAGCCAGTTTTGATATACTTTTGTCTAACAATTTTGTCCTTCAAGTACCTCTAAAAGAATCACGTGACGTTCCTCATATGATTGAAGATGTCACAAACGATAGAATATGGAATTTTCGGAACATTTAAAATAAGACAAAAAAGATAAGATGTAGGCCTTATGACCATGTCAAAAAATAATTTTTTTAATTTCAACGCGTGACACTCGAGATACAATAAACTAGGCAGTGTATTCATTTGAATTCAATCCATTTTTAGAATATTAAATCACTATCAATTAAAGTTGATTTTTTGAATTTGAAATTCATTCCAATCAGAAGGGTAGATTAAATTTCATCGACTTAAAGACTGAATTTGAGTGATTTGTATTTAATTGAATAAAAATAATTAATAAAATCCAATCCTACTTAGATATAATCAAATTCATTAAGATAAAACTCTATATTAATAATATGTTGTGATGAATAAAATTTTAATGTCTTGTATTTTTAAAAATTTATAAGTGTAGTTAGTTGGTGCCTTTTTGTTATATCTTTAAAATAGAGACTATCCAATTTAAGTTGGCCTTTAAAATCCAAATCCATTTAATTTACTTTAAATGAGTATTTAAATTTAATAAGATTAAACCGATTAAAATAATAAACCCACCCTAAAGAGGAGGTTAGAATGCTAAAGTTATCATATGAATCTAAGAGCATAAACAACGGTGGATGCTCATGAAAGGTAAGTTTACCAAGCCGAAGATGAGTTTAGCTTTCATGGGGAGTGAAGAGCATTAGTGCTGGTTTGTAAATTAGTTCCTATGAACAACATTAGTTCGTAGGAACTAATTTTAAAAAAAGTAAATTAGTTATTATGAACTAATGTTGTTCGTAAGTAATATAAAAAATATTTCTTACGAACAATATTAGTTCGTAGGAAATATAACGGACAACTAAAGTTCGGATAACCCAAATATATAATAAAATATGATTATTTATATTTTAGTATGACTTTCTATGAATTTCTGAAGTTTGTAGGATACCCTACAAACAAATGAAGTTCGTATGAACCATTTACAAATTTAGTAGCCGTTAAGAAAAGTTACAAATTCACTGCCTTTTATCTTACAAAATTTGTTGGTTTCATTACACCATTACAGAGATCTCAGTTTGTAAGTTTACAAATTTTGGTGTCCGTTTGCTCCACCACTACAGATGCTCAAGCAACGACTGTTATAATGTCTTTTTTATATTTATGCTCCATCATTATATGCGCTTTTTAAAGTTTAAGATCATATATGAACAATATATTAAATAAAAGTTTATTTTTTGTAATCACTTATAATCCATAAAAGTAAAAATAAAAATAAAATTAAGACAACACCTAAATCAGACGCCTATTTTTATTTTTAGTTTTTGCGATATTGTGGGCATTTTTTTATATTTAAAAGTTATGTTGTCTTCCCTCCAGTTATTTGTCTCCAAGTTCACACCTTCTTTATCATTCATAATATCTAAAGACTTTCTCTAGCACGAGAATGCTTCTCTTTCTCATTGTGTCCTGGAATAAGTTTCTCTAAAAAATTATATTGTATTTATCTCTAAATGTCAAATCTATTTTTCCATCTAGAGAAATTCTCCAAGTTTATCTAATCTTTATACTATAATAATCTCTCTCTCTCTCTCTCTCTCTCTCTCTCTCTCTCCATATATATATATATATATATATATATACACACCCCATTCTAATACCCCCTAATCTCTCCTTAGGTCCCTAACACCTCCCTTCATCATTGCAGACCTAAGTCATACCCCAGGTACTGACCTAAAGGCCATCGGGCGCTCCCAGGCTCTGTTTGACTAATAGTCAAACTCTTCAACTCGAATGATACTGAATGAATATTCGAAGGGCACTAAATCTCCTTTCCAACGGTCCGTCCCGTGCATAATTCTGACTTACGGTGCAGACGAACGACCTCTTTTCTGTCAAAACTCGATCAGGAGGTCACCGTACGCTCCTAGGCTCCGTTTTACCAAAGTCAACTCTTTAGGTCAACCGAGACTGAATGAATATTCGAAGGTCACTGAAACCCCTTTCCAACGGTCCACCCCGTGCGCGATTTTGACTTACGGTGCGGACGAATGATCTGTTTTACTCCAAAAGATCACCGAACGGTTCCAGGCCCCGGTCGACCAAAGTCAACTCCCTGAACTAGGTCAAACTCTTTGGAATGTTGAAATACATCCCCTATCCTTTCCAATATTCCACCCCATGCGCGATTCTGACTTACCATGCGGACGAACGATCTGTTCGTGTCCGAAGTTTCCTCGTCCAAAGGACTGACGAGCTCTTTTGAGACACATTTGACCCAAAGTCAACTCCTAAACCCAGGAGTAGTACAAAGGACTTTCGAAGGTATCTGAAATAACTTTCCAATAGTTCACCCCGTACACGATTCGGATCAACGGTTTGCACTCTACGACCAATTTTCCGAAGGAACCTGAAAGACACTGCCAAACGGCTGGTTCCAAACCCTGCCTATCGGTAGTGTGCCTAAACAGGCCTGCTGATTGGTAAGACCAGGGCTATGCCGATTGTAAATTCCCTGGGCCTATAAAAAGGAGGGTCTAACCTCATTCCAAGAGGAGGAAGATGAGGGAACCATCACTCTCAGCAAGCTAAAAAAAACCTCTCGAAGTCAGCGTGATTTTCACATCCAAACCCCTTTCCAACCTTCACCTTTCATCACCTTCTTCATCAAACTTGGTGAATTAAGTATCCTCCATCATCACCCAAGTTCAAGGGCTGCTCTCCAATATCCAAGATCAAGCTCAAGATCTTCAAGAAGGTCCAAGTTTCTCAATTTCCTCTTTTAATTCTCCTAAATTCGCATTAGTTTGTTTTGTTACTTAGTACTTTTATTCTCTCATCTCACATATCCTAATATACTTTTTATCTAGTATTATTGCACATCTCTTATTTTCATATAAATAAAACCCAAAAAATAAGAAAAAAGAGGATATGCTCATAAATTCGAAACGGGAATTCTCACACTTTTCTCACAACTAAAAAACTTTTTTACACACACACACACACACACATATAAGAGAAGTTCCCGATTGGATTTATGGGATAAATCCCACCCGTCGTTTTGCATACGAACTACGTGGACTTTGATGCCTCTATAATCTATGTAGGAATCTCGGGGTAAAACCCAAGACTCAAGTAATTTTCCTACTTTTTTCCTATTTTTCTATATTCTATAAACTTAACTCTTTTAGATTCTATACATTTACACACACACACACACACAGATATATATATATATATATATATATTTGTTCTTTGTGGCATGTTATTCCACATGCGTTATCATTCCCTTATAATGATCGATGCTAGGATAATCGCATAAATCCTATTTTCTAATATTACTTTTAGGAACATTCCTACAAATGACTCGCTTTATCTCTTCCATGATACAAGTTGATGCTTCCTATCTCCACTACGTATACACATGCACACATATCACGGGGAAATAAAGGAAAATAGCAATAACCCATGAGACACCGTAAGCGATGAATGGGTGCCTAACACCTTCCTATTTCATAACTTAACCTCATTCTTATAATGACCCTTTTCGAATCATTTTGGTTTCGCATGAATCAGTATGTCTTTGGATGCTGTCCTTCGGGATGGCTCCCCTTTTTTCTTTTATCTGTTTTGAGTAAAATAGACTGGCGACTCTCGCTCTACATTTTTCACCTTATCATCGACGCCGGCCGAAGCGCTCCCGAGAGGGACGTGCGGGACCAGAATCCTCTTCCGCCGCGAGGATCGGGGATGGCTACAATATATATATATATATATATATATATATAATTGACCTTTTCAAATCTCCCCCCTTTTAAAATTCTAAAATATTGTTCTTTATGTAAAAAGTTCCCATATTTAATACTTTTAATGCTTCCAAAAAAGTTTATATTTCTATGAAAATATTTGAAAAAAAATTAATGTTTCTCTACAATAAAAATCCTAATCTCATGTTCTTTGTCTATAAAAGTTTCTCTATTTAAAATGTTAGCCTCACTCTCTCTCTCTCTCTCGGGGTGTGTGTGTGTGTCTATATATATACACTAGGGTATGCCCGTGCCTGAAGGCACGCTGAAAATTTCCAAAATACATAATCGCGAAGCGGCAAAATTTTTGAAAGTACGTAATTGCAAAACGGCAAAAATTTCTAATAAAGGCACGCGTAAAATTTTTAAAAGTGGAAAGTCGTGTATAATATAAATAATAAATGTTTTATATATTATAAGTGTAGTTTTTCAAAATATTAAATTGTCTAATTTAAGTTATAAAATTTCTTTTGCAATACAAATGTGTAAACAATTTACAAAAAATTGGACAGTGTTCCCTTTGTTTATAGGACTATCCACCCTGTTTAAGAAACAAAAAATTAATTGAACAAGACAAATAGTCTGTTTTGGACCTCGTATAAGCAACATACTCCAAATATACTCAATAACATAGAATCAGGACAAAGTATTAAATTTTTAGAGAAAAAAATTTGGACATAATCTCCTTTGTTGATTGAACTATCCACCCTGCTTAAGGGATAGCGATCAATTCAACAATATTTAAAAAGTCTAAATTCATATAACAAAACTTCATCTTGGCCTTCATCTTGGTCTTCGAGTGACGTTACGGCCAATCACATAGGCATTTATCCGAACACCTACAATGAGGTTACAAAATGTTAAATCCGAACATATATTAATTCAATAGTTTAAAGCAAGTAGCCGATTCGGCCATTAGAATTTCCCCATGACAAATATTACAAAACACAAAAGGTCCTTACTCGGATCAATTAATGAAAGAAAGTTCAAAAGGGCCTTACTCAGATAAATCACCTAATTATACAGAGAATCATCATCAAGTAACTTCTAATACACATGAAACAATATAATCAATCATACGTCATTTATAGATATAACAATAACAAAAGAGAATAGTACCTCTTAACTTCGAGACAATTTATGATTCAATGTAGAGCCAGAGAGGGATATGAGGCCTTTATTTTTGCACACGATAGTTTGATTATATGAAAATATATCAATTAATCAGAGAAATATTAGATATACATACATACACAGGGAGAGAGATAAAAAGCGAAGTGACTACCTGAAAAGAGGGGTTCGCAGCCCCCAAACTCGCCACACCTCAAGGCCAACCTGCAAATGAAACACGCATACTATACATATAGCAAGATAGTATTCTTCCTTTCATCTTAACATCTTAACATACAATAATATGATGTTTTGTACTTGTGTTGCATTATTTTGGATTTTTCGTGTTGTGCATTAAAGTTTGGTTATAAATGTCAGATAAGTTTGGCTTGAAGAAGTCTTCTTTAATAGTAGAGAATGATTTGATTGGAGGAGAATCCCCAAAAAACTCCTTAACAGCTACCACTCTCGAGGTCATCTCCTCCTTAATTTTATCAAAGAACTAAATAAAAAGATAAAAAAATATAAAATTTAAACAAAAAGGGGAAAGAATCATGGTATAAGAGTGAACCTTTTCTAATCTTCATTTGCTGGAGCATGAACTGTTCGTTACACAGTTGACATAAACACAGCTTGTTCAAATGCAATTTTGTATGCCCATTCACCCCACGCACGTCAGTCCCAACGCATGAAACGTGCACTATATAAGAGATATGAAAGAAAAAAAACTAAATCAAACAAAAGAGAACATCGTAAGAATATAAAAGATATGAAAGTGAACAGCCCCTATCAAGTCCTTCACTATGCTCGCGTTGATGTTGAAGAGGTCATCGCGGGTGAAACCTATAAGCAAATAAACCTTACAAAAACAATTTGACATGAAAAAAACCTATCAACAGATAACACATACAACCAAGATAATATGAAAACAAAGCATCCAAGTAACTTTAAACAAACCATCCAATCAACCATCCAATAATTAATATGAAAATATGAAAACAGACCATCCAATAATTAATATGAAAATATGAAAACAAACAATCCAATTAACCATTAAACTTGCATATCCTACCATAATCAAAACTTAAAAACAACTATGAGTATAAAATAATTAATATGTCACCATCCAAGTAACTTCAAGTTTGACCAAAATCCAGACACCCCCTGCAGTAATGAAGTAAAATAAATTCCAAAATGGTTAATCCAATGATGAGTCAACTACACATTATCTTTGTCTTTTCAGTACCTACGTTCATGAGTGATCATATCTTCATAGCATCATATTTGACGAAAAAAATGGAAATAATAAATTAGCATATTGGAAGAAAAAAATGATGGAAAACGGGACAAGCGGGGACATAAAATAATAGTGAAATTCAGTGCCATTATTTGGATACAAAAGCTTCAGTGATTAAAATAGAACCAATTGGTGTCTTCAAAACATCAATTATTTTTATTTTAGCCTCTCTAATGGTTTGGGGGTTCTAAAATAAGAAATTGAATAAGCATATTAAGGTATTCAAGCATTTTTCTCTTTTGAAAATAAACATATCTACAACTCATGAACTATATACAAAAGCACGATATTTCGATAAGCCCCTTCTCATATGCCTAAAACAACACAGTCACAAAGTTCAAGATGCATGATAAATGCAATTAATAAAAACCATGAAACACACATCAAAATCCCAGCTAAATGGTTATTTATATAATACAAATTAGCAAAGCAAACAAACAAATCTAAGAAAAATGATTAAGTTTGAAAATTACCTTTATTATCAAAGATTTCGAATCTATCTCGCAAGCCTTGAGTACCTGATTTCTTTCTATTATTGATGTACAATAAAAAAATAGGAAGAATAATTGTTATTGATGTACAAAAAAAAAGACTTCGTACAGTAAAAAAGTAGATCTACATCGCCAAAAAGATTTCGTACAGCAAAAAAATACGATTAACAGTTCTTATTGATCTATCTCGCAAAAAAATTTCGTACAGCAGAAATAGGAATAACAAAAAGGATTTCAGATCTATCTCGCAAGTTGTTATTCATGTACAAAAAAAATCGTTGTTTAATGAAAATTCGTACAACAAAAATGATTACCATAGTTAGTGGGAGGCTGAACAGTTTCTCTTCTCCAGAAAAAGAACAAAATGAATAGAGAAGGAAAGAAAAACGATGAAAAATGATTAGAGTAGTCGGAATAGTCACCAGTTTTGCGGGCTCGCCAATGTGCATAGGAGTTTCTGGTGGCAGGTCGGTTTTAGGTTGGAAGGTCTCGGGTATAGGTAGTCGCCGACGTATATAGTCTGTGATTGTTCATTGTTAATCGTAGTACCGAGAGAAGCAAAGGGAGAGAGTAATTTGAGGAAGAAAAATAAAAAGACATGGAAGGGGTAATAGGGTAGGAAAGTGTGAGAATGGTACAAATACTATTATGCCCTCAGTTTTGAATTTTGAAAAAAAAGAGAAACAAAGTAGAGTGTGTCAAAAGAGGGGGAACTAAAAGATTTGTGGAGTAAAATTGGGAGTGTAATTTTTTTTTACATTGATGACATCATGAATCAAACTTGTGACATACATAAGTTTCCTACTTTATTTTTTATATATATATATATATATATATATATATATATATATATATATATATATAGGTCGACTCTAATGCGGACGCAACTTGCGGATTTAACTTACGGACGAATTTTTACATATTTTTTAAAATAGAAAAAAAACATTTTTTGACTAGATTTTTTCTATGGAATTTGAACATTTCATGGGACCCCTATATAAAAATCAGCCCAAAATGAATTTTTTTGATATTTTTAAAAAATCGATCAAATATATGTAAGTTTTTGAAGCTCTTAAAACTCACATATGTGTAACCGATTTTTTAAAAATAGTAAAACAATTCATTTTGAGTTGATTTTTTTTACATGGGTCCCCTGAAATGTTTACATAGCACATAAAAAATCAAGTTGAAATTTGATGTTTGATATTTTTCAAAAATCACACAAAAATCCGTGTGCAAGTTAAATCCGCAAGTTGCGTCCGCATTGGAGCCTGGCTGTATATATATATATATATATATATATATATATATATATTTATATTTATATAGTACTGCTCTTGTGCAGTCCAGCCCGCATTTTAACAGTGCAAACTGGACACATGTCACCTGACGGTTGTAACACCTCGTAGTTTCTGGGTTATTATCTTTAATTAATTAATTTGGTAATTAGTAATTCACTTGTGTCGTAAATTAATGAGAATTAATAATGGGAATATTTAAATTTGAATATATTTAAATAAGGTAACGGGTGAGAGTTAATTTTTAGAAATTTCTTTCGGATGGCGATTTTAAGCGCGCGGTTGAGTCCGGTAGAGTCGAAATAGCCCGAAATGAGTGGTTATATGCATATATTGGGTGTTGGGGCCTAATTAGACATATTTGAGCTCCATATAGAGAGTATGGACCCTTTTTATAAGGCCTAATGCCAAAAACGTTAATAGGGTTTTTACCCCAAATGTGTAAGGGTTAGGCAATATTAAATCACGTTAGAAGACTAAAAAGGGAAAAGACTTAAAAGGAGAGCCAAAGAGAAAAGGAACTTGGGAATCTTGGAGATATTGTTTGAATTTCAATTCAACACCTTCATTCAAATCTTTGGATCTTCATTTTGAGGAAAGTGGTTTAAATTGTGTTTATTAAATTACATTTATCTTTTCATATTAAAACTGGTGGAATTCAATTAAATTCTAGGGGTTTTGAGAATTGATAAAACTTATGATTGAATTGATGAAATAGTTGGGGCTAGATTTGTGATGATAAAAGAATGGATTTAGGCGCCACACCTCGCGTAATTCTAACGTCGGCCGCCACCAAAACTAAGTCGGGCGTGGATAAATAAAATACCATTCTTAGCATGAGACAGATATGAGACATATAAAATTAATCATCCACAACATTTATAATTGGATTCCATCCGAAATAATAATAATAACAATTGAACGACAAAAGCTCCATGACATGCTAAACTTTGAATAATTTCCAATCTCCAATTAATAAGAAACTGACTAATCTCCAACTGAATTTAGTGACATAACTGAATAGTACTCATACAACTTTGGAACCGAATGGCTCCTAATCAAAATCATAAATTGTATCTCAAAGTTAATGCTAAGGAATGGAAAACTAAACTAAATCAATACGCATAAGATAGAGCAAATCTAACTAGACCTCCAAGCAATTCTCCAAATAAATCAGTGCAACTTCTCCAAATACTAATTCTTGAAAAAGGTTAGTCAACGTACGAGGTCAAAGCCCCTAACATGAATACACACAACTCCCCTCAAATAGAATCCTTGAATCCAGAAAGTAGAATTATACGCAATAAATATTACAATAGAATATTTTAATTAAAGGCGATAAATGTAAATCACTATCTACCCATAGGAATCCCCATTTAAAAAGAACACACCAATATGATTTTAAATTTCCAAGTCCTGCGGAGTTAAACTTTTATTAATTAACCCAAATTATAAAATTTCTCAATTATTTATGTTCTTACTTCAATAATTATTAGGTATGGCGGTCCTCCCGTCTCGGGTGATAATTCACCAAAATTCATTATAGCGATCATCCCGCCTTGTGTGATAATTCACCAAAGTGTCACACTTCCCCTTGTCAATAACCAATCGAAATCTATTTAAATTGTCGATTCCCCCACCATATGACAAGGTTACAACACACGACATGATATAAATTGCCCAAGCTGACCCAGTTAAACTGTCGGTCACTGACACATTATGTTGCCACCAATTTTAATACCCGAATTTATCATAGGCATTAATTCTTAATTTCTCAATCTCATATTTAATAAATTATCCCACCCTTTTATCGACGTGAGATCCTTAAAATACTCGTTAGTTACAAACCTAAGGGTTACCAAGTTATCAATATGTCCTACCCTATGTATAGGATGAATTTCTAACATAAACCTTAACCTAGTCTCATGCCTAGGCTAGCGCAACAACGATAAAGTAACTAAAATCAGCCCACCAGCGACATAATAAAGTCATAATAATCTACCCTCACTAGTCCCATACCTAGAAGGTGTAAATCATCAAAAGGCCTACCCACTAGTCTCATACCTAGAAGGCATCCTGAAAATATAGGGAGAGAAAAAATAACCAACATCCCATCATCACAAAAGGTAATTAAATAATACCAACAAATCACACAACCAATCATAATAAATCAACGAACAAAACTACGCACAATAGTCCAATTCAATTAAATCTTTATTTGACTATCACATCATCAAAAACACCCAATTAATCCCATTTATTTATTTTAAATTAAATACACCGAGATTTCAACATTAATACGTCATATTTCCAATTTCATTATCTCTACACAATTTACATGAGTTATACGTCCCCAAATTCATTTAAGTCAAAACTAGGGATTTTCTACATGCAACCTATACCAATAAAACCCAAAATCCATTCATCAATCCTACGTACCCAAGGGTTATGAATATTATTCAGATTAAAAGATTTAATAAAAACAGTCCCATAATTAGTGTCCACTTTCTCTAATTAAGTTACTAATTGATTTTAATAAAAAACACATGATTGAGGGTTTAGGCGACACTTAAAGCGCATAATACTAAAGGAAAAGAATATATTATATTCATGCCTGAGATTAAATTGAACAAAAACAGGTAGCATGGTTGGATTCCTCTTGAAAAATTAACAAAGAAGTGTTCTTAAACAAACTTGATTAAATCCCAATTAAGCCGTCCAAAACTTGTGACAAAAACTTGATTATGTTGGAGGTTGATGATTATGGTTGAGAGGAAAAATATTTGAAAGTGTTCAATGGAGAAAAACTTGTGAAAAAGTTATTATGAGAAGTCCCCCTATGGATTATTAGTCTTACATACTAATTAGGAATACTAATCCCACTCTAACACTACAAATAAAATCACCGAACCGCCTCAAATATGGCATAGTCGATCGATCGACTCCCTAGGTCGATCGATCGATCAAACAGGGATGCGGGCACTGCCATTCTCCTTATTTTTATTCCATTTAATCGAAAATCAAATTTTCTAGTTAGTCACGGCCTAAATCCATGACAAATGTTTTTTCAATTTTTTTAAAAGCTAAACTTGAAACTCTCATAAAAACCTCATTTTAAATCCGATTTCGATTCCATTTGGAATTACACTTTCCAAATAATTAAACCAACATAATTAATTAATAAAAATTCAAAAATAAAAAAATTTAATTTTTCTAAAAAATTTCAGTTGATTAAATAAATCAGTTATTAAAACACAGAGTGTTTCATACTTCTCCACTAGCAAAGAATTTTGTCCTCGAAATTAGACGAAGCATACACATCAACGCATAAATCTCGTAAAAAGAAAATAAGGCTCACATATGCCTACCCGTAGAATTCCATAATTGAATGCGCATACACCCAATCCTACGTGCACCTACCCCACGAACAACAAAGTAATATATATATATATATATATATATATATGGATACGCATAACTATGAAAATAACGGCGTACCACACGCTCTCACAAATCCCCCACTCGATTCTATATTCGAAAGTCATCAAAATGCTAACGTCCTCAAATTAAATCTCAACACTAAAAATCGATACATACGGTACCTAACATTTGTACTAAAATTTCCAAAATAATTATCGTCTCCATAATCCATTCTAAGGATCCTCACATCAAGCTTACTAATTCTAAACTCAATGCCTACAACGTCCTTAAAGAAAAACTTCACATTCCAGGAAACACATCCAACACGTATGCTAGACCCTCTACCTTAATGAGTGTGAATCAACAAAAGGAATCAAAGGTCGACAACGCAGAAGCTAAACAGACTCATAACCTACGAGACCTAAGACCATGTTCTGATACCATCTGTCACACTCCTCGTACTTCTGGCGTCGGCCGCAACCAAAACTAAGTCAGGGTGAGGAATTAAAATACTATTCTTAGTATGAGAAAGACATGAGACAAATAAAATTAATCATCCACAACATTTATAATTGGATTCCATCCCAAATAATAATAACAAACGAACAATAAAAACTCCATCATATGCTAAACTCTGAATAATTTCCAATCTCCAATTAGTATGAAACTGACTAATCTCCAACTGAATCTAGCGACATAACTGAATAATGCCCATACAACTTTGGAATCGAATGGCGCAATCAAAATCATAAACTGTGTCTTAAAGTTAATGCGAAGGAATGGAAAACTAAACTAAATCAATACGCATAAGGTAGAGATCCTCCAACTGGACCTCCAAGCAATTCTCCAAATACTATTTCCTGAAAAAGGTTAGTCAACGCACGAGATCAGAGCCCCAATCATGAATACACACTACTCCCCTCAAATAATATCATTGAATCCAAACAGTAGCATTATACGCAATAAATATCACAATAGAATATTTTAATTAAGCGCGAAAAATGTAAATCACTAACTACCCGTAGCAATTCGCATTTAAAAAGAACAAACAAATATGATTTTAAATTCCCAAGTCCCGCAAAGTGAAACATTTATTAATTAACCCAAATTACTAAATTTCTCAATTATTTATGATCTTGCTTCAATAATTATTAGGTATGGCGGTCCTCCCACCTCGGGTGATAATTCACCAAAATTCATTATAGTTGTCCTCCCGCCTCGAGTGATAATTCACCAAAGTGTCACACTTTCCCATGTCAAGAGCTAGCCAAAATCCATTTAAATTGTTGGTTCCCCCGCAATATGACAAGGTTCCAGCACACGACACGACATAAATCGCTCAAGGTGACCCGGTTAAACTATCGTTCACTGACACATTATGTCGCCACCAATTTTAATACCCGTTTTTATCTTAGGCATTAATTCCCAATTTCTCAATTTCATAATTTATAAATTACCCCACCCTTTTATAGATGTGAGATCCTCAAATTACCCCTTAGTTCCATATCTAAGGGTCTCCAAGTTATCCATACGTCCTACCCTATATATATGATGAATTTTTAACATAAACCTCAGCCTAGTCTCATGTCTAGGCTAGTATAACAACAATAAAATAACAAAAATCAGCCCACCCCCGACATAATAAACTAGTCCCATACCCAGAAGGTGTAAATTATCAAAAGGCCTACCAACTAGACCCATACCTAGAAGGCATCCTAAAAATATTGGGAGAGCAAAAATACCCAACAACCCATCGTAACAAAAAGAAATTAAATAATACCAACAAGTCACACAACCAATCATAATAAATCAACATACAAAACTATGCACAATAGTCAAATTCAATTAAATCTCAATTTAACTATCACATCGTCATAAACACCTAATTAATCCCATTTAATTATTTTAAATTAAATACACCCAGATTTCAAAATTAATACTTCATATTTCCAATTTCATTATCTCTACACAATTTACATGAGTTATACGTCCCCAAATTCATTTAATTCAAAACTAAGGTTTTTCTACATGCAACTAATACCAATAAAACTCAAAATCCACTCATCAATCCTATGTACCCAAGGATTATGAGTATTATTCAGATTAAAAGATTTAATAAAAACATTCCCATAATTAATGTCCACTTTCTCTAATTAAGTTACTAATTGATTTTAATAAAAAAAACACATGATTAAGGGTTTAGGCGACATTTAAAACGCATAATACTAAAGGAAAAGAATAGTGTATTCATGCTTGAGATTAAATTGAAGGAAAACTGGTAGCACGGTTGGATTCCTCCCAATAAATTAATGAAGAAGTGTTCTTGAACAAATTTGATTAAATCCCAATTAAGCCTTCCAAAACTTGTGACAAAAACTTGATTATCCTGGAGGTTGATGATTATGGTTGAGAGGAAAAATATTTAGAAGAGTTGAATGGAGAAAAACTTGTGAAAAAGTGATTATGAGAAGTCCCCCTACGGATTATTAGTCTTATATACTAATTTGGAATCCTAATCCCCCTCTAACATTACAAATGAAATCACCGAACCCCCTCAAATCTGGCATAGTCGATCGATTGACTCCCTACGTCGAACGATCGATCGAACAGGTACGTGGACACTTCGATTTTCCTTTATTTAATTCCATTTAATCGAAAATCAAAGTTTTCATTAGTCACGGCCTAAATCCGTGACAAATGTTTTTCCATTTTTTTTAACGCTAAACTTAAAACTCTCATAAAAAGTTCATTTTAAATCCGATTTCGATTCCGTTTGAAATTATAATTTCCAAATAATAAAACCAACATAATTAATTAATACAAATCCAAAAATCCAAAATTTTATTTTTCTTGAAAATTCCCATTTAATTAAATAAATCAATTATAAAAACACGGGGTTTTACATTAGGATGAATGTGGGGACGTTTTAATGCAGACATCTGTTCAGAATAGAGGTTGAAAACTTATTAATGATGGACTGGGTTTTTAGCATAAGAGAGAGAGAGAGAGGAGAAATACCAGGGTCATTCGAACGACCTCGTATTTCGTTCGAACGAGATCCACAGTCATTTGAATGACATGGCTCTTTGTTTGAACCACCTCTGATGTCTGCAAGATTAATGCAATTCCCCTGATTCACACCTGTTATGTTGGAGATTTACAGTTCCCGCCCTAACTGAATAATGAAATTGAGTATTGAATTAGGGTTCAATTTGGGAATACCTAACCTTGAAATTAATTAGACATGATTTCGTGAAATTTAAGATGTAAGTTAATGATTTAGCATCTTGTAAACTATTATTTAAGTGATTAGACTTGATTGCATGAAATTAAAGGATGGATTGAAACTATTGAATTTCGAGCCGAGAGATAGAGAGTCCAGGTATACTTGAAAGGGATACACCAAAATAATGAGAATTAATTAGTGTGTAATTAATCAAAATGAAGTCAGACCATAGACTTAAAAGTTTTAGGCTTGGGTATGGGCATAATACTCCAGTAGCCTAGATTTTTATATATATGTTGATGTGTAGTACATATATATATATATATATATATATATATATATATATATATATATATATATATATATATATATATATATATATATATATATATATATATATATATGATTTTTCTCTCTATATATATATATATTTGTGTGAATAATATATATAGTAAAACCATACCAATATTAATGCTATCATAGGAGGTTGCGCGATGTGGGTGAGTCCCCTGACTGGCGAATGCAGGGTGAGTATATTCCCCAGGCCATAGTTTTCGTATTTAGGGGTGGGACAGTTAAGGTATAGAGAAAATACTTTCGGGGGGAACTATGGTAGCCTCATATGCGCTTGGTGATAGCATTTATATCTAACATGCATGTGAATGTTAAGATATGATACGTATATATAGTGCATAATTATATACGGAAATTTATATATAGATATACATGACGTGAAATGTATTGATAATTTAACTTATGGGAATGATATATGATTTAAAGTGAGAAATGATGCTTTATGAAAGTTAATGTGAATAATAACTCATAGAAGTGTACTAAATTCACTTGGGGTGTAATAGTGGGGCAATTAATATAATATTTGGGACAAGGCTAGTTACAAGGAGAGTGACTATGTGTATTATGTATAACTTTTTAGGCGTGCACATTAGTTGAGGGGTGAGGTGTACTCAAGGGAGTGCATGACTCTAATTTAAGTATGAAGAATATTTGCATTTTTATCTCTCGTATTTAAATACACTTGCTAAATATTTTAAAATATTTTGGGTTCTAACCCTTCCTATAAAATATTTTCAAAAACCTTTTAGGTGTCCTATCACAGGGGCGCTAGGCCTGATCCTTCCTACAGGATGTGCTGCTGCAGCTTATGTGGATTGTTACAGGATGTTTATTTAGACGCTTCT
Organism: Sambucus nigra; assembly: GCA_949130495.1. Classification (NCBI taxonomy): domain Eukaryota; kingdom Viridiplantae; phylum Streptophyta; class Magnoliopsida; order Dipsacales; family Adoxaceae; genus Sambucus; species Sambucus nigra. The sequence goes on along the minus strand of OX422220.1, from coordinate 467,083,926 downwards.
GTCATTCTATCCTTAGATAGGGAATTTTTCAATTGATGTATTGGTTTTGTACTATTATATTCACTCTTGGCATGTATCGGTATTCTTTTATACTTGCACTTTGTGATTTTCTTGTAGTCGATGTTTCTCGACAAACACTCGTACTTATTTTGTGTGATGTTTAGTTTATTTCTTGTTATAGTTCATTTTGTTTCCTAGTATGTGGGTTGGGTTTGATTTAATTCATAAGATAAAATTTGGCATCAACTTAATTTAAGACTAGGTTATTAGTAATTAAAAAGTTTTTCGAGAGTGATGCTAAGAATGAACCAGATGAGATTCCTATTTAATTTGGTATAGGACTGATCACCCGGTATTTTATTAAGCGAGGTGTCACAGATGGTATCAGAGAATCAGGTTCTAGTGTCCTTAGGATCGGTGCGCTTTTCACGTTTCAGTGTAGCATTCTTTTCATATAGAGCCCTATTATTAGGACTGTCACTTTTATTTTCATGAGTTTGAGTTATCATGCTTCTGCTATTTATATCCGGTTTTGAAGGTGAAATTATACTATTCGATTTAAATTTCAGATGACGATTGAGGGAGAATGACAAATTAAGACCGCTGAATATTTTAAGGGTGGTCAAGCACAACAAGTGCTTCGAATACCGCAAGTAACGGTGACAATCACGGAGATGGCTAAAATTATATCACAAGTAGTGACTACCACACTGTTGCAGTATCAAGATGGTCAGATACAAAGGTCAGGGCGCCAGAGAACAATGGAAAGAAGTAAATAAGAAAATACCATAAATAATAATGATAGTTAAATCCCACATCAGGGACAAAGTTCTCGACCGAAGCAAGGGCAAGACCAGAAATAGAAAGATTGCTCACACTGCTGCTTCGTGTGTGGGAGGAAAGGCCATCAAAAGAAGGAATGCCTCTTCAAAAGTCATTGCTTTATATATGGAGAAGTGCGTCACCAATGAAAGGATTGCCTTAAACAGAATACCGTACCAGAATTGAAGGTACAGAGAGGATAACAAGACCCTAATCAGCAGCAGTTCACTCAAGGCCATTAAGGCTAACCTCGGGGACCACAACGTCAGGGCCAGCAGGGTCACTATTAGGGGAACGGTCAGAAACGCTGCTTTATTTGTAGTCAAGTAGGCCACTTCAGGAGAGCTTACCGACAGAGAGGTAGGGTCTAACAACAGGTGCCCCACAGGGATATCAGTAGTTGGGACAGTTACAGTACGAACGGGTGTACAACGTGCGAGATGTTCTGATTCCCCAGCACCGTTAATATCGTCGGTAGTAGAGGGGCGTTCCCCTATCCTTGGTCTAGTTGGTAGAATCCTTTTGACAATGGTACATCGCATTTATGTTTAGGACCCATTTTTCTAAAGTGGTTGGGTTTCTAGAAACGACGGATAGTCTACTCATGTGTGTGAAGTCGCCGATGGAGGTGGATCGCTGATTCAATCTATTGCTAGGGAGGTAGATATCGTGATTGTGGGGCTTGAGTTTTGCAGTGGATCTCTTGGATTTTGAATTTAGAGGGATATGATGTTACTTTGGGAGGAGATCCGTCTAGAATGATAGGTGTCGTTGTCATAAAGGTTGTATTATTGCATGTATTTGTATCAATGCTCTCGAGAGAGGGGAGCTAAGGGAGTTGGAGACACTATTAGAAAAGTAAGATTGGATGGTTAGAGCTACTGAGGAATAAAGGGAAAGGATACCCAGTAGGTGACCCAGATAAAGGATAAAGATCAATAGAATTTCTACCGAGTGAGGGTGGGTTCAGTAGGGCCGTCAAGGCCACCAACAAGTCCCAGGGGACCATTGGATCCAAAGGGCCATTTGGGGTAGCAATCAGGTTCGAGATTACCAGGTTCGTGAGAAGGATGACCCCGACATGGTTGAAGAAGCCAGAAAAAGGGGAATGACACAGGTGTAATACCCCATATTTTTACTGATTTTATTTATTGGGAGTAATTAAATTAAATGGTATAATTATTTGGAAATTAATCCGGATTTAAATACTAGCTATTACTGGGTGAATATGGTAATATATGATTATTGAATTTATTAATATTGTCACGAGTTATAAATAAGACAATTTCGAAAATTAAGTTGGGACGCGCGTGCCAGTTGTGTTGGGAACCAATTTAAATGGATTTAAAAGTAAACTATTTTTACATCATCCTTTTGGTCATTTTCAGTGCGCCAACGTGTCCGAAAGGGTTGAGATAGTCAGAAAATACTAGCCGGGGGTTTAGTTTGGGTCCCGGGACATTTTAGGCCTAACCGGCGGCCTAGGAGGGTAATTTAGTCGTTTTGACTTTTTGAGGAACCATAGCCCACGAATTTTAGACTGAATATATCAGTCAACACTAGAACTCTTAGGGTTATCACAACCAAAAATCACCAACAGCAGTTAGAGAGGAAGAGAGGAAAATTCGCAAAGGAGAAACCACCTTTAGAGGCTTTTGCACCACCGTCACCACCACCGAATAGATCGAAAATAGAGGATCATTGCCATACCATCTGCTTCAAAGGATCAGAATATTCATTCTCAGGCAAGTGATTTCACTTTCAATAATCAGTGTACATATTATCCAAGATAGTTTAGAAATTACGAATAAACTTGAAAATATTAAAAGTTATGACATTGGAGACAAAAATCTTAATCTGGGTAGGATTCGTATGTAGACTTAATTATGGAATTACATCAGTCAGGAAATCATGATCCATGCATAGATAATTACGATATTATGTTGAGTTGTTTGATGTTCTTGAATAACATAGGGTTCTTATTGATAATTAGATGATTTGATCCAAGAAAAGAGAAACTCGTGATGATTTAAGAATTCTGGAACGTTAAGAATCATGTATTTAGGTTGTTAGATCACTCAATACGTTTACTTTAGAATTTGGCATCTTGTAATGGAAATTTGCAACAAATCTAGGGCTGAAAACCCAGAAAACTATCACTGTAACTGCTCGATCGATCGATCGACATTCATAGGTCGATCTATCGACTGGGTTCGATAGATGGACATTCTTGAGTCGATTGATTGACCTCCCCAGAATTTGTGATATTTTCCCTTTTTGGATTTAAGCAATTCCGACCCTTGAAGGTTATCGGTGGAGACTATGTGAACACATTGAGACTTAAGGAGGACCAGTAGGGGTGTATATGGAGACCGAAATATAGTAGAATTTAATTGGGAACTTAATGCCAAACTTTCGAGGGTCCGACGAGTGAATTACTATTAGAGGTTGTGAGTAAATGAATTAAATTTATATAGGTGATAACTTAAGGTTAGAGACAGAAATATGGACCTTAAATTACTGAATTGACCTTAAGGACAAGTGGGAAACTAAGTAGCCTTTTTGGAATAGGTTTAAGTCCTCGAAGTTATACGACATGAGAGTTATCAACTAATCATATTATGTACGAGATGGGATAATGTTAGAGTATGTATCAGACTTATGGTATATGGATGGAAATATACCTTTAATAATGTAATAACTACGTAAGTGGTGTGAATGCTTAGTATATGCATGACCCACTCTAGGCATAGGCGGGTTAGGTCGCCGCCTAGGTGCCCCGATTAATTAGAGACCCTTCCGGGAAAAAAAATTAGGTATAAAAAAATTAGGTTTAAAAAAAAATAGTTGTAAAAAAAAGGCTCCCAAAAAAAATTAGTTATGAAAAAAATTAGAGTTATCACTTAAAAAAGGCTCCCAAAAATAAATTTGTTCTATTTAAAATAATCTCATACACTAAACCCAGCAACAACATAATAACCCACCCACCCACTAAAAAATAAACCCACACAATAAACCCATCATCATAACCCAACCCAACCCATTTACTTATTATACTCTAACCCTAACTCTTCCATTTCTCTCACTCTTCTTATCTTCCTTTCTTCTTCTCTCTCCCTCACACTACTCTCTTTTTCTACTAACCAAAACAAGAATAAACCCTCTCTTAACCCACCCCCCCAAAACCCTTTGTCGCCACTGCCACTCCCCCCCCCCCCCCCAAAAAAAAGCAATTTTCGGCAACCCCCTTACCCCCCCCCCCCCCCCCAAAAAAAAAAATACGAGAAGCCTTCTTGAACTAACCTCATCAAAATAAGGGTTAAAAATCTAGGGTTTCAATTTCTTCAATTTCAGAACGTTAGGGCTTTATTGTTGATTGGTTTGAGCTTGTTTGTTTAAGTATATATTATTCATTGCTTTATTACATCCCACTATGTAAATTTGTTTGTTTTGCTACTAATATTTGTGTTGTGTTTTTTTGTTGTAGATTCCAATTTGTTATTTGGGCATTTACAAATTAAAATTTGAGATTGCTCTCGAATTGGTTACAAATCAGGTTCTGTTGTTCCTCTTTAGCTTTTTTCTTTAATATTGTTTGTCAATATTGTTGAGAATCTTGTGATTAATTTTTATTTTTACAAATTACACTTGTTGTTTTGTGAATATGTCTACTAGAAAATATCCCCCCGGTCACGAAAAAAGAAAAAGGCAAAAACAAATTGAAGAAAAAACATCAAAACAGATGTTAGAATATATTAAAAGAATGGATTGTATTTTTCCAAATGCTTGGATTGCCTATAGAATAATTTTGACAATACCCGTTACGGTTACATTGGCCGAGAGAAGTTTTCTAAAATTAAAATTAATAAAATATGACCTTCGTTCTACTATGTCACAAGAAAGATTAAATGGATTAGCCATGTTATCAATTGAAGAAGATTTGTTAACAACAATAAATTTTGATGATTTAATTGATAGTTTTGCATCAAAAAATACGAGAAGAACACATTTTCTTTAAAAAAATAATATAAAGGGCCCCAAATTAATTGTTCGCCTAGGGACCCTAAAATTTCAGAGTCGGCCCTGAGTATATGGACTATTGTGTCTATGACATACCTACCATACTTACTATCACGGGAGGTTGGCTTATGAAAAAGGATCATCTTATCTTTGCGGGCCTACGGAGGGATTTAGATTGGTACCTTAAGGACATAGGATTGTGAATGACTTATTTGTGAGTAGATAAGTCAGTTGACCATGGGAGTGTAGGTATGTACGTGACCCATGGGTATGTTAACTATGTTCGCCTCCACTATGTGTGATTTTGTATTGAAATTATTCCTGAGCGATTTGGAACGAGTAATCCTTATGTACGTGATGTACCGGGGTTCGATAGCAGAGTATGCATGCACCGCAACTTAGCCTAGGTTTGCCATATGTGTATATATGTATTGAGATTGATATATATGTACTTGTGACTGGTTCACTGTTGATTTGTAGAAGCGAATAATTGAGATATTTAAATGGGTTAAAAATATGAAAAATCATACAATATTTGAGTTAAATAATTTGATTAATGTACAGGTGAATTATATGTAGAATATACATTGGGATGATACGAATAGACCCCCTATATTATAATGTGAGGACAGGAGTTGGTATAGTCTAGTTAGTTAGTGACACAACTAAGATGGGTTACGGGTATACGTTACGCGTGCACATTAGTTGAGGGGTGAGGAACTTATGTGAGAGAACTTAACTAACATGTATAAAATATTTACTGTTTAATGCAATAAAACACTTGCTAAATTTTAAACTGTTTTCACCTCGGGGGCTCTGACCCGTTCTCTTCCAAATCTATTTTTCTCTAGAACATTTTAGTTTCCCATCCATAGGGACGCCAAACATAGGGGTTCCGTTCCTTTGACGTGTTGTAGATGTTGTGGAAGTTACATGATATCGTTACTAGATGCCTCCAAATCTATCCTTGCTTCTTTTGGGAGTCATTCATTCCAGTTAGGGCCTGTTGCCCATTCTATTCATTGACAGCAGTTTTAGACTTTCATTTTATTTCAGTCTTGGGAGTTTAATTATTCAGACTATTGTACTTGGTTTATTTACATTGTAACTAATATTGGAGTGTTTACTCCATACAATAGTTATTTCATTCTGTTGATTACCTTATGAGATTGTTCATGTGATGGTTGGATAATGATTTAAACTATTTTGTTGATGGTTAAATTAAACATTAAAATTTGACACTTCACTATTTTAAATATTAGGTGGTTAGTAATTAAATAAATATTTTCGACAGTGATGCTATGAACTGAACTAACTTTACATTTTGAATTAATTGAAATAAAGGAGTAGCTACCCGGTATTTAATTAGTTGGGGTGTCACAACTGTGAGGTGTCTTATGTTTAGGAGAGTAGAAGTACTTGAGAGAATCTTGTCCATAGAGAGTTAGGGGACATGAGTGGGATGTCTAGCAAGGGCATCTGTTAGAAAAATGTTAGGCAGCTTAGGGTGAGGGTGTTATGTCTAATAATCATTAAGCCAGAAGTGTTATGGGAAACTGAAACTACGGGTTTATTTTCGAGATGATTGAGGTCTATTTTATGTGACGTAAGTGAATCACAGGAATGTGTTAGTACTAGATTCACGTGAGAAACGGATTTAGAGGAGGTATCGTTAATATTATTAGAATGTGTATTTTACCATGGAGTGGAGGGGCACTCTTCAATTCCACCTGTAAAGAAAAGTATAGGTAAGTTGAGATGGTATATTTTTCTGAGGATTAACTCGTTTGAGAGCTCAAAATTGAGGTATGGTTTTATCTGGGGTACGGACGGGTTCGTAATGGTGGGCAATCATAGCAACGCTATCGTGTTTGTTGTTTCAGTGCCTGATATTTATTCTCTTGAGGTGTCTCACCTGGAAGAGGGTTGAGTAATATCATAGCGATAATATTATGTGAATTAGGATTCATAAAGTGCACTTGTTTAGTTATGTTGGATCCCGGTGCGTAGTACTTTTACTAATGAGATTCAAGGGATGTAAGGTTGCCGTAGAGCGAAGAGATTTAACTCGTTATTAATATTTAGCGCTGAGGGCTTAGTGATAGTACGAGCGCAATAGTATATGACTCCTTTAGAGATGCGGGAGTCCATGATAAACTTGTGAGTATAGGGGCAAGGTTTGAGAGTCCTAGGGGTATGCTTTGGGTTCTGTGGAAATCAAGGAGCGACGATGCGGAGGAATTTTGCATTGGGAAAAAAGTTCTTTTGGGCTTTACTAGGAAGTGTTATACGTATAAGCCTGGATAAAATGTCGAAAGTATGGAAACGTCATTGGATTTTGGGTCATTGGATTTAATGATAATTAGCAAACGTGTGGTTAAAATACGTTGAGTGGGAAGCCACTAAGTGATAGGGCTAGTGGAGCCTAAAGGTGTTGCGAAAGAAGCACTGGGAAGTTATGGAACCATAAGTTTCTATGTTATGATATTGAGATGTGTTTTGTGTGATTTATTTTAGCCACTTTTGTCATCGCAGGGACCCTTAGGTATGGGACTAAGGGGGTATTTTTAGGATCTCACATCAATAATAAAGGTGGGGTAATGTCGGGGAGAATCGAATAGTGATGAGCAAAGTCATCGAAAGTATTTGGAGGATATAGCCACGCCGAGAAATGCTGGGGCCTAAAGTGAGACAAATATGGTTACGTAAGTGATGATAGGAAGTTTGTACAATTATTCACGAGATATAGGGTGTGTGGGCACCCTAGGAGGAGCCATAGCCTCTACTGTGTAGATACTTAGTAGATTCGGGGAGAAGACATAAAGGCGATGATTTTGGGTATATTCTGGAGGAATGGGAATAAGTTGTCCCTCGAATTATGGAATGATTAAGCATGGGTGTGTTTGGAAAATACAGTGAGTGCATCACAACCGATGGTGTGCTATCGCTAAGATTCGTGAGTTAGACGGATATTAGTGGACGTGTTGGCCATAATATCTATAATATATATCTAAGTACCGTGGGATAGCGGATATTGTTTGTTGTTAACCACGTGAGGGTGGGGGTTACAAGAAGAGGATGGTTGCATTTTACCAAGATTCCATTGTGTAACTATAAGTTAGGGCTATAATGAATAGCCATAGTAAGATTGGATGTTAGCGGTACCAGGGTTTGAATTATCGTTGCTAGGTATCACCTGAGATAGGGTCAAGCATATATATACGGTAATGTATGATAAAATGTGTTGCATGCTAATGTACTAATATTGTTAAAATTGAAATCCTAGGGACTAGGGACATTTCTGATGTGATTCCGAGTGGTTGGACTTTTGTCGAGCGGGAAGATATAACTCGAGTTTTACTTTTGCGCAAGGAAACTAGAGATAGTAAGGACGCGATAGTAGGTGTTGTCTTTTTAAATAAGAGTGGATATGTATAATTTTATGCCGAGAGAGGGGTATTTGGAATGTTATAACGGGGGGATTGAAGTTATATTACGGTTTAAGTGTTGGTAACAGTCGGGTTTCATTTCGTGCGGTTAAGCACGGGTACAGGGTATATGGGCGCCCTGATTATTTAATCCGGCTGTTACAAATAATTAGCGATTAGAAGTGGGAGAGATGGGTGAAGGATCTTAATGGTAGGAGACTTGGTAGCTAGTCGATACTGGAAGTACAAGGCTTATCTGAATTTCGGAGACAAAACTCCCTTATAAGGGGGGAAGTATGTAACACCTCGTAATTTCTGGGTTATTATTTTTAATTAATTAATTCGGTAATTAGTAATTCACTTGTGTCGTAAATTAATGAGAATTAATTAATGGGAATATTTAAATGTGAATATATTTAAATAATTTAACGGGTGAGAGTTAATTTTTAGAAATTTAGTCTGAATGGCGATTTTAAGCGTGCGGTTGAGTCCGGTAGGGTCGAAATAGCCCGAAATGAGTGGTTATATGCATATATTGGGTGTTGGGGCCTAATTAGGCATATTAGAGCTCCATATAGAGAGTACGTACCCTTTTTATAAGGTCCATAGGCCTAAAAATGTTAATAGGGTTTTTAACCCCAAATGTGTAAGGGTTAGGCAATATTATACGATATTACAAGACTAAAAAGGGAAAAAGCTTAAAAAGGAGAGCCAAAGAGAAAAAGAACTTGGGAATCTTGGAGAGATTGTTTGAATTACAATTTAACACCTTCATTCAAAGTCTTGGATCTTCATTTTGAGGTAAGCGGTTTAAATTATGTTTATTAAATTGTATCTATCTTTTCATATTAAAAGAGGTGGAATTCAATTAAATTCTAGGGTTTGTTCTTGAGAAAATTGGGGATTTCCTTTAAATGGGAGTTATAAATCTGTAGGGGTTTTGACAATGGATGAAATTGATGAAATTGTTAGGGCTAAATTTGTGATAACAAAATAATGGAGTTAGGATGAATCTGGGGACGGTTTAATGCATAGATCTGTTCAGAATAGAGGTTGAAAACTTGTTAATAGCGGACTGGGTTTTTAGCAGAAGAGAGAGAGGAGAAATACCAGGGTCGTTCGAACGACCTGGTATTTCGTTGTCATTCTAACGACAGGGCTCTTCATTTGAACCACCTGTGATGTCTTCCAGATTGGTGCAATTCCCCTGATTCAGACCGATTGTGTTGGAGATTTATAGTTCCGACCTAATTGAATAATGAAATTGAGTATTGAATTAGGGTTCAATTTGGGAATACCTAACCTTGAAAATAATTAGACTTGATTACATGAAATTTAAGATGTAAATTCTTGATTTAGCATATTGTAATCTTGTTGTTCAACTGATTAAACTTGATTGCATGAAATTGAAGGACAAATTGAAACTATTGAATTTCGGGCCGAAAGATAGAGAGTCCGGGTATACTTAAAAGGGATACACCAAAATAATGAGAATTAATTAGGGTGTAATTAATCAAAATGAAGTCGGACGATAAACTCATACCAATATTAATGCTATCATAGGAGGTTGCGCAATGTGGGTGAGTTCTCTAACTAGCGAATGCAGGTTGAGTATATTCCCCACGCCATAGCTTCCGTATTTAGGGGTGTGACCGTTATGGTATGGAGCGGACACTTTCGGGGGGAACTATGGTCGTCTCCTATGCGCTTGGTGATGGAATTTATATCTAACATGCATGTGAATGTTAAGATATGATACATATATATAGTGCAGAGTTATATACGGGAATTTAGATATAGATATACGTGACGTGATATGTATAGATAATATAACTTGTGGGAATAATATATGATTTAAAGTGAGAAATGATGCTTTATGCAAGTTAATGTGAATAATAACTCATAGAAGTGTACTAAATTCATTTGGGGTATAATAGTGGGGGAAATTAGCATAATATTTAAGATAAGGCTAGTTACAGGGAGAGTGACTAGGTGTATTATGTATAACTCGTTGGGCGTGCACATTAGTTGAGGGATGAGCTGTACTCAAGGGAGTGCGCGACACTTATTTAAATATGAAGAGCATTTGCATTTTTATTTCTTGCATTGTAATACACTTTCTAAATATTTCCAAATGTTTTGGGTTTTAACCCTTGTTATAAAATATTTTCAGAAGCATTTCAGGTGTCCTACCACAGGGGCGCCAAGCCTAATCCTTCTTACAGGGTGAGTAGCTGCAGCTTATGTGGATTGCTGCAGGATCTTTGTTTAGAGGCTTTTCTCATTATATCCTTAGATAGGGACTTTTTCAGTTGTACTATTGGGTTTGTACTACTATATTCAGTCTTGGCATATATCGGTATTCTTTTATACTTGTACGTTGTGGTTTGCTTGTGGTTGATGTTGCTCGACAAACACTCGTACTGATTTTGTGACATGTTTAGTTTCTTTATTGTAATAGTTAATTCTGTTTCCTCGTATGTTGGTTGGGTTTTATTTAATTCATAAGATAAAATTTGACATCAGCTTAAATTAAGACTAAGTGATTAGTAATTAAAAAGTTTTTCGACAATGATGCTAAGAATTAATCAGATATGATTGACCACCCAGTATTTTATTAAGTGGGGTGTGACAATGGGGAACCTAGAAATTATCGGCTAAATTATAGGCACACTCTCTCTCTTTTCTGGGCTCACCGCCAGGTGACACATGTTCGGTCCGCACTCTTAAAATGCGAACTGGTCCGCACAAGAGCAGTACTATATATATATATATATATATATATATATATATATATATATATATATATATATATATATATGATGTTACAAAGTCTTTCACTATTTAGAAAATGTTCCCTCTCCTAAAAAAATTTCTTTAAATATTTTTTTAAAAGTGATTTATTCATTTAAATTTCTATGGAAATATATTATAGTGTCTCTCCATCTATTAGAAAGTTATTTGTTAACAAAATTATCTAAAATTTTAGTATCTTTCTCTCCTTAGAAATTCATATATCTTAAAACTCTCATCTCTTCCCCTTTCTAAAAATTCTCTCTATAAATATCTCTAATTTTTCTTACGCCTTTTGCACATGTTGAAATTTTTAAGAAATATCTCTCTCATATTTTCTCTCTAAACTACTCTTGTCTCTATGACGCTCTAAATTTACAAAATATTCTCTATATAAAATCATTCTTTATTTTATAAACATAAATTATTTACGACAAGAAACTTTTTGAAGAAAGGTAATATTTAGTATTTTATAGAAATTGTTTTAGATTGGGGGGGGGGGGGAGATTTAAATAGGATTTTTTCTCTAAAGATATTGAAACTTAAAATTTTAAGTGGAGCATATTTTTGTCAAACCATATCTCTTTCACAGGATCTCGTCAACTTGAGAATACCTCATCATATCCCACAAATTTTGAAACAAACCGTAACCAACTTAAATAGACTCTTGGACAAAACTCCATTTTGAATTCAAATACCTTTAATCGCATGTACTATATATATCGTATTGCTTCATCAGAATAAATGCATAATACAAATTAACTTTTTATATACCACCATGTTTGATATGCCCTATATGTATCCAACAACTCAGAGACATAAACCTCGGCTAGGGAGATGGCCGAGGTTAGAAGGGACTTAGATTGGCAACCATTGGTCTCGTCCTAAGCAAGGTCGTCCATGGCCGACGTTACTAGTTACCTCAAAGTCAGACAAAAGTTGAGGTCTTCATGATCCATAGTGCAGTTATTCATCAGGTCGTCCAAGGCTGGCAACCTCGGCTGGGTGCAAGCTGAGGTTGCAAGGACTACATCATCATAACCAACTTCGGTTGAGAATCATCCGGTGTTCCAAACCTGCTCCTGCATAACCTCGGCCCAGGCCGACATTATGGCTCCATTTGTCTTACCTCGGCTTCACATGAGCCGAGGCCATTATGAATTATTTTGGATTGGGCAATAGCCAGACTTCACCAACCTCATACCCTTCCAGGCCGAGGTTGGTACCAATCATAGATAGCTGAGCCTTAATTCGCATATGTGTGGTTGGGAACACGTGTACACAATCAGTTATAACAAATCAATGGAATATTTCATCACCGTTCTCTACATGTGAATGTCTTCATCAGATTGGCTAGATCAACACATACATGCTAATTGCATGCATAGGGGGTGCATTACCCCCCCCCCCCCCCCCACACACACACACTATATATACTCGCCTTCTCCTACCTGGATAAGGATCCTAAAAAGGACAACCCTAGAAAAACGGTGTCAAATTATACAGTAGAGAGAGAAATCTTGAGAGATTGTATCCATGGCCATTAGTGCCTTCGTTCAGTGGTATTACTCATGTACACTCATAGTGGACATTGGCCATGTTGGCTGAGCCACTTATATTCAAGTGTTCATCCTCTTCTCCTCACATCCCTCTACTATATATGCAGATACTCTTGTGCTGCCACTGTTATCACTAGTTTGAGCTTACAAACACCTTGACTGGTGTTGTTGTTTCTAGCATCATAATTTTGACGCCGTCTGTGGGAACGAGAAGCTGTCTCTTCCTCACTTTGTGCTTAACCTGACCGGAGACTCTGGTGGTGAACCGGGACTCACCCCTTGTGTGGAGATGTTTCACCATTGAAAGAGGTCCATTAAGGTACAAAGCTACATTACTCTACAAGATATTTAGTGCTAACACATGATGTTGGAATTGCCGCCACCTCTTCCACCGCCTGGTAATGGAAGGCCTAGTTCCAGCCAGGCCTCACCTCATTCCGAAATAGCGAAAGTGGCAACAGCCTTGAAGTCTTTGACTGCCACACAATAAGCAATGAAGGAGAAATTCGGACAACTCAGTCAGAACATGATGAGACCATCTGGGGTCTCACCAGAGATGATCACTCCAGCGGCTGTTCAGCTTCATCTTAATGCCATGGGACCACCCAGGCACCGTGAAAATACCAACCTACGCCTCAGCGGAGGAGGGACATTGCTGACCCTAGATGTTTGCTTCTGGGGAGGAAAGGACACCCTTGCCCTGAGGATATGTATAATGATTTGGAGGCAGAAGATGCCCCAGAATATTTTTGGGAGCCGTATGAGGTTTCAAATAACACAATACGTCCTATCCAGCAGAGCCGAGGTTGTGGAGGCCTAAGAGGTGAAGAAGCCCAACAAAGAGGGTCATCTTTTGATCGATTAAGTAGAGGGTCGTCCTTCAAAAGTCTCGGCCCAGTAAACGACCTACGACAGAGGTTATCGAGGTCAAGAAGTGTAGCAGGCTCACAAAGGCAAGAAGGGCAACATCGACCTCATCAATGCCGACCGAACATAGGACGAGTTAGGGACCATGAAGAGGTTAACAACCGATGTTGCACGGCGGCTAGGGAGCCCTCAGTCCACCCCGTGGAGGTGGCTGGGGACAACCTCGGCCAGGCTGACAATGAAAGACCATGGAATGACTCCATCCAATGTCTTGAGGATAAAATAGGAGACCTCATCAAAAGTCGTGATCCACTGCAAAGAGGTTTCTCAAAAGGCTCTTCGTTCGTGGCTAAGATAGTGAGCTTCCCTACCTCATCCAAGTTGAAGCCACATACAGTGACTCCCAAGTATGACGGTAGCACCAACCCTGTATATCATATTGAGATGTACCAGTCCGCGGAGGGCATTTACTCAATACCAGATGAGATGAAATGTCGGGCCTTCTCTGAGACTTTAACGGGAGCTACACACATCTGGTTTACCTCTCTTCCGAAAACTCAATAGAGAACTTTAAGGGTTTGGCTGAACGATTCATTCACAACTTTTGTTTTGGTGTAAGACCTCAAAAGAAGACAACCCATTTGTTGTATGTCGAGCAAGGCAAGAATGAGAGCCTAAGAGACTACATTTCCAGATTCAACAAAGAGAAACTTGAGGTTGAAGACTATGAAGAGAATATCTCCATGACCGTTCAGAAAGGGAAGTTGTTGTGGAAACTTACAGAAGACCCTCCCAAGTCCATGGCAGAGTTGTTGGCAACCGCGAGCAGGGTTATGAACACTGAAGAGGCCATGGATGCAAAATATGAGGATGAGAAAGGCGGTAGCAGCGGAAAGTTCCAAAGAAAGAAGGATGGAAATAAGAGATCAGCCGACGATAAGTTCGCACGCTATACCCCTCTAAATGTGAGCTGCGAACACATCCTCAATGAGATCAAGAATGACCGGTCGCTGAGATGGACAGAGAAGCTAAAAGATCCTCCACATAAGAGAAACAAGAACTTATGGTGCGAGTTCCACCAAGACCATGGCCATGTTACAGACAAGTTCTTCGCCTTAAAGGATGAGATTGAAAAGATGCTGAAATCCGGTAAGTTGAGGAAGTACATTGATGGCAAGGCTCCTAAGAGGGAAAGAGATGACCCAAAAAGAAGAGAAATGACATATGTCGCGACTATGCCCTAGCAAGGAGAGATGATGATTCGGATGGAGATGATGAAGATGATTCGAACCATCCACCTAAAGATGATAACACCCCAGTAAAGAGGGTTGGTATGATCTCCTTTGGTGTTAACACCATATGCGGAGGACTTGAAGGGGGTGGTTCTAAAGTGGCTGACCGAAAAGCTCATGTGGCGGAGGCCAAGTCAGTGGCCAAGCCAGAAGTGGTAAATCTGACGTCTTACGAAGCTAAGCAGAAGAGAAAGAAGGTGAATATGGACAATCTTATAGTTGGGCTCTCCTGACTCGACTTCAAAGGCATCCTAGCTCCGCATGATAACCCTTTAGTAATCACAACAAGGGTGCATGGGTGCGAGGTACATAAAATCCTCGTAGATGGAGGAAGTTCAGCGGATGTGATGTTTTGGCCCTGCTTAAAGAACCTTGGCCTCAGCAGAGTAAGGTTGGTACCCTATCATCATCCATTAATGGACTTCAGCGATGAAAAAGTCCATCCGTTGGGTATGTATGAGATGGACATGCGAATGGGTGATGAGTGGCCTAAGAGGTTAACCCGGAAGATCAATTTTTTCGTTATGGATGAAAATGTCTTCTCGACTTATAACCTCATCATAGGAAGAGTAGCCCTTAAGGAGTTTGAGGCCATGCCGTCGACGGTCCACCAGATGCTAAAATTCTTAACCCCCTATGGGGTAGGGGAAGTGCAGGGTGACCAGACCATAATGCGAGAATGCTACTTCAACTCAGTCGAAGAGAGAGAGGCCCATAAGAGAGAAACTACCACATATAACATTGATACACTTGACCCCAGAGATGAAACGAAGTTGAAGAAATGAGAGGCCGTAGAAGAGGTAGAATCCATCGTCCTCAATGATGACGAACTGGAAAAAACTGTCCAGATCAGCAAATCCTTAAAAACGAATATCAAGGAAGAGATGATAAGTTTCTTGAGGAAGAGGTATAGTGTCTTTGCTTGGAGCCACGAGGACATGCCTGGCATCAACCCTGAGGTTATGTGCCATAAACTCAACGTAACTAAGGATGCTAAGACCATCAAACAGAGATGATGAGTTTACTCCAGGGAGAAGTACGACATCATCCAGGAAGAAGTCAGAAAGTTGGAAGAGGTCGAGTTTATAAGGGAAGTCATATATCCGGAGTGGTTGTCAAACGCAGTCATAGTGCCCAAAGCCAATGGGAAATGGAGGATGTGCGTAGACTTCACCGACCTGAATAATTCTTGCCCAAAAAACAACTATCCCTTACCTCGGATCGACCAGATGGTAGATGCCACTGCATGGCATGAGCTCATGAGCTACATGGACACGTATTCAGGCTACAACCAGATCTTTATAAATTCCGAAGACTCGAAGAAGACAACCTTCATCATGGACAAAGGGATATATTGCTACAAAGTTATGCCCTTCGAATTGAAAAATGCTGGAACAACATACCAACGTCTTGTGAATAAGATATTTGAGGCTCAAATAGGCAAGACAATGGAGGTGTACGTAGACGATATGTTGACGAAGAGCTTGAAGGCCTGCACTCATGTGGCAGACCTAAAAAAGACCTTTGATACCATGGACTTGTACAAAATGAAACTCAACCCTGTGAAGTGTGTCTTCGGCGTAGGTGCTGGGAAGTTCCTTGGATTCATTGTCAATCAGAGAGGAATAGAAGCGAACCCCGAGAAAATTAAAGCTTTGCTCGATATGAAGACACCAAGAAGCATCAAGGACGTTCAGAGACTAACTGGAAGAGTAGCTGCACTCAACAGATTTGTTTCCAGAGCGACGGACAAGTGTCTTCCGTTCTTTAAGGTTATTAGAAAGGTCTTCGAGTGGGGAAAAAGTGTGATGAGGCTTTTAATCAGCTCAAGTCCTACCTCGAATCTCCCTTGCTCTTATCTCGGCCCATAGCGGGAGAGAAGTTATATGTTTATCTAGCAGTCTCTGAATCAGCCATAAGTGCAACCATAGTACGGGAAGACGTCGGGATCCAAAGGCCTGTGTACTTCAACAATAAGGCCCTACAAGGGTCTTAACAGAATTATCCTCGGATGAAAAAGTTAGTTTAGGCCTTGATACATGCTTCTAGGAAAATGAAGCCCTACTTTCAGGCCCATTCCATGGTCATTTTCACCGACTCCCCACTAAGACAGGTCCTCCATAAACATGAGAAGTAGGGTAGATTGGTAGCATGGGCCATTGAGTTGGGAGAGTATAACCTTACTTATCAGCCCAGGGTGGCCATCAAAGGGCAAGAACTTGCGAATTTTGTCGCCGAGTTCACATAGGAAGAGGGTGAGGTTGAGAATGACCTAGAGACTGCAGAGTGGTCAAACAGCAACGTCTTCTGAGATCTTGAAGAGGTTGTATCCAAGAGAATCAGAAATAGAATAGCCGAGAATGAGGAAGATCGGTACCTCTTCAGTCATGGAGTCATGTCAGAAGGGAGCTTCTCATTAGATATAGACATCTGGAACCTCTTTGTTGATGGGTCTTCTTGCAAAAGCGAAAGTGGTGCAGGGCTAATACTTTCATCTCCGGATGGTGCTAACGTTGAATATGCCCTAAGGTTTAACTTCAAGGCATCAAACAACAAATCAGATTATGAGGCCATGATAGCAGGCCTCTCATTGGCAAAGACCCTTAGGGTAAGACGACTCCTGCTTCATAGTGACTCAAGGTTGGTTGTTAATCAAGTATTGGGGGTTTATGAGGCCAAGGATGAAAGGATGGATAAATACCTGAAGAGGGTGAGAATGATACTCAAAGGTTTCGAAGAGGTAAAGATGAAGAGAATACCTCGACAAAATAATAGCCACGTAGATGCATTAGCAAGGTTAGCTTTGGCGACAAGGACATGCATAAGAAGGACAGTCCCAGTTGAGATCTTGCCCAAGGCTACCATTGAAGAAGAAGAGGTCAATAACCCTTGCCTCAATTGGAACCTAGGGGACTCATGGATAGATCCCCTTATCAGATATATCAGAGAGGGAGAGCTACCAGAATCAAAGTTAGAGAGGAGGAAACTGAGGTACAGATCTGCAAAGTTCTCAATAGTAGGAGACGTCCTATATAAGAAGGAATTCCTATTACCTCTCCTCAGATGCGTTCATCCCACAGAAGTTCCTCGCATCCTATAGGAGGTACATGAGGGTTCTTGCTCCAGTCATATAGGAGGAAGACCTTTGGCTAAGAGGATTATTACGCAAGGATACTGGTGGCCGACCTTGACTAAGGATGCTGCAGCCTACATAAAGATGTGCGACAAATGTCAGAAATTCTCCACTATCCCCTATCAACCTCATCAGCCTATGACGTCAATCAATTCCCCTTGGCCATTCGCAGTATGGGGAATTGACTTAGTGGGTCCCCTGCCTAGGGCTACAAATAACTACCAATTTCTGATAATCGCCATTGATTACTTCTCCAAATGGGTAGATGATGAACGATGATCATGATTACAGAGAAGAAGACCTTCTAATTTATTTAGAAGAACATCATATGCAGACATGGCCTCCCAAACACCTTCATCTCGGACAACAGAACCCAATTCAAGAATTCTTCCTTGGAAAAATATTGTGAAAGAGTATGGATAAAGTAATTTTTCTCTTCTCCTGGCCAACCTCGGGAAAACGGTCAGACCGAAGTCACAAACAGAACGATCCTTGATGGGATCAAGAAGAAGTTAGAAGAAGCTAAGGGTAGATGGACTGAAGAGGTTTATGATGTGTTATGGGCCTACAGAACAACGTCTAGGACACCAACAGGGGAGACCCCGGTTATGTTAGCACATGGCTCGGCGGCCGTCATACCAATAGAAGTAGAGCTTCCTACTCACAGGGTTCAGACCTATGACCCTGAGAGGAATGGTGAGGAGAGAAGACTTGACCTCGATTTGATCAAAGAGAGAAGGGAAGACGTAGGAATTAGGCAGGCATCTTACCAACATAGAACAACAAAATTCTATAATCAAAGGGTAAAATCAAGACCCATAGCTGTAGGAGACCTGGTGTTGAAGAAGACATTGCGAAAAGCGAACAAGCTTCACCCGAATTGGCATGGCCCTTACAAAGTGATTGAGGAGGTTGTGCCCGGTACCTACATGCTAGAAAAACCTTGAAGGGGAGCCTTTTTCTAATCCTTGGAATGTCGATCATCTAAAGAAGTATTACATATAATGTTGCAAGAGTTTCCATGTAAAATGTATCATCTTATGAAGAGACTATTAATGAGAAGATCGGTTCCCGCGTCAATTCTTGGTTCATTATGCTCTAGTGGTGAATATTTATGAGGGTAACATCTTAGTTGATGACCTCAGACCTTAACATCATTAACTTGGTGAATATTTTATGAGGGTAACCTCTTAGTTGATGACCTTAGACCTTGACATCATTAATTTGGTGAAGAATTTACGAGGGTAACATCTTAGTTAATGACCTCAGACCTTTAACATCATTAAATTGGTGAATATTTTATGAGGTTAACATCTTAGTTGATGACCTCAGACCTTAACATCATTAACTTGGTGAATATTTTACGAGGGTAACATCTTAGTTGATGACCTCAGACCTTTAACATCATTAATTTGGTGAAGAATTTATGAGGGTAAAATCTTAGTTGATGACCTCAGACCTTTAACATCATTAACTTGGTGAATATTTTATGAGGGTAACGCCTTAGTTGATGACCTCAGACCTTGACATCATTAATTTGGTGAAGAATTTACGAGGGTAACATCTTAGTTGATAACCTCAGACCTTTAACATCATTAACTTGGTGAATATTTTATGAGGGTAACATCTTAGTTGATGACCTCAGACCTTAACATCATTAACTTGGTGAATATTTTATGAGGGTAACATCTTAGTTGATGAACTCAGACCTTAAACATCACATTTGGTGATAAGGTCTGAGGTGAACATCATACTTTGACGACCTCAGACCTTGGACATCATTAATTTGGTAAAAATTATTTATGGGGATAACATCTTAGTGATGACCTCAGACCTTATAACATCATAATTTGGTGACAAGGTCTGAGGTGAGACATTATACTTGGATGACCTCAGACCTTAGACATAATATGGTGAAAAATTATGTTGAGACTTCAGACCTGGACACACATTGCATGACAAAGAAAATCATTTAAAAAACATCCAGCAAATAACGAAATAAAGCCCTCCTCAGAGGTTGATATAGACAAAGAGTTACAAGTTACAAGGTAACTGGGCTTGCAATAAGAGGTTACAGTTTGAAATGGATAATAAAAAGTTACAAAAAGCTTCATAAAAATGGCCTAAGGGTCTGTAGCTACATTGTGGGCATCCTCGGCCTCATTCCCTTGGCCGATGTTGGTCACCTCAGCCCCATCATCTCGGAGGTTGGCACCCTCAATATCTGTAACATCCAGTGGCGCAGTCTCTACAGGGGCAGCATCTTCCTCATCAACCTCTTGAAGGGCATGGACAAATTGAGAGTTAGTAAAGCCCAGACCAATGAAGTCAGAGGCTGTCAAACTCCCTGAGTCCTTCTCTTTAGCAGACGCCCATTTGCCAGTTTCCTTAATACCTCTTTCGAGGTATTCAAAGCCAAAGCTGATAAATTCATCAGAGACTTTGTAATTAGACAGGATCCCCTCAGAAGCATCCTCAAGGGCAGCTTTCACTACAGTATCAACCTTCTCCTGAAGAACGTCATCTTTGGCCTTTAGGGCAGATGTGTGTTCCTTCTTAAGCTTGGAGATATCTTTCTCCAACTGCTTGACCTTCTTGTCAGACCCTTCAAAGGCAGACTTCAGATGATCCACTTCTGCATTCAGCGAGTCTTGCACCTTCTTAGACTCTTTGCCTTTCTCAATGAAGGGCAACTTATTCAGAATCCAGTTGGCAAGATGGTGCATAGCAATGATGCCCTGCAAATCAAGAATCAAATGTATAAGTTCAAATTCAAAGAAGGGGTTACACTTCAAAATTAAATTGAAATTCAAATATTACCTGGATAGACCTGTGAAGAACAAATTCAACCAGCAGGGGAGTATCCATGGAGGGAAAAAAGCGTTTGTCAGCATCGGTCATAGCAAAGCCGATGGTATCCAACGCCTGCACATTGTGTCTTATTAGAATATTATTAATTTTCAGCTACTCCAAACGAGCAGCCAATGCATCGTCAGAGGATATGGGGATGGCCTTTTGGGCTTTACTCGGCCTCTGATCCTCGGGAGTAGAAGTTGTGGTTTTTCTATTCCTTGTGGCGTCGGCCTTAGACGTGTCGACACCCTATTTCGAGGGGGAGGAGGAGGTGCATTCAGACCTGTCTTTTTTACCAACTTCGTGAGACTAGGGGCAGGCATCTCACAGATATCATCTGAAATTCCTTCAGGGTGCTCTGCAAATATAAAGGTTTGAGTTAGAAAATCAAAAACATAAAAAGCCAGAGGTTTAACTTGTTGAAATAATAAAATAAGCACTTACAGAGCTTAGTCAAAGGACTCCCCCCCAAGGCCAGTCTCGGAGAGATAGTAGGGGGTCATCAGATGTTCAAACTTGACCAACAGACCATGCTCCCCCTGATCTTGAAGGTCTTTTACTTTTTGGAGATTATTTTGGCTTAGCCCAGGGTCGGCCCTGGCAGCCATTGACACCTTGCCCCACCTCAGGGGTATCCTCGGCTCTAAGTTCGAAGAGGGGACACATGGGCCAAATTCCCACGCCCCTGAGGCGAAGAAATATCACGATTTCCAATTATGATTTGAAGTTTGGGTAACCTGCAATATCTTCGTAGCTGACTTCCGAGCTAAGAAATGGTAATAGCTCTGATGATTCCTAGTAGAGGAAGGGATGTAGCATCCAGAGAAGACCTGGACAGGAAGGTCTGAATGGTGGACTGCCTTCCATAAAACTATAGATCCAATTATCACCCTCCAAGCATTGGGGGGTAACTAGGAAGGAGCTAAGTTAATATAGGACAGAATGGCCCTAATGATGGGATGAATAGGCAGACGAAATCCTAACTTGAACATCTGCTCGTTCAAGCAGATCTCACCATATCGACTTCCAAAATCCCTCTCTACCCTCAGAGGTCTCCTAAGTTTTATGGAGGGACTTATGGAATACAGATGCCTAAATGCAAGAAGGTTGAGCTCGCTGACAGTGCTCTCTATCTCGGTCGCCTCCGAGGTGTCAACATCTCTCTCACACTCATCGTCCTCGTCTCGATCAACATCGGCTAGAGTGGATGAGGGATTACCTTCAGGGAACCTGTGAGCAAACTCAGCCCCTGTAGAAGTCGATGGGGGGATAACATTAATGATAGTAGTAAAGGCTACGTTTGGTTCGACAACTTTAACGTCTGAAGAGGTCCGCGATGTGCTAGATTTATTATGGGATGAGACGTGGCTCGAAACCTCGGCTTGATCAGGGACCTGATCCTGTCGAATGGAAAAGTCCATGGCCTCTTGAAAAGAGTCCACAGACATAGGGTCTGATGTGGACGACTAAGACTCAGACATGGGAGTAGTTTCAACTGCGACCTCTGCTGCCTTAACTGGTTCGGCTGGCTCAGGGTATATGACTTTCAGAGGGGGTGGAAAGATAGGTCTTAGGGGGAAGGCCTTCGCCCTATGAGCTTCCTCTTGGTCTCACTCTATTTGCCTAATCTTTTCTAAAGTCTTATCTCTGAGAGAGGGGAACTCTTCTAAAAGCTGATAAAGAGGTCTGATCAAATGGGGACGACCCCACACTTGTGGACTTAAGCTAAAAACAAACAACTTGGCTGGAACTGCCTAAGGATCAAACTGGGTTTTTTGAAAGAAGAACGATCAAGAATAGTTCACCAAAAAATGCATAAACTCCCCAGAAAACTCACAAACTCGCCAGGAAATGCAAAAAATAGGAATTAAAGGTTGGAAAAATGGAGAAGAAGAGGTAATAGATGATACCTGTTGGAATGAAAGGAGAGGAAGGGAAAGGTTGGCAAGAAAATCCACCAAATGCACCCTTAACCGAGCTCTTATAGAGAGAGAGAAAACAGAGAAAGCTCAGGCGAGAAAATGAAGAAATGAAGAAGAAGGGAAGGAAAAAGGGTTTAAAACCTTGATATTCTCTTGCACGCATCCCAAGGCCCATCATTGCCTTCGGATCCCAAAATGCTGTCATCATTGAGCTTGCCAGGCACGCCAACTACTTCAGTAGTCGACATTTGTCAAGAAAATATTGGCACTAACAGAAATCCAACCTCGAACATGCATACCCCTTAGTCACTTGTTCACGTAGGCAACTAAGGACTGGGGGTGATTAATATTACCTATATGTATCCAACAGCTCATAGACATCAATGCCAGGGAGATAGCCAAGGTTGGAAGGGCCTTAGATTGGCAACCAGCGGTTTTTTCCTAATCAAGGTCGGCCATATATGACGTTACTAGTTACCTCACAGTCAGACAGCAGTTGAGGTCTTCATAATCCATAGTACAGTTATTCATTAGTTCGTCCAAGGCTGGCAACCTCGGCTGGGTGCAAGCCGAGGTTGCAAGGACTACATCATCATAACCAACTTCGATTGAGAATCATCCGGTGTTCCAAACCTGTTCCTGCATAACCTCGGCCCAGGCCGACATTATGGCTCCATTTGTCTTACCTCAACTTCACATGAGCCGAGGCCATTATGAATTATCTCGGATTGGGCAATAGCCAGACTTCACCAACCTCGTACCCTTCCAGACCGAGGTTGGTACCAATCATAGATAATCGATCCTTAATTCGCATATGTGTGGCTGGGAACACGTGTACACAATCAATTATAACAAATCAATCCCCTCACGTGGGGGAATATTTCATCATCATTCTCTACATGTGAATGTCTTCATCAGATTGGCTAGATCAACACATACATGCTAATTGCATGCATAGGGGGTGCATTACACCCCCCACACACTATATATACTCGCCTTCTCCTACCTGTATAAGGATCCCAAAAAGGACAACCCTAGAAAAACTGTGTCAAATTATACAGTAGAGAGAGAAAGCTTGAGAGATTGTATCCATGGCCATTAGTGCCTTCGTTCAGTGGTATTAGTCACGTACACTCAAAGTGGACGTAGTCCATATTGATTGAACCACTTATATTCAAGTGTTCATCCTCTTCTCCTCACCTCCTTCTACTATATATGCAGATACTCTTGTGCTGCCATTGTTATCACTAGTTTGAGCTTACAAATACCTTGACTGGTGGTGCTGTTTCCAGCATCATCAGTGCACATATGGTATCAGAGCGTAACTAGACAACTTTGTGATCCTCTTCTTTTTTTTTCTCCCCAAATCTATGGACAGTTCATCATCTTCTTTCCTAAGCCAAAATATTCCCCATCCTAATTTGAATAACAGACTTACCAACACCAACTATGTGTTCTGAAAAAATGACTCCCTTTTTAAGTGGACGGAATATATTGAGATTTTTGGATAGTACATATCCATGCCCAACCTCTATGATTTCCACATGAGACAAAAAACCATTAAACCATAAGACGAAGCATGGATACTACAAGACGAAATGGTTATAAGCATGCTAATTTCCTCTTAAACTGATTAAATTCTACCGGTCATTGTTGTCTTAGAAAACTTGCACCAAATCTGGACTATTTTGAGGGCTGCTCTTACCTCCATCCCATACCTATATCCTTAAAATCATCGTCAATTTGACAACTTAGAAACTCTAATTTTTCCTCTGTCACGGCCTTTCTTTATCAGGGCCGACTCTAGGCATAGGCGGGTTAGGCGGCCGCCTAGGGCCCCGATTAATTGGGGCCCCTTCCGGGGAAAAAAAAAATTAGGTATAAAAAAAAGGTATTAAAAAAATTAGGTTTAAAAAAAATAGTTGTAAAAAAAAAGTCTCCCCAAAAAAATTAGTTATGAAAAAAATTAGAGTTATCACTTAAAAAAAGGCTCTCAAAAATAAATTTGTTCTAGTTAATATAAACTCATACGCTAAACCCAACAACAATATAATAACCCACCCACACTAAAAAATAAACCCATCATCATAACCCAACCCAACCCAACCCAACCCAACCCATTTACTTATTATACTCTAACCCTAACTCTTCCATTTCTCTCACTCACTTTCTTCGCTCACTCTTCTTCTCTTCCTTTCTTCTTCTCTCTCACTCACACTACTCTCTTTCTCTACTAACCAAAGCAAGAATAAACCATCTCTTACCTCCCTCCCAAAACCCGTAGCCGCCACTGCCCCCCCCCCCCCCCCCCAAATCTAGGGTTTTAATTTCTTCAATTTTAGAACGTTCGGGTTTGATTGTCGATTGGGTGGAGCTTGTTTGTGTAAGTATATATTATTCATTGCTTTGTGACATCCCACTATATAAATTTGTTTTTTTTTCTACTAATATTTGTGTTGTGTTTTTTTTTGTAGATTCCAATTTGTTATTTGGGTAATTACAAATTAAAAATTGAGATTCCTCTCAAATTGATTACAAATCAGGTTCTGTTGTTCATCTTTAGCATTTTTCTTTAATATTATTTGTCAATATTGTTGAGAATCTTGTGATTTTGTGATTAATTTTTATTTTTACAAATTACACTTGTTGTTGTGTGAATATGTCTACTAAAAAATATTCCCCCGGTCACGAAAAAAGAAAAAGGAAAAAAAATTGAAGAAGAAACATCAAAACGGGTGTTATAATATATTAAAAGAATGGATTGTATTTTTCCAAACACTTGGATTGCCTATATAATAGTTTTGACAATACCCGTTATGGTTTCCTCGACCGAGAGAAGTTTTTCAAAATTAAAATTAATAAAATCTTACCTTTCGTTCTACCATGTCACAAGAAAGATTAAATGGATTAACCAATGTATCAATTGAAGAAAATTTGTTAAAAACAATAAATTTTGATGATTTAATTGATAGTTTTTCATCGAAAAATACGAGAAAAACACATTTTCTTTAAAAAAATTAATATAAAGGGCCCCAAATTAATTGTTTGCCTAGGGACCCCTAAAATTTCAGAGCCGGCCCTGTTCTTCATTGTGAAAAATTTATTTTGTATGAACTCACACTTGTGATCTGAACTCTCTCTCCTTCTGAATTTAACATCTATATATTCAAGGTCTTAACCCAAAATTCAAAGTTCTTTTCACTACACTCTCATTACGTCCCACATCGGTATCCGTTTCCGAATTCCATTTCCTTCTTCTTAGTCATAAATTCATCCCTGCCGATTCCTTTTCTTTTCTCACCATCCAAGATTCACCCAATGCAACCTCTAATCTCCCACCCTCATCATCTACTTCCTATTACTATCAACGTAGTGTATCCTCCTTTTCCATAATCCGTGGTCGTGGCGGTCGTGGTTATGGATGCGATGTCTCAAATTGATATTTCTCCAATAGCTCTCCAAATCCCCATTTTTCTAAGAGTAATTCTACATGTACCTCATTTTTAGACCACATTGAAACTGCATGCCTATGTGGCATGCGAATATTGGTTAATTACGCTGGCATGGACCGACGTCCATAGAGAATTAACCAATTTTTGCACACCACGTAGGCATGCGATTTCAATTTGGTTTCAAAATGCGGTACACCTATAATTTTTGTTTTTCTAATAATAGCAAGAAATGTCAAATTTACCATGAATTTAGTCATATTTCTTCCACCCTCCACTATACACACCATTATCTCCTATTTCACAATCCCACTCCACTACCCATCTCTCTACCTACAATCACTTACCTGTCCTTCTTTCTACACTTTCCCCACCCTTGTCTCCGTGGTATTGGCACTGGTGCGGCGCATCATATAATGACAGACCTGCACTCTATTACTCATCCACATGAGTATCATGGCTCCAACACAATCCACATCGAAAACAGTAAGGGTTTACCTATTCAGAACATTGGTAACTTTATTTTACACACACGCAATACCTCATTTCATCTCTATAATATTTTGCATGTTCCTTCCATTTCTAAGTATCTTCTCTCTATTAAAAAATTTACTCATGATAATAATGTTTATTTTGAATTTCACCCCTCCCTTTTTGTTCTAAAGGATCGCACTTCCAAGAAAACTCTCCTCTACAAACCGAGTAACAACGGACTCTATACTCTTTCAGCATCCTTAATATCATCATCTATTACTGCATTTTGTGTCATCGAAGCCTCACCTGAATGTTAGCATCAACATCTTGGTCATTCTTACCATCTTGTCCATCGTCAAGTGCTGAGTAAAAATCATCTCCCATGTTCCTCTTACAGTTCAAATAATTTTTGCAATGCGTTGTAATTACCTCGCAAGCCCATGTGTAGTTAATCCATTTTACTTCTCTAACTTTATTTGGTTTATCCGGTTGCAGATTAATATAATGTGTGTAATATTTATGCAATTTCAATCGTATGTTTATTGCAAAATGAAAAATGTCCAAACTTATTGGGGTGGAAAATATCATAGATAAAATAAGTTCTTTACTAATTGGGGTATTAATTTTCCATTTTCACACTCACTAACAAGTTGGCTCTGTTGAACGTCGTAATTGTCATATTATTGAAATCAGGCTCACCCTTTTAGTGCAAGCGTCCATCCCTCAATGTTATTGGAATTATGCATTTGAAACTATGACATTTCTCATGAATCATATGTGTGGTGACAATTATTATGCAACACAAATAGATAAGAGAAACGCAATCATCAAGTAAGAGTAAGGAATGAAAAATGACAATCACACAACAAAGGATGTACGTGGTTCAGCAAAGATGCCTACGTCCACGGTGGTGCAGTCAGTATTATTGCTAAGTTCTCCGGAGAGTGATTATAGAGAATACAATACGTCCCTTACCCCGGACCTAGGGTTTATTATATACATGTTTATTTCAGTAAGTAGGGGTGTTGGACTCCCCCATGTTTTCCATCTCTTCCTAGAACCTCTCTTAATGGGAACATGAGAAGAGACTAAATCATATCGGTTAAGACATGGAGGGTATGGACTTTGGGCCGCCACAAATGGGCTACTCGTCCAGGCCCATCATTCTAATTTCGAGTACCCACAATTACCCCTAAGTTTGTTGGGCCACGCTTGGACTCAATAAATTTAACTGATTTGTCATAATGGCTCCTTTGTACATCGTGAAACTCTTCCCAAAGTTTGAGGACTGATTCTAGCGGCACCCGCTTCGTGTCCTGTGCACTATGATTAGCAACATTTCAAGGTTTTATAGATCAGCCATTTTTGGACCGTCGTTTCAACCTTCTCAGCATTCTTCATCATTCGAGTCTAACTTTCATCTTGTAAGTCTCTTGTGCCTTCTCTTTGTATTTTCTCTTTGAATTTGTAGTTTTCTAGGGTTTCCCAATGGCAAAAATTGGTAATAGGTCGGTGTCTGAGTTTAGGAAGTTTTATAACATCCCAGAGTGGGTAGAGATTGAGTGTGTTCCCCCCCCTAGAAATGTTAGAGAAATAGAGGGTACCCATTGGATCCATGTTTTGATGCTTTCCCAAGGGGGACTTACTTTTCCTCCCAACGACTTGTTCTTGCACTTCTTTGGTTACTTCAATATTGTTCCTGCACAGTGTTCGCCCAATGTGTGGAAGATAATTAATGGAGTCCATATAATCAATCAGTTATATGGTACCAAGTTAGGGCTTGCCGAGGTCTGTTTTTGCTACTCTTTTTCTCGAACTAGTTCTGGTGTTCTCTATCTCAAATCCAGGAGCCCTGACAGGGTATTGGTAGTAAACCTACCTGATTCCCATAAGTATTATTGGCAAGAGGGTTTCCTTGCTAGAAACTGGCAGTTTTCTCCCCAGTCTGAAAGGTCGGGGTCTGATAGGTTCTCTGTTACCTTTTATGGGGAATAATGCATAGGTAAACTTTGCTCTGTTCTTTCCATTTTTGTTGATTTGTGATCTTTCTGATTTTTATCTATTTTTTCTTCAGCGAGGTTGAAGAACTTGGAACCTGCTCTCAGCGAGGTTCGTCTCTCTGATTTGGTCAAGGCCTGGAATATCAGGGAGACCTTAGCTGACGGCGAGCATCCCCGGCCCGCTGCTTTTTTGCTCGAAAATAAGAACGTTGGTTCTAGTTTTATAGGGAGTCCGGTAGACAGTATCCCTGAGTTTGATACCTCTGAAGAGACTATTGTTGATCCTATTCAGTTGGACGAGGAGGAGAGCAGTTCTGAGAGTGATATCACAGGTTGTGCTGAAGGCAACTTTGGTGAAGGGAGCTCCGGTGGTAGTAGCTCTTCTAGTTCGGAGGAAGTTTTTGAAGCTCGAGAATCTTAGAGCACATCCAGCAGTTCAAGCGAGGAGATGGTTCCTCCAAGGAAAAACCTAATACGGGATGATGATGACGATGATCACGTGCTCCTCGCTCAGCGGTCAAAGAAGCAGAAGTCCAGTACTGGGGCTGTAGCTACTGGCTCTCGATCTTCTACTCAAGAGAAAGAGAGGAAGAGGAAAGAGGAAGAGCATATGAGAGAGAGGGAGAGAAAAAAGGAGGAGGAGAGAAATAAGATGGAGGAGAAGAGGAGGATGGAGGAGAGGAGGATAATGGAGAAGGAGAAATAGGAAGAGAGGAGAAAGATGGAGTCAAGGACGAAGGTTGGGAAAGCCTTAGTCTCGGTGTCTGCTTTGCTCGAGGGAGCCTCAGTTGTTGTTTACCCTCAACTGGATCCTGCGCTGCTCGAGAGGGCAGTTCTTCCAGTAGATCGCCAGAGGGCGCTGGGCTCTGATCAATTGGCCCTACAAGCTAGCCAGAGGCTAGCCCTGGTAAGATCTTTTCCATTTTCTAACGCTTTAACAAGTTTTGGTTATTTCTCCTTCCTGATCTCTTCTTTGTTTTTGGCATTTTGTGACGAACTTCACCGTGCTCTATCGCTCTCGCGACGAGATGGTGAGAAGGAATGGTGAGCTGGAGTAGCAGAATACTGCTTTGGAAGTGAGGGGTACTCAACTGGAGGCTGATTTAAAGACTACTGATGCCGCCCGAGTTTCCTATGACCTGGCCCTCATCAATTCTAATAGAGAGAGGGATGCGGCGGTTAAGGAGCTGAGGTAGGCCTATGACCTGGTCTGCTCGAGCAAGATGGCTGTCGTAGAGGAGAACAAGGTGATGACCGAGTAGATAAAGGAGAAAGTGTCCCAGGCAGCCACTATCAAGGAGGATTCATACAACTCCAGGTGGACTACTTCATATGAAGATGCCGAGGTCCAGATAGGCTATATCAGCCGTCCTAACTTCAAGAAGGGTTGGAACAAGGCCCTTTTAGCTGCTGGTGTTGATGTCGACTCTCCTTTGTTCGACGAGCATGACCCGGGTCCAAAGCTGACTGTGGATGAAGAAGCCCCTGCCCCTGCCATTGAAGGCGTTGAGCATGTCTCCCAGATATTTCCTACCAGGGTCATTTCTGCTCAGGCGACAAAGTTTACCCCTGCTAAGGGGGATGCTTCTATAATCGCTGAAAAGGGGAAGCATCCAGCTACCTCTGGGCAGCCTGAAGTTGCTAATTAGTTATCATCTAGGGTTACTTTTCTTATATTTGTTTGTAACTTTTCTTTTTACTATTCGATGTACTTTAACCCTTATCAATGAAAAGGTTTCTTTTTCCTAGTGCACCGATTTGTCTTTCTTTTCGATGCCCTCTTATGTCTTTGTAGTTGATTGAAGTAGAAGAGTATATTCCTGCCACATCTCAATTGGGCAGGACTCTTGGTCCTAATGCAAATCCTCAAGTTTGCCAGGCCTTTGTTAGGCTTTGCAAATCTCTTAGGTCAATGAATCAAAAGTATAAGGATCAATCTCAGCTTGTGGACAAGTTGAAAGATAGGCTCCAGGAGATAGAAGAGGTTGGTGCTTCAGTGCAAGAAGAGGTGAATGCACTGAGAGCAAAGCTTCTCGATGCTTCTGAGATCAACCAGGTTGGGGAAATTCTTCAGTAAGAAAATAAAGCTTTAAGGAGAGAGGTTTTGCGTCTTAGGGAGCATGTGCCGAGCACTGCTCCTGTAGTATTGTGAGGATCTTCATCGTCGCGAGCTAGGGCTGTCTAGAGTGACGTTCCTCCTATGCTGTGAGGTTCTACTGGTCCATCCGTTCCGTGAGCTGGGAGGATCCCCAGGAGTTCAGATAGGGAAATAGAAGAGCTTCACGGTGATGTCTAGCAAGCATATGTGATCGCTGCTAGGCTTCAAAGGGATGTTACTCGGCTGCGGAACCTATTTAAAAAAGGACCTCGACAAGTATGGGTCGACGGTTATGACCAGGGATGGCTAGATGCTCCCACGAGGCTGATAGAATTTGAAGAGCTTGCCTTCATCAGGGGTCGGTTGAGTTCTTTCAAGGAGATGCAAGTCCCAAGGAACTCAATGCTCTGGTATCGCCATGAAATATCTCCTTCCACTCGGATTCCCAATCTCTTCCGGAGAGATGAACAGTGGATACCTATCGATGTCATCCCTCGGCAGCTATTGGAGTCGTATGCTAAAGAAGTCGAGGAAGAGTTAGTTCCTGCTCCTGATGATGGTCGAAAAGCTCAAGTGGCTGATTATCTCGTTCAGAGGCCTCACCCCCACTGAGATTTTGCCAGTAGTTACTCTGTGTATTTTGTATTGAAGTGATGTTATGTCAATGTTTTGGGCGAGCTCGCCGACTAAACATGTATTTTACTTGTTGTAAATATGGTGGATTAATATAAAATTTATCTTTAGGGCTAATGTAGCCGACTAAACAAGTGTATTATATTCTCCATACTTTATGATCTCTAAATTTGTATTATTACGCAAGTGTCCTTACAGTCCAGTATACTATCGAGATACCATTGTGCACCACTTTACCTTTTAGGTCGTGTCATCACACTCCCTTAGGCCTAAGGGTGGAAATTGGCGAGGACACACCTGGTGTTGGATGCTCTATCCGATCAGGATTTTATTCAACCAAAGATGGTTTGGAGACCAGTTTTAATTTGGCCATATTGCCTAAGGATCTCCTGTAGGGCTTCATATATTACCAGGGCAATGCTAAGAGGTCTTTCGTGTTTCATAACGAAAACCTGAGGAGGGGCATTTCCCTGCTATGGTGTAATGATTAATATGCCTGTCATTTGGAAAAGGTGTGTGATAAAGCTTATATAAGTGTTACTTATTAGAACGCAACCGTTAAATGACTTTTATTAATGACAAGGAAAATGAACTACTAGTTTCACAGGAAAAGCATAAAAGAAGAATCTAAAAATAGAATTTCTTGAGATTGGATGCGTTCCATGCTCGGGGGATTTCTCTGCCTTCCATCGTTTCTAAGTGATAGGCTCCTTGCAAATTGTCTCTTGTTATCTTGAATGGTCCTTCCCAGTTTGGCCCTAATTGTCGTCTGATGGTTTCACTGTGCTGCCCAGGACTTTCCTTAGGACATAGTCCCCAACTCAAAATGTTCTTAGGTTGACCCTCTTGTTATAATGCCTTGCGAGCTGTTGCTGATAGCTCGCTAGTTTTACTAGGGATAACTCTCGGTGCTCGTCGGCTAGGTCGATCTCAACGAGCAATGATGCATCATTATGGCCCTGGTTGACAAGGCTGGACCTCATTGTTAGCCATCTGACTTCTAATGGGATGACTGCTTCCATTCCATATGTCAGCGAAAATGGGGTCTCCCCTGTTGTTCGTCGTGAAGTGGTTCGGTAAGCCCATAGAATATGTGGTAATTCATTCACCCACGCTCCTTTGGCTCGCACTAATCGCTTCTTTAATCCGTCGATCACAGTTTTGTTGGAAGCCTCGGCTTGGCCATTGTTCTGAGGATAGGCCACCGAGCTGAAATGGTGTCTGATTCCATGTTCTTTATAGAAACTATGAAAAGAGCCGCTCTCGAACTGCATTCTATTGTCGGTGATGATGGTTCTAGGATGCCAAAACGGTTATATTTCTCCATATGAACCTTATCATATTTTCATCTCGGATGTTCGTTAGGGGTTCTACCTCGATCCATTTATTGAAGTAGCCAGTCGCGACCAGCAGATACTTGCGATTGCCGATAGCGGTAGGAAGTGGTCCTACGATGTCCATCCCCCATTGGGCGAACGGCCATGGGATGTATAATGATTTTAGGTTGCTAGCTGGTTGGTGGACCATAGGAACGTGAAGCTGGCATTTGAAGAACTTGCGGACATACACCGCAGAGTCCATTTGCATATATGGCCACCAATAGCCCTTCTTCATTGCTTGAAAAGCCAGATATCTTCCTCCAATATGGCTTCCACAGATTCCTTCGTGAAGATCATGTAAAACTTTCTCGACATCCTTTGGGTGAACGCATTGTAGGTAGGGACCGAAAAACGATCTCTTGTATAACCTGCCCTCAGGAGATAAGTGAAAGTGAGAAGCTTTGACTCTTATCTGGTGAGCAGTCTTCTTATCATCTGGAAGTGTGCCATCCTTCAAATAGTCCATTAATGGGTCCATCCAGCTGGGTGCAAACTTAATTCGGAGCACCTGCTCCACGCTTGGTAGCTCGCTGTTACGGTTAATGCTCGGGTGAGAGAGGAAATCGATGGGGATTGTCCTTTTTAAGTCAGAATCAATTGCTGAGCTTAGGGCTGCTAGGGCGTCAGCATGGTTGTTCTGCCCTCTGGGAAACTGCTGGACATTGATCTCTTCGAAGCTCGCCATCAGCCTTTTTACTAAAGCGAGGTACGCTGCCATTCTTTCATCTTTTGCATTATAATCTCCACTTATCTGATTAGAGACTAATTGAGAATCGCCGAACACCTATAAATGCTTTCCTCCCAAAGTGTGCGCCTTTTGGAGGCCGGTAGTTAAGGCTTCGTATTCTTCTTCATTGTTGGAGGCTGCAAATCCAAGACTGATTCCTTGTTCAAGGATTGTATCCTCTGAACTAATGAGGACAATGCCTACACCTGGCCCCTTTGAGTTCGAGGCTCCATCAACGAACAATTTTTAGGTTTCCTTCGTTGCGTCGTTCCCCTTTTGTCTTGTTGGTGGAGGTTGGTTGAAAGGCCGCTCACCTGTGAATTCGGCTATGAAATCATCAAGGATTTGCCCCTTGATTGCGTTCCTTGGTTGAAATTAGATGTCAAATCATCCGAGCTCGACTGACCATTTAGACAGTCTGCCCGAAAAATTCGCCTTCCTTAGGATTGCTTTAAGGGGGTGTGATGTAAGGACGATTATAGTGTGGGCTTTGAAATAGTGCTTCATCTTCCTCAAAGCCACTACTAGTGCAAAGGCGAGTTTCTCCAGTGGTAGGTACCTCTGCTCCGCGTCTAGTAGGGTCTTTCTCGCGTAATAAATGGGGTACTGGATTCCTTTAACTTCGCACATTAATGTAGAACTGGCAGTGTGGTTGGAAACAGAGAGGTACAAGTACAAGGGATTTGCTTTCTGTGGTATGACGAGCAGTGGTGGGGAACTGAGGTAAGCCTTGAGCTCGTCTAGTGCCCGCGAGCAATCTTGGTTCCATTCTACCGTTTTGTTTCCCTTTAGAGGCTGGAAGAAAGGCTTGCACTTCTCGGAGGACTTTTAAATGAACTGGTTTAAGGCAGCGAGCATACAGATGAGCTTTTGTATGTCCCGGATCGTGCGAGGAGGTTGTACCCTGTTTATTGCATCGATTTGGTCTGGGTTGGCCTCGATGCCTCTCTTACTGACCAAGTACCCAAGAAATTTTCCTGACTGGAAACCGAAAGAACACTTGCTCGCGTTAAGTTTCATTCGGTATTTCCTGAGGATTTCGAAGGTTCTTGATAGGTCTGAGAGGTGGTATTCTTTCTTCTTGCTTTTAACGAGCATATCATCGATGTAGACTTCCATGGTGTCTCCCATTTGACCCTTGAGCATCTTGGTGACCAGCCGCTGGTAGGTTGCCCCTGCGTTTTTGAGCCCGAAGGGCATGACCTTGTAGCAATATAGTCCAACTGAGGTGATGAATGCTATTTTGTCCTGGTCCGGGGCATACAGAGGGATCTAATGATACCCGGAGTATGCATCTAGAAAACTCATTCTCTCGTGAGCTGCAGTAGCGTCTACCAGTTGATCAATTTTTGGGAGGGGGAAACTGTCCTTAGGGCATGCTCTATTAAGGTCGGTGAAGTCGATGCAAACTCTCCACTTTTAGTTGCTTTTTGGAACTACTACTGGGTTGGATAACCATTCGAGGAATTGTACTTCCCATATGGATCCTGCATCCAGTAGTTTTTCTACTTCTTTTTCTATGGATTTTGCCTTCTCGGGTGCAGTTCGCCGTGCCTTCTGTGTGATTGGTTTGAAGGTGGGATCGATGTGAAGCTGATGACAAACCATATTAGGATTAATTCCAGGCAGCTCGTATGGTTCCCACGCGAAAACATCTACGTTGCGTCTCAGCAGAGTTGTCAGTTCCCTTTGTTCCTGGTCAGTGAGAGAGGCTCCAATCAAGAAAACTGTCACTGT
Source organism: Sambucus nigra (assembly GCA_949130495.1). Lineage (NCBI taxonomy): Eukaryota > Viridiplantae > Streptophyta > Magnoliopsida > Dipsacales > Adoxaceae > Sambucus > Sambucus nigra. The sequence continues at coordinate 467,048,740 of OX422220.1, read as the reverse complement.
CGCTATCCCCAGTTGTAACCTCTACCAGGTCTTCGATGACCCGTTCAGAGGGGAGGATCCTGGTCTCCTCTACTCTAGGTCTTTCGTATTTTAATTGATATTTAGAAGGTGTCAGACCTTCTTGTTCTTCAACTTTCTCGCTGGCCTGATTGGACCTCTTCTCTTGCCTTGGTCGGATGGCTGCTATGAAACACCTTCTTGCCATTACTTGGTCGCAGTGGATCTCCATTACTCCTCGTTCGGTTACATACTTGAGTTTCTGATGGTAGGTCGAGGAGACAGCCTTCATCGCATGTAGCCATCCCCTGCCGAAGATGTCTTGGTATGGAGAGTCGATGTCAACCACTAAAAACTCAATCATCTTGGAGACGTTTCCCACGCGTAATGGAAGTACAATCTTTCACAGGGGCATAGTTATTTTTCCAGTGAAACCAACTAAAGGGACAGTAGCTTCTTTTAGGTCGGCGACGCTCAACTTCAATTTTCTGAATAGGTCGAGATACATTACCTCGGATAAGCTTCCTTGGGCGATGAGCAACTTGTCGACATCAAAGTTAGCTATCCTGAGGGTAATGACCAAAGCATTGTGATGTGGGGTTCTCACTCCCACCAAGTCTTCATCTGTGAAAACAATATGCTTATTATAGTTGGCGTCATCTGCTCGCCGATGCTTTCCTGACTGTGACTTTGCCGGATCGATCTGAAAAGCTTGCATCACCACTGTAAGCTTCTTCATTTCCATTCGATCTAAATTTCCTTGGATCTTCTTGGCATCAGATGCCCCGTGAATTACCCCGAACTCATGTCCAGCATCATCATCGAGTACGTTGTCAGGTCTCGCCTCTCTATTGGCAGTCGCTTTCTCTGCCTTCTTCTCCATAAATTCGTTCAAATGCTCTAATTGGGCTAGCTCTTCTAGGTGGGACTTAAGAGATTTGCAATGCTCAGTCTGATGTCCTCCCTCTTTGTGAAAGGCGCATCTTAACGCATTTTTCCTCTTCGAGGGATCTCATCCCATCTTCCTGGGGCACTTGATGAATGGCTCGTCTTTGATTTTTGCGAGAATTTTGTAAATTGGTTCTTTGAAGACGGTGTTGACCGCTTGAAATGCTTTCGACACGCCGTTGTTGCCTCCGTTTTTGGAGCCATTTTTTCCCCCATTTCCCCCCCCTTCTTTTAGTTCTCAGTTTTGTCACTGCCTTTGGCAGCGAGCTTAGTTCGACCGTTTTCCGCTGTGCCGAGGCGGGTCACATCTTCCACCTTGGCATACTTCTCGATGCGGGCCATTAGGTCATCGATGGTCATGGCTTCTTTCTTTATCAAGGATTGGTACAGAAGGGAAGAGCTGGGTATCCCAATTTTAAAAGAGGCCACTGCCACTTGCTCCGAACAGTCCTCGACCTCATCGAACAATTCCCAGTACCTCTTCGCGTAGTCTTGGAGGGTCTCTTGGGGCGTCTTTTTCATTGTCAGCAGGGCATCCATCCTTTTGGGATGGGAGTTACTAGTAATGAATCGGGCCGTAAAGAGCTCGGCCAGGGATTTGAAACTTCTGATGGACCAGTGGGGGAGCCTTTCGAACCATTTCTGCGCCACATCATGCAGGCTCGAGGGGAAAATTCGGCACATTAGTGCATCTCGGTGGTTCCAGAGGGTCATGGCCTATCGGTACTACTTGACGTGATCAATGGGATCAGTCTTACCGTCATAAATTTTGAACCTTGGAATGGCAAACTTCTTAGGGGCTTCTTCTTCCTCAATTTACCTCGAGAAAGGTGATTTCATCTGAGTGTTGAGATCTCGCCTAGCGAGTTCTCGGGTCGATCTGGCACCGTGATAGGCAGTATATTGGTCCATCTCCCTTCAGCCCAGATTTCGTATGTTCTCGTTGCTACGATACTGGCATCTGTGGTTGCGAGCTAGTCGCAGTTGCTCGAGTAGGTCGTCCTCTGACTCGTTTCCCTCGGCTCTCTGGGATCCACGCCTGGGGTTCCTTCCTCGGCTGCAAGATTTTCTCGCCTGAGGGCTAGGAGTGTGGTACAGACGTTTCTTGGTACTACGATGGAGTTCTCTCTCCATTCTTTCTGATCTCCTTTTGAGGCGATCGTTCTCAGCCTCGTGCTTGCTAGAAGACTCCCTCTGCTCTTGGAGCCTTGCCTCGTATGCATCAATCAACCTGGATATCTACGTGGATCTCGCTAGTCCTTGTCTTTCTTCCGAGGCTAGCCTTTCTGGGCGAGCCCTATGATCTGAACGCCGAACTTCAGACCTAATCCTACGAGGAGCAGGGGGTTCTTGAATATCCCCTGCCTGGGGAGCATTACTATTATGACCAGACATTTTGAACTCCTTTTTTGGTGTGGGCTTTCTCAGGGAACATAAACGTTCCCACAGACAACGCCAATTGTGGTGACAATTATTATGAAACACAAATAGATAAGAGAAACGCAATCACCAAGTAAGAATAAGGAATGCAAAATGGAAATGACACAACAAAGGATGTACGTGGTTCAGCAAAGATGCCTACGTCCACGGTGGTGCAGTCAGTATTATTGCTAAGTTCTTCGGAGAGTGATTATAGAGAATACAATATGTCCCTTGCCCCGGACCTAGGGTTTATTATATACATGTTTATTTCAGTAAGTGGGGGTGTTGGAATCCCCCACGTTTTCCATCTCTTCCTAGAACCTCTCTTAATGGGAACATGGGAAGAGACTAAATCATAATCGGTTAAGACATGGAGGGTCTGTACTTTGGGCCACCACAAATGGGCTACTCGTCCAGGCCCATCATTCTAATTTCGGGTACCCAGAATATGCATACTCATGTCTTATATAAACTCTCTCCTTTTGAACTCATCTATTCTATCTCACCTGATTATAAATTTCTCAAAATTTTTGGTTGTTTCGTCTTTCCCTATATTCTCCCTTACAACACGTATAAAACTAGTTATCGTTTCAAATATGTTATCTTTCTTGGGTAGATTCCTTCTCACCAGGGGTATCGTTGCTTGGACATTACAACTCATCGTCTTTACATTGCTCGCCATGCTCTCTTTAACTAAGCTCACTTTCCTCTAGCTACCCCGTATGATTCTAATTTACCATGAAACTCTTCCCTTTCGTAGTCACCTCCATGGACTACTATACCTCTCATTACTCCTCCATCCACCTTACTATAACCATGATCATTGCCTCCTCCCTATGTAACATCACAAGCACCTAGTTCCTCTATTATACCCACTTCTATAGTAGCTATAATACCTACTTTTTTCGGATTACTCCACACTAGTACGCAATATCATCCTCTCCCATCTCTTTCTTTTACATCGCTACCCACCAGCCCCACCCTTGCACCTCTTCTAATACCTTCCCTTCCCTTAACTTGGTTATTGGCTTAAAGTCTCCACCAAAACTAGTGGATTCATCCTCACCTCCTTCCTTATCCACATCCATCCCCCACTCTCATCCTATGGCCCTTCGCTACATAACTCTGCTAAACCCTTCTTACACACTTATTGTCGCCACTTCCTTACTTGTTTTTTCCCTTGAAACCAGATATTTTCCCACTACCAACAAAGACCTAAAATGGCATGGCTCCATGTTTAGTGAAATTAATGCACTAATAAAAAATGGTAACTGGTCTTTAGTACTTCCTGATTCATCCATGAATATTATTGGCAACAAGTGGGTCTTTTGCTTTAAACGTCATGCAGATGGTACCATTTATTGTTGTATAGCGCGTCTTGTCACAAAAGGATCTCATCAAGAATATGGAATCGACTGGGTTGAAACATTAAGTCCGGTTGTCAAACCCACTACGGTTTATATTGTGCTTTATTTTGCGCTTTCTAACTACTATTCGATATCGTAACTTGATTTAAATAATGCATTTTTTCATGGGCATCTCAGTGAAAAATGTCTACATGACCCAACCTCCCAGCTTCACTTATCCCAATCACCCGATCCATGCTTGAAATATCCATCGTGCCTCATAGGGCCTCAAGTAAGTATTGCATGCATAGTTTTAACATCTTAATTGGATCTAAGATGTATACATATGCTTTTATTCTCCATATCACCATGTGTGTTACCTTAAATTTAATTTATGTGGATGATATTTTGATAATAGGTAATGATAGTTCCTCCATTGAGTTACTTATTTAAGTCCTTGGCAAAGAATTCTCATTAAATAATCTTGGCTCCCCCTTTATTTCTTAGTTATTGATGTCATCTCCATACCTTCCGGGTTACTACTCTCCCAGAAATGATATGTTGACGATCTCCTAAATCAGATTGGTATGGATGTGTCTAAACCTCATCAACCCTCTTATGCATTATCCTTATAACTCTTTAAGACCATGGGAAAACCATTGCCAGATCCTACATTCTATCAAAAGGTCATTGGATCATTGCAATATACCACCCTAACCCATTTGGATCTCACAGTAGTTATTAACAAGGAGTGTCAATTTGTTCATGCCCTTATGAGTGATCATTAGACATTTGTGAAATGTATATATTACGATATCTTAAAACGACGACATTGTTTGGCCTCCATGATATCAAAGATTTGTGCTTAAATCTTCAAGTTTTCATAAATTTACATTAAGCCAGTTGTTCCAATGATTGTAAATCAACTGGAGGTTTTACAATTTATCTTCGCCCCACCATAATATCATGGTTTTCTCGAAAGCACAAAACTATCTCACAGTCGTGAACTGAAGCCGAATATAAGTTTTTCTCTGATATATGGACACAATCCCTATTGTCTGAACTTGGTCTCTCTTTACCTTATTCTCCTATTCTATGCTGTGATAATTTTGGTGAAACTTACCTCTCGTTCAATCCAGGTTTACGAGCTAGAACCAAGCATGCAGAAATTGACTTTAATTTTGTTTGGAACAAATTTTCCAAGCGTGAAATTCAAGTACAGTTTATTTCCTCACATGATAAAATAGCTGACATTCTCACTGAGGGCCTCTCATCATCAAGATTTCAGTTCTTAAGTGACAAATTGAAAGTTCTTGCTAGACCACCCTCAATATGCAGGGGGAGTCAAACCATATCTCTTCCAAAGAATCTCATCAACTTAAGAATACCTCATATCTATAGTACTCCGTATTTTTGCATACTTAGAATTTAATTAATTAATTTTTATTTTAAATTACACGAGTGATGTAATTTGATGAAAATAAATAATAATTTGTGCATTAAATATTAATCGAGAGAGTGATAATGATTAATATTATGTGTTAAAATTTGCTAAGTGAATAGTAAATAATTTATTTGAAATTGATACACGTCATAGTAAGTGATATTGTCATAATTGGAGTTTATCTCAATCGGGAGTCGCGTGTAGATTAATATGAGGTCGAGATAGGAAATTTATTAAGAATAACTCGAATAATGATTTTGAGGTCATGGATGGTTCCGAAAGAGTCGGACTAGTATACCCGGGGTACTGTTTAGGTCCCGGGGTAATTTTAGACTAAATCGGTACCATATGGGGGCATTGTAGTCATTTGGTAACCTAGGGCTAAGAGACCTACGAATTTCCAAAGACTTTATCAGCATATAGACGGGAGAGGCTATGGTTAAGAGGTTAGAAATTAAGGAGAGGATATTAGAGAAGAAGAAGAAGCCATTTTTGAAGCCTAAGAGAGAGTTCTTGAAGAGCTCAAGCTAATTCTTGTCCACCATCATCATTGGGGAGTATATTGGAAGAGAAGACAAGCCAATTCATCACCAAATCATGAAATCAGACCCACTAATCTAAGGCAAGTGTTTTTTTACAATTTTCTTTGAAGTTATAATACCCATGTGAGAATAGGGTTTAAAATATTAATATAAATGATGAAATTGGAAATTAAACTGATTTAAATTCATATGTTGGGTAGGATTTTGTGTAGACTGAATTTATGCATGTAAAGGATACGAAGTCATATCATCAGTGATGACTTAGATGAGAAAAATGTGGGTTTTATGTTGACTATACATGAAGAATAAGAAAATTTAGGATTTTGATGAATAAATGTCATGATCCGTTCTCGATGAGAAATTGTGATTTGATGTCGTAATTATGTTGGAAATCATCTAATACATGTAGATAATGTTTGGGATAATTGGTTTTAAGTTTGGTGAAGGATCATGTGAGTTATATTAAAGAAAATGGTGAAAAACGCTAAAACCCAACGAAGCAGATGAACTGCTACTATTCGAATCGATTCATCCTAAGGGAGAATCTATTCGGCAAGGCGAATCGGTTCGTCCCTAGGGCGAATTTATTCAGTTTGCCCAAATTTGACTATTCTTCCCTTTTTAGCCTAGAAGTCCTATTGTTTTGTCAGGAAAATTTTTGGGACTTTGTTAACATATAATGAGGGACTTATTATATTACAGTAGGCCTATGATGGGATTATGACTTAGTCTTAATGAGAGAATTAATGCGAGTATTCAACATTCATAAATGGTGACATAATTAATTCGAGAGAACGAGAATGAGTTACGGGGATTTCGAATGAGTTTATTTTATAGACGAGTAGGTTATGAATGAGTTAACTACTAAAGTTATGTAAGGGGTTACTATGACCCTTAGAGTAGAAAATAATATCCGGTTTAATACGATAGCAAGTTAAAAATCCTAAATTGATTCTACAGTAAGTATTCGTGTGATATATACTACGTACAGACTTTGATGTTGGGTTGGGATTATACCTACTCAATATATATGTGTGTGTATATATATATATATATATATATATATATATATATATATATATATATATATATATATGTTGTGTGTGGATACATATTATATGATTTGTGTTAAATGTGAATATACCTTCGCTGCCTACTATCAAGGAGGTTCCCACACAGTGGGCGATCGCACCTTGAGGATTCTAATGAGGTTTGAATTTGTGCTCCAGAACATAGAGCTTAGGGCGGCTCACTATATGTCGTGTATTAGTGAGACTGCATGTCATTTAGGTACGTTAGGTATGTGCGTAGCCCAAAGACTTAGAACTATGTCCGCCTTCATTGCTTGTTATTTGATTTTGGGTTCGAGGAGACATGTCGAACCAATAGTCCTTTATGTAATATGTCTCATACATGGACTTGATAGCAGAGTATTCATTATTAACGGTGGTTATCCTAAGGGACACCATAGTTGGATATATTAGTGTGTAAAATATATACTTGTATTAATATTCTATTTACCTATGACAGTAAACAGTTATATAATGTGTATTTGAAAGTAAACTAAGTACATAACCTTAATTAAATGATTAAATGATGACATATGGGGAGTGTTAATTACGATATTAATAACATACTAGAGATATTAATTCGGATAACGTATTGTATGGGTAGTATGGGTATTTACGCGTGTCGATAGTTTAGATAAACACTTATGTCTAGTTAGCTTGGGTAGTATGGATAGGTGGGCTAAGTAGAAAACGTTAGGCGTGCACTATAGATCAGAGGCGAGAAAACTCAAGAGAGTGTACGTAATTCTAACATTTGTAACTAGTAAATGATTTTTAAATTGTGCTAACTGTGACACCCCGACTAATTAAATACCGGGTAGCTACTCCTTTATTAAATCAATACAAAATGCCAAGTTGGTTCAGTTAATAGCATCACTGTCGAAAACATTTTTATAATTACTAACCACCTAGTATTTAAAAAGTAAGTTGCCAAATTTTAATTTAAGTCTGATTAACATGCAGTAAAAGAATAATGGAAGAACAACATAATCCATTCACCATAACGAAGAAATGAAATAACCAACAAATAGTAATAAGTCCGGAGGAAAACTCCTCACAACAATCCCACAACTGAAAATAATATGACAAGTCTGAATCCTGAATTAATTACAAATCAAAGTCTGAATAACAGAAATATAAAATGAAATGTCTCTAAAAGAAATAGGCGACATGCCCTACAACTGATGAAATCTGAATATAGAGTCAAGGAAAATGAAGCGTCTAATAGCAAGGCCCTGTAACTTCCACAACAGCTACAGCTCGTCACCTGACTGGAAATATTATGCATGGTGTCCTTGTGGCTGGGCACCTAAAAATGGTTTTTACAAAAAGATAGATTTGAAAGAAAACGGGTCAGAGCCCGAATGTGGAGAGTATTTTAAAAAACAGCAAGTGCTTTAATAACAATTAAAGCAATGAATGCAAGATACATGTTAGGACGTGCTCTCACATGAGATACTCACCTCTCGTCTAACAGTGCACTCCTAACGTTCCTGTACCCATACATGTGTTATTTATCTAACTAAACCATCATAAGTTCTAACCCAACTACTCGATTCACAATATGAATTCCCAATGTTATTACTTAAATAGATAGCTTTTACTTGAACTCGGATTCTCAATTGTTAGCATAACTGTTTACTGGAGGTTATCCCCTTATTTATCTTCTCATGGAGTTACTATAAATGATTCTCATAAATAAACATCATAATTCCTTTTCATTTCACCGTATATTATTCACATCATAAATATACAATATAAGCACTCCGAGGCTAAGCTGTGGTGCACACATACTCTGCTATCCATCCCGGTACATCACGTACATAAGGATTACAAATTCCGAATCTCTCAGGAATTGTTAGAATAAACACCACACACAAAAATGGAGGCGAACATAATTCTACATATCCATGGTCACGTACATACCTACGCTCCATAGTCAGTTGGTTTAATAACTCACAATTAAGTCATTCCCTTGAACTATGTCCTCTAGGTACCAAACTAAATCCGGGCACACAAGGATTAGAAGGCCCTAAGCGAACGTAAACCTCCCGTGATAGCAAGTATGGTAGGTATGTCATACACATAAGATTATATACTAAGCATGCACACATCTTAGATATCTCAATATTAATAAAGGTATTTTCTACATCCTTATACCATTATTCCAATTGTATACATTTTTAGTCTTCCGATAATATATAATGTAGACTGTCGACACATCTCATGTCATAGATTCTTATACTTAAAACCTATCTCAAAGGGGTTATTAAGTTTCCTAATATTCCCACATATTACATCATTATTCTCAAGGTCCTTACTTCTGCCCCAAACCTCAATTCATCAACTTATTCAAAATTATTCTATTAATCCTAATATTATCTCACTTATCGAGCTTCAATAGCTTTTAGAATAATTCCTCAAATTAAATTCTAATTAAGGTCCGAACTTTATAACCATACCTACTGGTCTTCCTTAAGTCTAAGGATATTCATAAGGTCCACAATAATATTTTCCAAGGGTTAACATCATTAAAATTTAACTAGGGAAATTTTACTCTTTCTGGGAAGGTCGATCGATCGATGGTGGTCGGTCGATCGACTGATGAATGTCAATCGATCGAACGCACCAGGTAGGCTGCGGACTGCTTCATTTTGCAGTTTTCAAATCAACCCAAAACACCATTAACAAGCATGAAACTCTAAGATAACATTATAATATCATCATACAACCATCCTACAACAGTGTTAACGTTCTAAAACCAATAATTCATCATTCAAGGACTTTGTATGGATCAAATCTTCATCAAGAATTCCAGTTTTCTATTTCTTTCAAGAACATTAATAAACTTCTTCTAAAATCCATTTTTAAATCATCAAGGGTCATAATTCTGAATTCATAATTCATTCAGAATGTTTCTACATGCAGTCCCTAACATAGTTCATAGTTTTACATCTTCAAATTCATGGGTCTAATCAATCTTCCAAGATAAATTTGATAATTTCCTAAACATGGAAAAGCATAGCATTAAATCAATTGGAATTAAACCACTTGCCTTAATCTTTCTCTGAATTTGAGGTTGAATCTTGAAGGTTGAATCTGTTCTCTCTCTCTCTCTGCAGAATTCTCCTCTTTCTCTCTCTCTCTATAAGTTCTTCTCAAGGTGATAATGGAGGTGGGGTTGGTTTTTGCCAAGTTTTAAAGTTTCTAACTTCTCCCGTAGCCCACTACCTAAATTGGGGTTGAAAATGGCTTAGTGGTCTAAGACTAAGTCAGATTTTTAACTCTAATTTTCGTGGGTTTTAATTACCCAATTTCCGAAATTACCAAACTACCCTTTTGGGTTACCGGTATGGCCTAAAAATGCCCCGGGACCCAAACTAAACTCCCGGCTAGTGTTTTCTGAATATTTCGACCCTTCCGGACTCGTTGGCGTGCTCAAAATGACCATACGGGTGATAAAAATAAAATTCACTTTTTAATTCAAATAATTATATTCCTGACGCGACTGTCACGCGCGTCCCAACAAAATTTTCCAAATTGCCGTATTTCAATCTCGCGACAATTTTAATAGTTCCAATATTCATATATTGCCATATATACACATTATAATCAAATACTAACTCACATCTCGTTAATATTGTATCCGGATTAATTTTCAATTAATACACATTTAATTCAATTAATCCCCAAAAATAAATATCACAAAAATACGGGGTATTACACTAACTACTTACTCAATGTTTTCAAAATGTTTTGGGATCTAACCCTTGCTATAAATATTTTTTAAAACCTTTTAGTTTCCCAGCCACGGGGACTCCAGACTTGATTATCTATTCCAGCGATGCGTAGCTGAAGCATATGTGGATGCATGCAGGATTTGGATTAGACACTTCATCTTTTCATTCCTGGATTAGGAACTCCGTATCTCCGTATCTTATTTATGGGTGTTTTTCCCTTTGCACTTTATTCAATCATTCAGTTCAGATTTGTATTGGAATTTATTTATTACCTGTTGGATTTATTATTTGGATTTGGGATTTGTTGTTAATGATTTATTCGGCAAGACATTTATTTATATCTTATGATGAATGGTTTAATTTAGTTTTTCTTATATATTGTCTATTAAATGAAAAGATAAAATTTTGATACCGGCTTAATTAACTAATAGGTGATTAGTAATTAATATTTTGGGCAGTGATGCTAAGGATGAACTAAATGGAAATCCTATTTAATTTAATAAAGGGTTGATCACCCGATACTTAATTGGGCGAGGTGTCATAATATCCCACAAATCTTGGAACAAACCGTAACCAACTCAAATAGACTATTAACCAAGACTCCTTTTGAATTCAGACACCTCTAATCGCATGTGCTATATATATATCTATATAATAAAGTAGGAAACTTATATATGTCATAAGCTTCAAGTGTGATGTCATCTATTTGAGTTTTTTTTGCACTTCCTAATTTACCCCTTACAAATTTAGATTCCCCCTATTTTAACACACTCTAATTTGTTCCCCCTTCCATTCAAAATTCAAACAGAAGGGTACAATAGTATTTTATCATTTTGGAGTTTGGACAGATTGTAACATTAGAAGGAATCTTTTACCGCCCAATCCAGTTCACATCTTTCACTTTAATTCAAACTCTTTCTCTCTATTTCTCTCTCCACGAACTCTCTCTCTCTCTCCCTAAGCCACGGAGGTTCGATTTTCTTCTTGCCGAATTTATTCTCTCTCTCTCACGATCCTCTTTGTTTATGTTTGTCTAACACAGATCTCTCTCACGATCCTCTTTGTTTATGTTTGTCTAACACAGATCTCTAACAGTTATAGTTTTTTTTCAGCAAATCATTGATATCTCTATGAGTTAAGATCCATTCCCCTGTTTTTTATTTTTTTTCAGGTCTATGAGTTAAAGATCTATTCCCCTGTTCTTTTTTTCCAGATCTATGAGTTAAGACCCAAGAAACTGATCACTATTGTTGACTCAATGGTTTTTTCCAGATCTACGTGTCAATGGTTTTTTTCAGATCTACGTGTTAAGAGCGTTCTTCACATGAAGAGTTTTTTTAGGTAATTTTTAAATTGTAAATGCGTCTCTTTGTAAGAGCGTTCTTCACCTGAAGACATTAATTTTCGGATTTATTTCAGGCTGTTTGTAAATGCGTCTAAAGTGTTACGACTTATTCTTTGAGGAGATCAACCATGCTGGCATTGACGGGATGTCGGTAGCAACAGAGGTTTTGAAGCTGGGAGTCAGAACATTCCCTCAAATATTGATCCTTGGTCTATAATCAGGGACGAAAAGTCTCTGATTGTATCAACGAACCGTTCATCATGCTTTGAGCGAACCAAAATAGCACTTCGCGTGGATGTGTTTTGTGACACATAGATGCTGGGGCATGAATATTGAACAAGGGAAGAACTACATAATATAAGTGTTGAACTGGGTTTATGGGTCTATGGTTGAACTGGGCTTATGGCTGGGTTATCTATGTTGAACTGGGTTGAGTTTGTGCGGCTATATACGGAGGTAGAACTGATTTCTTTTGTTCATTAAAAATCTTCATTTTTTCTATTAAGTGGGTTTATGGCTTTATGGTTGGGTTATATACATAATATCAGCATTGAACTAGAATTACATGGACCGAATTTTGTAAAATGTAGTTCGTGCGTGTATGGTTTCACCCGGACTGGGTTTTAGTGAGATGTAACTGTTTTCTTTTGAGTTGTGTATCCCAGTTATCAAGACGCTCTCTTAAAAACCTCACCGGCCATTCTTTCAAAATAGCTAAGCCTTAGATTCAAGAACCCAAATTCTCTTCTCTCCCGTCTTTCATGTCTCTTCTTTTTACCCTTCAAAATTCCCCACCGCCGATCTCATGATCAAGTTTCATGGTGAGAAAGAGTTAGGTTCATGGTGATAATCAGCTCCATGGTGGGTTATTTCATCGTAATTGGTATGATGGTTAATGGGTTCTTTTTATTTTTCATTCGATAGAAGCTAACAGATGGTTAACTGCCGAGTTTTGGGGGTCTAATAGTTAAAGGGCCTTTTTTCTTTCTTTTATCTTTTTTTCTTTAGTTGTTGATATAGTTTTCTTAAGGATGTAAAATTGAAAATATACAATGTTGATTTAGTTGTCAAACATAGCATTATCACAGTTTAGTTATTTACCAGAAGTACCGAAACTCAGACCCAACTCTTAACATCCCCACCACGGCACCCAGCAGTTCACAAATTTTTGTATGTAATTTCACTCCTTTCTCTCTCACAAATTTTTTTGGGAGATTTTTGTACTCGTATCATTATTCTTATATTTATGTTTTTTCTTTTTTATGTTCGCTGTTTGTGAGAGGTTTTATCAAACTGGTTTCAAAAGCAAACGTATATTTTTGTTGTTTCTTTCACTTCTCGGCTCAAATGTATGGGCTTTTGAAGTTTAATAAATCCATATTTGATTTTCAAGTTTATTTTTATTATTATTTTCGTATTTTTGTATGTTAATTATAGGTGGATTTTAAGGCTTTTCATATTTTAAGGACCTAACTATTTGGGCCTAGGGTTAAGCACCTATTATTTGAAATACTTATTTTTCTTTTTGATATCAGTGTCCTTAATAAGATAATTTATAGTTTAGATCAGGTGGGGTGAACACATAATCATGTTCGTTTTAAGTGTTTTTCAAACAAATTTATTTGAAAAAAACTAAAAAATTTGTATTTTCAATAAAAAAATGTTTTTAATAAGATTTTGTTTTAAAAATATTTTTTTAAACTTTTTATAATTGTTTTAAAAATACATTTCAATTGTTTAAAAAAATTGTTATCTGTTTTTTTATTAAAAACATTTCATAAACTATAAAAAAAACATGTATTACAAACATTTTTTAATAAAAAAAAAGAGATAATAATTTTTTAAACAATTAAAATATATATTTTTTAAATAGTTATACAAATTAAAAAAAATAAAATAGATTTTTATTAAAAACATTTTTTATGAAAAAAAACTTTTTTTTGTTGAAAATATAAAATTTAATTTTTTTTCAAATACATTTGTTTTAGTTGGAGTAAAAAAAATAAAATTTAGATTTGATAAGTTTTAAGGTATAATTATCACTTTCACACTAAAATGGAGTGGTAAAATGGAGTGATAAATTTAGATTTGATAAGTTTTAAGGTATATTATGTAGATGAAAATTTTCGGTAGAGATGTCATACATTTGATGCGTCGGGTTTCAAATAGTAAAAAAGCGTTGAAGGATAGATTGGACTACACCTTGCGGGGCCCAATAGAAGTCTTATGTGAGTTAAACTAGGCAAAAGGTATATGACACATGCATTCTTTAATATAGAAAAAGGACAACGCCTTCAAAAGGGATCCATACGTGGGGCCCAAGGGAAGGACACTCCTAAGGCATTAATGTGTGGCTTGGAGTAAGGAGATAATTGTATAGAAAAAAGCCAACCCTTTAAGTTACATTTAGATAAAGTATAACTAGAGGTAATAGATATGAAGGCTTTTGTAAGAAATGTGACTTATATCTTAAAGTTGTTTTAAACCACGTATTTGTATACAAGAAATATCAACTTATTATTTTGAGTATCAATGTTGAATTGCATTCTACCACATTCAAATGTAGCTTTGGTTAGTCATCATTATTTATTTGAATAATGTTTCTATTTAGTTTCGGTGGTATTTAAATATTTTTTGATTAATTACTAATGTAGAAAATGTAAATTTATTGAAGTGGTGGCATGCAACCATTTTGACAAAACTATTATTACTTCCACGATACCAAAAATAGTTTTATTGTCATGGCTGCATAATGCACTAGGTTTGGTTGTCGGTTATGTCATGATTACACCGATTAAATTACATTCGTGCTATCGAAATATGCATTTATTAAATGAAGGAAAATTTGCTCCAATTTTCTAATTTGTATTCTTATTTTTTTTAACTTAATTTATAAACAGTTCAATACTTTGGAAATTTTTTGTTCCAGTATTTGTTTGATGAATTTGGACTTTTTGAATACTGTACGATGGGTTGTTACGCTTTAACTAGGGGTGGGACAATTCGGGTCAACGGGTCATGTTTCGAGCTGACACGACACGACACGATAAGTTTTTTTCAGACACGAATACGAGACGACACGAATTCATTTTTTTTAATTGACACTAACACGACCCGAATATCAGAATTTCTTAAATTTCATGCCTAAAAAATACGTTAACATGACACGATATAACTCATAACTCAGACACGATAACAAGACACGAGATGACTCATAATTCAGACACGAACACGACACGACTTCATGTAAAAAAACACGACACGTACACGACTCATAATTCAGACACGATGACACGACACGACTTATAATTCAGACACGAACACGACACGCACACGACATATGGTGTCAATTTTGGATCAATTTCGTATTGTTTCGTGTCGTTTTTAAAATTGACACCCATACCTTTAATCATGGTGAATAGTCCAATATACAAAGGCGATTATGTCAACTTTTTTTAGAATTGACACTTTGTTAATTTTAGGCAAAATGTGAATTTAGACTATTTGAACGTTGTTCGACTATTTGTTATTTGTTAAGCAGGGTGGTTAGTCATATAAACAAAGGAGATTATGACCAATTTTGTTTAAATTACATTTTGTTTTCTTAGCAAATGAAATTTTTTGCTTTCTTGCAATTACGTACTTTGAAAATTTTCAGCATTTTATACTTATCAGCGTGCCTTCAGGCACGGGCATACCCTAGTATATATATATATATATATATATATATATATATATATATATATATATATAACCCATGCGATGCACGAGCGTGTGTGTTATATTTTTTCAAAAATGTAGATAAAAGGGATCACAAAAATTAAATGAAGAATTACTATAAAAGAAAAATTGCATATTAACACCTTTTGGTTGATGTTAAGTAATTAAAAATTAAAAATTTTAGTGAACTATCCAAAGAAATTTAATAAATTAGTTTTACATAAATAGATAAAAAAAAAAAAAAAGTAATCATACATATTATACAAAATGCAAGTATTAACACCATAACATCATCTACATTATTAGACGCATGCCAACTTTTGATTCATTGATAACTCCATAGCAACTTTAATAAGTTGAAAACCCATTATGAATTTTTAAAACATAATGGTATTGAAAAATATTGAAAACTATCAAAAAAATATGCCCTGTTAAAACCCTTAAAAATTGACAATATCAGGAAGTAATTTTGGCATACGTTTAGTTTAATAAAACATAAATACTTTGACATGATCAAATTGACATAAGATAATTAATAAAAATAGAAATAATAAAAACAATGACAACAATTACTCGTGTCAGTAATACTGCTAAGATCTTTACAAATTCTAGCAAACTAATAAGAAGACGTGCCTATAATAACATGGTAGCTGCCTTTGGTAGCCCAAAGTGCTCCCTATCAATATCCATCAGTTTCATCCCAAAATCAACAATCTTATCTTGAGTTGTATGTACATCATCACAAAACAGATGAGGAAACATTATATGTAATATGGGTTTTTGAGCATCCTCAATAAAAATAGGTATGCTCTTACTTATAGTAGGATCAAGGTGAAATGGAGTTGTACACTTATACTTCTTTGCCTAGACAAAAGACATGCCCCTCCTGTAATTGCAAAAAGAACTTTGAAATTGAGAAAGAGAATTGTGGGTTATATACATTATTGACCCAAAATATCTATAAAAAAAAATGAACAAAGGAAGCAATGTTTCGTTTAGAAATCTATGATTTGTTCCACTAATAACCATCAACTCCATGAAATGGTGGAATTCATAGATGTTGAGAAGTAAGTCACCGGTCATAGATAAAATGAAGCGACAGATGAAAATATTTTTAAATGGCCATATGTTAGAGATTTGCTACCAGTCACCAGAACTTTGTCGAACTTCTTTGATGCCTAAAAAATTTATGGATTGTATTTATCGTCCAGAAGGGATATGAACAGAGAGATAGATAGATACAGAATGGGTGTTTAATAAACGGTGGGATATGAAAAGATGGAAGAGAGAAGCTTCGGGGACTGTGATGAATTTATGAGAGATCATTAACCTGGAATATTATTAGAAGTATAATATAAAATAACTAATTCTCATTAAGCTCTCTTCCTATTGTTTTAGAAGTATAATATATATATATATATATATATATATATATATATATATATGGTCCCATTGTGACCGGTAGGTCACATGTTCAAGTCATGAAAAAAGCCTCTTTGCATATGTAAGGGTAAGGTTGCGTGCATCTAACCTGAATTTGCCCTTATTTTACACCATTATGTTCATATTTATATGAGAAACTTATTTTAAAAGAGATAAAAAAAAATTAGTGAGGATTTTAGTATAATTGTATTTAGAGAAACTTTTTACAAAGAAAAAAATATATTTTTCAATAGAAAAATCTCTGAAAGAGGAAGTGATATTAAGATGTTCTAAAGTGAAACTTATTTTAATGAAGAAAATCTTTGGAAGAGTGAAAAGTATTAGAATTTTCAAAGTTTATTTTAAGGAAAAAAAATTAAAGGGTGGAACTTTTTAAAGATAGAAAAAAATTAAAATTTTAGATAGCAAAAGATATATGAATTTTTGAGTGGTAGGATTTTTTTTAATGATGGATATATTTGAAAACTTACTTATTTTTACGAGCATAAGTTTTTTTAATAATAGGAATATGAGCCCCAAACATTTTATTAAAAGGGGGAGAAATATCCTCTCCCAATTGGTAATGCAAACTTAGATACAAAAATAGAAAAATGAACTATCAAATCAAGAAATATGGGGTTTTATATAAGCCCCGTTACTAGAAATGAAATGTCACACCCGCCTAATTCTAGCGTCGACCGCCACCAAAATTAAGTCGGGCGTGAGTAAATAAAATACCATTGGTATCATGAGACAGATATGAGACAATAAAATAATATACAAGATAAATGATAATTAATCCCATAAGATAAACCATTCAACTAAGAGACAAAAGATCCATCTCCATGCTAAACTCAAAGTAAATCAAATCTCTAATAATATGATACTGAACAATCTCCAACTGAATCCAAAGGAATAACTGGATAAAACCTATACAACTTTGGAACCGAATTGCCCAATCACAACCATAAACTGAGTCTCGATAGAAGCGTGAAGGAATACATAACTAAACTAAATCAATACGCATAAGGTATAGAAACTCCAACTGGACCTCAAAGCAACTCTCCAAATAATTCTATGAAGCTTCTACACATACTAATCCTGAAAAAGTTAGTCAACGCACGAGGTCAGAGCCCCGAGCATGAATACACACTACTCCCCTCAAATAGGATCCTTAAATCCAGATAGTAGCATTATACACAATAAATATCACAATAGAATATTTTGAATTAAACAAGATAATTAAACACGATAAATATAATCACTAACTACCCGTAGAGAACCCCATTTAAAAAGGCACACCAATCTGATTTTAAATTTCCAAGTCCCATGATGTTAACTTAATTAAATTAACCAAATTACCAAAATTCTCAAATATTTATGTGCTTACTTCAATAATTATTAGGTATGGCGGTCCTCCCGCCTTTGGTGATAATTCATCAAAATTCATTATAGCGGTCCTCCCGCCACGGGTGATAATTCACCAAAATGTCACACTTCCCGTTGTCAATAGCCAGCCGAATCTGTTTAAACTGTCGATCCCCCGCAATATGACAAGGTTCCAACATACGACATGACATAAATCGCCCAAGCTGATCCGTTTAAACTGTCGGCTCCTGACACATTATGTCGCCACCAAATTTAATACCCGATTTTATCTTAGGCGTTAATTCTCAATTTCACAATTTATAAATTACCCCACCCTTATAATCGATGTGAGATCCTCAAAATACCCTTTAGTCCAATACCTAAGGGTCCCCAAGTTATCAATACGTCCTACCCTATGTAGGATGAATTTCTATCATGAACCTCGACCTAGTCTCATGTCTTTGCTGGCGTAATGACGATAAAATAAAAAAAATCAGCCCAGCCCAGCCCAGCCCCGACATAATAAAGTCGCAATAATCTTCCTTCACTAGTACCATACCTAGAAGGCGTAAATCATCAACAGTCCTACCTACTAGTCTCATACCTAGAAGGCATTCTAAACTATAAGGAGAAAAAAAATACCCAACAACCCGTCGACACAATGGCAATTTAATAAAACCAAAAAAGTTATTTAAATAAGCACAATTAATAAATGTACCAAACTACGCATGACAGTCCAATTTAATTAAATCTCAATTTAATGATCACATCGTCATAAACACGGAATTAATCCCATTTAATTATTTTAAATTAAATACACCGAGATTTCATCATTTATAGACCCAAAATTACAATTTCTTTATCTCTACACAAATTACGTGAGTTATACACCCCCAAAATCATTTAATTCAAAACTAGGGTTTTTCTACATGGAACCTCCACCAATAAAACCCAAAATCCGCTCATAAATCCTACGCACTCAAGGGTTATGAATATTAATCATATTAAAGGATTTCATAAAAATAACCCCAAACTTTAGTGCTCACTTTCTCTAATTAGACTACTAATTGATTTTAGGAAAACATTAAATTAAGGTTTAGGCAACACTTAAAACGCATAATACTAAAGGAAAAGAATAGAGTATTCATGCCCGAAATTATCCTGAATCAAAATCTGAATAGAAGGTTGAACTCCTATAGAGAAAACATCAATTGAATATTCAAAACTTGTGAAAAGTATTGGCTAAGGGTTGAAGATGACAGGATTATGTTTTGGAAAAGCTTTCTGGAGAAAGTTTGAGAGAAAGGTGATTTACGAAGTTCCATCCCCATATCAGTTTAGTATATAAAGGGTTTAAGAGTTAAAACTAGATTAGGACTCTAACAAAGCCACCGCCTCACCATCGTTCGAACGAGCACACCTGTCGTCCGAACAAGATGCGACGTCGTTCGAACGATAGCCATAACCCAAAATCAAATATTTTAAAAATCTGACTTAATTATCTGATAAAAATACATTAGCTGAACAAATACGCACCTGCCACTTAAATATTTAAATAAAAACCTAATAACTTTTTATAAAAGACCTGAATTAATTCCCGACTGAAAAATTTACTGATAAAATCGAGTAAAATTCTTAAAGGCCATTAACTCCAAAATTTTATTTTCCTCAAAATTAATTAAAAAACGAGGTGTTACATACTTCCCCACTAACAAAGAATTTCATCCTCGAAATTAGACGAAGCATATCCATCAAATCCGTAGATTTCGCAAAAGAAAATTAGGCTCACATATGCTTACCCGTAGAATGCCATAATTGGGCGCCCATACACCCAATCCTACGCGCACCTACCCTATGAACAAAAAAATAATATATATACCCTATATACATACGCATAACTATGAAAATAACGGCGTACCACATGCTCTCCCAAATCCCCACTCGATCCTAACTCCAAAAGTCATCAAAATGCTAACCTCCTCAAATTAAATCTCAACACCAAAAATCGATACATACTATACTTAACATCTGCGCTAAAATCTCCAAGATAATTATCGTCTCCATAATCCATTCTAAGGATCCTCACATCAAGCTTACTAATTCTAAACTCAATGCCTACAACGTCCTTAGTACAAAACTTCACTTCTCCAAGAAGCACATCTAACACGTACGCTAAACCCTCTACCTTAAGGAGTACGAATCAATCAAGGGAATCAAAGATCGGCAATGCGGAAGCTAAACGGACTCATAACCTACGAGACCTAAGACCATGCTCTGATACCATATGTCACACCCACCTAATTCTGGCGTCGGTCGCCGGGGGTTAGTAAATAAAATACCATTCTTAGCATAAGACATATATGAGACAATAAAATAATCCACAAGATAAATGATAATCAATCCCACAAGATAAACCATTCAACTAAGCGACAAACGATTGATCTCCATGCTAAATTAAAAGTAAATTAAATTCCTAATTATATGATACTAAACTATCTCCAACTGAATCCAAAGGAATAACTTGATAAAACCTATACAACTTTGGAACCGAATGGCCGAATCACAACCATAAACTGAGTCTCAATACAAGTGCGAAGCAATAGAAAACTAAACTAAATCAATACGCATAAGGTATAGCAAATCCAACTGGACCTCCAAGCAACTCTCCAAATAATTATATGCAGCTTCTCTACATACTAATCCTGAAAAAGTTAGTCAACACACGAGGCCAGAGTCCCGAGCATGAATATGCACTACTCCCCTCAAATAGGATCCTTGAATCCAAGCAGTAACATTATACGCAATAAATATCATAATAGAATATTTTAAATTAAACGAGATAATTAAATGCGATAAATATAATCACTAACTACCCGTAGAGATCCCCATTTAAAAAGTCACAAAAATATGATTTAAATTCCCAAGTCCCACGATGTTAACTTAATTAAATTAACAAAATTACCAAAGTACTCAAATATTTATGTTCTTTCTTCAATACTTACTAGGTATGGCGGTCCTCCCGTCTCGGGTGATAATTCACCAAAATTCATTATAGTGGTCCTCCCGCCACGGGTGATAATTCATCAAAATGTCACAATTCCCCTTGTCAAAAGCCAGCTGAATCCGTTTAAACGGTCGATCCCCCGTAATATGACAAGGTTCCAACACACGACGCGACATAAATCGCCCAAGCTGACCCGTTTAAACTGTCGGTCCTTGACACATTATGTCGCCATTAATTTTACTACCCGATTTTATCTTAGGCGTTAATTCTCAATCTCTCAATTTCACAATTTATAAATTACCCCACCATGTGAGATCCCCAAAATACCCATTAGTCCCATACCTAAGGGTCCCCAAGTTATCAATACGTCCTACCCTATAGAGGATGAATTTCTAACATGAAACTCAACCTAGTCTTATGCTTATGCTAGCGTAATGACGATAAACTAACAAAAATCAGCCCACCCTGACATAATAAAGTCGTAATAATCTTCCCTCACTAGTCCCATACCAAGAAGGCATAAATCATCAAAAGTCCTACCTACTAGTCACATACCTAGAACGAATCCTAAACTATAAGGAGAGCAAAAATACTCAATAACCCGTCGTCACTTTTGCAATTTAATAAAATCGACAAGTTACTTAAATAAGAACAATTAATCAGTGTACCAAACTACGCATGAGAGTCCAATTCAATGAAATCTCAATTTATTGATCACATCGTCATAAACACCCAATTAATCCCATTTAATTATTTTAAATTAATTACACTAGGATTTCATCATTTATACACCCGAAATTACTATTTCTTTATCTCTACAGAAATTACATAAGTTATATGCCCTCAAATTCATTTAATTCAAAACTAGGGTTTTTATACATGCAACCTCCACCAATAAAACCCAAAATCCGCTAAAAAATCCAACACACCCAGGGGTTATGAATATTAATCATATTAAAGGATTTCATAAAAACAGCCCCAAACTTTAGTGTTCACTATCACTAATTAGATTCCTAATTGATTTTAGAAAAACATTAAATTAAGATTTAGGCAACACTTAAAACACATAAGACTAAAGGAAATTGAGTATTCATGCCTAAAATTATCTTGAATCAGAATCTGAATAGAAGGTTGAACGCCTCTAGAGAAAACATCAATTGAATCTTCAAAACTTCTGAAAAGTAGGGGCTAGGGGTTGAAGATGAGAGGATTATGTTTTGGAAAAGGTTTCAGGAGAAAGTTTGAGAGAAAATTGATTTTTGAAGTCCCAGCCTCGTATCAGTTTAGTATATAAAGGGTTTAAGAGTTAAAACCAGATTAGGACTCTAACAAAGCCAACGCCTCAGCGTCATTCGAACGAGCACACCTGTCGTTCGAACGAGATGCAACGTCGTTCGAACGACATGCGTTGTTGTTCGAACGGCAACCACAACCCAAAATCAAATATTTTAAAAATCCGACTTAATTATGTGATAAAAGTACATTAGCTGAACAAATATGCACCTGCCAGTTAAATATTTAAATAAAAACCTAAGAACTTTTTATGAAAGACCCGAATTAATTCACGATTCAAAAATTTACTAATAAAACCAAGTGAAATTCTTAAAGGCCATTAACTCCAAAATTTTATTTTCCTCCAACTTAATTAAAATCAATTAATTAAAACACGGGGTGTCACACGAAGACTAATAACATTTTAAAGATCTCAAATAAAATCATCCTATCTTTCCTAGATTGTATTCCCCTCTAGCCATAGATGGAAGATCCTATAAGTTATTGAACACTAAAGAAGAGTGAAGATTAGAGCCGAAATTTGCAAGAACATCTGCAACCATGTTTAATTCCCTAAACCAATAGCTTAAAGAAAAATTAAGTTTTCTAAGACTGTATTTTATTTCTTCAACACACTTAAAAGATTCTATGGAAGTTTCCAGGTCTGGTTGATCATGTTCGCCATAAATAAAGAGTCTGATTCAATCTCTACATCTTTGATATCAAAATCCATGCATAATTTGATCCCCATCCAAAGACTTTTAACTTTTTCCATAGAATTAGTAGCATTACCTTCAAAGCTAGCAAAAGCAAAGATAAGATCATCTCTTGTATTTCTTAAAATCCCACCTATACCACTAATACCTATATTGCCTTTGGAACAATAATCAATATCCAACTTGAAGCAATGAGAAGAGGTAAGGTTCCATTTGATAGGAATTTCCAGACTATAATTTCATTCGATATTGATATTAAAAGTATTCGGTATTACACTATCAAATCTTGAGAATAGACTTTTGAAAGAAATCCCATTACAAATGCTTGATATTAAGTTGATGGATTGACAAATCACTGCTTGATCATTTACTTATGAGTTTTCAAAAAATGCTTGATTTTTTCTTTTCTAGATTTCCCAACAAACAATGTTTGGGATACACTTACCTAGGAACTTAGCATAGTCACGAGGGCCACTTTTAATCCACCAACTATGGAGCATGGAAGATATGTTAACTGATGACATTTCAATTCCCATGAGACTAGAAAAAAATTCCAAACTGAAATGATTTTTTGACAATGAAGGAAGAAATGATAAAGAGTTTCAATATCTTTTTCCCAGGCCTTACATCTAGAATAAAGTCTAATTACAAGAGATTGAATATTAACATCAAGGGGTAAGTGATGATACGCAAATATTACGTATTTCATCCTCCGAACTGATGCATTTTAGCCCCCTCGGGTATCTTATTCCCTATATTTATGCTCGTTAACTATACAAAAGTCGAATTTCTACGTTAACATGTTTTGCAGGGGTTAATTAAGCTTTTATAGGTATTTGGATTCTAAGTGTGAAGTTCGAACGCATTCTGCTCGATTTCAATACACGATCGCACGTTCAAGGGCATTTTAGTCTTTTCACAACTTGGGCACCTGGCCTAATATCTACAAGAAAGTTGTTACCCTCCTCGCAAGCTTTGCGTGGCCATGAACGGTGTGCGATTCCAATTCAGAACGAAGAAGTTACGGAGTTTTCGAGGAAGATAAAGACAAACATCCCAAAACAGCATGCAAGAGGCTCATTCCTGCTTCATCGATCGATCAACCAAAGGGGTCGATCGATTGATCCTTCTTATTTTTCCAAATCGTGGGAGACAGTGGGTTGGAATTCTGAGCATCGATCTATCGAGCCCAAGGGATCGATCGATCGATCCCCTGTTTTCTGCAGATATTTTGGGCTTTTCTTTTCTTTTCCCTTTTCTTTTCTATTTTAATTCCTTTTACTATATAAAGGATTTTTGTTGTAAATAACATATATTATGATTTTTAATTCGTTTTAGGTTAGAGTAGCTCAGGGTTTGAGGTTTTTTGGTTAGTTCTTCTTCACTTCTTCTTGGATTGACACCCTTTTGGGTTTGTAAGTTGACTATTCATTCACCCTCTCCATTTAATATAGTTGTATTTCCATTATTCTTGCTTTCTAGTGTAACTTACATGATTTCCTAATTAGATTTAGTTGCTTTCTAGTGTAGTTTTATCTTATTTATTTACCTCTTTATTTATCGCGTTTTAACATGCCTTCTAGCTAAGTTAAATTAAGTTGTGTGTTGTGTTTGAATGGAACTCACTCGAGTTGACGCGTTGCTTGGCTTTGGTGATGGTGTTTATGGGTCTATTTCGGGCACGTTGTCCTAGTTATTGCGCTTAGGAGATTTGACGGGACATATCATGTATGTCCCTTGCTTACGACCTTTCGTGCGCATTTTCTGGGGTATTTATTGACGCCAAAATCTTATTAGGCTTTTATGTTGATTTAGGGGTGTGACAACCCTTGATTCAATTAACTGTCAAAACGAGACGCATTCGTAATAACTCATCGACCCATGTATCCATTTTATACAAATTAACACAGATGAAGGATATTCGACGCAACCTATAGTTTTTACCGCTTTGTTAATCTAGTTTCAATACACTTGCATATATTAATATTTCCCTTTTATTCATCTTTTCCTTTTTAGTTTGTAATCACCTTTTTCCCTTTTATTTAGGAGTACTAAATTAATTAAATTCTAGCAACTCGTCTCAGTGGATCTTTCGATACCCGACTTATCGCTATAGTACCAGTTGAGTGTAGTCGTAATTTAGGTTTTTGTATTGAAGCGGTGAACATAAAATAATGATCAGCGTTTGACACGCGCTTCTTTTCACCCTCGATCAAAATGGCGCCGTTGTCGGGGACTAGTTTGTTTTAGACTTTATTTGACTTAGTATTTCGTAGTATTTTCTTTCTATTTGTATTCTTTGCTAATCTTTTTGAAGGACTTCCACATTTGAGCACTTAGAAACACTTGAATTTCTCACGCGCGTATATTTTTGTGGAATTCGCCATTTTGAGCCATTTTAGGGGTAAGCATGTCTTATTCCCATTCTTTCGGTAATCATTGTTATAATTGTCAAAATGCTCGTAATCCTATGACTTTTGGTGAATACTTAGAATCCCAAAGAATTTCAAATTCAAATATGACTTTGGGCGAGTATAACGAAAGTCAAAACTTAGGTTATTGGAATTTTGATGATGATGACAATGATTTTGGGCTTTTACCTCCTTATAATAGGAATTTTGAAAAGAATTGCAATAGTTTTCAAAATTCCTATAATAATGAGTTTTCGTTTAAGACCGATGGTAATTTTCAAATTTTCCATTTTCATGTATCCGCACCTCGACCTATGACATTCGGTGAGGTCTTGCTTATGTATGAGAATGAGAAAATTAAAAATCGTTATAGGGAAGAAAATCGTTTGTGGGAACATGAATTGGATTTATTATTTGAGTCCGACGACGATTTTGCTTTCGAGACTTTTGAACTCGAAGAATGTTTTGAACCAAATGAGGTAGTTGTGCCTATTTTAGAACAAACCATTCTTGACTTAGACCACTGCGTAATAGATATTGAAAGTGAGTATGAAAATGACGTAATATCCATTTGCAATGAAATGATTTCTTCTTTGGCCCCCAAAGAAGAACATTTCACTGAAAATGATATTATTTCCTTCGAAACTCAATCTTCTTGCGATGATGATTCATATCATGAGTTTTATTTTCTTTCATCCCCATTTTCATTCTTTATTATCACACCGTCACAAGTACCCGATGATTCGGTTTCAAACTTTAATGTTTTAAACCTTTTCGCCGATGAGGAGTACTTGCTGAAGCACCTTATACCTTTGACTTGCTTAAGTCTACATTGTATAAGTGCTCAACTAATTTGGAAATATTGACAAAATTTGTAGTCTATCCTAGAATCCAAAAAGCCTCAGAACCTATCTCTCTAATCCCCTTCAATGATCTCTGAAGATACTAAATGAATCACACTACACACAATTAGAAGTGCATACATGTGTTAATATTGCTTAAAATTGAGTGTGTGTTTAATTCCCCTTTAATTGGAGCTTTAATAATTTTTTGGGAATTTTTAAATATATTTTAAACCTTTTTAATATTTTTAAACATTTTTGAATAAATGTTTTTATTAATAAAATTGGTTTATAAAGTTTTTGGGGTTAATATAATATTTTGGAAACTTTATTTTTTCTCTGAATTGTTTGGTTGGGTACAATCTCAAAGCGCTAGAGACTTCAGGGTGAGGTTTTGTAATTATTTTGACGCGCGTGTGAGAGCCTATAACCAGCCAACACTTGTCATCCTCCGGGCTTATGTATTTGTGCTTCTTATGTGAGAGGGCTGGATGCATTATTGTTGATCGTTGGATCATTTGTTATCAAGGGCCTGCATGCGTTCTTGGTTAATCCCAGTGCATACATATGAACCAATCACTATGCTTTTAAGCCACCGTTTTTTTATAACCATTGGATCAAGTCAAAACCCTTGAAGACTTGATCTCAGCCTTTGATTTTCCTCGATCATCCAGAACCTTCCCCAGGCACTATATATACCCTTCCCTTCTCTGCCTTAGAAAACTTTTGGTCATTCGTCTTCCTGAGAGAAAAAAATAAGAGAGAGAAGAGAGAAGTGAGAGAAGAGAGAAAAGAATAGAGAGAAGAGAGAGAAAGGGAAAAAGTTAGCCAAAACCAAACCCTAACCCTAAACACTTCGTCTCTGAAACAAACCTCTGAAACAAACCTTCAAATAAACCCTACCCCAAACACAACCTGAGTGTTTGAGAGAGAGAGAGAGAGAGAGAGAGAGAGAGAGAGAGAGAGAGGAGAGAGAGAGAGAGAGAGAGTGGTTTGTTCATGTTGCTGTAACCTCGTGATTTCTGATCTTGTACACAACTTAAACGTTAGAGTAAGGATCTAGTTTCTTTCTCCATAGAAATATTAGATCTGACTCTGCATGTTATATTTTTCACTAGATCTGCATATTTTCAACTTGGTTCAAGAAAATCATTTCTGTTTTGGTTTGAAAAATGTTTTATAGTTTCTGTTTTTACAAAACTTAACCTGACCTAGTTGGATTAGCACTTGGAGGGTTTTCAATCTCCTAAATATTTTCAAAAGAGATTGAGAAAGGTCTTGACCGATTTCTTAAGCAAGATCTCCGTGAAATCTGGGTTATATTGAAAGGTCAAAAGGTTTTTGGTTTTGTAAGAAAGAAAAATAACAAACTCACTGCATATAGACTTTATATGTAATTTGTTTAGGACTGTTTGTAAATCTAAGTGTGTGTGAGTTCATGCATGTGAATAGGAATCACTACACAAAACACTTAACACACAACTACACTGGAAGTGTTGTGTTTAAGATCTGAGATCATTTGAGTCGACGTAAAGAAGCTAAAGCAAAGGAAGTTAGCAAACCGGAGAACATCATCAACAAATCAGATCTATCAGAAGTTAGAAGGAGCCAAGTGGGGTATATTCCTAAACTTAGTATAGGTTGATTTGTGTGCTTTCATGTTGTGTTGTTTGTAACTGATTTTTGTTTTTAGTGGACTTTTGTTTTTGTGACTTAGAAGTCACCGTGGATGTTTCCTCTGTTGGGAGAGGTTTTACCACGTTAAAAATCATTGTGTTGATTATCTTCATCCACTCACCTCATTCTTTAAGTGTGCTGAAATTTTGAAACTGCCTTAGTTTTAAAACTGGTTACACAATCTTAATTAATCTCATACATAAGTTTCTTTGTAAACAAATCTTGTTTATATTTTTTTTAAAAGAAAAGGGTTTCTCCAACAAACATTCGGAGTTGCTTATACAGTTTAACCTTGTGTTAAACGGCATTAGCGACGTTTTTCAATTGGTATCAGAGCCCTGTTAACTTTTTATTTCAAAGATCTTGTGTTTCTGAAATCGTTTTCTGAAAAACCTAACTATGGACGAGAAGAATGAAAGGTTTGGTAATCTGTCCAGACCTCCTCTCTTTGATGGAAACAACTTTGCTTACTGGAAAGTAAGGATGGTTGCCTTCATCCAAGGGACTTTAGGAGATGATGTCTGGGATATTATCTAAAATGGATACACTTATCCTACTAAACCAGCCACTGAAGGAAGTGATGAGAGGGTAATGAAAATCTTGAATGAATTTACCCAAGAAGATAAAACCATTTCTCGAAATAACAATAAAGGCAAGAATGCCATTTTTATGTCCATTAATGAGTATGAGTTCAAAAGAATCTCATCTTGTGCCACTTCTAAGGAAGCATGGGACACATTAACCACTGCACATGAAGGAGAGTCAAGAGTCAAAGCTGCTAAAACCCAAATGCTTATCCAGTAGTACAACTCTTTGATCATGTCTGATTCTGAATCTTTTGATGATTTCTACATGAACTTAACTGATATAGTCACTAAGTTGCATGCTAATGGTATTACTTATGATAGAAATGAAATTGTCTCTAAAATCCTAAGGTCATTACCACAAAAGTTAGACAGTAAAAGGTATGCTATTGAGGAAATTAATGATCAAAACCTTACTCCTGAGTTACTCAGTAGCAAACTTAGAACTGTGGAAATGGAATTAGACTTTAAGAAACAATTGAATCATTCTCAAAGAAAACAACCTAACTCTAACTTGAGTTTTGCCTCTAAGATACCTAAGCTTGAGTCCAATTTGACCAATTCTGAATCTAATGAGGAGTGTGATATAGATAAACTAGATAATCAGATTGCCTTAATGTCTAAACAATTTAAGAAAATTGTCAAATTTCGAAACAAACAGGCAACTAAACAAGGCAAGCCTAATTATCCTACTCTGTCTAATCCCAAACCTCATGATAGAGGCTTTGACAAACATCCTAAGGACAACAATTCCAGACCCACTAGAGACCTTAAAAAGATTGAATGTTTTAGATGTG
Source organism: Sambucus nigra (assembly GCA_949130495.1). Lineage (NCBI taxonomy): Eukaryota > Viridiplantae > Streptophyta > Magnoliopsida > Dipsacales > Adoxaceae > Sambucus > Sambucus nigra. The sequence continues at coordinate 467,019,073 of OX422220.1, read as the reverse complement.
GGAAACTAGGTCACATTGCACACGACTGCAGAGTTAATCTGAATAAATCCAACACACACAATAGAGCCAATTTATGGCAGGCCAAATTCAAGGACACTCTTAGGTCTGTTCTTGTTGTTCTATTGGGATGCCAGCTAGTATACTCAGTTTGAGGGTTTAATGGGGATATTATCTTATACGTCATTTGATTTATGGAGATAGCATAATTAGGATTTTTTATGTATGTACCGACATAGACATAGGGGGATATTTGTAGGGACATAATTTTATAAATATCCGGTGTAGAATCTAGGAATTTTCTACTTGTCCTAGATCATAGTTTGTATGTCTGATACCTCTACATTCATCACGTCAACATGATCATCCACGATGGCCTTGATCCAAATCCATGCATTCACCATCTTCACATGTGCATCATGCTACATGCGACGTGTTTCTCAACCGTTCCCACTACTCCACTTCGCGTTATTGGTAAAATGGTTTATTGGAGTTTTTAATATTTTCATAAATATTTGGGAATGTTTTAGAAAATATTTTTCGAAGTCTGATTAATTTTTAACACAAAAGCAGAAATTTTTCTAAGTTTAGAAGCGGACTTTTTTGGTCGTCGAGCTCGTTCGAACGACATCGCTTTGTCGTTCAAACGACATGAGCACGTCGCATGATCTCGTTCAAGTGACACATGTATCTCGTTTGAGTGACATGCCTATATCGTTCAATTGACGGTTCCACCTCAATTTTCGTATAAATATCTGTGCCCATTCTGCACGTTTTCTCAAGTTTTTTTCGTTCACGTTTCTGCGATTTACAGCCTAGAAAACAGACTTCTGGTTTTTAAGGTTTAATGCCTTCTTATTCACAAAACCATTCCTAAATATGTGTGTGAATCTTTAAACCTTCAAAGGATTTTTTTTACTCATTTGGATCAACTTGTGGAGAAGTCAACTCTTTTCCATTGCTACCCATCTAGAGTTCTTGCGGGAGATTCCAGCCGACGACATCGGAACTGACACTTGAGGGTATTTCGTATGTCACTCTTGTTTTTTGTATAATCCGTGTAAACCGTTCTTTACAAATTATAGTGAAAATAAAAGGTTTTGCCCCTTTGGGAGATTTTTCCTCATTTGTGTGTTTGTTTGTGATTGAATGTTCTTTCATGATCATATTATCTTCAATCACACCTAGATGCATGTTTTAGGATTTAATTGAAAAACTGAGTTTAATTAGATAATTTGTTTGTTTGAACAAAAGCACACTCTCAGAGATATTATGTTGTTATATAATCATATTCTGTCTCATATTTTACAGAACCAGGTATAATATTTGGTTTATAGTTTTTAATTTATTTTATTTTTCTTTTTAGTTTCTTTTTATATCTCTATGTAGTTTTTTTCATAGTTTCTATCTGCAAGCCTCGATAGTTTCACTAGAGATTTGCAAACACCAATATCCTTGCAACCAGAGAATGAACCTAACTCAAGTGATGATGGACATGATGAACTCTCCACCCCCACCTCCCACACACAACATTGGAAACCAATATGAACAGAGTGAGGCCTGCAGAATTGTTGCACTCAGACAAGTCGAATTCCTAATCTGCACGTGTAAATATTCATGACATTAACCTTCATAGATTGTGTACACATGTTTTACATTATGTATTGATGAAGAGTAGTGCATCCAACAACACTTGATTTATTTTTCTTTCATTTGTTGGATCCTGATTTTGTAGAAGAGTTTTGGGTCAAGAAAATAACTTATATTTAAACACGTAGAGTGTATCTTTCTAATGATGACCAAACATTGTAGATGTGTGAAAAAACTCATGTAGTAAATTTGATGAGAAAACATAAAATTGAGGAGGAAACAATCACTGATGATCCAAACGAGCCTAAGAACATCTTATGACTCTCTAAATGGTTGTTGATCCTCAACAGCAAACTACAGCCACAATTGAAATATGAGTAATCTTCACATAATAGTCTACCGATTTGCCTATGTGTGTTGTCCTAATTATATGTGTTGTGTGTTTAGTTATATATGTCAATTTTAATAGGCCTTATTCCATTCAGTTGAATTTATATTCATAAACTCATTTAGGGCATTATTTGCTTCACAGCAGGATTACTTCTTACTCAATGAATGATTTTGCTGGAGATGGGTCTCTCAATGCATTGCTTCCAACACTGTTAGAGCAAGGCTGGGATGATGTACGAACCTTAAAGATAATGAATTCAGAGGATTTTTCCTCTGATCTCCTTTGTGGTGTTCCCACCAATATTCTTATCTCTCTAACTACAAACTATGAAAAGTAAGTGTTTTTCTATTATTTCTAATACACACCCCACATTGATCTGAAGTAATGTTTCAGGTGGGTAGTAATTGAAAAATGTGTTACAAAAATCAGTACATGATAAATATATAATACTTTAACATAAATTAATATTCATCTACAACATTTTATTAACGAGTAACCTCTTACCCAAGATCAAAATTATGTGTTTGTGACATTGGTACAATATAATAATGGAATATTTTACTACATCTTTTAGTTTTTGTAAAAACATCTAAAGATTCAAGGCAATACTAATACATCATATTTTAAATTCTAAATCTTCTCACTTTCCAACAAACGGATAGCTTGGTTCATTGATATCACTTAACACTTAATTAATTACACCACCCTTACACATTTTTAATCAAACTCTATATTACTTTATAATTGTATGCAACAGAAGTAGATAGCCTTTGGAGAGATGTTGAGCTAATTTTCCTTGAAAGGAGATTAGATAAGGTACTAACACAAGTTCCTATATGATTTTTTCACATATGAACACTACTTTTAGAATCATACGATCAACACTCATTACAACACCTATGAGGTGTGGCCACTATTATTCTGTGTTTAAAATTTACTCGATATGGAAAAAAATTATTATTCATAGTTCAATTAGTATATAAAATTTAAAAGTGTGAAACCATTGGATAAAGAATAATCCTATTGGCGAAAGAATAACCCTAGCAATCCCAAGAGATTTTAGCTATAGTGTACATTCAAAGGGTAATCCAATTAGATTTTATCTCCACGCAATTGGAGAAAGAATAACCTATAAAAAGGGTAAACGAGGAACACAAATAGGTGTAATAATTGATTGAATTATAATGAGTGGAAATATATTGTGTATAAGAAGAAGGGAAATAAATGAAGTAGGTTGAAGATGTAATAAAAGGCCCCCTTCCTTTTTTATGCTCAAAAAAGTAACCAACCTAATATTATAGTAACCTAATGATCATTGAGAAAGAACGAGAGGAACGATTGTGCGAGTATCGTTTGATTTGCTGTGACTGCAGTTCTGCCCAACTACATGGAATTAAACTTCGACAGTGTCATTGCAGTCATTACATATGATCAAAAACTGTAAAACTTTTACATTTCAGATGCGTCGATGTGGATCTGTATAGTCATAATTTTTATATATCAATTATTTTAAAGATACTTTAGATATCAAATTAAGAGTCGCATCTTAAAAATTGTGTACTAAAATTTATGATAGGTTCTCTAGTTCGATATTGACCAATTATTACATGAGATTGCAATTTTCTTAAAGCTTCACTAACCAATACTTCTTAATTCGAGACGGATGGAGTATAAAATGTACAACGGTGACATGATAAATTTGATATACCCAAGTGTGACCTAGTATAGATCATAAGGCTTATCCTAAAGACACCTTTTCTCTCCTTCGTATAGATCAGATGGTTAATGCCATAACTAGGCATGAGTTAATATTTTTTCTAGACGTGTACTTAGGATACAACCAGATCTTCATAGACGAAGCCGATGGAGAAAAGACTTCCTTTATCACTAACAAAGGAACCTATTACTATAAGGTCATGCCTTTTTGCCTAAAGAATGCAAGGGAAACCTACCAGAGGTTGGTCAATAAAACGTTCGAAGATCAGATTGGCAAGACTATGGAGGTTTATGTAGATGACATGCTGATAAAAAGCCTCATGGCAGAGGACCATGTGGTCGACCTTGAGAGGACATTTGACACAAAGGACCTTTACTGGATGAAGTTAAATTAGACCAAGTGTGTATTCAACGTGGGTGCATGAAAATTCCTCGACTTCATGGTCAACCAGAAGGGTATTGAGGAAAAATTGGAGAAAATTAAGGCATTCGTACCTATGAAAATGCCGAAGATGATAAAAGATGTGCAGAGACTGATAGGAAGAGTCGCTGCTCTCAACAGATTCATCTCAAGGGCTACAGATAAGTGTCTGCCCTTTTTTAAAATTTTGAGAAAAGCATTTGAGTGTAATAAAGAGTGAGAGGGATATTTTCAAGATGATAAAGCTTATATGAGTTCTCCAATACTCTTATCTCAATCCGTCCAAGGAGATATTTTCTTCCTATACTTAACAGTATTAGAGTAAAAAATTAGCGCAGCTATCGTCCGAGACAATGAGGGGGTTCAGAAGTTGGTGTACTTTAACAGTAAGGCTCTCTAAGGGGCTGAGCAAAAATATCCAAAGATGGAGAAGTTGGTATATTATTTCATATATGCCTCAAGAAAGATGAAGCCTTACTTTCAAGGCAACATTATGGTGGTGCTCACCTAAACTCCTTTGAGGCAAGTCATCCATAAACCTGAGAAATCGGGTAAGATGATGGATTGGTCAATTGAGATAGGGGAGTTCGACATCATATATCGGCCAAAGACTCTAATTAAAGTTCAGGAATTAACTAATTTTTATGGATGAGTTCACTTGTGATGTTGCCGATGCCAATGGAGATGAGATTACAATATTGCCACAAAATGAAACTGTGGGTCCGACCACAACCGATAGTGTAATAGACGAACCTATTGAGAAGGATATTTTGTACAGAAGTGGGACAGTAGATAAAGGGCCTTTCTCGATCGATAGTCCATTCTAGAGTTTATTTATGGATAGCTCCTCATGTGAAAGAAGTAGTGGGGCAAGGCTCATATTAAAGGCTCCAAATGGGACTAACATTGAATATGCATTCATCTCCAAGGCCTCAAACAATGAATCTGAGTACAAAGTTTTATTGGCAGGCTTATCATTGGCCAAGGTATTGAATGTCAGCCGTATGATAGTTCATAGCAACCCCAATTAGTGGTGAACTAGTTCTTGGGGATCTATGAGGCTAAGGATGAGAAAATGGCCAAGTACTTGGCCAGGGTGAAAAAGGTCTTAAAAATATTCAAAGAGTTGAAGATAAAGAGAGTACCTCGGTTTGAGAACAACCGAGTTGACGCAATGGAGAGGTTAGACTCTACTACGAGTATGGAGATTAGGAGAAATGTTCCAGTTGTGATTTTGCACAAACCAAGCATAGATGAAGACGACAATAAATTTAAGTTTTTCTTGAATTAAAATATTGGATCTTCGTCGATGGACCCTCTTATCAAGTACATCAACTATGGGGAGCTCCTGGAGACAAAAGATGAAAGGAGGAAATTATGGTACATGGCAGCAAAAATCACTATCATAGAAGATATCCTATATAATAAGGGCTTTCTGCTCTCCCTACTATGATGTGTCCACTCCTCTGAGGTGGAATATGTATTAAGATATGTACATGAGGAATCATGCTCCAGTCATATTAGGGGACGATGTTTGGCAAGAAGGAAACTAACCCATGACTATTGGTGGCCAACCCTCGCCAAGGATGTAGCTGACCATGTAAAAAAGTGTGACAAGGGCCAAGGATACGCCTGCATCCCCCATGAGCATCATTAACCCCTGTCGTCCATTACAGCCCCTTGGCCATTTACATTATAGGGAATTAACATGGTGGGACCTCTACTAAGGGTTGCGTGAAAATATAGATACTTGATAATGGCGATCGACTAGTTTTTGAAGTAGGTGGAGGTAGAAGCCATGATCTCTATGACGGATATGAAGACCTTCAAATTTATTTGGATGAACATCATCTGTAAATATGGTCTACCTCACACTCTCATCTCAGACAATGGAAAATATTTCAAGAATAAGTCCTTTGAGGCTTATTCTAAAAGGGTTGTCATCAAGCAGTTCTACTCAGCCCCAGGCTGAACCCAAGCAAACGTCCAGACATAAATCACTAACAAAATATTTCTACATGGGATCACAAAAAATTTAGAAGATACCAAAGGCTTATGGACAAAAGAGGTGCATGTCGCCCTATGGGCTTACAGGATGACGAAAAGGACACCTATAGGGGAGACCCCTTTCATGCTTGCTTATGGATCAGAAGCCATAATCCCCACTGAAATTGACATATCCATCCATAGAGTCCAGACTTATAATCTAAACACCAATAATGAAGAGAGAAGGCGGAACTTTGATTTGATAGAGGAAAGAAGGGAAGATGTCAAGGTTAAACAAGCAGCATATCAGTAAAGAATGACCAAGTTCTATAACAATAGAGTCAAAGATATGTCGATAACTATAGGGGACCTGGTCTTAAAGAATGTTTGGAAGAAGCCGAACAAGTTGCACCTGACATAGAACCTTCCTGAAAGAACACAAAAACAACCAAGTCGATGATAGTGGAAATGTAGGGGTGTGAGCAAATTCGATAAGAAAATCAATGCATACAAACATAACATATGTGCATGATGAATATCGGATACTCCTAACAAATGAACTAAACATCTTCCTTAGGTGTAAAAAGATAGAATTATAAGAAATTGACTCAATTAAATCAGCAAATCAAAGCTCAAAGTGATTTACACACCAATAACGTCCAAAATTATTTCATGCTTTTTCAGCACTTTCAAGGAAGTGCAAATCTAACCAAACTCCCTCAGATTTATATTTTGTTTAGAGGTGATCTAAATTCACAAACATTGGAGAATTGATAGATAAACCTAATGGCCCATAGAACCTTAAGACCAAGTCCAGGCATACCCCATATAGGGTCACTAAAGAGGTCATCCTAGGGACGTAGCGATTGGAGAACTTAGACATAGAACCTTTCTCTAATTTATGGAATTCAGACCACTTGGCATGACCCATACAATCTATGTAAAATTCTCTTTGTATTTGAAAGATCTCAAAGTAATGAATGAAAAAAGCACAAGTGTTTCCTCGTATCTTTCTTGTACAATTGTCCAGATGTAAGGTTTGAAGTGTTTTAAGCTAAATAACATCGTTCATATGGTGAATTAGTCTTGATTCACTCTTGGTGATATGAGACATCATAGGAGACTCTTCTCTTCCATAAACTCTCAATAACACCGAGAGGGGGAATAGTGTGATAACATCACTAAGGCGATGAAAAATACAAAAACACTTTTAAAAATTATTTCATTATGGTTACTTGAAATATCATTAATTTGGTGGTTTCTACTCTCTCGGTTCAGACGAGAGTACACTAGAGATTTACATCATTAGTTTGGTTGTCTAACAATAAAAATCCTTTTATTATGGTTGTCTTAAACATTATTGGCTTTGTGGAACTAATTTTCATCTCCCTCAGGGAAGACGAGAGCGTATGAAGAGACAAAACTCATCCATACACTCCCAAAAATGATGAGTGGGGACGAAATTAACATCATTAGATTTGGCGGTCTCCAATTAAAAATCATTAATTTTGTTATCTCTCTCGACTAAGGATGAGAATAGACTTGGAGAATTAACATCATTAATTTGGTCGTCTCCAATTTAAAAATCATTAACTTGGTTCTCTCTCTCGGCTAAGGATGAGAATTGACTTAGAGAATTAACATCATTAATTTGGTAGTCTCTAATTTAAAAGTCATTAACTTGGTTATCTCTCTTGGATGAAGATGAGAGTAGAGTTGGGAATTAACATCATTGATTTGGTGCTCTCCAATTTAAAAACCATTAACTTCGTCATCTGTATCGGCTGACTACGAGAGTGGACTTGAGAATTAATGAGAATTAACATCATTACCGGTGTTCTCCAATAAAAAATCATTTATGGTTAACCCTATCAGTCGAGATGAGAATAGATTCATTATAAAGTAGATATAAAAGCATAATGACAGTTTTACAAGTGGAAAAGGAAAAAGTTAGGCCACAGACGGCAGCCCAAGAATTACATCAAGAAATAATATCACATCATCACCTCTAGAAGAACATCGTCATGTTTAGTGATGACCTTGTCCACAGCAGGTTCATTGTCGGTTCCATCGTCATTGGAAGTACCTTCAGTCATCTCAACACTAGCTTGCTCAATGGTTTTGGTCGTTACCTACTCAGTTGTCTCTGTAGGGCAACCCGGAGAAGGTTCCACCTCAACCGGAGTTGTGATGGTTAAGGGACTCAAAGTCTTGGGGCATTAATTCCCCAACCTCAAGGAGTTTTAGGATGGGCCAACGATAAGCCATCTTCGCTCCCCTTTTGAGGTATTTAAAGGGATACCCCGTAAACTCATCAATTGCCTAGAAATTAGCGACAACTTGTGCGTTTGCCTTATCTAAGGCCTCCTTAACCATAATAACTATGTCGGCTTGCCTCTTATTGGCCAAATTTTTTATGTAATCACCATATTCTCTCTTAAGCTAGTTCACTTCATCCAGGTGCTTCTGCTAGACAGCGGCCATGACCTTCAGATGGTCGACATCCTTCGTATACATCTCGTCTGTTAAATTTTTCTCGATATTCTTAACATTCTTTCCCTTTTGGATTAAGGAAAGATTATTCTTAACCCACTCACCAAGGCAATTGAAAGTAAGTAGAGAATGCAAAAAAAGACAAAGGAAATGGGTTAGTATGACACAACACTTGCAAAACTCAAACAATAAAAGTTACAAATGATTACCTAAGTGGCCTTGTGAAGATCAAAGTCAATGAGATGAGAGGCGTCCATCATGTATAAAAAAATTCTATCAATGTTAGGCATCATTGAGGTAGCAATGGAACTTCACCTCATGGCATCACTAATTAAATCCTCATCACTGAGGTTTAGCTATTCGAGATGAGCCGCAAGAATAGCTTCAGACGATATTGGGATCACCTTGTTCGATCCCCCCTTTGTCGAGACATATTTATTCTTCTTCTTTGATTGGTGGTGGACTGTAGTGTCCTTCACTAACTCCTTCATCTTCTTCGAGATCTCGGGATTTATGGGGCCACTAACAGTTGTTTTCTTAGTCGGACAAAGGAGGCGACTTTATGCCAAATTTGTTCATCATGGACGATATGTTAGGGGCAGCCATTTTTTAGATAGCTTCTAGCATGTTGTTTGGCTGATCTGTAGATATGTAAAAGAGATTAATATCATAAGCACTGAAGATACAGATGACACTGCAGTTCAGAATCAAAATTCACAAGTCCTATAGAGAATATCAATCAAAGACGAGACTATAGTTTGGAGAAAAGACTTACGCAATTCTATAAGGGGGTCAACCCCTAATCCCATCTTGGCCAAGACTTCATGGGTCATAAGCTTCTCAAATTCTACAAGCCCGCCTTCATCCCCATGTACTCGAATTTATTCGTCCTTTTATCGATCGTCTAAGCTCAGGCGGGGATCAAGTTTGGCAGCCATAGAAGTTTTTCCCCATCTTTGAAGGACCCTCGACTCTGAGGCAGAGCAGCTGACATCCGAAGAAATTCCCATGCACCAGAGATAAAAAAGTATCTCGACTTCCCGTAATGGTTATACATCAGGTTGATAATAATAAATTTCTTTGTAGACTTCCTGGCTGCGAGATAGTAGTAACTAGGTTGGGATTTGGTGCAGCAGACATTCTAGCATGCCTTAAAAATGTTAACTGGAAGGTCGATACTATGACAAAACTTCCAAAGAGATATGAAGCCGAAAAGAATCCTCCATGCATTGGGAGAAATCTAGGATGGGGCTAGGACCTTTCTAGCGAGGATCCTCCACACAGTAGGGTGAACGGGAAGGCAAAAGCGGATGACCTTGAATATTTTTTCATAGACAACAATCTCACCTGATCATCCATCAAATGCCCTCTCGGACTTATTAGGGACCCTCATGTTGATATCAAATTTGATCCCATACAAGTGTCTCCAATATAGGAGGTTAATGTATCTCACAATGCTTCTAAAGGTTTGAGTATAAGACGTGTTAAGTGTTTCCTCGGCCTCATCTTTAAAGTCAATGATTTCTACGATCGATACTCCATCGGGAAACTTGGTCTGAAACTCCCCCTCGATAATGGATGAGATAGGCACTATCGATTGGAGAGGGGGTTAGGCAATAGTAACTCTTGACCCCTCAGGGACAGAAGTCTCAACAACCTGGTCATGATCACCAGACCCGGTGGCCCCTGAGTCGGGCATTCGATAAGTTGGGACTCTCATAGATCGGCTTCACGATAAGACCTGGAAGTAGAGGGGATACGGTCCTCTACTGACGAGGATGAGCTTCCACTATGAGCCGAGCTTCCACTCATTGAATCCAAACTTATCTCGACTAATAGAGGACAAATGATAACTAAGGGGATAAGAAAGATAGGGCGTGTGAGGTCAGTTCTAACTCTTATTTTAGCCTCAGCCTCACACTTTCATATTTCCCTAAAAATACGGCCCTCAAGATGGGGTAATTATGTATAAAGACTTACCCATTAAAACGGTTTTGCTTAAGTTGACGTATAGATTAAAATAAGGAAATGAAATATTTTTGACCAAGAATTCTCAAGAACACAGGAGTTGAAATTCGCCGAAGAAGGTGATCAGAGCAACTCCAAAAACCTTCATAGAGGGTAAGAAACACCAAAAACGGTCGAAAAAACCTGAAATGACTAATCCCACCTCTCAACCACTCCTAAAACCTCCTAAAACAACACTAAATGAACTAATGGGGGTTGTCAAAAAACCAGAATGCCACTGCAAAAGTAATAAGAAGTTCAAACCACCAAAAAGCCTAAAAATCATAAGGAAATAAGGTGATGGAGGTTACCTGGTAGCAAAAAATGTTCGAGGAATAAGGATAAGACCCTAAATCTTATCGAAAAATATAGAATGGAGGAGAGAGAATGAGAGAAAGAGGGGTTTTCTATAGAGATAAGGAGTTTGAGCACGAGAGCAAAATGGAGAAGAAAGAGAAAAGGGAATTTTAAAATCATTTAAAAAGTATAAATCATTATGCACAACTTCCTAAGCGATCATCATTAGGGAACTTTTTCCCAACCAGGCATGCAGTCGCCACTCTTGGGCAACACACTAAGCCATAAGATGCTTGCTAAGTGTCACTCTAGAGCTTTTATTCAACGTTTCATACCTAAAAATGAAAGGACAACTAAGACCTCAATCAAGGACGTCTCTTCAACATCTACTTTCAGACATTTTTACCCTGCATCCTTGTACTCACATTGAAGGCTAAGGGCTAGGGGGTGATTGATATACCCAAGTATGACCTCATCCCAAGTTGGGACCCACTCGGCCAAGGTTGACCTTACAAACCATCACGTCAGACAGTTACGTTGCCATCTACAGTGGCCCTTCACCGGTATCTCAGTCTCATTCGAATCTCTTATCTTGAGACCTATTAACTAGTCCAATAGCCCCTCACAAGTCTCGTTTCGACCTAGCCACCCCAGATCGTCGGGACTGCACTTCAGTCTAGCTCATAGATTGCTCAATAGGACATTGAAGGTATCATCCTTAGCCCAGTCGAGACCTCCCATGATGACATACAGACATATGTGTCATAGGTTTCTAGCATGAATAGTCCACCCGAGCAGGCAGCTATAAGATGATCACGGGATCACGTGATGGGAATATTGCATCATCATTATATACTTATGCTCGGGACATGTGCCCACACCCTAGTGGAATCTTCATCATGCACAATCTTTATACATGCTTGGGGTACAATTCACACACCTAGCACTATATATACCCATCTTCTTACGAGTGGAAGAGGATACAAATATTATAAATCCTAGACAAACTCTATCTAACTTACAGTCGAGAGAGATTGCTTGAGTGTTGTACAACCAAGGCCATTACAGCCTCTTTTACATAGTGAAAACCTCACAACCCCGTACAGTGGAGTATACTAAAGCGACAAACGACTTACATACTGGTGCTCTTTCTCTTCTCCTCATATCCTTCTATTACTTTCATAACTATCCTATTATATATGTCTATTATTGTGTTGTGTTTTATCTTTAGCTACATATACAAATTTAAATTGTAATTTCTTATCATCATCAAAATCTCTCCTCTCTCACACACACAGAGACACAATATGCGTGTTAAAATTTTATTAAGCATATATATATTAATCTGTGCTGAAAATATGAAGTTGTGTCATGCCATTATAAAAAGAATAGCATATATTAACAGGAAAAAAGTACCTTCTATAACTGATGATCAACTCTGTTTTTTATACTTTTAATTTGTTGAAAATAACTCTTACTCCTATCCCACTTTGTTGAAGAAATATGTGAGCGAGGACTGCTCAATCAAAAATATGAAGAAGATTTTCGAGGTGGTGCTGATGGAGCCATACATATCGCTACAAACAGGTCTATTAAATCTCTATGTATTTATTGATCTGCAGTGTTTTTTCCTCCAGAAATATGGAATATATGAGTGCATCTGGATGCGTTAGGTTATTATTACAATATCCAAACTGATGTTTCTATTACATTAGCCATAAACTTCATATGGTGAAGCTCGTGTAACTTAACAAGGATGGTAGTGGGATATGCATTGGAGTCTCAATGTGTTGTAACACTCCACGCAATTCGGACAACGGGGTGGCTAGCCATCGCCGCCGAAATACACCGGGCGCTACTAAATAAATACCATTCTCAGCATGTGACATATATGAGACATATAAAATCAATTCACAAGATGAATAATAATCAATCCCGAAGAATAATTGTACTATAAAAACCATCACATGCTAAACTCCAATTAAATCCAATCTCCAAAATATGAATTAATTTAAAATCTGAATAATCAACTGACTGTAAATACTCCAATTGAAATCCTTAAACAACTTTGGAACCGATTGGACCAACAAAATCCAAATGAAGTCTCATAATGAAATGCGACTGAAAGGAGAGTCTAAACTAAATAAAGAAGTAAATAAAAGAAACTCCAGCTGCTCCTCCAAGTGATATCTCCAAATAGTCCTATGCAACTTCTCCAAGACTTACCCTAAAGATATTAGTCAATGCACGAGATCAGATCCCCGATCATAAATGCACACTACTCCCATCAAATAGGGTTGTTGAACCCAGACAGTAGCATTATACGCAATAAATATCACAATAGAGTATTTTAATTAATACGAGATAATTAAACATAAGAAAGGTAAATTAGTAACCACCCCCAAAGATTCTTATAAAATCACACTAATATCATTTAAAAATCCCACAGTCCCAAATTATTAATTTTATTAAATTAACCCAAATTATCATTATTATCACTTTTTATTATGGCAGTCCTCCCGCCCCGGGTGGTAATTTCCACCAAAATTTAACACTTCCCCTTGCAAAATGACCGCTGATCCGTTTAAACTGTCGATCCCATAATTTGACAAGGTTCCATGCACGACACGACATAAAACGCCGAGTGGCCCATTTAAATTGTCGGTGCTCACTACTTATGTCCCCCATAGTTTAATACCCATCTTATTATCTTAGGTATTAGTTATCAATTCTCAATTTCACAATTATGAAATCACCCCACCCTTTTCATTGATGTGAGATCATCAATATACTCCTTAGTCCCATAACTAAGGGTCCCCAAGTACAGATACATCCTATCGTACACGAATCTCCAAGAGAAAACCCGCCCTAGTCTCATGCCTAGGCTAGCAAAATGTCGATATAATGTAAAAATCTTCCCCACCTCAAAATATAAAATCCCCACGAATTTACACTAACTAGTCTCATACCTAGCAAGTATAAATTTTAACCAAGGCCTACCCACTAGTCTCATACCTAGTAAGCATTATAAAATAGGGTTGATCAATATACTATCCAAAATTCCCTCGTCCTCGCGATGGCAATTGTGAATAAAATAAATCCCATAGTACACAATTCATAAGAATAACATAGAAATTAATCATAAAGGTCTCAATTCAATTTAATTAAATGGATAATACTATCGTCATTTTCAACAACATTAATTGCGTTTAATAATGTTAAATTAATTAACATGCGACAATATTCAATACGTCATAATCGTTCTCTTTTATAAGCCGTCTAATTTTTTTTATAAGTGTGAGCGCGTCCCAATAACCATATAAATAATCGTATAAAATTCTACGTGAGAACCTACACCCAAAACCATAAAACCCCAAAAATCTAACCTATGCACCTAAGGCTTTCAAAGATTAAATCATATTCAAAAATTTTATAAAAAGTGCCAAAATTTAGTGTCCACTTTCTCTAATTAAGTTGCAAATTGATTTTAATCAAAAGCACATGATTAAGGGTTTAGGTGACACTTAAAACGCATAATACAAATGAAAAGGAATAGATTATTCATGTCTGAGTGAAGATCGATTTGAAATATGATTAGAAATCTGAATTCCTCTAAAAAAAAAATTAGCAAAGAGTTGTTCTTGGACAAACTTGATTAATCCCCAATTAAGCCTTCAAAACTTGTGACAAAAACTTGATTAAGGTTGAGGTTGATGATTGTGGTGGAGAGGAAAATCTTTTAGAAGAGCTTTTTGGTGAAAAACTTGGGAAAAGTGATTATAAAAAGTTCCCCCACGAATTAGAATGGTTTTATACCAATTAAGAATCCTAAACCAACTTAAACTCAAAAAATTAAGAAGTCGAACTGCGCCAAAAACTGACAGGTAGATCGATCGACTCCCTGGGTTGATCGATCAATCGAGCAGGTATGACGACAGTTCCCCCATGAAAAATTATACAAGGCAAAAATTAAAAACTTAATAAAACTCCATTTTACATCCGATTTTAATTCCGCTTGAAATTCTATTCTTCAAATATTGAAACCAACACAATTACTCTATAAAAATAATTAAATCCAAAAAATTATTTTCTCAAAAATTCCAATTAATTAATTAAAATAATTATTAAAACACTTGGTGTTACATCTATCAAATTCGGCGTGCGTTCATAGTCCCATTTTTCAACGTTTCTTAGTTTTAGTTTGATCAAACTCCACCACCATTACAATTTTTACTCTGTATTTTTTACTTAAGTCCCCCCCCCCCCCCCCCCCCCCCGCCCCCCCAAAAAAAAAAAATTGTGTTATTCCCCATTTTTTGAAAATTTGAGATATATTCCTAATAGAATCTATAAAGTTCATAAAGCGTCACTTATTGAGGATTTTATGGCATTTTGTGACCTTTGGCGACTCTTTTAGGGGTGTATATCATTTTTTTTCCTTCTCAAAAGTGGGGGTGAAAGTCAAAATCACCCTTAGTTTAACTTCAAATCATTATTTTCATTACTTAACCACACACAATCGGCAAATGGCAATTTAAATTTATTCATCTTTGCTCTACTTTGACTATTACGAAGAATTATTCCATAATTGTTATTTGGTTGTGGGTGATTATATAAATTTTAATTGTTGTCTAATCTTTTGGTTTTATAGGACTTTCTTGTCAGGATGATGTGACGGAGCACTGATAATTCAATGGTATCGGGAGTATCAAAATATATCTAATTTTGATTTGTCGATGGGCCCATAAAGGCGATATATAATAGAGTACGAATATTTAATTTTGACTCATAAATAGGGTATCTTTGAATATTGTTATTTTATTTTTTTTATTTTTTAAACGGGTTGGATAGTCCGATACATAAAGAAAATTTTGTCCATTTTTATTTTAAATTGTTTACAATTATTTATCTTATATAATAAACTTTTTCAACTTAAGTATTGGTGTTATTTTCATTAATTGAGTCGAATTAATGATTTTGTTTATACGCTGTTTAAGATGGACTATTACTTTCATTGTTGAAGTATTTTTTATTTCTTGAACAAATGTGGATAATCCTATAAACATAGTAAATTTTGCTCAAAAATTTTAAATTCTTTACAATTATTTGTGTTACATAAAAATTCTCTTCGTTTTAAATTATACATGACTTTGAATGTTGTTGGACTATTTGTTATTTTTTGAGCAGAGTGGATAGTCCTATAAATAAAGGAGATTATGACCATTTTTTAAAAGTACACTTTATTTTTTTGGGGAATGAAATTTTTTTCGTTTTACAATTACGAACTTTGGAAATTTTCTTTGTATTACGATTACGTACTTTTGTCGTACCTTCAGGCACGGGCATTTTGCCAATATATATATATATATATAATGAGAATGATCTCAACCAAAATGATAAAATTAAGGTCCCAAATCCTGAACCCAGTGATCTATATAAAAAATCATTCAAGTTACAAGGGGCATTAGCTAGTTTGGAGTGTTGGTTGATGTGGATACCTCGCCTATTTTCATGTCTTTGTGTAATGCCTAGTAGTTTTAATATAGTCATATAAATAATATAATTTATTTGAAACAAATGTGTAAAAATCTAAGTGTAGAATTTGATTGCAAGGCTTGTGTGAATTATATGGCTAATTTTATTGTTACAAGTTTATGTTTATTTAGTAATTGCAGACGTGTTTATTATTATGATTTGTTTGTGTGTGTATTCAATTAAAATAGTGTGTTTCAATTTGCGACTACGATTTGAACGAGTTTGAGGGTTCAAACATTGATTAAGTGGTAAAAACTAGGTGTTGGGTTATTATATACCTATTTGGCTTGATGATTTGGTATATCTAATATAACTATTTGAAAATTTTGTCTGTAGCTTTAAGTTTTCCACCTGACTATAGTCAGCAATTAAGAGCCGTTAAAAAACCTTTCATTTCTTTACACAACCTTCATCGCAGGTTATGACTCATGCGATTAATTTAGCTAAAAAAAATGACTCCAATTCATTTATGAGACCCTACGAAAAGTCCTCCTCCTTCACTTTTTAACTCCTAAAATAACTGACGATTTCAACCATCTTTTTCTGTTCGGAGCTAACAAGGTATGCAACAAATTTTCAGTTTTTTAGATTTGAATATCTATTAGGGTTCATATGTCTAATAATTTGGGGTTAGGTAATTTTTTTATAATTATAGTTATTTTGTTTTCTTGTGGGTTACTCATGGTAGTCATTTCACACCTTAAGTAGAAGGTTTTGATTTTAAACGTAGTTCGTTATCTTCATGTACGAAAAATGATTTGGTCTTTGGTGTTTATATGCATCTGATTGTTTTAGTGCCTCTGTTATAGGACCTTTTGATTTTTAATTGATAGTTAGTTGTTTATGGTTTATGATAATGATGCCAAAAAAAAATTAGAGCTATGGTTTCAATTTGTTTATATTTGTTTTTATGGAGATTCATTGTTATGAGCAAGGCTCATGTGCGGTAAGTTTTATACCGCACATCTTGCGGTATTATTATTTTAAATAAAAAATGTTTATTTTTTATTTTTTATGTGAATTTTAAACATTTTTGGAGACCCCTAAAAAAATAGATTCAAAATAATTTTTTTGATATTTTGAAAAAATGAGTCAATAGTAGACAATTTTTTAAGGGGCTAAAAAATGTTAAATATTGACCCTTTTTTCAAAATACCAAAAAAATTATTTTTTGCTGATTTTTTTAGGATTCCCTTGAAATGTTTAAACCCCCCCACAATTTAAAAAAAAAAAATAATACCGAACCCAAGCCTTTTTGTTCATTGTTACTTACTCTACATGCTCAATATATTAATGTTGATAAATTTGGCCAATGTGCAGATTGCATTTAACGGAAAAGATAAGAAATTGTAGTTATGTGGTTATATTTTAAAGGTTGCCATAGAAACATGTATCTGAGTTATAGTTTTATGTACTATTTTCTTTTTTTGGTCCATGTTGCAGACATATCTATAATTATAAATGTTATAGTTAAAAATTTCAAGGGGATTAGCATCAATAATGAAACACAGTAAAATATCTCCTAGAATTTTTAGATTTTTTTTTTTGGTAATATTCCCCCTTTTTTGAGGTACCATGAGGTGTCCGGGCCAGCATTATGTGACACCCCGACTAATTAAATACCGGGTAGCTACTCCTTTATTAAAATTAATACAAAATGCCAAGTTGGTTCAGTTAATAGCATCACTGTCGAAAACATTTTAAGGATTACTAACCACCTAGTAATTAAAAAGCGAGTTCCCAATTTTAAAATAAATCTGATTAACATGAAATAAGTGAAGAATAAAAGAATAATATAACCATACACAATAAAGTTCCAATAGTGTAATCAACAAGTAATAAAGAGTCTGGAGGAAATACTCCTCACAACAATCCCACAACTGAAATAATAAAACAAGTCTGAATCCTGAATTAATTACAATCCACAACCTGAATAACTGAATATAAAATGTCTCTAAAAGAAATGGGCAACATGCCCTACAAATGATGAAACTGAATATGGAGTCAAGACTAGAAAAGGAGGCGTCTACTATCAAGGCCCTGTAACTTCCACAACAGCTACAGCTCGTCACCTGAATAGAATTCCTATGCATGGTGTCCTTGTGGCTGGGCACCTAAAAAGGTTTTTACAAAAAAAGATTTGGAGTAAAATGGGTCAGAGCCCGATGTGAAAACAGTTTAAAAGTTTAGCAAGTGATTTAAAATATAATTTAACATCACATATTATAAACACGTTAATTGCGTACTCTCACATGAGTTCCTTGCCTCTCCACTACTGTGCACGTCTAACGTACGCCTTTAACCCATCCTAATTATGCCACTATCTAACTAGTTTATACCGTACAATACCCATCTAAGTGGTATTTATCTAACTGAACCGACTTAAGTTCTAACCCAACTACTCGATTCACAATATGAATTCCCAATGTTATCACTTGAATAGATAGTTTTACTTAAACACGGATTCTCAATTATTAGCAAAACAATTCACAGCAGGTTTTCCCTTTTTATCTTTATCAAGACGTTACTACAATTATTCTCGCAATTAAACATTACAAATTCCTTTTCATTTAACCGTATATTATTCACATCATAAATATACAATACAAGCACCCCGAGGCTAAGCTGCGGTGCACACATACTCTGCTATCCATCCCGGTACATCACGTACATAAGGATTACAAATTCCGAATCTCTCAGGAATTGTTAGAATAATCACAACACACAAAAATGGAGGCGAACATAATTCAACATATCCATGGGTCACGTACATACCTACGCTCCACAGTCAGCTGACTTATTAACTCACAAATAAGTCATTCTAGCATTATGTTCTTAAGGTACCAATCTAAATCCGGGCACACAAGGATTAGAGGGCCCTAAGCGAACGTAAACCTCTCGTGATAGCAAGTATGGTAGGTATGTCATACACATAAAATCATACACTAGGCATTCACACAACCTAAGTAATCATATATCAATATAGATGTTCGCACATTTCATCTAGTTAATCTCGTACGTGGCAAATTTACTCCGAGTATTACATATCATATATATTCCGTTTGATAACTCTCTCGTCGTATCAATTTGGGTACTTAAACCTAACTCAAAAGGTTACTAGATTTGTTATTAATTTCAAATGTTATCTCAGTACTTAAAGTCCCTCCGTTACTGCCCTTATCTTACATCATCCTCAATTCTCAATGTAGTTCCAATTCGAACGTTTTCTAACCGTACCTCACTCGGTAGACCCTCGTACGTAATATCAATCAATCCCATAAGCTATAGCGTTCTCCGATAACAACTAAGGTCCTACTGACTTTAATTAAGTCCCACACTATCATATTAATCTTCCTAATAACCAACATCGGCTTTGGAATAATCATTAAACCTTAAAGAGAAACAATTTCCAAAATACAGCAGGGGTCGATCGATCGATAAAAATGGTTCGATCGATCGAACCTTCGATCGATCGACATTCTTGAGTCGATCGATCGATCAAGCAGGCATCAGCCCAGAAAATCCTTAGCAGTTACGGGTTTGCATCTTTTTACTCTTCTTAATCATCATTCTAACGTCCAAAACTCTCAAATGGATACACTAATCATCCTACTAACATGTTTACTTCTTTCCCCACGTTTTAGATTCATCAAATCAACATATAACATCACTTTCATGGATCAAATTACCCAAAAATCATATAAAACCTAGTTTTTCCTATTTCTTCAAGAACATCCCATAATTCCTTCAAATTTCGAAATTATCTACTCATTAATCATAAATTCGTAGTTGTTATCATCTCAAATATAAACCTACATGAAGGTCCTACCCAAATTATGATTTAAACCATTCAAATCCATTTAATCTTCATTATTTATGATAAATCTCCAATTCTATAGAAGCATGTAAAATATATGCTTTGAATCTTTGCAAGATAAACCACTTGCCTGTAAATTTGATGTTCTGATCCGTTGTTGTCGTTTAAGGGCTGGTCCTCTCTCCATTCCGGTCACAATTCCGTCCAAATTGGTGGTGGTGGGTGGTGGTTTTGGTTTGGGGACTTTTTGTAACCTCTCCTCTAACTCACGTAACTCCCCTCTATGTTTTTTGGCTGATCATGGCCCTAATGGCCTAACCAAAAATAAATAAATCAACACTAAAAATCGTGGGTCTTAATTCCATAATTTTTGAAATTACCAAAATACCCTTCCGGGTTGTCGGTTTGGCCTAAAAATACCCCGGGACCCAAACTAAACTCCCGGCTAGTGTTTTCTTACTATCTCGACCCTTTCGGACACATTGGCGCACTCAAAATGACCATACGGTTGATAAAAATAAAATTCACTTTTTAATTTAAATAATTACCCTCCTGACGCGACTGTCACGCGGTCCCAACAAAATTTCCCAAATTGCCGTATTTCAGTCTGGCGACAATTTTTAATATTTTCAATATTCATATACTGCCATATATCCACATTATAATCACATACCAAATCACATCTCGTTAGTATTTTATTCGGATTAATTCGCAATTAATTCACATTTAATTTAATTAATCCCATAAATAAATATCCATAAAAGTACGGGGTATTACATACTCCCCCCCTAATAACGGAATTTCGTCCCGAAATTCGGAAAATTAAGGCACACCTGGAAAAATTTGGTATCCTCCAGTATTCAAAACATTTATAAAGAAAAACCCAATTTACTAAAACCCTCGCTTCACAATAAGATTGTTTAACATACTTGATACCTTATCAGAATAATCTTCGATAAATGCACCTCACGTTGTGCTCTTATTAAACAACCTTCGAATAAAAATAGCCTATACATCATTAGCCGCATTATTTTTATTAGTATTGTGAGTTTGCACCTCACTACTAACTCCCGCGTTTATCAAAACTCCAAACTCCCATCCTGGGATGAATCAATAACACATCTGACTACGCTTGTCCATTCCTTGAAATATCCCGACGTTGTGACTTTCACACAAGGGAAAACCACCTCAGCCTGTTGGTGTCACACAAACCTTTGTAAGCACCTTGACCACCATAAATAGATACGGGTGCTTTTCCCCTAACTCTACCATTAGGTAATATCTCCTCCTCATGACTTCAATATTCCTCACTAGTTATACCCGATTTGGAATTGAAAATATTGTAATGAATCCAAAATTTCTTTCATACAATCCATCAATCGTTAGTCACCTTGCGCCTGTACCTCGGGTTATAGGTGATACAACCCTCAGTTTGAATCGTTATTTCCCACTACTTATTGTCACCCCACCTAAATGTGGATTTCGGGGATTTCATCCCAGTTCTAAATAATACTACGTCGAACCACGTACCGGCCTGTTTACTACCTAATTGTGTAAATCATTCAAGTATATAACAATTTGTCTCCTTCTGAACAACATGACTCACGTATTTGAAGGAATTTGTTACCCCTAAAGGAATTTACTAACTTGACTCTTCCATCCCTGGTATCATCGGTTGGATACAAAATTAATTGGTTAATCATCTAACAACCAACCGTTCTACTACTTACTATACCTCTTTCAATGTCGATATTCATATAAAATTTTCCCCGTTAAATGATATTTAATGGTCTTATTCTCCCGACGAATACCAAAAGTTTGGACCTTTACACTTTCTCACCTCTTTGTGAAAATCCGGACTCCTTATACCTTATTAACATTATCACTCTATTTACTCTTGAGTTACCCTCAACATTCGATTGATCGGAACTCTACTCCAATTTGCTCATAATAATTTATTCGCCTTCTCAAGAGATATCTCATTATTATTAAATGGCTTTCTACTGCCTTTTCTCCAATTTGAATGTGCTACACTTACTACACATGATATTCACTTACACCTTTTCTTATGACGTTTAATCTCATAAGTAATAATCTCACCCGTCTATGTTCCCTCTTCCTTTGATTTACACTTTAGCAAATCAAGATGTCTACACCCCTTATAACCCAACCATACGGTTTTTAAACATTATATACGCTTCATACAAATCCCAAACTCTTTATTATCACTGTAAATACAACGGTGCTATACCACTTGGGCGTTCTCAATCGCCTCTGAACTGGAAATATTACATCCTACTTATCCTCAATGCGTCCTTCAACACACCGTGACAAACCAACATTATTAGTACTTATAACGTAATTTACTAACAACTGAATCTAATGGCCGTATATCATAATTTACTCCTTGTAACTTCCCGTTATAACTACGTACTCCCATAACGATAGAGGTATCCAAATCCTGAACGAAGGGCCACACACTTCCTTACTACCAACCTTACGCTAAGTTTCATGTGTGGGGTGTCTCTCAAAGCGAAATCCAAACAAGGAACCCCCCCGATACACTACTACCTAACATTGTTGGTCATCGGAATCCGTTAAGCCCTGTCCATAATATGTACCCCTACACTCTCGTCTTTTAACAACAAAGTTTCATCTCAGTTCGCAATTATACATAAACAAAGAACTCCTTCTGAAAGATACTTTTCTCTTTACAGTGATGGAAATCACATTTCATGTACAACATGCGAGATATTTGAGACCCTCAAATTCCCGTTCCCAGACACACAACTATTAGTATAAACTTCCAGATCTTTAACGGTGATAAAATAATGCACTCTTTTTGTTACGACCTCTCAATCGTTAATTATAAAAACCAACTAACTCTTTGTTGACTAGTAAATCAATTACATACGACTCATAATAATGAAATCCCTACGCATACTGGGATTAAATATCCGAGACCATTATACCCAATTTGAAATCATAACCTTTATATATATTTATATATACGCACGAAAGTACAATTGCGAGCCCGGCTCTCTCACAGATGGGGCCTCGCCAGAACAAAACATGCTACCCCGATGTAGTAACTTCGATAAAGTTGTAATACCAGCACACTATCGGTATAATCATATATATAAAATAATAATTAAGATCATATCATACTCGTATAACACAGCACTAAAACGAGTAATTTCGATAAAGCATAAACCGCTATTAATATACCCATTCATCCTCCGCGGATGACAATAAAAGTAACCTTCACACTATCAGGGAAAATGTTCTTATATATAATAAACTTATTGATATACTCACTAGACTCGACTCTCAAGTGAAAATACAATTGTAACAAATGTAGTAACTCATTCATGCCACAAATAACATGTATCCTCATCTGAGTATATAACTCATACTTCTATCCTAATAATCGTCCCGACTGCTCAAATGGTTCCTGGACTTACCACACATGTCTGTCCCAAACTGGATATTTCAATAATTGTGGCCTTCGCCAGGCACAATACCTTGATCCCTACTCTTGTATCGGGAAAAATTTTATAACGCACGGGTTTCACTCCCCACAGAAATACCTCTACACATACTCCACTTATCTTTTGTCCCACAAATCATGTTAAGGTGGTCCATCTCTCGGACGTTGGTAGTCTCGACTCAGACGACTACTACCGTTGTTCCCTTAGCTTGATGTACCTAAGGAACACACTACTAGTTTTCCACCTCTCTTACTGAAATTACCATCGCTCGGTAGTAATTCCGCTATCGAATTATTTTAACGGTTTCTCCATTGGGTCTTCCTCCTTGTGGTGTTTCTCCAACACTATTTTCCCAGTCTTATTCTATAAAAATTCTTCGATTTTTGTATCTCCCTACCCAAGGGAACATTTACCTCCAAATTTACACCATGCAATATAATTACTATCTGTATATATCATCCAAGTAGAATTCCCCATAAGCGCTAACAACTTTTCTTGTATGTATATTCTCCCTTTAACATCCTCTTCTCCATACCACCTTCTCCACCCGGTGTAAGGTTCGCTAAAACATTAAATTTCTCCTCACATGTTGACCCCTGTTTGGCCCTCTTATGTGAGTTTAGAATAACATTCACCTTTCATCCTGAACATCTGATGAAGGAACTTATGGTGAAACCATACGTGTACACCCTCTCGACATTCCATTCCACTTTTAAGTGGGTTGCTTGTCTCACCATTGAATCTCCGCCCTTATGAGTCAAGGAAAAAAATTTCTCCTAAATTTTCACTCTCGATTGGCCATACTCCTACATATGTTCAAGCCTTTGGATACATTGCGTTCGTTTGGCTAGCACATGTCGTCTTCGCCTTTCGAGTATTGCTACTGCTGGTTCTCTTCAATGTTACACTTAACTCTGTCTCTCCCATTCCAACCTTGTTGGATGTGTCTAATTTGACCCCATTCCTACTTGCTGTACCCGGAAGTCTCAAGTCGCGCCTTAGCCTTCTATATCATCCAGGACTTCCGTGCCATAATATCGGTGACTTCAACTATGGTCATCCTTCTTTAAATAAATCAATTAACCTCAATAAATATTTGCCTCCTGCTGTCCACCCAACTGTCTTCGCCTGACGTACTACATTGTTCGGCACACGAATACACTCGATCGCAATACGATTCGCTATCATATACATCATAGCAGGAGAACGAAATTTTTCTAAAGGAATCGACAATCCTAAACATAGGGCTCTATATCAAAGAAAGCTCAGCGGAAACATAATAAGCCGTACAGATCCTAAAGGACACTAGAACCTGATGCTCTGATACCACCAGTGACACCCCGACTAATTAAATACCGAGTAGCTACTCCTTTATTAAAATTAATACAAAATGCCAAGTTGGTTCAGTTATTAGCATCACTGTCAAAAATATTTTAAGGATTACTAACCACCTAGTAATTAAAAAGCGAGTTGCCAATTTTAAAATAAATCTGATTAACATGAAATAAGTGAAGATTAAAAGAATAACATAACCATACACAATAAAGTCCCAATAGTGTAATCAATAAGTAATAAAGAGTCTGGAGGAAATACTCCTCACAACAATCCCACAACTGAAATAATAAAACAAGTCTAAATCCTGAATTAATTACAATCCACAACCTGAATAACTGAATATAAAATGTCTCTAAAAGAAATGGGCGACATGCCCTACAAATGATGAAACTGAATATGGAGTCAAGACTAGAAAAGGAGGCGTCTACTGTCAAGGCCCTGTAACTTCCTCAACAGCTACAGCTCGTCACCTGAATAGAATTCCTATGCATGGTGTCCTTGTGGCTGGGCACCTAAAAAGGTTTTTACAAAAAAAGATTTGGAGTAAAATGGGTCAGAGCCCGATGTGAAAACAGTTTAAAAGTTTAGCAAGTGATTTAAATTACAATTTAACATCACATATTATAAACACGTTAATTGCGTACTCTCACATGAGTTCCTTGCCTCTCCACTACTGTGCACGTCTAACGTACGCCTTTAACCCATCCTAGTTATGCCACTATCTAACTAGTTTATACTGTACAATACCCATCTAAGTGGTATTTATCTAACTGAAGCGACTTAAGTTCTAACCCAACTACTCGATTCACAATATGAATTCCCAATGTTATCACTTGAATAGATAGTTTTACTTAAACACGGATTCTCAATTATTAGCAAAACAATTCACAGCAGGTTTTCCCTTTTTATCTTTATCAAGACGTTACTACAATTATTCTCGCAATTAAACATTACAAATTCCTTTTCATTTAACCGTATATTATTCACATCATAAATATACAATACAAGCACCCCGAGGCTAAGCTGTGGTGCACACATACTCTGCTATCCATCCCGGTACATCACGTACATAAGGATTACAAATTCCGAATCTCTCAGGAATTGTTAGAATAATCACAACACACAAAAATGGAGGCGAACATAATTCAACATATCCATGGGTCACGTACATACCTACGCTCCACAGTCAGCTGACTTATTAACTCACAAATAAGTCATTCTAGCATTATGTTCTTAAGGTACCAATCTAAATCCGGGCACACAAGGATTAGAGGGCCCTAAGCGAACGTAAACCTCCCGTGATAGCAAGTATGGTAGGTATGTCATACACATAAAATCATACACTAGGCATTCACACAACCTAAGTAATCATATATCAATATAGATGTTCGCACATTTCATCTAGTTAATCTCGTACGTGGCAAATTTACTCCGAGTATTACATATCATATATATTCCGTTTGATAACTCTCTCATCGTATCAATTTGGGTACTTAAACCTAACTCAAAAGGTTACTAGATTTGTTATTAATTTCAAATGTTATCTCAGTACTTAAAGTCCCTCCGTTACTGCCCTTATCTTACATCATCCTCAATTCTCAATGTAGTTCCAATTCGAACGTTTTCTAACCGTACCTCACTCGGTAGACCCTCGTACGTAATATCAATCAATCCCATAAGTTATAGCGTTCTCCGATAACAACTAAGGTCCTACTGACTTTAATTAAGTCCCACACTATCATATTAATCTTCCTAATAACCAACATCGTCTTTGGAATAATCATTAAACCTTAAAGAGAAACAATTTCCAAAATACAGCAGGGGTCGATCCATCGATAAAAAGGGGTCGATCGATCGAACCTTCGATCGATCGACATTCTTGAGTCGATCGATCGATCAAGCAGGCATCAGCCCAGAAAATCCTTAGCAGTTACGGGTTTGCATCTTTTTACTCTTCTTAATCATCATTCTAACGTCCAAAACTCTCAAATGGATACACTAATCATCCTACTAACATGTTTACTTCTTTCCCCACGTTTTAGATTCATCAAATCAACATATAACATCACTTTCATGGATCAAATTACCCAAAAATCATATAAAACCTAGTTTTTCCTATTTCTTCAAGAACATCCCATAATTCCTTCAAATTTCGAAATTATCTACTCATTAATCATAAATTCGTAGTTGTTATCATCTCAAATATAAACCTACATGAAGGTCCTACCCAAATTATGATTTAAACCATTCAAATCCATTTAATCTTCATTATTTATGAGAAATTTCCAATTCTATAGAAGCATGTAAAATATATGCTTTGAATCTTTGCAAGATAAACCACTTGCCTGTAAATTTGATGTTCTGATCCGTTGTTGTCGTTTAAGGGCTGGTCCTCTCTCCATTCCGGTCACAATTCCGTCCAAATTGGTGGTGGTGGGTGGTGGTTTTGGTTTGGGGACTTTTTGTAACCTCTCCTCTAACTCACGTAACTCCCCTCTATGTTTTTGGCTGATCATGGCCCTAATGGCCTAACCAAAAATAAATAAATCAACACTAAAAATCGTGGGTCTTAATTCCATAATTTTTGAAATTACCAAAATACCCTTCCGGGTTGCCGATTTGGCCTAAAAATACCCCGGGACCCAAACTAAACTCCCGGCTAGTGTTTTCTGACTATCTCGACCCTTCCGGACACATTGGTTCACTCAAAATGACCATACAGTTCATAAAAATAAAATTTTCTTTTTAATTTAAATAATTACCCTCCTGACGCGACTGTCACGCGCGTCCCAACAAAATTTCCCAAATTGCCGTATTTCGGTCTCGCGCCAATTTTTAATATTTTCAATATTCATACACTGCCATATATCCACATTATAATCAAATACCAAATCACATCTCGTTAGTATTTTATCCGATTTAATTCTCAATTAATTCACATTTAATTTAGTTAATCCCATAAATAAATATCCATAAAAGTACGGGGTATTACACATTACGCGCACCTCGACTAATCCCCATTCATGAATCAATGGCCAGCCGCTGGCCCCCATGTTGTTTGCAGCTGCCGAGACTCGAACTGGGGAGCAAACCCAGTCGACCCTGGAGCTTTAGTACTAGTGCGTTACCACTAGACCAAGTCTGGGGGTTCTAGAATTTTTAGATGTAAGATAAAAGTATTAGCTTAGTGTAACAACTCGAGACTTTAGAGACGATAATTTATTTATTTTGGGAGAAATAAATATTATTTTATTTGAAGAATTATTAAATTGTCAATTGAGGTCAAAATTTGAAGTCGTTAGAAAGTGTTTCGAATGGCAATTCTGAGGGTATAGTTGTTTCCAGAAGGGTCGAAAAAGGCAAAATGATTGTACTTGGGGTCTATTTAGGTTCCGAAATAATTTAGGCTCGTTTGGATCAAATTAAAGTTACCGAGTCATTTAAAGTGTGTATTATCATTTAAAGATGTGTATCTTGGGAGATAAGGATTATTAAGCCTACGGGAGAAACAATTATCCTTAGAGATAAAGAGAAATAGAAAGAAAGAAAGAGAGAAGAAGAAGATAAAGAGAGAGAAAGAGGATTTTTCGGCCATTACGCGATCTTGAGGACGAATCAGACCCTAGGAACTTAAGGCAAGTGATTAAACTTGCTAAGTTATTGTCGTGTACCATTTATTTCATGATTTGTGGATTAAATCTTTGGGTTTGAGGTTTAGTTTGTCAAAACCTAACTTTTGGGTTAAATCTTAGATTTGTTATGTAGATCTTGGATTTGAGGTTAAAAATTAGTTTAAATGTGTTCTAGGATGAATATTAATGTTATATATGTGATTGGGTTGGAGAGAAATGAAGAGAAGATGATTAAAATAAATTTTGGGTTTTTTAGCTTACTAAAAAGTAGCCATTTTCAAGCCTTATGATAGGCCAAATCGATTCGGCCCCTTAGCCGCATCGATTCAAAAAGTTGTAGGTGCCCATGTCTGAGTGACCGAATCGATTCGGACCCCAGCCGAATCGATTCGGCCTGAGACAGAATCCCAAGTCTGAAGATCCGAATCGATTCGCCTTGGAGGCCGAATCGATTCGCAAGGACGAATCGATTCGGAAATAGGGCATTTTGGGGGATGTTTTCCTAGGGAGAATTTCATTCCGTTTTGTTTGAGGTTATCTATTGGGAATCTCTATAGGGATTATTAGGATTATGTTTTGGAGATTTTAGAGAGTTTCCCTTAGAATAAATTATTGGAGTCATATTGACTTAGTTTGAGGAATACCGATTAGAGGATATCATATATACTAAGCGGGGAAGCCCACTACCATTAGGATTTCTATTTGGAAATAATTATGAAACATATGAAAGAATGACAATGTGCATAGTGATATTGGATTTTAGAGTCAATCCTAAATGGGATAACTTTAAAGGTTCATATAATTGATTGAACCATATTACGGATTGAAAATAATTAAATGCTAATAAATGTGCATACGGATATAGGAATATCCTTAACGATGATTAACTTGGGAGATGTCTCACACAATGAGAAATGCTAATCGAGGTGCATTAGGATAGATAACGTCCTTAACATAAATAGAATTGAGAGACAATTCATAATCAGAAGTAATGCGAAAACTTCAAGTGAGAAATAGTATAGTGTATACTAAGTGGGGAAGAGGTGTGAGAATTGACGATTAGTATATCAAGAGAGAGAAATATACTAAATAATGATATTAATTCAACTACGCCTAAGAACGTTATAAGGATATATAAACAATATGACAGGTATACCTTATATGATGGTATATATTTATATGATGTGATGATGTATGCATATCTTATGTGATGATATATATATATATATATATATATATATATATATATATAAGTGAAGCATACCCCCTCCTTGCTATCAGTGGGAAGTTGCGCGATGAGGGTGAGCACCCTGGCTCGATGAGCAGTGCATGGATTTTGCCCAGGTCATAGTCGTCCATGGTGATTATTATGTGATATGCATTATTGTTTTTGGGGGTGAGAAGTCGTGGGTATGTGTCGTTCTCACTTGCCGGTTAGAAACTATGACCGCTTCACGGACGTTGTGTATGTGAGTTGATCACGAGGTAGGTGTCGTTTAGCCCTATCAGGTGGTCCCCAGTATGCTACGTGGTTTGGGAAATTGGAAGATGATAGCAGTGAGACCCTGCGTCCTCGAGTTATTTCTCGTTTGGATGGTTATTATATTATTGATGTGATTGGTTACTTGGGTATCGAGGGCATAATGGACCTCAACGACCAACATTGCCAAGGAGTAGTGTAGCGGGGGGTTCCTTGTTTGGATTTTGCTTTGCTAGACGTCCCACGCATGAAACGCAGTGTAATGCTGGGAGTGGGGAGAAGTTAGTCCTTAATGCTCATATTTATATATAGTATATACTTCTCGACGATCGGCAGTGCCTAGGAGTAGTGTATCGGGGGGTTCCTTGATTGGATTTCGCTTTGCGAGACGTCCCACGCATGAAACGCCGTGCACTATTGAGAATTGGGAATAATAAATTAATTAATTGAATAATAATAATTTGGGATACATGCATCATGCATTGAGGGCATAAGGAATCTCGAAAATCAATACTGTCAGGAGTAGTGTAACAGGGGGGTTCCTTGTTTGGATTTCGCTTTGTGAGACGTTCCACGCACGAAACGCAGTGCAGTATTGAGACTTAGGAGAAGTTTAGTCCTTAGCACTTAGATGCTAATAACTCATATATAATTATATGTATATTGATGGTATAACTAGAATACAAGAAATTCTAGTAAAGAGAATGTTTATGTATTGTGAATATGTTAGTATGAGAATGTTTATGTAACTCTATATGTTAAGTAAGTGAACAAATATAAGAGAACTATAACATTAAAAGTTAAAGTATATGATTTAGATGGAATTGAGATAAGTGTAGATTGGGAGATAAGTTAAATGGTTTTTAATTGAATATTTATATTGGGATTTTAGTTAGACTTATTTTCCTAATTAGATTCGGGCATTCACTTGGAGACCACGTGCATACGTTTAGTTGCGCGCTTTAGTTGAGAGGTGAGTTGGATTATTATGGAGAGTGCGACTCCATTAAATCATGTCATAATGCATTTATAATTATTATGCATTTTAATGCACTTGCTATAAAATGTTTTCACCTCGGGCTCTGACCCATTTATATTATCTCCTGCTATGTATATATATTGTATTATTTTAGGTTTTCCTCCGCAAGGACGCCATGGATGTTTATCCACCCAGTGTAATCGTGGAGTTGTGGCAGTAGCGGACTGTTGCGGCACTTTGTCTTAGTCAACTCCAATCTTTTGTATATCTAGATTAGGATTTAGTTTGTTTATCGGGTTTAGACCCAAGTATTGTAGATTAACACTTTTGTATTCTCTCCCTCAGATTATTGTATTGCCTATGACCCGACAGCATATTCGGGTAATTTACTGTGTACATTTTTTTGTACTCTTTTATACATTATTAGAGCATATGTGTTCCACTCATCAGATTTAGATGTAGTATTGTTGGTTAGTTATTTCATAATTGGTTTTGATTGGTGTTAAATAAAAAGTTTTAAATTTTTGGCATCCGCTCTTAATAGTTTCGGTTAGTTAGCCTTATATTATTTAGTATTGTCAGTTGATGTTGAGACTGAGCCATCTGAGATATCTGATTTAATGTAGTATAGGGCTGGTCACCCGTTATTATTTTGAGCGGGTTGTCACACTTAGCAAACTAAACATTTTCTCTTGTATATTCTAATAGTTAGTGCAACAACCCCTACTTTTTGACTGAAAGGCTGGCCAGACATGATACGCTGAAGATATGGCTTGCTTGTCTATTAATATCATCCTTAGCACAATTGCGAATAAAAGATAATTTATAATTTATGGCTCATGTTTAAAAAGTCACAAACATATCTATAATAAATAAGTAAATTGAAACCACCAATAATAATATAAATATCCAACAAGAATAATATGAATCTCCACCAACAAAAAGTAAAAGTTTCGGACATAGGCCCTTACAAATGTTCCAAGTAAATAAATAGCTAAAGCTAAGAAGCACCTATGCTAGAAACAACTGAGTTGAAACTGGAGAGAAAATGAGACTCCGAGACTTCTATATCATAATCCAACTATCCCTGTCTATGAGCACCTGGGGGAAAAACATTTAAATTTGGGTCAAAGGCCGAGGTGTGCAAGAATTAACTTGAGTAATTTATTATTGCAATAATTATTATTCCCCCTTCGTCACTCACATGCGTATAACACCTCACCCCTCATCTAAGTGTGATATTATTCGCACCCCAATATATCTCAATAATGAATCGTGACATCACCTCAAATTATAGAATGATTGTATTAATAATTAATTAATTAATGTAATCCCTACATTTAAAATTGTCAACTTACATTTATTTCAATCTCATCAGTGTCAAGTATAAGGCATAAATATCTATTATGCATTATAGGGTCAAGAATAATATTTATTGTCCACATCCTTAGACAATTTAATTTATTTCAATAATATTCGGGTAATTAATAATATATGTCCTTCCATATATTTGACACACAAGGGCATCTACCATTAGTGTCTAATTCGTACTCTATCGGCAAGTTCGGATGAATCCCTTATCCTAAGCGGACAACACAAACACACACAAATTAGGGGTGGTCCCTACGCATGACACCTGTACACGACCCATATCCATCAGTGATACAGGATTGGTCAGCACCAACCCTACCTCTAGTGGGTGGAGCCTCCACGTAGTACCTATATGGCCTACACATCGTAAAGCCCATGACGTGCGGTACGCGGCCCGAACCTCCGAGCTGATAGGATGGTCCACTGGAATGTCCACACACAAATATATATAATAGTACATATTATAATTTCATATAATATGCAAAGGTTATTACTCTATATTAGCATAAAGTCCATCCAAAGTTCCACCACATTTTTCCAATCATAAATAAATTATCATTTAAACTATTTTAAACTCCATTCCAAAAAATATAATTAGTTAATTATCCACTTTAAAGTAATTATTATTAATTAAAACATGGGTATAACATTACTCCATTAATTTATTTAAACCACACTTAAAATCCCTTTCCCCATTATACTATTGTTCCTTATTATTTTCTCAAATCTCTATACCTTCTAAGAGAAGAAGTTTAAGATTGTTATGGGATTCAGGCTAATGCATAAAACAAAACGGAGTGTCACTTTATCCAACACGTCGCTCGAACGACCAGGGTCCTCGTTCGCGTGACATTGCAAGTCGCTCGAACTACAGGAGAAGTCTTTCTACTCTCTCCACTTCTCAATTAATAGTTAGTCAGTTCAAGATTTTAATCTTAGATTGTCCATTACAAGCCCATCAATATATGTACATACATAACCAAATTCTAAGTCCCAATTCAACCCAAAATTATGTACGTTCAAGGCTTAAATAAATCAGATGTTTATCCCAACTTACACCCATTATTTAATTCACAGAAACAGTTTATTCACCATGAAATCTACATAAATTTCATTCCACAATGTAAGGACATATTTTCATATGTCCGTTATCAATTTATTATGTCATATACCGCTACACCATCGAAGGGCATTCAAGAGACATCTACATCAAAGACGGATCCGAATTACTCAAGTTCTTCATCATTCAAGACTCCGCGAAGTTTACTTTGGTAAGGTTATGTTTTAAATACCTAAACTTTTCACTTAGAGCTTTTGGGATATTTTTATCAAATATTTCTCTAAAGATTTTGTCTCGGACACCTTTCCGTAGAAAAATCATAACTAATTCATAAAAAATCATAAAGATACGAAACTGGCGGCCACAAGTTCGTATCGAAATTTTCTACAGGTCCGTATGGAATCTCATTTGATAGGTCGTTCGAACGACCTACAATTGTCATTCAAATAACATAGCATCTTGTTAGATCTTATTCTAACGACATTTGTCCTTCGTTCGAGCGACTTGCTAATCTCGTTCGAACGAGCTCTGTTTTCGAGGCGGTGCGATTTTCTATAAAATCTCATTCTCTGGTTCCGTTTTCATTAAGAATTCACAGCGTTTTGACGAACATAAAAACTGTAAAAGCAGAATTCTTTTAGGCTTCTTCCTTTAGGGTTTTAATCCCTTTTTGTTTTCAATTCACAAAACTCCCATATGCTTTAGTGAATTCTTTTGGTTTTCAAGAACATACTTTGCTCTTGTTTATACTTTGTGGGGAGAGCTCTACAACCGACAGCTGCATGCTATTGTAGAGGGGAGTCCTTATAAAGTTCACTCTTATGGAGAAGACGCTTTTCTTCTTCATTGCTGCCCTCCTGGAAAGGGAAAATTCCAGCCGTAACTTGTGGAGGAGTCATCTTCTTCTTCACTGCTGCCCTCCTGGAAAGGAAAAGTTCCAGCCGAGACATCGAAACTGATTCCTGTGGGTATGTCGTATGTCACCCTATTTCGTTGTAATCCGTGTAAGCCGTTTTCTTACAAATTATAGTGAAATAAAAGATTTTGCCCCTTTGGAGGATTTTTCCCGAAATTGTTTGTTTTATCCTGCACGCTTTATTTTATTGGATAAATCATCTAGATGTATGTTTTAGGGTTTAACTAAAATTTGGGATTAATTAAAATTGGATTTTATTTGAGAAGTCGCAATATTTCTGCTGTAGCGATTCTACAAATTGGTATCAAAGATTATTTAAGCGATCACCACTTTACAAATTGGTATCAGAGCGGGTTACGCTAATTTATTGCGTGATCCTGATTTTTTGAGGATTTACTTTCTGATACAATTTGTCTACTCACGTTTACACACAATTTACCCCAAACATCCTATACGTAGATTATTCAGTTATCCCCAAATAACTACCAAAAGCTTAAGGAAATATAACATCAATGTCCAGATTTATGATACGTAATTTCTGGGATAAATTATACATATGAATCATTCCTCTACATGTGTTTTTCATCATCAAATCAAACATACTTATACCTAAATCCCAAAAATTTTAAAGAGATAATTGTACACATCAAGAAATAAATTGAAACCATAGATTAAATAAGAATATTCTTCCCTTAAAAATGGTAGGAGAGATGCCCTTTGATTTTCTTCTTTGGTTCCTCCTCTGTTCTAGCCATTTTCTCCTTTCTTTGGTATTTTCCCCTTTTCTTCCTATAACTATGATTTTAGGTTTTGTGGAATGATAGTGGGTGAGTGGTTTACCCCCACTTAACCTCTAATTAGGTACTAAATCCGGAGTTGAGACCTGAGTCCAACTTTTGGACCCCAAAATGAGACCAAATCCATAATCTAATTGGCCCAAAACTTCCCCAACATATATATTATTGACCCACGACTATTTTTAAAGGCCTAAATCCTCTTAATAAGATCACATGTGTGCCGAAATCCGAATTATTTATGGTAATAATGATTAATTTTTAATTTGTGTTGCACATAAATTTTATATTTTCTTTTATTATATGCAAATGTCATATTCATGCACATAAAAAATGAATCACACACAAGGTCCAATTTCCAAAATTAATTATTTATTTCAAAATAATATTTCATTAATTATTTATAAGAAAATACGGGGTATTACATTCTTCAGCCCTAATAACGGGATTCCGTCCTCAGAATCAAGAAAGTACGTACCTAGCTAGAAGAGTTCGGGATACTTTGTGCGCATGTCATCGTACCTCTCCCAAGCGACTTTTCCTCCTGGTGGTGCCCCCATTGCACCCGAATTAAAGGAATAATCTTGGAGCGCATTCGGCGCTTCCTTCTATCTAAAATGGCTACCTATCTCTCCTAATAAGTAACGTCGGGCTAGAGATCAACCTCGTCTATATCAGTGTGCTAGTACACCACCTCATCTCTAAGCAATATTTGCAGTGAAGATATGTAAAATACATCATGCATCCGCCGCAAGTGATCTAGTAATCCCAACCAGTACGCTACGGGCCCAATCCTCTCCAAAATAGGGAACGACCCCACGTATCGGGGAGCCAACTTCCTTTTCTTCCCAAATCTCATCACCTCCTTCATGGGAGACACTTTGATAAACACCTGGTCTCCAACATCAAAATCTAAGTGTCTCCGGCCCGCATCCACATAACTCTTTTGCCTATCCTGGGCAATCTGTATCCTGGCCCGAATCATCTCTACCTTCTTTGAGATGTCCTGAATGAAGTCTGTCCTAAGTAATTTGTTATCCCCCACCTCTAACCAGCATGAGGGTGAACGAAAAGGTCTTCCGTAAAGTGCCTCAAACGGTGCCACCCCTATCGTGAAGTAATAGCTATTGTTGTAGGCAAACTCTACTAAAGGCAAATACTGCTCCCAGCTCCACATAAAATCCAAGATACATATCCGCAGCATTTCCTCCAACATCAGATTCACCCTATCCATCTACCCATCAATGTGAGGATGATATGACGTGCTCAGTCTAAATTTTTCCCCCAAAGCCTGCTGGAAGATTCTCCAAAAGTGGTACACAAACATCTTATCCCTGTCTCACATTATATTGAGCAGTACCCCATGCAGATTAACAATCTCTCTATGAAAGAGCTTGCGTACTGTTCGAAGCTATAGTTTGTCCTGATCGGTAAGAAATAAGCCACCTTTGTCAATCTGTTGGTAATCACCCATATCGAATCATGCCACATCTGCTTAGTAGGTAGCCCAGTAATAAAGTCCATAGATATGCTTTCCCATTTTCATACTGGGATGTTTAAAGGCTGCAGAGTACTTGCAGGACTCTGATGATCCACCTTCATCAGCTGACACATAGCACATCTGGACACAAACTCGACTATGTCCCTTTTCATACTAGCCCACCAATACTAACGGAGCATATCGTGGTACATTTTATCCCCTCCGGGATTTACCGTAAAGATAGAACTGTGAGCCTCTGACATGACTGCTCTCCTCAACTCCTCATCATCCGAGAAAATCAATTTCCCCTAGAATCTCAAAACCTTTATCACACTCGATAGAAAAATGCTCCACCCTGTCGGCTAGCAACTGTCTCGCCCACTCCTGGAAAAGATGATCATCCACTTGTGCCTTCACCACCCGAATAATGATCTCGGGGGTGATGGTGAGAACTAACACAAATTCTCGGGTCAAGCGTTATCCCCACAGACTAACCTCCACTTCGTCTTCCACACTTCCGCCAACTCTAGAAACGGCTTATGACTCAGCTCATCTGCTACGATATTTTCCTTCCCCGAGTGGTACTGAATGCCGAACTGATAGTCTTTTACAAACTCTAACCACCTCCTCTGTCGCATGTTCAGCTCCTGCTATGTGAAAAAATACTCCAGGCTCTTATGGTCTGTGAAAAGATAAAATTTCTCTCCCAAGAGATAATATCTCCACACTCGAAAAGCAAAAACCATGACTGCCAACTCTAAGTCGTGGGTGGGATAATGTTCCTCATGAGGCTTAAGCTTTCGGGAAGCATAAGTTATCGGCCTCTCCTCCTGTATCAGAACACTACCAAGTCCCTTTCGGGACGTATCTGTTTAAACCTTATAATCAACTCATGTTTGAGGCAACACCAAAACTAGTGCAGTAGTCAATCTAGTCTTCATCTCCTCAAATGGTTGCTGCCACATCTCATCCCAAACAAAAGGTACCCCCTTACTCATCAAATTCGTTAAGGGCCCGGATATCTTGGATAACCTCTGAATGAATCGACGGTAGTACCCGACCGACCCCAAGAAGCTGGGCACCTCGGTGGGTGTAGTGGGATGTCCCCACTCCATCACGCGAGAAACTTTCCCTGGGTCCATGGATATCACCCATTCGGACATAATGTGGCCCAAGAACTGTACCTCCCTCAGCCAAAACCCGTACTTCTCAAACTTTGCATACAACTGATGATCCCGAAGTGTTTGTAAGACCACGCATAGATGCTCTGCGTGCTCTTACGCAGTTCGAGAATATATCAAAATATAGTCTACAAATATGATAACAAATCGATCAAAAAATTCCCTGAACACTCAGTTCATCAAAACCATGAATATCGCCAGTGCATTAGTTAGCCCGAATGGCATTACCAAAACCTCGTAAGACCCATAACGAGTAAGAAATGTTGTCTTTGAGATGACCTGTTACCGGAATCTCAACTGATGGTACCCCGACCTCAAATAAATCTTCGAAAAATACACAACACTCCTCAATTGGTCAAACAAATCATCTATATGTGACAACGGACATTTATTTCGAATCGTGACTTTGTTCAACTCCCTGTAGTCAACACAAAGTTGTAAATATCCATCCCTCTTCTTAACAAATAACACTGGATCACCCTAGGGAAAAGTATTCCCCATGATAAACCCCTTGCCTAATAACGTCTCAATCCGCTCTCGTAGCCCCCTCATCTCCAACGGATCCATTCGATACGGAGTACGAGCAATAGGTCTCGTGCCCGAAATCAAGTCTATCACAAAATCAATCTCCCGACTAGGTGGTAACCCCGAGATCTCCCCAAATACATCAGAAAAGTCTCTGGCCACTAAGATGGAATCTAGTGTCACCAAAACCTCAGAAGAAGTATCCTCCTCGATGTAATACAAATGCATGCTCGACCCACCCCCGGGGTGCGGCATCGCAACTAGGTATATGTCCTATCCCAGGACGGTGAAGACGATGGACCTCCCATAACAATCCACATATTCCTTATAAGTGGCTAGCTATTCCATCCCCAAAATGACATCGTACTCATGCATGTCAAGTACTAGTAAATCAGCAACAAAAGTAAGTCGACCTATCTCGATATCGATACCCCAACACACTGACCGTATGGGTGCCCCTCTACCCACTAGTGAGTCTATGTGCAAAATAATATCTTAAGCAAAGTCTATCATAATCGTCTCCCGTACAAGCCCCGTGATAACAAAAGAGTGTGATGCACTCGTATAAAAAAGAATGTGAGATATATGACCAAAAATGGGAACATGTGTGGAGATGCAGGACCATCTACTGCTATGATATGGTAGACCCACCAGTACTGCAACGGCTGTTTCCCATGAGGTGGGGTGGTGGGTGCTGGAGCCGCTGGTGCAGCGGTTCTCTGAGCTGGAATGGGTAGGTGCTGTCCCTGGGGAGAAAACTATCCTCTGAAACCTCCATGTCCTTGGGCTGCCTGTTCCCCTCGCCTTCAATACTTAGAAGTGTGGCCCCTCTCACAATAAGTATAGTAATTTCCCGAAAATGGACCCCGCTCAAACCGTCGCCCTTGCTGGCCTCGGCCTTGATGTCCTTGGCCCTATTGGCCTATGTATTATTAGACCTGCCATCCCCTGTACTGTTAGCCCTGATGTCCCCTGTACTATTGACCCTCATGGACATATCCTGCCTAATCCTGATCCTGGCTCTATCGATCGTCAGTACCTCTAAAAATCTGACTCTGATCAGCGGATGGGGTGCCCCTATGCTGCTGGACCCTGGATACACTTCCTCCACTCTCCTTGCCCTGATGGATAAATGACTCAACTCCATGAAGTTTCTCCCCCTTGCTTTTCACAAAATCTCTGTAATCCTAGAAGTGGAGAAGTGCAGCATTAACCATCTGGTTGTATGTCACAAAGGCTGGGTTTCCCAAAGGGGCCTTCCTAATATGCCAGGTTGATCCCTTAATAAAATAATCCATCCTTATTTGTTATGTCCAAACTTCCTCCTTTGCAATGTACGAGAGGGCGGTGAATTCCTCCTCATACTCTGTAATAGTGCGTCCCTCCTGCTTAAGCTCCATAAATAGGGTTCTCATCTCGGAATGCATAGCTAGAGGAAAGTATTTCCCATCAAATCTCTGTCAGAACTGGTCAATCGTGACGTTGTCTCTCTCCTCAATAGTCATAACTGACTCCCACCACTGAAGATCTCCCACACCAACCTGAATGAAGCTAACATCTTCTTCTGAACTGGAGTGCACTGAACCATTCACAAGTGCCTCTTGATGTCCTTCTTCCAATAACTAGCAAGCAATATATCAGACCCTCCTGCAAACTCTGGAGGTTGGCCCTTAACAAAAGGCCTCCCTCGCTCTGTCCCATGTATATCCCGGTGCCTGTGATGGAATAGCCACCTACTGTGGTGGTGGCTGCTGAGGTGCCTATAGCGGTAGAAAATGCTGAAGCATGGATGTTGTTGATACCAAATTTAGTCCGCTGACATGGCTCAATCGAGTGAAGACACGTGGCAATCTACGTGGCAATAACAAACACTTCTGAGGAACTCAGGCGCTCCGAGGAACCATACTACAACGAGGAACACTGCTTCCCCGAGGAACTCAGACGCTCCGACCTACAAGAACTCTTTGAGGAACTTTTGAGTACCGAGGAACTTTTGATTACCAAGGACCTTAGGCGGTCCGAGCAGCTTAGGCGGTCCGAGCTGCACCTCGGACAAACATTAATATCCGGATAACCAACAGTTTGACTGTTCATTAAATGCTTATTATTATCATACAGATGTATATGCTTAAGGGGCATTTAATGTATTACCCTTTCACATTACAGCCTTAGGGCTATAAATACATTGTATAATCCTCATTGTAAGGGGACCGGAATTTCTTGATTAAACTTGTAATCGAGAATTCCCAAACAGTCATCAATAACAGAAACAGTGGACGTAGGCCATTCTTATAAGGCTGAACCACTTTAAAACTTCTTTGTCTCATTTATTTTATCTGTGATTAAATAATTAGATATAATTTAATTTTTTACATCAACAGATTGGCGCCGTCTGTGGAAAACGACTGGTAATATCGTTTTTCATCAAAAATAATTCATCACAAATGGCTGATATTCCAGAACCCAGCAATCGAAACGCTGGAAGCCCTCCAAATCCATCTGCTCCGCCCAATATTCCAAATCTGGCTGGAATAATGACAAATTTGGCCCAGGGCCAGACAGTCATGCAAGAAACTATGCGATAACTGATATGAACCCTCCATGGCGGTGCACCAACCCATTCAGAATCACGAAGTATTCAAAGAAATACCCGTTTACCTTCTTCACGTACTAGGCGTACCGGTTCATATCGTACTGAGGAATCTGAAGATTTTTCTTATCAACCTGGACGAACTTCATCGGTACGAGCCACAGATACTGAACAACGTATCACTCTCTCCCCAGAAAGGACCAGTGCACTAGAAAGATTAAACAGAGTATCTCCTTTTGATCGATTAGGTCCTAAGAGGAGCAAAAGTCCTCCTAGAGCCGCATCGAGGAGTTTTCGATGACCATCAGATTTAAGGTAAGGATCTGCCCAGTCGCGACCAGCTTCTCGTCAAGATAGATCCCAGGAAGCCACATCAACGCGATCAGTTGCTCGAACCAACAGGCCCGAGGAAGGAAACGATGCGTGGAAAGGCTCTATTCAGAGGCTGGAGGATAGATTAGGGGAAATGGCTAAAGCCAAGAACCCTCTACAATGAACTTTTGTTCGAGGAACACCTTTTGTCCAGGCCATTGTAGATTTTCCAACACCATCAAAGTTTAAAGCACCTGTTGTGATCCCCAAATATGATGGAAAGACCGACCATGTCCTTCATATAGAACAATACCAAGCTGCAGCCGACATCTATCTTGTTCCAAATGAGATGAGATGCAGAGCATTCTCGGGAACTCTTACCGGATCTGCTCAAATGTGGTATAATAATCTTCCTCGGGGTAAGATCTCAACTTTTCTTCAACTGGCCGAGTTATTCATTGGAAATTTCTGTTTTGGGGCAAAGCCTGTTAAACGAGTAGCGCATTTGTTAAATGTTGGACAAAAAGCTGGTGAAAGTACCAGAGATTATATAACTCGTTTTAATAGCGAGAAACTCGAAGTCATTGATTATGAGGAAAAGACAGCGATTAGCGCCTTGATGAGTGGACTACTGCCCAACAAGTTGTACTACACTTTGGCCAAAGATCCACCTAGAACCATGTCAGATTTGATGGGAAAAGCGGCCAAAATTATGAATGTCGAGGAGGCTATGGCTGCGAAGAAGAATATGGATGCCAAAGAAACCAAGGTGGAAGGTGATAAAGCTAAGAAGAAAGAGCATAAGAACAATGGTAATGACAAACACTCAAAAACAAGGTCGTCTTGGGAAGTATTGAGGAAATTTGATAATTATACTCCTTTGAAGAAAGACATCAACCATGTTCTAGAAGAAATCAAGAACAACGAGGAATTAAGTTGGCCAGAGAAAATGAAGGCAGACCCTGACAGGAGGAATAAGGCAAAATATTACGAGTTTCACAAAGATCATGGCCATATGACCAAAAATTGCATAGCCCTTCAGAATGAGATTGAAACACTAATCATCAGACGAGGAAAACTGGCAAAGTATGTTGATCGGAGGAATGATAGAAGAAACAACGACCGAACAAGAGAGAGGTCTATATCTCCTCGTCGAGCAGAGGAGAACAAGAAAAGAGATCATGAAGTTGATCCAGAAGATGATCCCGATCTTCCCAAGAGACCAAGGCAGCTAGAACGTGAGGTATTTTCAATACGATTTGGGTCATTTGACTGTAATGTTATTACAGGTGGAGATGCAGGAGGAGGAGACCTTACTGCAGAAAGAAAAGCTTACCTTTGTGAGTCTCAAGCTTGCTCGTACGTTCAACGAATAAATCTAGCTGAGGAGGATCGCCCAGGAAAGGTAAACAAAGATAAATTGGTCATTGGTTTTGTCAAAAAATGACCTCGCAGGTGTTCTATATCCTCATGATGACCCATTGGTGATCAAAATGAGGATGAAGGAGGTGATGATTTCAAGAGTACTGGTCAACAATGGTAGCTCGGCAGACATCATGTTCTACTCGTGTTTCGACAGTTTAAATCTAAAGCTATCTCAACTGGAGCCTTATCATAGACCCCTCCTCGGTTTTGCTGGCGAGAAAGTATTTCCACTTGGGACGATCAAGTTGGATATATTCATTGGTACATGGCCTGCTTGTCGGACAGAAAGAATACGCTTCTTTGTGATGGATAAGAATGTTCAATCATCATACAATATCATCATGGGAAGAGTAGGATTGAAGAAGTTCGAGGTTGTACCATCTACGGTACATCAATGCCTAAAATTTCCAACAAATTTTGGAGTAGGAGTTGTGAAAGGTGATCAGAAAGTAGCTCGGGAATGCTATTATTCATCCGCCGAGCAAGAGGAACTGGAGGAATCAAGGAAAAAGACTACTACCTATCAAGTGGATGAAGGTGCAGAAATTGAAACATTGGATCCTAGAGATGAGTCGCAACTTGTGAAACGTCAAGTGGTGGAATCTACTAAAAACATCATTCTGGACGACGAGCACCCTGAACGAACTACTCAAGTAGGTTCATCGTTGGAAGCCTCACTAAAACAGGAATTGATAACTTTCCTTAGAAGCAGAAAGAAAAATTTTGCTTGGAGTCATGAGGATATGCTTGGGATAGATCCAAATTTCTTATGTCACGAACTCAATGTGAATAAGGAGATCAAGCCTGTGAAGCAGAGAAGAAGAGTATTCAGTCCCGAGAAGAATCAAGCTATACAGGAGGAAGTCGAGAAGCCCCAGAAAGCCTGCTTTATTGAAAATGTTAAATATCCAGACTGGTTAGCAAATGTAGTGATGGTGAAAAAGAAGAACAATAAATGGAGGATGTGTGTAGACTTCATCGACCTCAACAAAGCATGACCAAAGGATCACTTTTCGCTGCCCCGAATTGATCAACTAGTGGATGCTACCTCAGGACACGAGCTGCTGAGCTTCATGGATGCTTATTCTGGTTACAATTAGATTAAAATGAAACCTGAAGACAGGGAGGGTACTTGTTTCATTACCCCTAGGGGAACTTATTGTTATAATGTTATGCCTTTTGGTTTGAAAAATGCAGGTGCGACATA
This sequence comes from Sambucus nigra, assembly GCA_949130495.1. Taxonomy (NCBI): domain Eukaryota; kingdom Viridiplantae; phylum Streptophyta; class Magnoliopsida; order Dipsacales; family Adoxaceae; genus Sambucus; species Sambucus nigra. Next base: position 466,975,045 of record OX422220.1, on the reverse strand, counting down.
TCAGCGGATGATGAACAAAGTCTTTGCTGAACAAATCAGTTGCAATATGAAGTCTATGTTGATGATATGCTGACAAAGAGAAAGAAAGTTATCGATCATCTAGTTGACTTAGGCCAAACCTTTTATCAACTGGATAAATATCAAATGAAGTTGAACCCGACGAAGTGCACATTTGGAGTACGAGAAGGTATGTTTCTCGGGTACATTGTCAATCAGCGAGGCATTGAAGCTAACCCTGAAAAGATCAAAGCTCTGTTAGGGCTGCGATCCCCAACGATGAAGAAAGAGGTGCAAAGTCTTACAGGACGAGTAGCAGCACTCAACAGATTTATATCGCGAGCAACTGATCGATGTCTCCCATTCTTCAAGACGCTCCGAAAGACTTTTGAGTGGAATGATGAATGTGAGAAGGCTTTCCAAGACTTGAAGAAATATTTGGGAGCACCTCCACTGTTATCCAGGCCAGTGATGGGAGAAAAATTATACTTGTATCTAGCAGTGTCCGAGAATGCAGTCAGTTCGGCATTGATAAGAGTGGAGAATGGAGTACAAAAACCAATCTACTATAAAAGTAAGGCCTTCCGAGGAGCAGAGATCAGATATCCAAGGCTGGAAAAATTGGCACTAGCATTGATCGAGGCAAGTAGAGGAATGAAGCCATACTTTCAAGTTCATACCATAGTAGTATATACTGATATGCCATTGAGGCAAACCCTTCATAAACCAGAAAAGTCAGGAAGATTGATGTGATGGACAATAGAACTCGGTGAATATGATATAGTCTGTAAACCCACATCATCGCTAAAAGGGCAAGCGGTAGCAGATTTTATAGCAGAGTTCACCTATCCTGATACCCCCGAGGAACAAAAGTTGCTCGCTGATCAACCTGTGGATGTTACATGATCATCAAATGCAAGCCCAGACCAACTTAGCTTGGTAAAATGGAAAGTAGATGTTACAGGATCATCAAATTCAAGCCCAGACCAGCTCAGGTTGGTAAAAGGGCAAGAAAAGATGATCGACGAACAGCAAGAAAAATCAGGAGATGGTGAAAGGAAGCAACAAATTTTCCATCGAGGAACTCTGTCAGATCATAAATTTGAAGACGAGTTATCTATATGGAATCTGTATATGGATGGTTCATCTTGCACTACAGGATGCGGCGCAGGGATAGTTTTGAGCAGTCCAGGCGAGGTCGACATGGAATACGCCCTACGTTTCCAATTCAAAGCTTCGAATAATGAGGCTGAATATGAAGCCATGATTGCAGGTCTTAGTTTGGCAAAAACCATGGGGGCGGAACAAGTTATTGTCTTCAGTGATTCGCAACTGGTCATAAATCAAATGATGGCAGTATATGCAGCCAAAGGAGAATTAATGATCAGATATCATGCAAAGGCAAAAGAACTGGTGTCGGAATTTGCTGCTATTCAGCTGGTGAGAATACCAAGAATGGAGAATGCGAGAGCAGACGCCCTAGCTCGATTAGCATCAGCTACTCGTACCGAGATACGAAGAACAATCCCAATTGAAGTTTTAGCTGGTCGGAGTATAGATGAAGATCTGACGATGAACTTTATTACCCTCGATTTAGGATCATCATGGATGGATCCCATCAGGGCCTAATTGAGAAAGGGGAATTACCAACTGACAAACTTGTAGCCAAGAAACTGAAGTTTAAGGTTGCTTGTTATGTACTGACCAGCGTTATTCTATACAGACGAGGAGTTATAGCAGGTTTGCAGAGATGTGTGCATCCCACCGAGGTGAAATATTTAATTGAAGAGGTCCATGAAGGGTCCTGTGGAGCCCATGTAGCAGGTCGGACTCTTTTGTAAAGGGTGATGATGCAAGGATACTACTGACCAACGATGAGGGCTGATTGTATAGCCTATGCTAAGAAATGTGACAAGTGTCAGCGCTTCTCCTCCATCCGAAGAACTCCCCAAGCATTATTGACACCCATTACTTCCCCTTGGCCATTTGCCATATGGGGAATAGATTTGGTTGGGCCACTGCCGACGACCAGGGGAAGGTTTAAGTATCTCGTGGTCGCTGTGGATTATTTTACTAAATGGGTTGAAGCTGAGCCTCTCATTGATATGACGTACGACAAGGTGTACCAATTTATTTAGAAGAACATCATTTGTCGATATGGTCTTCCTCATGCCTTCATCACAGACCATGGAACACAATTTGATAACGAGGAGTTCGCTGCCTATTGTCACCAGTCGAATATCTTAAAGGTCCACTTGGCACCAAGCCATCCTCAAAGAAATGGACAAACTGAAGTGACAAACAGAACGTTGTTGAATGGATTGAAGAAAAGACTGGATGATGCGAAAGCAAATTGGATCAACGAGCTACAATCAGTACTATGGGCTTACCGAACTACTCCCCGAGTAGCAACAGGGGAATCTCCCTATATGCTAGCATTTGGAAGTGAAACTGTTATACCCGTCGAGTTGGGTCTCCCAACACACAGAGTACTGAATTTCAATTCCCATGTCAGTGACTTAATGAGAAGATTGGATTTAGACATGCTCGAGGAAGTTAGAGAAGAAACATCCATTAGAAATGCTGCTTACCAGCAGCGAACAGCTTTGTTCTACAATAAGAGAGTGAAGAAGTGTGACTTGAAAGAAGGAGACTATGTGCTAAAGAAGGTGATTCAAAAGAACAACAAACTGGAAGAAAACTGGCATGGACCCTACCGAGTTAAAGAAGTTGTTCGACCAGGGACATACAGAATAGAAACTTTAGAGGGAGAGGAGTTTAAGAATGCATGGAATGCAGAACACCTACGCAAATATTATCAGTAATGTAAACTATCATGTAATGAAGTTTCATCAGTATGAATAAAGTGACAACGTTCTGCCCAGTTCTTTCCTTTTGTTGGAAATTTTTTGCGGAACACACTACTCAGCAAAACTCGGGCTACTCAAATGTATTCCTACGGGAAGTAAAACTATTCCTAAAAATGCCAACTTATGTTGGTTAGGAAATGTATTCCTAAAAATGCCAACTTAAGTTGGTTAGGAAGTAAATGTATTCCTACGGGAAGTAAAACTACTCCTAAAAATGCCAACTTATGTTGGTTAGGAAATGTATTCCTAAAAATGCCAACTTATGCTGGTTTGGAAGTAAATGTATTCCTACGGGAAGTAAAACTATTCCTAAAAATGCCAACTTATGTTGGTTAGGAAGTAAATGTATTCTCAAAAATGCCAACTTAAGTTGGTCGGGAGATAAAACTATTCCAAAAAGTGCCAAAAGTTCTTGCTAAGAAAAAATCCACTAACTATGGCTGGTCGAGGATAAAAACCCACTAACTGTAGTTGGTCGAAAAGGAAAATTTACCGACCTTGGTTGGTCGGAAACATTTTATGAATACGAGAAAGTGATCGAGCAGAATTTTTGATACTCGTAACTTTTTAAAATTATTACTAAGTTGGTCGAGAAACAAAACATCATTTTTTTCCAAATGACTACCACAAATTCAAACTACTCGACAATAAGTTGATCGAAAAATAACACAATATTGTTATCTTTTTAACAGATACACATGCACAGATGTAAAGTGTTACAAGACAATAGCAGTCAAGATTTGCAAATAAAATTATTTCATTAAATGTAGAACAAAATACATCAGGAATGAAATACAAATTTATTACATCAATATTCCTATTCTATTAGTTTTTTCCCCTCTGCTTTTGAAACAGGTTCCTCGCCAGCAGGCGGATCATTTAAAGCAAGAGGAGAATTTATGAAGTTAAGATCTTTTAACATCCTGATATTCATCACAGATGGTCGATCTAGTAGATGCTCGGGATGAGATATCTCAACATTTGAATGGAGATTGTAATCGCCGAGGTATTTGGAAATCAGACATCGAGGGATGGCCCGAGCAGGGATCCAACTCATATCAAGCTTGAATGGTGGCACTGGTAGGTCGAGCAGCCCAGGATTATGGTAATCCCACAGGTAATGACCCTGTTCCAGTTGCAGCACACCTAAAGAATTCAACCATCCCTGTTTGTAGCCCTCATTATTTGCATTTTGGATGCGATCGTCCAAGTGGTAGAGAGCTTCGTTGTAGCCAGCCATCCAGAACTCCCTGGGCTGCTTGTGGAATTGATATGTTAATCTTTCCAGTTGCTCGTGGAGATTTTTTATGAAGAGTTCTTTATTCTCCGAGATAGATTTCTGCGCAGAAAGCTGCTCTTCCAGACCCCTGATCTTCTTAGACATCTCACCCAATGCCTGGTTCTTCGCCATCAGTTGGAAGGTCTGGTTCTCTAAAGCAGATTGAGTCCTCTGTTCCTCGACAGGAATCCGAGTAGCTCTTGCTCATCCCCGAGGAGCTCTTGCTTGTCCACGAGAAGAAGTAGAAGGGCCAACTCTCTTCAAGGTCTCTAATTCATCCCTCGGGTTGGCGTTTTCAACCTCCAAGAAAGAAAATACCTCATCGTTCACAGGAACCAAAGCATTTGAGGTGGAGGCAACAGATTTTAATTGAGATACTTCTCTTTGCAAGTTGTTATTTTCTTGCTCCAACAACTCGACTAGTTGCCTGTGCTCCTCGACCTCGGCTTTCAAAGTTTTTTCCCTCACATCGTAAGCAGCAAATCGTTTATCATATCCCTTGTCGGCAATGATTTGCTGATACTTCTTCTCGTACCCCTCGTGCAAAAGGGCAGTGGATTCCTTATATTGTTGCTGAAGTTCTTCAAGAGTTCCTTGGAGATCCTCAATCATATCATAATAAGCTACATTATTGTCCACTGCACGATCAAGCAGACACTTCAAATATTAGTAGGCTTCAATTGCTTGTTCCGAAGCATCTTGGCCGAAGATGTCGACGATTTGTGCTGCACTCAGATCTTTGTGACCAGCCTTAAAATATTCATTGCATTGCCGTAACAGCTTTGTATCATGAGCAGACAATAATTCCATCCTGGCCAAAAAGTAGTAGAGGAAGAAAAAGCAATAATCAATAAGAGTACCAACAGAGCGTGAAGAGGAAAAATAACAGTATGCATAAACAAAAGTTCAAATTTTATTATATCACAAAGTTCAGAGTTACATGTTCAGGGTTACATTTGACAAAGAAAAATAAAATAGAGAGAAACCTGAACAACTCTACACCTTTTACTTGTCTCCCAAAACTTTCTCGGGAGGCTGGGACGAGGAGGTAGGTTGCTCGGAGGGAACAGAAAGTTGCTCGGGGAGCGCTGGCAGTTGCTCGGATGAAGTAGCAAATTGCTGAAGTTCCTCGTTAGTAAGCTGGATGGCTGGGGGATGAGAAACTTGATCTCCCATCACCATGGAAGACTCCTCAGAGGCATCTTCTTCCTCTTCTTCGTCTTCAGGAGTTGGAGGGGGACCAGGGATGTGCCGCTGAAATAGTTCAGAAGTTTCATCAACTTTCATCTCTTGTAGAGCAGCGACCCACCCATCTCTAAAGTATTTGAGGCTGCCATATTCTACTTGTGACATCATGGCAGCCAAGCATTTATTCCACCCTTTATCCCAGCCAGCGCTGAAAGATTTCTTCACAGCCAGTTTCCTCTTTAACTTCTCCGAGGAAAGCTTCTCGGACAGAAGATTTTCAGCAGCCTTCAGTTTATTCTTAACTTCCTCCTTCTGCTGACTTACTTCCCGAAGTTGACCCAACTCCTCCTCAGCAACCTTGAGCTTATTTTCAAGCTCCCCAGTATTTTTGAGCTTCCCTTCGAGCTCTTTATTCTTCTTCTCCAAATCATTTATTTTTTTCTCCAACCCCTTGGAGACTTCAACAACTTGAGCCTTCTCCTGCTCGGTTGAGGTAAGTTTCTTCTCCCAAGCAGCCTTGTTAGCATCATGCTTCTGACGAGAATCTTCCAAAGACCGCGTCAGACCCATCAGAGCTTCCTCCACACTAGATGAGGAGCTTGAAGCTTTAATAACTTCATTTTTCTTCAAAATTGTATTAAAGCAGCTCACCAACTGTGAAAAGAAAATGAAAGCAAGTCAGAGACAGATATAACAAGGGAAAGATGAAAAGTTCAAAACAATAGGACTTACAGAAGTAATATGGCGAGCAGCCAATGAGGTAACCATGTCCCGAGAAAGGTTTTCTTCAATACCTTGGATCTCAGGAATGATCAAAGCCTTCACCGAGCTCATGGCAGAGTTCGGGGGAATAAAAGTAGGAACACCAGTTCCAGTAGTTGGGGGCTGAGAGATGGTTTCAACCAAATTGTCCGAGGAGCTTTTCTTCAGCTTCCTCGGGGGAACAGGAATAGTTTCGACCAAGGAGGAAATCTTGGTCGGTGATATGACAATCACTTCTTTTGGAGCATCAGTCTTGCTCGGGGCCATTGGGGGCTTCTTGGCAACCTTCACAGGAGCAGCCGGAGGGGGTGCATCAATTTTCTTTGTCCCCTCTCCTGGGACGTCAATCTTACTTCTTTTTGCCTCTCCAGCACCAGAGGCAGGTTTCTCAAAAAGGGTCGGAGGTCTTCTTTTCTTCATCCTTTCACTCAAAGGAATATGTGATTCAGGCGAAGAACTTATAGAGGCAGGTATTGGCTCTGCGTCGCTTATCACCGGACGAGAAGTAAAAGAGGATGTGTAACTCTTGTACTGAAGCAGATATGAAGCTGACCTAATATGCTAGTCAGCAACAGTCTGATGCAAACTCCAGATAAGTTTCAAGTGCCTTATATTAACGTCTGCCTCTTTTGGACACTTTCTTTTACTGTCAACTGCAAATAAATAAACATTAAAATATCAGTGACACATTTTATCAAACATAAAGGAAGCATAATCTCGAAATAAATAAAATGAAATAAAAATAACCTATCCCATTGCCATAGGGAGGGCATCTGGGACCCTGATACACTTCATCTCCAAATAAAGGAGCATGTTGCCAATTTTTTATAACAACCCCGTGCTCAAAATAGTCCCTATTGGCATCCGGAAGATTGACCACTAAAGCCCTATTTAAAAATCTAGTTTTTAAATAAAAAGTATTATCACCAACAGCCCATCTATAACAAAACATGATTTCTAGAATTCCTATGCGAGTTCCATGAATTTGATTTAGTCTATGAACCCCATTAACTATTCTCCATGTATTAGGGGCTATTCTTGCAGGAACAACGCCAAAATATTGACAAAATTCCAGACATAAAGGATTTGGTGGAAAAGAAAAGCCACATTCAGCAATAAAGAGACTGGGGAACCAATGTCCCTCAGCCAAACGGAAATAAGCGGAAGGTTCAGAAAGTTCCTCCAGAACAACCCATGAAGGAATAGAAAAATCAGAACGAAATTTATCAAGAGATTCAACAAGGTAAACCATGATGAATAAAGGAAATGAAGAAGAAGGAAGAAGATCTTACAGAAAAAGGGATGATTCTGTTGACAACAAACGATGGAAGAGATGAACGCACAGGAGAGAGAGAAACGATAGAAAACTCAAAGAGACAAATTTGAAAAAGTAGAAGACGATGGGATTTTCTGCAACGTTTAAATACTTTCAAAAGAAAATACTCCTAAATTTCAGGATGACCATTTAAAACCGCCATATATCGAGAAGGAATGTTCCACACTCCTCAAATTTAGAACTATGAAACATTGGGGGCTTCTGTTGATACCAAATTTAGTCTGCTGACATGGCTCAATCGAGTGAAGACACGTGGCAATCTACGTGGTAACAACAAACACTTCCGAGGAACTCAGACGCTCCGAGGAACCATACTACAATGAGGAACACTGCTTCCCCGAGGAACTTAGACGCTCCGACCTACAAGAACTCTCCGAGGAACTTTTGAGTACCGAGGAACTTTTGATTACCGAGGACCTTAGGCGGTCCGAGCAGCTTAGGCGGTCCAAGCTGCACCTCGGACAAACATTAATAGCCGGATAACCAACAGTTTGACTGTTCATTAAATGCTTATTATTATCATAAAGATGTATACGCTTAAGGGGCATTTAATGTATTACCCTTTCACATTACAGCCTTAGGGCTATAAATACATTGTATAATCCTCATTGTAAGGGGACCGAAATTTCTTGATTAAACTTGTAATCGAGAAATCCCAAACAGTCATCAATAACAGAAACAGTGGACGTATGCCATTCTTATAAGGCTGAACCACTTTAAAACTTCTTTGTCTCATTTATTTTATCTGTGATTAAATAATTAGATATAATCTAATTTTTTACATCAACAGCTGCCATCGCTATAGATACCACTTGAAACATAATAGTGGTTATCTCAGCATGGATGATCAACTGTGGGGCCTATGGTAGTTCTAGATGATCCTTCTCCTCCTTGACCAGTGGAATTAATCTCCTCGGTCTAACCCTAAGTTCGTTTGCCATCTGAAAGAAAATAAGGTTGGAATTATTAACATTTATAAGAATACAATGATCCCTAAGTATAGGCTCTATATATCAAAGGATGTAACATAGAACGTAATGAGAGCAAACACTGATCCTAGAGACACTACAACCGTGCTCTAATAGCAACGGTAACAATCCCTATTTTCCCATGTAAAGGATGTACATGCACGATACGCCGAAGATAGGGCTTGCTTGTCAATTAATACGACCCTTAGCACAATTGCTAATAAAAGATAATTTGTAATTTAAGGCCCAAGTTTGAAAAGTCACAAACACATCTAAAATAAACAAGTAAAGCCAAACCACCAACAATAATACAAATATCCAAACAGAATAATATCAATCTCCACCAACATAAAGTAAAAGTTTCCGCCTTATGGCCTTACAAATGTTCCAAGTAAATAAATAGCTAAATCTAAGAAGCACCTATGCTAGAAACAAACTGAGCTGAAATTGGAGAGCAAATCAGACTGGAAGACTGCTATATCATAATCAAGCTATCCATATCTAGGAGTAGTTGGGGGTAAAATATTTAAATTTGGGTCCGAGCCCGCGGTGTGCAAGAATTAACTTGAATAATTTATGATTGAAATAATACAGTCAATGCATAATAATTATTCCCCCTTCGTCACTCACATATGTATAACACCTCACCCCTCATTTAAGTGTGATATTATTCCCACCCCAGTACCTCCCAATAATGAATTGTGACGTCACCTCAAATTATAGAATGATTGTATCAATAATTAATTAATGCAATCCCTACATTTAAAATTGTCAACTTACATTTATTCCAATCTCATTAGTATCCATTATAAGGCATAAATATCTATTATGAATTATAGGGCCAATAATAATATTTATTATCCACGTCCATAGACAATTTAATTTATTCCAATAATATCCAGGTAATTAATAATATGTCTGTGACACCCCGCCCAATTAAATATAGGGTGATCAGTCATCTACCAATTTAAAACAGGATATTCAGTTGGTTCATTCTCAGCAACACTGTCGAAAACTTTTTAACATATTAATCACCTAATATAAAATTAAGCTAGGTGTCAAAACATTTCCAATTTATTAAAACCAAGTAACTTCCATTTCTTTCCATCTTAAAATATAAACCATTCACCACACATAGGAATGTAAATACATACTGAACATGAATCAAGTACTGCAATTAATAAGACTGAGTAAAACTCTCAGTTCAAAACTCCAAACCATATAATAAACTGAATACGAACTAGAAGTCAGCGACATATGCCCTAAACAAGAAGTCTAGATGAGACTGAATGGAAAGGATCGATGCGTCTACTGCAAGGACCTACAGCTTCCACAATAGCTGCAGCACGTCAAGCAATCCAAATCTCTAAATCTGATACTCCTGTGGCTGACCACCTGATATAATACATATATATAGCAAAAGAGAGAAGAGATACAAGAAACGAGTCAGAGCCCGATGTGTAAAAATGATTTAGCAAGTATTTAAAACTGGTTCTTAAAATAAGTCTTATACGCATGTTAGTTATCGAACTCTCACATGAGTTTCTCACCTCTCGTCTATTGTGCACGCCTAACGTACATCTAATCTCCCCCTAGTAATACCTCCCAGACTAACTAGTCAGAAACCATACTAATACTAACTATGCTCACAAGTAGTATTCCCGTATCGCCCATACAATACGCCATTCAGATAGTTTATCTCACATACTAAATTTCATTATTCATCGTTGAATGGTTAATCTTTTATTCACTAAGATCATTTTACTTCTCCTTTTCATTTTATCTACTAGTATCACAAAGTAGAAAGTTACCCAAGTACACTCATACATATATATAGTCTCATCATCCCTATATATATACACTAATCCTGCACTCTTAGGTTAAGATCACTTGGTGCAATGAAATAATTATTATTATTACCAAGTCTACTAATTTCACACAGTAGCAATATTCACAAGTTCGTGTGTATATATATATATATATATATATATATATATATATATATATATATATATATATATATATATATATATATATAGTCACATCATCCCTGTACATATATATGTACTAATCCTGCACCCCCGGCTAAGACCCATTAGTCCACATATACAGAAAATCATGCATCCTCGGGTTAGCACCCATTAATGCACCTAGCAATAATAATTCATCACCCCCGAGTTATCACCCATTAGTGTGCCTAACAATATAATCTTGCATCCCCGCGTTAGCACCCATTAATGCATCTATCAATAATAATTCAGCACCCTCGGATTATCACCCATTAGTGCGTCTAACAATAATCATCTTTGTACCCCCGGGTTATCACCCGTTAGTACACTTATCAATAGAGTTTCTGCACCCCTGGGTTATCACTCATTAGTGCTCTTAACTATAAGGTTCTTGCACCCCCGGGTTATCACCCATTAGTGATCTTACAATAATATCACATAATAGGTATACACACATCCTATTATAATTTATAGGTATTTCACCAACCTACATATATACTCTTCATACGTATTTTAATCTCATCTCTACATATAGTATAAATATTTAGATTACTATCTCTCTCGTAATCTCCAAGGTATACTCTCTCTCTATACCGAAGTAATTAAAGTATTTATTCTCACATACTTTCCCGAAATTCCATCTTATTTAAATTTACTATTTGGTAGTTTCTCTCACTCCAATAAACCGGCAAACTCAAAACTAGTATTTGAGAAAAATCCCCCAAAATTCCCTCTGTCGCTCGAACCAGAAGGGTTGTCGTTTGAACGACTTCCACGTGTCGTTCGGGCGGCTTCGCACGAGATGCCATCTCACTCGAACGACTTCGCACGAGATCTCCATCTCGTTTGAACCACTTTGCGTGAGATCCCCATCTCGTTTAAACCACTTCGCGCGAGATCGCACGAGATTGCACTGTTCGTCTTCTTCACCAAACTTCAACGTTTTTCACCATTTTTGAACCTAAAAACCTCTAAAATTCAATTCCCAACAACTCATCATCAATACCCATCAACCCCTAACAGGTTATAGATCATTTCTATCATCCTAGGATCCTTAATTCGTCATTGATCATCATAATTACATAAAACCCCCAAATTAATTCACATGAACCCTAGTTTTCAAAATTCCAATTCAAGAACTTAATCAACCCAGATTCATTCATCAATATATAATCAAATTTCGTGATTAATCCTCTACATATATGAAGGAATTCCAACCACTAATTAAACCAATCCTTAATCATAATTTAAATCTCCAATTTTCACCCAACTAACATATAAATCATGATTAAATCCACCTATACTAACATGAGCAATATTATTGCTAAAAGAAAGCAAGTAATAAACACTTGCCTCGAATATGATGGTCTGATCCATTGGTGATGTTGGTACATACGTGTCCATCTCTTCTCGATCTACGCGTTGGTGGTCACGGTTATGCAAGGTTATGTCAAATGAGTCTTCTCTCTTGGAAATTGGTTCTCCCTCACACCCTCCATGACCGTTATTGATTTGTGTAATCTCCTAACCCTAATGGACTTTCTTGGCTGATATAATAAATCCCAAATTTTCGTCCATTAATTTAGCCCAAAAATACAATTTACCATAATGCCCTCTCGGGATGCCGGTTAGGCCTAAAATCGCCCCTGGACCCAAACTAAACACCCGGATACACTATTTTGACTATCTCCACCCTCCCGGACTCAATGGCGCACTCGAAATGACCATACGAGTTAATAAAAATAAATTATCTTTTTATTCCATTCAATTAGTCCCGACACGACTCACACGCGTGACAGACTTAAATTACCAAACTGTCGTATTTCTCACTTTCGATAATTTATCAAATATCATAATTCCATATTACATATCACACAGTAATATTCAATAATTATCAACAATAAATATTAACCCTTGGCATGCTAGTTAATAATTATTTTAATCCGGATTAATAACAAATTAATTTCTCACATTTTAATTTAATTCATCCAACAACAAGAAATAAATAGCATATTTATTCCCACAAAAAATAATTAATCACATAATTATTTAAATCGTCAAAAATACGGTGTGTTACATACTTCCCCCTTACAACGGAATTTCGTCTCGAAATTCGTAAAAAGTATACCAGGTATAGACAATGCTGTAAAAATATTGCGCATCGCATCCTTGCGCTCACAAGTAAGCTACTCCGTACCACCCATATAGTACGCTATCGAATACCCATAATAATGAACAATTCACATATGTTTTCTTTAAACTCCAGGTTACCCTGTCATATAGGCTCTTGCCCAAGCCTTTCTGCTTAATTTTCACTACTTCAACTTTATTTTAGATATTCACTATCTAGCCTTCTACTATTTGCACCTTAGTAGATTTATCCTCTTTTCATATACATACGACTTCGTCTAGTGTCGTTCATACAAGTAAATTCGCTGTGTAATATATATTTCACACGTAATATAAACGATAATATCGATTCTTCTCCGACATTTGTAATCATAACTGGTTCCTCACCTTTGACTATTAAGTAGGACAACAACCAAGTTTACTTTGCCATACTTCTACTGGCACTCTGCTCGAACGTGAATTTATAGGAGTTATTTGGACACAAACTCCACTAGTGGAAGGTACTGCTCCAGTCCTCCTCTAAGATCTCAGGGTTCACATAAAATTTTCTCTCTCGCATCCGATTAGACCGATTGTCCTGACCATCCCTCTATGGTTATTAGGCCGTACTCAATCGCATCTTAGTGCCTATAATCTCACCATCTCAACTGCATGAGAAGATCCTTGGGGATAATCTTCCATTCTCTAGTGGAAGAAGCCCCTACTGGTTTCGAATTGTCCACTATTTTTCAATCCTCTAGGTGACCCATTGCAAGACTATCCTTGTAGTGTTACCCTACATCGTAACCCATCACCACTATTGTTTGTATTCTGATACATTGTATACTTTCTTGAATAAGTTTCAATTTATCTTGAAACGTAAGTCTCTGACAAAACTTCGGGAATAAGCTTCGACTTACCCGACTACATATATTCGAATTCTCAAGGGAATCATAATCCACCATTTGATTCAATCCCCTAGGGCACCCATACACCCTATGCCTCACGCATCATTATACAACAACATAAAATTTTCTTACTTCAATTCTTACACACTCGGTATGTTGATGTGGTAGGGGTACACTCAACCACCCCACTAGTTAAAACTTAATCTATCCTTCAACGGTATCATTGCTCCATTCCGAATAATACTAAGGCTAGGCGACTCTATTAGCCTTAAGATATAATAGAATTATTAACTCTCAATTATATTCCTTTATAGGTACAATAACCAACATACAAAACTTATGTACTATCGGCCAAACTTCTCTCCAACTCCCGACGTTTGATAGTTTCATGCGTGGGATGTCTCGCAAAGAGAAATCCAAACAAGAAACCCCCCGATACACTATTATCTAACCTAGCCAATTGTTGAGGTCCGTAAGGCCTTCAGTACCTACTATGTATTTTCCCACAATCTACGTATTGTGATATAATATTTTACTCGTCCACTATCATGTCCCTAAAAATGTAACATGAGGCATGGCGCCCTCACTATCCCAAGTACTTGGCGCTATAGATATATAACGAGCTATATTTCGCCGCTCGATAAGAACACAATGTATTCTAAGTCTTAACAGACAAATAAATCCCTATGCTCGGGAATCGCGTATAATTAGACACTATACTCGCTGAGGTCTATAACACCATAAAATTTTCATATATATATTCATATCTGGGACCAACCCTATTTCAGGTTGCACCGCACAAAACTAAGATCACTCCTCCCGGAGTATCCGGCACGATAGTCATATCACTACACTTTTACTATCGTTTAACCATACGGTAATTAATCACTAAACATTACCATAATAAATTCTACTAAAGTAGACTCAATGCAGTAGTAAATTATAACAACAAAACACATTCTTAGGGCCCGCCCGGTTCCCTCACGAGCAATCATCAAAATGCCCTGCTAACAATGAGAAATACGTTTGTAACAAGACTGTTAAAACTAACGTTCCCACTAAACTCGACCCGCATGCGAAGTTTAGGGTTTACAATTTATATAAAAGTTGTGGCACGCCCATGTCACTAGAATCTGTCCTTTACTCACAAGGAAGAAGCAAAACCTCGTCGGTCTCGCCAAATCACAGGGTCTCAGCACGTGGCTGCCATCACGACCCATGAACATCTGCAATCGTCATACATCCTAGGATTTCATCCTATAGTTTTCCTCTCTCATCACGGACAATTTATTCCATCATGTGGATTTCGCGCCCATTATTGAAACGTTGGCCCAAACTCTCTAGGCCTCAATTATTGCTTTATTAAACTCCCGTTTACATCTCGGGTCCCGTAGACCCTGACATCCTGTATACTATTATTAACGAGGACTCTACTGGTCCAAACTGAACCCATCATTCTCGGGTTATAAATTTCCTGGGCCTAATTCCCTTGACCCCAAATTATTTCGTTGGAAGTCTCGCTCCTCCAATTGTTATGCCTAACTGGCATGGTTTATCATTTCTAATCTTTTTGGTCTCACTTCTCAATTGTGGACACATTCAAAACTTGTAGTTCTACTTCCTTATCATAAGGAAAACTTCACGAACTATTTCTCGTCACTAGTCCCACTGACCATTTTGGGAATGTCCTTCTCTCGGACCTACCGTCTCAACTCACAATTATTCTTCCACTGTCCCTTTGGCTACGCTAGCTATCCAGAACTATGGTTGGCCTCTACAGCCTGATTGACTTCATCGTCCTCTTGAAGTTAATCACTTAACATCATCTAACTGAGCTCCCTATTGGTTATCCTCTCATGTGGGGTTTCACTAACACCGTTAAATTCAGTTTCTGCTCTTCAGCAGGTTCGTTAACCCTCTTTACTCCCTTCTCTTGGAAGGACTGCAATCATTAGAAATCGTATAACTTTGATGACATCAACTTTAGTCATTCTAGCTGGATTCCTCATCCATGCTTGTATTCTACTCACGGGACCTTTATCAACTATAGACCCTTTGGATAATTTATGCCCCTCTGCTTGGTACGAAGTTCTGTATGCAATTTAACCTTTCTCTCACGGTCGATTTCTATCTTACCCATTGTGCTAAACATCAAAATTTCACTCGCATTCTGTTACCACATCGAATGGAAGACCTCACGGTCAAATCGTACCTAAATTTCTCTCTGAATTTCAAACACACTTCTTCATATGTGGTGATTGCCTCTAATCACTACATGATGCTCCTAAGAGCTATAACTTTTAACTCCAAATTAAATTTTGAGTGTCGTCACGCCCCACTCTACACAATTGCCTTTGGATTTTCTACTTCCGTCGGTCTGTTACACTTTCTCATTTTCTTTTCCGCATCTTCACCGATGGGTTTTCAAAAGATTTCCTCTGATTTCCCCTTTATCGACTATGCTAGGTGGTCCTGAATTCACTCCACCATTATTTATGACTTTGTCCTGGGAACCCATAGTTTCCGAGTGATGATTTTACTATTTCTTACTTAAGTAATTCTCATTGTGATTTTCGTCCCGATCATTCTTAACCGATTGCTCTATGTCTTTTGTTGAGCCTCTTCTCCCGCAGTTCTTCTTACGTCCCTCGCTGGTCGTGCTAAAATGTTCGGTGTTCGAATCGCACTGAATTGCATATAATGAGTCACATCCATTATAATTCGTAGCAGGAGAACGTAAGTCTCTTACGTAAGGGAACACCACAATCCTATCATAAGGCTCTACATCAAAGAACGATACGCTGAAACGTAATAAGCCGCACAGATCCTAAGGACACTAGAACCTGATGCTCTGATACCACCTGTGACACCCCGCCCAATTAAATATAGGGTGATCAATCCTCTACCAATTTAAAACAGGATATTCAGTTAGTTCATTCTCAGCATCACTGTCGAAAACTTTTTAACATATTAATCACCTAATATAAAATTAAGCTAGGTGTCAAAACATTTCCAATTTATTAAAACCAAGTAACTTCCATTTCTTTCTATCTTACAATATAAACCATTCACCACACATAGGAATGTAAATACATACTGAACATGAATCAAGTACTGCAATTAATAAGACTGAGTAAAACTCTCAGATCAAAACTCGAAACCATACAATAAACTGAATACGAACTAGAAGCCGGCGACATATTCCCTAAACAAGAAGTCTAGATGAGACTGAATGGAAAGGATAGATGCGTCTACTGCAAGGACCTATATCTTCCACAACAGCTGTAGCATGTCAAGCAATCCAAATCTCTAAATCTGATACTCATGTGGCTGAGCACCTGATATAATACATATATATAGCAAAAGAGATAAGAGATGCAAGAAACGGGTCAGAGCCCGATGTGTAAAAATGATTTAGCAAGTATTTAAAACTGGTTCTTAAAACAAGTCTTATACGCATGTTAGTTATCAAACTCTCACATGAGTTTCTCACCACTCATCTATTGTGCACGCCTAACGTACATCTAATCTCCCCCTAGTCATACCTCCCAGTCTAACTAGTTAGAAACCATACTAATACTAACTATGCTCACAAGTAAGATTCCCGTATCGCCCATACAATATGCCATTCAGATAGCTTATCTCACATACTAAATTTCATTATTCATAGTTTGAATGGTTAATCTTTTATTCACTAAGATCATTTTACTTCTCCATTTCATTTTATCTACTAGTCTCACAATGTAGAAAGCTACCCAAGTACACTCATACATATATATAGTCTCATCATCCCTATATATATACACTAATCCTGCACTCTTAGGTTAAGACCACTTGGTGCAATGCAATGATTATTATTATTACCAAGTCTACTAATTTCACACAGTAGCAATATTCACAAGTCCGTATATATATATATATATATATATATATATATATATATATATATATATATATATATATATATATATATATATATATATATATATAGTCACATCATCCCTATACATATATATATACACTAATCCTGCACCCCCGGCTAAGACCCATTAGTGCACATATACAGAAAATCATGCATCCCCGGGCTATCACCCATTAATGCACATATCAATAATAATTAAGCACCCTCGGGTCATCACCCATAAGTGTGCCCAACAATAGAATCTTGCATCCCCGGGTTAGCACCCATTAATGCACCTATCAATAATAATTCAGCACCCCCGGGTTATCACCTATTAGTGCGTCTAACAATAATCATCTTTGTACCCCCGGGTTATCACCCATTAGTACACTTATCAATAGAGTTTCTGCACCCCCGAGTTATCACTCATTAGTGCTCTTAACTATAAGGTTCTTGCACCCTCGGGTTATCACCCATTAGTGCTCTTACAATAATATCACATAATAGGCATACACACATCCTATTATAATTTATAGGTATTTCACCAACCTACATATATACTCTTCATACGTATTTTAATCTCATCTCTACATATAGTATAAATATTTAGATTACTATCTCTCTCGTAATCTCCAAAGTATACTCTCTCTCTCTCTATACCGAAGTAATTAAAGTATTTATTCTCACATACTTTCCCAAAATTCCATCTTATTTAAATTTACTATTTGGTAATTTCTCTCACTCCAATAAACCGGCAAACTCAAAACTAGACTTTGAGAAAAATCCCCAAAAATTCCCTCTATCGCTCGAACCAGAAGGGTTGTTGTTTGAACAACTTCCACGTGTTGTTCGAGCGGCTTCGCGTGAGATGCCATCTCACTCGAACGACTTCGCACAAGATCTCCATCTCATTTGAACCACTTCGCGCGAGATCCCCATATCTTTTGAACCACTTCGCATGAGATCGTGTGAGATTGCACTGTTCGTCTTCTTCACCAAACTTCAACATTTTCACCATTTTTGAACCTAAAAACCTCTAAGATTCAATTCCCAACAACTCATCATCAATACCCATCAACCCCTAACATGTTATAGATCATTTCTATCATCCTAGGATCCTTAATTCGTCATTGATCATCATAATTACATAAAACCCCCAAATTAATTCACATGAACCCTAGTTTTCAAAATTCCAATTCAAGAACTTAATCAACCCAGATTCATTCATCAATATATAATCAAATTCCGTGATTAATCGTCTACATATATGAAGGAATTCCAACCACTAATTAAACCAATCCTTAATCATAATTTAAATCTCCAATTTTCACCCAACTAACATATAAATCATGATTAAATCCACCTATACTAACATGAGCAATATTATTGCTAAAAGAAAGCAAGTAATAAACACTTGCCTCGAATATGATGGTCTGATCCATTGGTGATGTTGGTACATACGTATCCATCTCTTCTCGATCTACGCGTTGGTGGTCACGGTTATGCAAGGTTATGTCAAATGAGTCTTCTCTCTTGGAAATTGGTTCTCCCTCACACCCTCCATGACCGTTCTTGATTTGTGTAATCTCCTAACCCTAATGGACTTTCTTGGCTGATATAATAAATCCCAAATTTTCGTCCATTAATTTAGCCCAAAAATACAATTTACCATAATGCCCTCTCGGGATGCCGGTTAGGCCTAAAATCGCCCCTGGACCCAAACTAAACACCCGGATACACTATTTTGACTATCTCCACCCTCCCGGACTCAATGGCGCACTCGAAATGACCATACGAGTTAATAAAAATAAATTCTCTTTTTATTCCATTCAATTAGTCCCGACACGACTCACACGCGTGACAGACTTAAATTACCAAACTGTCGTATTTCTCACTTTCGATAATTTATCAAATATCATAATTCCATATTACATATCACACAGTAATATTCAATAATTATCAACAATAAATATTAACCCTTGGCACGCTAGTTAATAATTATTTTAATCCGGATTAATAACAAATTAATTTCTCACATTTTAATTTAATTCATCCAACAACAAGAAATAAATAGCATATTTATTCCCACAAAAAATAATTAATCACATAATTATTTAAATCGTCAAAAATACGGTGTGTTACATACTTCCCCCCTTACAACGGAATTTCATCTCGAAATTCGTAAAAAGTATACCAGGTATAGACAATGCTGTAAAAATATTGCGCATCGCATCCTTGCGCTCACAAGTAAGCTACTCCGTACCACCCATATAGTACGCTATCGAATACCCATAATAATGAACAATTCACATATGTTTTCTTTAAACTCCAGGTTACCCTGTCATATAGGCTCTTGCCCAAGCCTTTCTGCTTAATTTTCACTACTTCAACTTTATTTTAGATATTCACTATCTAGCCTTCTACTATTTGCACCTTATAAGATTTATCCTCTTTTCATATACATACGACTTCGTCTCGTGTCGTTCATACAAGTAAATTCGCTGTGTAATATATATTTCACACGTAATATAAACGATAATATCGATTCTTCTCCGACATTTGTAATCATAACTGGTCCCTCACCTTTGACTATTAAGTAGGACAACAACCAAGTTTACTGTGCCATACTTCTACTGGCACTCTGCTCGAACGCGAATTTATAGGAGTTATTTGGACACAAACTCCACTAGTGGAAGGTACTGCTCCAGTCCTCCTCTAAGATCTCAGGGTTCACATAAAATTTTCTCTCTCGCATCCGATTAGACCGATTGTCCTGACCATCCCTCTATGGTTATTAGGCCGTACTCAATCGCATCTTAGTGCCTATAATCTCACCATCTCAGCTGCATGAGAAGATCCTTGGGGATAATCTTCCATTCTCTAGTGGAAGAAGCCCCTACTGGTTTAGAATTGTCCACTATTTTTCAATCCTCTAGGTGACCCACTGCAAGACTATCCTTGCAGTGTTACCCTACATCGTAACCCATCACCACTATTGTTTGTATTCTGATACATTTTATACTTTCTTGAATAAGTTTCAATTTATCTTGAAACGTAAGTCTCTGACAAAACTTCGGGAATAAGCTTCGACTTACCCGACTACATGTATTCGAATTCTCAAGGGAATCATAATCCACCATTTGATTCAATCCCCTAGGGCACCCATACACCCTATGCCTCACGCATCATTATACAACAACATAAAATTTTCTTACTTCAATTCTTACACACTCGGTATGTTGATGTGGTAGGGGTACACTCAACCACCCCACTAGTTAAAACTTAATCTATCCTTCAACGGTATCATTGCTCCATTCCGAATAATACTAAGGCTAGGCGACTCTATTGGCCTTAAGTTATAATAGAATTATTAACTCTCAATTATATTCCTTTATAGGTACAATAACCAACATACAAAACTTATGTACTATCGGCCAAACTTCTCTCCAACTCCCGACGTTTGATAGTTTCATGCGTGGGATGTCTCGCAAAGAGAAATCCAAACAAGAAACCCCCCGATACACTATTATCTAACCTAGCCAATTGTTGAGGTCCGTAAGGCCTTCAGTACCTACTATGTATTTTCCCACAATCTACGTATTGTGATATAAGATTTTACTCGTCCACTATCATGTCCCTAAAAATGTAACATGATGCATGGCGCCCTCACTATCCCAAGTACTTGGCGCTATAGATATATAACGAGCTTTATTTCGCCGCTCGATAAGAACACAATGTATTCTAAGTCTTAACAGACAAATAAATCCCTATGCTCGGGAATCGCGTATAATTAGACACTATACTCGCTGAGGTCTATAACACCATAAAATTTTCATATATATATTCATATCTGGGACCAACCCTATTTCAGGTGGCACCGCACAAAACTAAGATCACTCCTCCCGGAGTATCCGGCACGATAGTCATATCACTACACTTTTACTATCGTTTAACCATACGGTAATTAATCACTAAACATTACCATAATAAATTCTACTAAAGTAGACTCAATGCAGTAGTAAATTATAACAACAAAACACATTCTTAGGGCCCGCCCGGTTCCCTCACGAGCAATCATCAAAATGCCCTGCTAACAATGAGAAATACGTTTGTAACAAGACTGTTAAAACTAACTTTCCCACTAAACTCGACCCGCATGCGAAGTTTAGGGTTTCCAATTTATATAAAAGTTGTGGCACACCTATGTCACTAGAATCTGTCCTTTACTCACAAGGAAGAAGCAAAACCTCTTCGGTCTCGCCAAATCACAGGGTCTCAGCACGTGGCTGCCATCACGACCCATGAACATCTGCAATCGTCATACATCCTAGGATTTCATCCTATTGTTTTCCTCTCTCATCACGGACAATTTATTCCATCATGTGGATTTCGCGCCCATTATTGAAACGTTGACCCAAACTCTCTAGGCCTCAATTATTGCGTTATTAAACTCCCGTTTACATCTCGGGTCCCGTAGACCCTGACATCCTGTATACTATTATTAACGAGGACTCTACTGGTCCAAACTGAACCCATCATTCTCGGGTTATAAATTTCCTGGGCCTAATTCCCTTGACCCCAAATTCTTTCGTTGGAAGTCTCGCTCCTCCAATTGTTATGCCTAACTGGCATGGTTTATCATTTCTAATCTTTTTGGTCTCACTTCTCAATTGTGGACACATTCAAAACTTGTAGTTCTACTTCCTTATCATAAGGAAAACTTCACGAACTATTTCTCGTCACTAGTCCCACTGACCATTTTGGGAATGTCCTTCTCTCGGACCGACCGTCTCAACTCACAATTATTCTTCCACTGTCCCTTTGGCTACGCTAGCTATCCAGAACTATGGTTGGCCTCTACAGCCTGATTGACTTCATCGTCCTCTTGAAGTTAATCACTTAACATCATCTAACTGAGCTCCCTATTGGTTATCCTCTCATGTGGGGTTTCACTAACACCGTTAAATTCAGTTTCTGCTCTTCAGCAGGTTCGTTAACCCTCTTTACTCCCTTCTCTTGGAAGGACTGCAATCATTAGAAATCGTATAACTTTGATGACATCAACTTTAGTCATTCTAGCTGGATTCCTCATCCATGCTTGTATTCTACTCACGGGACCTTTATCAACTATAGACCCTTTGGATAATTTATGCCCCTCTGCTTGGTACGAAGTTCTGTATGCAATTTAACCTTTCTCTCACGGTCGATTTCTATCTTACCCATTGTGCTAAACATCAAAATTTCACTCGCATTCTGTTACCACATCGAATGGAAGACCTCACGGTCAAATCGTACCTAAATTTCTCTCTGAATTTCAAACACACTTCTTCATATGTGGTGATTGCCTCTAATCACTACATGATGCTCCTAAGAGCTATAACTTTTAACTCCAAATTAAATTCTGAGTGTCGTCACGCCCCACTCTACACAATTGCCTTTGGATTTTCTACTTCCGTCGGTCTGTTACACTTTCTCATTTTCTTTTCCGCATCTTCACCGATGGGTTTTCAAAAGATTTCCTCTGATTTCCCCTTTATCGACTATGCTAGGTGGTCCTGAATTCACTCCACCATTATTTATGACTTTGTCCTGGGAACCCATAGTTTCCGAGTGATGATTTTACTATTTCTTACTTAAGTAATTCTCATTGTGATTTTCGTCCCGATCATTCTTAACCGATTGCTCTATGTCTTTTGTTGAGCCTCTTCTCCCGCAGTTCTTCTTACGTCCCTCACTGGTCGTGCTAAAATGTTCGGTGTTCGAATCGCACTGAATTGCATATAATGAGTCACATCCATTATAATTCGTAGCAGGAGAACGTAAGTCTCTTACGTAAGGGAACACCACAATCCTATCATAAGGCTCTACATCAAAGAACGATACGCTGAAACGTAATAAGCCGCACAGATCCTAAGGACACTAGAACCTGATGCTCTGATACCACCTGTGACACCCCGCCCAATTAAATATAGGGTGATCAATCCTCTACCAATTTAAAACAGGATATTCAGTTAGTTCATTCTCAGCATCACTGTCGAAAACTTTTTAACATATTAATCACCTAATATAAAATTAAGCTAGGTGTCAAAACATTTCCAATTTATTAAACCAAGTAACTTCCATTTCTTTCTATCTTACAATATAAAAAAATTCACCACACATAGGAATGTAAATACATACTGAACATGAATCAAGTACTGCAATTAATAAGACTGAGTAAAACTCTCAGATCAAAACTCGAAACCATACAATAAACTGAATACGAACTAGAAGCCGGCGACATATGCCCTAAACAAGAAGTCTAGATGAGACTGAATGGAAAGGATAGATGCGTCTACTGCAAGGACCTATATCTTCCACAACAGCTGTAGCATGTCAAGCAATCCAAATCTCTAAATCTGATACTCCTGTGGCTGAGCACCTGATATAATACATATATATAGCAAAAGAGATAAGAGATGCAAGAAACGGGTCAGAGCCCGATGTGTAAAAATGATTTAGCAAGTATTTAAAACTGGTTCTTAAAACAAGTCTTATACGCATGTTAGTTATCAAACTCTCACATGAGTTTCTCACCACTCATCTATTGTGCACGCCTAACGTACATCTAATCTCCCCCTAGTCATACCTCCCAGTCTAACTAGTTAGAAACCATACTAATACTAACTATGCTCACAAGTAATATTCCCGTATCGCCCATACAATATGCCATTCAGATAGTTTATCTCACATACTAAATTTCATTATTCATAGTTTGAATGGTTAATCTTTTATTCACTAAGATCATTTTACTTCTCCATTTCATTTTATCTACTAGTCTCACAATGTAGAAAGCTACCCAAGTACACTCATACATATATATAGTCTCATCATCCCTATATATATACACTAATCCTGCACTCTTAGGTTAAGACCACTTGGTGCAATGCAATGATTATTATTATTACCAAGTCTACTAATTTCACACAGTAGCAATATTCACAAGTCCGTATATATATATATATATATATATATAGTCACATCATCCCTATACATATATATATATACTAATCCTGCACCCCCGGCTAAGACCCATTAGTGCACATATACAGAAAATCATGCATCCCCGGGCTATCACCCATTAATGCACATATCAATAATAATTAAGCACCCTCGGGTCATCACCCATAAGTGTGCCCAACAATAGAATCTTGCATCCCCGGGTTAGCACCCATTAATGCACCTATCAATAATAATTCAGCACCCCCGGGTTATCACCCATTAGTGCGTCTAACAATAATCATCTTTGTACCCCCGGGTTATCACCCATTAGTACACTTATCAATAGAGTTTCTGCACCCCCGAGTTATCACTCATTAGTGCTCTTAACTATAAGGTTCTTGCACCCTCGGGTTATCACCCATTAGTGCTCTTACAATAATATCACATAATAGGCATACACACATCCTATTATAATTTATAGGTATTTCACCAACCTACATATATACTCTTCATACGTATTTTAATCTCATCTCTACATATAGTATAAATATTTAGACTACTATCTCTCTCGTAATCTCCAAAGTATACTCTCTCTCTCTCTATACCGAAGTAATTAAAGTATTTATTCTCACATACTTTCCCAAAATTCCATCTTATTTAAATTTACTATTTGGTAATTTCTCTCACTCCAATAAACTGGCAAACTCAAAACTAAACTTTGAGAAAAATCCCCAAAAATTCCCTCTATCGCTCGAACCAGAAAGGTTGTTGTTTGAACAACTTCCACGTGTTGTTCGAGCGGCTTCGCGTGAGATGCCATCTCACTCGAACGACTTCGCACAAGATCTCCATCTCATTTGAACCACTTCGCGCGAGATCCCCATATCTTTTGAACCACTTCGCATGAGATCGCGTGAGATTGCACTGTTCGTCTTCTTCACCAAACTTCAACATTTTCACCATTTTTGAACCTAAAAACCTCTAAGATTCAATTCCCAACAACTCATCATCAATACCCATCAACCCCTGACAGGTTATAGATCATTTCTATCATCCTAGGATCCTTAATTCGTCATTAATCATCATAATTACATAAAACCCTCAAATTAATTCACATGAACCCTAGTTTTCAAAATTCCAATTCAAGAACCTAATCAACCCAGATTCGTTCATCAATATATAATCAAATTCCGTGATTAATCCTCTACATATATGAAGGAATTCCAACCACTAATTAAACCAATCCTTAATCATAATTTAAATCTCCAATTTTAACCCAACTAACATATAAATCATGATTAAATCCACCTATACTAACATGAGCAAGACTATTGCTAAAAGAAAGAAAGTAATAAACACTTGCCTCGAATATGACGGTCTGATCCATTGGTGATGTTGGTACATACGCGTCCCTCTCTTCTCGATCTACGCGTTGGTGGCCAAATGAGTCTTCTCTCTTGAAAATTGGTTCTCCCTCACACCCTACATGGTCGTTCTTGATTTGTGTAACCTCCTAACCCTAATAGACTTTCTTGGCTGATATAATAAATCCCAAATATTCGTCCATTAATTTAGCCCAAAAATACAATTTACCATAATGCCCTCTCGGGGTGCCGATTAGGCCTAAAATCGTTCCGGGACCCAAACTAAACACCCAGGTACACTATTTTGACTATCTTGACCCTCCCGGACTCAATGGCGCACTCGAAATGACCATACGAGTTAAGAAAAATAAATTCTCTTTTTATTCCATTCAATTAGTCCAAACACGACTCACACGCGTTACAGACTTAAATTACCAAACTGTCGTATTTCTCACTTCCGACAATTTATCAAATATCATAATTCCATATTAAATATCACACAGTAATATTCAATAATTATCAACAATAAATATTAACCCTTGACACGCTAGTTAATAATTATTTTAATCCGGATTAATAACAAATTAATTTCTCACATTTTAATATTTATTCCCACAATAATAATTAATCACATAATTATGTAAATAGTAAAAAATACGGGGTGTTACAATGTCCTTCTATATATTTGACACACAAGGGCACCAACCGTTGGTGTCTAATTCGTCCTCTATCGACAAGTCCATAGGAATTCCTTATCCTAAGCGGACAACACAAACACACACAAAATGGGGGTTGTCCCTACACATGACACTTGTATACAGTCCATACCCAGCGGTGATACAGGAACGATTAACGCCAAACCTACCTCTAGTGGGTGGAGCCTCCACATAGTACTTATATGGCCTACACATCGTCAAGTCCACCTATACTGACGCGTGGTACGCAGGCTGAATGCGCGAACCCCCGATCCGATAGGACGGTCCACTGGTATGTCCACACACAAATATACATAATAGTACATATTATTATTCCATATAATATGTAAAGTTAATTACTCTATAACTACCATAAAATTCCATCCAAAGTTCCACCACATTTTTCCAATCATTAAATATTTATCATCTAATAAATTATAAACTCTGATCCAAAAAATATAATTATTAACCATCCAGTTTATCGTAATTATTATTAATTAAAATGTGGGTATAACATTAATCCATTAATTTATTTAATCCACAATTAAAATCCTTTTCTCCATTTTACTACTATTCCTTATTATTTTCTCAAATCTCTATACCTGCTAAGAGAAGAAGTTTAAGATTGTATGGGATATAGGCTAATGTAGAAAACAAAACGGAGTGTCACTTTATCTGTAAGGACATATTTTATATAGTCTGTACTTTGTTGAGTATGTCGTATACCTCTACAACCGTCAAAAAATTATTCAAGAACATTCAAGCGTCAAGAAGGATCCGACTATCAAAGTTCATCAACATTCAACCCTCCGCGAGATTACTTTTTGTAAGGTTGTGTTTAAGTACCTTAGCATTTCCCTTAGAGTGTTGGGATTTTTTTTACAAAATATTTTCTAAGTGGTAGAGTGGAGTTTTTCGTCTAATTTTTTTTTTTTAAAAAGTTTTGAGGCGGAGTATTTTCTGGGAAAATAAAAAATTATTTTTTATTTAATATCATTCGAGCGAGATACACAGTAGTTCGAGAGACATGTGATCTCGAGCGAAGCTTTTGTTCGAGCGACATGCTTCTCCTTTCGAGCGATGCGCCGCCTTAATTGTGTTTTATAAAAAGGTGTTAAACCACTCCATTTTTTAAGAGAAAACCTGCATTTTTATCAGATACGAAAACTGTTTTGGCATAATCATTGTCTTCTCACTTTTGAGGTTTTAATCGTTTTTATTTTCAATTCACAAGATCCCAATATTTTATTTGAATTGTTTTGGAATCCAATAACGCATCTTCGTTAAAGTTTCTCATGTAGAGAAGATCTCTACTCCTGATCTAGGTGTCACTTGAGGGAGGTACAGGGCTAAATGATTGCGTTTCAATAGGGAGTACTCGTTGGTGCTCCTGGGCTAACTGAATTGCAGTTCGAGTGGAGTTGCTGCGGAATTCCATTGCTGATTTAGGTTGCGGACTATGTGGGTTTACTGAGGTTAATTCATTGCATATTTAATTGTAAGTGTTATAGTGAAATAAATATTTTACCCAAAAGGTTTTTTTTCCTGAACTTTGTGTGTCAGCTATTATTTATATTGGTTTGATTTTTCCACACGTAGTTGCATGTTTTAGGGATGAATAAAATTGGATTAAAAATTGACACTGATTAAATAAGGTTAACTTGAAAATTTGTGAATTTATTTAAATCGATATCACACGGTATTCTCAAATTGGTATCAGAGCAGGTTAGACTAATTTATTGTGTATTCATTTTTCCACAAAAATTATGTGATATTGATTTTTTTTTTTGAAAAATCCATTTTTTCGATGGAGCACTTATGTAATCGGATCCCCCCCCCCCCCCCCCATTGATGACACGAGTCACAGTTTTGATGATTTAAATAATTTGAGTTTGACGTTTGTAAAAAGAATTGATTTTTTCGAAAAAAAAATTCTCGTTTTAAATCCGAGATGGGTCTTTTGCAAACGGTTCAAAATCAAAGAGATTTTTATCATGAAAAATTTGTTTCTTTGGACCATGAGTTTAATGCTTTAAAATTGTCCAAAAAGAAGTGTGATGATAGAGTCCTAGTTTTAGAAAAATAATTGGAGGATCTTAAAAATTCTAGGATTCGTTCTTGCACCAAAGTGGATAAAAATATTTTACTCGATGAGTTTGTGGCACATGAAGATACACTTAGGGATAAGTGTGCATATTTAAGAATGAACGTGATAACCTTCTAGGAGTTATTAAAAATTTAGAGAAGGAGTCCCTAAAATTGGAAGAGTCTAATTATTTGCTTAAGTAAAAAAATTTGGAGATAAAAAATGATTTAACAGACTCGAGTAGTGTTGGTAGAAATGGTAGTGGTTAATCATGCTCTCATATTTCGAGTGTTAAAGCCAATACTATTATTTGTTTTAGAGGGTCAATCAATCCAAAGGATGTTAGAAAAGGTCAACCCACATATGTCATTCCACCCGTTTACACATGTTCACATTGTGATAGGAAAGGCCTCCTTAGGCGTTTTTATTTCGATCTTCGAAAATGTCCTAGGAAGTTGAAGTCTAGTGTTCCCTTTGTTCCCCAAACCCCTATTCGTTGTTGCACTCCTATTTGGGTTAGAAAATCACTTTTAGAGAGCTAGATGGTAAACTAGTTGATTCTCACATGCTTGCACATAATGCGTCACTTGTTATTTCTTATGGATAGTTGCTTGCATCCTTTGTTTATCATACATTGGTTGTGCTTCATGATATATGTTTGCTAGTATGATGACACGTGTATTTTTTTATTAGAGTTATATTTTTTTTTAATTTTGAAAAATACAAAAAGATTTTGTTTTGATAAAATTTTTGAAAAATAAAAAAAAAATTGTATTTTGTTTTGAACCGTATATGAATGGACATTTGGGATGACCGAGTCACAATTTTATTCCATATCCATGTGACGATTTGAAAATGTTTTGATATGCATCATCATTCCATTTATGTGCTTTACAATATTTGGAGTCATTGAGATGTGATTAGTTGTTACTACCTACATGTTCGACTCATAAGTTCCTTTATTGTACACTTGCACGGATTTGTTTGATTATTGTACTTGTTTATCACATATGCGATAAAACTTGACAATGAATGTAGTGCATGTAAGAACCGTTTACCGTGAGGAATTTAATTGCAACAAAATATGATAAGTGAATCATGAAAAAGGGTTACGAGAGTACAAAATTAACTCATCGTGAAAGCCACCGTTTAAAAGATCCCAAAAAAATGAAAGGCAATAAAAAGATAAATATGCCACAAAGGGGCCACCTAAAAAGAAAAGTAGATGATTATTATTTATGAGGAAGTTTGGATGGAAAGAATTTAAAAAAGGGTTTGCACGTCCTGACAGCATCATGAAAAAGCATTACATAGTTTTAGACATTATTGGAGTGGGAATCATTCTTGACTTTGATGTATTGATGGATTGAGTCGATCTCATTTAAATTCAACACTTTCAACACCTAAGGACGATTTTGAGATTCAGTCGTTAGGATTACACATATTCATCGTGCACATATGTTATGTTTGATTTCTTTGATTTGCCTATCGAATATATTCACAACCAGTCATTCCGTTTCCAAGATTTAGTTGTCTTAGTGAAAATTCATGGTGTGTGATTTTTGTAAAATTATTTTTGTATTTTTTGTATGAAAAAAATTGAAAAATCAAAAATAGTTTGTGGAAGCTTTTGAGTTACTCTTTAATGAGCGTTGTTTGATTCATATTTGCTATGCATTTTTTGTCTTGACAACTCTAGGTTTATTTTTGTTTATTCGTTTTCTTATCTATTTTGGTCAAATAAAAAGGGGGAGAACGAATTATGGGGGAGTTTTTGCATTATCGGGGAGATTTGATTATATTGATTGATTTATAATTATATCATTTCAAAATCGTTGCATCACGAAGGTATTTGCTTTGTCTCATGTATATAGGTACAAAGGTTGAAATCATGTTGCACACCATGATGAGAAAAGCTTAAATATTTGAAGATTTTTGTAAAGTTGAAGATTTTTTGAAGAAAAGTTTTGGACATGCATTTTTTATACATTTTCAGTTTTGGGTTCATGGAAGGGTATTAGATTTGTATAGGCATTTTGATTTGATAATTCAGATATTTTTATTTTGTACCGTCATAGATATAGGGGGAGATTTGTAAGGACATATTTTATATAGTCCTTACTTTGTTGAGTATGTCGTATACCGCTATAACCGTTGAAGAATTATTCAAGAACATTCCAGCATCAAGACGGATCCGAATATCAAAGTTCTTCAACATTCAAGCCTCTGCAAGATTAATTTTGGTAAGGTCTTGTTTAAGTACCTTAGCATATTATTTAGAGTGTTGAATTTTTTTTTACAAAATATTTCTAAGTGTTGGAGCGGTGAGTAGGGCTCACAATTTTTGACACGATAACCCGTTTATGGTAATAACTCGAAATGACACGATTAGCTTGTATAGGTTTAAGGGTACCCAAAAGTTATACTCAAATCAAAATCAACATGACCCGAAAATGGCACGACTAACCCGAATTTTCACCTCTAGTTTTGAGGCGGAATATTTTCTAGGAAAATAAAAAAATATTTTCTATTTAATCTCGTTTGAGTGAGATACAGAGTCATTTGAGCAACATGTTATCTCGCGTGAAGCTTTTGTTCCGTTCGAGCGATGCGCCGCCTTAATTTTTTTTATAAATAGGGTGTTAAACCACTCCGTTTTTTAAGAGTAGACCTGCATTTTTATCAGATATGAAAACTTCTTTGGGAGAGTCATTGTCTTCTCACTTTTAAGGTTTTAATCCTTTTTGTTTTCAATTCACAAGATCCCAATAGTTTATGTGAATTGTTTTGGAACCCAAGAACACATCTTTGTTAAAGTTTCTCTTGTAGAGAAGATTTCTACTGCTGTTCTAGGTGTTACTTGAGGGAGGTATAGGGCTAACTGACTGCGCGTCAATAAGGAGTACTCGTGGGTGTTGGTGAGCTAACTGAACTGCGATTCGTGTGGAGTTGCTGCAGAATTCCATTGTTGATTTAAGTTGTGGCCTAAGGATCTGTTTGATAGCCTTAAAAAACCAAGGCAAATTCAGAAAAGTTAGAAAATTTTGAAAATTTTCAGCTTTTAGATCGTTTGATAGCCTAAATTTATCTTGGAATTTATTTTCTAGGTACAACACCACTTTTAAGCGCAATTTTCCACCTTTAGGTGGAATCCAATTCTTTGGGGGGGGGGGGGGGGGGAGGGGTCAGATTTTTCCACCTTTGGGTGGCAAATCAGTCAAAACCATTTTTTAACTCTATATATTTCATAAATATATATTATTCAAAAATTTATATATATATATATATATATATATATATGTATATATATATATATAAAATATTTCAAAACAAAATGGATATTATCTTTAAAAAACACTCAGATTTTTGTATAGTATACATAGATGATATCCTTGTATTTAGTAACACTAAACAGGAACATAGAAACCACATACAAATAATTTTTAAATAATTTATAAATCAATGTTTAATAATTAGTAGTAAAAAGATGAAATTAGAAAAATAAGAAATCGAATTTTTAGGATTATTCATAAAAGGCGGAAAAATAGAATTACAAGAACACATAGTAAAAAAGGTTTTAGAAGTCCCTGATAAATTAGAAGAAACTAAAAAATTACAAGCATTTTTAGGATAATTAAATTATTGTAGATCTTTTATTCCAAACTTATCTAAACTAATAGGACCTTTATATAGTAAATTAGGAAAAAATGGACAAAAATACTTTAATAATTCCAGCAATAATAGTATTGTAAATTATCTTGTAATTGTAAGTTTTCTACTACATGTAAATTATGGCTTGTACTTTTAATTATCGCTTGTAAATTAAATAATATTGTAATCGCATGTTTTATTTCCAGTAATAAAATTTAAAATTTTTATTTCAGGTTAACCACTCTGAGTACATAGATAATATTCTTATTATGTTTTGATATATCATTAAATGATCCTTGAGGATTAGTTTTTATGGATAATATTGATATAAATATATGATTAAACTCTAGAATGATCTTGAATCTTTAAATTTTTCGGTGTCATGTGTGTTGCCATTGTCGCCGTTATTGCCGTTATGTTGGCATTTTTAGTCTTGACTGGGCTCTGCTACAATAACCTGTAGTACTGTGGACTTGAGGATTACTTAAAAGTTACTGTTCATACTACCCTTCACATTTACTGTTCATGTCACTGTTCATCCATAAAAAATAATGGTATCAGAGCTCCTTTAATAATATATCTTTATATAATAGGAAATATTATTTAACGAAAGGAGTGGATTTACAACTTATAAGAATTAAAACTTGTGCGTTATGATAAGTGAAAAAGAATTTTTTAAAGCAAGATTGCGTAATGAATATAAAATTTTAGACGACGCTACAATAAGAACCAAAGAAAATATAAAAAATAAAGATTATATAAATTTAATTATTATGAAGTGGATAATTAGGATTGCAAAAGAAAGAATTCACCAGTATAAGTTAGAATTAGAAATATTAAATGAAAAAGGAAGACTAGGGTAATTGATGTTAACAGAAAAAGAAAAATTAAGAAATCTATAGAATTTAGAAGAAGAAGAATAATTATTGCACATAAAATTATAGAAATAACATTAGAATTTAACGACCATAACATAATAACTAGTAGTAATAATTTAATATATAAATAAGAGAAAGCAATATTAGCCCTAGAAACTAGGTTAGGAATATTAATAGAAAAAGGTAGATTATTATAATTATATGAGTACTAATATTAACACTATATTAGAAAAAATTAAAAAAACTAAAAATAATCAAGACTTTATTAAAGAACAATTAGATTTCATAAATACTAGAACACATAATATAAAATTTGAACTAGAAAAACTGACTAAGTTTCTATACGAACAAGAAACACCAGAAATAAACGAATTAATCAAAAAATTTAAACAAATTAGACACTAAAATCGTTAAAACAAAACTAAATTTCTTTTATTCTAAAGATGACATCTACAAGCAAAAATAAAGAAATATATATGATAAAAAATCTATATAATAATGAAGAAGACACTAAAAGATACATAGAAAAAGGTATTTAGAAAACTAAAGGACAACAACTATATAAAAAGAATATGTTAGAATTCACTAATTAAATATATAATCACACTACTCAATAGTGAAGTAATTTTAGACTTAATCACTGAAGAATCTGCAAAAGAATTATCTAAAATAAATTTAGAATTTATGCACTTAGGAGTAATAGTGATAGGACTAGTAGGACTAACTAGGTTAGAAGAAGGAACAAAAGTCTCAGTATATATATATGACGATGGATGGAATAATCATAAACAAGCACAAATAGCTAGCGCAGAAATAGATTTAGCAAAAAACGCAGCAGTAATAGGATGTATACCAAACTTCTCTATGGATATAAATGAATTTAGCAAATATATAAAAATAGCAATAAGAACAAGAGGATATAATATGACTAGACAATATAATAACCTTTGAATATATACACTATTTATGGGAAAACGATTTAATCACTACAAAATAAACTTTAAAGCTGAATTTGATTGTATAATAAAATCCTTTAATAGTAAATATATAGAAATGATAGAAGCACAAAAAATAAATAGCAGTATATATGAATAAATTGAATGGACACTACCACAATTAACCTTAACTAATACAAAAAATCATAAAAAAATAAAATATATGAAAGTAGAGTAGGACAAAGTAGTATTAAATTTAGTAAATATAAACCTTTAGAAGAAGATAGTGAGGAATTATTAGATGAAATTAATGTATTAATTATAGAGGAACAAGTAGACGAAATATTTGAACTACTAGAAGATAAAATATATGATATAATTATCGACGACTGCGATAACTTAACAACTGAAAAATTAATAGAAAAATATGGTAATGAAAATAATAAAGAAGTTATAATCTCAATATACTGTGCGGAAGGAACTAATGAAGATAACAAAAGAAAAATAATAAATATAGGACTAGATAAATTTATAAAAGAAGAAATTATAAAACTACTAGAAGAAATAAACCCAGCAGAAGATATGGAAGCTGAATCCTCAACTCAAACCTCAAACAGAGCCAATGTAGATTATTCAACCCATCAAAATTTACAAGCTACAAGAGAAACCTATAATGAAAACGCTAACCCTATTCCAGGATTTAAAAGCTGTAGTAGATATATATTTGATACTAACTCTAATATAACACAATAGGGTAGTATATTAAATTTAGATAATATAAACCCTCAAGATTGGGAGATAGCAATAGAAAATTGGGAAAAAGAATGTTTTAGGGCTTGTACATTAATAAATTTTAAACTAGAACTGAATGTGAAGCATATTTTATAAACACTCTACAAGGAAGCGTATCTAATTGGTATTTAACCTTTAAACATACAGACGACTATAAACAATTAAAAGAAAGATTTAATGTAGAAAGATTTTCAAATTTAATAAAACAAGAATTTATAAGATCAAATAGACTTTTATACTTGACTGAACGACAAACATATGCACTAAGAAACTTAGAACAATTACAAATATGTAGGCTAGAATACATAGGAGATTACACTAGAAAATTTGTAGAATACTGGACACAAACTGGAAGGACAACAAATATTAGCCTATTAGATAGATATATACAAAAA
This sequence comes from Sambucus nigra, assembly GCA_949130495.1. NCBI lineage: Eukaryota > Viridiplantae > Streptophyta > Magnoliopsida > Dipsacales > Adoxaceae > Sambucus > Sambucus nigra. The sequence continues at coordinate 466,939,941 of OX422220.1, read as the reverse complement.
ATACCAGGTAATATAGGAGAATTTTTTTGGAAGAATTGACAAAAATACCAAGACACAAATAAAAATCTGTCTATAGGAACTAGAATAAAAACCGTGTATGATACATTAAAATTTGAATGTAGAAAACTAAAAGAAGGCAAAGAAATTAAAAAATAATATTATTATACATGTCAACAAATAGATTTACCACCACAATATGGATGTGATAATAAACGAATAATAAAAAATAAACATAAAACTAAAAAGAAATATAAAACTTATAAAAACTATAGAATAAGACCTAGTAAAACCTATAAAATATATCATAAATATAATAAATATAAAAGAAAAAGGCCATGGTATAAAAAACGAAACATACATAAAGATAGTAAAGAAACAATAGATAATAAAAATAAAAGAACAACAACTTTGGAGAGTAACTCTACCTCACCTTTTATTAATAATAGACAGTATACCACCAGAATGGATAGATTTAGGACAAATTAACCATAGCAGGCACAATATTTTTATAGAACATAGAAAAGATAAAATAGATAATTATTCTGTTCAATGTCCAGACGATGACTCCCTTATACAAGGGCAAGATGTAACATAAAATTTAATTACAATGCATAAAGTATACAAAATAATGAATGAAATTCCATCCGACCCCTGGTGTATGATAAAAGAAACCTTCAATATGAGAATTTTCATTCCAAAACACCCTTTTAGCCTTAACATAAAATATTTTAGTAAATCTATACACTCTTCAGAAGTAGAAGAAGCACTAGAAAATGAAAAAAGATCTAATTATACATATAATAATTATACCTGCACCGATTCAGACAACGACTCAGTTGACTCGATTACCAGGTACAATATTGACAACATGATGGAACCGTAAAAATGAAGGAGCACAAGATGACGTCCAACTGACATCTCAATGAAGATCAGCCACTACAAAAACGATACAATGACGCAATAAAAGAAAGACAAAATTGATGACACAAGCCCTGACGTAATACAGACAACGACCGACAACGACAGCTTTGGACGAATTCGGATCACGGGCGACGATTACTGTGTCACCTTTGAAAAAGATGCAAAAGTTAATTTCAGCCGCCAACGTTTTAAACTTAAGTTTATAAGTTTTAAAATACGTTTTCTTTTCTCTCCTATATAAAGAAGCATTCTCTCCATTCTCAAAACACTCATCCATAATCTAACACAACTCTCTCACTCTACTTATAGCAACCAAACTCTCTCAACCTCCGTTCAAATTTCTGACCACTTTCCAGCAACAATAGTATTGTAAATTATGTTGTAATTGTAAGTTTTCTACTACCTGTAAATTATGGCTTGTACTTTTAATTATCGCCTATAAATTAAATAAGTTTGTAATCGAATGTTTTATTTCCAGTAATAAAATTTAAAACTTTTATTTCGGGTTAACCACTCTGAGTATTTAGATAATATTCTTATTATGTTTTTATATATCATTAAAGGATCCTTAAGGATTCGTTTTTATGGATAATATTGATATAAATATATGATTGAACTCTAGAATGATCTTGAATATTTAAATTTTTCGGTGTCCTGTGTGTTGCCATTGTCGTTGTTGTTGCCGTTATGTTGGCATTTTTAGGCTTGACTGGGCTCTGCTACAGTAGTCTGTAGTACTGTGGACTTGAGGATTATTTAAAAGTTAGTGTTCATACTACTATTCACTTTTATTGTTCTACTTTTCTAAATTCGACTGTAAATCCGATTTTTGACAAATAGAAATGAATAAAGAGTCAATAGAATTGACCGCTTTTACTTGTCCAGAAGGACATTTTGAATGGTTGGTCATGCCATTTGGTGGGTAAATCTTTTTCCTGTAATATTATCTATGAAATTTTACCATCCTTTTGTAGCTTATTTACTTTGATTTGCTTTATTACCACCCTTTTATACTAGGACTAAATTTTATTCAATCTTTAACTGAAGGATTTATGTATACACCATCAGGAATACAACTATTTAAAAAAGGAACACATATTATACCTAATAATCAACATATTAATAATCAACAAAACAATAATAATCAACAAAAACAAGAAAATAAGTTAATCCTATATATATATATATATATATTCCGTAAATTAATTTTTCACATTTAAATCTCATTTTCAGCTTTTGTGTTTAATAGAAAATGTGAAAAATTAATGAATTTTCAACTTCTATCAAACGGACACGTGTTGGAAAATATTCATTTGCCTTGGAATTGTTTTCCCTAAAATTAAATGCCCTGAAATCATTTGTATTTTTCGAGTTTTCAATCAAACGGACCCTAAGTATCATATTGTGTTGAAAACCTACACATTTGTTTAGTTTTTTATGCACTAAGTAATAAGAAGATGAGGACCCCTAGAGAAAAACAAAAAAGATAAGGAGAAGCCATAATGGAAGATTGAAAATTTCTATCATTTCAATTCATCTAAACTGTAAGTGAGAAGAACCCTCTTTTCTGCTTAACGCTTAACCTTTGACCTGATAGGTTATAAATACTGCTAACCCTAAGTTATGATTTGTTAAATTTATGAATTACACCTTGATACATGATTCAATTGCATAACTTTCATTTAGAGCTCATAAAATGAGACACAATACGATAACAAGACATGTATTGGCACAAAGTTATTGATTAATTAGTAGATTCTTAATGATTCCGATCATATAAGTATAAAGTGGATAAGACATGATAATTAACTGGCTAAGTTAGTGTTCACCCTTCACTCATTAAGACCCATTAATATCCATTAATTTAAGTTTTTGGAGTTTAATGTTAATCCAATCATTATGAATTTTACTTAGTGAGAGTTTTAGTAATGTTAATAAATAATGAGTTTAATTGGCTTTAGTTTTTTGCTAATGTATCTACCCCTATAAGATTCAAAATTATTTTTTATCTTAAAGGATAATAACGGGTGAACGCGACACGACACTCTCGACCACGACCGGCTCTAGGCATAGGCCAATTAGGCTGTCGCCTAGGGCCCTCGATTAATCGAGACCAAATTTTTTTAAAGAAATAGTATAAAACAAAATTAGGTATAATTTTTTTAAAAAAATGTAGTTATATAAAAAAATTAGGTTTACCACTTAAAAAGGCACCCCAAAAAATAACCCTCCTCTAATAGTAAACATTTTTACCACTTAAAAAATGGGCACAAAACTTAACCCACTTTTAACACTCACCTACCCACTTTTAACATAGTCTCTCACAAAATTTGTTGATTTCTATTATTAATGGGATGAAAAAAAAGCTAAAAAAAATATTTAGGTTGAATTAGATAAAAACAAATGTTATTTATAAGGGGTTATAAACTGTTGATAGTTTTTGTCCAATTTTTTTAAAATTACATTTTGAGGGGTACCCTAGAATGTTAAGAACCCATAAAAAAATTCAGCTCAACTTTTTTTTACCATTTAAAAAAAAAGTGTACGTCAGTTTGTTTTAGCCAAAGACCAAATGAAGAAAATAAATCAATCTTTCAGTGCCTTGGTGAAGCCCCACATCGATTGGATGGGCGAATTTCCTTCGAAGCCCTTCTTATAAATGACATTTTCTGTCATCTTTAAACCTAAGTTGGCTAAATTTTAAATAGTCGACAGACTTTGAGTTTAAAGTTTGGTGTGTATTGTTATTTTAGTAAAAAAAATTAATCGATAAAATAATACTAATCCTAGTTTTTTTTTTCTTTTTTTCTTGAAAAATTAAGTTATTTATGTCATTTGGTAAACATCACTATTTTGGTCAAAAAATTGACTAAATAAAATATGATTTAGTTTGATATATATTTTTTTAATTCTTTTTTTTTCTTCAGTTTTTAATACTTTCAAACAGCAGTTGGGCAAGCTTTAATGAGCAAGCCTAAAGTTAATTTTTAAATTTTGGCTTTCAATTATTTTGGTCATGGTTCAGTTTTCCACTTGATGAAAGTTTTTTAATTTTTTCTTGTTATTTTCGAATTTTCCAAAAAAAGCGATTTTACCGCAAATCGCACAATTAGGTTTTGATTTACATTAGGTTGTACCGAGTGGTACAAATGGTAATTTCGGTTTTAGTATATTAAAATTGGTTTGCTATATTAAAATTGATTTTGCAGCAAAAAATGCGAGAAAACATTTTCTTTAATTTGATTTTTTTTTATGTAAAAGAGTCTCGATTTTGTTTTTTTGCCTAAGGCCCCGAAATTATTGAGCCAGCCCCGTTGTCGACACATTAAAATAATAGATGGAGTTTTAATATGATTTTTTATACGGTGAATACTATTAATTTGAGATGAATTTAACTCTCATTTAAACTCGTCATCAAAGAAAGAAAAAGAACATGTAATAAAAGGCTGACCAGTTACATATTCAGTCTGCTTAGCTTCCTATCTATTTTGACCAACCCAGAATGTTGATTTGTAAATGAGCCTTGGCTAGAGGCCCAATTCAAAACTAACTACATAGCTTGGGTTTAGCCCAACTTAACTAGTTCCATTTAGACAACAAAAGAATGAGTAAGAAACTATAAACTAATTCTACAAAATCCAGCAAATACAATTTGAGCAGTTGTGTTTGTATACAGGATTAAAACAGAATAATATGTATGTGTTATGTTCATATTGATATATGTATGTGTTATGTTTATATTGATTTGTGTTTTGACTTCATTAAAAATGCGAATCAATATAAATACGACACGTTAATTTTTACATATGTGTTATCTTCATATTGATTTGTGTTTTGAATTCATTAAAAATACAAGACAATATAAATATGACACGTTAATTTTTACATATAATTATGAATTAATCATATTTCAAAATCTAATTTTCCATATACTTTAATTGCGTGTTTGGCTTTGCTTCGAAAAACATAATGATTGACTATAGTAAAGAAAAAGACTGCGCACTCAACAAATTAAAACAAAAATTGGAAAAGACCAAACTAATATGAGTGTTGTGATCCAATATCACATGCTAATAGCAAAACAGAAGCTTCATAACGTGCATGTGAGCCTTTCTTTCACCTCACTTCTTTTATATTTAACCGTGATTTTTTTTGGGGTACTTAAAAACATTGCTATATACTTCGAATTTTTCTAGGCCTTTAGCCATTAAAACAGTAAGGCGAAAAAAGAAGGAATACGAAGCTCGCTAAACTTTTGATTAAAATCGCTCCACATTCGGGTTGGAAATTAACTTTTACTTAAGTTGACTGGTCATTCGGATTTTTATTTTTTTGGCAAAATGAATTTGATGCCTTGACAGTCTCATTAGAGCAATTATATATATTTTTTTTCAATGAATATCTCTATTAAATGTAAGACAATCTCAATAGACATTTTTCCTAAACATAATATTAATAATAACAAAATGTTGAACTTTATGAAAAATGGCAACCCAAATGCATAATCTTTTTGTTATGAAAAAAATGGAAATCGAAAAACATTTTAGCGTTCCGATTTGTTGACCCCCTTTAAATGGGTTATGATTACCCTCTCACAAGATTTATTGAAATATTAAAATGTGAAAGCGTAATCCAGACCCATTAGGTCAATAAATTTGAATTCGGCATTTTAAGGACATCACAAAAGTGCTCATGTGACACTTATATCCCATGTCCACCCACTCTGCAACATTTAAAATGTTCCCCAAATGTAATTGTATTGTCTAGAGAACTCTTGATTTTATTTTACTTTATGCGAAAACGTATTTTGACGAGGCAAAATGCATAATTAATTATGTTTGAATTTAATTTACATCCTTAATAGCTGAAGGGGAAGAAAATAAAACTAATAATAATAAACAAAAAAAAAGTCGCTCACCTATGACTAGGTGGAAACGTCCAAATTAGACCCAGTTGGATGATAAGGTTTGAGCTTCCCCAGGACCAGACAGTAGGCCTAAGGCAAAATTATTAAAGTAGACCTTTTATATTATGTAATAATTTAGTCAATATTATAAATTGTTTTCAATGTAATTGTGTACATAAATTACAAGTATATGTAATGAAAAAAAAAAATTACAATAGTTAAATTTAATTTGATTATTCTTCCCATTTGAGATGCATTTTTTAGGTTTGATTCATTTTATAGATCACCTTTTCTTATACTAAACATGTACATAACATGTATTAATCCTTGATGAAGAGAAATTTTAGACTTCGTTGTAGCCACTCTTAAAATAGATACTCCAAAGCTTAGTTGTAGGCCAACCCCTAGGTGAACAACATGTTGGGCCGGCTCGAGAAGAATCCAAAAATTGACAACAAGAAGGATTCCAAATACATAAAGCTATATTGTCTAAACTTACAAGACAATCAAACATCTTTTAGTTTTAAGTGTTCCACTGTTCCATATGGTCATTATCGTTTAATAAACATCAACTATCATCTCTATTGAGGAGTAGCATGTACTCCGCGTGATGCGCTGATGCAAATTAACTGTGTTCGTAAATCAACTATTACAAAAATTTGAAAATCATGAAAACTAATATGAACTAAAAAAATATTTAAAAAATAAAAAAAATACTATTTTTTCATTGCATTTCGAAAATAATGGAAAAATATTTCAAATTTATAGATAAAAAATTATAGAAAGTATGAAGGATATTCATTAAAACTTTTAAATATCTAGAAAAATAAAAAAAAATTATTGAAAATTATTATTTTTAATGTGGAAACAATAGAAAATTATTTGGAAATTAAAAAAAAATATATATTTTAAAAATCTGAAAATTATTGAAAAAAAACTTTTAAGAAATTGTGGAAATAATAGAAAAATATTTAATAAGTTTGAAATTATTGAAAAAAGGTTATAAAAAAATGGAACATTGAATTAATTTTTTTGGAAACACATTTAATAAGGTTTCCCATTATTCAGTTTAAGAGTATAATAGTGTTTATTTGAGAGTGATGGTTTTGTGTGTCGTATGTTGGATAATTAAATTAACATCACTTTTTTATTACACCCCGTCAAAACCTATTATAATACACTATTATGACACACATATTATAATTAGTTATCTCCTCTTTGGAAACCCCACTGTCAAAACCTTATCAGGTTTATTCTAATTCTTTGGTTTAATGAACTAATGGATAATATAGCTAATTTTAGATTAAAAATTGATAACAAAGATGATCACGGTCATTGATCACATTATTAGCCCATTTTGAAAGGTAGAACATAAAATATGTAGGTTTGTTGACAAAAATCCTTTGGATTAAAATGTAAATATAAGAGAAAAAATGCATAAATTTAATCGATGAATATCCCAAAATTCATGATCTTGTATGTTTAAAAGCAATCATTTAATCAGAACAATACAATAATTTATATAAATAGAACGATACGAAGTTTAATATAATATGTACCAGAGTAGTGGAAGCGGTTGCTAGTTCGCAATGGTAGAAGCTAGTGGTGATTGATAATGATGTTTATTAGATTGATAACTAAAATAAAAAAACATGTGAGATTATATGTTTATCATTCTCGTTTTTAAGATTGATACCCCGGTAATTATTTAGTATCACAAAGTTCATACAGTGGTGTATGCGATCACTTCAGACTTTTGTTTAGTGAGAAACAAAACTGGTAGAGTTGGATCATTGTGTACATATTCCCGCAATGGCATAAGCTGGGGCATGATTTGTGAAGGATGATGCGGTGGCAAGCCGTCTTCCGGTGACCCAATTTCTACCTGGAGTTTTATCTCCCCTTCGCGCCCCTCCGTCTTTGGGTGACCCAATTTCTACCTGGAGCTTTTATGTTTTGTGCTTTTGGAGCTTTTGTGTTTTGTGCTTTTGGTGTTTACTCTGCAATAGGTCACAAAATGGGTGGAAGACAAAATGGATGGTTTTCATGTGGTTTCGTATGAATGTGGAAAGAGATTGTCTAGGTATTTGTAAAGCCTCTATAGATTTATGGTTGTGAGAATATAAAATAATTATAATATAAATATTATAAAATATAATAGGTAATATATTAAATGCGCATAACTCCTATAATCTATCGTTTTAGAGGTATATAATATATATATTAAAGTGGACTAATTATGTGTAAATAGATTTTATGTTTGAATCTTCTTGTGGAGATAATATAAGAAAATCGGTATGATGGCACATAAAAAATCTATATTTATATTATACCTAATGTGGCACATAAAATCCGTACAATGGCACATACAAAATTTAATTTCTAATGTAACACATAAAAAATCTATATTTATATTATACCTCTAAAATGATAGTATTAGATGTTTTAATAGCATTTAATGAAGTTTAATCTTCCCTTTAAACTTACCCTAATAACAAATAAATTTGCAACCGTAAAAAATCTAAAAGTTCAGCAAATCTTGGAACCAATGCGTTTCTTAGTCTTCTACCCTTTCCTCTTCCAAATGTAAGAGGACACATATTCGACTTACAGTCCCATTGATTATCATCAAGGAATGCAGTCAACAGGAGCATCACTCCATGGAAGTCGTTCAGTTTTGGATCAAAGAAGATAACTCCTTCAAATTATTCTTCGTATGAACTTATACTTCCACAAATTTCACCATCTACTCCTTCAAATCATTAACCCAAGCCACCTGCAAAAATCTGAAAACCGTAGACCCGAATCCATCTGCCTTAAACCATTATCCTTTACTTAATCTTTAACAATAAACCATCTTCAAGACCCAAAGACCACCTTACCCCTTTTTCTTTTAACCCACCAAGACAAAAAGCCTATTTTTGTGCAAAATCTATATCATGTCTTAAAAGAAGGAGATATTCGCCAAAGTTCCTGGGAGATGTATTACCACCAAAAAGTAAGTGACAATATCTATCCTCTCATGTTGCATATTCATTGGTGTTAAACAACTCACAAAGATTTGTGTGTTGGTGTTGAATCTGTTGATCACCATTACAAAAGTAGCAGGCTTTCTGCATGGAATTCAATTATTTACAAATGTGTTGATTAAAATTTTTATGTGAAATGACTTGAAGGAAAAAAAATAGAAAGGACTGTGGAAATTTGTAGAGGTATTTGCTCAAGCTTATGAGGTTCCTAGGGGGAGAGGAAAAGATACTCATCTATCAATATGTCCCCAACAAAAGTTTGGACTTCTTTCTTTTTGGTTAGTTCTTCTAGATATAAATTTTCAATTATATCCTACCTTTTGAGTTTACTCACTTTTGGTAGGGTCTCTGATTTGTGCAATATATGGTTGCATGTGTTGATGTTGGGATATTATACACTTCCATTGACTAGAATTAATATTTTTTCTATAAAAATCAATGATATTGGTTTGAATTTGATTTTTTTCCTGGTATAAGAAATTAAAATTTTACGTGAATGAGTGTAGATCCTGAAAAACAAAGACAATTGGATTGGTCAAGACATTACAAAATTGTAGGAGAAATCGCAAGAGGCGTGCTTTATCTTCATGAGGATTCTCTTTTAAGAATTATACACCGAGATCTCAAAGCCAGTAATATTCTGTAAGATGAAGAAATGAACACAAAAATTTCCGATCTTCGAACGACAAAGATTTTTGGTAATCGTTCTTATATATTTATAAAATAAATAATAATTAATTCCCATTCTTATAAATAGATAATATATTTAGAGAATGGTAGTCGTTCTTCTTGCAGTCTTAGCTTCGTTGGCATGGCTCCCAAGCATCTCAACTTTCCAGAGTCGTTTTCTATCCAATAGGGCTTTTAGCATGAATATGCAAATTTAAGTCATTCTTGGAGGCAAAAAGAAGCACATATAATTTGTCCTACACTGAGACCAGGTAAATATATAGAATATTTATCACAATAATCGAACTTAATATCCTTTGTATCGTCAATATCAACAAAAACTTTATCAATTTTGGCTTAACATCTAGCATATTTTGGCAACTCTCTTGGCCTAATAAGCTTTCCAACTATAGCCTATGTACTTCGTCCGTGAAACACTGTCGCATTTTCAGGTAAGCTCCCTGAAAAACATAATAAACGCGGTGTGTGATATCGATTTGAATTAATTCACAAGTTTCCAATTAAACTTTATTTAATTAGAGTCTATTTAGAAACAAACTTAATTCATCCCCTAAACATGCATCTAAATGTCATAAATCATTCAAACCATACATGAAAGATAAAGACGGCCGATTCAGGAAAAATCTTCTTTCGGGTAAAAACCTTTTATAAACACTTTGAAGAATTCACAAGACCTTTGACTTACATACAACCTGATAATCGCCCATAAGTGTGTAATGCACGGTGCCTTCAGCAAACCTTCAAAGATATGAGAGACAGCAAAATACCCTCTAGGTGTCGGTTCGTCGTCTTCGACTCGTCCACACGCAGAATGACTACGCTCGATATCCACCGATCAAATATGGAGATGCCTTCTCCACAGAGGTGGAACAAAATCAAAGTATTGTTCTTGAACACCAAAAGCAATTCACTAAAGCATATGGGAGTTTTTGTGAATTGAAAACCAAAAAGGGATTAAACCCTAAAAGGAAGAAGCCAAAAGAATTCCGCTTTCGCAGTTTTTCTGTTATGTAAAACGTCGAGACTGGTTAATGAAAATGAAACCATTTAATGAGTATTTATAATAAAAATGAGCCACCTCGAAATATGAGCTCGTTCGAACGAGATAAGGGTCTCGCACGAACGAAGGACAAATATCTTTAAAACGACATCTCGCGACATCCACATGTCGCTCAAACGAGATAGTATCTCGTTATAACGACTTGGGCGTCAAAATCGAGGTACGCTCCAACACTTAGAAAAAATTACTCGTTCTCAAATTTGATGAAAAAGTTCGCTCCAATACTTGGAAAATATTTTGTAAAAATATCCCAAAAGCTCTAAGTGGAAAGTTAAGGTATTAAAAACAAAACCTTACCAAAGTAAACTTCGCGGAGTCTTTTTGATGAAGAACCTTGATATTCGAATTCGTCTTTGATGCTTGAATGTTCTTGAAAGATCTTCGACGGTGTAGCGGTATATGATATACTAAATTGATAACGGACTTATAAAAACACGTCCTTACAAATATCTCCCTATGTCTATCCCGGTACATACATAAAAATATCCGAATTATCAAAAACCAAAATGCCTATACAAATCTCCCCTCCCATTGAATAAATTTGTAAGATCTCAAACTGTTCTTCAAACATCTTCGTTAAATCTCAAAGCTTTTCTCATCAGGGTGTGCACCATCATGATCTTCAATCTTTGTACTTACACACATGAGATAAAGAAAAAATACCTTCGTGACACATCGAGTTTGAAATGATATAAGAATAAATTATTAATAAATCAAATCTCTCCCATAATGCAAAAACTCCCCCATAACATGATAATTCTTTCTCCCCCTTTTTATGATGTCCCCAAATAGACAGATAAGAAGAAAAAAAAAATCAAAATATGGAGTGTCACGATAAAATGCATAGCAAATATGGATCAAACTACGCGCATGCAAAGGTATGTCTCAAAAACATTCACAAACTATTTTTTAAACTAAAACAACCAAGTCATGGAAATGGAATGAATGGGTGTGAACACATTTGATAGGTAAATAAACTCAGTCAATCATATGTGCATGATGCATACGTGTACTTCTAATGAATGAACATCAAAGGTATCCTTAGGTGTAAAAATTTGTTGAATTTAGATGATGTCGTCTTATACAAATCAACAAATCAAAGTCAAAGTGATTTCCGCACCAATAGCATCCAAAACTATTTAGTGCTTTTTCAAGATTTTCAAGGACGTGCAAACCCGTTATAAAATCTCTAACAAAACTCCCTCATATATATTTTCTTTTAGAGGTGTTAAACTAAATTCTCAAACTTTGGAGAATTGGTGAAAAAACCTAAATGGCCTATAATTGGCATGAATTTCTTTATATTGCCTTTAATTTTTTTGGGCTCTTTTAAACCTCTTTGGACCCCGGATAATAAAATTCCTCAATTTTTTAGGTCCAATTTAAACGGCGGCTTAATCGCTAAGGATAAAAAATAATCTTTCGTAGCCCTTCACCATTTTCAAAAAAAGCACACAAACTCACAAATGGCTCTTACATACACAACTTTTTTATCAAGTTTTATTGTTCTTGGTTCATTTTAAGGACAAGATTGAAGTGAAAACACCCAACCAACATGTGATAAGACAAACACAATAATGAAACAAATCTATGCATGTGTGCAATAAAGGAAATTATGAGTCAAACATGTAGGAAGTAACACTTAATTACATCTCAATGACTCCAAACATTATAAAGCACAAAGATGACATGATATATTGTCTCAAAACACTATCAAATAGTCACATGAAAAAAATGGAATGATGTTGTGACTCGGTCATCCTAATTGTTTATCCATAAACGGTGTAAACAAAATGCAAAACTCTTTTTGGATTTTTCAAAAAATTTATCAAAATAAAATCTTTTTGTATTTTTAAAAAAATTTCCAAAATAAAAAATAAAACATATAAAAATGATACATACTAGCAGTAGGCAAATAATGTCATCATGAAAATCATCCTATGCTAGAAAACAAGTCAAACCTCAATCGTTAGGTGCAGAGAGGTTTTCCAAAGGTGGTGCAAACTTATGAAAAACCTCCATCAAATTTTGTGAAGTTTTGACTAAAAACTTAACTTGCTCACCTAGATGTGCAAACTCTCTCATGTAGCCTCCAGGAGCATGTAAAGTATCATGTGTGGGTGCATGTGTAGCAGAAACACGTGTAGTAGAAAAACATGACACATAACCTAACTTAAAATAAAATTCCCTAAGGTGTCCCCTCCTTTTGCAATGGGACCAAACATATATAGGCCTAGGAAAACCTTTCTCAAAAACTCTTGGACGCCCTCTCCTAATAGGAATGGGACGCCTAGGTGGGTTAAGGTGAGACTCACGTGAATCTAACACTAAAGTGGGAACTGACTCGGGTACTAATTGGGAAGTAGAAGCACTGTCATGACTTATTTCTAGCTTCTCACCTTTACCCTTAAGAACAACCTTTTCAACCTTCTTAGGTGCGTTCTCAAAATTGACTTTGACCTCCCTAGCACGTTCGAGATCACTCTCAAGTTTGGATACACGTGTCGTCAGACTAGACAACGTGTTGGTCAAATCACACTTCCCCTTTTCTTAAAACCTCCTTCTCTCTCTCCAAATCTAAAACCCGACGACCTAAATATTTATTTTACTTCTTTATTTTCAAGGTCTCGATGTACAAATCTCTAAAGGCTTTTTGGAGCTCACTTTTATCTCTACTCTCAAAATCGCTCTCATCTCCACTAGAAACACTCGAGTCATCACCGGTGCTCTCATGACCACTATCAACGTGAGACAAAGTGGGTGTGCTCACACGACTCGAAAAAGCTACACATATCCCATGTGCTAAACTTTTATCGGACTCATCTCCCTCATCAGCCTCATCACCCTCACTATTACTAAGTGTGGTGGGCATAACAGTCTCTTTGCCCTTTCTGCTTATCCTAGTAGGACATTCTTTAACTATGCGCCCTTTGCCCTCACACTCAAAGTACCTGATCTCATCCTCCTTGTCACTATCTTTGGCCTATACTTTCTTTTTATTTGACTCAAAAGACCTCTTTTTATTGGAAGAATTTTTTTTTTTCATTTTGAGAAACTTTTTACAAGTTTTCACAAGCATGGCCACATTATCAAAATCAAACTCACCCTCAGAATTGGACTCACAAATGTTTTCTTTATTTTTCTTAAAATGAGTCTTTAAAGCAACGCCTTTATCCTTAGACTTAATGGTTTGGGGAAACATGTCTATCTCATAGGTTTGAAGTTCCCTACAAGTTCTTCCAACTTAAGTGATTTCAAATTTCCCAAAGAGTTCAAAACAGTGACTTTAGGAATAAAGCGTTTTGGGAGAGATCTCAAAATATTTTTAACGACACGCGTGTTATCAATCACCACACCCAAATTAAAACTGGTGTTAATAATGTCCGATGAACGTGCATAAAAATCATCAAAGCATTCAGACTCAGACATGGTGAGAGTCTCAAATTGGGTGGCCAAATTTTGTAATTTTGATTCTTTAACCGCGTTTGTACCCTCACGTGTCAATTTCAAAACATCCCATGCCTCTTTTGATGTGGTGCAAATCATAATTTGGTGGAACTCTTCGGGAGTGATGACTCCAGAAATAGCACTCAAACCACATGAAATAAATTTAGACATTTTAAAATCATCTTCAGTCTAGGCCGACACGGGTTTTAAAGAGGTGATATTTTTAACGGTGACCGTGGGAGGAGTCCACCCATTTTCTCAAAGGAACCAAATACGCTCGCCAATTGCTTTTAAACTATATTTCATGCGAGCTTTCCAATAGGCATAATTAGACCCGTCAAAAATAGGCATCTGATTATATAAGTGCTCCATTGGAAAATTGTAATTTTTCAAAAAAGTTGATTTTCAACAATAACACACAAATTTTGCAGAAAATAGGAATACGCGATAAATTAGCGCAACCCGCTCTTATACCGATTTGAAAAACGTAATAAATGCGGTGTGTGATATCGATTTGAATTAATTCCCAAGATTCCAATTAAACCTTATTTAATTAGAGACTATTTAGAAACAAACTTAATTCAGCCCCTAAACATGCATCTAAATGTCGTAAATCATTCAAACCATGCATGAAAAATAAAGAAGAATGATTCAAGAAAAAAAAACTTTCGGGTTAAACCTTTAGAAACACTTTGAAGAATTCACAAGACCTTTGACTTACATACAACCTGATTATCGCCCACAAGTTTGTAATGCACGGTGCCTTCAACAAACCTTTAAAGATACGAGAGATAGCGAAATACCCTCCAGGTGTCGGTTCGTCGTCTTCGACTCGTCCACACGCAGAATGACTACACTCGGTATCCACCGATAAAATATGGAGATGCCTTCTCCACAGTGGTTGAACAAAAGTAAAGTATTTTTCTTGAACGCCAAAAACAATTCACTAAAGCATATGGGAGTTTTTGTGAATTGAAAACCAAAAAGGGATTAAACCCTAAAAGGAAGAAGCCAAAAGAATTATGCTTTCGTAGTTTTTCTATTCTGTAAAATGTTGAGACTTCTTAAATAAATGAAACCATTTAATGAGTATTTATAATAAAAATGCGCCTCCTCAAAATACGAGCTTGTTCGAATGAGATAAAGGTCTCGCGCGAATGAAGGACAGATGTCATTGAAATGACATCTCGCGACATCCATATGTCGCTCGAATGAGATAGTATCTCGCTTAAACGACATGGGCATCAAACTCGAGGTACGCTCCAACACTGAGAAAAAATTACTCATTCTTAAATTTGACGAAAATGTTCGGTCCAACACTTAGAAAATATTATATAAAAATATCCCAAAAGCTCTAAGTGGAAAGTTAAGGTATTAAAAATAAAACCTTACTAAAGTAAACCTCACGAAGTCTTTTTGATGAAGAACCTTGATATTCGGATCCGTCTTTGATGCTTAAATGTTCTTGAAAGCTCTTCGATGGTGTAGCGATATATGACATACTAAATTGATAACGGACTTATAAAAATATGTCCTTACACTCTCCTTCCTGTTCTCCATATATATTGGTATATGTATCTAAAACAAACTCTGCATTAACCATTTATAAATGAATAAAAAGTTGGATTGATATTTTTTTATTAATTTCTTATTAATGCACATCCTATTGGATTAGAAATAATCATTATAAATCTATTCCGAATATATAATCAAAGAGGTCACAAAAGAATTACAAAAATGTTTTTATAACTTAAAAAATGAATGAAAATATTTTTATCTATTTACTATGATTATATTACGAGTCATTATTTTTCCACAAACTCAACATGTCAGAATTTTATGTCAAAAATCCCTACATGAATACGACACATTCAAGACGTATCCTATCAATTTTGGATAATATTATTCTACCGTCAAAATTGTGACATTGGGTACTTTTTTACACTCATTCACGGTAAAATATTATGTATGATAAATTTCTATATGCTATCATTTATTATCTATTTATATTTATTAAGTATAGTTTTCAATAGATTTTGAAGTAGTTATTTTTTATTTAAACGCCCGCGCATCGCGCGGGTTACATGCTAGTGATAAATATAATACAATATCATTAGAGGTTTTAGTATCATTTAATGCACTTTAACCTTCTCTTTTAGAAAACCAAACGTTTACCAACTTATAAAAACAAAACGTCTAAAAATACCAAACGATACCCTCTTTATATATACCCCAGTGCTTTGGATTTATGAAAGAGAGATAAATAAAGACCCATTTCCATTAACAAGGAAAGAAGAAAAAAAGGTCATTTTCATAGACCAGCTTAACTGGGATAGAAGGAACCGTTGGCTATGTTGCTCGAAAGTGTGAATGGTATTGTTGGGGTTTTTAGTTTTACAATATCAAAAACACAGTTACGAGTTGTGTCTATGTCCATCTTTTGTTTCTCTTTACATTTATCTATACTCATTGCTTTTTAACTTTACGGTGTACGGAGACAGAAAGTGGTATTATGAGAGTGGTTTTAAGGTTACGATAGCAGTATTAGGTTTTAATCATTTTTTCCCACTATTCAGAATGCTATTCACTTTTTTTCGAACGTATCTGTTTTTTTTTTGGTATTTTTTGTTGCCCGTTTTGTTGGATCTTGTAATTTTTTTAGTATAGAAAATAGTTTTTGTTTCGATATGTGCCTATTTTACTACGTGAAGGCATCGTTCATGAAGAGAGATGTATATAGCTTTTGAATTCTCTTACGGGATATGTTTATAGGAAAGAGACCTATAGATAGCCTATTCAAGGATGGTGTGTACCTCCATCAATTTTCTAGGATGGCCTTACCTGAAAGAGTAACAGAGATTGTTGAACCTTCTCTATTATTAGAAGGTGAAAACGATAATGTTAGAAGAGGTAAAAATGTAAAGGCTGAAATTGAGGAGTGTTTAGCTATACTTATGAGAATCGGAGTAACTTGCTCAATGGATATTCTAGGAGAATTAATGTACATGAGAGATGTTGTGATAAAACTGTGTAAAATTAAGGATAATTTTTATTAAGAATTGACCATAACAGTTATGTTTGAAAAAAAAAGTTTCTTTTCATACACCCCTAATTTGATTATTTCACATGTTTTTATTTTTGGGTCATGATGTGTTTGTTTATCTTTGTGTAGGTTTGCCTTCATTTCTGTTTGTTGGTATTGGGGCTCTGTTGTTACTTTACTTGCTGTTGTTTCTCATTTATCGCTTTGAAGAAGAGGTAAATGGGCATGGTCATATGCTCTTGCATTGATTTTGGGTCTATTTAATTGTACTGCATTTGTTATTATTTTAGGTTTTGTGTTTTGATTTAGCGGTCCATTGAATGCATTGAATGGGATGTTAAATCCATATGGAACCGATGGCAGGATTTTGGGTTCTGATGCATCAGTGGTTGATGCGATGATTTCTAAGGCAAGCCCGGAGTAAATTTTTTTTTGAATTGGGATTATGTTAGTTTTTTGTTATTTTTATATACAGTGATTTATTATTGTTGGCTATTATATTCTATTAGTAAGGATGGATAAAGTTCAATGATTAATCTTTGAAATAATTCTAAAAGATTACACAGATCTTGATTTTAACAGGTCTTAGTGTGTAATTCTGGGTGTTTATTTCTTCTCTCTTTTAAAATTCCAGTCAACATTGCAAAAATGATGGAAGTGAAATGGTGGGATTTTTTTTATTAGAGGGGAGTGGTTTGAGAATAGGTAAGTTGAGAAAAAGAAATTTATCTCTCTTGGAAATGGTTGAAATATTTCTCAAGGGTAAATATGAGGTTCACTATAGTTGGTATAGAGAGTCTATTAATTAGTTGTGGTTAGAGTTTGATGCTTATTATTACTTTTGGGTAAATTTAATGACATGTTTGTTCGGATGCTCCCACATTTACAATTATTTTTGTTCCTTTAATTCCACTCTTCTCATAAATGTATTTTGTTACAACATTTACAAAGGACCGTTGCAGCTTAACAAGAGGCCAGTGGAGATATGTTAACCTTACTAACTAAAATGCATATTGTAATTCTGAAACTGTTATATGAAGAATATGATGATTTTCACTTCTAATATTTATTTACAAATTTAACAGTTGTATAATATAGTTAAATTTAAAATTTACTCATCCTCGAAATGTTTTATTTTATAATTAGTTCTTTATTTTATTTATTTTTTCCACTATATTATTACCAAATATTATAATACGCTCACGCATCGTGCGAGGTACATGCTAGTTTATACAATGATGAAAGCATACAAATAAATGAGAAAATAAAATATTAGGTCAGACAGTAAGCGTAAAAAAGGTAAAAGAGGGTTTAATAACTTAACAGATAGGTTTCTTAGATATTCCATGTTAGTATCTCCTTCTCTTTTATGTTTCTATCCAAGGATCCCTCATGTTCTTATTCCTCAAAGCATACAAAATTAAATATGTGTATCGGGTTTTTAACATAATATAACACTTTAATGGTGGCTACGATTCTTTTAATATATCTAACTCTTAAACTAGTGTTTTTTCTTGTGGATCAAATAAAACCTACTCCTAAGTATTGGGTCATCCAACCCAAAATCAATTGGCGATAAATGGAGGGGCTCCCAGATCTTATATATTATGGTGCAATACTTTAATTTGTCCATGTGGGACTTTATGTCTCCACATGCCCCCTTCATGTGTGGCTTTCTTTGATCATAATACGTGGACATATTTATATTAGGTGACAGGGAGTAATAGAGTCGTTAGGCCATAAATAGCCTACTCTGATATCATGTTGTATATTTTAGCATTCAACCCAAAATCAAATTGCAATGAGTGGAAGGGCTCAAGGATCTTATATACTATGGTGCACGACTGTAATTTTTATGTGGGAATTTATGTCTCAACACATACCATATGTGCCTTAAGTTCTACGCAATATAAAAAATCAACTAGCCAAATGAGTATAGAGCACCCCTAACACCTGTTGATTTATCCTTTAATCTATATTTTAATATTAAAACTCATTCAAATCATAGTCCGTAATTAATATACATTATTTTAAAATGAATAGACACATAAACATAACATAATGATAACAAGTGTACAAATAAATAAACATAAAAGTGTAGTGACATAATTAGATATAAAGGTGTGCTCACATAATTCCTACAAACCTCCTAATCAAATTACACAATTAGATTTTTACACATTTGATTTAAATAAATTATATTATATAAATGATTATATTAAAATTACTGGAATTACACACAGCTTTAGGGATATGAGAGATATCCACAACCACCAACACTCTAAACTAGATAATGCCCCTTGGAAGTAGATATAATTTATTTTTATAAATCCTTAGATTTGGGATTTGGGACCTTATATTTATCAATTTACTGAGATCATTCTCATTTACATTGAATGTGTTTTTGATATATTAAAGTATTGTTGTGGTATTATGTTCATATCATATTGTTTAGTTTATTTATTAACATTTACATATCTATTACATTAATCCTTCCTGTAGATATTAGGCTTCGAAGTGAGTATACTCCCATATAGAGATATCTGAGAGTTCATGTACCTTATTTCTTTCTTTCCTTGAGTAAGTGAGCAAGTGATAGATTGTAACCTGCCAAATTTTCACACGTGGCGTTTGACCATTATGATACGCCGATTTATATCATTTTCATCATCAACAATATTAAATAATAACATAAGTGAATTTAAACCAACCACAACATGCCACAAGAATAAATTAATAAATACGGCTAAAATCCAACGCCTTAATCTCCAACATGAATAAATGAAATAGTCACAACTCTCATAAATAAATCCAAATAAATAAATAGTTGGGACCAACATGGTCCATAAAAATCTCTTGATATATAATTTGAAATAGAAATGACATAAAAGAAATAATAACCTAATCTATGAATCAAGTGGAATACTAGAATAGCATGAAAGTAGAAATTCTGAATCTCCTCAGCTTTGCTGCTCCTCTTTATGAATGCCTTAAAAATGTTTTTATATAATTCAGTGCAACACCCTAAAATTAGAAGACATATCTTACAGTATCGATGTAGTAATAATCATGCGACTCGTGTACGATGAACATTTCAACCCGTTGACACTGAAATACAAAAGATACCTCACCCAATATCATAAGTAAAATACTACATGAGTGTTCTAAGCCAATGCATACACAATACAAAAGTCTCTATCACTAGACTAATACGTGAAGATCATATACTAAGATATTATATAGGGATACAACTAACTACACATGTAATTAATATAATACCA
This sequence comes from Sambucus nigra, assembly GCA_949130495.1. Taxonomy (NCBI): domain Eukaryota; kingdom Viridiplantae; phylum Streptophyta; class Magnoliopsida; order Dipsacales; family Adoxaceae; genus Sambucus; species Sambucus nigra. Next base: position 466,919,564 of record OX422220.1, on the reverse strand, counting down.
TACCAATATTCACTCATCTTACCCAAAAAATATAATACATACGATATCATAACCTAACACATTAATGTGACATACTGTTCTTTATTAAAATGTCCATCACTAGACTATATAATCAATTATTATATGCCTCATATTAACCACATAAAGGCATCTACCTTCAGAAACTTTCTTGAGCTTTTATTTTCAAACCCATAAAAATCCCTCTCATAACGAATTTAAAAGCATGCACGCACATAAGATGGGGATCACTATGTAATCACACCAATGGCTAGTCCCATACCCCCAATGGATCAGGTCATCCATGTCTCACATCGCGAGGCGGTGATCGATTAAACATATGATCAAACACATATCAACCACCACAAGTCCTGCGTTAACAACTAGGAGTTGGGTACCCTACCCCAAACTATTTCAATCAAAATCCCGATTGATAGATTCGACACGAGTCAAATACAGTATTTGCATATCAACGAGCAATATATATATATATATCTCATACTCTCAAGCATTCTCGAATCATCCTAATCGCTGATGTTGGGTTATGCAATTTAATTAAAGGTTTATTAGGTCTCAAAACCCAAATACACTCGAGGGTAGTTCCCTTGTAGCCTGGGAGTATGGTAATACTAGTTGAGGTGTAACCAATATAAGTATGGTAATAAATGATAATCTAGAAACTCTTCGATCAATACAAATAAACACACAATATTGTATTTGATCAACACATAGATTGGACTCACAATACACTCGTGTATAACCCAAACAACAATAAAGGAAACTTAGAAACAACTTAGTTAGAGGGAGAGAGGAGTAAGCATCCGTAATACCCCGAATTTTTACACATATTTATTTTACTATGAATTTATGGAAATTGGGATTAATTAAATTAAAGGGAGAAAATTTAAATTGTAATTAATCCGATTCTATGATAATAATTACTAGTGGGATGAGAGTTAGTAGTTATTGAAAAAACATTATGTCCGGGGATAAGATACACGACAGTTATGATATAAATATTTAGGACGCATATGAGTCGCGTCACTAGTATGTATTTGGGGGTTTAAAAGGTAAATTATTTTTATATAACTCTGATGAATATTTTGAGTGCGCCATAGTGTTCGGAAGGGTCAAAATAGTTAGAAAACACTACTCGGGTATTTAAATTGGAGTCTGGGACATTTTAGCCTGAAACGACACCTCGAAGGGGTATTTTGGCCTTTTGGAATTTTTGGGTAATTAAATGGATGAAAATTGAGTTTAATTAAAAGCATTGAGGGTTAGTGGTCGGTGAGTTTCAACTTACGTGAGAAAGAGAAAAAAGAGAGAGACACCTAAGGAAGAAGACTCCATTGGATCCCTAAGCCAAGAACTCAAGCTTACACTCCAAAAATTACACCGGCGCATAGATCGGGTCAAGAGGATCGTCCCCAAACCAATTTTAGTCAGAGAGGAATCAGAAGTTCATTTCGAGGCAAGTGTTTATCTTCCTCCTCTTTTAGCATATATTGTTCTTGTTAATTTAGGTTTGATGATATAAATTTGGAACAATGAAAACTTAGGTTGAATTAGACTAAATGATGAAGAAATCATATGAATTAGAGATGGGTATGCATGTAGAGGTATTGACCTTGATTAGTCTAATAAAATATGGAAATTTATGCTTTATGCACGAATTATAATAACAGTTTTGGGCAATTAAAATTGTGGGTTCATATTTAAGAGAATTATTGGAAGTTTAAGAGATTGCTTAATTCCGATTGATTTTATAATTATTTGACCTTTAATTCGTGTTAAAAAGTGTCTTAAGGTGATTGGGATTAGTGTAGGAACATTTGATTTGGATTGGGTGGAATATTCACATGTTTTTGAGGATTAAGAGTTGAGAAAAATCGAAGTTGGGGAAGAACTGGGTTTGTTTGGAATTTTCGTTAGAAGACCTGCCCAGGTCATTCGAACGACCTCGTTCGAACGAGATTTCTAACGAGATTTCCAACGAGCTTTCTAACGAGTTGATGAGTTCGTTCGAAGTGGGAACTTCGTTCAAACGAACTCGTTCGAACGACCTCGTTCGAACGAGAATCCTGGAACTTCTAACGAAATTCCAAAATGGGTTTTGAGGGTTTGTTTGGGTTGAAACCTTACAAGGATTATCTATATAAGTGTATTCACCTTCGTGAGTAGTGGGTGGCTTAAATTTCCATAGTGTTAAGGAATTAAAGGGTAATGATACTTGGGGTAGTGAATTTGTGTGGAAACCTAGGGGGGGATGTATGTCCTAGAGAGGCTATATATATACGGTTATCGCGGAGAGTAATGGCGTTAATAGTACTTACGGATTATAGTATTTGGGTCAGTGATTACCTATTAATGTATATAAGTTGTGTGCATGCTTATTACTTGGAATATGATGTGTATGACATACCTAGCTACTGGCTATCGAACGGGGGTTAACACGTTGTGGACGACCATATCTTGTGTGCCTTTGGGGGATTTTGAATCGTACAATTAGAGCATGGAACCTAGGTACGGGCTATCTTTGAGAATGATAGTGATGACGGTCGTATGGGTGCGTAGGTATGTGCGTAGACCATCGGCTTGGGACTATGTTCGCCTCCAATATGTGTATATGTTTCATTGGTTCTTGAGAGATTGAACTTGTTGTCCTTTATACACGAGCGTTGCAATAGGACTAGATAGCCGAGTATGCCTAGCACCAGTGGTCTCTTAACCACGGGTGTTGTATAGATATGTTTGCATCTATACATATGGAGATTTTATATATGTATACTAAGTTCCATTCTTTGTTTCTTGATGCAGACTTTATTAAAGTATATACTTATTGGGTCACCAGTTGGGAATAGAATGAAAATAGAATGAGTTATAACATCCTTAAACCTATTCCTAAATAATAATAATATATTGGTTGTGGGTTATTAGTTATTGTATCAGGGATAGCAATTATCGTACATAAAGTCAGGTAGAGTGATGAGACTAGTATGGGTCGTTAGACGTGCTAGTTGTGCACATTAGATGATTGGTCAACATCTCAAGTAGGTACGCTAAATTAACATGGATAATATATGTTCTGATTAAATCAATTTAAGCACTTGCTATAATTAACTATTTTCTACTCGGGATCTGACCCGTTTTTCTGCAAATCTCTTCTCTTATTCTATTATTTTAGGTGCTCAGCCACAGGGACACCAGACATAGATGTTTCTATTCATTTACCGAGCTGTATATGCTGTGGAAGCTACAGGATATTGCTAGTAGACAGTTCTAAGTCTATTGCTCCTTATCTATCAGTCTTCTATTTCAGTTGGACATGTCGTCCCTCCTATTTACATTTAGAGATTTAGAGTTGTTTTATTTCATCATTAGACGTTAATTTCATGTCATGGGATTATTGTATGGGATTTGACTGGATGTGTTTGCTCCAGTTCCTTATTTATATCCAGTTAGTTTTCTTTATGCTATTGTGATGTTTGATGACGGATTTATATATTCACTTTGATGATGATGGTTAATAACAAGATAAAATTTTGATACCAACCTTTTTAAATATTAGGTGGTTAGTTTTATTAAATTAAAATTTGAGTTTTTCGACAGTGATGCATTATCTGAACCAACTTGATATTCTGAAATTAATTAATTAAGGACTGATCACTCGGTAAGTAATTAGGCGGGATGTCACAGGTGGTATCAGAGCATCAGGTTCTAGTGTCCTTTAGGATCTGTGCGGCTTATTATGCTTCCAGCGTAACTTTCTTCGATATAGAGCCCTATGTTTAGGATTGTTGAATTCTTTGGTGAGATTTCGCTCTCCTGCTATAAAGTTTTTATTAGTGAATCTCATTTGTGTTTGGGTGTGTTTGTGTGTTGAACAATCAAGTATGACAGGCGAGGGCCGTTGGGCGGACAACAGGAGATAGAGTTCAGTCGAGATTAGAGGGTGTATTCAAGAATGATGATCGTAGTTAAGGTCACCCCTATGATGGCATGGGAAACTAGGACGGTAAAGACGGCTAGGGTACAATATATGATTTTCAAGTACCGCTATAGTTGAAAGTGGTACCAAATTTGACTCACCCAATGTGGTTGGATTGGGAAAAAGTGAGACGAAACATTGAAGAGAACCATCGATGGAAATTCTAGAAATGCAGAGATTGTGTGTATTAGCCAACAGAGGTAAAATACCCTAAGACTTGGGCATATGGTGGAGTGTGACTAACCGAAAGTGGAAATTTGGGGTAAAATTTTTCTTGACTCTTCGAAAAAAAGTTATAATGGTGGGAGTCATCCATCACTTTTAAAAGTAGAATGGTATGTCAATGGAAGAATCTTAGGTACAGTTTGACCGCGAGTTCCTTCATCTGATGTTCAGGATAAGATGTGAATGTTGTTGTGAACTCATCATAGGAGGGTCGGACAGAGGTCCATTTGTGAAAAATGAATCTAAACTTTTAGCGAATCTTGTATCGGAGGAAGTAGATACTAATGGAGGAGAGGATTTCAAGTGGGAGATCGACTCGTAAGTGAAGTCAACAACACACGAAGGAAAGTCTGCTGGATGGCCGACCCAAAAGGTGACAATGTCATGCTTTGTCGATGAAGATGTTAATGCTTCTTTATGTGGTAAGATAAAAGATTCGAAGAATTCAGTCAGAAGATAAGACTGGGTGAAATGGTGGTCATGAGGCACCACAAGGGGGAGACCCATCGGGGGAACCATTTAAATGATTTGAGTAGCTAAATTCTTACCAAGTAATGGTGAATTTAGTTAGGACTATTGAAACCAGTAGCATGTTCCTTTGGACTAACAAAGATAATGGAACAATGGGGGTAGCTATCAGGATCGAGACTACCCATGGTCCAAGAGAAGGACAACCCTAATAGGGTCAGTATGACAAGTAATAAGTGGATTATGTGTAGAGGAATTTTATGGAGAGTAAAATCACATGCGTAAATTTTTCTCGAATTAAGTAAAGGGACAAGGATATGGTGCTTGCGAGGGAAATGGTTAATGTAGTTTTCATCTTGGTTCTAGTAGGCGTGTTATGTTCGGGAAACCATTCAAGGGACCAGTGACATTGGCAAGGTAGAAATATGAGTTTTACCCTCGGAGGATGAGGCGTGTTTGATGTGACACGAGCGAGTCACTACATTTTGTTTATTTCTAGATTCACATTTGAGACGAGTTTAACGCGTATATCGATAACGTTATTACTATGTGAATATTTTCCCTAGTGTAGCCGGGCTAATTTTAGTGTCATTCGTAGTTATTGCAAGGCTATCGGGGTTGCTGCCCTAATGCAGGATGTTTTGTTCTAACGAAACCTCACCTGCGAGAGAGTCGGGCTCGCATTTTTACTTATATTAGAGTGACTTCCAGGGTATAGTGGTATCGAGAGATTCAATTTCGGTGTGTGTAGGGACTCTTTTGGTGTAATTCGGAGTGTATTGGGTCTACTGTAGTGCGGAAGAATTCAGCTTGTTGTTATGTTTAACGCTCAGGACTTAGTAATAGGAAGATCGCATTGTTATACCACTCCTTTAGAAACGTGAGAGTCAAGACTTAAAGTTATATGTCTGGGGATAGGATTTCGAAAGTCCCGATTGTATGTGTACGAGGCTTAAGGAATGTGATGACCACCAATGTTGAGTGATAATGCTTTAGGGGATTATGGAATGAGATTTATATTTTATGTCAAGAGATGAGAATATAGGGGTATATGTTATGGACTGAGGGCCTAACGGATTTCAATAACCGATTATGCTAGGTAGTAGTGTATCGGTGGAATTCCTTATTTGGATTTCGCTTTGCGAGACATCCCACGCATGAAACTTAGAGTAAGGTTGGAAGTAAAAAGATGTTTGGTCATTCGTCCATGAGTTTGGTACCTCGGTCATTATAGAAGTATGCAGTTATAACTGTAAGGTGAATCTTGGATTATGATATAAGGCCAGTGGAGCCAGTTGTGTGGTGAGGAGGCATTAAAATTTTTATTTTATCACCCCGAGTTGAAGGGAGGGATGGTGTTAAGGAGGAGTTAGAATTTCAATTTCTAGGGTAATTGAGAATACCCAAGTGTGGTAGCCACGTTGTGAGTATAGTGGGCAATAAAGAATTAGGTGAAGTGTATGTGATGCTTACGCCAGTAAGCATGGTTTATAGGGCGTGCGGGCACCCTGGTTAGCTGATGTCATAATCGTCCGGGTTAAAGGGACGTGGGAATAAATGTGTGAATTATACGTCTATGGGACTAATATAACGAAGTGGAAGTAGTAGTTGGGATTAAGCGTCGTGCGAGAGGGACGATAATCCATATATGCGTGTGTAATCAGAGTAGCACACCCGAACTTGGTATAAAGGTTGTGGGAAGCGATTTAAAAAAAAGGGTGTTCCTTAAAGAGACTGGAATTTAATTATTATAGAAAATTTGGAGTGGTGTCCTACCCAGTCGAATGTTGAGAGTGACTTGCACGAAAAAGGGAAAAATGATGCCAATAAGGTATAAGGAGACTATAAGTGCACATCGTGGAGGAAAGTGCACAAGTCGGAATTTTTGGTATACGCCGAGGGAAGGAGAGGATTATTAAGTACCACTTAATGGGAGGCGTTATAAGTGGAAGTCAGTTTTGAGCGGAACATAGTGAGTAGTCACCACATGCACCACTCATATGTAGGAATCGATTGAAGTAATATGATCTGCCAAAAAAATTTTGTATCAAGCGGATGATTCTGATAGTGGAAGAGAGCATTCAACGGTAAAAATTCTTTGATGGGTTGCCAACCTCAAGAAAAGGTCAAGAGTTCCTTCGAATATGTGGAACAGGTTGATCAAGAAGGAAGCGATTGATATCCCTTTGGAGTGATTTACGATATTATATAGTGTGCCCCAGTTTTCCTTTGAAAAGAAGGATCGCGCTGGTACGTGGTCCTGCATGGTATTGTTCTGAACTAGGATGAGATACTTGAACCCCACCTTCAATGTTGGATTTCAAGAAACAGTGGGAATAATGTTTTGTTTTGAGCAGGTTGTATCACCCATAGTCCGAGGAGTAGGTGAATGATGATTAACGATTAGTGAATCCATATGAAAGTAATTTTGGATTTATTTTAATTATTTCAATTCCACAACGGATATAGCTAGTAAGTGATATAGCGGTAATTGGGAGACGATATTACCTAATGCTAGGGTTCTGTGGAAACACTCGTACCCGTTTATTGTGAACAAAGTGCTTATTGAGGTTTTGGTGTAAAGACCTTAACTATTCTCCCTCTGGATGTTAAGAGGTGAACGGATAATCAGAATTTTGGATTGATCGAGAGATCAAATTCGATGACGTAAGTGGAATAACCACATACTATCTTAGGTGACCTTTTAATTGTCATAAGGGTTACGTCGCCAGGAATCGAGATTTAAAGAACTAACAAGAATAGTCAGATGTTCATATGGTTTCTCCCAGGATGGTAGTTTTGCGTTTAAATAAATAAGGGAGTTGATACGAGGTGAGTTAAGGCCTCCTAATAATATTGAGACAATGGGGCCAATGATGTATAGGCTAGACTTATTCGAATGATGTTTGATAGGAGCACAAGGTAAGGTGCCGTTATTGAGAGATAAAGTATCGAGAGTGGTAAACAAGCTTTGTTGTGAAGCGCGGGACTATAGTGATTGAGCCTTACTTTGAAATTGGTTTTGAGTACTGGAGGGAAACCTGTCATTATCAGGTATGACTTACTTTCTGAATTTCGGGACGAAATTCTATTACTAGGGGGGAGTATGTAATACCCCGTATTTTTACACATATTTATTTTATTATGAATTTATGGAAATTGGGATTAATAAAATTAAAGGGAGAAAATTTAAATTGTAATAATCAGATTCTATGATAATAATTACTAGTGGGATGAGAGTTAGTAGTTATTTAAATAATATTATGTCCGGGGATGAGATACACGACAATTATGTTATAAATATTTGGGACGCATATGAGTCGCGTCACTAGTATGTATTTGGGTATTTAAAAGGAAAATTATTTTTATATAACTCGAATGACTATTTTGAGTGCGCCATAGTGTTCGGAAGAGTCAAAATAGTCATAAAACACTACTCGGGTATTTAAATTGGAGTACGGGACATTTTTGCCCAAAATGACACCCCGAAGGGGTATTTTGACCTTTTGGAATTTTTGGGGTAGTTAAATGGATGAAAATTGAGTTTAATTAAAAGCATTGAGGGTTAGTGGTCTATGAGTTTCAACTTACGTGAGAAAGAGAGAAAAGAGAGAGACACCTAAGGAAGAAGACTCCATTGGACCCCTAAGCCAAGAACTCAAGCTTACACTCCAAAAATTACACCGGCGCATAGATCGGGTCAAGAGGATCGTCCCCATGTCAATTTTAGTCAGAGAGGAATCAGAAGTTCATTTCGAGGCAAGTGTTTATCTTGCTCCTCTTTTAGCATATATTGGTCCTGTTAATTTTGGTTTGATGATATAAATTTAGAACAATGAAAACTTAGGTTTAATTAGACTAAATGATGAAGAAAACATATTAATTAGAGATGGGTATGCATTTAGAGGTCTTGCCCTTGATTAGTCTAATAAAATCTGGAAATTTTATGCTTTATTCACGAATTATAATAACAGTTTTGGGCAATTAAAATTGTGGGTTCATATTTAAGAGAATTATTGGAAGTTTAAGAGATTGCTTAATTCCGATTGATTTTATAATGATTTGACCTTTAATTCGTGTTAAAAAGTGTCTTAAGGTGATTGGGATTAGTGTAGGAACATTTGATTTGGATTGGGTGGAATATTCACATGTTTTTTAGGATTAGGAGTTGAGAAAAATCGAAGTTGGGGAAGAACTGGGTCTGTTCGGAATTTTCGTTAGAAGACCTGCCTAGGTCATTCGAATGACCTTGTTCGAACGAGATATCTAACGAGATTTCCAACGACCTTTCTAACGAGTTAATGAGTTCGTTCGAAGTGGGAACTTCATTCAAACAAACTCGTTCGAAAGGTTTGTTTGGGTTGAAACCTTATAAGGATTATCTATATAAGTGTATTCACCTTCGTGAGTAGTGGGTGGCTTAAATTTCCATAGTGTTAAGGAATTAAAGGGTAATGGTACCTAGGGTAGTGAATTTGTGTGGAAACCTAGAAGGGGATGCAAGTCCTAGAGAGGTTATATATATATATATATATATATATATATATACGGGTATCGAGGAGAGTAATGGTGTTAATAGTACTTACGGATTATAGTATTTGGGTTATGTGATTACCTATTAATGTATATAAGTTGTGTGCATGCTTATTACTTGGAATATCATGTGTATGACATACCTAGCTACTGGCTATCGAACAGGGGTTAATGCGTTGTGGACGACCATATCTTGTGTGCCTTCAGGGGATTTTGAGTCGTACCACTAGAGCATGGAACCTAGGTACGGGCTATCTGTGAGAATGATAGTGATGACGGTCGTATGGGTGCATAGGTATGTGCGTAGCCCATCGGCTTGGGACTATGTTCGCCTCCAATATGTGAATATGTTAATAGGTTCTTGAGAGATTGAACATGTTGTTCTTTATGCGTGAGCATTGCAATGGGACTAGATAATCGATTATGCCTAGCACCAGGGATCTCTTAACCACGGGTGTTGTATAGATATGTTTGCATGTATACATAGTGAGATTTTATACATGTATTCTAGGTTCGATTCTTTGTTTCTTATTGGATACTTTGTTAAAGTATATACTTATTAGATCACCAGTTGGGAATAGAATGATAATAGAATGAGTTATAACATCCTTAAACCTATTCCTAAATAATAATAATATATTGATTGCGGGTTATTAGTTATTGTATCAGGCATAGCAATTATCCTACATAACTTTAGGTAGAGTGACGGGACTATTATGGGTAGTTAGACGCGCTAGGTGTGCACATTAGATGAGAGGTGAACATCTAAAGTGAGTACGCTAAGTTAACTTGGATAATATATGTGCTAATTAAATCAATTTAATCACTTCCTATATTTAACTATTTTCTACTCGGGCTCTGACCCATTTTTCTTCAAATCTCTTCTCTAGTTCTATTATTTTTGGTGCTCAGCCACAGGGACACCAGATTTAGAAGTTCCCATTTATTTGTCGAGTTGTAGCTGCTGTGGAAGCTACATGATATTGCTTGTAGACGTTTCTAAGTATATTGCTCCTTATCTATTAGTCTTCTATTTCAGTTGGACAAGTCGTCCCTCCTATTTACATTCAGAGATTTTGAGTTGTTTTATTTCATCATTAAACTCTAATTTCATGTCATGGGATTATTGTATGAGATTTAACTGGATGTGTTTGCTCCAGTTCCTTATTTATATTCAGTTAGTTTTCTTTATGCTATTGTGATGTTTGATGATGGCTTTATATATTCACTTTGATGATGATGGTTAATAACAAGATAAAATTTTGACACCAACCTTTTTAAATATTAGGTGGTAAGTTTTCTTAAATTAAAATTTGAGTTTTTCGACAGTGCTGCATTATCTGAACCAATTTGATATTCTGAAATTAAGTAATTAAGGACTGACCACCCGGTAATTAATTAGGCGGGGTATCACAGCACCCTAGATACACCTTGGCAGGAAGCTGAACACACCAACAAACTCTTAAAGATCTCTAGTCAGTTATTAAAAGCTTCATAATAAATGACAATGCTGGGTGAATTAAAACTCTGGTTTGTAATAACTTATCTCTAATATATTTTCTCTCTAAGACTCTCTAGAAAGACCTATGAAAAACGACCCTCTCCCATTAGAAGTGGTTGAGGCCCATAAGTAGCCCCCCACACCACTCTCGAGGTGCCTCAATCTTTCACAGTTGTGAAAGACACCCCTCATACTTTATGTCACAAACATTAAAGGCCTGATGGACCAGTAATATCCACGTCATAAACATTAAATTCCAAGACTGCCTTTTGCCTAACTACTGTGCGTCAGGGGGATGTCATCATAGAGGTGGCTCACCAACAGTCTAATAGCCCCAAATACCATAGTTGTTTACTCAAGTGCATATTTGACATTACTTAGTTGGCTAGTGACATCACCTGAAGTAGATGTGATATTAAGTAGAGGGATATTTGGTTCACAACTCAACGCACGATGGAACTCAAGGGTTCTCAATGGAACTCAAGGCTACTCCGCCCAATATTCCACGATCAAATGTCTTTCGATATTTTACCAAGTGTATCTAAGATGGTCAGGACAAGCCCCAATGCTGCCTCACTTTTCAATTCTCAAAACCAAGTCCCTCTGAAGTTCTCACGACGAGTTGTCGTGATAGAGCATGAAAGCTCTTCTAGGCCCTGCTAGGCCTGGTCTGTCGTGAGTACAGTTTGACATCATACTGAATAACGCTATAATAGTTACATCATTACAATCATTATATCTTGTATCCAATACAAAAAGATACAACATGACTAAGTAAGACAAAAAAGCTAAAGGATGAGCCCTCTCGGCCAGTTACTTCACTGGAAGATCTCCCTGGGCTGCCACGCTGAGCTGTCTTGCTTGAGTTTCCATAATGAGCTGCCTCACATCCTTATTCCCTTGAGTCTGTTATATTAGTTAGGGGATTATCTCTAATCTCGAGATTATATTCAAGACCCCTACATTTGCCCCTTTGTGTAGAGATTTATTGTCGTAACAAGAAATGTCTGCACAAAAACATCTCAATCTAATGAACCTTCTATTTGTGAAAAAATATTGCATCTATGTCTACGTTATAACTTATACCGTTATGACTACCAGGAAAAAGTGAAATTATCCCCGATGTACCTGAACCAAAGCACCGTGAATCGTCAGCGAATGACGAAGGGACATTGCAACTTTTTCCTATCGTTGTGACTCAACCGTTCAGTATTCTTCCTTAGCTATTAGAATTCTCCCGAAATGCCTGAGGAAACTGCCAATTACCTTTTCTGACTCTTCAAAAATAAATTCTCCATGTGTCTTCATTTGGATATTCATCTCCATTTTGTCTTGTTCAAAAAGTAAAATTCTCCTCGATGTACTAAGGCCAGAAATAATTCCTAATGGGCTTATGGCAAGGGGACATCGTGATTTTTTTGAATTGAACTACATGGTACCTTTCCTCTAAAGTTGAAATTCTCCTTTATAAATCGTCCCAAGGAAATTCTCCTAATTTGAAATTACTGCCTCATTTGGACGGTACTGCATCATCTGAATCACTTTCCATGGGTAGGATTGATTGCACAACTGATGGGGATGTTCTTCATTGAATCAACACACTAGTTGAATTTATCTTCATTTCTAGCTTTTTAGCAATGGTAGCATACGCATCAACATGTCTATTCATTATTCTAGGATGCCTTCTTAGCTTCACTCGATGGAACTGATTGATCAGCAGTTGGATGATCGTTCTGTAGGGCGATAAATCGAGGTGCTTTAATGAATATTCCCCATTTACTTGTTGAACCACCGATTTGGAATTTCCTTTGATTCATAGTGAACAAATGCCCCATTCGAAGGGCCTTTAGCAGCCCCAGTACTAATGCCTCATACTTTGTTCATTGTTGGAGCAAGGGAAATCCAACTTATAGGAAAGGAAAAATTCCTTATTTTTTTTAGAAATGATAACCCATGTCCCCTATTTCTTTTCTACCAAAGAACCATCGAATTGCATCATCTATTCTTCAAGATCAACCTTCAAAAATTTTGCCTCCAAGTCATCCCGGGGGTTGTTCTCTCAGTGTGGCTCAAATACTCCAAATGGAAAGATTGCCAACAAGTCTACATATGCTTGGTTCTTGATCGTGTGAGGAGCCACACACTTTAAGTCATATTCTGAAAGGATGAGGAACCACCTAGATGCTCTTCCAATTAAAATAGTTTTTGCCAATAAAAACTTAATTGGGTCACATCTTATCACAATGTGAATTGTGAAAGATATCACGTAATGTCTAAGTTTTTGTGCCACAAAAACTAATGCTAAACAGTGCCTTTCTACACTACTGTACCTTACCTCTGGTCCATTTATGATTCTTCTCAGGTAGTAGACTGGCCTTTCTTGCCCATCGACTTCCTATGCTAAAAGTGTTCCAATCGACTTGGTGGTAAATGTGAGGTAGAGCTGCAACGGTACTCCTACTTATAAAGGGATCTTCATTTTTGGAGAGGTCAACGACTTCTTTAGTTTGGTCAATGAATCCTGGTGAGCTTCCTCCCATTTGAACTTCATGCCCTTTTGCAGTAGCTCCATCAATGGGTGAGTTATCTCGGCTAGTCCTGGAATAAATCTCCTAAGATTGGAGATTTTATCGAGGAAACTTTTGAGATCCTTTATCGTTCTTGGACATGGAATTTCTAAGATTGCTCGTTATTTGTCCTAATCCTTATGTACTCCCTACTGATCTACCACGAACCTTAGGAACTTTCTACTTGTTACCCAAAATCACACTTCGGTGGGTTCATTTTCAACTTGTATTTTCTGCAGCGAATGAACACCCTCCTCAGGTCATCTTGATGAGGCTCTTCCTTCTTTGACTTGATAATCAAATCATCCACATATAATTCTAAAAACTTATGAAAGAAATCATGGAAAATGTCCATTTTGTCCTTTGATATGTTGTCCCGACATTGTTTAACCCAAAGGGCATCACCTTGTACATGAAGTTGCCTAACGGAGTCCTGAATATCGCCTTCTCTGTGTCATCTCAATCCATCTTGATTTGGTTGTATCCCATATACCCATCCATGAAACTGTACATTTCATGACCCGCCATTGCATCAATTAAGCTATTAATGGAGGGTAGAGGGAACTCATCTTTTGGGCAGGCTCTGTTAAGATCCCTGAAGTACACACAGATCCTTATCTGGTTCTTATCCTTCTTCCTTAATGGGACGATGCATGACAACCAAAGTGGGTGTTGTATCGGCTCAATGAATGCTACCGCTAGCAACCGTTGGACCTGCTCTTTAATTTTCAAATCCATCTTTGGCTTATAGGTTCTTGTGTCTTACTTCACCTGTATGGATGAAGGCATAACTTTCAGCTTGTGGTAACTCACCCCTTCGTCTATCCCCCACATCTCTGTGTATTTCCACGTGAAGACATCTCTAAACTCTCGAATCAACTCAATCAAGGCCCCTTTTTCTCTGTGCTCAAGTCCTTCGAAATGAAAATGGGACTTGCATCGTATCCTACTTTAGCCAGGTTTAACTGTTCCAACTCTTGTACCTGAGGCCTTAGGTAATCCATCATGTAGTCTAGTTCTTTAGCTACGTCCTCCACAAACTCTTGTATATTTGAATTGTCAATGACCATGCATTTCCCTTTGAAACATTCATATATCGTGTCAGCCTCTTTATCATCCCCTAGATCAACTCCTTTGCCTGCTCGCTCACACCCTCATAGGAGGTAAACAACTCTCCTATCCTCTGTGATTTTCTTTTTGCACTGCCTACTCATCATTATAATCGATTTCTCTTCCTTTTCTTTAAAGTTTCTGCCAGTTTATCTCCCGAATATCTACTCAGTATGATATACCATTGGACCTGATGTTCCATCAGATCCATCCTGGGCCTCATCTGATCCTTGAGATGCTTCAAGAGATTCTTCCCCTTGGGAGAAGCCGAGTGAGCTTCTTCGACTATTACTTTTCCTTTTGTCCTTTTGCTTCTTTGGCCATTCACATTCCGCATCCTTTCTCTGATAGAGGGAACTCTTACACCTACTATCCTTCTTGTAAGCACCCTAGAATATTCCTCTAACTCCGTGTAGAAAGATGTGTCAACCAAAAGAGCTTCTTCGATGGCTAAAGGCTTTTTCATGGCACGTATAATGATCTCAATCCCTTTAATATTTGCCTTCGCACATTGGTGATACGTCGAAGGGCCTAAACCCTGGTTGTGCATCCATACCCTCCCTATTAGCAGGTGGCACTAAGTGGCACTTTCAATTACGTGGCACTTGATGTGAGAGGTAAGGTTCCCAATCATAATCCCCACATTCACATATCCAATAGACTTGGACGATTGATTATCGTAACCAAAAATCACCAAAAGGCATTGGTATTAATCTTTCCTTCGAAATGTTGGCTATCCGGAAGGAACTGATATGAATGATATTGATTGATGCTCCCCCATCCATTAAAGCCCTTGCAAAATTACCCTAGTGATGCTTGTCGTCACGTACGGGGGCCTATTAAGTGGGAATCTTATAGCCATGTAAGCATCACTAAAAGTTCCTTTGGACAAGATCTTTATCACCAGCCTGGCCATGAGCCCCTTCCATCTTAATGAGGGTACTGTGTTCTTCCTTGCAATATCTAAAATCTCATGCATTATCTCCAAACGGCTTTCCTTCGATATCCCCACTTGGTCGTAGAAACATGAGAATTTGGGCGACTGCGAAATAACTTGGTACTCTAAACTTGGGTCCACTTCTTCCCCTTCTAGGTTGTATACCTCCTTCTCATCCCTCACACTTGCTGAATCGTAGACCATGATCACATTGGCCATGCCCCTTGTAAAATCTTCCAAAGCATCTTCAAAGTCTTCCCGTTGGAACTACAGTTCCCCCGCTTATCGTTCGGCCTCGTTATCATAGGCAACCACCAGATTTGCCCCATGTGGTAGGAAGGGGTTCACGTTTACGTTCTCTTGAGGGATCTGCAAAGTCCCCGCCTTCATGTTTTTGCTGATGATTTTCCTCTGCGTGAAACAAGTATAAGTTGGGTTACCCACTTTTTGATGGATAAGACAATACTTGGGATCAATTCTCTGTAATAACCCGTATTTTTATGGCTTCTAATGTGGGGATTTATTAAATTTAAATTGAGATATTAATTTAATATTAATTCAAAAATTATTTTAAATATTTACTAGCATGATGAGAGTTAGTAATTATTGAGAATTTATTGAATATTACGAAATGAGTAAAGTAATATATAAGATTGATTTTATTAAAATTATCACGAGTGAATAAAATGGCAATTATGGAAATTTAAGTCGGGACGCGCCCGTGTCGTGTCGGACTAAATTATTATTATTAAAAGAGAATAAATTATAAGTCGTCTGTATGGTCATTTTGAGTGCGCCAACGTGTCCGAAAGGGTCGTTATAGTCAGAAAAGTATACCCGGGCGTTTAGTTTGGGCCCCGGGGCATTTTTAGGCCAAATTGGCATCCCGGGAGGGTATTTCAGACATTTTGTATTTTTGGGTAATTAAACCCACGAATTTCCCTAAGGTATATCAACCATTTGAGTTAGGCTTTTTGGTTTAACAATCGTAAAAGTTCATAACGACCATTAGAGAAAAAGGTAGGAAGCTTTTCAAACAATCCAAGGCCAAGAACTCATCCGTTTGCACCGCCACTACCACCAAAACGTAGATCGCACGAAGAGGAACACAACCATGCCTTCTTCGTCCACAAATCAGACCATTGAATTTCTAGGCAAGTATCTAACTTGCTATTCTTTTAGTTATTATTTCATCCATGTTAGATTAGGATTTTTATACACATGTTTCATAAAAGAATTTGAGGATTTAATCATATGTCTTGATGGAAATAATTATATTCTGGACATCCCAATCATAGGCAGAGAATAATCCACGAATTTGTATGAGCATAGAAGCAAGAAATTTGGAAAAGAATTAAAAGAACGAAGGTTTATGAAAATTAGGGTTCTTGTTAAACATGAGGATTTATCCCATAAATTGAATACCTTTGATGAATTTGGACATGTTTCACGTAGGAAATCATGTATATATGTATATATAACTAGTAGTATTGTTGTTTGGGTGTTTGGAAATCGTTAATGACATTTTGGAGTAATTTGGTAGGTGAAACCTGTAGGTTGAAAACCCAGTTTCTAGGCAAGACCTGCTTGATCGATCGATCGATCGATCCCTTTTCCTCAATCGATCGACCCCTCCTGGGAAATTGCATTTTTTCCCCTTTTTGTTTAATCCGGTTTAAATACATAGGAACCCTTGATTTTAATTTATAGAGTATAATGGGTCGTAAGGAGGACTAGCAGGGTCTAAATAGACTCCATTGAATGAAATTTAATATGGGATGAAATTGTGGGTTAACGGGGAATTTCGGTGCACATTAGAGAATGTGAGTAAGTTCGTGAATGAATTGAGGGACTCGTGAAAGACTTAGACCAGAAGGCTAGAGAGGGTATACCTACTAATATTGTATTTAGTGAGAGAGAATACTACGAGAGATAAGAACTAAGTTTGAAATATATTATGACTGGAAATAAAAGAGATGAATCCCATATACGAGATAATTGAGCAAAATTGTACTAAATACGGTTAATAATAATTATGGGTCGTGGGGGAACCTTATTGGAAATTGTGTATATATATATGGCCGTGTGACTGTGTACATATATTAAATACTTTAATTGTGAATAATCATACCCGTGCCACTTGCTATCACGGGGGTTACCGCACCAAGACAGTCTTATCTCGATGGGACCTTAAGGAGGGATATTTACTTGTACCCTAGAACATAAGATTCCTTGGTACAGACTATCCGAGAATGATAGTCAGGAGGTCCTAAGAGATGCGAGGGGTATGTGCTGACCTCTTAGTAACTTGGAACTGTGCTGCGCCTCCATTTTGTGTCTATTGTGTTAATACAGTTCGAGAGTGATTCCGAACTAGTATTTCCCTTAGTACAAGTGATACGAGGACTTGATAGCAGAGTATGTCATCACCATAGAATTTATGTGGGGTGCTGATAGTATATATAATATATGAGTGACTGATATATATATATATATATATATATATATATATATACATACTTATATGGGAACTTTCTATTGTGCGTATAAGTAGTTAAGTAATGAATAAATGCTCCAACTTTGTAATAACTATTCGGGAACCTTGTAACGGTATGGTGTTGCTTTAAGTAACGTAATAAATCTTGAAGATATTGATTTTGTTTAAACTAAATATCATAACCCTTCTACTTCTCGGGATAAAACTTTATGGAAAAATAAGTTAGATAAACTTATGAGTTTAGTAGTACGGTAGACGTGCACACTATATGAAAGGTGAGAATTCTCAAGAGAGTGTCGCATACTAACATGGTTGTTACATTAGCAGGTAAGAAATTTAAATACTTGCTAAACTATTTTAAACTGTTTTACACTCGGGATCTGACCCGTTTTCTGTTATTTCTCTCTCTCTTGTATATATATATGTATGTATTACAGGTGCCCAACCACTGGGGCGTCGTGCATATGTTCTTTGGATTTGACGTGCTGCAGCTTATGTGAGAGTTGCAGGCCCTTACTTTAGACGACCTCTTCGTTGATTTTGCTCTTATTTTAGTTCTTCTTAGTTAGGTCATGTGTCGTCCATTTCCCTATTCAGTTTGGATTTGTCAGAGATTTATGTTTATGCTATTTCCAGTATTTGGTACTCTTTGGGAGTTAACTCTTGTCAAGATGATTTCATTTGTAGTTTTAAACTTGGTGTGGTTTATCTAGATGGTTTAATTATTGTTTGTTAATTTCCATCCTTCGTATTTATGTGATTCTTAAACTGTTGGTTATTAAAAAGGTTTTCATATTAGAATTTAATAAAATGGAAATAAGGTTTTAAATTGTTTTGACACTTAGCTTAATTATTTAGGGTGTTTAAATTGGAAATTTTATTTTGCGACAGTGATGCTAAGAATGAACCAACCGTTCACCTTGATTTTAATTTAATAAAGGACTGATCACCCGGTATTTAATTAGGCGGGGTGTCACAGGTGGTATCAGAGCATCAGGTTCTAGTATCCTTTAGGATCTGTATTGCTTATTTCGCTTTCAGCTTAGGTTATTTGATTTAGAGCCCTATTTCAGGACTGTTGTATTCTTATATACGGTTACATATTCAACCATTTGAGATTTGATAATAACTGTAGACTAATAAACTTCCTTTTCATTTTAGATGCCTCCGAGATGCGTACCCCGAGACAGGAATGCCCAGCCCGAGCATCCAGCAGCTCCAGCTCAGGGAATGATGAACGCAACTGAAGTATCTGCCATTGTTACTCAGGCGGTGAATCCTGCATTAATAGTGGTGAAGCAGGCTCCACCTCAGGTTTAGGCAGTAGCGCTAGTACTGGTACAGCTTCCCACTGCATAGGAGCGGGTTAGGGATGCCTTTCAGAAGGTATATCACCCGGAGTTCTCGAGTAGCCCGGACATAGTAGTCACTAGTCAATGGAAGAAGGATATCCATATGCATCTGTGCATGTATGAGTGCACTGATGTGCAGAAATAGTTATTGGCTTCCTTCAAGCTATTAGGGGTCGCTTTACAGTGGTGGGAGACCACCACCACCTTGGATGAGAGGGACAACATCACGATTCAGTCATTTTGGGCGCGGTTTGACCGCAAGTACTTTCCATCCACCGTACAGACTGAGATGAGGCTAAGGTTACTGAATCTTAAGTAGGAGAGTATGACCGTTGCTGAGTACAAGGAGGAGTTCACCAGACTTCTCACTATAGTGCCAGATGAGGCACCCACTGAGGAGAAGAAAATACTGTTGTTTATAGATGGATTGACCTGGAGGACCTGTGAACACCTCATAGGCAATCTATCATTGAGTACTTACCCTAACGTACTCAACGCTACTTTATTGTACTATCAAGATCACCGCTTCCATCAGCAGGGGAGCAAACGAGCAAGGGAGTCCGACTAGCAGGGCAGGACAGGGGACAGTAGTACTGGTGGGGCACCAGCAGCCCAAGGACAAACTCATCATAGTGAACAGAGTTCCCATCAGGGGGACCTTTCTAAGCGATATCGATCAGGTGATTCCAGACAGGGATCTGGGGGATTTTGACAGGGTCAGTAGGGCCAACATCGTCAGCAGCAGGGTCATTAGGGCCAACACCGTTTTCAGTAAGGCTAGTAGGGCCAGTGGCATGGTGGTAACTGCCAACAGGGCCATGGTCAGCAGGGGCAAAGTGGAGGTAACTTTAGAGGCAGGTGTTTAGGATGTGGCAAGAATGGTTATAAGCGCCAGGATTGCCCAGAGGGGGATAGGTCCCCACAGTAGCAGGGTGTCTGTAATGAACCATAGAGTCCACTCTTTCCAGCCGCCCTCCTAACTCCAGCTTAGGTGGCAGGCCTACCAGCCATCCCAGCAGCTCGAGTTCAGTAAGAGAAATTGCAATACGGACGTGTTTATAATGTCCACCAGGAAGCAGCACCTCAGGCACCACCGACAATTGAGGGTACGTTTCCTATCCATGGCAATATGGGTCGGGTTTTATTTGATACTGGGGCGTCACACTATTTTATAGCTACTCATTTTTCATGGGCCTTAGGGTTATTAGACACGACAGAAAGCACTGTGACATGCGTAGACTCACCACTGGGGAATGGATCTTTGATTTTCTTTATATGCCGGGGTGTAGGGATAGAGATTGGTAGCTTGATTTTATCGAAAGACATTCAAGTCTTAGAGATGAATGAGCACGATATTATTATTATCATGGATTGGCTCGCCGTGTATAAAGGCATAATAAATTATTTTGGTAGGAGTATTATTTTTTCCATCCCGGGGCAGGGATACTTTTTGTGGCAATGCCTCTCCCAGAGGGAGGATCTTCCATCCATTTATACTACTTAGAGGAGGATACCTATAAGGAGATTATGATTCCCCTAGATTTGATTCCAGATGTTCATGAGTTTTCAGATGTATTTCAGGAGATACCGAGCCTACCCCCCAATCGAGAGATAGATTTCATCATAGACTTAATGTCGGGACTCAGCCAATAGCACATGCACCGTACCGTATGGATCCAGCGAAGATGAGGGAGTTACGGGATCAGATAGAGCAGTTGTTAGGTCAGGGCTTCATTCGTAGGAGCACCTCACCTTGGGGCGCTCCGGTGTTATTTGTGAAGAAAAGAGACAGCTCATTGAGGTTATGCGTGGATTACCGAGAGCTAAATAAGGTCACGATATGGAATAAATATCCATTGCCTCGGATCGATGACCTATTCGACAAGATGAGAGGAGCAACCTTCTTTTCGAAGATAGATTTAAGATCGGGATATCATCAGCTACGGATTAGGGAGAAGGATGTGTCGAAGAAAGCTTTCTTGATGAGAAATGGGTCCTATGAGTTTCGAGTCATGTCGTTTGGACTGACAAATGCTCAAGACATTTTCATGGACTTGATAAACCGAGTGTTTAGAGAGTTCTTGGATCAGTTTGTCATTATCTTCATAGATGACATCCTGATTTATTCACACACCGAGGAGGAGCATGCCGAGAACTTGAGGTAGGTTCTTCAGACTCTACGAGAGCATCAGCTATATGCTAAGTATGAGAAGTGCGGATTCTGGTGATGGGAGGTATAGCTTTTGGGTCTTGTTGTGTTGGGATTAGGTTTATCGATTGACCCGAGAAAAGTGTCGAGAGTGAGGGAGTGGGGATAACCCACAACACCGTCAGAGGTGAGTAGTTTCTTGAGGTTAGCCGGGTACTACAAGAGGTTCATCCGAGGCTTTTCGAAGATAGCGGGTTCGTTGACAAATCTGACTCGCAAGGGAATTCCGTATGTTTGGGATGATGCTTGTCAATTGGCTTTTGATGAGCTAAAAGATAAGTTGACTTCAGCGCTAGTTCTTATTTTTCCCAAGACGGGAGTGGAGTACCTAGTGTACACTGATGCCTCTTTATGGGGATTCGGGGGAGTACTTCAGCAGGAGGAGAAGGCTATAGATTTTGCCTCACGCAAGCTTAAGCCTCACGAGAGGAATTACCCCACCCACGACCTAGAGCTAGCAGTGGTCGTATTTGCACTATGGATTTGGATACATTACTTGTTAGGGGATAAGTTTCTCTTATTCACAGACCACAAGTCACTGCAGTACTTGTTCACTCAGGGAGAGTTGAACATGCATCAACATAGATGGTCGGAGTTTGTGAAAGACTACTAGTTCAAGATACAGTATCATTCGGGGAAGGCTAACGTGATTGCTGATGCATTAAGTCGTAGACCGAAAGGAGATGTAGAGGAAGTGTGGAGAGCGAAGTGGAAAGAGTTAGGACACCAGGATGCGGTAGCCCATTCCTTTATGTCTGTTATGTCAGTCACACCCGAGATTATTACGAGGGTGATACAGGAACAAGCGACAGATACTTTTTGTCAGGAGAAGATTGTACGGCTCTTAGCTGAGGTAACTGAGTCCTATTTTATGAGTTATGATGGGGGTTTTAGATTTAATGGGAGATTAGTGGTCCCGGAGGGAGAAGACTTACGTCATGAAGCTATGACACAGTTGCACGGATCCCGATTTGTGGTACATCCCAGAGGGGATAAGATGTACTAAGATATGAGGCAGCAGTACTGGTGGAGCGGGATAAAGAAGTACATTATAGAGTTCGTATCCAAATGTCATACCTATCAGAGGGTAAAGGTGGACCACCAGAGACCGCTAAGATTACTTCAGCCATTGGAGATACCTACGTGGAAATGGGAAAGTATTTCCATGGACTTTATTACTGGGTTGCCTGCATCACAGCGGGGTAACGATTCCATATGGGTGATTATGGATCGATTGACCAAGGTAGCTCACTTCCTGCCAGTACGGACAGACTACACCATGGGCCAGTATGCACAGTTATTCATTGCCAAGTTCGTGAGACTGCATGGGGTGCCTTTGGATATTGTGTCTGATAGAGACAAAATTTTTGTGTCGTGCTTCTGGGAGAGATTTTAGGAGGCCATGGGTACAAAGTTAAGATTGAGTTCAACTTATCACCCACAAACATATGGACAGACATAGCATATCAATCAGATGTTGGAGGATATGCTACGCATGTGTGTCCTTGATTTTGGAGGAGGTTGGGAGCCGTATCTTCCACTGGTAGAGTTTGCTTATAATAACTCTTATCAGTTCACGATCGGCATGGACCCATTTGAGGCATTGTATGGCAGACCTTGTCATTCTCCCGCTTGTTGTCTAAAGGCGGGGGATGACAAGTTACTAGGGCCAGAGTAGATTCAGGAGACTTCACCTAGGATCGATCTTATCAGGAATCTCATTCGGGTAGCCCAAGATCGGCAGAAAAGCTACACCGATGCCAACCAATATTTTCGAGAGTTTAGCGTGGGGGACCAAGTATTACTTCCTGTGTATCCTATGAGAGGAGTCATGAGGTTTGGGAAGAAAGGGAAGTTGGCTCCGAGATACGTGGGACCATTTATCATTATCGATAGGGTTGGGCTAGTGGCATACAGATTGGGGCTGCCAGAGCACTTGCATCGCATTCAAGATGTATTCCACATCTCATCGTTGAGATGATATCTTCGGGATGATATGGCCCACATCCACATCGCGATAGAGGATATTGAATTACAGCTCGACAGCTCTTACGAGGAGAGACCATTGGCTATCCTAGACAATAGCGAAAGTAAATTAAGGTCGAAGGTACTCCCACTTGTATGGGTCCAGTGGGAGCATCATAATGGGGAGGAATCCACTTGCGAGCGCGAGGCAGATATGCGCGAAAGATATCCAGATCTATTCTTACCAGATATGCCTTATTTTCTGAATTTCGGGATGAAATTCCGTTATTAGGGGGGGGGGGGGGGGGAAGTATGTAATACCCCGTATTTTTATGGCTTCTAATTTGGGGATTTATTAAATTTAAATTGAGATATTAATTTAATATTAATTCGTAAATTATTTTAAATATTTACTTGCGTGACGAGAGTTAGTAATTATTAAAAATTTGTTGAATATTACTAGATGAGTAATGTAATATATAAGATTGATTTTATTAAAATTGTCATGAGTGAATAAAATGGTAATTATGGAAATTTAAGTCGGGACGCGTCTGTATCGTGTCGAGACTAAATCATTATTATTAAAAGTGAATAAATTATAAGTCACCCGTATGGTCATTTCGAGTGCGCCAACGTGTCCGGAAGGGTCGTTATAATCAAAAAGTTATACCCGGGGGTTTAGTTTGGGCCCTGGGGCATTTTTAGGCCTAATTCGCATCCCAGGAGGGTATTTCAGACATTTTTGTATTTTCGGGTAATTAAACCAACGAATTTCCCTAAGGGTCCGTTTGTTTGGCATAATTTGCCTAGGCAAATGCCAAAAAGTTGGCAAATATGAAAATTTGCCCACATTTTGACTGTTTAGTTGCATAATTTTGCCTAGGCATTATTTGCCAATGTACAACACCTCCTATGCACAATCTGTGGGCAAATTTTGCTTACCTATTTGAGTGGGAAATATTTGCCCACAAATTTGCCAACTTCTTAAACGATTTTAATGTTTTAAAAAATAATTTAAAAATTGTTTTAAATAATTAAAAAACTGTTATGAATATTTAAAAATTGTTTTATAACGTTTCAAAAACTGTTTTTAATATTATAAAAAATTGTTAAGAAAATGTTTACAATTTTTTTAAAAAACCGTATTAACAAAATATTGTAAAAACTGTTTTTAACATTTTTAAAAACTGTTGTGAATATATTATAAAAACAGTTTTAAAGTTTTAAAAAATAATTTTAAAGACTGTTTTAAATATTTAAAAAAACTATATTTAAAAACTGTTTTGTAATGTTTTGAAAACTGCTTTTAATATTATAAAAAATTGTTAAGAGAATGTTTTACAAATTTTTTGAAAAACCGTAATATAAAAATACTGTAAAACAGTTTTTAACATTTTTAAAAACTGTTTTGGATATATTATAAAAACTGTTTTAAAGTTTAAAAAAATATTTTGTAAAACTGTTTTAAATAGTTTAAAAAAACTGTTGTGAATGTTTAAAATTTGTTTTGTAATATTTTAAAAACTGTTTTTGATATTATAAAAAATTGTTAAGAGAATGTTTTACAAATTTTTTGAAAAAACGTAATATGAAAATATTGTAAAAATAGTTTTTAACAATTTTAAAAACTGTTTTGAATATAATATAAAAACAGTTTTAAAGTTTAAAAACAAAATTAAAAAATATTTTAAATAGCTAAAAAAAACTGTTGTGAATATTTAAAATTTTTTTTGTATTAAAAAAAATTGTTAAGAAAACGTTTTACAATTTTTTTAAAAAACTGTAATATAAAAATATTGCAAAAACTATTTTTAACATTTTTGAATATAATATAAAAATTGTTTTTAAATAAATTAATTGGATTGACTTTAATTTCGCCTAATGTTGTTTGATAGCGTCATCTGAATTTGCCTAGGCAAATTTCGCCATGCCCACTCTTTTGCCCACTTGCAACCAAACGGACCCTAAGGTATATCAGCCATTTGAGTTAGGCTTTTAGGTTTAACAATCTCAAAAGTTAAGAACGGCCATTAGAGAAGAAGGTAGGAAGCTTTTCAAACAATCCAAGGCCAAGAACTCATCCGTTTGCACCGCCACTACCACCAAAATGTAGATCGAACGAAGAGGAACATAACCAAACCTTTTTCGTCCACAAATCAGACCATTGAATTTCCAGGCAAGTATCTAACTTTCTTTTCTTTTAGTTGTTGTTTCATCCATGTTATATTAGGATTTTTATACACGTGTTTCATAAAAGAATTTGAGGATTTAATCACATGTCTTGATGGAAATAAGTATATTCTGGACATCCCAATCATAGGTAGAGAATAACCCACGAATTTGTATTAGTATAGAAATAGGAAATCTAGAAAAGAATTAAAAGAATGAACGTTTATGAAAATTAGGGTTCTTGTTAAACATGATGATTTATCCCATAAATTGAATACCTTTGATGAATTTGGACATGTTTCACGTAGGACATCATGTATGTAGGTATATATAACTAGTAGTATTGTAGTTTGGGTGTTTGAAAATCGTTAATGGCATTTTGGAGTAATTTGGTAGGTAAAACCCATAGGTTGAAAACGCATTTTCTGGGCAAGAACTGCTTGATCGATCAATTGACCCAACAACATCGATCGATCAATGATCGATCGATCGATTGATCCCTTTTCCTCAATCGATCGACCCCTCCTGAAAAACAACATATTTTTCCCCTTTTTGTTTAATCCGATTTAAATACGTAGGAACCCTTGATTTTAATTTATAGAGTATAATGGGTCATAAGGAGGACCAGTAGGTTCTAAATAGACCCCGTTGAATGAAATTTAATATGGGATGAAATTGTGGGTTAATGAGGAATTTCGGTGCACATTAGATATTGTGAGTAAGTTCGTGAATGAATTGAGGGACTCGTGAAAGACTTAGAGCAGAAGGTTAGAGAGGGTATACCTACTTAAATTGTATTTAGTGAGAGAGAATACTTCGAGAGGTAAGTAGTAAGTATGAAATAAATTGTGAGTGGAGATAAAAGAGATGAATCCCTTATACGAGAGAATTGAGTAAAATTGTACTAAATACGGTTAATAATAATTATGGGTCGTGGGTGAACCTTATTGGAAATTGTGTATCTATATATGGCCGTGTGACTTTGTACATATATTAAATACTTTAATTGTGAATAATCATACCCGCGCCACTTGCTATCACGGGGGTTACTGCACCGGGACAGTCTTATCTCGATGGGACCTTTATGGGGGATACTGACTTGTACCCTAGAACATAAGATTCCGTAGTACAGGCTATATGAGAATGATAGTCAGGCGGTCCTAAGAGACGTGAGGGGTATGTGCTGACCTCTTAGTGACTTGGAACTATGCTTCACCTCCATTTTGTGTGTATTGTGTTAATACAGTTCAAGAGTGATTCCGAACTAGTATTTCCCTTAGTATGAGTGATACGGAGACTTGATAGCAGAGTATGCCAGCACTATAAAATTTATGTGGGGTGCCGATAGTATATATAATATATGAGTGTCTGATATATATATATATATATATGGTAACTTTCTACTGTGCGTATAAGTAGTGAATAAATGCTCTAACTTTGTAATAAGTGTTCGGGAACCTTATAACGGTATGGTGTTGCTTTAAGTAACGTAATAAATCTCGAAGAGATTGATTTTGTTTTAACTAAATATCATAACCCTTATACTTCTCAGGATAAAACTTTATGGAAAAATAAGTTAGATAAACTTATGAGTTTAGTAATATGGTAGACGTGCACACTAGATGCGAGGTGAGAATTCTCAAGAGAGTTTCGCATACTAACATGGTTGTTACATTAGCATGTAAGAAATTTAAATACTTGCTAAACTATTTTAAACTGTTTTACACTCGGGATCTGACCCGTTTTCTGTTATTTCTCTCTCTCTTGTATATATATATATGTATGTATTACAGGTGCCCAACCACTGGGGCGTCATGCATATGTTCTTTGGATTTGACGTGCTGCAGCTTATGTGAGAGTTGCAGGCCCTTACTTTAGACGACCTCTTCGTTGATTTTGCTCTTATTTTAGTTCTTCTTAGTTAGGTCATGTGTCGTCCATTTCCCTATTCAGTTTGGATTTGTCAGAGATTTATGTTTATGCTATTTCCAGTATTTGGTACTCTTCGGAAGTTAACTCTTCTCAGGATGATTTCATTTGTAGTTTTAAACTTGGTGTGGTTTATATAGATGGTTTAATTATTGTTTGTTAATTGTCATCCTTCGTATTTATGTGATTCTTAAATTATTGGTTATTAAAAAGGTTTTAATATTGGAATTTATTTAAATGGAAATAAGGTTTTAAATTGTTTTGACACTTAGCTTAATTATTTAGGGTGTTTAAATTGGAAATTTTATTTTGCGACAGTGATGCTAAGAATGAACCAACCGTTCACCTTGATTTTAATTTAATAAAGGACTCATCACCCGATATTTAATTAGGTGGGGTGTCACATTCATGTTGCTGCATCTAGTTCCAAGGTTGAAATGCTCTTCGGTTTGTACACTGTTCCTCCTTGGACCATGATTATGTAACAACTAATAGACTCTTCAACTGTGAGAGTCAGTGGTCGTGGGTCTTCTTTATCTCTTCCAGACTTTCTCTTGTTATCCTTCTTTGGTTTCTTATCCCCTTCACCTTCATCGGTGTATCCTACGCATAGGGACTGGCCATGTGTTGCAACGGGTTATATCGGTTGCCTGAACAACATCGGTACTACGACGGGGTTTAGTCAAACCACTAATGATATATTTCTTGCTGCTTTCAGAAATTATGCGAAAGATCCTTCGCGTGTTTCATTAATGAGGTGACAGATATATTCCGGGAGCAAACCTTCAGCGCAAAGCTGTAACAGTTTGGACTCTTTTGCCTCCTCCCTCACATTGAGCGACCTCTCCCTAAATCTTCGCACATATGTCACCACGTCATCCCTCGGTCGTTGCTTCTCCCTGACTAATTGAGTTAGCTTAAACTTATTTTCTGCCAGAAAGAACTTCTAGACAAATAACACGTGCATTTCTTCCCATTTTGAAATAATTTTCGATGCCAAATGGGAGTACCAGGTATACGCTTTATCGTTCAAGGATTTGGAGAACTCCCTCAAGCTGAGCTTCTTGTTATTACAATAAGCTCCCAAGTGTTTGATGGAGCGTTTAATATGCTCCTTCGGGTTTCCCCCATTCCTAGTGTATTTTTCAAAGATAGGAGGAATGTAGTCCTTCGGGTAGGGCTCATTATTGTATTCTTGAGGATAGGGCATACGGAAATCTTTATACACTGATGCCACCTCGCCAACTGATTGCGAGGAAGCTGTTATCATCTTCAGCATTTCTTTCTGCATCTCTTTCCTCGTCTCTTCCAAAGCAGATGCTAATGTCTTCTCGATCGTTGGGGGAATAGCCAGAGGGACCATTGGTGGGATAGTCATTGCACTTAGAGTAACCCCGATGGGTGGAACTCCCATCACACCTGGGGAACCCACCGTTGGAATAGGAGTGGGTATTTTTCTTGATGGGGAAGTTCTCATTGGAACTACACTTATTGGGGATATTGGAGCCACCATTGGCATCACGAAGGAACTAATATCAAATCCCCCTAACACCGTTGAAGCAATGGGAGTCTGTAAAAACTCATAAAACTTACTTATGAGGAGGGCCACTTGATCTTGTCCCATCCCAACACTCATGGAATCTTGTGTTTTCCCTGGGATGCCCATTGCCGTTTTGAACTAGAGGCACATCCAACCGAGAGACCCCATCTCGAGGGACCCCGTCCCTAGATGACTCAAGCTCTCTCACATTTTACTCTTCTTGGCATTGAATAACATCAACGTCTTTAGCACGATTAACATTATCTTGAGCCATATTTCTAGAAGAATACCTCCCGATCAAAGTCGCCAAATGTTGGAGGGTAGTCCCCTTGTATCCTGGGAGTATGACAATACTAGTTGAGGTGTAACCCATATAAGTATAGTGATAAATGATAATCCATAAACTCTTCAATGGATACAAATAAACACACACTATTGTATTTGATCAACACATACATTAGACTCACAATGCACTCGTGCATAACAAAATTAATAATTAAGGAAACTCACATACAATTCAGTCAGAGGGAGAGAGGAGTAATCACCCTAGATACACCTTGGCAGGCAGCCATAGACACCAACCAACCCTCAAACATTTCTAGTCATCTATTAAAATCTTTGTAATAAATGACAATGGAGGGTGAGTCAGGTTTGCAATAACTTATTTGTGATATCTTTTCTCTCTATTAATTTCTAGAAAGAACTCTGAAAAACACACCTATCCCCTCACAAGTGGTTGAGGCCCATAAATATCTCCCCACACCACTCTCGAGGTGCCTCAGTCTTTCACAGTTGTGAAAGACATCCCTCATAATTTATGTCACAAACATTTAATGCCCCATGGACCAGTCAGCTCCATGCCATAAACATTAAATGCCAAGACATGCCTTTTACCTCACCACTGTGCGTTAGGGGGCTGTCATCATAGAGGTGGCTCACCAACTGTCTAACTACCTAAATACGATAGTAGTTTACTCAAGTGAAGATTTGACACTGGTTATCTCGGTAGTAACATCACCTGAAGTAGATGTGACATTAAGTAGAGGGCTATTTGGTTCACAGCTTATCGCATGATGGAACTTAAGACTCCTCCACCCAAAATTCCATGATCAAAGGTCTTTCAGTTTTTTACCAATTGTATCTAAGATGGTCTGGACAATCCCTAATGTTGACTCACTTCTCAATACTCAAAACCAAGTCCCTCTGAAGTTCCCACGATGAGGTCTCCCGATAGAGCATGAAAGGTCTCCCAGTCCCTGTCAGGTCTGGTCTCTCGCGAGTACCATTTGACCTCACACTGAATAGCACTATAATCGTTACATCATTACAATTGTTATAGATTGTAGTCAATATAAAAAGATACAACATGACTAAGTAAGACAATAAAGCTAAAGGATGAGTGCTCTTGGCCATCTCCCTGGGCTGCCACATTGAGATGCCTCACTTGCGCTGCCACGCTGAGCTGCCTCACTTGCCCTGCCATGCTGAGCTGCCTTGCTTGAGTTTCCACGTTGAGCTGCCTCACTTACCTATTCCCTTGAGTTTGTTGTATTAACTTGGAGATATTATCTTTAAGCCCCCTACATTTTCCCCTTCGTGTAGAGATTTGTTGTGGTAACAAGAAATGTCTGCACGAAAACTTCTTAATCTGATGAACCTTCTATTTGTGAAAAATTCTTGCATCTTTATCTAAGTTATAAATTATGCCATTATGAATTCCAGGAAAAAGTAAAATTCTCCCCGATATACCTGAACCAAAGCACTGCGAATCGTCGACGAATGGCGAAGGGACATCACAACTTTTTCCTGTCATTGTGCCTCAACCGTTCAGTCTTCTTCCTTAACTATTGGAATTCTCTCGAAATGCCCGAGGAAACTGCTAATTACCCATTGTGACTCTTTGAAAGTAAAATTCTCCCCTTTGTCATCATTCGGTTATTCATCTCCATTTTGTATTGTTCAAAAAGTAAAATTCTCCCCGATGTACTAAAGTAAAAAATAACTCCTAATGGGCTTATGGCGAGGGGTCATCGTTATTTTTTTAGCTGAACTGTGTGGTACCTTTCCTCTAAAGTTGAAATTCTCCCTTGTAAATCGTTCCAAGAAATTCTCCTAATTCGAAGGTACTACCCCGTTTGGACTGTGTTGCGTCATCCGAATCACCTTCCATAGGTAGGATTGATTGGACAACCGATGGGGCTATTCTTTGATGGATCACCACCATAGTTGAATCAGTCTTCATAGCCAGCTTTTGAGTAATGGTGGCATAGGCATCAACATGTCTATTCATCGTTCTAGGATGACTTCTTTTCTTCACTTGATGTAACCGATTGATCAGCCGTTGGATGATCATTCTGTAGGGCACTAAATTGAGGTGCTTCAACGCATATTCTCCATTTACTTGTTGAACCACCAAGTTGGAATCGCCTTTTATCGACACACACACACACACACACACACACACACATATATATATATATATATATATATGATATTGCATACTCTCTAGCATTCTCGAATCATACTAATTCCTAATGCCAGGTTATCCAATTTAAGTAAAGGTTTATTAGGTCTCAAAACACTAATACAAACACACCTTTATGTTCTTTCAGTTTATTTACTTATGAACTATAATATTCTAAATGTATATATCCTCTCATAGATATATATATATATATACCGTAAATATAAAAATGCCTAAGTTACCCCAATATAGAATATACCGAGTCTCCCCCCAAAATCATAAAGGTATTGGGTTAGATAGATCCAATGGGCTTTGGTGTGGGTCATTCTTCCCAAAATCATCCATGGCATCTTTAAACCCCAAAAATCCATCCTAAGGTTTCTATACAAGAACCAAAACTCATTTTACAACCATATAAACTATATGTTAATGATCATAATATATTTTAATAAAGATTAACACCATTCTAACACGATTAGAGGTTCAAATCTGTAAAATTTTACTTTAAACCTAACTTTATTTTCTATATTCAATTTGGTCAAATTAAAAAATGATTTCAATTCCATATATAAAATTAACATGGGGCTTTGATGTTCACAATTAAATTGGTCCTAAAAATGAGTTCTATCATCAGAGTCATAAACCAAGACTAATCAATTTAAAGTTTCTACAAAATCCCAAATTTTGAAATCGGAATATAAATCCACTAATAGTCCAATGCATCGACCTAAATAAACCTAATAATAAAATGATTAAGCTAGAAGATTTAACTCCTAACCATGCTTCTAATATCAAATCAGATTATATAAAAATCAAAGCACGAACAAGTTACATATTATGGGATGATAAAGAAAGATATTTCTTGTTTAAACAATAAGAACGATTGATCTTTACTCTTTGATTTCTTGTTCTTCTTATCCAAAGTTCTCCTTTGGATTTTTCAAATCATTAAAGATCCTAAGGTTTATGTTTTATGTGTAAAGTTTATAAATAATGAGGTTAACACGCCTTAAATATTCTTAAACCCGCGGGTCATAAAGAGGTCTCGTTTTGGGCCTCCAAATGAGACCAAAGCACTACCCAAATTGGTCTAAGACTTACTCCAAAGGTAACATGCTCCCTAGGCCTAATTCAAAGAAATAAAAATACATCATTGGACCTCTATATCACTCTAGTGTACAATTTAAATGGTAGTACGTCATTACACACGGTAATACCTCACGACGTAAAATAAAATATACAATTACTTATTCTATACATAACCGCACATAGTCTAACTCATTTCAATAAAGACTTTTTTCAATTATATGAGGTCGGATGTTGAAGGAAGAATATCTGAATACATTTCACGTGGTTGGCATGTGGCCCTCAAGGGCCAATAAGCATATTCAGCCGAATATATAGGGAAGATAAAAAGAAATCTAGGAAAATTAGGTAGATGATGTGGAAGACCAGTCCTAATAGGACTCCATAACTTATAAATGGGCTTAACATAGATATACCTAGAAGTATATGACCCTTGTACTTATAAATAAGGGTGACCTCACCAAATTTGAAGGTAATTATTTGTATCTTACTTATGGTGACTTAGACTCTCAGCTAGCAACCCTAGAACTCCAATCGTCAATTGTTATTCTAGATTATATACTAATCTCCCTCCCTTACCCATGGACATAGGCAGGATGATATAATGAATCACGTATATCCTGTGTCCTTTGATTATTGCATTAATAATTTTGGGGGATAAATCGTAATATTTCTTTTATTATGGGTTTCATATTCCCTATAATTTGGCACCGTCTGTGGGAACTTCCTTAATTTTCACAGTCGTGGAATCATTTATCCTATAACAAATACGAGTGCTAATTAGTCTCACTATGCACATGTAAGAAGTCATGTCCACTCTGAAAAACATGTCTTTAGGAAAGAGAAAACTCCTGTCAGACTTCCTTCTCCTCCCAAGAGATCTAGGTTAAAGAGGAGCTCGCCCAAAAGATCCGACCCTAGTCGCCAATGGATGAGCACAGTCTTGACTGGCTCGTTGAAAGTCTAGATCACCATGATTAGGAGATTTCCCGTCTAAGGATGCAACTAATTCAACGATCAAAATAGCATGGTCTAGTTATCATACTCTAGAATTTCATAGAAGGATGATAATTCATTCCCCAGGGAACAATAAGTTTATCCAAAATTAAAGTCTTCTATATCTAGAAGCCCTTAAACATCATTTTAACCCACAACATGTTCGTCGTTCACCAATACACAAATTTCTTAGCTACAACCACCAATAGGTTCGCCTAACTGAATATACACAAAGCAATATATCGGTTAGACTGTAGGCATAAATGAAAAAAATTAGGAGCGACAAACTCTAAAATCTTATTATTAAAAAATTAGAGGGACGGATGAAAATAAATTTATTTCAAATTCCGAAAGATCTCTCCAGGAAGGTGTTGGGGCATGGCGTAACCTCTACTTTCAGTCCTAAGATAGAACATGAGGAGCATCCTATTAAGTTCTTTATTACAAAGGTTAAAACTTAAGATAGGAAGGCGGATATCTCTTATTACATCAGGCACTATCGCCAAACAGTGTCTCTCTGGAGCCATCATGATACCCTCATATATCGGGTCTTTCCCTAGACTTTAGGAGAGATCGACCTGAACTGGTTCGAGAAGTTATTCCCTAGATTAATCTCTTCATTCAGGGAGTTGACCGAGAAATTCATAACTCACTTCATATTCAGGTCTTCAGATAAGTGTTGGTAATTTTTCTAATCACTGAAAAAAGAAAGTTCAACAATTTGGACTGAGGAGTGCGACTAAGAACTTGAGGGAATTCAGCAGTATTTAGGATATCATCCCTTATCATCATCTCCCATGATCGTTGAAGAACTCAACCAGTACTTGGTTATCTCACAGCATGCTACCATCGCAACATTAGTGTGACTGAAATACTAGGAGCAAAGGTCAATTTATTATGTCAGCTATACTCTCCTTGAGGTAGAGACCAGATATATGCCTATAGAGAATATGGTTTTGGGATTAGTAATAACATAAAAAAATGAGATATTATTTTGACGCCTACACAATAGTCTTCCCCATGACATATCCATTAATGCATGATCTAAATAAAGTAGATATCTCCAACAGAATAATGATGTGGTCCTTGGAGCAGGCACAATTTAACATCAAGTATGAGCCAGAAACTACCATCAAAGGGAAAGTTCTTAAGGACTTCGTGGTTGAGGTCTCAGCATCACCACCAAGAAATGAGGAGGATCTGAATCCAATTCTTAAATTATTAGTCGTCAGTAAAGGCAATCAGATATGTAAATTATTCATTAACGGGGCATCCATTGAGCGCATCACCGAAGTTGGAATCATCTTTTTCATGACACAAGGTTTCCTCATAAAGCAAGCAGTCGGATTGGGGTTCAAAACTCTAATAACAAGACTGAATACTAAGCTATAATCCATAGTGAAAGGATGATTGAATTAGTAGATCACCATATAGTAGTGTATTATGACTCTTGACTAATCATAAATTAACTCAGTGGAGAGTACGAAGCTAAGGATCCCAGGATGCTTGCTTATTGAGACAAAGCAAGGAATATCATCTAAATGTTCATGTCATCCTTAGTGGAGCACCTACCAAGGAATAATAATAGCTATATAAATGCACAGGTTACGTTGGTGTCCACCATCGACATTAACCTAAAGAGAACAACTGAATTAGAGTACATAAATCAATTTGATAATCACCTATTAGAAGACCGACAATATACCATGATATAATAAAGATGAGAACAAGTTAAAAATCCAGTCTATGAGGTTCTTCCTTAACTCTGAAGGTAAACTTTATCGACGATCATTCACCGATCCTCTACTAAAGTCTCTCCATCTAAACCAAGTACAAAAGATCCATAAGGAGATACATGAAGGCAGTATACAGCTCATATAAGGGGCATGTACCACTTTTATAGGTCATTATCAGAGGGATATCGGTGGTCTTTCATTCAAAAGGATACCTTAAAGTTAACCTGAAAGATCATTAATAGTTCCACCTGATCATCAAGAAACTGGCTGTAGACATGAAACCTGTTACGAGTCCCTGTGGTACCTCAACTTGTAGAACCTGGTAATAGGAAGTACGTGATCACTATGACTGACTATTTCACAAAGTTGGCGAAGGCTGAGCCTCTCACCCACACCAAAGAAGTAGATGTCATGCGATTTATCCGGAGGAGCATCATTTCAAGGTTCGAGATTCCAAGAGCACTTATCCTCGATAATAAAACATAGTTTGATAAGGACATTATTTGGGACTTTTATAAAGAGCATGGGATCATAATTCAATACGCAATAGTGGTGTTTCCTCAGTGTGATGTCTAGAGAGGGATAAAAAAAAGACTATATTTTCAGGGATCACGTGTTGATTGGAAAAGGACAAAGGAAGATGGTTGAACGAACTCCCTTCTGTCTTTTGGGTGTACAGGATAACACCACAAAGGTTGATCAAGGAAACATACTAGTCACAAATGTATGGTATGGAGGTCATCACACCTATTGAGATAGGATTACCAACTCTCATATTAGAAAATTTTGAAGATGGTCACAATGAAGATCGATTGGCTCACGAGTTTGATCTGGCCGAAGAGAGAAGGGATATAGCTCTCACACACTTAGCAGCTTACCAATAGGAATTGAGAGAGAAGCATTACAAGGAGTTCAATGTGAGATAATTCCAAGTTGGTGACATGGTTCTCAGAAATCTCCAGTCAATGGCAAAGAGACCTTCAGATGGGAAGATAACACCAAAATGGAAAGGCCCTTATAGATTAGATTCAAAGGGTTGTGGGAAATACTATCACCTAGAAGAGTTAAATGGAACAGTATTCCAAAGGTCATGGAGTTACATGAACCTTAGAAAGTTTTATCATTAGATAGGGGTGAGAAAAAAAATTTATGTTATACACAATAAGATAATTGGTGATTAATGAAAGAGTTTCTTCAGTAAATTTTGTTTCATTATTTTCCTTGTTCAAACCTAATCAAGCACTGGTACAACTTAGGATAAGTCGATTGTTGAGAAGTTGACACCAGACCTTACTGACAATGATGGTGTAATCGTACTTGGGTTGGTCGGCCTAAAAGTGGCAAAAAAACTCACCTAAGAATTGGGTGGTTCAACTTAGATGTAAGTTGGTCACCAGTATTTGGCATCGAACCCACTAAAGCACTTGTATGACTTAGAACATGTTAGTTGATAAGTCACAAATATTGCATATTAGCACCCGTTATCTTTATGCATTTTATCACTTTTGTCTCCATTGATTGTCGTATTTATGATCATATACTGTATAACCTTGGTTATATATATATATAGGGAGAGGTTCACAAGTGAACCTAAAAGATGAACTTTTTAATGAACCTTAACAAAATAGCACCTAAGAACTCATTAATTTTAATTTCTATGTTGTAATTTGTCCGCACCGGCGGCAACAAACACGCGTGTCAACTGACCCCCCCCCCCAACCCCAACCCCAACCCCAACCACCACCATCACCATGACAAACCTTATAGCATCCCTTATGGCAATAGGGTTGCCACGGGGGTTGGGGTGGGGGGGGGGGGGGGGGGCGGGGTGGTTGAAGATCGATTGACACACGTGTCCGTTACCGCTGGCATGGACCAATTACAACATAGGAATTAAAATTAATTGAGTTTTTAGGTGTTATTTTATTAAAGTTCATTAAAAAGTTCATATCTTAGGTACACTTGTGAACCTGTCCCTATATATATATATGTGTGTGTGTGTGTGTGTGTGTTTCTTGGTTTATGTGAGATTTTGTAGGTATTAGATCGCTTAACAGAGCTTAAATTTCAAGGTATTTCTTTGAGTTAGCTTTGCGTGTCCTTAAACGGAACGTCGTTTCGAGTCTGACTGATAAAGTTATGGTCATTTATGTAAATCCACCGTTCTCCCTTGTGAAGACCAAAAATCCCCCAAAAGACCGGCCTTCAAACCCGATCAATCGGTATATCATTTTATGCCTAAGGAGGAAGGCAAAGGGTTGTTTCAAGTTTCATCGATCGAGTGATACCTTCATATTTTTGGCACTTTGGCTTGTTTTTGTTTCTTTTCCCTTTTTTATTTTAGAAACTTACTATATATTTGTAAGTTGGGTTTATTTGTAGATAGATAGTTTTTATTTCATTTTATGTTAGTTTAGGAGGGGGATTTTGAGTGGGATTTTCTCCCTTCTAGGGTTTGGTTCCAAAGGGTAAGTGTACTAGTCATCATCTCCTTCATTAATATAGTTTCTATTATTAATTTATAGCTTTATTAATTGGTTGTATTAATTTATTTCTTGCTTTATTTACTTCCTTCCATTTATATTTCATGTCATTTACTATGCTTTGTAGCTAGTTTATTTTAGGTTGAGATTGATTGAACTCACCTTGGATTTATTTGCTTTCTTTTTTTTGATGATGGAGTAGACTAGTTTAAATGGATTAGGTTGTTCATGATTTTATGCCTAGGAGATTTAATAGTGTATATCATTTATGTATCATGTTTACGACCTTGCCTGTGTAATCTTAGGGATATTTGTTGACGATAAAATCATAGTAAGATTTTATGAGAATTTGGGGGGTGACAAATCTAGATTTAATTAACTGATGAAATGAGATTTAATCTTGCCAAACATGTCTTTCCATGTAACCATTTATATTAATTAATCCAAGGTGAGGGATACTGTTATCAACCTATAGTTTTTACTCTTTTATTAATCTTAGTTTAGATACTTTCCTATTATCTTTTGTTTTTTACCTTCATCTTTTACACTTTTATTCTTGAAATAATAAATCAATTAATGTCTAACAACATTTCCCTGTGGATTAGATACCCGGATTGGCCACTGTACACCTTTAAAGAGTGTAGTAATAGTCTAGGTTTTTGCATAGTGGTGGTAGCCGAAAACAATTACAGTCATGTTCACACAATGCCCACTTTGATAGCCGGGGAAAATCGGGCGTTTGTGTTACCAACTTTCGTCTCCCACTATTGTGAAAAAAAAACTAGACTATTGCTACACTCTTTAAGGGAGTACATCATCCAGTCCGGGTATCGAATCCACAGGGAATGTTGATAGATGTTAATTGATTTATTATTTCAAGAATAAAAGTGTAAAAGATGAAGGTTAAAACAAGAGATAAATCTAGGTATATATTTAAAATAAGATTAACAAAAGGAGTAAAAACTATAGGCTGAGAACAATATCCCTCACCTCGAATCAGTTAATATAAATGGTTACATGGAAAGACAAGTTTATCAAGATTAAATCTCATTTTCACAATTAATTAAATCTAGAGTTGTCACCCCTAAATTGTCATAAAATCTTAATTGGTTTTAGCATCAACAAATAACCCTGAGATTACACACGCAAGGTCATAAATACAGCGCATACGAGATATACATCGTTAAATCTCCTAGTCGTAAAATTAAGAACAGGCTAACCCATTTAAAGTAGTCTACTCCATCACTAAAGCAAAGCAACCCATTAATCCAAGGTGAGTTCAATAAATCTCAACCTAAACTAAAATAAATACAAAGCATAATAAATGACATGAAATATGAACGGAAGCAAGTAAATAAAGCAAGAAATAAATGAAGACAACTAATTAACAAATCTATAAATTAACAATGGAAACTATATTAATGAAGGAGATGATGAATAATATACTTACACACCCTTTGGAACCAAACCCTAGGAGAGAGAATATGCCACTCAAAATTACCCTCCTAAACTAACCTAAAATGAAATAAAAACCTTCTCTACAAATAAACCCAATTTACTAATATATAGTAAGTTGGTAAAAGAAAAAAAGGAAAAGAAAAGAAAACAAGCCAAAACGCCAAAAATTTGAAGGTATCGATTGATCGATAAAACTGGAAACATTCCTATGTCTTCTTCCACAGGCATTAAATAATATTCTGATTGAACGGGGTCTGATGGTCGGTCGACCGGAGCTCTGTTTTTGGGGCCTTTTTGGTCTTCACAAGGGAGAAAACTGCATTTACAGAAACGACATAACTTCATCATTCGGACTCAAAACAATGCGCCATTTACTCCTACGCGAAGATAACACAACTAACTACGTTCCATGGACATCCGACGGTTGGTATATAAAGTGTGAAAAGTCTAAAATTCCCTTGAAATTTCATGAGATGACATAATTTTCTCAAAATGCAATCACTTGCTCCGTTTAGCGATCCAATACCTACATTTGCTCACATAAGCCATGTATATATATCAAAAACTGAGGTTATATAGTATATAAGCATAAATAAGAGAATTTATGAAGATAAAAGGGCTAGACTGCATAAAGATAATGGGTACTAATATGCAATATTCATGATGTATCACACCTCTTAACTTAGGCATTGCTAGTCCCTAGTGATGAAACAACACAAAAACAGACCAACAAATGAGGATACAAAATGTAAATAAGAACATAAAATATAAATGCCACTTTCGTGGGCAAACGGTTTCATTTAGCATATGCAATAATCCATTTAACCCATAGGTTACCCTAGTGGACGAGTGTTGTCTCGTG
This sequence comes from Sambucus nigra, assembly GCA_949130495.1. NCBI lineage: Eukaryota > Viridiplantae > Streptophyta > Magnoliopsida > Dipsacales > Adoxaceae > Sambucus > Sambucus nigra. The sequence goes on along the minus strand of OX422220.1, from coordinate 466,879,489 downwards.
AGGATTTTCAGGGCTGATACCCACAAATATCAAAGTTTTCTCAAAATATGCCCAATAAATAATGCGACAAGGACAACAATAATGAAAAAGATTTCAAAGACCTTATTAACAAAGTGAATGAATTCACACAAAAGTCCTTAGTTATTAACATTATATAATCAACTTCATAGAATTGAGAACTTAAGTGTGGGAGGAAATGCAAGCACATGCAAAGTATGATTTGGCAAAACTTTTATAAATCAGATAAGCATTAAAGTGTGCATATATCAATCATTACTGGTGTATACACTCAACAAATGAAATCACTATGAATGGAAGGTAATACATGGGACATGCGGTTATAAAGAGTAAATATAAAAGGAAACTAGGTCGCGCCCATGTCATCAATTAAGAATGCTAAATATAAAATGAAAAGTATGTAATCTTAATGAAAGGATATCATCATTAAATGAGGTGAAATGCATTTTCATATATTATCGCAATTATTTAAACTTTTGAATTAGATTCAGTTTAGGATCGCATAGGAATTTTATAGGGTTATAATGTAGGTTTGGGTTTAAGGTCATTAAATGAAGGGGATATTTACGGATTCAAAAGTTTTTGGGGATGAAACACTTGGGATAATGGAAAACTATGGGAAATTTCAAAATTGGAATATAATTTTATAACAAACCTTGGATATGATATTAGAGAGTGGTAAATCTTATTGAACATTATGTACAAAAGAAAAATATTTTCCTTTTCTCTTTCTTTTATTCTTTTTCTCATCTTTTATTTTATTTTCTTTTTCTTCTGTTCGCTTTTTTCCTTTTGTTTTTCACTTGTTTCCTTTTCTTGTCTTTTACACTCTCACATGCTTAATTGAAACCTCAAAATAAGAACATCATTCAATCCCAAGTATCATTCCAAACAAAGTTTTGGAAGGTAAGATGTATGGTTTATAACTCTAATGTGGATTAGTTAAGGGGTTTTGGGTTTTGAAACCAAAGGATATATTAAGGCTAAAAGGGTTTGACTAGGGAAATATAAAAGGTGAGGTCAAGGTCAAAATTTATGATATAACAAAGAGGTCCTAAGATCATTTTCTAAAGTTTACGCAATTATTGAGTCAAAACAACTTTGAGAATCATTATCAAGTAACACATTTCATAAATGAACTCAATTAATGAATGATTAATGAAAGAATAATGAGATTATCGATGAATTTAATGTTTTCAATGTGGAAAGAGTAATGTATAAACACTCACGAATGAAGAAAAGCACAAAGTTCACTTGATGTAAGTATATAAAATGCAACAGAAGATTACCGAGTTATAAAGGCCTAAAACAAAATCATTAAAATAAGAAGAGTGAATGTGCCCATGGGTTTGAATTTAATTCATTAAGTTTTTCATAATATCAATAATTCATAAAGTTTAATAACTTCTAAAATCGAGAACATGACACAGGTAAAAAAAAAAAGCGGATGAGCCCTCTCTTCAAGAACCCTCCAAGAATCTAAGGAGAATTCTCTTTCTCCTCTTGAGTATCAATGACAATGCCTGATTTTGACCTACTGATTCCTCCTAAGCCACCTGATTCCACATGGACCAAATCGTTTGCGAGTATCCTCATGAACCAACAACCTAAAGATCTGCCATTGAAGAGTCCATCAATGTTTAAAGGAGAGCCAGCTGTCATGTTCTCTCAAGAAGACATTGAAGCCCTAGCTGAACCTTTTAAACATTCAATTGTGGGGAAATTCTCTCATGGAAGACCTCCAATTGATTATATTCGGAAAATTTTCCAAACATTCTCCCTGAAATCTGCATATTCGATTGGTCTTCTTGACTCAAAGCATATTCTGATTAGATTAAATAGTGAGGAAGACTATGTTAGACTTTGGCTTAGAGATATCTGGTACATTGGGAAATCCCTATGCGAACCTTAAAGTGGACTACTGATTTCAAACCAGATGAAGAAAGCCCTATAGTCCTAGTGTGGATTAACCTTCCCAACCTTCCCTTACATTTCTATGCGAAATCTGCTTTATACTCTATTGCCCAACTTGTGGGAAAACCTCTTAAGTTAGATGCATCTACTGCCTCTATACCAAGACCTAGCTTGGCTCTAATTTGTGTTGAAACTAACATTTTGAGAGAAAGAATTAATAGAATTTGGATTGGTAGTGGCAGCTCTGGATTCTGGCAAAATATTGTGTATGAAAATTTTCCATCGTTCTGCGATTTCTGCAAAAAATAAGGGCACTCAGAAAGCAAATGTATGATCAAATTCCCTCAATTAAGGCCCAAGAAAGATGTGCCAAAAAATCAATCCAAGCGTGAGGAAATTCAAGAAGTGCCCAAAGAAAATGTTACTAAGATACCAGCGGATAAGGAGCCTCAGTTGGATACAACAATAAATCATATAACTGTATACAGTCCGGGAATAGCAGACAAGGTGGATAATAAAATTTCTGATTCAAGATTTGAAGGTACTCAGCTTGCAAGATTATCTAATAGATTTGATGTCTTACAAGATGACAAGATTTCGATACCAGAAGATGAGAACTTAGACTATCAAACCATCTATTCAAGCAAAGGTGAAAAGAAAGACCAGGAGGTGCTGCTGCGTTCTCAAAATTTGAATTCTGAAGAGACTTATATTGTTAACCAAATAAATCTATCTCCAAAAGCTTCTATAATACCTCCATCAGTGAAACATCCAGCAGCGAAACATCCAGCAGCTATAAAAGATAATGCATCTGACTCCGAAGTTTCTTTAAAAAAGTCTCCTAAGATTGATGAGTGACTGAGGTTTGCTAAATGGTTTGATGTCAAATGGAATGGGATTCAGAAGACAAAGAAGAAAAGGAAAAGACTAAGAAAGGCCCAGTTATAACCAAAGAAAATTCCAAGATATCAAAGCAAGGTAATTCTACTAAACAAGCTCTTTTTGATCCTCTATTCAGAAGAATAACCAGACAATCAGGTAAGTTCTCTTCCTCAAACTTTAACTCTTCTGTCTAAATGTTGAATTTCTTGTGCTGGAATATTAGGGGTGTTGCCAATAAAGCAACTTATAGAAGATTGAAAAATCTTATTAGGAAATACAATCTCCCTGCTATTGCCCTATTAGAACCTAAAGTAGGTACTGAAAATATAACTAAATATAAATTTAAGTGGAAATTCCCTTATAGTGCATCTAATATATCTAATAAAATTTGGTTTTTTTGGCAAACTGAATTAAAAGTCAGCATTACCTATAACACAGATCAATTACTCTGTCTTAAAATTGACTTTGATTACTTGAATTCCTCTATATTTTTGGTCTTAATATATGCCAAATGCACTGCGATGGAAAGAAAAACCTTATGGACTGATATTTGTCAGTTAACTTCTCAAAATTCAGATATGCCTTGGCTCATAATTGGCGATTTTAATGTTGTCTCGAAACAGGAAGAAAAACTAGGTGGATCTGATATAGATTTTCATTCTATGGAAGATTTTAATGATATGATAACTTCGTGTTCTTTGTCTGATCTTGGGTACACTGGATCTCGATTTACTGGTCCAATAATCGTATTCATGGTACTATATTTTGTAGATTAGACAGAGGTTTGGTTAATATGCATTGGCTTTATAAGTTTCCATCTACTACGATATCTCATTTACATAAGGCTTGTTCTGATCATTGCCCTCTGCTTCTGTCTATAAAAAGTAAGCTTGATGATCTGCCTAAACCTTTTAAGTTCTTATCTATGTGGTGTATTCAATCTAATGTGAAAGATATTATTCAGCAATCTTGGAACTGTGATGTAAATGCCCCTCCTATGAAACTTTTCTCTATTAAACTTAAAATGCTTAAGGAGAAACTTAAAATTTGGAATAAAGAAGTTTTCAAAAATGTGTTTCAATCTGTCAGTGATCTAGAAGATGAAGTTTTATTTAAAGAGCAGGCTTTTGAGCAAAATCCTTCTTCATCTTCTAGAACTGAGTTATTTAAAACTAGAGCTAATTTGAATATCGCTTTACAAAGAGAGGAAAGCTTTTGGTTCCAAAAAAGTAACAAAAAATGGCTTAAACAAGGGGATCTGAATACTAAACTTTTTCATGCTTCTGTTAAGATAAGTCATAGAAGATTGAATATTACTAAGATTAAAGACTCCCATAACAATTGGATTGATAAACAAGAGGACATTGATAGAGTGTTTGTATCCCACTTTGAAAATATCTGGAAATCCGATCTTATCACTATTAAAAATAATTTCCTTAATGTTATTGATAAAGCTATTTCAGAAGAGGATAATAAAAATCTTTCGGCTTTCCCATCTGAAGAAGAAATTCTTAGAGCTATAAATAATATGAATATTGCTAGTGCTCCTGGTCCTGATGGTTATGGGGGAGAATTTTATCATAAATATTGGGACATCATAAAGCATGATCTTATAAGGGCTATTCACTCTTTTTTTGCTGGAGATGAAATTCCTAAAAGCTGGTCAGCTACGAATATTGCTCTTATACCTAAAGTGGATATGCCTATAAATTGCTCTCAATTTAGACCTATAAGTCTATGTAACTTCTCTAATAAAATTATTTCTAAGATTCTTAATGACAGAGTGGCCGTAATTCTTCCTAATATTATATCCCCTAACCAATCTGGTTTTGTTAAAGGGAGAAGTATTAATGATAACATTCTTCTTGCCCATGAGTTGTCTTAAACTATAGGAAAAAAAGTTCGCGGTCATAATGTTATTATTAAATTAGACATGTAAAAGGCTTATGATAAAGTGTATTGGCCTTTCCTATGTCAAGTTTTGAGGAAATTTGGTTTTAATGAAATGTTTATTGACATGATTTGGAGGTTAATTTCCAATAATTGGTTTTCTGTTTCCATTAATGGGCAAAGTAAAGGTTTTTTTCAATCTTTTAGAGGGCTTAGGCAAGAAGATCCCCTGTCTCCTAGCTTGTTTATTATAGCTGCTGAATGCCTAAGTAGGAATATATATAATTTGTTCAAGAATGGTAAAGCCATTCCTTTTTCCCATCCTAGAAATTGTAATCTGATTTCCCACTTGGCTTATGCTGATGATATTATAATCTTTGCTAATGGGAATAAGAAAAATTTGCTCGCTATTTTTAAATTGCTTAAAACCTATGAAAATACCTTTGGTCAGTCAATAAACATATCTAAGAGCTCTATTTATATTGATAAAAATCTCTCTCCGTCTATTAGAACGAAGATGGGAACCATTTCTGGTTTATCTATCAAAACATTGCCCATGAAATATTTAGGTTGCAACATTAATAAAGGTAGAATCAAGTTGTCTCAATTTTCTGTCCTGATGGATTCTATTAGAGAGAAGCTTAATTCTTGGTCGTCTAAGTTAATTTCCCAAGCGGGTAGGGCTACTCTTATTAGAAGTGTTCTTTTATCTATCCCTATTCACATCATTTCTGTTATTTGCCCCCCTAAAACTATTATTAAAAGATTGCACAATATATTTTCTAAATTTTATTGGGGTGGTGCTAAAAAAGATAAACCTTACCAATGGTCTAAATGGTATGACACGTGTTTTCCGTTTGAAGAAGGTGGATTAAATTTTAGAAGAATGGAAGATATCATTAATGCTTCTAGCATGAAATTGTATTGGAAGTTTTTATTTGATAGAGGTATTTGGGCTTCTTTCATGAGAAATAAATATCAGGACATTATGGTTTTGAAGTCAGGATCCTCCACTATTAGAAGAATAAAATCTATTTCTAGCATAGCGGATGATCATATTGATTTTGAAAATCAAATATGGATTCATTCTCACACTGGTGAGTTCTCTTTGAAAGAAGCTTTTCAAATATGTAGAAAAAATAATCCAATTTCTCTCACTTGGAAATTAAATTGGTCTATAGAATGTCCCATAAAAATTTCTAATTTTATTTGGAAGTTATTGAATAATTCTGTGCCTTTTGAGACTGAAATCCAAAAAATTGGTATAAGACTTGCTCTGGTTTGCAGGGAATGTTTAGCTAATGATGATAGCGATAATCATGTGTTGCTTGATTGTAATTTAGCTAAAAAAGTTTGGAAATTTTTTTGTCACCTTTTTAATGTTACTCCTAAAAAAAATTCTTGTAGGGCTATGATTTTATCTTGGTGGATGACTAAAAATAACAAAGATTTTCTAAAAATTCTTTATGCCATAATTCCTAAAATTATATTTTGGGAATTATGGAAAGCAAGGAATAGATTGGTTTTTGAAAATTCTAAGTCTTCTGCTAATTTTATAATCAATCAAATAATTTATCTAGCTTCTTCCGTTCTTCAAAATCTAAAAATCTATGATCTTCCTGAATCTTTAGATCTTCATATCATAAACCAATTCCAAGTTCAAATAAGTCCTAAAGTTGTTCAGCTTATAAAATGCATTTGGTCTAATCCTCCTATTGGTGTTTTTAAATTAAATATTGATGGCGCCTCTAAAGGTAATCCGGGTAATAGTGGTATTGGAGGGGTGATTAGAGATTCGCAAGGGAACTTCATTGTTGGGTTTGAAAGATCTATAGGAGTTCAATCATCTTTCTTTGTAGAAAGTTTGGCCTTGGTTGAAGGTATGAAATTGGTTTCTCAATTAAATATTCAAAAAGTGATAGTGGAATCGGATTGCAAGATATTAATAGATGTGATATTGAAAAAAGCTAAACCTCCTTGGCAAGCTAAAAAGATTCTTCAAGACTTCCAATGCTCTGATGAAGTGACTTACAATCATATATGGAGACAATCAAATTCAGTCGCTGACCATTTAGCTTCAAGGGCTTCTCTTTTCAACACGAACTTTTTATATTGGGATCAATCCTCTCTCCCGAGGTTGGTCAGAGGTTTACTTAAGTTGGATAGTCTGCATACTCCTCAAATAAGGCATAGAATTTTAAAGTTGTAAATGGGGATAAGATAAATCTCCATATTTATTTCAAGTTCTCTCTATGTAATGGGGTTATGATAAAATCCCATATTTATTGCATTTGACCTAGAGTATTGGACCCAACCTCTCGATTTTAAGTTTGCTTGGGTTTGTAAGCTTCGGAGAGGCTTTTTCTCCTTATTATATTAATAAAATGTGTGGGGGTACCGTCCCTCTTTGATAAAAAAAAATGCATCATTGAGTTATGTATTTGATTGGGCATTTATTGAAATTTATCATCGAAAACGAAGGCAAAATGCCCCCCAAAAGAGAAAAAATAAAGAAAATATTTTTGAATTTTTGATTTTTTTACAACAAAAGCATGCTCAGGAAGAACATATAATTAAATTATGGACTAAGAAAAATAATGGATAGAATATCCCACATCCCCTAAACCTTGCATTGTCCTCAATGTAAATTAAGAACCCAGTTAAAGAGAGGAAAAGAATGATATTACCCAAAATGAAGCGATCTATGAAAAGTACAAGTCCAATGATTCTATGAAACATGTTAGCACCAAGCATAACAAAAAAAAGAACTAAAACTTTAATTAATTACACTAAACAATAAGTAAAAAAGAAAAAAACAACCTAATATGTTCAATTACAATTTTACCTTCTAACTAACTATACACTAGAAGTTGAAATTTTTGAGGGTCCACCCAATATACAATTTGACTTTGAGGGAAAATCGGTGTAGCGTCATCTGCATGCATACCTTTCGAAAAATAAGGATTTTATGTAAACAACGGAAGGTATGTGTAAGGTGGAAGAAATGAACCATCACCAATTAAAATTTGTGGAGGGGGGGGGGGGGGAGGGTGTCAATGGGGGATTTGGATTGAATGGGTGACAAATACACATGGGTTTAAAAAAAATAGAATTTCCTCTTAAGGTTTTGCAATTGGAATATGATGTGGCACAGATGGAGGAAAAATTGTCTTCATGGAAAGCAGCTCGAGTAAGTAATCTTCAACGGTAGAAGGGTTGATCAATTTAAAGTTTTGAACCAATTTATTGGATATTTGTAACGGGTTGATAATATAGAATAAAGATAGGGAGGAAATAAATCCGAACTCAAGAGATGACTCATCATCACTAGAAGATTGAATTTTGAAGGAAATAATTTTTCAATGAAACTTTCTTCTTTGGTGACCAAAGAAGAAATAATTTCATTGCAAATTGATACTGCATCCATTTCCTCCTCACTTTCATTCTCCATTATCCCTTGGGCGAAGTGAAGAATGATTAGTCCCAAAGTAGGAAAAAAACCCTCATTTGGTTCAAAACATTCCTCAACTTCAAAAGTCTTAGCAGAAAAATCATCGTCGGATTCGAATAATGCATAAGACTCTTGTTCCCAACAATGATTTTCTTCCCGATAACGATTTTCACTTTTTTCATTCTCAAGAATGTGCAAGCCCTCGCGTAGCGTCATATGTGGATGCACGAATTCTTGAAAATAAAAAGTTTGGATACTATCCTCAGAACTACTATCAAAATCATTATGATAGGAATTTTGGAGGCTATTGCAATTGATTTTAACATTATTATCATAAGAATTTTGTGGTCCAATATCGGAATGATCATTTCCAAAATTCCCCTAATCTATAACTTCAGTTTGGTAATACTCAGCCAAAGTCATAGGTTTAGGGGGATTTTGAGATCCAACATCCAAATAATAAGTCTAACTAGAATATAATGAAATTAAATACAGAGTCTGATATTGAAATAAATTAATTTGAATAAATGTCAAAACTGAATAGGTATCACGGGGAAATAAAGGAAAATAGAAAATCCCCACTATATATACACATGCACAAATATCACGGGGAAAATAAAGGAAAATAGAAAAAACCCATGAGAGATCGTAAGGACGGAATGGGTGCCTAACACCTTACCATTTCGTAACTTAGACTTTGGACCCTTTTCGAATCATTTTGGTTTCGTATGCATCAGTATGTCTTTAGATGTTGTCCTTTGGGATGGCTCCCTTTCTTTTGTCTTTTTGAGTAAAATATACTGGAACTCCATCTTTCTACATTTTTCACCTCATCAATGACGTCGGCCGAAGCTCTATCGAGAGGGACGCGCGGGACCTAGGATCCTCACTCTACCCGCCCGCCGCGGGGATCGGGGATGGCTATAGTGGAGAATCTTCTGGGGAATATATGTTTATTTTGAGGTCTAGACTCTATTTACATGGTTGTTATGTTTGTGTATATTTTCCCCCATTTTTGCATGTTCCCCTTTTCCATGTGTCCCCCATACTTATGCTTCTGTTCACACACTTGTAGAAAATTCTCCATGTACACTTCCCACCACGTGCACCTAGGATCACATTTATCCTCATGTTGAACGCATCCCCATCCATACTTGTTATACCATTGATACGCATACTTTGCTCCCCGTTGGGGATGATCAAAAGACACTCTCATGATAAGATACTAATAAGAGAATCATTTATGATTCACACGACATCACCAAAGAGCATTGTGATTGACCAAATTTTGTCCAATAACTGGAGGGTCACTTCGTGATGGGCGCTGGTCCGGTAGGGCGCAGTTAGCCTAAGCGATATGACTCTCACCTTCCATTGACCAAGTACATTCGACGTATATCGAATGGTACCACTGCATCGTACCGCTTGACCGAAGTCATGATGGGAGGTATATCGCAGGGAATTCGTTCACGTACGCCGAGTATATCAAATTCTCTCTCACATGTATCATCCCCACGAGGTATATGGTGAGGCAATTCATGTACACTGAGATATATCAAATAGCTTGTCCACACGTACCGATTGCCTGCAAGAGTAAGACGTATATCGTGGAAGTCGTGCCAAAGGGGCGTAACCCCTTCCGATTCACCCAACCAACTGCATATCCACATATAGGTGTCAAGCCTAGGACACACACTTTAGATTGTCAGTTTCAACTCGAAACTCTGTCGAAATTCAGAGTCGACCTGCCGCCCAAATTTTTTGTGCATTTTATAAAACGGGACCCTGTCCGTGAGCCTGGTTACAAGTCTAGCCATAGCTTTGCATATGTTACAAACCCAATCTTTCCAGGCTCGGGTCTCGTCCGGCATTTCATTTTTTATTAAGGAGAATTTAATACAAGTGAGAACATAATAATTATAATAATCATGCTGAGACCGTCTTCCAAAAAAAAATTCTTTCCTTTTATTTATCAAAAATCCAAAAACATTTCTCCCCTATTTATGAAAAATCCAAAAAACATTGTTCCTCTCTTTATCAAAAAGGCCAAAAATATTTTATCTTCCAATCTTAAAAAAAAATATCACAAATATTTTCATCCCTTATTTCTCGAAATAAATCCCTTTTTACGCCTTCTCAGGTCGATCCCACGCCCTTGGCCTGGCTCCTTATTGTCTTCGGTCTTCAGTCAAATTACCTTGGAGTTCTGTCCATTCCCCTACTACTTCTTCCGAATTCGAAATCCATCCGCTTTCCATGGAGAACACATATCAAGTACCAGTTGTGCAGCCGGATCTGACGACAATTTTGGCTCAGCTCGTGTTCAAGATTGACAACCTCCAAATTGAAGTTCGAGAGATGCAACGAAACTAGATTCTTGTTCCTCAAGAGACTGAGGCCATATTTCCTCGTGCTATGGGTCCACTCGATCCTATATGGGTTCCTGAAGAATATCAGCACGCTCCACATGCCCCTCATGTTAATAGGTCGTCGCATGCCCTGCTTCCTATGTCGAACCATGCCCAGTATGGGGCCAACTTAACTATAATCATTGATCCGAAGAAAGAGGAGTTGAACAAGGTCAAAGAAGACCTCAAGATGCTCACTAAGAAGTTTGACCAATTAAGAATCTTTGGGAATTACATGGACTACACCCACATGTCTCCTTATCCTAAAGCGATGTTACCCGAGAGGTTCAAAATGCCAAATGTCAAGAAATTCAGAGGAAGTGGAACCCCAATTGTTCATCTTCGTAGTTTCCACCGTTCCATGACTCTTCTAGGGGCTTCTGAAGAAGTAATGGCCCACTTGTTTCAACAAACTTTGAAGGATAGCGCCCTCATACATTTTTTGTCTCTCGAAGAGTCTAGAATCCGTATTTAGGAGGATGTGGCTCGAGAATTCATGTCGCAGTACAAATACAACAGAGAGCTTGAGGTCACTCGCCATGATTTAGAGCTTCTCAAATAGAACTCTGGGGAATCAGTCAGTAACTTCATAGCCCGGTGGAGGGAAAAAAAGCTACCATGACCAATCGGCCTTCCGAGGAAGAATAAGTCAACATAGTGAAGAAGAAATTCTTGCCCCATGTCCGAGCAACCATGGGAGGACAATACTATACCCACTTACGATCTCTCAGAGAAGTAAAAATAGAAATCAAGGAGAGTATGGCTAAAACAGATGTTGAACTGAAGAAGGTGTCCAGACAGTTCACCCCTAGAAAATATGACAAACCTACCGGTGCCTCAGTCTCAACCATCAACAACATCTCTCAACTAACCACATCATGGGCACCAAAAAGTCGCCCTGTCCTAGTCCAAAAATAATACACTGAGCTCCATGCTCACCTCTCCAAAGTTTATCAATCCTTGTTGAGCCGAAACCTTATCAAACCCTTGGATCCCCGTACTTCGCCAAATCCGCTCCCAAGAAACATCAAGGCAGATGCCCATTGCGCCTTTCACCAAACAGCTGGCCATACGACCGACCAGTGCTTCCACCTTCGAAACGTAATCCAAGGTCTAATTGATCGGGATACCATTGCCCCACCAGCTAATCCTAAGCCAAACCCTACTCATAACCCACTCCCAAATCATGACAATGCCATATTCCTAGAAGAGAACCCAAAATTTGATCCCTCAACTAAAATCATACCCATACACTCTCCCAAACCTTCCCATATTTCCTCCTACACCCTTCTAGCCTCACTGATCAGGCACTGTCACTCCTTACCAGAGCATGCATCGCTGTCCGTACCCATTCTGAAAATGGAAGTATGGAATTATCAGAAGTCTTAAACTGACTCCTAGAGTTTGGGCTGAAATTTCCCTAACGGATAATCATTGAATGCCAGAGGTTCAGCACGCTATTCTTGGAAGCACAAAAATGGGATCGAGAGTCAGATAATTGGGTATTACCAACCGATGACGTCAGCGTAGATGATGTTGTCCAGGTTATAGCAGAGATATTCAGGCGAACTAACGATATTTGCGGTATGACTGAGTTACTTGATACTTTGAAGCTACAAGGGCGCATGGTCCCTTCACCCTTACATATCCCCACAGAATGGGAAGACCTGTATGAAAAATCCATCGAAGTTGTGGAATGCATTGACTTTACATGGAAAGACAGAATTATTACCACCGAATGGGGGAAAGAGTTCGAAGATTCAAATTAAGAGCAAGTTTCAGAAAAAATTGGCCCGGTAGCTTACATGTGTGGGGTGATATCCTTTAAAGAACTCCTCGAAGAAATTAACAAGGTGGAAGACCAACCCAAGATTGACAAGGAAATGGGATTCATGTTCTTCCCTTCTTCAATAAATCACATGACCATATTAGGGAGGCATTACCAGATTCCAAGCTCACTACCAGCTAATGACAAGGGGAAGGGCGTTGAAAACCTTCTTATGATAGAAATTATCCTCGAGGAAAGAAAGATCCTCGATCAAATGAAGAAAACTTAATCTAACATCACTCTATGGGGGCTTTTCATGTCTTCTCAGCTACACAGAAACTCTGTGATCAAGTTGCTCACTAGACCCACAGTTCCTCCCTCTACCACACTAGAAGAAGCGATAAATTTGGTCAGATCCTTAACCTCTACCCGAATGCTATCCTTTCCCGAAGAAGAAATCCCCAAGATTGGTCCAAACAACAATCATGAACTCAACACCTCCATCGAAGTTATGGGGAAGGTCGTACCACTTTCTCTTGTTGATAATGGATATGCCTTGAATGTATTCCCACTAAGAACGTTAAAATGTTTAGGCCTGAAAGAAAATGACCTCGCCCCAACCTCTGCTGCTGTACGTGCCTACGATAATAGCCGTCTGGAGGTGATGGAATCCATAAAGCTTGTAATCGGGTTGGCCCTATAAACCCTGTCGTCGAATTCCAAGTTATTGATATCCCGACTTATTTCAATTTATTGCTTGGACTACCTTGGCTCCACAGTATGAAGGGTGTGTCTTCCTCACTTCATCAGAAATTGAAGTTTTTCGCCAACAGATGGGTCATCACCATTTTGGGAGACAACGACAATGCCAAGGGTGTAAATACTAGCAGTCTAATTCTTGAGATACAACACGGGTAAAATGATATTCTCCTATCAGGATTCCGAGTTCTACTCCCGATAGGGGATGACTTCAAAGAAAGGGTTTTCCCAGAATACGACCCTCATAGAAACGTCAATGTGATTCAGATGTTCAGAAACATGTACTTCATGCTCGGACTGGAGCTAGGACAAAGATAACAAGGGATACTTAAGTCAATTAAACTAAAGAAAGCTTTCCCTCCTTGTGGTTTGGGGTATCAACCATCAGAACAATAGCTCAGAATGATCCGTAAGTCTCGACCAAAGAGAGGACTAGATTGCATTCAGACTAACCCTGATGACTCCTTGAATGGACGATTCATTAAAGATGGTGAAGACTTCCTCTTTTGCGGCTTTCCTGAACCATGGTATGACCATACAGATAAGAAGATGAAGCCTGGAATGGAGATATGTTTCCAAGAAATCTACCCATGGGCCGAGAGTTCCCAACACCATATACAATCGCTCATCGAAGAGACTGAGGAAAGTGACTCTAAAGATTCCTTCAACTTACAGACACTGAGTCTAACACGTTGCATATTTCATCCAGACACTACATCACTGGATCCATCCCAACTGATTAAAGCTGCTGATACACCTCTCCTCAACTAGCATGTTGGTCCAGTTCTACCTGTTGAAATCCCACCTAATCTTAATGTTTACCCCATTTCTTCTTCTATTGTCTATCCTTGCTCAAATGCAATCTACACCTCCTTTGATGAGGTTCTCAATGTTATTTTTCCTATCAATGAAATAAGTGAAGATTTTGAGTATCTTGTTTTGCCTTACATTAATTGTTTAGATTCTAATCAAACTTTTGATGATGATGATTTTGCAAAAGAAAAATTCTTAACTGATCTAAATAATGTTAATAATAAACAACATAACCGCGTTCAAGTTAATGAAGAAGAGACTATTGTTATTAACCTCAGTTCTAGTAGCCAACTGTGCGAGATTAGGATAGCGGCTACCCTTGACGAGCATGAGCGGTCACAACTCGAAGAATTGTTAAAGGAATTCGTGGATGTCTTCGCATGGTCCTATAACGATATGCCCGACATTGATCCTAAAATAGCTCAACATGAGATCCCCACTCTTCCAAATTACAAGTCGGTTAAATAAAAGTTGAGAAAGCTCAGCACCGAATGGTTGCTTAAGGTGAAAGAAGAGGTGGTCAAACAGTTCAACGTAGGCTTAATTCGTGTGATCGAGTATCCCACACGGCTAGCCAACATAGTGCCTGTATTATAATCAGGAGGGAAGGTTCGAATGTGTGTAGACTACCGGAACTTGAACAAAGCCTCTCCAAAGGATGATTATTCGTTACCCAATACCGACATGATCGTGAACAACACAACCAGTCATACGCTCAAGTCATTCGTCGACGGGTTTTTTGGATACAACCAAATCAAAATGCATCCAGACCACCAAGAAAATACCGCGTTCATCACCCCATGGGGAACCTTTTGTTACACTATTATTCCATTTGGTCTCAAGAACGTTGCGGCTACCTACCAGAGGGCTGCCACAACCATCCTGAACGATCTAATTTACAAAGTAATTGAGGTCTATGTGGATGAAATAATTATCAAATCCAAGACTAGAGAAGGTCGTGTTCCTACTCTCATGAAGTTCTTCGAATGACTGGGACAGTATCAGATGAGACTCAATCCATAGAAATGCATCTTTGGCATTACAAGAGGGAAACTCTTAGGATTCATGGTCAGTGAGAAGAGGATAGAAGCATATCCTTCCAAGCTGAAAGCCATACTTGAGATGCCACCGCCTAGAACAGAGAAGGAAGTCTGAGGTTTCCTTGGGAAATTATAATACATCAGTCGGTTCATCAGCCAGTTAACCTTCATTTGCGAACCTATTTTCAAACTCCTCCAAAAGGATTCAACTAAGGTTTAGAACGAGGCCTGCCAAGAAGATTTTGATCGAATCAAACAATATCTGACCCAACCCCCGATACTCATGCCACCACAACCTGGTCTCCCTTTACTCCTATACCTAACCATAATCGACACTACAGCTGGGTCTTTATTAGCCCAATACCTTGAAGATTCCCGCAAAGAAAGATCTATCTATTATGCCAGTCACAAATTGGTCGGGTACGGAATCAACTACACTGCTTTAGAAAAGGCATGTGTCGCGCTTGTCTGGGTCACCCAAAAGTTGTGGCACTACATGCTTGCCTTCCTCATCAAACTTGTATCCCGAATGGACCCCATCAAATACCTTCTTGAGAAACCTGCCTTATCCAGTCGAATGGCCTCGATGGTTGATTCTCCAAGCTGAGTTTGATATCGTGTACATCATGCAGAAAGCCACGAAAGGAAGAGACATCTCTGACTACCTTGCTGATTACCCCATGGATAAAGCCGATGTCTAAATCTCCAAATTCCCAGATGAAAACATTCTCTGCACTGCCCAGGACAGTCTTTGATGGAAAATGTTCTTTGACGGCATTGCCAACAAAAAGGGATATGGAATTGGGATACTTCTGATCGCCCAGATAACTCCCACACTCCAATCACCATCAAGTTAGATTTCCCTTGCACCAATAACATGACTAAATATGAGGCATGCATGGTAGGCCTCAAAGTTGCTCTCAAGAAAGGTATTCAATACCTAGACGTCTACGGGGATTCCGCCCTCATTATCGATTAAGTTCTCAGAAAATGGAGAGTTAAGAACGAGAAGCTCCAACCCTTATATGGCCACTTAGAAGAACTAGCCTCGTAATTCCAAGACATCACCTTCCATTACCTACCTCAAGAAAAAAATAACCTAGGTCGACATGCCCAAAGGAATCATAATGACCCGCTTCCTTGTTCAAAACCAAGATAAACCAACCCACTGTTACCACATTGAGCTCGTCACCACAGAAGATCCCGAGCTAGTTAATTGCTGGTACTATGATATCTAGTGCCTCCTCAAGCATGGTAGGTATCCCGAGGGTTCTAATAAGAAAGATCGAGCAAGCCTTTAAAAACTGGCTGCCTAGTACATCATCTGTCACAAATCACTGCTCAAAAGGAACTTCAATGGAACTCATCATCACTGTATCGCAGGGGCTGAAGTTGAAAAGATAATGCAGAAGATCCACAGTGGGGAATGCGAACCCCATATGAACGGTCACATGCTTGCCAAGAAGATCATTCGACAAGTTTACTACTGTACTACCATGACCAAGGATTGCACATCTTATGTCCGGAGATGCCTCAAATGCTAATAATCCTCCAACCTTTAGCATCTGCCTCCGCATGAATTATACAACATGACCTCTCCCTAGCCGTTCTCCACCTGGGGTATCGACATTATAGGGAAGGTTACACCAAAGGCTTCCAACGGGAATGAGTTCATCGTATTTTCCATTGATTACTTCACCAAATGGGTCGAATCTGAGTCATACGTAGTGCCGAACGCCATGAAAGTGGCTAAATTCATCAAGGAAAACATCATCTGTCGATATGGGGTCCTGCATGAGCTAGTATCAGATAACGACTTAAATTTTAAGGTAGAACTTACAGAAGTGGTCAACAAATATGGGATTCAGAGACACAAATCTTCTCCCTACTGACCTCAAACCAACGGTGCAGTCAAAGATACCAACAAGAACCTCAAGACCATCATCAGCAAGATGACCAAAAGCTGTCGAGATTTGGATGAATGGATCCTGTATGCCCTCTGGGGATACCGATCTTCAATTCAAACCTCTACTGGGGCTACCCCTTACTCTTTAATTTACGGCATGGAAGCAGTGCTTCCTGTGGAGCTGGAAATACCCTCGCTACGCGTTATGCTTGAAAGCAAAATTAGCTAAGAAGACTGGTGCCAAAGCCGTCTTGACGAGCTGACCCTCCTAGATGAAAAGAGATTGAAAGCTCTATACCACATATAAGGGTACCATCGCTGAATAACGCATTCATTCAACAAGAGAGTTAAGTACCGCGGTGTCCGAGAGGGGGATTTATCCCTCAAAGATATAATATAACCCATCTGGGACCCCAGAGGGAAATTCAAGCCCAATTGGAGTGGCCCCTACATTATCAAGAAGATCTTGTCCGGCGGTGCCTCCATTATCATCAACTTAGATGGGGAGGAGATGGATCGCCCAGTCAACCTGGACCATCTCAAGAAATTTTACCCCTAGTCCGAAATCTCAGTGCGCTACGACTTTTCTCATTTCCCTTCTATTCTAAAAAAATAAAAAAATCTCTTCAGTTCCTTCTACCCAGAACTACATGGGTCTGATCCTCTGCAAAACCATTTTCAAACAATTTAAAAATATTCAAAACCCTAGAGGTACGTAGGCAGCTCATTCACCTTACATGAGCACGACCCTTTCTTTTTCACAAAATACTATTATTTTATTATCTTAGAGAATAACAGTCTATTCTAATATATACTTGAACAAAAGGAGTATGTATGCCTTAGCAATCGGTATAGATAATTCAAAAATACAAAACTCATCAAAAAGTCACAGCTGGATGATCCAAAACTTGTTTATTTCACTAATAAGAAATTTCGGTACAGTTTATATGAGAAAAGGAACGGATAACTCCCTTCCCCCTACCTTCCTAAAAAAGATAAAATAACATCCCCACATCTATTCCCCATTACAAAATAAACTGTCCAAGAGTCCTATCCACAGCTACTAGAGGATCCCTCTCCGTCATCATCATCTGCGTCCTAGGGTCCCCAAGCTTCCCCTGCCTGAACAGAGTGTCGCAGGCGCTCCATGGACTGATAAGCCCGAACCAGTTTCAAAAAAATCACAACACCTCCCTCCTTGGTATTTAATAAGACAATCCACCTTTGTCCAGTCTCCACTGCCAATATCTTGCTGACCACTGTCCTCCACAACCACTTCATATAATCCTCAGGGATATTTCAAACTCTCCTAACAGATTGAGAAGGACGGGTCAACGGACACCGATTCTCCCACATAGAGCCAAGACGCATGTGAAGACGCTCAGTTAAATCTTCTACCAGGAAGAAGTCTAGTGTTCAAGGTGGCATGACCTGTTCCCAACCAAATTGACGCAGAAACCGCCAAGGGAAATAGAAAGAGGTCTATCTGAGACCAACTAGCCGGATATATGTGTATTCTTCCAGCTCCAGAATAGGCAGCAACTGTCCCCACCAAGGCACTGACCAGCACAGATTTAGAGCCATGTGCTCCACAAACAAGTTCTCCTAACTCTCGATATCCAAGCCAACGCTGATGAAATAACACGAAAAGAAGTTGGGTACAACCGACAACGGGTATTCTGGAGGAGTCACCAGGTGGAGTCTCTCAGACAACCACATGAACAGCATCACGGTGCTACCCCTCAGGAAGTCATAACGACCTTCTCTCTAGGCATCCAGGCCATTCAAAGTCTTTGCTAGTATCGTCGCCGTAGGATTATGATGGTATGACATCCAGGAAATAATAGCTATAAGTTGTGGGTCCACAAAAAGTTCCCCAGTCACCAGCAACAATGTTGATACTAAGCCTAGAACAATGGCTCCGGTATATCCAGCATCGCCAGCCTCCTGCAAATGCACGGACTGTAACACCGCCGAAAGGGAGATCATTACCCCAACAACCAGTGGTCTAGACGTCGAAGGAAAAATATGAAGAAACCCGACCAATAAATCCCTGGGAGAACGAGAAAACTCAGGAAGGGCTGAAGGAACACTAGGATTTATCCCTAGTATGGCAGAAAATTCCTCGTAGGTAGGACTGACTTCATCCAACCCAAAAAGGAATACATGGTCTTTAGGGTACCAAAATTACACCGCTGCCATCAACATGTTCCACTCAATGGGCCGGTTGCGCCACAACGAAACTCGACGCATATTGAAAGTATCATAGTCGACATTATAAGAGCACATTGCTTCCAAGGCCTCGAGGTAATTATAAAACTCAATGATACCATGGAGAGCCATTTTGTAAGACTAAGAAATAGTAGGCAAGTAAGTAAGAATGTGAAGGTGTGATAAAAACACTTCACCCTTACCCCTTTTTATAGTTGAAAACCCTCACAAAAAACATGAACCCTGCAGAAATCGGAGGAAATCCTACCCCACAAAGTACAAGAGGATGAAGAGGGCACTAATCAAAGCTTTGAATTAGTTGGACTGGACTTGACTGCCGATAGGCAGGATAAGGGTCTTGCTGATCGGCAACCCCCTATTTTTGGAAATATTCATTTTTTTGCAAAATCAGAAGCTCAATAAAAAAATAAATTGATATTCTCAACAGAATTTCAAAAATCCTCTTCCACCCCTATATAATTTCTCATTTTTAAAACTTTCCTCCAAAATCCCAAAAATATCTCTTTACGGTCTAAGCAGGAAAGTAAAAGCGCATGTGCATGCATTCACCATTAACAAAAGATAATAAAAAAAAACCATTGCATTGCATATATATATTCTTCTGTGTTACATCAAATTTTGTAGGAAATAAAAGAAAAGAAAAAAACAACAGGATTCAGCCTGAACCCATATTCTCTCCCTCTCCCTCTCCCTCTCTCTAAGAGATCCCATCCCAGCGATGCGCTCTTTTCTCCCTACGGCGAGACGATGCACCACTGCTACCTGAGCTAGAGTCCTCCCCGGATGAAGCAGAAGGTACCAAGAAAGTAGGAACTGGGACCACATCCCAAATATGGGCAATCGCCGAAGATATCCAGTCCCTCATATCCTTCAGCCAAGTGGTCGACACCCGAACTTGCTGCAAGTAAAAGACAAAATCAGTATCAAAGCAAAAAGGATCAAAATAGAAAATAAATTAAAAGGAAAGAAAGAGAGGAACAAAAAGGTATACACAGGATGAAGAACCTCCTCTGTCAAACCCAGCTCCTCCGAATCCATCGCATGAGGACGGTGCAACATAGGGACCATCCCTCCATCAGCCCGTCGAATGTTGTATGAAGGAGTATGAAATTGAACGAAGGGAACCTCTGAAGTATCCGCCGCCGCAGACGCCGACGAACCACCGCCGCTGTGGGAAGACCCCACTACCCAAATCGAATCCGTAGGAGGGAGAGGCAAGGCATCATATATGCTGGGCACCATCAACCAGCTCATCACAAAGTCCATATAGTCATATTGCACAGCCGTATCAGTGTACAAGAGGTAGGACTCGCCGATCATCGCCACGTTCCTCGCATCCTCCGGCAGCAGCCGCTCCCGCCTCATGGACATAGGAGGCTGTGCAGGTGGCACCATCACCTCCCCCTCAACAATCTGTCGAACCACCCTCTCCCTAAGATACCAAGAATGGCTAAAGTCATGCTCCAGTAAACGCCTCATCTCTGCGTTCACCCCAGTCGCCCCCATATCCTGAATGGCTATCCCCCAAGGGTAAAAAGTCACCTGAAAATCCCAACAGGCATAAGTCAATACAGAATTGGAACATGCAAAAAACCAACACTGAAGAGGAAAGTATCTCACCCTACCACTGGTCAGGCCATTCAAGACCTGACACACCGCCTCCAGAGAAAGAGATCCCTTCGACTGCCGATTGACCTTCCGCCATCGATACAATCGACAGAAGTCCCCAATAGTCTCGTCCTTCAGGGAAATCAGCTGGGAATTGCACCCAATCACCTCATAGAACCACGTATGCCAAAGATAATAATTCACAATAAAAAGAGACACATAAGGAAAATGTGAATGCATGAAAGGAGAATGCGCAAACTGAATAATACCTCAAGAAGATACGTGGCTCCAGTAAAAGTTTGCCGGCAGCACCGGCTGAATGCATCCAAAGAAAAATAGAGGGTCGCCAAAGTCAGGCTCCCCCCAATCATAGAGAGGGATGTTCGAAAACATCCTCAAGTACGGAAAGAACCATAAATGGATGACATCACCGAGCAGCCACCATGAAACCTCCCAGCACCAACAATATGAAAAATCGGGCCATCTGCCTCACCTACAGCCCGTCCTCCACATCAACCACCCTACTCAGTAATACATCCTTTAACAGGGACAACCTAATGGAATCCACAAACACTATCCTCCCTACATCGTTGAGCGCCGCCCGCACCGCCTTCGGCCTCACCCGCAGAGAGAGATCCACTTCTATCTGCTCTCCATTATAATCCAGCTCGAGCAGCTGTTGCACGTCTATGGGAGTCATGGTCACCTCCCCAAAGCCGACATGTAAAGTATGCGTAGTATCCCACCATCTCTCCCCTAGAGCGCATAAGACCGTTATTTAACGAGGCATATCATCCAGCACAGACACCAACCTCCCAAAACCCACTGATGATACCACCCAACGCACCACAGGTGGAAGATGCTCCCAGACATCCTTAAGCCCTGTTGTCCCACGGGCACGCATGTTCTTTAAAGAGATATCAGCCTGTCAAAAGAAAAAACATCGTCAAAAATTCTAGAAGGAAGGAAAAATCAACAAGAAAAAAGAGAATAATGCCAAAAGTCAGGTTACTTACATAACCGCCAGGGCTCACCACCCTCGAAGAGTGATGATGCGACGGCTACCATAACAAGGTCTGCTCATCCGTAACCAGCTTGAATGCATCAAAGGAATTCTTGCTCCCCAAAGCAAGAGGCGCCCTGTCCCTCTACTACAGGTTCGCTCAGTCATCAATAGTCAACCATTCCCTATGCACTGTAGTGGTCACAAAGGCGGCCATTTCTTAGAGATCCAAATGCTAGAATGATTTGTAGAGGAAAATCGTAGAAAGAGAGAAAGCGAGAGGCTGTGAAAAATGAAGGGAATTCACCCCTTTATATAGGATGCCAAGGGTCATGTCGATCAGCATTGACCCCCCAACCACCGACCGGCACTGCCCCTTTACCTTCTTGAGGCAATCCAAAAGTTCGTGCCACTGCCGAATGGCACCCTCTACACCCTGCCGACCAGCACCCCCTTAAAATTTTGTACAAAAATTCCCAGAAAATACTAAAAAATCCTCAGAAAATTCCTAAAAATCCTCGAAAAGATTTAGAACATTTTTACCAAGAAAATTTTGCATTCCCTTAAGCGAAACCCCTATTTCCCCAGTGGAACTCTCAAAGGCTAAATGAATCTTCTCCTAGAAACATCCCCGAAGAATCTCTAAGGATCGCCCCCATACCCCAAAAGGTCTCCCCGAGTAATACGTCCAATACCTGCACCACCTAATCACTTCCCTAGTGGAGTTTACAACATTAAATTGGCCTTTCCTCCGCAAAGTCTCCAAAAAACACAAGGATTTTCCCAGCCATCGGCTCCCCAGCTCAAAACAACATCAGAAGGTAATTTTCCCCAGTGGAATTCCAAAAAATCATTCCCCTCAGGAAATATCTCCTAAGGACGCTCTAAATTTTCCCCAGCTCATTCACTATTCTCCAGTGGAACCTAAAATCCAATCTTTATCCCTAGCAAAATCCTGATTTTCCCAAAGGAAATGTATACCTCTCTTTAGGTCAGAATTGACCTCGGTCTTGGATCGTCACCTTAGTTAGGTCAGAATTAACCTCGGCCATTAACCATCACCTCTCTTAGGTCAGAATTGACCTCGGTCTTGGATCGTCACCTTAGTTAGGTTAGAATTGACCTCGGTCCTCGATCGTCACCTCTCTTAGGTCAAAATTGACCTCAGTCTTAGATCGTCACCTTATTTAGGTCAGAATTTTCCTCGGTTCTCGATCATCACCTCTCATAGGTCAAAATTGACCTCGGTCCTAGATCATCACCTCTCTTGGGTTAGAATTGACCATGGTCTTATATCGTCACCTTAGGATAGGTCAGAATTGACATCGATCCTCGATCGTCACCTCTCTTAGGTCAGAATTGACCTCGGTCTTGGATCATCACCTAAGCCCACAGAACTGGCTTCAACCCGCATAATCGATCATCCCAACTTAAGCCCATAGAATTGGCTTCGACCCACAGAATTGGCTTCGACCCGCAGAATTGGTCATCTCTGCTTAATCCCGCAGAATTGGTCATATCTACTTAATCCCACAGAATTGGCTTCGACTCGCAGAATCGGTCATCCCAACTTAATCCCGCAGAATTGGATTCAACCCACATAATTGGTCATCTCTACTTAAGCCCGTTGAAATTGGCTTCGACCCATAGAATAGGTCATCTCTACTTAAGCCCGTAGAATTGGCTTTGACCAGCAGAATTGGCTTCGACCCGCAGAATCGATCATCTTTACTTAAGCTCGTAGAATTGGCTTTGACCCGCAGAATTGGTCATCTCAACTTAAACCTGCAGAATTGGCTTCGACCCGCAGAATTGGTCATCTCTACTTAAGCTCGCAGAATTGGCTTTAATCCATAGAATCGGTCACCCTCATCTCTACTTAGGATAAATAGATTGACTTTAGGATTCTTAGGACGCTAGGCCCTTAGGGCATGCGACGTTATTTTAGGAAGATGGTTGGGGGTTGACAATAATAGGTTTGTGGGTTAACTCTAAGTAGGACTTGGTCCCTATAACGAGAAGTATGGGATCTAGAGTTATTCGAAATGTTAGGCCGTTAGTGGTGGTGCCTCTCGTAGATAGAGGTTACGTTGGTAACCTACCTTTTGAGGAGTTTGAAGTATAAGCTGACCTTTTTCTCCTGCACTCGTGTTATTAAGATCGAGAGTGGATTTAACGAACGAGTCTCTATCAGGAACGGGAAGTGTTAATGCCGGAGCATGGACCCATGGTTCATGTGTCTCACACATTTACTAAGTGTCGTCCCCCGCTTGACGAAGAGTTCGTAGCGGTAGTATTTGCCTTGGAGAATAGAGGCACTACTTCCTGGGCAGGAGTTTGGGTCTTTTGATGAACAATAATTTGGAGTACGTAAAGGACTATCAATTGGGTATTCCCTTCCGCTAAGGAAATGTGGATGGGGTAGCCAATGCGCCTAATAGAAAACCCGTCAGAGAGTTTAGTCGTGGCATGGAATGCCAATGGAACGAGTTATCCCGAGGGGATGCTATTGTAAGAGCATTCATGTCCGTGATTGACCCTTTCACCTACAAATGTACAAAGAGTAGTGTGGAACGAGGAACGGGTATATCCATGGACATCTCTATCAAATTTCCGATAATGCAACAGTCATGATCCTAGTTGAGAAAACTATGGATCATTGGATCAATCACTGCTTACTCAATGGAAACGGGTGGAATAAGTACAAAGGTGTACGCCCAGCTCTTCGTAGTGTAGTTATAGAACTGTATGTGGTTCCTAGCAATAGTGGTGAACTGAGAGAGACATTCGTGTCAAGGTACTGGTAGAGTTTCCAGGAAGAAATGGGAACCGTGTGGATATGGGGTATATCCTACCACCCGTAAGTGGATGTGTGGGTTTGATTTAAAGGAAAGATCGGAGTAGTAGTTTTTATGGATCTAAATTCCATACAACAGTTTGGATCATTTCCTACGAGTATGATGCTGGGTGTAGCCTAGTATAGTTGGCGGTGTGCCTTGTCTACTCGTTGGAATGGTGCCAGCGGGCAAAATATTTCTTGGGCTTGGAGTAGTCTGAGAATATCTTTTTCACGATTGGATTAGTTGAACCGTATACTTTTGAGGGCTACGCCAACGCGAATAGGATTTAGTAGTGTTGGGGTTAGCGATTGTAAGATAGAGTAGTTATTCCCTAGTAAGGGTGTAACGTGTTTCAAAAGTAAGGAAATTTGTGTCGAGATGTGTAGATATCTCCTCCCGTAGTAGAAGGGTAGGATCGATAGTTCCTGAGGAACCAATTGGTGCTATGTTATAGCATGATGATGTGGACTGAGATCGAATAGTGATGACCTTAGTCTGTGTCCTATGGGGACGCTGCACTGCTGAGGGGTTTGCTAGTATGATAGCACGGTTTTTGGTATAGTATACCCTTTATATGGTTATGGGTTACGCCTGAATTTTGAGGGAAAAATTCCCCTTTAAGGGGAGGAGTATGTAACAACCCAGGTTTTTGAGCGACTATTTTATACTATTTTGCCTGATGGGCAAATTTTATAAAATAGGGGATGTTGGAGTAAATATTATTTCCTGTGAGACTTAGGAATACTATTTACTATGTTTTATCTATTTACCGTTATGAGAAGGTAAATAGCGTTATATTGTGTATTGCGTCGTTATATGTAAAACGACGGTTATGACCTATATTTAAATTTGGGTAAAATTAATGAAATAAAATGAAATTGGAACATAAAAATAGTTCAGAATTTCCCCGAATGCCAAAATAGGGGGTGCGGTTGTTTTTAGAATAGTCGAGATAGTCGAAATAAGTGCCCAGTTGAAATTTTTGAGATTCAGGCATTTTTAAGGGGTTATGACTCAAATTAGTGGTTATGAGTCATTTTAATGGTGTATTAGCAATTAAAAGTGGGGATTTATGTTTTGAGACCCGTAAAAGTCCCCCACCCCCTTTCTTTTTCTTCATTTTTGCGAGAGAAGCCAAAGGAGAGAGAGAGAGAGGAGAGAGAGTTGGGAGAAAATGGGAGAAAGAGAGAAAATGAAGATTTTGGGTCGGATTCCGTCGCTACCGGAGGTGATCCGAGACTACGAACCTCGAGGCAAGTTTCTTACTTGCTAGATATTGATTTAATGTGATAAATTTGCATGTATAGTTAATTTTGGAGGTTTAAACCATAAATGGGTTTTGGTTGATTTTGGTGTTTAATCCTTAAATCTTGTAAATTGTGTGGTTTAAGGTTATTATATGGGTTTCTTTTGGTGTATCATTGTTGGGGTAATGTTGTTGGTGGAGGGGAATGAAGTAAGTAGAAGATTATGGGATTTAGGGTTCAGTTTTGGCTTTGAAGAAGAAGGGTTTTTCATGGATCTGATAGGCGCGGTCGACCGCGGTCCCAGGACCGGTCGACCGGTCATGCCAAAACTAGCTTACTGCTTTTGTTGGTAGACCAAACCTGAAAGGGCGGTCGACCGCGGTCCCTTGACCGGTCGACCGGTCCCCTGTTTTTCACCTTTAATTTGCCTTAGTTTTCTTTAGCCTCTTTATTTTAAGATAAGAACTTGGGAACCTTCCTTTGGGAAGTAATGAGGAGTCCTAGAGGGTTGTATTAGGTAGACTAATGTCCTAGGTTAAGATAGGATATTTGTGTTTAACCGAGGGCTAGTTTGTATAGGTAAATGTCCGATTGATATAGGAGGTTAACCTAAAGATAAATTAGAAGTTAAAATATTAGTGTTGAGCCTTTTGGGAGACACTCCTTCATAGAGACTCACTTTGTGGGTTTATGAAATTATATGAACTCTTGGAGGCTAGTTTGAGGTTAGTGGCACTTTGGGTCTTAGGTCATTAATAAAATGTGACTTAATAAGAATGAAATGCCCATTCTAAAACTTGGTACTTAATGGCTAAATGAATGACTTTTGAAAATGTAAAATATGATGTTTTCAAAATGGAAAAGTAATGTTTTTCATAAATGTTAAAATATGGATACACACCTCTCTAAATCGCTATTGTTGATGTAAAAAACTAGATTGCTCTAATTTTTCAATCACAGATAAATAAATAAGACAAAGATTTTTAAAGTGGTTCGGCTAGGAATAAAGCCTACGTCCACTGTTATGTTATTGCTGAGTGTTTGTGGAATTCTTGATTACAAGTTCTCTCAAGAAATTCCGGTCCCCTTGAATGAGGATGATACAAGGTATTTATAGCCTTGAGGCTGTACATGAAAGGTTCGATACATTAAATGACATACATATGAAAGGGTAATACATTTAATGCAGAATGCGTTCCAAGAATATAAGCATTCAAGGAATATCTGAACTGTTGATTATCTGGCAATTAATGATACGACCGAGATGCAGCTCGGACCGCCATAGCTGTTCGCTGATCAGGAGTTCCTTGGAACATTAGAGTACCTCGGTGCTATAGAGTTCCTCAATGTGTTAGAGTTCCTCGGTGTGATAGAGTTCCTCGGCGTATTCTCGTTGCTCGGAAAGAAGCATGGTTGGTCGGGAAATGATCTTCCTCGATGCTATTGTGCCACGTAGATTGACACGTGTCTTCGTCTTATTCGTCCACATCAGCATATTAATTTTTGTATCAACAGAAGCCCCCAATGTTTCATATTTTGAACTTTGAAGAGTATGGAACATTCTTTCTCGGTATATGGCGATATTAAATGTCCTTCCCGGGTTTCAGGAACATTGTATTCAAATTTCCTTCTTATTTCGCAGTTTCCGCCTTTTTTATAAGCGCTTCGATATTCGTGCAAATTTTGTCCTCTTAGCCGCCGGAAGTTTAGTAGTTTATTTTTGGTAATCATTTCTTTCGCCGTTTCCCAATGCAAAGTATTTAAACTTCTTTGGTAACCATACCGTCGTCTACGATTTTCATTCTCTGTATTCAAGCTTTCTATTCTCTTCTTCTATTGTGCGTTCATCCTTGTTTCCGTTCGTTGTCAACACATCTCCTTTCTTTCTGTAAGATCTTCTTTCTTTCTTCTGTATCTCTTTTATTCAATATGGTTTATATTGTGGAGTCTATTGAGAAATTCCGTTCTGATTTTTCCATTCCTTCGTGGGTAACTCTAGAGGTTCTTTCTGAGCCTTTAGATTACTTTCGATTGGCTGAGGGACATTGGTTCCCCAGTCTTTTTGTTGCTGAATGCGGTTTTTCCTTTCCACCAAACCCATTATGTCTTGAGTTTTGTCAATATTTTGATCTTGTTCCTGCAAAAATAGCCCCCAATTCATGGAGAATAATTAACGGGGTGCACAAATTAAATCTAACTCATGGGACTCGTATTGGGATCCCTGAAATTATGTTTTGTTATAAATGGGTTGTTCTAGATAATATTTATTATTTAAAAACTAGGTATTTGAATAGGGCTCTTGTAGTTAATCTCCCTGACTCAAATAGGGATTATTTTGAGCATGGGTTGGTCATAAAAAATTGGCAACATGCGCCTTTATCTGGGAATGAAGTATACAACGGTCCCAGATGCCCCCCATACGGCAATGGGATAGGTTTATTTTTCATTTTATTTTACTTATGAAATTATGCTTTCATCATGTTTGACAAAATGTATGACTGATATTCCATTATGTATTTATTTGCAGTTGATAACAAAAGAAAAACTCCAAAAGAGTCAGAAGTGAATATCAAGCATTTGAAACTTATCTGGAATTTGCATAAGACCATTGCTGACGAGCATATTAGATCTGCTTCATATTTACTACAGTATAAGAGTTACACAACCTCTTATACTGCTCGCCCTGTTGAACCAGCTTCAACACCAGAAAGTTCATCTTCAGATTCTCATATCCCCCTATCTCAGAGAATGGGCAAGAAAAGAGCTCCTCCTGCTCTATTTGGTGAAATTTCTTCTGCTGTTGGAGCCCAGAAAGGCAAAATTGATGTCCCAGAGGGGACTAAAAAAGTAGATGTTGGTTCGTCCAAGGTTGCCGAGAAGCCCCCAGTGGCCCCGAGCAAGAAAAATGCTCCTGCTGATGTGATTACAATCTCTCCAACCAAGACTTCTTCCTTGGTTGATGCTGCTGACCCTCCTTTGAAGAGATTGAGGAAATCATCCTCAGTTAATCTTGCTGGAACTGCATCTTCTCTACCCGCTGGTGGTAGTAGTGTTTCAAACATCATTCTTCCGAGTTCTTCCAAGAGCTCAGTTATACCCGAGGTTCTCGGGGTTGATGAAAAAATTCCTAGGGATACACTGACATCCCTAGCTGCTCGTCATCTTTCTTCAGTAAATTTCTCACTCCTTTGGTCTTTCTTTCTTTTTCTTAAATTCTTGTATTTGTGTTGACTTTATTGTTTTTCTTATCTTTCAGCTGGTGAACTGCTTCAATACCATCGTAAAGAAAGATCAAGTTATTAAAGCTTCCAGTTCCTCGTCCGATGTTGATGATGCTTTGTTGGGTTTAGCCCAATCTGTGAAGGAATCTCGCCAACAGTACATCGAGGAGAAAACTGTTTGGGAGAAAAAGTTGGCTATGGCTGAGGCTGATAAGATGAGGATGGCTGAGACCTCCAAGAATTTGGAGGAGAAAATTAAGGGTTTGGAGATTAAACATCAGGAATCTGATGATAAGTTGAAGAAGGCAGAAGAAGAATTATTTACTCTGCGAGATATCAACGTTAAGAAAGAGGAATTGGAGGTGAAGCTTTCCTCGGAGAAGTCGAGGAGAAAAGTTGCAATCAAGAAGCATTTCAGCGTTGGTTGGGAGAAAGGATGGGAGAGAGGGATAGCTGCAATGACATCCCAAGTCCAATATGGGGAGTTGAAATACTTCCATGATGGCTGGGTGGCTGCTCTGCAAGAGCTAAAGGTCCAAAACGATTCTGAACTATTCCACCGGCATCTCCCTGGTCCTCCTCCACCAATTGTGGAAGAAGAAGAAGATGAGCCTGCCTCAGATGAGTCTTCTATGGCTATGGGTGATCAAGTTTCTGCCTCTCAACCCTCTGCCACCGAGGACGTTTCTTCCATGCCTCCTCCTCCCGAGAAGATTCCTACCGATCAAGCTGTTGTTACCACCGAGCAACCGAGCTCCTCGTCCCAGCCTCCCGAGAAAGTCTTGGGAGACAAGGAAAAGGTGTGAAGTTGTTCGGTAGCATTTCTGTATTTCCTTGTAATCGAACAATGTAACTTTTTGATGATCTAATAAACATATCTTTGCTCATCTCTGTTGTTGATAACTTGTTTTTGTTGATTGTTGTCTTTTTCTTGTCATTAGTTTGTTGCTAGAATGGAATTGATCTCTTCTCATGATACCGAGCTGATGCAGCAATGTCATCAATACTATAAGGCTGGTCATACAGACCTTAGTACATCGGAAATTGCTGATATCCTTGGTCATGGTGCTTCAGAGCAGGCTATTGAGGCTTATCGGTACTTGAAATATTTACTCGACCGAGCTGTGGCCAACAATGTCGCTTATTATGACCTGATCGAAGAACTGCATTGTTCCTTAGAGGATCTCCAAGGTCAGCACAATGAATCAATGGCTTTGTTACACAAAGATTATGAAAATTGATACCAACAACTTTCTTCTGAAACAGGCCATAAGAAGATCATCGCTGCATATGATATTAGGGAAAGAACTCTAAAAGGTGAAGTTGAAGCCTGCAGACAAATTGCCGAGATCCTGGAACAAGAAAATAATAATTTGCAGAAACAATTGGCCCAATATGAATCTGCTACTTCATCTTCTACTGCATTAATACCAGTTACTGATGAAGGCTTCTCGTTCTTAGAGGTCGAAAATGCCAAGCTAAGGCAAGAGCTGGAGGACTTAAGAAGATCTGCCATTTCTGGAACTGCTCGGGGACGAGGAAGAGGTTCTCGGGGGCGAGGAAGAGTCCTCAGCCAAAATTTTGAAGAGGCTCGCACTCAGTCTACTCTGGAAACTCAAGCATTCCAGTTGAAAGTAAAAGACCGTGCTCTGACTGAAATGTCCAATAAAAATCTGTCTCTGGAAGATCAGCTGGCATCGACGAAATCTGCCTTGCATAACAAGGATCTCTTTGCCAAAAGCCTTCATGAACAATTGGATAGATTAACCTTCCAATTCCATAAACAGCCAAGGGAATTCTGGATGGCAGGATACAATGAAGCTCTTGTTCATCTGGATGCTCGCATTGAACATGCTAACAATGAAGGTTACAAACAAGGATGGTTAAATGCATTGGGTGTGTTAAAGTTGGAGCAAGGGCATTTTTTATGGGACTATCATGCTCCATCATTATTAGACTTGCCTGTACCACCTTTCAAATTGGATATGGCATGGATCCCAGCTCGTTCCATTCCTCGCAGTCTAATTTCTAAATACCTTGGTGATTATAACCTTCACTCCCAAGTTGAATTATCTCGTCCTGAGCATCTTTTGGATACACCCTCTGTTATGAACGTCAGAATGCTCAGAGATGTTAATTTCATCAATTCTCCCCTTTGCCTAGAAGACCCTCCTGCCGGCGAGGAACCTGTTTCTAAAGCACAGGGCAAAAAACCAATAGAATAGTAATATCCATGTAACAATTTAGTACATTCTTGTAACTTGTAATTTATTCTAGATTTAATGAAAAGATTTTCATTTTCTGTTTGCCAATTTTGTTAGTCTTTTTATCAAACACCTTTATATTTGTACATATGTATCTATGTATCTGTTAAAAAGATAACAATATTATCGTTCAATAAGCAACTTAATAAAAAGTTACAAGTATTAGTAATGTTTCTCGATCACTTAATAAAGTAATGAGTAAAAATGTTCAAATTGTTTCCAACCAACCAAGGTGGGTGAATAATGTTTGTCGACCAATTACAGCTGATGGGTTTTTTATCCCCGACCAGCTATACTTGGTTTAATTATAAAATTGCGTCCGACCAACTAAGATCAATAATTTGTCCTCGCCGACCAACTACAGTTATTGGGTTTTTATCCCCGACCAACTATACTTGGTGTATTTTTTGAACATTTTGTTCTTCAAAGAACTCATTGTAATAATATTACCTCCTGACCAACATAAGTTGTAATATGAGAGTATATTTTTATCTTACCAACCGTAGTTGATCATGCTGGTGTACAGTTTCTGGCTCTTTAAAGCTTTTGGCTCCTTAGAGCATTTTTTGGCTCCTTAGAGCATGTCCTCCTAACCAAAGGAGGTTGGCTACTTATAGCACTTTTGCTCCGTAGAGCTGTCCTCCTAACCAAAGGAGGTTGGCTACTTATAGCACTTTTTCTCCGTAGAGCTGTGGTTGGCTACTTATAGCACTTTTGCTCCGTAGAGCTGTGGTTGGCTACTTATAGCACTTTTGCTCCGTAGAGCTGTGGTTGGCTACTTATAGCACTTTTGCTCCGTAGAGCTGTGGTTGGCTACTTATAGCACTTTTGCTCCGTAGAGCTGAGGTTGGCTACTTATAGCACTTTTTTTCCGTAGAGCTGAGGTTGGCTACTTATAGCACTTTTGCTCCGTAGAGCTGTCCTCCTAACCAAAGGAGGTTGGCTCCTTAGAGCACTTTTGTTGTGTAGTGTATTACACTAGTATTCCCCGAAAAAATTTTAACCAGAAAGAAAATGGCGAAACATCCTCGTTTTATTCATAATGAAAGAAATGCTTTACATTTGACATCATTGATAATACTTGCGCAGGTGTTCAGCATTCCATGCGTTCTTAAATTCCTCTCCTTCTAGAGTTGCTATTCTGTAAGTTCCTGGTCGAACAACCTCTGTAACTCGGTAAGGTCCATGCCAGTTTGCTTCCAGTTTATTCTGCTTCTGAATGACCTTCTTTAGCACATAATCCCCCTCTTTTATATCACATTTCTTTACCCTTTTGTTGTAAAACAGAGCTGTTCGTTGTTGATAAGCAGTATTCCTAATGGCTGCCTCTTCTCTGACTTCCTCGAGCATATCCAAATCCATCCTTCTCATCAAATCACTGATCGGAGAATTGAAATTTAACACCCTGTGTGTTGGTAGGCCCAACTCGGCAGGTATCACAGCCTCACTTCCAAATGCTAGCATATATGGTGATTCTCCTGTTGCTGCTCGGGGAGTTGTTCGGTAAGCCCACAAAACTGACTGTAGCTCATTTATCCAATTTGCTTTAGCCTCACTTAACCTCTTCTTCAACCCATTTAGTAATGTTCTGTTCGTCACCTCAGTCTGTCCATTGCTTTGGGGATGGCCTGGTGCTGAATGAAACTTCAAGACGTTCGACTGATGACAATAGGCAGCAAATTCTTCATTATCAAATTGCGTTCCATGGTCTGTGATGAAAGCGTGGGGGAGACCATATCGATAAATGATATTCTTCCATATGAACTGATACACCTTCTCGTACGTCATATCAATTAGTGGTTCAGCTTCCACCCACTTAGTAAAATAGTCTACTGCCACGACGAGATACTTGAACCTTCCTCGGGTCGTCGGTAGTGGTCCAACCAGATCAATTCCCCACATGGCAAATGGCCAAGGTGACGTTATGGGTGTCAACAATGCCTGTGGAGTTCTTCGGATGGAGGAAAAACGTTGGCATTTGTCACACTTCTTAGCATAGGCTATACAATCAGCCCTCATCGTCGGCCAATAGTATCCCTGTGCCATTACCCTTTGCAAAAGTGTTCGACCTGCTACATGAGCTCCACAAGACCCTTCATGAATTTCTTCAATCAATTCTTTGACTTCTGATGGATGCACACATCTCTGCAAACCCGCCATAATTCCTCGTCTTTACAAAACACCATTAGTTAACACATACCGAGCAACTTTATATTTCAATTTCTTGGTAGCTAGTTTGTCCTCCGGCAATTCTCCTTCTTCAATGTATGCTCTGATAGGATCCATCCAAGATGGTCCTAAATCAAGGGTAATAATCTTCACTGTCAGATCTTCTTCTATGCTCCGACTTTCTAATACTTCAATTGGTATTGTTCTTCGCAGCTCGGTGCGCGTAGCTGACGCTAGTCGGGCCAATGCGTCTGCTCTAGCATTCTCCATTCTCGGTATCCTTACCAATTGAATAGCATCAAATTCTGTTAATAACTCCATCACTTTTGCATGGTACTTCACCATTAACTCTCCCTTCACTGCATATATTCCCATCATTTGGTTCACAATTAATTGAGAATCACTGAAAACAATTACTTGTCGTGCCTCCATAACTTTTGCCAAATGAAAACCTGCTATCATAGCCTCATATTCAGCCTCATTGTTGGAAGCTTTGAATTGGAATCTCAAGGAATACTCCATGTCAATATCGTCTGGAGAGTTTAAAACAATCCCTGCTCCACAACCAGCCGTGCAAGATGATCCATCTACATATAATCTCCATGTATGTAACTCGTCTTCAAATTTCTTATCTGTTAGAGTTCCTCGGTGAAATATCATCTGCTTTCTTTCATCATCCCCGGGTATCCTTCGTTCCTCGTTGGTCATTTGTTCGCGCTCTTCATCCAACCGGAGTTGGTCGGGGTTTGAATATGATGATTTTTCTACATCCACAAGTCCTTTTACCAACCTTGGTTGGTCTGGATCTGTGTCTGTTGATCCTGTATCGTCCACAGGTAAGTCAGCAAGCACCTTTTGCTCCTCGGGGGTATCAGGGTATGTGAACTCTGCTATAAAATCTGCCACGGCTTGCCCCTTCAACGATGATCTGGGTTCATACACAATATCATATTCACCGAGCTCTATTGCCCAGTACATCAATCTTCCTAATTTTTCTGGCTTGTGAAGGGCTTGTCTTAACGGCATGTCGGTATACACAATGATGGTATGGGCCTGGAAATATGGCCTCATTCTTCTACTTGCTTCAATTAATGCCAGTGCCAATTTTTCCAGCTTTGGGTATCTGATTTCCGCACCTCGGAAGGCCTTGCTTGTGTAATAAATTGGCTTCTGGACTCCATTCTCCAATCTGATCAATGCCGAGCTAACTGCATTTTCTGATACTGCCAAATACAAGTACATCGTCTCTCTAGTTATTGGCCTAAACAAC
Organism: Sambucus nigra; assembly: GCA_949130495.1. Classification (NCBI taxonomy): domain Eukaryota; kingdom Viridiplantae; phylum Streptophyta; class Magnoliopsida; order Dipsacales; family Adoxaceae; genus Sambucus; species Sambucus nigra. Next base: position 466,844,786 of record OX422220.1, on the reverse strand, counting down.
AATGGTGGGGCTCCCAAATACTTCTTCAAATCTTGAAAGGCTTTCTCACATTCATCAGTCCACTCAAAGCTTTTTCGCAGTGTTTTGAAGAATGGGAGGCATTTATCAGTTGCTCGGGATACAAATCTGTTGAGTGCTGCAACCCGTCCGGTAAGACTCTGCACTTCTTTCTTCGTCGTCGGAGATCGCAGCCCTAAAAGAGCCTTGATCTTTTCTGGATTTGCCTCAATACCTCGCTGGTTGACGATGTATCCGAGGAACATTCCTTCTCGTACTCCAAAGGTACACTTCGTCGGGTTGAGCTTCATCTGGTATTTATCCAGTTGATCAAAAGTTTGACTCAAGTCAACCAAATGATCTGCAACTTTCTTGCTTTTGGTGAGCATGTCGTCGACATAGACCTCCATATTGCGGCTGATTTGTTCGGTAAAAACCTTGTTCATCAGCCGCTGATATGTTGCACCTGCATTTTTTAAACCAAAAGGCATAACATTATAACAATAAGTTCCCCTTGGGGTAATAAAAGAAGTACTTTCCCTGTCTTCAGGCTTCATTTTGATCTGATTGTAGCCAGAATATGCGTCCATAAAGCTGAGTAGCTCATGTCCCGAGGTAGCATCCACTAGTTGATCAATTCTGGGCAATGGAAAATGATCTTTTGGACATGCCTTGTTGAGATCAGAAGAATCAACACACATTCTCCATTTGTTGTTCTTCTTCTTTAACATCACCACATTTTCCAACCAATCTGGATATTTCACATCTTCAATGAAGTGGGATTTCTGGAGTTTCTCGACTTCCTCTTGTATGGCCTGGTTCTTCTCGGGACTAAACACTCTTCTTCTTTGCTTCACAGGCTTGATCTCCTTATTCACGTTGAGCTCATGACATAAAAAGTTTGGATCTATACCTGGCATGTCTTCATGACTCGAAGCAAAAGTATTCTTCCTATTTCTCAAGAAAGTTATCAAATCTTGTTTTATTGAAATATCCAACGACGATCCTATCTGAGTTACTCGTTCAGGATGCTCGTCGTCCAGGATAACAATTTCTGTAGATTCCACAACCTGCCCTTTTACGAGTTGAGATTCATCCCTAGGGTCAAGAGTTTCAATTTCTGTGCTCTCCTCCACTTGATAAGTAGTAGTCTTTTTCCTTGATTCTTCAAGCTCTTCTTGCTCGGCAGACGAATAATAGCATTCCCGAGCTACTTTTTGATCACCTTTCATAATTCCTACTCCAAAATTCGTTGGAAATTTCAAACATTGATGTACTGTAGATGGAACTGCTTCGAACTTCTTCAATCCAACTCTTCCCATGATGATGTTGTAGGCGGACTGCACATTCTTATCCATCACAAAGAAGCGTATTCTTTCTGTTCGACAAGCAGGCCAAGTTCTAATGAGTATATCCAACTTGATCGTCCCAAGTGGAAAAACTTTATCGCCAGCAAAACCCAGAAGGGGTCTGTGATAAGGTTCCAATTGAGATAATTTTAAATTCAAGCTATCAAAGCATGAATAGTACATGATGTCTGCCGAACTACCATTGTCTACTAACACCCTTGAAATGATCACATCCTTCATCCTCATTTTGATCACCAAAGGATCATCATGAGGGTAAAGAACACCTGCTAGGTCGTTTTTTGAAAAACCAATCACTAGCTTCTCTTTGTTTACCTTCCTCGGACGATCATCCTCGGCCAGGTTTATTCGCTGAATGTATGAACAAGCTTGAGCCTCTCCGAGGTAAGCTTTTCTTTCTGCAGTAAGGTCTCCTCCTCCTGCATCTCTTCCTGTAATAACATTACAATCAAGTGATCCAAAACGTATGGAAAATACCTCTCGTTCAGGTTTCCTTGGTTTCTTGGGAAGATCGGGGTCATCATCTGGATCCTCTTCATGGCCCCTCTTCTTTTTATCCTCTGCACGACGAGGAGATCTAGATCTTTCTCTAGTTCTATCATCATTTTTCCTTTCACCTCTGCGATCTACATACTTTGATAATTTTCCTCTTCGGATGAGTGTTTCAATCTCGTTCTGAAGGGCTATACAATTTTTGGTCATATGGCCATGATCTTTGTGAAACTCGCAATATTTGTCTTTATTCCTCAGGTCGGGATTTGTCTTCAGTTTCTCTGGCCACTTGATTTCCTCGTTATTCCTGATTTCTTCCAAAACATGATTAATACCCATTTTCAATGGAGTATAATTATCATACTTCTTTAGGACTTCCAACTTCATCCTGTTATTCCTGGAATGTTTGTCACCACCATTACCTTTCTGATCTTTCTTCTTAGAGTTGTCGACCTCCACTTTAACTTCTTTATCCATATTCTTCTTCGCAGCCATAGCCTCCTCGGCATTCATGATTTTGGCCGCCTTTGCCATCAACTCTGACATATTTTTAGGTGGATCTTTAGCCAAAGTGTAGTACAGCTTGTTAGGCAGCAAACCACTCATCAGAGCAGTGACTGCTGTCTTTTCTTCATAGTCTATGACTTCCAACTTCTCGTTATTGAAACGAGTTATGTAATCCCTAGTACTTTCACCTGATTTTTGTCTAACACTTAGCAAGTGTGCTACTCGCTTTACCGGCTTTGCACCAAAACAAAAATTGCCAATAAACAATTCGGCTAACTGAACAAAGGTTGAAATCTTACCCCGAGGAAGATTATTGTACCATATCTGTGCAGATCCGGTAAGAGTTCCTGAGAATGCTCTACACCTCATCTCGTCAGGGACAGCGTAGATATCTGCAGCAGCCTGGTATTGTTCTATATGAAGTACGGGATCTGTCTTTCCATCGTACTTGGGGGTCACTACGAGTGCTTTGAATTTTGACGGTGTAGGGAAATCCACAATGGCTTGCACAAAAGGTGTTCCTTGAACAAAAGTTCTCTGTAAGGGGTTCCTTGCCTTAGCCATTTCTCCCAATCTATCTTCCAACCGTTGAATGGAACCTTTCCATGCTTCATTCCCTTCCTCGGGCCGCTTAGTCCGAGCAACTGACTGCTCTGACGTAGCTTCCTGAGATTTATCTCGACGAGTATTTGGTCGCGATTGTGCAGATCCTTCTCTCAAACCTGGTGGTGGTCGAAAACTTCTTGATGGAGCCCTAGGTGGACTCATGTTCCTCCTTGGTCCTAATCGACTGAAAGGAGACACCCTGCTTAATCTTTCCAAAGCGCTAGTTCTCTCCGGATAAAGAGTGATACGTTGATCTGTATCCGTAGCCCATATCGATGAAGTTCGCCCAGGTTGATAAGAAGAATCATTAGACTCCTCATTGCGATATGACCCGGTACGTCTAGATTGCGATTGCCTATGATCACTCCTTTGCCCTGAATAGGTAGGTGCACCGCCCTGAAGAGTTTGAATGAGTTGCCTCATAGATTCTTGCATGGCGGTTTGTCCTTGAGCCAGATTCGTTATAATTCCAGCCAGATCTGGGGATGCAGATGGATTTGGAAGATTTCCAGTATTTCCAACATTTCGATTACTGGATTCTGGATTATCTGCCATTGGTGATAAATGATTTTTATGAAAAAACGATAATAACAGTCGTTTCCCACAGACGGCGCCAATCTGTTGATGTAAAAAACTAGATCGCTCTAATTTTTCAATCACAGATAAATAAATAAGACAAAGATTTTTAAAGTGGTTCGGCTAGGAATAAAGCCTACGTCCACTGTTATGTTATTGCTGAGTGTTTGTGGAATTCTTGATTACAAGTTCTCTCAAGAAATTCCGGTCCCCTTGAATGAGGATGATACAAGGTATTTATAGCCTTGAGGCTGTACATGAAAGGTTCGATACATTAAATGACATACATATGAAAGGGTAATACATTTAATGCAGAATGCGTGCCAAGAATATAAGCATTCAAGGAATATCTGAACTGTTGATTATCTGGCAATTAATGATACGACCGAGATGCAGCTCGGACCGCCATAGCTGTTCGCTGATCAGGAGTTCCTTGGAACATTAGAGTACCTCGGTGCTATAGAGTTCCTCGGTGTGTTAGAGTTCCTCGGTGTGATAGAGCTCCTCGGCGTATTCTCGTTGCTCGAAAAGAAGCATGGTTGGTCGGGAAATGATCTTCCTCGATGCTATTGTGCCACGTAGATTGACACGTGTCTTCGTCTTATTCGTCCACATCAGCATATTAATTTTGGTATCAACAGCTATCATAAGAGAAGTTGCGCGCGTTGTGGTGAAGCCCCCTGGCTAATGCATGCAGGGTGGATATAGTTCCTAGGCCATATGAGCGTTTGTTGTATATTTTTCTGCGATGGTTAGGAGATTCCGGGTGTGGTCTTGACTATCCCGCAGGCATATGGCCACTTCCCGATGTTTCGATAGGATCCCAGGTTGTCTTGATGATAGGACCTAGAAGATGATAGCCATTTAAGGGTGTGCACAGTGGGGAAACCCGGACGAGCGGTCTTAGAACGCGTTATTTTAAAGCAATTCATGATAATGGATTGGCTTTAATTACATTTCCTGGATATAGAAAGGGAAATGGGATATATGGTTTGGCTTCGGTAACATTTCCCGGATGGAAGAAGGGAAATGGAAGCATATGATACAAAAGTATTTTTATGATAATAAAAATGACTTTTGGTTACACTTCCTGGATGGAAGAAGGGATGTGGGATTTTATGAGAAAAGGGATAAAGCATTTTTATGATAATAAAACTTGCTTTAAATTACGTATTTTCCTTGATGGAAGAAAGGAAATAAAATTTGGTAAAGAAAGTTTTGAAATGAGATAAATTGGTAAATAAGATTGACTTGGTAAACATTTGATAAAATGTTGTACCATTTATATATATTCCTAAAGATAGAAATTAGGAATTGTGCCATTAGATGATGGATGGGCTTTATTTTATATTTTCTTTGTGTAGCTGTAGATGTGACCTCCCACTCATATGCACACACATATACATTTATTGATTTTTCGTGCTAAGGATCTAATGGATCTTGACGATCAACCTTGCCTAAGTAGTAGTGTATCGGGGGGGTTCCTTATTTGGATTTTGCTTTGTGAGACACCCCACGCACGAATAGGGCATAGTGTTGAGAATGGGGAGAAGTTTGCCCTTAGTACTTAGGGTTAACTAGAACATATCATGATATTGCGCTAGGTTGCTGCTAGATTGAGAGGTGAGAAATATTACTGTTATCTGCAAGAGAATTACGCACTTAACTGTCATGCATTTTTTTAGTCACATGGTAATCATATCAAACCGGGCCCTGACCCGTATCTATATTTCTTTATTTCTGCATTTTCTTTGCCATTACAGGTGCTCTACCGCATGGACACCCGTATTTACATTTCCATTCCAGTTGTCATGGAGCTACATCATATTGCGGATGTTGTAGGTTACTTGTATTAGACGCTTCTTTCTATTGTACTCTAGTTATGTTCAGTATATTTATTCGGGCGTGTTTTGTCTAAGGTATTGCACTCATTCATTATATTGTAAATATTGAATTGTAATACTCGATGTACTATTTGTATTGGTCTGTTCACCGATAGCTTATTTGGTGATATTCATTATATTGTCATTCCTTATCCATTGATTTTTGATATCCACCCTTTTTACAAATGGGATTGTCTAAGTGTTTTTCTTTTACTTACTAATTTTTTTAAAAATTTGACAGTCTGTTTTCTAAAATGATTAGGGGTTATCTCATACTATTATTTTAGTCGACAGTGATGCTGGGAATGGACCATCTATGATTCCTGTGATTATTAGAGTATTGGGTTGGCCACCTATTATTTTAGTAGGCGGGTTGTCACAGCTTACCACCACGGTTTGTTCCTCGAGAACAAGTTTTGTGTCTCATTCTACTTTTTCTCATCTCATTCTTAAAGGGTATTATGAATTGCATCACCAACTTTTACTTACTAGTGTGCGTGAGTGTTTTCTAACTTACAACTTATAATAGATTTTATATCAAAGAGTTTAAAAGAATTTTTAAATAACCTAATATGCATTATCCAGAACCCTTTGGTCATTTTTAGTAACCGTTAGGTTGTTTCAAGTGGCATTAGAGATTCAGGATTCACTTTATAAAAGTTTTTATTCTACATAGATCCTAAACTCCTCTATAAAATCTATATTTTATACTTTTAAATATATTTTTTAAATATGGAAACTTATACGGTGATGCTGATTTTTCTTCTAGAAAATCCCTTTATGAATGTTTTAAAGAGGCAAAGCTTTATTCACAAGATGACATTAAAAGTGATAATGCTTTTTGCCAAGCAATGGTTGCAACCAAAGTTAAAGATATTTCAGCTTGCACCACATCTTCAGATGCTTGGGACATTTCACTTTCTCCTACCCATTTATCTAGTGTATGCGATGATATGTCTATTTTCGATAGCGATACTAGTTGTGATAATTTAATTGCTTTAACTTCTCATTGTGTATTTATGTTCATGAATATTTTCGACAACTTATCTACTTGTTCTGATGATTCTGATTTAGACGTAGATAAATGTGGGTTAGATATTTTAAAATTATCTCATACCTCTCTTGCTCAATATCACCCTACATTACCTCTTCTATATCTAATATTGATAATATTTTTAATGATGTTTGTGAATCTGAAAATGTAGGCGATTATGTCATTTTAGAAGGGTGCATGAGTATGAATTTTAGAAGGGTGTTGAGTAGTAAATCTTTTTTGAGAACACTATTGAGGACTGCACTGATTTAACCCAAATTAATTCTAGTTTGATGGATAAAAATGACGTTTTAAATATTCAAACCAAGTTAATGTCCGAAGAATCTGAATTTCGTATAGATGAACTTGAAAATGATGTTTCTTTTTTAGTGAAAAGAATTATTATGCTAAAGGAACTTAATCACTCTCTTGAAACAAAAGATAAGGAATTTTTGTTTAAGTTTGATGAATCTCAAGTTGAACTAAAGACTATTTTAGATATGTATGATGAATGCCTAGGAGAACTTAAGATTGCATCAAAAAAGGTTGATGATTTTTGTAATTATCGTTTAATTGTCGAATCCCATAATAAGTATGTTTGTGAATTTTTTCCTTTAAAAGGGATTGGTTTTAAAGGTGAACCATTTGATGAAACTAATTTTGTTAGTTGTAGCGAACAATGTCATGATTCGATTGAAATTAAACTAAGCTATAAACATGATGAATTTGAGGATTGTGATACCACATTTGTTAAGCCGGTATTTGTATGCAGTTTTTACCATAAATCTAGACATCTTGAAAAATTTTGTTTAAAAAAGTTAGTACAAAATAATTATGATTTAGGCGAATTCAAACTGCTAGGAATGTTCAATATGCTAAACCTGAATGTAAGTGTACTTTTTCCTCTAAGAAAGGTCATTTATAAGCATTTTATTTTAAGAAATTAGGATAAAACAAATCTAATTTAGGAAACTTTAGGCAAATTCAAAATGTTGGGAATTTCAAAACTGCTAAGTCTTCTCTTCAATGTGATTTATGTTCTAAAACTGGACATTTAGGCAAATTCTGCTATAAGAGATTATGAAAAAATGAGGCTAATGTAGGTAATTTTAGGAAAACTGAAAATGTGAGAAATTTTAAAACTGTCAAACTTGCTCTTTAATGCGATTTTTATTCTAAAACTGGACATATAGAGAAATTATATTTTAAGAAGTTTATGTAGAACCAGTCTGTTTTAGGTGAAAATAGACATTTTGTTGGAAATAGTTAAACTATTAAATCTATTTTTCATTTTGGTTTTTGTTCTAAAAAGGGTCATTTAGAGCAATTTTGCTATAAAAGATTAAATTTAAATGAAAAAAAAAATCTGTTAATGTAAAACAGCCCACCAAGTCTTGTAATAATGTTAAAATTTGTGATAACAAGACTATTCAGTGTAACTTTTGTTCAAAATCTGTCCATCTAAAATAGTTTTTCTTAAGCGTTTAAATTTGACTATGAAATCTGAAAATGCCAAACTGCATCATATTCCTATTAATTTGAAATTCAATACAAGGATTGTATATTGGTGTAACTTTTGTCTTAAATCGGGTCATTCAGGACGATTTTGTCATATGCGTTTAAGTAAACAACAAAGTAGTGTTAATAATGTGCCCGGGATCCATTTAAAAACTGACTTTGTTGCGAATTGTCCTGAAGTTAAGATTGGTGTTGCCGCGTTTAAGACCACACTTCCTAATGTTAATTCTAAATGGGTTAACAAAGATGAGTTATGATGTAATATGGGTGGTTCACATGTTTCAAACTAATTTTCTTTTAGTTTGTTTGTTTTAGTTTAATTTGTTTGCTAGTACACTTTATCATCATATGTTTGTTGTATTAACTTTATTTGGTAGGATTCTTACCAATCATTTGTCCCTTTGAGACAAACAGGGGGAGAATTTGAGACTCTTTTATTATTGTATTTCACAATTTGTTTGAGCCTTTTTAGGATTTCTTGTTGTTAATTGAGTTGTGTACTCTTCCACTTTTAGGAATCATTGTGGTTAGTTATGTTATATACTCTTCTATTTTCTTGTAGGATTGCATGTGATTAGTTGAGTTATATACTCTTCTATTTTGTTAGGACTCTTATTGTTAGTTGATTCATGTAATCTTTTATTTTTAAGGACTCATGTATATAGTTGAGTTGTGTACTTTGTGTCGTCTTTTATTTTTGAGTCTCAGTCAAGTTTGTCTCAAAATTGGTCAAAGGGGGAGATTGAAAATGTCAGTCTCTTCGTAATGGTTCAATTTTGAGACAATCATTTTTTATATGCTACAACATTTTTTTTATTACAATCTATATTTTATATACCTTAAATCATATTTTCCAATATTGATTTAATATATAAATAATTTTTGATAAATAATAATTTTTGTGTAGTATACAATTTACATTGGATAAAATACAATTTCATTTATATTTTGTATTTTCAGTATTTTTATATTCTCAAATATGAGTTTTGTAGTTTTTTATTGGATAATAATGTTATTAATTTAAACATTAAGTTATTATTTAAATTAATCTTTTAATCCAAAATGATCAAGGGAGCTCATTGTTTTTTGCGCCCTTGGTTTTGAATCAAAATCATTTATGGTTTCGAGATTTGTTGTCTCGAGGACTGCTTGCATGAGATTTGTGTCAAATCTTCCTTCTAGGCTTTAACAACTTTTTCCCCTTCTGTCTCTCTCTTATTAGAGCATCCACAATGGTGGAAGGTATGGACAAAAAAAATGGTAAAGTTACAAATTTGTAGGCGTGCAGTGGGGATTGGTAAGTAACAAAAGAGGAGAGAGGAATGGTAAGGGGTTTGTAAATTTACCGGATGGCTACTGAATCAGTAAAAACTTCTTGCGAACTTCAGAAGTTCGTAAGAATTCCTACGAAGAAAAGAAGTTCGTAGGAAACCCTTTTTACCACAGTGAAAACTCACACCGTTTGGGAGGGATTTCTTTATAAATAGCCCACTTCCTTCTTCCATTTCTTTATCAGACCCTGTATCCTTCTTCCATTTTCTTATTTTCATTATAAATATATTATATTTTTATAAAAAATATGTCTTCTTCTCAACCAATTATTTCTGGTACATCTCGACAACCTAATATGACTCCTTTTGAGGATGAAATATTATGTACTATTTATGCAAAATATATAGCTCGAAGTATTGAAGGAAACTCAATATCATCGGGCACATTTTGGGACACTGTGAAAGATGAGTATAACGTCACGCATGGAATTACAATTACTCGTAGGAGATCCATGCTATCAACACGTTATAATCATATATCGCATCAAATAATGCTATATATTGCAAAGCTTTCTCAACAAAAGAATAATATGGGAAGCGGGATGAACGAATTCCAAGCGGTTACTAATGCACGCGACGCATACCATGCCGAAACCAACAAACATTTTACGTTCGATAACTGCTATCAAATTTTAAAATATTTGCCAAAAATTGACTTGGAAAATACAGCGGGGAACAACGAGAACCCTACACCTGTTCGCGAAGATGATACTCCGGGGGTACGAGACGTACCGGATAGACCCCCAGGTAGAAAGGGTGAGAAATAACGTTCACGTCAACGAGCGCGTTCTGACAGCTTGGATTGCAACACGACAGTACTCAAACATTGCGAAGACTTCAATGCAATGTTTAAAAGCAAGCAAGAGTGGAAGAATGATCGTGCCCTTAAATTTGACTCTCAAATGGATGCGTTCATTCAGATGAAGCGAGCTGATCAACTCACCAAAAAGCAGGATCAACTTGTGCGCCTAGGTCGAGATCAATCGTACATCATGGAGCTGGATATGACCCATATGAATGAAATACAAAAGCAGTTTCATTTTAAAAGGTTCAATGACCTAACAACGATGGTTGTTGCGACCGAAGCTGCGATATCTGAGTTGCAATCGAACTCCGCCGGGTCGTCTGGTCCAAGCGGTTCAATTAATGATTAGTAGTGTTTTTAAATGATGTATTGAACCCTCGTGATTGTAATTCGTTTTTTTTTTCGGTATATGGAGAGTGATTCACTATCCATCTTAATTAATGAAATGCCACCCTTAAATAGATGAAATGTGATTATTGTTTAATAATTTTCCGCTTATATAATATTGTCGATTAAACCATTATTTTATATAAAATAACAGGTATATGATCACTACGACAATCCTACAAATACAAATTGAAAATGGAACAAACATAACATTTAACCACGGTTAAAATAAAAAATACAATAAATTCATCATCCGACCATTTCATCACCGTGGGTGTTCCAAATGTGCTCTACCAAATCATTCCGTAAATGTTGATGTTTAGTTACGTCTCTTATCTTAGCATCCCGTATGAGGTAGTCGTAGAAATTAGTTTGGCCCCTCATAATTACAGGTGTTTCATCATTCTGTTCGTACTCATTTTGCCATGGACAATCTCTGCGTTCATCATCAATAATCATATTATGCATTGTAATGCACGATTTCATAATGGTTGATAGTGACGCCCTATTCCATAATTTACAAGGTTCCCGAACAAAAGCGAATCGAGCTTGTAATACACCAAATGCACGTTCTACATCTTTTCTGCACGCTTCTTGGTACTTGCAAAAAAAATTCTGTTTTTGTGTAATACCATTTTGGTTCCTAAATGTTTTTACTATTGAAGCGTACGGAGGGTAAATGCCATCTCCAAGGTAGTAGCCCATGTCGTAAGAATTTCCGTTAACATTGTAATTACCGGGAGCTGCCGTCCCATTGCGTAATTCTTGAAAGACATTAGATCGGTGCAAGACATTCAAATCATTGCAAGAACCAGGCACACCAAAGAATGATTTCCAAATCCAAAGATCGTAGGAGGCAACCGCTTCAAGGATTATAGTTGGTGACTCTTTACGACCACTATATTGTGCGTGCCATGCTGTTGGACAATTTTTCCAACTCCAATGCATGCAATCTATGCTCCCTAGCATTCCTAGGAAACCTCTATTTGCATTTTGTTCGAGTAACCTTGTAACGTCGCCTTGTGTCGGATTTCTGCCGTACTGGGGATCGAAAATTCGTACAATTGCCTCTGTAAATCTAATAACAGTTTCTAATAGAGTGGTTTCACTCATAGCGTACTGCTCAGACCACACATCATGGGAACCCCTATTAGCTAACAGTCGAATTGCCCCCAACACTTTCTGATGAGAGCTCAAACCTTGACGACCGCAAGCATCATTCTTCTGAACAAAGTAGTTATCATAATGGCAAACAGATTCAAGGATGCGATTGAAAACACTATACCGCATCCTGAATCTCCTTCGGAAAAAATACTCATTGTATACCTTATCTTCCCCAAAATAATCTTCCCATAGTGTTGCATGTCCCCTTTCTCTCCTACGATTCACTCGACGCCTCGTTTCGAGTTCTTTCCCATCGCGAATTATATTTTTTTCAGCACACCACCAAGTAATCTCCATCATAATAATCATTTCCTCGTCTGAATCATCGGATGATCCACCGTCATTAAATTGTGCATATTGTAGCATAAGATTTCGGCCCTCATCGCTAGAACTGGAGGAGTCCATGATATAATATGGTTACAAATTAATTTAGATGTAGATGAAAAATTATACTCTACCTGTATAGTTTTACGATACACAAGTATTTATAAGTTTAGATGTAGACGAGTAAATTATACTCTACCTGTATGATATGTGTCCCTTAACAATTATTATATATATTTTTTATCATTGTAAAATAAATATCTCTGTCCTTTCGTAAAAATTATATTGTATGATATTGGTAAGTGTGCTACTGATTGATATTGGTATGTGTGTTAATTTATAAAGTTACCTTGTAGAGGTTCTTCAGGCAATCAATAAGTAACAATTTAGAAAGTTACCTTGTACAGCTTTATGTGTGGCTTGGTATGTGTGCCTTTATATAGTTTTACTTCTACATTGGATATGTCTGCCTTAACAATTATTATAAAAAAAATTTATCATTATAAAATAAATATCTCTGTCCTTCCGTAAAATTTATACTGTATGATATTGGTAAGTGTGCTCATGATTGATATTGGTATGTGTGTTAATTTAGAAAGTTACCTTGTACAGGTTCTTCAGGCAATCAAATAAGTGACAATTGAAAAAGTTACCTTATACAGCTTTATGTGTGGCTTGGTATGTGTGCCTTTATATAGTTTTACTTCTACATTGGATATGTCTGCCTTAACAATTATTGTAAATATTTTTTACCTCTGACCTTCCATAAAAATAAATATCTCTAACCTTCCGTATTATAAATATCTCTGACCTTCCGTAAAAATTATCATCACATGATATTGGTATGTGTGCCTTTAAAATTATTGGTATGTATGCCTTTAAAATTACCTATAAATATTTTAGAAGGATTGCAATAATTATTTATCTACCATTATCTTATATTTCAAAAATGGCTTCATCTCCCTACTATTCATCCATTTACAATGGCTCTTACACAGATATTGTTGGTAACGATTGGTATGGGAAAAAATAATTTTCTAAACATATCCAATTGATACTTCTCGACGTTTTCTCAATGACTTTGGTCATATATTCATAATCTCTCCCAATTCGGAACCTGAAGACGGAGTTGTGTATCCGTGGGAACACCTCACATGGCCAGATAAATATAATGAAAGGTGTGACCTGGAGGTGCTTTGCCATTACCATCACATATCCGTGCCAAAAAATCGGGCTGCCGCACTTTGGCCAATATCGTATCCCGAAGAAGCGGATATGTTTTGTCTTGATTTATTGGAGGAAGAGATATGGCAGATGGAGAGGCGCCTACAACGTTATCACAAAGCACAACGCACGATGCTATCAGGTCGTCACATTCAAGAACAATTAATTAACATATATAACGACTCTACGTTGGCATCAGATAACGATATTTCAGATTACACGAATTCCGGTTATGATTACTTTTCGGAATGCATATATGAAAATGATGGGGCAGAGTACGAACCAAATATATCAAACTACAACGAAGAATATGTTGATTCAGATATGCAACGATCTTACTTACCTAAATGTTTAGTGCGCAATGGGAAACCATATTGTTGTACTTCTACTAGGTTCGACCTAAGCGTTGGAACACATACTCCTTTTAATCATTTTGATCGTGTATTATTGTTTTTACTACTTAAGTCAATAATAAAAAATGATATCAGAGCAATCGCAATAAATAGGAGACATCAAAACATTTATCATCACAATTACATTAAGACAACAATAAGAAAATTTATTCTTAATATTTTTCAATTGTACATTATACATCACTGGCGCCCCGGGCCGAACTCAAAATCAGCACCTAAATCTGCATGTGAACCCGTGTAAGGGTCAGACCCAAATAAATTACCCCAACCTTGTTGGGCCTCATATGACGGGATCGGGTCAGAGGGTGGGGCTGGTCTGTAAACGCTCGGACGACTAGAACTAGTACCACCCTACTCAAACCCTCGACTAGGCATAGTAAAACGTGCTAGTTTACGCTCCAACTCATCAATGCGATCATCACGTGCTTTGAGTTGATCCTCTCGCTGACGTGTCTCGTGTAATATTAAATGGCGTAGACCTCGAATGTTATCTGCTGCCTCGACGTAGGATTGACGCCATTCTAACTGCGTCAAAGATTGAGCTGGAGGTGCGTTGGTTGAAAACTCAGGTCTCGGCACATCTATAGTATATGAAGCCCCCTCCGGTAGGCCTACGTCAACCGTCCAATTCTGCCTCGGTGGTTGGATGTGCATAGAACCACCCACAGAGAACTGTGTCTCATACACATGCGGATCATTTGTCGGTGCTGGTGCTTGCGGGATTCGCAACGTCGAAGGTTCCACTGAACCAACTCCAATCAAATCTACATTAACATATCTGGCAATCGGCGGTAGTATTGGCCCGAGTGCTACTGCCTTCCAATATGCATTATACTCTTCTTGTGACACATCTTTTACGTATTGATTTGCGATAGGCCAATTTTGGGCGCCAGCTGCTTGGAAATCATTTTTTGAGGCACAACACAAACCTGATGGTGGGTTGTCTGCGATACATATCCTCCCAGTCAATTGCCGGATGGCCCGATCACCCAAGTACCAAAAACCCTTAAATAGGGGATCCCAAAAAATAATCCGTAACCCCGATATCTCTCGAGCATATAAAATGACATCAGAGTCACGGTAGGCAGAAGTCTCGTATGGCTGCCATATAATGGACTCGGGTGACCGCATCTCAAGCTGATGTTGACTGCTTGAGATGTTAAATCGCTGTGCTCCCTTTACTTTCTTTCTATTCACCCTCGACCAACGAAAAATGCGGGGCCACACATCAATAGACGGATCAACGAGAATAGGACATGCCGTGGCCATGTACTCGTGATGTAAATACTGCAAAATTTGTCAATAAATTTAATTCATTAGAATAAGTTGACATATATTGTAATGAAACATAGATTTCATTAAATAAGATGAAACAAAAATATACCTCGAGTATTTGCCACATGCATTCAACGCTAGTCAACGATCGTCGACTGGCTTTGTCCAAAGATCATAAAATACGGTCATAAATAGCCGAACCTCAGTCGTATGTGCCGATGGCAGGAATATCCTCCAGATAATGTAAATTGCCGAGGTCGGAAGTGGAGTGAGCATTTGGAAAAAATACACTCCCCAATACATAAAACCAAAATGCCCGAGCTATGATTGGAGACATATAATCCGGTAAAGGGTCAACCTTGACAAAATTTTCTATGTATTTTTTAAGGTCAGAAACTGGAATTCCCGCACCAGTAAATCTCTGTATATGAATTTCTGGGAAAAATTCATTTATGGTATTAACAAAATTTGTATATTGTTCAATTCGTAGATTTTCAATCCATCGTCCTTGTCCAATTGGAATGCCTGCACGAAGGTTAAAATTTTGTCATATATTTAAATAACTATGAATATGAAAACCATAATAAATATTTCAAACAATCATTTATGAATTTAAGTACAACTATTTATTTTCACATATTGAAACATTAAGTGAATATGAATAATTATTTTTATATATTGACATAATCGGAATGCGAATACATTTTTCAATTTATTTGTCGTATATTGAAATAATTATGAATATAATTACCTAAAAATATATTTCAAACATTTAATTATGACTTTAAGTACAACATATTATTTTCACATTTTGAAATGATTATGATGCCGGTACACGAAGGTTAAAATTTTGTCATATATTTAAATAACTATGAATATGAAAACCATAATAAATATTTCAAACAATCATTTATGAATTTAAGTACAACTATTTATTTTCACATATTAAAACATTAAGTGAATATGAATAATTATTTTCATATATTGACATAATCGGAATGCGGGTACATTTTTCAATTTATTTGTCGTATATTGAAATAATTATGAATATAATTACCTAAAAATATATTTCAAACATTTAATTATGAATTTAAGTACAACATATTATTTTCACATTTTGAAACGATTATGATGCCGGTACACGAAGGTTAAAATTTTGTCATATATTTAAATAACTATGAATATGAAAACCATAATATATATTTCAAACAATCATTTATGAATTTAAGTACAACTATTTATTTTCACATATTGAAACATTAAGTGAATATGAATAATTATTTTCATATATTGACATAATCGGAATGCGGGTACATTTTTCAATTTATTTGTCGTATATTGAAATAATTATGAATATAATTACCTAAAAAATATATTTCAAACATTTAATTATGAATTTAAGTACAACATATTATTTTCACATTTTGAAACGATTATGATGCCGGTACACGAAGGTTAAAATTTTGTCATATATTTAAATAACTATGAATATGAAAACCATAATATATATTTCAAACAATCATTTATGAATTTAAGTAGAACTATTTATTTTCACATATTGAAACATTAAGTGAATATGAATAATTATTTTCATATATTGACATAGTTGGAATGCGGGTACATTTTTCAATTTATTTGTCGTATATTGAAATAATTATGAATATAATTACCTAAAAATATATTTCAAACATTTAATTATGAATTTAAGTACAACATATTATTTTCACATTTTGAAACGATTATGATGACGGTACACGAAGGTTAAAATTTTGTCATATATTTAAATAACTATGAATATGAAAACCATAATATATATTTCAAACAATCATTTATGAATTTAAGTACAACTATTTATTTTCACATATTGAAACATTAAGTGAATATGAATAATTATTTTCATATATTGACATAATCGGAATGCGGGTACATTTTTCAATTTATTTATCGTATATTGAAATAATTATGAATATAATTACCTAAAAATATATTTCAAACATTTAATTAGGACTTTAAGTACAACATATTATTTTCACATTTTGAAACGATTATGATGCCGGTACACGAAGGTTAAAATTTTGTCATATATTTAAATAACTATGAATATGAAAACCATAATATATATTTCAAACAATAATTTATGAATTTAAGTACAACTATTTATTTTCACATATTGAAACATTAAGTGAATATGAATAATTATTTTCATATATTGACATAATCGGAATGCGGGTACATTTTTCAATTTATTTGTCGTATATTGAAATAATTATGAATATAATTACCTAAAAATATATTTCAAACATTTAATTATGAATTTAAGTACAACATATTATTTTCACATTTTTATACAATTATGAATATAAGTAGAAATCGAAATAAGCCATGAGTTATTACCGGAAAGCATTGTGAAGTCCAGCGGAGTGAACGCAAGCTCGACATATGGTAGCTGGAAGGTATGCGTCGTGTCCCACCAACGTTCGATCATCGCCGTCACAATACATTGATCGGAATTGGGCATCACCACAGAAAGGAAATTCGACATAAAACCGACACTGTCGATAATTGTTTTGATATCGGGTTTTCTCTCTTGAATCAATTTGTACAATTTCATTGGCCCCGCCCAATTCCCCCGAAATTCGAATTTGTTTCCGTTTATTATCGGAGTTTCGCCGTCCGACGCGTGTGATTTTCCGTCGTAAATACGAGTATAGTTGTCAATTGCGGGATTCGACGGTTGAGTCGACGCGAAAGAATCGGGAATTATCGTTGAAGTCGACCCGTGTTTTTTCGATTTCTCGATATTAATATATTTCTTCCATTTTCTACCTAATTCCATCTTGTTGACAAGATCTGATTTGGAGGATTTTCTAGATTGGGACTGATTTGAAATTATATTTGGGAATAAATGGAATGATTTTTGAGAGTATATGAAATATTTGGACCGAATTATATGAGATTGGTACAAATAAATATTGAGTAAATGAAGAAAACAAAATGGAAAAGAAAATGGAGGAAGATGAAAATGGAGAGGAAGCAGAAGACAAATGGAAGAAGAAAGGAGAAGCTCGAATAAATAAGCAGTTTAGGAATAATGGAGAATAATGAAGAAGGAAGAAGAAGTCTGGTGAATATATAAACGGCTGAATGTTACCGTTTGAATTCGACCGTTAAGTTCTTACGAACTTCTATAGTTCGTAACAACTTCCTACGAACTTCATTTGTTCGTAAGAAGTTGTTACGGACTATAGAAGTTCGTAAGAACTCCACCACTATTTGCTGCCCATTTGGGCGATAGGTAGCACTTACACACGCGCCTCAAACGCTCTTAAATTTACCTTTCGCTCACTTCCACCGGTACGGATGCTCTTATGCTTGAGTCCTTGGCTGATGATTATCGAGGCTTTATACTTGTCAGTGAGTTTGAAAAAAGTGTTAAGGCTTTCATTTTTTTATTGTGCTCCTCTCTCTAAAGCTACCAAACATTTTCCTCTTTATCCCTAAACTTTCCAACGAGATTCATATGTGTCTTGAGAGATTTCTTCTCTTTTCTCCTATACCCTATTTCACATTTTAAGAAGGGGCTGAACATTTGGGTTTTACTGTTTGAGATTTGAGGAACCTGTTTTGAGTCAGTTTGGTGTTGAATCATTTTTGTTTTTTTTTGGGCTCAAACTGTTTTGGATCGATCACTGTTGTGTGTTCGGATCTCCGGTTGGGAAGGTGTTTTTCGGTGGAGGTTTGGGCCCGACATTTTTTTCTGTCCGACGCGTTTTTTCGCTGAGCATGGATCTCAGGTTGGCTGATTCGATTGGGTGATTTTCGATGTGAGATTTCAGGTGTGCAATTTCGAGTGCTGACCACTTTGTGGTGTGTCATTTCCTCTTTCCAGTTGTACTGATTCTCCTGTTTGTTTATTTTTCTTTGAAGAATTTTTTGAGGTAACATGTATTTTCTTTACCCTCTCTCTCTCTCTCTCTCTCTCTCTCTCTCTTTATATATATATATATATATATATATATATACTGATATACATATATTTTAATACATATATATTGTTTGTTGGTTTAAGTTTTTGATTCATAGAATTTTGTTAAAAAGATGCCTTATTTTTTTTATAGATTAAAACATTGATTCTTTAAATCTCATTAAGACATGCTTACCTTATTTGGTGTTTAAGTTTTTAGATCCTTGCATGTTTGGACATATCAATACGTTTAGTTTGGTGTATAGAGTATAAATTGGTAAAGCTTTTAAATCTTTCTTGATTGGACAGAGATCTAGACCATCATTAATTGTTTTAAGATTAGTTCGTACGTTGTTGTTTCTAACAGATCTGTTCGATCTACATTTTGTTTGTGTTTGATCTCATTTTTTTTTTGCTTAGTTCATTAAACATAAACGGCTCTGTTTGTTTGGATCTTCCAAACAATTTTTTATTTTAGATCTAAATTTTTTAACCCTGCTTGTCTTGAGATATTTAAATCTGGACTAAGATTTCTTTTGGACCATTTAGAATTTAGTCTATTTTTTTAATGTGTTGTTGAGAGTTTATTTACACCCATTTAAGGGGGTGTGCACTTGTTATCTATTCCTAACAATTTGGGTAAAGCTGTTTTGTGTCGCACAAGTTTTTTATTAAAATATTCTTATTTTAAATCTGATTTAATTTAATTTATTTGGGATTAAAGATAATCTGATTTTTGCCTATAACTAGTTATATCCTCTAAGTTGAACCTTTGTGTGTTCACTTTATTTAGTTGGGTGTAATTAGTGTGTGCACTTGAAATAAGATCTTTAGTTATTTAAATTTTAGTTTAGTAAAACCCATCCTATTTTAGTGAGTCGAGTGCTACACTTTTTATCTCGTACTCAATTTAACTTGGATTGAATCAATTGACTCATACACTTTTTATTGCCTAAGTTTAATACTTTTTGTTGTATTCTTTTATACTTAGGTGGTTGTTGATACCGATAAGATACCCTGCCATTTTAGTGGCGTCAACAGTGGTGTTTGTGTGTGTATGAGTTATTGATCCAAACCTAGTTATAGTATTGGTTTGAACTAAAATTTGGAATTAAATCAGTGTGATTATTTTTGTCTTGCACAATTTTGCTATTTGGACTTAACTAAAATATTTGTAACTTTCTTGTGTTGACTTTAATTATGTCCTAATTTGTATGAGCTAAGTGCTACACATATTTATTTTTTGCTCATTTTACTTAGACTTGATATTTTAACATAACATCTCTTCAAATTGATTCATGTCCTATTTAGTGTTAGGTTATATTTTTATTTAGTTGCGCAACACAATTGTTGGAATTTTATTTCCTATTTTATTGGTGGTCATTTTTTCCAACTAAATTATTTTTGAATTAATCTTTACTTGAGTATTAAATATTAAGGAAGACCTTGTTTGTGTCTTGTGACTTAATATTTAATCATTCTTTTAGTACTGATTAATTTAATATCGTCTTATTATATTTTTTTATGCATATCTTCACGGGGTCTCGAGTTTGAGTGTGTAGTTGTGTGTGTGTGCTTTCACTGCCTTGGTTGTTTAGTAAGATTCACTATTGTGGGATTGTTTAGTTTGTGCCTGGGTGTACTAGTTTTGTATTGGCCAAACTATTTCATTTACACTGGTGTTGCTGAATTCTTTATTTAAACATTGGTATTATTGTTGAGTGTGTGTTTATGAGTGAGTGATAGCCACTATTACCTGGGTATTATTGGGTTGATCGATTTTAAGTCAAGTTGGGTTGTTTTAGACTAGGATGGTTATACGGGTGTGTATATGCTTAGTTTAATTCATTATGTACTTGGGGACTATAATTTGTAACTTGTAATTGGTGATAGTGGAATTGGGTGAATGAGTTGTCCTGTGACTAGGGACATGGGATTTACCACCACAATGATTCCTCGAGAACAAATTTTGTGTCTCATTCTACTTTCCTCATCTCATTCTTAAAGGGAATTACTTCTATATCCAGCATCACCAACTTTTACTTACTAGTGTACGTGAGTGTTTTCTATCTTACAACTTATAATATATTTTATATCAAAGAGTTTTTAAATAACCTAATACACATTAGTGAGTACCCTTGGTCCTTTCTAATAATCGTCAGGTCATTTCATGCAAGTCTATCTCCTCCAATTGAATGTGCTAATAAGCCCTCTTTCTTATTTCTCTTCAGTGATGACACGTGGAACACATCGTGAATCCTCTATAAGTTCTCTGGTAAGCCAAGCCTATAAGTAAATGATTCCACCCTCTTAATAATTGAAAAAGGATCCACATAACTCGGTGCTAACTTCCCTTCCTTTATGAACCTCTTGATTCCTTTCATAGGAGACACCATCACCAATACCTAGTCACCCTTTCTATCTACTCCTCGGTCTCTGGGTGATAGGCCTTGATCAAAATGCAACTTCATCCCAATTGTCTCATCATAATCTAAAACAACGTTGGGGTTCACTATGTACCGGCGCATTTCCTTTCTTCCATCATACATTGAGCACATTGCCCGATAAAGTAAATTTCCCCAAATTGTCCATAATATCCATCATGGTCAACAATTTCCACAGCTCAAAGGAAGTTTTGGCCCTTACTCGATGATATTAATCCATACAGGCTCCACCAATCTTCCTACTCATCCCATCATTGGAATTTTTAAGTCTTGCAAAATTTTTGGTCAATTGTCTTGAACTAACCCCTTCTCATACATATTACTCCCCTGTCTCGGGGTATGCCAAAAAGAAAACTGTGATGCATGCGTCTGCTCCACAATTTCGCCATTTACAGGTCTTCATCATTTAGTAATCATCCTCCCATTTATGTGTAAGGCATATATAGAACTTGCCTGAGCGCGACTCCACTCAAAATACCAAAACTTTTGGATCCTCCCTTAGCTAGAGAAGTCCCTCATTTGTATCTTCAGAGTCTTACAACCCTTCTTAGTTGTGATGGCTCTCCTTATCGTACATAATTGAACTACCTCATTCCTCAAATGAAGTTCTGTCCATCTTACTTTCACAACTCTACTTCTAATTGCCTCTCAGGCATACGATTAAGAACATTCATTATTTGGTCCTCTTATCACGATAGGTTATAAAAATCGAAATACCCAGGGCACCCATATACTCTATATCCCATGCATAACTACACAATTATACCAAACGTAACATATTTATGTCGAACTTGGCATTACTTACTTGGCGTGACTATACAGTTTGGGTATACTCAATTAACCTACTAATCGCAACTTAATTAGTCGCAATATTACCAAATCGATCCACTAGTGGTGCAAACGTTCCACAATGCTTCCTATATAACACTACCCGACTCCATTGGGCTTAAATCATAAGTTAACTCTAAACTCATAGTTTTATTCGCATACACGTGCAATAACTAATGTACTAAGTCCATGCCCTAATGATCACATATCTCCCAATTCTTAATGCCCACTAAGGTTCATGCGTGGGATGTATCGTAACCAAAATCCAAACAAAGAACCCTCTCGATACACTAATACCTAGCATTGTCGGTTATTGAGATTCGTAGTCCCAAAGCACATAACCAGGACACCAAAAATCATGTCCCCCAATATATAAGTCAATTCATCCACTCCCACGCCAATCAAGGAGTCATACAATAAAGCGTTCTCACTAGCACTAAGTCCTTAGCGCTAAATTAATAACGAGCTAAGTCTCACCACTCGAAGGTAATCCCGATATACCCTAAATCACATCAGTAAAAGTCCGTACGCACCGGGATCAAATATGACAAGACAAATATACTCTTTGTGGTCTCTTATAAAATATAATATATGTACATGATCGACAATCTTTCAGGTGAAACCTGGGAAAAAATTACACATCCTTCCCTGAAACAACGAACACGCTAGCCTTACTGTAATCGCCCACTATCGTTCAACCATCTCTAACTAGCCATACCCAGGATAACAATATTCTCTACCCTCATAACTCTCAAAATGAGCAAAACTAACACACAATATAAACATCCTCTTAGTGTCCCCACCCGCTCCCTTGTAGGTGGCACTAAAGAGCTCCATTGCCCAACGGTAACTATTTGGATAATAATAAGGTTGATATTGCCAACACACCCACTAAACCCGACTCACCTCTGAATTAGTATTAAAAACATACATATTTGATGCGCCCATATCACTCGAAGCTTATCCCATACTCATAAGGTTAAAAATAAAAAAATACCTTTAATTGCTAATTACCTTGCCTGATTAAAGGGTTACTGAACGTGATTCTCACATCGGAACTGACCCAACAATTTTTGTAATGGTTGTACCTATAGGATACCATGTTGTAGTTGCCCCTGCCTCTCATTGGGTAGTCTTTCATACTATGGCTATCTTCACACAAGTGAAATATCGACCAGAAAAATCTCCCTGCATCTGGCCTTGTCGAAATCCTCATTCACTCGGTCGGAATTCCATTGATCTGAATCTCTTAAACGAGTCCCTCTCTTAGTTATTCTCCAAGGTGGTGCCTCACTAGCATAAATTACATTCATTCTTACTCTATTGAATAGACTCCCAAATATCTTAGCTCCTTTCACATGGAAGCATTGATATTGCCCTTGCAAAAGTACGACATTACCATATTTCGTCCAAGCCAAATTTCCGCCTCAATAATGGCGTATCCTACCCAGAGTCCATCATACCACCTCATCGGGTACGAAGTTCGCAAAAAAGAAAATTCTCCTTCATGTTCGACCACTGTTCGGCCCTCCTGCAATAAGTACTGAAATTTCCTTCACATCTTTGTTCAAACAGCTGATGAAAGGATTTATGATCAAACCGCAATCCAAAGTCCTCGGTATTCATAGTATCTCTCCTAAAATGTGGTGACTGATTCTCATCACTACAAAGTCGCTCCTATGAGATAAAATTTTTGCTAAAATTTAAATCCTAAATGTCACTTCACTCCACCATAACCTTTGGATGATCTCCTTCCATTGTCTAATCACGTTTTTGCTCTTTCCCCGAACTCTTGTGGATGGCCCTTCAGAAAGGCCCCTCTGACTCTCTCCCTTACCGACTGCAGTGGGTGAGTCTAAATTTGTGACATCGTCTACTATGGCAGTACTTGGAGAAACTACTATCCCTTAAAGGTTATCACAACGTCAACTGGCTGAAAATAAAATAGTTGTGGATTCTACCGCGGTCACCGTTCCCAGAATACTCCATGGCTTTGACTAAGCCTCTCTTCATGTATTCCTCATAATGGCCTTCCTGATCGTCCTATATGTTTCGGTATACGAAACCCAACCAAACTCGTATATGATTTGCGTCAACTATACTCAATAGTAGGAAAACATAAGTCAAATTATGAATTGACAATCCTAAGCGCAAGGCTCTATATAAAAGAAAACCAACGCTAAAAACATAATAAGCCTCACAGATCCTATAGGACACTAGAACTTAATGCTTTGACACTTCGCCTATTTTAATCACGGGTGATCAGTCCTTTAATAAAATAAACAAAAATATCACTTGGTTCATTCTTAGCATCACTGACGAAACTTTTTTAACTACTAACTACCTATGTTAAATTAAGTCGGTGGCGAATTTTATCTTTCATTAATCATAAATTAATATGCGAAAATAAAAATAATATAAACCATCCACACAATAATAGAAGTATGAAACATCGTACGATGATATAGATAAATAATAAATGCCGAATAAACCATCGGCTCCAAATCCAACATCCAAATTATAAGTTTAACTGAAATAAAATGAATCTAAATACAGAGCCTGATACTTACATAAATAAATCTGAATAAATGTCTAAACTGAATGGGAAATATGCCCAACTGAAATAATTGAAATTGAATCGTAAAATAGAAATGAAATAACTGAAGTGTCTACTCAAGTCCTGCATACCTCCATAACTATTGCATTTACGCATCCCTGAAATGAATCATCATATCTGGCATCCCTGTGACTGGACACCTAAAATTTTTTAAAAAAATATTTGATATGGGTCAGAGCCCAAATTATTTGAAAAATATTTATCAAGTATCTCTTGAGTTCCTCACCTCTCAAATATAGTGTACACATAACGTCTCCTATTTTACCCACCTAGTTATGCTACCCAACCTAACTAGTACCAAAGCATCTATTAACAACTTACCATAAAACCATAATAAATATTTATCGAATATTATATTTGAACCATTAATTAAGTTTCTCTTATTTAAGCCACTTTAGATACACACTATCTATATCTTCTACTACCACACCTAAGTAGAATAAATCACACACACACACACACACACACACATATATATATATATATATATATATATATATATATACACACTATCCATATATACAATTACAACATTCAGGGACTAAGAACTGCGAATGCTTGCACACTCTACTATCAAGTCCATGTACCTCTCGTACTTAATCAAGGACTATCGGTTTGAAATGGCGCCTCGAACCATAAATCAAATAACACACAATGGAGGTGAACATAGTTCTAAGACTTTGGGCTATGCACATACCTAACTTACACAAATGATCTTCCAATCCCACAATTGTAAAGTTAAATAGTGAGCCTCCCTAAGTTCTATAATCTGGGGCACACGTCCAGATGTCTCTGGCATTGCCAAGGTAGGATCGTCCACTACGCGGAACCTCTCGTGATAGCAGTAAGTGTAGGTGTGCTTCACACATATAAGAAGCATATATAACAGGCATTCACACAACCCATGTACATTCATATAATACATTCCATATTTATCTCAATTAATCAACATACTACTATTTATGAATATCACTCGATATTCAAAGAGTTGTAATCCTCTCTTTTATAATTTCAGTAGTTAATATCACTTCATTCTACTAGTCAAAATCTTGGGTTCAACTCAATTCTCTACGTATCCCCATTTGATTCCCGTACACTAATACGTCCAATAATTTCGAAAGGTTATAGTCATTTTGAGTCCCCAACCACCCCTATATCTCAATTGTATACTAATGGAATTCCATTATTTTTCCATAATCTCAAACTACTCAAGTTATTGTTCCAATAATTTATTTCAAGTTTTACACCTAAACTAACAAATTTGACACCTTCTAAGCAACTGAATCGGGTCGTATATTTTATGGTTGATTAAACCCCCTGTGGTAAGATTGCAATTTCTCCCTCTACAAAACTCCAAATGACCTCATTCAAAGCTCATTGCAAAGCTAATACCTAAACCTTTCAGAAATCTATGGCACGCAATCTAATTCTAACTACAATTAAAATGGCATCCGTTTGAGGTAATGTCAAAAAGTTTGGCAGATTGTCATCTTATGTTTATCAATTAAACCCTAAGTTATTCAAGATTCATATTCTTCAACTAAGAACCCAACAAGATTCCATCTTTATGTGTCTTAAAACTCAAATTTTGAAATATAATCCCAAGAGGTTAGATTCTAATATGATTTCTAATTAAAATAATAATACACCCGAGTACTCTATTTTGCTTATTTCGACCCATTCAAAATCAATCGTGACCTCAAAATCGCCATCCGAGTCACTCTACATAAATTTCTCATCTTGACCTTAACATAGCCTACACACGACTCCTGATTAAGATATAGCATAGTCCCATCGATATCACTCGCCACGACGTATAATAATTATCACTTGCTATTTACTACACACTTAGTAAATTTATTCCATAAATATTAATCATAATCTCTCTCTCGATCAATATTTAATGAACACACAATATTTTATTTAATTAAATTACTTAACACATGTAATTAAAAATACCCTAATTAATTAAATTCTAATTTCTAAAAAATACGGGTTGTTATAAGGACATGAAGTGTGAAAAGTATAAAATTCCCTTGAAGTTACCTTGGACGACAAAACTTCCCCAAATTACAACCATTTGATCCGTTAAGTAATCCAATACCTACAAAAGCTCACATAAACCATGCAAAAGCATATATATATATATATATATATATATATATATATATATATATATATATATATTGAAAATCAAGATTATACAGTATATGAGCATAAATACAGGAATTAACAGAGATAAAAGTGCAAGTATGCATAGATAACGGGTGCTAATATGCAATATTCGTGACTTATTTGTAATACCCCGTATTTTAATGCTATATTAATTTGGGGATTTATTAAATTTAATGTGAGTTAATTATTTAATAAAAATCCAAAAATTAATTATGTTATAATTATTAACGTGACGAGAGTTAGTAATTATGGAAAATTTGTTGAATATTACTAATGAGCAAAGCAATATGTAATATTGGTTATATTGAATGTCATGAGTGAGTTAAATGACAATTTCGGAAATTTAAGTCGGGACGTGCTCGTGTCGCGTCGGGACTAAATTTTGATAAATAAAAAGTGAATATTTTATAAGTTGTCCGTATGGTCATTTTGAGTGCGCCAACGCATCCAGAAGGGTCGAGATAGTCAGAAAAGTGTACCCGGGGGTTTAGTTTGGGTCTCGGGGTGTTTTTAGGCCTAATTAGTACCCCGGGAGGGAATTTTGGTCATTTCACATTTATGGGTAATTAAACCCACGAAAATCAGTAATCTATATCATCCATTTAGGTTAGTCAGCTAGGGTTAGAAATCACAAACACAAGAACGGCCATAGGAGAGGGAAGAAGAAAGCTTCCAAGGCAATCCAAGGCCCCAAAAGTCATCCATTTCCACCGCCACCACCCCCAACGCGTAGATCGCGCAACGGGCTACGCAACCACACCAAAATCGTCTGCAAATCAGAACACTAAAAATCCCAAGCAAGTGTTTATCTTGCTTATTTCGTTGATGCATCTTTCATATTAGTGTAGGAATGATTAGGATGAGTTTTATGGAAGAAAACCTAAGATTTGAGATAGGAATCGCATGTAGTTATGGTTTAAATGATAATTCTGGAAACCCTTGCCATGTATAGGAATTTACCCATGAAATTATGATGTTTATAAGAAGAAAATTCTGGAAAAACAGATTGGAACCATGATTTAGAGATTTCTAGGGTTCTTGAATATTTAAATGAATTATAACATGATTAATCCATGTTTAGTGACGTAAATTGACATGCTTTACGTAGGAAATGTATGATATCATGTTAGGATGTTAGTAGTACAAATTTTGAGACGTTTGGGATTGTAAAATATGGATTTGGTGTAAGTTAGAAGATGAAACCCGTAACTGCAATTCTGAAAAATCGTTTAAGTTTATCCTAGGCAGAACGATCCGGGTCTGAGGCGGATCGGTTCGATTGAACGGATCGGTTCTTTTATTCTGAGGCGGATCGGTCCGTTGATGATCCGATCGGTTCTTTTCCAAGCTTCATCGATTCGCTTACGATCCGGGGTATACTGGCCTTCAGTAGTCGGATCGGTCCGGGTATGAGGCGGACCGGTCTGGTTACCCGGATCGGTTCTTTTATTGCAGGCGGACCGGTCCGGTGATAGAATCCCTCAGCGTTATGTAGTAAGTGGAAAGGTTCCTAAAAAATTAAAGTAAGATGTGAACGGTTATACGTGATAACTAAATAATGATAAATAAAAGTCGTAACTATGGGATTTGAGAATATACCCATTATTGATATGGTAATATTAGTATAGTTATATGATTGTGTATGCATATACTATCTATGTGTGAAAATCATCCCACGCTACATGCCATCCCTGAGGTTTCCGCGCTGGGACAGTCTTATCTCGATGGGACCTTTATGGGGGATATTGACTTGTACCCTAGAAGATAGATATCCTTGGTACAGGCTATCGGAATGATAGTTCAGACGGTCCAAAGAGATGCGGGTATGTGCTTTCCTCTTAGAGACTTGGAATCTATGCTTTGTCTCAAATTGTTTGTGTATAGGTATCCTTGGTACAGGCTATCGCAGTGATAGTTCAGATGGTCCTAAGGGACTTGGAATCTATACTTCACCTCAATATTGTTTGAGTATGTGTTAATACAGTTCGAGAGTGATTTCGAATTTGTATTCCCTTAGTACGAGTGATACGGGGATTGGATAGTAGAGTATGCCCGCACCATAGTTTTTATTTGGGGTGCTGTTATGATATATATATATATTTTATGAGTAGTTAATATATATATGAAATTCTGAAATCCGGAACTGCCTACTGTGATATGATATGTAGGACATGGTTGATGACTCAAATTGTAAATACTTATTTTGAGAAAGTATAATATGACACTGGAAAACTTTATTGATTAATAAAGTTAAAATGAGAACTATGGTTACTAATTGAAATATTCTTTTCAAACAATTGAATCGTTAAATTTTGAATCTTACGAGTAATCTAAGATAAGTTAAATCATTGGGAAGACTAGTGCGATAAATGATAAGACAAACCGTTGGGAAGGTTAGTGCGATAGGTGTGCACCTTAGAAGAGAGGTGAGAATTTCTCAAGAGAGTGTCGCACTAATATGTTGTTGCATTGGCTTGTATCAATTTAAATACTTGATAAACGTATTTTAAATCAAACACACTATCGGGCTCTGACCCGTTTCTTCTTCTCTTTCTCTCTCTTGTATATATATGTATGTATTACAGGTGCCCAGCCACAGGGGCGTCTTGCTTAGGATCCCTTGAAAGGAACGTGCTGCAGCTTAGGTGGGAGTTGCAGGTCACTTGCATAGACGACTTTGTTTACTTGATTCCACATCTATCATACTCATTTATTGGGCATGTGTCGCCCTTTACACTATTTATCTGTTTTGTTGGGACATTTATATTTCAGTTAGTTCTCGTACCGTTATTTTGGGATTTATTCAGCGTGTATGTTTTACATTTAGTTTTAAATGTTGGGATTTTGGATGTTGAATGTTTAAAGTAATTGGATTATGTTACAGGATAATTGTTGTATGATTCTTACTTATTGAAAATGTTGTTACTAATTAAATAAATAAGTTTTTCTTTAAAAATACAATTTGGTTAGAAAGGTTAAAACTGGTTTGACACTTAGCTTAATTAATTAGGGTGTTAATTTGAAAAAGTTTATTTTTACGACAGTGATGCTAAGAATTAACCAACTGTTCACCTTGATTTTAATTTAATAAAGGAGTGATCCCCCGATATTTAATTAGGCGGGGTGTCTCAGGTGGTATCAGAGCATCAGGTTCTAGTGTCCATAGGATCTGTACGGCTTATTTCGCTTTCAGCTTAACGTTATTGCTATAGAGCCCTATTATAGGATGGTTGTATTCTTGCTTTCAAGTTTATGTCTTCAGCTATTTGAGATTTGATAATGACTGTAGACTAATAAACTTCTTCACGTTTTAGATGCCTCCGAGACGTGCACCGAAGGATAGGCGTGCCCAGGCCGAGCAGCCAGCAGTTCCGGCACAAGGCACTATGAATGCTAATGAAGTAGCCGCCATTGTTGCTCAGGCGGTGAATGCCGCACTAGCGGTGGTTTAGCAAGCTCCACCCCAGATTTAGGCAGCGGCGCCAGTACCAGCACAGCTTCCATCTGCATGGGAGAGGGTTAGGGATGCTTTTCAGAAGGCGCATCCCCCTGAGTTCTCTGGTAGCTCAGATATTGTCACAGTTAGCCAATGGAAGAAAGACATCCAGCGGCATCTTCGTATGTATGAGTGCACCGACGTGCAAAGGAAGTTATTGGCTTCCTTTAAACGGGTGGGGGCCGCTTTGTAGTGGTGGGAGTCCACTACCACATTGGAGGAGAGGGACACGATCCATATTCAGTTGTTCTGGGAGCGGTTTGACCGCAAGTACTTTCCACCCGCCGTGCAGACTGAGATGAGGCAGAAATTACTGAATTTGAAGCAGGAGAACTCTACCGTAGCTGAGTATGAGGAGGAGTTCACGAGACTTCTCACCATCGTGCCAGATGAGGCACCCACTAAGGGCAAGAAGATTATGTTGTTTGTGGACGGGTTAACTTGGAGGATCCGTCAGCATCTTATTGAGAATCTATCTCTGAGTACTTTTATTGATGTACTCAATGTCGCGTTGCCACATTGCCAGGATCACCGCTTCCATCTTCAGGGAAGCAAGAGAGCAGGAGAGTCCAGCCAGCAGGGCAGGGCCGGGGGTAATAGTGCCAGTGGGGCACCATCTCATGGATAGACTCGTCAGCACGAGCAGAGTTCCCATCAGGGGGACCCTACTAAGCGATTCTATTCAGGTGATTCTAGGCAGGGATATGGGGGCTATAGGCAGGGCCAGCCTAATCAGCAGGGCCAGCAGTGCCAACACCGACAGCAGGGCCAGCAGCGTGCTAATCAGGGCCAACAGGGCCAGTGGCGGGGAGGTAACGGCCAGCAAGGCCATGGTCAGCAGGGACAGAGGGGAGATAACTTCAAGGGGCGATGTTTTGGGTGTGGTAGACACGGCCATAGGCGCCAGGATTGTCCGGAAGGAGATAGGTCCCCACAGTAGCAGGGTGCCCGTAATGAGCCACAGAGACCACTTTTTCCGGTTGCACTCCTAGCTCTAGCCCTACCAGCCGTTCCAGCAGCTCCAGTGCAGCAGGGGCAGTTACAGTATGGACGTGTCTATAACGTCCACCAGGCAGCAGCTCCACAGGCACCACCTGCGATTGAGGGTATGTTTCCTATCCATGGTACTATGGGTCGAGTTTTGTTTGATATGGGGGCAACACATTGTTTTATAGCTACGCATTTTGCGAAGGCCTTAGGGTTGTTAGCCAGAGCAGAGAGCACAGTGACGTGTGTGGACTCACCACTGGGGAGTGGGTCACTTATTTTCTTTATATGCCGGGGAGTGGGGGTAGAAATTGGTAGTTTGGTGTTACCTGCAGACATGTTAGTCTTAGACATGCACGAACATGATGTTATTATTGGTATGGATTGGCTCGCAGCTTATAGAGCCATGATTGATTGCTTTGGTGGGAGCATTGTTTTTTCCATTCCGGGGCAAGAGATGTTTGTAGTGGCGATGCCTCGCCCAGAGGGAGGTTCGACCGCTCATTTGTATTATATAGAGGAGGATACCTCTAAGGAGGTTGTGATTCCGTTAGACTCGATTCCAGTTGTTCGTGAGTATTCCGATGTGTTTCAGGAAATACCAGGCCTACCCCCCAGTCGAGAGATAGACTTTGTCATAGATTTATTGTCAGATACGAGACCTATAGCACGCGCTCCTTACCGTATGGCTCCGGCGGAGATGCGAGAGTTACGAGATCAGATAGAGCAGCTGTTAGGTCAGGGCTTCATTCGCAGGAGTACCTCACCTTGGGACGCTCCAGTCTTGTTTGTGAAGAAGAGAGATGGTTCACTGAGGTTATGTGTGGACTACCGGGAGTTGAACAAGGTCACTATACAGAATAAGTATCCTTTGCCTCGAATCGATGATCTGTTCGACCAGCTAAGGGGAACAACTTTCTTTTCGAAGATAGATCTGAGGTCGGGGTACCATTAGCTACGTATTAGAGAGCAGGATGTTTCAAAGACTG
Organism: Sambucus nigra; assembly: GCA_949130495.1. Lineage (NCBI taxonomy): Eukaryota > Viridiplantae > Streptophyta > Magnoliopsida > Dipsacales > Adoxaceae > Sambucus > Sambucus nigra. The sequence goes on along the minus strand of OX422220.1, from coordinate 466,812,384 downwards.
CCTTCCTGACGAGATATGGGTCTTACGAGTTCAGAGTGATGCCATTTGGTCTCACAAATGCTCCAGCCATATTCATGGACTTAATGAACTGAGTATTCAGAGAGTTCTTGGATCAGTTTGTCATCGTCTTCATAGATGACATTCTGATATATTCACATTCCGAGGAGGAGCACGCCGAGCATTTGAGGCAATTTCTTCAGACTCTACGAGAGCATCAGTTGTATGCTAAGTACGAGAAGTGTGGATTCTAGTTACGAGAGGTACAGTTCTTGGGACATGTTGTTTCTGAGCAGGGGATAGCAGTTGACCCGAGTAAAGTGTCAGCGGTGAGGGAATGGGGACCGCCCACGACACCGATGGAAGTGCGTAGTTTCTTGGGGTTAGACGGATACTACAGGAGATTCATTCGGGGATTCTCCAAAATAGCGGGTCCATTGACGAATCTGACTCGCAAGGGGGTACCATATGTTTGGGATGACGCTTGTCAGTTGGCTTTCGATGAGCTGAAAGACAAGCTTACTTCAGCGCCAGTCCTTACTTTACCAAAGCCGGGTGCGGAGTACCTGGTTTACACCGATGCCTCTTTACGAGGACTTCGGGGAGTACTTCAGCAGAAAGAGAAGACTATAGCTTTTGCCTCCCGCAAGCTTAAGCCGCATGAGAAGAATTATCCCACCCACGACCTGGAGTTAGCGGCAGACGTTTTTGCATTGAGGATATGGAGGCACTACTTATTGGGGGTGAAGTTCCGTTTGTTCACAGACCACAAATCACTGCAGTACCTGTTCACTCAGCGAGAGCTGAATATGCGTCAGTGCAGATTGTTAGAGTTTGTGAAGGACTATCAATTTGACATACAGTATCATCCGAGGAAGGCCAACGTAGTTGCTGATGTGTTGAGTCGTAGACCGATAAATGAGGTAGCGGATGTCTGGAAAGCAAAGTGGAAGGAGTTAGGCCACCAGGACGGAGTATCCCGTTCCTTCATATCTGTTATGACAATCACACCCGAGATTGTTATGAGGGTAATATAGGCCCAGACCAGAGACCCGTTTTGCCAGGAACAAATTGTACGACTTTTAGCCGAGGGTGCTGAGTCCTGTTTTGTTAGTTCTGATGGGGTTTTGAGGTTTAATGGGAGATTGGTGGTTCCAGAAGGAGCAGAATTACGTCATGCAGTGATGACCCAGTCTCATGGGTCCCGATTTGCAGTACATCCTGGAGGAGATAAGATATACCAGGATATGAGGAGGCAATACTGGTGGAGTGGGATGAAGAAGGACATTGCTGAGTTCGTGTCCAAGTGTACTACCTGCCAGCTGGTGAAGGTGGAGCATCAGAAACCGTCAGGATTGCTTCAGCCATTGGAAGTACCCGCGTGGAAGTGGGAGAGTATTTCCATGGATTTTATTACGGGGTTGCCTACATTACAGCGGGGCCACGATTCTATCTGGGTGATTATAGACCGTTTGACCAAGGTGGCTCATTTTCTGCCGGTGTGGACAAACTATACCACGGGTCCGTATGCTCAGTTGTTCATTGCTGTGGTTGTCAGATTACATGGGGTGCTCCTGAATATTGTGTCAGATAGAGACAAGATTTTTGTGTCACGTTTTTGGGAAAGCTTTCAGGAGGTTATGGGTACTGAGTTGAGGTTGAGATCAGCTTATCACCCACAGACAGATGGACAGACAGAACGTACTAATCAGATGTTAGAGGATATGTTATGCATGTGTGTTCTTGATTTTGGAGGAGGATGGGAGCCACATCTTCCACTGGTAGAGTTTGCGTATAATAACTCTTATCAGTTTAAGATTGGTATGACTCCATTTGAGGCTTTGTTTGCCAGGCCTTGTCGTTCTCCAACTTGTTGGCTCGAGGTGGGGGATAACAAGTTGTTGGGACTAGAGGTGATTCAGGAAACCTCCGCGAGGATTGAGATGATTAGGATTCGCATTCGAGTAGCCCAGGACAGGCAGAAGAGCTACGCCGATGCGAAACAGTTCTTCCGAGAGTTTAATGTGGGGGACCAAGTATTACTGCGTGTATCTCCTATGAAAGGAGTAATGAGGTTCGGGAAGAAGGGGAAATTGGCCCCAAGGTACGTGGGACCATTTCCCATCATCGAGAGGATTGGGTCGGTAGCATACAGATTGGGACTGCCAGAACATTTACATCGCATTCACAATGTATTCCACATCTCGTCGTTGAGACGGTATCTTCGGGATGATATGACCCATACTCATATTGTGATAGATGAGATAGACTTACAGCCTGGCACATCTTACGAGGAGAGACCGGTGGCTATACTAGACTTTAGTGAGAGGAGATTGAGGTCAAAGATAGTTCCACTTGTACGGGTCCAGTGGGAGCACCACAATGTGGAGGAATCCACTTGAGAGCGCGAGGCCGATATGCGCGAGAGATATCCAGATTTGTTCTTACCAGGTATGCCTTGTTTTTCCAATTTCGGGACAAAATTCCGTTATTAGGGGGGAAGTATGTAATACCCCGTATTTTTATGCTATATTAATTTGGGGATTTATTAAATTTAATGTGAGTTAATTATTCAATAAAAATCCGGAAATTAATTATGTTATAATTATTAACGTGACGAGAGTTAGTAATTATGGAAAATTTGTTGAATATTACGAATGAGCAAAGTAATATGTAATATTGGTTATATTGAATGTCATGAGTGAGTTAAATGACAATTTCGGAAATTTAAGTCGGGACGTGCTCGTGTCGCGTCGGGACTAAATTTTGATAAATAAAAAGTGAATATTTTATAAGTTGTCCGTATGGTCATTTTGAGTGCGCCAACGCATCCAGAAGGGTCGAGATAGTCAGAAAAGTGTACCCGGGGGTTTAGTTTGGGTCTCGGGGCGTTTTTAGGCCTAATTAGTACCCCGGGAGGGAATTTTGGTCATTTCACATTTATGGGTAATTAAACCCACGAAAATCAGTAATCTATATCATCCATTTAGGTTAGTCAGCTAGGGTTAGAAATCACAAACACAAGAACAGCCATAGGAGAGGGAAGAAGAAAGCTTCCAAGGCAATCCAAGGCCCCAAAAGTCATCCATTTGCACCGCCACCACCACCAACGCGTAGATCGCGCAACGAGCTACGCAACCACACCAAAATCGTCTGCAAATCAGAACACCAAAAATCCCAAGCAAGTGTTTATCTTGCTTATTTCGTTGATGCATCTTTCATATTAGTGTAGGAATGATTAGGATGAGTTTTATGGAAGAAAACCTAAGATTTGAGATAGGAATCGCATGTAGTTATGGTTTAAATGATAATTCTGGAAACCCTTGCCATGTATAGGAATTTACCCACGAAATTATGATGTTTATAAGAAGAAAATTCTGGAAAAACAGATTGGAACCATGATTTAGAGAAATCTAGGGTTCTTGAATATTTAAATGAATTATAACATGATTAATCCGTGTTTAGTGAAGTAAATTGACATGCTTTACGTAGGAAATGTATGATATCATGTTAGGATGTTAGTAGTACAAATTTTGAGATGTTTGGGATTGTAAAATATGGATTTGGTGTAAGTTAGAAGATGAAACCCGTAACTTCAATTCTGCAAAATCGTTTAAGTTTATCGCAGGCGGACCGGTCCGGGTCTGAGGCGGATCGGTCCGATTGACCGGATCGGTTCTTTTATTCTGAGGCGGATCGGTCCGTTGATGATCGGATCGGTTCTTTTCCAGGCTTCATTAGTTCGCTTGCGATTCGGGGTATACTGGCCTTCAGTAGTCGGATCGGTCCGGGTATGAGGCGGACCGGTCCGGTTACCAGGATCGGTTCTTTTATTGCAGGCGGACCGGTCCGGTGATAGAATCCCTGAGCGTTATGTAGTAAGTGGAAAGGTTTCTCAAAAATTAAAGTAAGATGTGAACGGTTATACGTGATAACTAAATAATGATAAATAAAAATCGTAACTATGGGATTTGAGAATATACCCATTATTGATATGGTAATATTAGTATAGTTATATGATTGTGTATGCATATACTATCTATGTGTGAAAATCATGCCCACGCTACTTGGTATCCCTGAGGTTTCCGCGCTGGGACAGTCTTATCTCGATGGGACCTTTATGGGGGATATTGACTTGTACCCTAGAAGATAGATATCCTTGGTACAGGCTATCGGAATGATAGTTCAGATGGTCCTAAGAGATGTGGGTATGTGCTTTCCTCTTAGAGACTTGAAATCTATGCTTTGTCTCATATTGTTTGTGTATAGGTATCCTTGGTACAGGCTATCGCAGTGATAGTTCAGACGGTCCTAAGGGACTTGGAATCTATACTTCACCTTAATATTGTTTGAGTATGTGTTCATACAGTTCGAGAGTGATTCCGAATTTGTATTCCCTTTGTACGAGTGATACGGGGATTGGATAGTAGAGTATGCCCGCACCATAGTTTTTATTTGGGGTGCTGCTATGATATATATATTTTATGAGTAGTTAATATATATATGAAATTCTGAAATCCGGAACTGACTACTGTGATATGATATGTAGGACATGGTTGATGACTCAAATTGTAAATACTTATTTTGAGAAAGTATAATATGACACTGGAAAACTTTATTGATTAGTAAAGTTAAAATGAGAACTATGGTTACTAATTGAAATATTCTTTTCAAACAATTGAATCATTAAATTTTGAATCTTACGAGTAATCTAAGATAAGTTAAATCATTGGGAAGACTAGTGCGATAAATGATAAGACAAACCGTTGGGAAGGTTAGTGCGATAGGTGTTCACATTAGAAGAGAGGTGAGAATTTCTCAAGAGAGTGTTGCACTAATATGTTGTTGCATTGGCTTGTATCAATTTAAATACTTGCTAAACGTATTTTAAATCAAACACACTATCGGGCTCTGACCCGTTTCTTCTTCTCTTTCTCTCTCTTGTATATATATGTATGTATTACAGGTGCCCAGCCACAGGGGCGTCTTGCTTAGGATCCCTTGAAAGGAACGTGCTGCAGCTTAGGTGGGAGTTGCAGGACACTTGCATAGACGACTTCGTTTACTTGATTCCACATCTATTTATCTGTTTTGTTGGGACATTTATATTTCAGTTAGTTCTCGTACCGTTATTTTGGGATTTATTCAGCGTGTATGTTTTACATTTAGTTTTAAATGTTGGGATTTTTGATGTTGAATGTTTAAAGTAATTGGATTATGTTCCAGGATAATTGTTGTATGATTCTTACTTATTGAAAATGTTGTTACTAATTAAATAAGTAAGTTTTTCTTTAAAAATACAATTTGGTTAGAAAGGTTAAAAATGGTTTGACACTTAGCTTAATTAATTAGGGTGTTAATTTGGAAAAGTTTATTTTTACGACAGTGATGCTAAGAATGAACCAATTGTTCACCTTGATTTTAATTTAATAAAGGAGTGATCGCCCGGTATTTAATTAGGCGGGGTGTCTCATTATCATTTGTCGCCTAAGAACCTGGCACTAAATTAACCTGAAAATCGAGGTGCAGCCCAAGTTGGTCTAGTCAGCCTAAAAGAAGCGAAAATCCACCTAAAAATTGGGTGGTATAACTTAGACGTAACTTGAACGCATGGGTATGGCATCAAACACACTCGAGTAGTGGTATGAGTTAGAACGATTCAGTCATGTGAGAACCTAGCACTAAACCCGTATGGATACGTGGTATAACCCAAGTTGGGTTTGTTGACATAGGAGAGGTAAAATCCCACCTTTGAATTAGATGGTACAGTTTAAACATAAATTTGTTGCCTACGTTGGGCATTAAACCCACCTAAAAATGGTGGTACAACTTATATTGGTTTGTTCGGCCCAGAATAGGCATACAACCCATTTAAGAACTAAGTGGTATAACTTGAAAAATAGTAGTCACACTTGTTGGGGGAGAACATTAAAAAAATAAACAATCAAACTAACTTATAATAGTTACATGATATAAAATAAAATGAACGATGAAACTAATTTCCAATAGTTAATATGATCTACAATGAGATGAATGATCAAAATAACTTAGAGACAATCAACAAGATATAAGATCACAATTTATAAGGGCATAATCGGGAAAATAAAATACTAAACATGTCATATGTGAAAGAAAAATGCAAACTGAGACAATGAACTAAACTTAAAATACTTTTCATTAATAAGAGAAAAATGGCCATAAGGCTACAAAAGGGATGACCAAACTCTCAATAAAAGTTGAAAAAAAGGAAAAATAACTTAACTAATAGGTAAGGGTGACCACCCACTGACTTGCAACAATGGTATCCCCCCAGGTATAGGAGAGGAATTTCCAGCGACCTAGTTTATGACCTCAACGGTTTGCCCATTCTCTTTCACAAGTCATCAAGGTCCTCACCCCCACAATTAGGTTCTCTAACATGAGGTGTTCAATGTAGGCTAAATCACCTTCGAGGACTTTACCCTTTTGAAGGTCGACCACCTAGCCTTTGTTGAAAGCAACAGACTCATGATAGTCCTTTTACGGTACGATCTCTTGGACTGCCACCTCAAAGACTTCATCATAGGCCTTATTGAAGTCATCTTCAATTTCCATATCCAAGTCCATCTTCTGCCATTGGAGAATCACCTTTTGTAGAACCTTTCGAAAGAAGGAAGTTTTTAATTCAGAGAACTCGGTGTCCACTCGCCTGAACTCAAGTTGACTTGCCTCGACCTCCTCCAAAGACTTATCTTTTGCTATTATTTTATCATTTATCTTATGGTTGAGGTATGTTAGGTCTAACTTTTTAACCATCAATATGTTCTTCATAACATTGTTGGACTCGAAGAGTTGGTTGTTTCTCTTCCTTAGGTGGTCGTCTCGGTTTATGAGCTTCTAGGTGACCTACATAGCCTTTTCAAAGGAAAGACAACAATTAGCTTAAGTAAATTTTAAAAAAAAATCCAAGGAAGGAAACTTATTAGTACCTTATGGCAGAGGCCTTCTTTGTTGAGGTGTTCACAGAGTGTAAGGATAATTTTCCGAATTAAGTTAATTTGTATGTATTGACTTAATTCCGTGCTTGTACAAAACTTATTTGAGTCATAGGTTAAGATTTTAGTTATTTCTCCTTCAAGCATGTGATGTGTTATTGAAGATTGTAGTTGCCAAAGATAAAGTGACATCAAGTATACATCGTGTTTTGAGCCGAGTTTAGTCTTCATCATCCGAGGGATCTTAATGAGGTATGCATACATGTTTATATTTCATCCCTCGATCTTGTTATGGGTGTTAGGTTTTTATAAAAATGATTTTATCCTTTTTAAATATCTTTTTAGAAAAAAAAAATCTTTTTTTTATATGGTCGTTAAAATGACTTCGATGTCGTTCGAACAAGATACCCTATCTTATTAGAACCAGGTTCCAACAAACTTCAAGCGAGACATGTTTTGGTCCTCTTGGGAATGATGTTAGAAGTTTTGTTAGAAGTCGATCGAACTAGGTGAGGTACTTCGTTCGAACGATATGAACCTCATTCAAGCTAGTCGATGTATTTTTTCAAGATTTTGAGATATCCTTCAAATGTTTTATCCTTATGCCGATTTTAAAGAACCTCTTATAAATAGGAGTGAGGAGCAATAGTTTCATTTGGGAATTTTTCCTTGCTTTTGAGTTCATATAATATTTAGAAAACATCTCCATGTTTTGGTGATATTTTACGATCAAGTTTTCAAAACCCTAGTTTACACCCATATTTGAGATCCAAAAGTCATATACATATATGCTATTTTGAGATTTCCATATAAGGTTACTTTCTTGATCTTTCAAATTAACCCAGAAGCCAAGGTTACCTTTCTCGGAAGATGGTCAAGGTCTTAAACAATTTCAGAGGTTTTTGAAAATGTTTTTGAAATTGTAAACAATCGATTGTGATTCCAACTAGATCAGAAGTCTTGTTTCATAAGAACTAAAAATAAAAAATAAATTTGTTGATTCTTGAGTTGTGAAAAACATTTATAGAAAAAAAAAATCAACAAATATGATTTCTCAAGATGAGAAACGAAATAATGCAGATCTAAGTGTAATATGACATAAAATAGCAAGATCTACAGTTTCTATAAAAAGAAATAGAGATCAAACTTAAAATGTCTAAGTTGGTTAAAAGATCTCAAACTCAGAGGATTCAACCCACGAACAGGCTTCAAACCATCTCCAAAATAACTCTCAAACACGCAGGTTTGGTTTTGGATCTAAAATGAGTTTAGGGTTCGAAACGATATTAGGGTTTGTTTTCTCTCTCTGCTTTCTCTCTATTCTCTCTCTCTCTCTCAATTTGACGAACTGGAAAAAGTTTTTGAAATGTAGAGGCTTAACCTCCTTTTATACTAGGCAAGGATGGTTCGAGATTATCAGCTCAAATCTAATAGTTGAGATTTAGTCATTGGCATTTGAGTTTCATCCAACGATTTAACATCAACGGTGGATTAAACTCTTTTTAATTGGTCTAAAGAGTGTTCACATGGATTGGGATAAAATGCATGCAGAACATTGATAAAAAAGATCCAAGGGCTGAGATTGCGTATAGGTTCTGAGTCTAACAACAAACACAAATCAAGCCGTCATAACGTTGACAGGTGTAAAGTTCAGATCAACTAAAAAATGCATATGCAAACTTAATTACACACACACACACTCAAGTCTCAAGCGCTTTCGAATTCTACCCAACCAAACATTCAGGTAAGAAATGATAAAATCAGTATTAGCATAATGACCCCAAATGTTTTAAAACCCAACTTTTAATTTCTTAAAAATCAATTAAAAATTGTTTAAAAAAAATGAGTAAAAACTTATTTAAAAAGGAATTAACTCACACATAAGCAAATGATGCAATATATAATATGTATGCAATCCTAGTGTGTGTGATGGTTGAGAATTTACCTTTAAATGAATTAATTGAGGCATCATATGAAGAATCTGAGGTTCTTTGGTATCTAGTGGATGTGACTCAAATTTTGTCATAATTTTCAAACTAGATGAGCACAAATTTAAAATATAAACTCAAGTAAGTCAAGAGTATAAGCTGCTTCAGTTTTTAACTTCCATTTATATTTTTTACTCTCACATATATCACAAGTATTTGTTGTTGCATGTGTGTAGGTTTTCACCTTCATCACTTCATCCTAAGCTACACAACGAAACATTGGTGTTGAGTAGTTATTAGGTTGTCTGTGTCCCTTTTTCTAGGTTCTGGGTTCTGGGATGGACGTAGGTGTCTTGACTGCCTGGCTTAGCATTTTTTACTTTTTCTCGTGTTTTATCCTAGAATAGCCAAATGGGGAGTTTCGTAAGTGAAAATTTCCAATTTAGTCTTATGTATGTATTGGCTTATTCTGTTGGTTAAAACACGTATGGTTGGATCTGTCATATATCTGTTACTCAAGCCTATGAATCGAGACATGCAAGCGACTTCATTTGGTACAACATAACGAACTACATGTTTCTCAAGATCGAAGGTATATGAAATTTTTGTGGTCATAATATTCATAATTGTATTTGGAAGGCTATTGATCATTTAAAAGGTTTTTTAATTTTTTTTATTTAGTCATTCTAATGAGATGGCCTTCTCGTTCTAACAAGAAGCCATTATCGTTCTAATGAGGGATATAATGAGAAACCATTCTCGTTCTAACATGCTACAAATGAACTTCGGCGACCTCTGTTTAGCAAAAGTCCACATATTGGAAGGTCATTGTAAGGGCATACGAACGAAAATGTTTGTTCGTTTAATAAACTTTGAACTCATTCCAATGAGGTATACAAAGTCGTTCGATCGAACTTGCATTCTCGTTCAAACAAACTCTACGATTTTTAAGAAAACAATTTTTGACTTTTTCTAAAGGCTGCACTTTTTTATACTAGATTTCCACCCATATTCTATAGCCTCCTTTTGTAGAAAAATGTTTTTGAGCCTTCCTCTTGTAAAAACACTTTCTAAACCTAAATCCAAATACAATATCGGTTATGTTGATAACTGTTTAAGATTAAATCCCAAACTCTTCATTATCTATTTTTGGTGTGGTGGATTCCATACCAGTGGGTGAAGATTGAGGCTGTCAGAGGAGTTCGATGCATGGAGATGTTGTGATACTGATGCTGGATTGCACAATTGCTATACAAGGAGGTGTGAAGACACTCATCTTCATAGGCTTGAGGAGTTAAGTGTTGTAAGTCATTTGTGTCTTTTTTGTAAAACCTTCTCTATAGTGATTTTATTTAGGCTTAGTCGTTCGAGGTTTTTTCCAGTTATTTTAACTCATACATTTTCGTCTCATGTATGATTGTGCTTATTGATCATTACCTGAATTATCTTATATGCAAACTTCGTAATTAAATTAATCAATATTAAAATTAGAATCAAATAGGACTTTATAGGTTTGTAAGGTTAGGATAGATGTATGAAATGAAATAGATAGTTAAGGATTCAACGTGTTCAGGGACGTCACTTGGGATATATGAAACATGTGGGAAATTTCAAAATTGATAAAAAAGTAATGGAAATATATAAAGAGAGTGACGGAGATTATTGGTCACTCTATACAACATGGAACACTTTATTTTTCTTTTCTTTTCTTCCTTTTCCTTTTCTTTTATTTTCTCCTTTTCTTTTATTTTCTCTTTATCACACTCACATGATTGATTTCAACCACATAAAAACAATATCATAAAGTCTCAAGTTAGTTCCCAAACCAAGGTATGAAAGGTGTATATGTGGTTTAAAACTCAATGTGGAGTAGGTTAAGGGATCTGGGTAATAAAATGAAGGGCTATATTTATGCTCAAAGGGGTTGACTTGGGAAAACATATGATCTGAGATCAAGGTCAATATGGGTGTAATAGAAAATAAGGCCTATAATCCTTCTTTAAGGTTTATGCGATTATCTAGTCAAAATAATGTTGAAAATCGTGCTCAAGTAACATATTTCAAAATGAACTCAATTAACGAACGATCAAAGAAAGAGTAGTGAGATTACCAACGACTTTAACATTTTCAAGGAGGAAAGAGTAATGTATAAACACTCATAAATGAATAAAAGCGCAATGCTTAGTTGGTGTAAGTATATACAAATGCAATAAAATATGGTCGGGTTATGAAAGCCATAAACTGAATCACTTAACAAGAAAAGCGCATGTGCTCATGGGTTTAAAGTTTAATTTCATGATGTTTTTCATAATATAATTTATTCGAGGATTAAATTCTAATAAATTTTAAAATCGAGAACATGCATCATTGAATTATCTATTGGATCAGGAAATTATTTAAATGATCATTGAAAAGAAGGGGAAATGCTCAAAGGGGGGGGGGGGGGGGAAGAAAATATTTATGAAAACTTTTATTTTTTACAACAAAAGCATACTTGGGAAGATCACGTAGTCGAATAAATGGAACTAAAAAAAATAATGGGAAGCATATCCCATACCCCATAACTTAAAGATTGCATTGTATTCGATGTGAATCAAGAACAAATGTTAAAGAAAGGGAAAAAAAGATATTACCCAAAATGGAGAGATCTACGGATATAACAAGTTAATTGATTTTACAAAACATGTTGAACCAAGCATAAAAAAGAATAAAAACTTTGACTAATTACACTAGAAAATAAGTAAAAAAAAAATCGACAACTATATACAACTAACAAATTTAACTTCTAACTAACTATACACAAGAAGTTTAAAATTTTGAGGATTCACCCAAAAAATTATTTGACTTTGAGGGAATAATTGAGGGACCTCATTTGAGTTCATGTCTCCTGAAAAATAACAATTTCGTTTACACAAGGGAAGACATGAAAGGGCGGGGAAAGGAACCATCACTAATTAAAAATAATTGGTAGATGGTTGGTTCAATAGGGAAAACGTGAACATGACATCCAACAAATATTGAATTGTCTCCCAAAGTTTTTTCAAATAGAATGGGAGGTCGGCCACATGGAGGTAAAATGTATTCATGGAAAGTTACTAAAGCAAGTAGTTCTAATCGGTGAAAGGGTTAAACGTTTTTAATTTTTTCGATCGATGGATGGAAAAAATACTCACCGACTTAATTTCTTAGCAAGACTAGTAGGGGTTGATCGATCGATGCTCTGTTTTTCTGGGCGCTTTTTGCTTCAAAGTGGAAAATAGGTGCATGACATGAACAACCATAACTTCATCATGCGATTCGAAATGACGTATCGTTTACGTCCACATGAAGCTAACTCAATGAACTACGCTTCTATTGAGTATCGCCAACCAGAAGCCAAATTTACTAAAATGGCCTAAAGTTGCATCTTACAACGTAACTTTCTCGAAATGCAACCAATTGCTCTGCTAAGTATTCTAATACCTATGAAAGGTAAAATTAACATATATATATATATATATATATATATATATATATATATATATATATATCGAAAAAAGGTTAAACAATATATGAGCATAAATATAGGAATTAGTGGACACAATTTATCTTGAATGCGTGAATATAAAAGGGTGCTAATATACCATATCAGTGAATAATCAGCCCCCTGTTATTTTAGGTTGGCTCGGGCCGCTGTCAAATTGACCGATCTTCTTGGTCGGCTTATCATATCTTCGAGAGCCTATGGAATATGCAGAAAGTGAAGTCTTTAGCGTAGAAATTCTCCTATACTTCTATGGAATTGGTGGACTAGTGAAGTCTTTAGCGCAAGAATTCTGCTCTGCTTCGACCTCTTCCCAGGGGAGAGATAAGATGCTAGCCTCCCCGAAAGAGAAAAGTGGATCTAGCCCATCAGAAAGTGAATCCTCCTCTTCTTCAACCTCCTCCTCTTGTTCATCGTTGGATTCAATCAAAATTAAGTAAGGGGACTATTCCCCTAAATGAAATCCACATGTAGCTTCACTAGGCACGAGAGTGGATATAGGGATAACTTTGTCACCGACCACTATATAATCATCACCGGTGACCTGAGGAACAACGGTGATTTATTTTACCAAACTGACAGTCAATTTGTACCCAAGCAAGACATTGGTTGCTCTTTAATATGGATGAACACCGATCAAATTTCTCCTTTTCCAAACAAGTTTAAGATCTCTCAAACTGACTCGATGGACTTCTAGCTTACGATTTAATAAGTGATCTGCGCCAAAGGTGGAAACGATAATATTAAAAATGAAAGAATCAGAGTTTTTTTTATTAAAAATAAAGACGACATACCAGGTTTCCCCTTCATTGAAGGAACTCTAAGACCGTTATAGTTCTCACCATATAGAGACCTAGAAAACACCAAGATATTCCTCTCGGTATCCTTCTGCGATTCGGGAAAGTATGTTACTAGGTTGGGTGACTTATCCCTGATATGGAAATGATATATGTCGAACCCTGGGGAAGACTTCATGTGATAATAATACTGGATTTCATTGAGGCCAATGTTGGTCACACAAATCTAGTTGATTACAATTGTTCCCATCACGATCTGGTAGAAAATACCATTCGCCTAGATTGAAAGTATTTTATAATAACAGAGTACTTCCACCGGTAATGGGTGGAATGGAAAACAAACTTTCCCTTCCAATATACCTATTATCATAAGAGAAACATCAGAATTTTCAAGCTCAGTGAAGTCCTTATCCTTTAGTGAAATCCTAATATGAACATTATCGGGAATTAAGTACTTGGTAGGAAATTCATAAAAGTCATTTGTGGAGAAAACTTCACATTTCCTTCCACACCTAAACATGGTGAAGATATAAGGAATAAATGAATGAAAATGGAAAGAGTTAGAATCTCTGGTCAAGATGAATTCTAGAGAAAAAAGAGGCAGTGAGCTTGCGGAGGTTGAAAAGGACTATGGTATAAGATTTTGAAAGCCTTATACCTTCTGTCGCCAAATCCAATCAATCGACATCTGATTATTGGTCCAAGTATCTGTACTGATAGTAGCATAGTACACGTGCCCATGCACAATGATTAGCATGATAGATTGCTAGAAGTTCGCGGCGTTCAAGGAGTGTGAAGCGTGCATGATAGTAAATAATAATTACTGCCCCACTTCCAAAAGTGGGTATGTGTGAAGACGAAAATGGCGATTTAAGAAACCCATGATAACACGTGGAAACACGCAACTGAAAAGACCAATCCGATCGGCATAAAGGACAATCACCCTAGTCTTAAGCGCAGTTGAAGGGAGAATAACTGAATACATGCCACGTGGCTAATACATGGCCCTCACGTAATAACAAGCATAGCCGGCCGAATATATAGGGGAGATAAATAGAAATCTAGGAAGACCAGGTAGACGATGTGGACGACCAGTCCTAATAGGACTCTACAACTTGTAGATAGGATTAACATAAAGAGAACTAGAAGGATAGGACCTTTGTAGTTATAAATAAGGGTGACCTATTCCAATTTGAGGGTATTGACTTGTATCTTTCTCACAGAGACTGGAACACTAAGCTATCTACCCTATAACTCCGGTCATCATTTGTTCTTCTAAGAAATATACTAATCTCCCTACCTTCCCCATGGATGTAGGTAGGAGGATCTGTTGAACCACGTAAATTTTGTATCATTTGTTCATTACATTCATACTTTTGGGGGCTAAATTATAATATTACTTTTATTATGGGTTTCCTATCCCCTACAGCTACATAAATCCTATCTTTTCATTCGGCTCTGTTTTTCGCAATATCTTCAGTCAAACTGCATGACATCATGTAATTAATATCGCCAATTAATTATTTATGACATGCGACACAAAATTCAGATAACATGCAAAATTTAATTATAATCTAAATTATACATTTTATTATTACCAATTGACACAAGTGCTAATTATTCTCATTCATTAATTTATTTTCATAATTAATAAATAATAAATAAAAGTCGTAAAAAAATACAGAGTATTACATAGAGAATGGTCATCAATAGGAATAGTAAGTCGAGGAATTAGAGTTACATTTATGCAAAACATTCTTGTCATGATCATAATAAGAATATTCTTTTCATAATTTTTTTAATCAAAGTAAGTGAAGTAGGTTTTAATTATATACTATTGAAGTCAAAGTCGACTCCTTAAATTAAAAATATGTTAGGTTAAAAGCCCTAAACTCAGATTTTGTAATCGTCATAAACATAATGAGATATTCCCTTAGTTTAACCCGCGTTTAGACTCCGTAGTAAATGAGGCATTTATGAATGAGTTGATAACAACACACAATGTTAATGATGAAGGGTTTTATTTTATAGGGGTTGTTAGCTAAGTGGGCGAGATTGGGTGAACTAAGACGATCTTCAACAATCATTTCTATCTAAACAAATTTTTGTCATAGAAACATAAAAAATTAATACTTTTATTCAATAGGAGTTTCTCTATCCATTCTTATTTGACGTGGCATGGTCAAGATATATAAAATTTTATTGAGAATTTCTACACAAATTTGTTTAATGATAAATTGTATATGACATGAACAAATAATATATATGTCCCAAACATTATTTATAAATACTCTCGAATTGACACATAAGATTTAAAGTTTCTAAATAAGAGAGTTGAATTGAAGGTACTTTTTGTGAGCCATGTATCAATAATTTAGTGAATAATATTATTGAAGATTTCATGTAAGATTCGAGAGAGTCATTTTTATTAAATTTTTTCATGAAAATGTGATAGTGGATTTGATCGCACAAATTTTTAAAATTCAGAATTAACATTGCAACTTTTGAAATATCAACTTTAAAATTGAAAATGATTGGAAACTTCAGATTAATTTTATATTTTTTCCAAATATAAAATAAAATAATTATTGACATAAAAAATATTTAAAAATAACTTGACGTAATAATCGTTATAACATAATGGGTTGGATAAATCAATGCTCTATATATTTCAAACCATGAATAAATTCAAGATTCACGAGCCAAAAACAATTCTAAGAGTGCATAATTTGCTTTTGCATGTGACTGATGTGAGTGTTACATTCCGACAAAGGAAAAGTTCCTTATACAATTTACCTGTTATTTTTTCTTCTGGAAAGATGAGTGCCACATTGCATGATTTGAACTTAGTCAATGCCGGAACAAAATATAATACATTTGATATTTAGTTAAATTTTTAAGCTTTTTCAAACTATTATCTAAATAACTAACTTTATTTGCGTGTCTCAAAGTTTCATGGCAGGGGAGGAACTATAAGTTTATCTCTAGCATATGCACCTATATTAATGGATATCTTAAGATAACTATTAATTTATTATTGATAGCAAAATTGTTGATAATCAAGCATATAAATAAGATGAACTGAATGCAAAATGCTCTTTCATATTTTAGAATAATCAATAATTGTTCAAAAATTGTACGACACATACATCTTATTAAATTATTAAATTTATGATGTTATTAGTAATGTTCAAATATTAGGAGGCTGGTGAATGAATGTGTTAAAACTAATTACATTATTAAAAAAAGTGTTCTTCAATACACGACTCTCTCATAATTATTTGCTACTGTATTTGGAAAAATAAGATGTAAGCCCTATGGTGATGTCAAAAAAAAGATTTTTTCAATTTGAAAAATTATGGTGGGCATTCGTTTGAAATCGATCAATCTTGAAAACTCACATCAAAATCAATTAAAGTCATTTTTTCGATTTCAGAATTCAATTTAAACCAAGTTGTAGATAAATGGAAATTAATTGAAGATGGAATTACATCTAATTTTTTTAATTGAATTTGAGTGATTTGGATCTAATTTAATCCAACACAACTAATAAAATCCAATCTGAACCAATCTAATCAAATTCATTAAGGTAAACTATGTACTAATGGTACGTTCTATGTTCTAACTAATAAAAAATTGGTAAGCCACATTTCTAAAAACATTATATGAGTAGGCGATTTGGTGTGATTTTGGTTAATTGACTGATATAAAATCGAAACGATTCAATTTGAGTCGGATTTTAAAATCCAAATCCATTTTAATTTACTTTAAATTACTATTGGAATTTAATTAGATTAAATCGATTCAAAATTTGTACAACCCTAATTATAATAACAAGCCCACCATCAAAAGAATGTTAGAATGTTAGTTATCATACGATTCTAACAACTATATGTTGTAATTTGTCCTTTTCATATTTATGCTTCATTATAGTTAAAGAAAAAGGCTGCACAATCAACAAATTGAAACAAAAGTTTGGAATAAAACAAAATAATGTGATTGTTGGGATCCACGATCACATGTTAATAGCAAACTGAAGCTTCATTACGTGCATGTGAGCCTTTCTTTCACCTCACTTCTTCTATATGTAACCGTGAATATTTTGTCCTCTTTGTGGATTATAAAATTTCTTGTGGTCAAGGATTACTCGTACAGAATATAAAGTAATTTATATTAAAATTTTCTCGTAAAGCAGTCACCTACTGCTACCAACCCGATAAACATGATAATTAGCGAGTCGGATTTTGATATTGGCATGCTTATCCCGTTAAGTATTATAAGATCAATAAAATTTATCCATTTAAGTAAATAAAAAATATTTTTAAATCTTCTATATAGTATATGTAGTTTAATATTAATGAGTTCTAGTAGTTAGAATCTGTAGTAATATTACTGAACTAATGGGTCATGTCTTAACTGTATATGATGCAAAATGATTATCTTTCAATATAACAAGGGATGAGTATTTATATGATGTAAAACGATTCGATGTCTTAACATGTATATTATGCAAAAATTAATGGTGAATTAATGGATCTAGTTGTACACCGCATGATAAAATAATCAGTTGGTTTAAATATGATAAAAAAATTATTTGTTTAGATACGAAGCCGTAAATTGCGAACACAATAAAAATGGATACAAAAAACGACCCCAGACAACACATTGTCTACTCAATTATCATCTACTTTGAACATTTGTAGGTCTTTAGCCGTTAAATTAAATTTCAGCTTATAGCACTCACTTCTCATCTAATTAGAAAAGGAAATTTACTTATAAATTATCCTATAAGTGAGTGCTTTAACTTTTGAGAAAGGTTGGGGGCGACATGTGAGTTGGAGCTCGAATACTACTCATACAGGGCGGCTTTCAGTCTTGGGTTTTGAAAACAAGTTTTACCCAATTTTCTTGGTGCCTTGGATTTAGTTTATTAAGGTAAATAGGGTTTGCCCATAGGCTTTGGCATATTCCTTAAGTGCATGATTTTGTAATTTTTACTATTGACTAGCTGTAAATTCGCGCGATGCGCGAGTAGACGATTGTGATAGTCATTTTGCACCTTTGTACTAATAAAAAATAAATAAATTGTAGCATTATATAATATTCTAATAAAAATGACCTGCTATAACAATTGTTGCCGCCGTCAGTTTCACATTGAGTGACCCGCCACCCTCACGATCATTTACCTAAGCGTTGAGTATATTTTTTAACATCAAATATAATACAAACATTTAAGTCTAAGGTTCCCTTTGGCTCGGGATAAAATATATTTCACCGCGATGAAAAGTAAAATGGTGAATATATATTTTCGCCCCTTTAGAGTCCAATTTTGATCGTTATTTTTGTTTAAAGTTACATAATTATAGGGTATAAACTTATTCACAATTTCAACCCCCCCTCCCCCCCCCCCAAAAAAAAAAAAAAAAACTTAAAATATATGAAAAAATATTTCCCCATTTTACTTTTTACCATGAATAAAATTATTTCAGCGCGAATCAAATAGATCATAAAACCTATAAACCTTAGTAAAACTTAAATAACATTCAAATCATGAATTTTTAAATAATACTCAATTTAAGGAAAAAAACGAAGAAAACCATAAAAACACAGACAAACTCATAATACACATCCAAATAAGAAAAAAAAAAGTTCTTCAACAATCCGAACTACAAAGTGATTGATCATTCACCGAAGAACCCGATTTGAAGTTGCTCGGAAGAGTTATATATATATAATGTAAATATTAAAACGTTGTTTTTGTAAAAGTAGTAATGTTTATCAATGTAAATAATTATATATACACACTCAACTCAACAAATCGGCTCTTTGAATACAAACTTGTTGTGAATAACGTGTTCGTAGTTTAGATTTGTTTTTCGTCTTCAGATGGGAGGATCTATGTGGAAGGGAGGTAGGGCAAGTGCCCCACCCTAAATCTCAAAATTGAAAATTTTACCCTACAAAAATTGTAAATTTAGAGTTGTGCCTCCCCTCCCCCCAAAAAAATCAAATTTTTACCCTTAATAAAATTGTAACCTAAAAAAAAATTCGGGGGCTCCCGACCCTAAACCCCGGCAATGATTTATGCCTCACCCGAAATAAATTTCTAGATCCGCCTCTCCGACAAACCATGTTCTCACAATATTATTTGCAAAATATTATAGAGAGAGAGAGACATCATAATGAGTTGGATCTTTCATTTTTTCCCCTAGTATTGTTATTATCCACATCAATGGGATATGCTATCTTTCATATTGCTTCAGATCTTTCCCTTTTTTAACATCTTACCGATGTGGGACTCAAAGCAAATAACTTTTCACCTTTTGCACTTAACAGCTAATGAAAGTTGTGTTCCAACAAAAACTTTTTTGAATAATGAAAAAACTGTTTGAAAAACTTTTATTTTGTTTTTTGTTTCTTCTAAAATAAGCATTTATGTACGTAACTGATTTGAAAAAATAAATAATAATTTCAGTATAAAAACAGTTTTTAAATAAAAGAAAAGTTTTAACTGTTTTATGAAGAAACTGTTTTTAGAAAAATGAAAATTGTTTTTTTAACTTTTTTATAAATAAATATTCTAATTGATAAACAACTATTGGTCCACTGCATCATAATTTGATAAATACAGAATAGTAGAAGTTGAAGTCTTTGTGATGTCAACAACACACCGATAAAAGGGTAAATGGATTCCTTGAAATGAGGATTCTTTGCAAAATTCAAGTTGCATCTAAACAAACCAACCCAGCCATGGGGGCAAATGAAGCAAGGCACGTGGGTAATCCAGTGAAGTAAAATATTATGAAGGCCACATGAGCTGAAGTAGTCATGTGCTCTCTATAAACGTACAGAGCATAGCGGAAAACTTTGTAACCATCTAAGCCATAAAACAAAGTGAGACTGAATCTGCTTCAAAACAAAATTTAACACATGTGCAAATTTATTGATAATCTTAGGGATCTACAAACATGATTGATAAACTAAACTCCAATATCTTTGGACTTGTCCTAAACACCTTCCAACAACTGATTAATAATAGAGTTGACAATAAAATCATCTATTGGGCTGCCTGAGAAAATAGTCTTCTCCCACGACCGAGGAGAGACATCAAGAGTGATTAGGTTCTTTGGATTGAACCACAGGCTATGGAATTTTAACTTTCAAGTAAGAAAAAAAATAATATGACAGTGGATATAGAATACCTATTATTATAATTCATTTTATAAGTGAAAACCTGATAAAATTGGAGCATACCCAAGCTTCAAAATCAATAATCAGAGCCAACCGTAAAGGGATTTTTATATGGGAAGTTTATAGGGATATAGTGTAAGGTGAAATGGTGAAGAGGATAGGGAGAGGCGTAGATGCCAAATCGGCATAAATATTTTGAGGCATGCTTTTCATTTATTTGAAGAAAGAGTTAGTTCTTTATTAGTGGCCAATCCATTATTTTGAGGCGGTAAATAGGGGAGAGGAAAGGGTAAGAATCGGTGAGTCTTTGGAGGGTTGATTTAACGTTGGAATAGAGTAATTGACAATTTTGAGGAGATTTAAGTTCACGAATGAGAGAATGAAGAAATGACTACACGTGGACATCCAAGAGATAGAGAAGAGATGTGCCACGTGGATACGTGTAACACCCCGCTTAAAATAATAACGGGTGGCCAGCCCTATACCATATTAAATCAGGAATTCCAGATGGTACAGTCTCAACATCAACTGTCGGTACTATATAATATAGGACTAACTACCCGATATCATATAAGCGAGATGTTAAATAAATTAAAACATGCAACATAACACAACCCAACACTACAAAATTTCTAATAAATAAGAGAGAGATGCAAGAAAGAACTAGGATAAAGGAAATGCTATATTAAAACAAAATAAATAACTACAACTGAATGTACGAAAGTAGACCCGAATAAGTTGTCGGGTCACAGCTAATACAATAACTGGAATGGAATAAATATAAATATCTACAAATATCCCTTGGGTACAAACCCGATATACAACATGAATCCTTACCTAGAATTTTAAAGAAGTAAGAAGCGGCTACAAAATACATCCCGCAACAGTCCGCAGCTGTCACGGCTCCCAAGACTCTGGACAGAAGGTCATCCGGCATCCATGCGGTAGAATACCTATAATAATATATATATACAGGCAGGAGAGAAAAGTAAACGGGTCAGAGCCCCGAATGTATAAAATATTTAGCAAGTGTGTTAACCGTGCATAATAAATACCGGTGCATTTTCTCTCATAATTAAAGTGAGACCGCACTCTCGTGAAACCCCAACTCACCTCTCATCTAAAGGCGCGCACCTAATCGCGTCCTCAAGTTTTAGTTAAATTACCCCCACTGATTTTAGGACAACCTAACTTATCAGGCTTAGCCTATATCCACGAGAGCTACCGTCCCGCCATAATCTAAGGATCCACCCATTTCAAATCCTATTAGATTATGATTACAACAATTTATGCCATATTAGGCTTAATGAATTCCGATTAATAGTCTTATGAATTATAATCATCATAATTCCTAAAACATTTCCCCTATACATATACATATATATATATATATACCTATACAGGCTAAAAACGTAAGAATTAATATACTTAACAACATGCACATGGAATATTGGCAAGACTTCTCTCTAATCCCAAAATTGTACTACGTTTCGTGCGTGGGGAGTCTCGCAAAGCGAAATCCAAACAAGGAACCGCCCCGTTACACTACTCCTGACAAGGTCAAGACCAGAGATCCGAGATGCCACCTATGGAATTACTTCTCTCAAATCTCGACATGGCACTGCGTTTCGTGCGTGAGGTGTCTCGCAAAAACAAGGAACCACCTCGTTACACTACTCCTGGGCAATGTCGATCCTAGAGATCCATAATCCTCAACATACAAGTTAATACCACCATTACTACTAACTATAACTACTAAAGAAAGAAAGAAGAAAAGAAAAAGAAAACAAATAGAATAAAATAAAAGAATCTCCAATAATATCCTTGGGATGATGTAACCGAATAATACCTTATGTACGATACATCAACCCCCATCAATCTAGTACACCATAATCATCTAAGATGTACTTCATAAAAGTCCATATCCTTTCATCTATATATATATATATGTAGGTATTTATTTCTAACCGTATATATATCATCATCAATCCAATAGCCAAATGTACATACTACATATGATGTACAAGGCCATGCACATAATATACCCGACTATATATATCGCCGATAAACTGCATCAATGCTATCATCTTCCCAGTGCCCTGCTCACGTAGCAAATCTGGGGCCACCATGGTGGGACTAAACGACACCCATCTCGTGGTAAACTCACGCACACGACGTCCCGGGAAGCGGTCAAAGCTCCAAACCGGCAATGAGACGAAACATACCCATCACGTCTCATCTCCAAAATAAATATATATATCATATGGTAACACACGGGACGACTATGACCTGGGGAATATCCACACCCTGCTTTTCTAGCCAGGATGCTCACCCACTACGCGCGCAACTTCCCAATGATAGCATGAGCGGGGTATGCTTAACTAATTAAGTATATATATCATTTACATGCATAATATATATAATCCATATGATCCAATCATATGATCAAATAATAAACCATCGTATACGGTTTAAATATCCATACCATGTATGTCTACAACATGCAGATATCTATATATCTATATACCTACAAATATATATATATATATATATATATATATATATATATATATATATATCAACACATATTCACATATCCTTATATATATATATATAAACTAAGTATCGTTCATATGTACAAGATATATAAACTCGGTTATAAGTATACATAATACTCAATACACAAGCCGTCACCACAATTTCCATTAAATTTACCTCGATATGTGAATACAATCCCTCACTTGAAACATATTCAATCATCTTCCTATGATGAGTAGTCTCCCAAAACCATATGTATATATCTATACATATACATTCAACATTAGGGTTATCACCCAAGAATTTGTGTAGGAATCCATCACTACACCTTTCACCTCTAAATGTGAAAGTATATAATTATCTTTAGTACTATCTAACCATAGGCATAAACATTACTTAATAGTCTAAAACCTCAATTTATTCCAACCTCATTTCAAGTATTGGAAATCTCACTGGCCATATCCCCATAATTCCGTATAAACTATCCTAACTATAATTTACGCTACCGCTTATCCTAGTCGATAGTACACCACCAAGTTGTTTCCCATTTTTTTTACCTATGGTTCAATTTATTATATGAACCCTTACTCCTATCGGGTTATCATTTGTTCCTTAGTCTAAATATTTCTAAGGATAGGATACCCCTCACTCTCTAAGAGTTCTCAACCTCAAACATATATATATATATATACCTTTATCTATAATTGGTAATTCCAACCTCAAAGAGGTTTCCCCGATATCCATATGTAACTCCAATACGTACATGGGTACATTTCTCCCAAGTTACCCTAAGGAGTCCCCAAATCCCAATATGTGAGAAACTCCTTATATGACTCCAAGAATATATCTTTTACATCCTAAGAGAAAGCCCCCAAATCAATAAACCCAACCAAAAAGGGTTTGAAATCACTATGGAGAAAATACCTCAAAATGCCCTGTTTCCGAATCGATTCGGCCCTATTCCGAATCGATTCGGCCCAGCGAATCGATTCGGCCCCCAAGGCGAATCGATTCGGGTCCAAAGACCCGGGCTTCTGCAATAATCCGAATCGATTTGGCTTGGGTCCGAATCGATTCGGTTAATGCAGACCTGCCAATTTCACTAAACCGAATCGATTCGCTTAAGGGGGCGAATCGATTCGGACCTGCAAATTTTCGAAGGGTTCTTCTTCTTCATCAAAACCCACGAATTCTAAACCCTAAATTTTCATTCTAACCCCCAAACCTTCATCAAATCATGATTCTAAGCTCATTAATCAACCCCAAAGTTTATCCCAACCATTTCTAGGTCATTAAATCTCAATTTAAACATTGATTTCAAGATTAAACCTTAAAATCTAGGTTTTGGTATTTATACCCAAAAATCCATTTCTTTAACCCACAAATTATGAAATGAAATACACAAATAGCTATTTAGCAAGATTAAACACTTGCCTCAAATTTGTAGAGGTTTGATCATCCTCGATGTCGCGGTTGGGCCGGAAATCCCAAGCTTTTTCTTCCTCTCTCTCTTATTTTCCTTCTTCTTTCTTTCTTCCTTTTTCTTTCTCTCTTTCTCTATTTGAGAAGGCTTCATCCGTAAGCCTCCAATCCTTTAAAACAACAAACCCAGTTTTAAATGTTAATACGCACTTTAAATGACTCGTTTACTCTAATTCGAGTCAAACTGACATAAAAATATTCCGGAGCCGAAATAAAACCCAATGACAGTCATTTTGACTATCTCGACCCTTCTGGGATCGATGGCACACTCAAAATCATCATCCGGAATACTTTAAAACGTCCTCTATTTTTGGACTTAAATTCCCAAATTTAAAATTCTCCAATTTAATTAAATTTTTTATTTTCCCAAAATTTAATTTCTCAGTCTCCAAAGTCGTGGGGTGTTACAATACGCTAATTGCAAAGCATAACAAATGCCTTGTTTTGAATTTTATAGTATTAAGAGATTATATTTGAACGCCTGAACTTTGCTTCGTGTAATATTCCGTAATTTTTAGAATAAAATATTACGACATAAATGAATTTAATGTTTTCGAATTTATTTTGAGAATAAATTAAACTGGGGAGATTTAAAATTTAGGCGAGTAAATTTTTTTAATTTAAGTAAACGTTTATGAATTTATATCAAAATATAAAACTCAATTGGACATAATGGGCTTGCGAGTGAAAAATAAATCACACATAAATAAATTTATGGGCATGTGTCGTTTTAACATAATAAAATGGCTAAGTGGGATAAAAATAATTGGGACACATTTTGGGAAGAGTTAAAGACTCGATTTATTGTTCTAAATATTTAAAATTGGTAACAGGTCATAGGTATATGAGTTAGGGAACTTTTGAGTTAATTGGGATATGTATTCGGGCCCATTTGGGGGTCCAAAAGTTGGGTTATAGGCCCAACTCGGGATTAGCTATCAATTATGTGTTTAAGTGAGGGTAAACTAGTCCCCCACTATCATTAGAGAAAACCCTAAAACACAGTTACGAGAGAGGAATGGAGAAATACCAAAAGAGGAGAAAAGGGGCAAGAACAAATGGGAAACTAAGGAAGAAATCAAGGGACATCTCTTCTACGAATTTTAAGGTAAGAATTATCTTGCCTAATTTGTGTTTCCAATTTATTTCTCTATGCATCATATTTGTTCCTTATAGATTTCTGGGGTTTAGGACTTAATGTATTCGATTTGATGATGAACAATACATGTAGAGGACTAGATTTTTATGTAGAATTTGTCCCAGAAATTAAGTATCGTAAATCTAAAATTTGATGGTAGAATCCGTAGAATCTTTGTAGTTAAATTTGGGATATGTTGATACATTGTTGTAGAGGATGTTTTGGTACGTTGTGGACTGAAATTGATGTAGATTCCAGGATAATTAAGCCCTTACGACGAATTTAAATAATGGGTATACATTGGGAAAAACATCCAATTCATGTAGGTATTGAACGAACATAAATTTCGGGTGAATTTTGGATGTGGAAGTAGACTGCGGTATAAAGGATTTTCTGGATTTCGTTTATACAATGTTGGGCTTAAGTTTTCATCTGGGAAGAACTGAGAATTCAAAATGGGTTGGGGAGGAAGAGCAGGTCGCTCAAACAACATGGGCCATCGTTCAAGCGACATACCTTGTCGCACGAATGACCCCAGTGGTCGTTTTAATGATGTCTGGGGTTTTTTTTTACATTTGTTCGCTTTTTACGAAGTTGTATGGGTTGGATTCTCTTCTTATATTTTTGGTGTAATACTGTTGGAGCAATGGATGAATGTAGAAAAGGAAATTCTAAGGAATGGTTGAATATTGTTGTAGCCATATTTAAGTGGGAATAATTACCACTAATTAGTCGGTTTAGTAATTATTTATGGAATATAATTTATAATTTATTAGCTGGAAATTTCGGGGGTATTAAAAAAAATATTAACAATGGTATTGGGCCTGGGATTTTATTGCGAGTATTTTATGAGTCCAAGTGAGTGAGTGGAACCGGATTGGAAAAATAATGAATTTCTTTAAAATACCATTGTGCCCACATTAAACAGAGAAAATTACAATTTACTAGATGGTTAAGTAATTATTTTATGGGAGGAGAATGTGACACCCCGCCTAATTAAATATCGGGTGATCAGTCCTAAATTAAATTAAATCAGAATATCTAGTGGGTTCATTCTTAACATCACTGTCGAAAAATAAATTCTTTATTAATTCACCTAATAAATAATTAAGCTAGTGTAATTTTTTTTCCATTTCTAATTTAATTAAAACTATTCCACAAAGCATAGTAATAATAGACAACGTTACATCACAACTGAACAAGACTAAATGTCACTGGAATAACTCTGCAGTTAAAATATTTCATTACATCAAATAAAATTGATATCAATAGTACTGACATAAATGATTACAATCTCTGAAATAGAACTGAAATAACTAGAATCTTAGGCGACATGCCCTAAATGAGATTAGACACTACTAATGTGTGAATCAACCGAATGGAAGCGTTTACACAAAATCTGCCTCTCCAGTAGCAGCTATAACCTGCCAAGATATCCATATTCTACGCAGGCATTCCTAATACTGGATACCTAATATACAAGATAGAATAGAGAAAAGAATATGCAAGGAAACGGGTCAGAGGCTGATTGTAAAAGATTTTTAAAAATAACAAGTGTCTAACAAATGCAATTAAGCAATTATTATGTACATGTTAGCTTCTCGGACTTTCGCTTCAGAATTCTCACCTTTCATCTAGTGTGCACGCCTAACATACCTTATTATCTCCCTAATTAAGGTTCTCCATTAGGATTCTGTCCGATACCCTTTCCCCGTATTTCCCACACAATACTTACGAAAATTAAACCTGTTCATTTCTATTTAATATGAACTTTCACAGCTTTAGGCTTAAGTATTCACTTATTTATTTCAATCTGATATTATTATCCATTTTTCATCTACAATTTCACAGAGTAGATTTCATCATAGAATATATATTTTAATTTACAAATTTCACATAGTAGATTACCTCATATCTACTTAATGTCACACAGTAGATAATGTCACATATATATATATATATATATATATATAATACTGCACCCTACAAGACTCAACTGCGGTACATGCATACTCTGCTATCATGTCCAGGTACATCTCGCACTGTATAAGGGATTATTGATTCGACATATCTCACGAACCATAAATCTCATATCATAAATATTGGATGCGAGCATACTCCCCAGCCAAATGGATCACGCACATACCTACGCTCCCATTCAATCGTGAAAACTATCATTCTCGATCGATAGCATGTGTCCGAGGTCTTATGCTCAGGGTACAAATCAAAACCCCTCGAAGGCACGTAGGGATATGACCGTCCACAACGCACAACCTCCGCCTCGATAGGAAGCAGCGTAGGTATGTTATACCCACAATAAAAATACTATAGGTATTCACCCCACCTATATATAATAATAATAATAGGGCATACGCACAACCCATATAAATATTTTCATACGTAGTATATTTATTTCGTATATCTTACGTATTTACATATTATGA
Source organism: Sambucus nigra (assembly GCA_949130495.1). Classification (NCBI taxonomy): domain Eukaryota; kingdom Viridiplantae; phylum Streptophyta; class Magnoliopsida; order Dipsacales; family Adoxaceae; genus Sambucus; species Sambucus nigra. The sequence continues at coordinate 466,784,372 of OX422220.1, read as the reverse complement.
CTTTACTTCTTAAATTATATTCCCGAGCTTCTCTCATCACTCGAAGGGTAATCATTTATTTCTCATATAAATTCAGTAGGTAAACATCCTCACCCGACTAGTCCATGTAATCACAACTCCCGCATTTCTATGAATTAAATTATCTACAATTAGGTTTATTTCTCGATAATTCCTAATTCAATTTTAACCCTTTATTCCATCCCTAGGGTTAATCCCATCTATGCTTAAGGTTGTTCTGGTAATAATAACTCCCTTCCTACTGATACTAACCTTGAATCATCCTTTATTCAATTAAAACCCCAATTGATATATTTCTCCACCGTAACGAATTTAATTCACACTCGTTAGTTTCCCCCATTCCATCCCATAATATTTTTCGGGTCGTAAGTATACCCTACTGCCCTTCTCTAAATCCCAATTTATTCAATTAATCATCACCAAATATTTCTCAAAGTTGGGATTTAAATAAATATTTAAAAAGGAAATAAATCACATTTTCAGGGGGATTCAATCGATCGATCAGTCGATCGATCGACATTCTTGAGTCTATTTATCGATCGATCAGATATTTGCCTAGATTCTACATATATTTACGTACGGGTTTTACATTTTTTCATAATCAAAACCATTATCAATTAATCCCAAACTCCTCATAATTCATCTCAAATGATATATGAAGGTGTATAAATGATTTCTAACATTTAACAACATAAATTCATCAAGACGTTTCAAATAAATCATGCCATTTCCCTTAAAATTTAGAAACTTCTTATTTTATCATTTCTCCAAGAACAACTATAAATCCCAGATTTTTTTTCACCAAATGATTCATTAATTTCGTGGATCAAACTATATATTCAAAAAGAGATTAAACCTACATGATTCTCATTTCAGGGATTCATCAAAAATCATCTTAATTCATATAATTTTTTAGAATTTTCTGAACATCCTAGCGTAGACAATATACATACTAAAATTTTCAATAGTTAATTACTTCCCTTTATATTGTATGTCTGAACCGTTGCAGGAGAATTATAGCCTTCACTAATTTTCTTCCTAAATCTTCACTCCAAGTTTTGTTCTTTCATAAATTCTTCAAATCCTCCCCTTAGGCTCTTGAAACTCTTTCTCCATTTTCTCTCTAATTCTCTGTATAATTTTATTAACCTTTGGGTTTGTGAAAGTTACTATTCCCTAAGCCCAACTATTGATTTTAAATGTGAAATCCCATTTTTGGCTTTACATATACCATTACGAAAGTCAAAAGTCACCTAAATAAGTCCCGATTAATCTTAAAAACTCCCAAGACACGAACATAACCCCCGGGTACTCAATTGTGACTATTTAAACCCTTCCGGATACTTTAACACAGTCAAAATGGCCATTCGGATGACATAGAAATGATTCACTTTTCATTCCATTTAATTATAGTCTCGACATGACTCACACGCGCGTCCCAACTTAATTACCAAAATTATCGCCATCATCACTCATAATAATTTTATAAAAATCACCATCAATTGTAAAGTCATAATCATATATATCACTTTTAATCAGAAGTAATATTCAACACAATTCACATATTAATTTATTCCAGAGTAATATTTAAATCCGAATTAATTTTCAATATCCCCCAATTTATTCTAGTTAATCCCATTTTAAAAGTCGTTAAAAATTACGGGGTGCTATGTACTTCCCCCCTTACAACGGAATTTCGTCCCGAAATTTAGAAAAATTATACCAGATAAGAACAACTCTGACTATATGTTGCGTATTGCATCATTGTGCTCATGAGTAAACTACTCCGTACCGCCCATACAGTACACTATCAAATTCCCTTAATAATGAACACCTCATGTATGTTCGTTTTAAACTCCTGGTTACCCTGTCATGTAGGTTCTTATCCAAGTCTTGCCGTTTAAGTTTCACTACTAAAACTTATTTTAGATATTCACTATCTAGCCTTCTACTATTCGCACCTTAGTAGATTAATCGTTCTTCAAATACATATGATCTTTTCTCGCGATGATCGCACACAAGTAGGTTATTTGCGTAGTATATATTTTACACACATAATATACTATAAGTGTCAACTCATTCGTAATAGTACCTGGTCCCCCACCTTTAACTAACAAGCAGGAGAAAAACAAGGCTTACTGTGACATACCTCAACTGAAACCATGCCCAAAAGAGAACTTATTTGAGTTATTGTATGCAAACTCCACTAGTGGAAGGGATTGCTCTCGTCCTCCCCTAAGATCCAAGGGTACACATATAATTTATTCTCCAAAATTTGATTAGTCTACTTGTTTTGCCCATTCGTTTGTGGATGATAGTCCATACTCAATCGCAACTCGGTACCTATGTCCTCGTTAACACTCTTCCAAAATCGAAAGACAAATATCTTGTCCTAATCGGACATAATATTAAATGGTACCGTATATAACCTCACTATCTCGGTTATAAAGATCAACGCATACTGTCCCGTAGTACGATCAGTAATAACTAGCATAACGTAAGATGCTTCGATCAACCGATCCACTATCACCCATATAGGATCGTAACCCCTTTCACAATAAAATCCTCGGGAATACTCTCCCATTACTACTTAGGAATCCCTAACGGTTGAAGTATCCCCGACTGGTTTCGGATGGCCCACCCTTTACCAATAGACAGGTGACCCGTTGCAAAATAATTTAGTAATATTAAATCCCATCTCCATTGTCATTTATAACACGGTGCATCTTATATTCTCTCAAATATACCTCTAACCGTGATCCATGTGACTTTGCCTCACCGCATGTCACAAGTCCTTCCCCTGGTTCTAAAAATCAGTTTCTTGTGAAACGTAAGCCTCTGACAAATCTTACGGAATAAGCTACGACTTCTCTGGCTCAATGTTCTCGAATTCACACTATAATCGTAATCTATTGCATGATACAATATTGTCAATTACTTAGGGCGCCCATACACCATATATCTCGCGCATTCTTACATAATCAATTCTTGCGCATTCGACATTCTTTTCTATATATGATGTAACCATTTTGTACTAGTTTTCTTTTAGAACTAGGCAACTCTTTCAGCCTTAAGTCATAGTGGAATTATTAACCTTCAATTATATTCTTGTAAATGTAAAATGATCAACGTACGAAACATATGTACTATCGACCAAACTTCTCTCCAAATCCTAACGTTTGCTAGTTTCATGTGTGGGATGTCTCGCAAAGTGAAATCCAAACAAGGACACCCCAATACACTACTACCTAACATAGTCGGTTGTCGAGATCCGTAATGTCCTCAATCCATAATATATACCTTCTCACAATCTCCGTATGTTGACATAAAAATCTACTTATGTCCCTTAGAAATAACAAGAAACATGACGCTCCTACTATCCTAAGTTCGCAGCGCTATATATATAACGAGTTATTTCTCGCTGCTCGATAAAGAACACATTGTATCCTGAGTCACATCAGTAAGTAAATCCCTACACACCGGGATCACACATAACTAGAAAACATACTCAATGATGTCTATGATACCATAAAATTTTCATATATACATATCCATATAGGCCTAACCCTATTTCTGGTGGCACCTCACAAAATTAATATTACTCCCCCTGGAGTATCTAGTGCGATAGTCTTATCACTCAATATGCTATCGTTCAAACTTTTGGTAATTAATCACTACACATTACCATAATAGGATCTACATGCTATCTCAAAACATTAGTAAATTATAACGATAAAGTATGCTTGTAGTGATCACCCGACTTGCTCACGGGCAACATAAAAAAAATCCTGATACTCTTAATAAATACGTTTGTAACCAGAATGTTAAACTAATGTACCCACTAAACTCGACTCGCATGCGAATTTTAGTGATAACAATTCATGTATATATATTGTGACACAACCATATCACTTGAATGAATCCTTTACTCACAAGGATGAAACATAACTTCACGAGTATTCATCTAATCATAGGGTCCCAGCACGTAGCTGCCAACACGACCCATGAGCATCTACAATCGTTATACATCTAGGATTTCATCCAATAGTTGGCCCCTCCTTGTAGTGGAAAAATTATTCTGCTCTACGGCAAACACGACCATCACTGAAATATTGGCCCAAAATCTCTAGGCCTCAATTCTCTACCTGAACCCACCACTCTTAGGGTTGTAAATTCCTAGGCCCACTTCTCTTGACCCAATTCTTCCATTGGAAATCTCACTCCTCCAGTTATTATGCCTAACTTCCATGATTTTCCATTCTAAAAATTATCGGTCTCACTTCTCAACGTGGACTTATTCAACACTGCTAGTCCCACTCTCTACATGTAGGCATTTTTTTTAATCCATTTCCCTATCACTGGTCCCACTAACAATTTTGGAATGTCTTTCTCTCGGACATGGCAGTCTTAGCTCCCAATTTCTATTTCGATCGTTCCATTGGCTCCACTGGTCCAACGGAACACATTGTCGACCCCGCTGGTCTTGGCTGAATTCATTGCTTCTTAGTAAGGACTTAAATAGGTTCCCCTACTGGTTATACCTTCCGGTAATGTTTCACTATCACCATTGAATTCAATCTTGTCCTTCAACTAGGTTTTCTAACCCTCCAGGCTTCCCTTCTTCTGGAAGCAATTACAAACTCCTTAACGACATTGACCCTAGTCGTCTTTCTTATATTTTTCACCCGCACTTGAGTATTTCAGTCATGAGTTCTTTCACAACAAGGAACTCTTCCTATCTTCTATATACCCCTTAGTCACTGGGTAAGGAGTTTATTAAGCAAGTTGACTGCTCACTCGCGTTGCGCTTTCTTTCTTGCTCATATAAAATAAGTTTCAAAATTTCCTTCATACCCTGATCAAATGGATGATTTCACAGCTGAACCATACCAAAATTTCTCGTTTTTGCTTCACACATGCTTCTTTATCACTTTAGATTGCTCTAATGAGCAAAAAATTTTGCTCAAAATTTTTTAAGTCCTCGGTGTTACTACAGTTCACCCTACATAGTTGCCTTTGGATTTCGTCCTTCACAAAAGTCCTCCCGACTCCTTCACCCTTCACTGACAGTGTTAGGTAAGTTTAGAATGGCATAAATGTCATCCATAATGGTGCTTGGTAAACTACAACTCCCGAATGACTCCTTTATTGTCCTCAGCCTGAATAATAATTTTGTTGAGTTCTATCTCAATCACCATTTTCCCAAAACACTCTATATCTTTGGCTGAGTCATCCTCCTTCTGTTATTCTAATGACCTCTCTATTCATCAATGCCTGACTGAGCTCATATAAGATTTACATTGATTACATTTCCTGGCAGGAGCACCTATATCGTAATAAGCAAAGGAATACAACATCATAATAATAGGGCTTTTCATAAAAATATGCTTTGTTGAAATGTAAAAAACCGCACATATCCTAAGGATACTATAACACGATGCTCTGATACTACGTGTGACACCCTGCCTAATTAAATATCGAGTGATCAATCCTTTATTAAATTAAATCAGAATACCCATTGGGTTCATTCTTAGCATTATTATCGATTTTTTTATTTATTAATTCACCTAATAAATAATTAAGCTAGTGTCAAATTTTTTTCCATTTTTAATTTAATTGAAACCATTCCACAAAGGATAGTAATAATAGACAACATCACATCACAACTGAATAAGACTAAATGTGATTGGAATAACTCTACAGTTAAAATATTTCATTACCATAAAATAAAACTGATATCAACAGTACTGACAAAAATGATTATAATTTTTGAAATAGAAATGAAATAACTAGAATCCTGGGCGACATGCCCTAAATGAGACACTACAGATGTGTGAATCAACCGAATGGAAGCGTCTACAAAAAATCAGCCTCTCCAGTAGAAGCTATAACCCATCGAGATATCCATATTCTATGTCGGCATCCTCGATAATGGATACCTGATGTACAAGATACAATAGAGAAAAGAATATGTAAGGAAAGGGATAAGAGCCAGATTGTAAAAGATTTTTAGAAATAGCAAGTGTCAAACAAATATAATTAAGCAATTATTATGTATATGTTAGCTTCTCGAGATCTATCTTGAGAATTCTCACCTCTCATCTAGTGTGCACACCTAACGTACCTTATTATCTCCCGTAATTAAGGTTCTCCATTAGGATTCTGCCCCATATCTTTTCCCCATATTTCCCACACAATACTTATGATAATTAAACCTGTTCATTTCTCTTTAATATGAACTTTCACAAATTTATGATTACGTATTCATTTACTTATTTCAATATGATCTTATTATCCATTTTCATTTATAATTTCACACAGTAGATTACCTCATATCTACTAAATGTCACACAGTAGATAATGTCACATGAGTAAATATATATATATATATATATATATATATATATATATTCACTCTATAATATATACAATACTGCACCCTACCAGACTCAACTGCGGTGTATGCATACTCTGCTATCATGTCCGGGTAAATCTTGCACTGTATAAGGGACTATTGGTTCGACATCTCTCACAAACCATAAATCTCATATCATAAATTTTGGAGGCGAGAATACTCCCCATCCAAATGGGTCACGAACATACTTACGCTCCCATTCAATCGTCGAAACTATCATTCTCAATCGATAGCACGTGTCCAAGGTCTTGGGCTCAAGGTACGAATCAAAATCCTCCCCGAAGGCACATAGGCATATGACCGTCCACAACGCGCAACCTGCACCCCGATAGCAAGCAGCGTAGGTATGTTATACACATAATAAAAATAATATAGGTATTCACCCCACCTATATAATAACAATAGGGTACACGCACAACTCATATAAATATTTCCATACTTAGTATATTTATTTCACATATCCTACGTATTTACAGATAGAGACTTTACTTCTTAAATTATATTCCTGAGCTCCTCTCATCACTCGAAGGGTAATAATTTATTTCTCATATAAATTTAGTAGGTCAACATCCTCACCCTACTTGTCCATGTCATCACAACTCCCAAATTTCTATGAATTAAATTATCTTCAATTAGGTTTATTTCTCGATAATCCGTAATTCAATTTTAACCCTTTATTCTATCCCTAGGGTTAATCCCATATATGGCTAAGGTTATTTTGGTAATAATAACTTCATTACTACGGAATCTAACCATGAATCATCCTTTATTCTAGTTAAAGCCCAATTGATATATTTCTCCATCGTAAAGCATTTAATTCACACTTGTTAGTTTCCCCCATTCCATCCCATAATATTTTTCGGGTCGTAAGCATACCCTACTGCCCTTCTCTAAGTCCCAATTTATTCAATTAACCATCACCAAATATTTCTCTAAGTTGGGATTTAAATAAATATTTAAAAAGGAAATAAATCACATTTCCAGGGGGAGTCAATCGATCGACTGTTCCTAGTCGATCGATCGATCAGATATTTTCCCAGATTTTGCATATGTTTACCTACTGTTTGTACACTTTTTCATAATCAAAACCATTATAAATCAATTCCAAACTCCTCATAATTCATCTCAAATGATATATCAAGGTGTATAAATGATTTCCAACATTTAACAACATAAATTCATCAAGAAGTTTCAAATAAATCATATTATTTCCCTTAAAATTTAAAAACTTCTTATTTTATCATTTCTCCAAGAACAACTATAAATCTTAGAATTTTTTCACCAAATGATTCCTAAAATTTGTGGATTAAGATATATATTCAAAACAAAATTAATCCTACATAATTCTCATTTCAAGGATTCATAAAAAATCATCTTAATTCATATAACTTTTCAGAATTTTCTAAACATCCTAACATGGACAATATACATGCTAAAATTTGCAATAGTTAATCACTTGCCTTTAGATTGTATGTCTGAACCATTGCAGGATAATTATAGCCTCCTTTAATTTTCTTCCTAGATCTTCAAATCCTCCCCTTAGTCTCTTAAAATTCTTTCTACATTTTCTCTCTAAGGCTTTGTATAATTTTCTTAACCTTTCGGTTTGTGAAAGTGACTATTCCCTAATCCTAACCTTTGATTTTAAAGGTGAAATCCCGTTTTTGGCTTTTCACATACCATTAAGAAAGCCAAAAGTCACCTAAATAAGTCCTGATTAATCTAAAAAACTCTCAAGACCCGCACTTAACCCCCCGGTACTCAGTTTTGACTATTGAAACCCTTCCGGACACTTTGACACAATCAAAATGGCCATTCGGATTACATAACAATAATTCACTTTTCATTCCATTTAATTATAGTCCCGACATGACTCATACGCGCGTCCCAACTTAATTACCAAAATTGTCGTATTCATCACTCGTATCAATTTTATAAAAATCACCATCATTTGTAAAGTCATAATCATGTATAATACTTGTAATCACAAGTAATATTCAACACAATTCCCATATTACTTTATTCTCGAGCAATATTTAAATCCGGATTAATTTTCAATTATCCCTCAGTTTATTCTAATTAATCCCATTTTAAAGGTCGTTAAAAATTTCGGGGTGTTACAGAGAATTAATAATTTATTAGATGATGAATTATTAATAAATGAAAATGTTGTGAACTTTAGTTGAAATTTTATGGTAATTACGGAGTACTTACCTATACATATTATATGGGATAATAACATGTACTATTGTGTATTTGTATGGACACGCCAGTGGATCGTCCTATCGGTTCAGTGTTTGCACGTTCGGGACATGTACCACACGTCGACACAGGTTGGCTTGACGATGTGTAGGATATATAGGTACTACGTGGAGGCTCCACCCACGATAGGTAGGTGTTTGCGCTGATAATTCCTGTATCACCGCTGGGTATGGATCGTGTACAGGTGTCCTATGTAGGGACCACACCCAACTTATGTGTGTTTTGTAATGTCCTCTTAGGATAAAGGATTCCTCCGCACTTGCCGATAGAGCACGAATTAGACACCAACGGTAGATGCTCTTGTGTCTCATATATATATATATAAAGGACATATATATAATTACCTGATCTTTAAATGAGATAAATTGAAATGTCTAAGAATGTGGACATAAATAAAAATTGTGATCCTTTATTGCATAATAGATGTTTATGCTTCTTATGTGAAAATTATGAGAGTGGAAAATTATGGAAATTAATAATTAAATTTAGTCGATATACGTAAATCATTTAACCATTTTATTTGATTGACATATAGCCATAGTTATTATTTGGGGACCTTTGGGATGTGAGACGTGACACACTTAGATAAGGGGTGAGGTGTTATATGCCTGTGAGTGACGAAGGGGAATAGTTATTGTGCATTGACTGCATTATTGCATCATAAATTAAATAAGTTAATTCTTGCACACCTCGGGCTCTGACCCAAATTATAAATGTTTCCCCCCCAGGTTATTTTAGACGGGATAGCAAGACTGTTGCTATACCGGCCTTGCGATCTCTCGGGCTTAACATCTTTCCAGATCATTGACTTTAGCCTAGGTCCTTTTCTACCGGAGTTTAGTTATTTTATTAGCTTAATATTTATTTATTGATTTACATTATGCTAGAGTTGTAATATTTACTTGCTGTTAAATTTATTATTTATTTAGTGTTGGTTGAGTTTAATTATTGCCAGTGAAATATTTATAAAGCTTAAAGTATTGCCTTTTTAAATAACAATACTTTTATTACGTTGTGATGATGACGGTATTAATTGATTAACAAGACCATCTTCGGCTTATCATGCCTGGCCAACCTTTATGTGAGAAAATGGAGGTTGTTACAGTTGGTATCAGATCATAGTTCTAGTTTTCTTAGGATATGAGTTTGAGCTCTTCACGTCATTGCGTTATTTGATGTAGAGACATGTGATTAGGAATCATTGTATTATTTGATAGTCATTACTACCCGTTCGGGAAAGAGGTCCTTTTTGGAGAGAGAGCCGAAGACACATTAATGTGGGTCATTTACTAGAATTTCGAGGAGTTTGGGTAATTTAGTGTCTACTAATTTTATGAAGGACATTTTGAGAATTTAAGGTAGTGGTAATGTACAATAATGCACCAGCAGAGGTTAGTTCGTGTAAACTAGGACCTACAACAAGATAGGCATCGAATTAAAGATAAAATTATCTGAGAAAAAGAGACTAGTGATAGCATTGATGGTAAATGATGTGTTTTCCCCTATTTTGGTGAATGTAGGATATGTTTTGTTTGATATTGGAACTTGGTATTCACTTGGATTTTGCTAATACATTGCAGAGGTTGGACTTCATACTTGGGATAGTGTTTTACGTTGGTTCACCGTGGGTGAGAAGGGGAAATATTAGGTTGGTAAGTAGATGTATAGAATTGCTTATGGAGTGGATTATGCTTATTTTATTAATAATTGTTAACCTATGTTATAGTAAGATAGGTATCCATCGATAAAACCTTCATATTGGTGTTGAGAATATGCAAAGCGAAAGGAATTCGTACTTTAGAAGTATTTATTTCCTTTAGGAGTATTAGGACTAGTGATAGTCCCGATTACACGATGAGGTGTACAATCATAAATAATGTTGTTATAATAATGATGTCATTGGAAATAGACAATGATAACCTTTAAGGGAATGAGTAGGTTTGTGTTTCCATATAAGTTGATTTAAACGCATTAATAGACTTAGGTCCTGGACTAACAGATCTCAATGACCAGCATAGTTGTGTAGTAGTGTATTGGGAGGGTTCCTCATTTGGATTTCATTCACGAGACGTCCCACACACGAAAGTAGCAAATGTTGGGAGTTGAGAGATGTTGAATTCTAGGATAGTTTGGTTATTTTTCTTGGTACTCTCATATTGGTAATTTATTGAGCATTAATGTTTATTTTCACGACGAAAAATAATAATGGAATTGTAACACCTTGTGTTTAAAAATGATTAAATGGGAGACTAAAGGGCTTGGAGAGCCTTATAAAATTAATTGAGCACATTGTAGACATGGGTCCTGGACTGGAGGATCTCAGTGACCGACAATGCTATACAGTAGTGTATCAGAAGGGTTCCTTATTTAGATTTCTCTTGCTAAACATCGCACGCATGAAAGTAACAAAGGCCGGGAGCTGAGAGATATAAGACCCTAGGACATTTTGGGTTATTGTTATTTGTATAATTAAATGGGTTTATTTATTGGGATTTATTGTATCCCTTTAGCAATATGAGACCTTAATTGGCAATGGAAAAAAGTTGGAAACTTATATCATTTATTTTTATTTTCATTTCTTTTAGTCTTTGGCTGATGGACCACAATAACCGACTAAGTTGTACAGTAATATATCGGGAGGGTTCCTTGTTTAGATTTCGCTTGCGCGATGTTCCACGCACGAAATTGGCAAAAGTTGGGAATTGAGAGAAGTCGAATACTGAGATCATAAATTTTCTTTCCCATGTACGTATATGGTGGTATATTTGGTGTGTGGATATGCTTGGTATGAATGGTAAAATTAGATGTATATGTGCCATCCATCTTTGTTAGTGTTATGTGTATGTACATATAATGTGAAGTATATATGGAAACCCCGGTGATGTTATGAGAGTCTATGGGTGAGCCTTTTTCTTTTATCTCATGGGATATGGGTATGGACTAATTGAGCATAAAACTTGGAGTATAATGCGAATAAAAACATAAGGTTGGGCTTTAGCACATTTCAAAGATGGAATTCTGTTATAAGGAGAGGAGAATGTAATACCCATAATTTTTAGAATCAAACATTATGACATAAATGAATTTAATGATTTAGGATTTATTTTGAGAATAAATTAAATTGAAAAGATTTAAAATTTAAGTGAGTAATTTTTTTTAATTTAAGTACACATTTATGATTTTATATCAAAATATAAAGATCAATTGGACATAATGAGCTTACGAGTGAAAAATAAATGACACATAAATAAATTTATGTGCCAGTGTTGTTTTAACATAATAAAATGGCTAAGTGGGATAAAATTTATTGGGACTCGTTTTGGAAAGCGTTAGAGACTCGATTTAGTGTTTTAAATATGTAAAATTGGTACCGGGTCATAGGTATATGAGTTAGGGAGCTTTTGGGTTAATTAGGATATAGATTCAGGACTATTTGGGGGTCCAAAAGTTGGGTTATAGGCCTAACTCGAGATTAGTCACCTATTAAGTGTTTAAGTGGGGGTAAGCCACTCCCCCATTATCATTAGAGAAAACCCTAAAACACAGTTATGGGATAGAAAAGGGGCAAGAACAAAGGGGAAACCAAGGAAGAAATCAAGGGACATATCTTCTACGAATTTTAAGGCAAGAATTCGCTTGCTTAATTTGTGTTTCCAATTTTTTTCTCAATGCATTATATTTGTTCTCTATAGATTTCTGAGATTTAGGGCTTAATGTGTTTGATTTGATGATGAACAATATATGTAGATGACCGAATTTTTATGTAGAATTTGTCCCAGAAGTTAGGTATCGTAAATCTGAAATTTGATGGTAGAATTCGTAGGATCTTTGTAGTTAAATTTGGGATATTTAAATGTAATCGGTACACTTAAATCATTTAAACATTTTATTAAATTGACATGTAGTCATAGTTTTTATTTGGGGACCTTTGGGATACTAGACCTGTCACACTTAGATGAGGTATGAGGTGTTATATGTATGTGAGTGACGAAGGGGGAATATTTATTGTGCATTGATTGTATTATTGCATAATAAATTAAGTTAATTCTTGCACACCTTGGACTCTCACCCAAGTTATAAATGTTTCCCCCAAGTTATTTTAGACAAGGATAGCAGGGCTGTTGCTGTACCAGCCTTGCTATATCTGGGTGCTTTACAACTTTCTAGATCATTGATTCTAGCGTAGGTTCTTATCTGCTAGAGTTTAGTTATTTTATTTACGACACAGTGCAAGGGCATAAGCCCAAGATGTTTTTATTTATTTACTTAGATGTTAAATTTATTATTTATTTACTTTTCATTTATTATTTATTTTCTCAGCGCAAGATGTTTTTATTTATTTACTTAGATTACGACGGGGTTATAATATTTACTTGTTATTAAATTTATTATTTATTTGGTGTTGGTTGAGTTGAATTATTGTCAGTGAGATATTCATAAATTTTAAAGTATCGGGGTTTTTAAATAACAATATTTTTATTACGTTGTGCTGAGAATGGTATTAATTGATTGACAAGCCCCATCTAGCCCAAGATGTTTTTATTTATTTACTTAGATGTTAAATTTATTATTTACTTACTTATTACTTATTATTTATTTTCTCAGCCCAAGATGTTTTTATTTATTTACTTAGATTATGATGGAGTTGTAATATTTACTTGCTGTTAAATTTATTATTTAGTTGCTGTTGGTTGAGTTCAATTATTGTCAGTGAGATATTGATAAATTTTAAAGTATTGGGTCTTTTAAATAAAAATATTTTTATTACGTTGTGATGAAAATGGTATTAATTGATTGACAAGCCCAATCTTCGGTGTATCGTGCCTGACCACCCTTTACGTGAGAAAATGGGGATTGTTACACTTCCCTCATCGCTTTACCATTTAAAGTTTCAGTTTTTCTACTTAAGTACTAAACTTCCAACACGATTTTGAGTTATCCTCTTCTGTCAAACTCCATTAATTTCTGGCAGAAAATAACGGTCATGTGCGCTGCACATTATCATTTTGAGGGTATTTTGCTCATAATCAATATAAAACTTTAAATAATTAAAATTACATAATAATTCATTTAAAAATATGGAAGATATAAAAATATATTTTCAAAAATATTTCCAATAAAAAAAAGATTTAAAAAAAAAAGATATCAAATATATATAAAAAAATTGCAATTAAAAGATATTTCCAATTACAAATAGGAAAATACTAAAAACAATTAATGAAAATATCTAGAAAATGTTTTTAAGAATATGCAAAAAACTGAATAGATAGTTTAAATAGTTTGAAAAAAAACTGCCAAAAAGCAGATTTCCAATAACAAAATAGATTTCCAATAACAAATAATTTTCTAGTAGAAAATATAAAACATACTACATAATTACAGAGAATCGGGAAAATACATCAAAATGAAAAATATATTAAAAAAAATTAAAATTTAGAAAATAAAAAAAAAAGAGAAAAAATATTCAATAAAGAGAAAACATATTTTTAAAAAAATTCCAATAAAATTAATAATTATTCTATAAGTTATGAAATAAATATTGCAAAAAACATATTTCTAATAACTAAGTAGATTTCTAATGAAAAAAAAATTTTGAATAAAAAAAATCAAAAATATATAATTTTGGATAATATATAAAAAATAGAAAAAATATTTAAAATATTTAAAATAATTTCCAATAACAAAATTGATTTCCAGAAATAACAAATTACTAATGAAAATAGAAAAATATTAAATAATTACAAAAAATCTGGAAAATACATAAAAAATACAAAAAATATGAAAAATAGCAATCCAAAACCCTTACAAATCTAAAATTCAAATCCAACTATAATCTTTACTAATCCAACAAAAATATTTACAAATCTAATAACCTAATCTAACCAAAATCTTTACAATTATAAGTCCCAACCAAAATCTTTCCAAATGTGTGTGCGTGTGTGTGTGTAGAAAGGAGAGAGAGGAGGGTGAGGGGTGGTGGAGGGGAGGAACGGGGAAGCAGGGGGGAAGGGTAAATAGGGTCGGGGTTGCTGGGGCAGGCTAGGATAGCAGGGGGTGGGGCATCAGGATCTCTATGGTTGAGAGAGAGAGAGAGAGAGAGGAAAGAGAGGGAAAATAAATTTGAAATAGAGAGAAATAATGAAGATGTGGAAAGGAAAGAAGATCAAAATGCCCTCTATGAGATGAATGGTTCACTGAATATTTTGAATTTTAATTTTCTTTGAAAATTAAATTTTCACTTTAAATAAAATTTTAATTCAAGTTCAAATTTGCACAACCCAATTTTAACAAAATTTAATTCCAAATTGAATAAATGTAAACTAAATTACCCAAAATAAATTTACCACCAATTACACCATTTTGTGGTTAAACCAATTTTATCTTTTTAAACCTAAGCATGCATCTAAGTGACATCTAAGTGAGAATTTTCAAGATAAAAATACATTACCACAATGCGCCAATGTACGAGAAAACCCTACAATGGGAAAAGCCTCGGACCGCCCAGCCACAAGTTCAGTAAGTATGAATTTAATATGAGGTCATGACAAAAGACTTACTCAATGGATTGACGCCTTCGCAATCCTTGGCGCTATTCGTTCCTTCCACCTCTACCTAGTGATAATAGAGGAGCCCACCTACGTCTCGGAGTCCATTAATGGGACAATACTACCGCCAAACACACAGAATCCATCGTATGTACACTAACGAGCACATAATTCTTCGCAAGAAATAATCTGTAGGAACGTACAGAACAAACACGGTGCCAAAACCCTAATCTCAAAATATATATTATATAGAGGCTTGGATTATGAAACTATTTGGATGTAAGCAAAAACACTCTTGACTTTTCTTCAGGTTCCTCCCATTAGGATATTGGAAAAGTCTTAAACATTCATTAACTTCTAATAGAGAAATTTGTTATTTAAAGGATTGAAAAGTTCTAGAGAAAAACATGTTCTCCCGTACTATAAAAGTCAATGAAAAAGTAGTGGGAGGTTAAGAGAAAAACTACCAAGAAAACTGTTATTTTTCAAAAACTGCTCTAGTCATTCGAATGATGCTCAAATTTGTTCGAATGACATAACCATATCATTTGAATGAGATAAGAGAAAAACTTCAAGCCAGAAAGTAAGACAAGTCCAAATTGACCTCGTTAGATGTCTCATTCGAACGACCTAGAAATCTTGCTCAAACGATCTGGAAAAATTATTCTAACGACCTGGTTAAAATAAAATATTTTTCTAGAAAGAAATATAAAGTCATTTTAAAATAACTGCACAATACTTTTAACACTCAATAAAAAATTATCAAGGCCCAGCATGAAATATGCGTTCATAATTGAAAATCCTTGGAATGTTGATGGCGAAACATGGAACGAAACACGACATGATGATGTAATATCTTTAACATGGCCACTAATTCTTCAACAAAAGTGTCATAGGCTTGAAAGGTCACAAATACAACTTTTGCCTTGTGAATCAAATAGTTTTATGAGGAATTAAGCCAACACATACAAATTTACTTAATTGAAAATTAGTCCTTACAAATCTCCCCCTCAGCTATTCCGGTACAAAATCCAAAATAAAGTCCTATGGACCGTCAAGCTCATCTAAAAGACTGAAACTTAAACCAAAAGGAAAAACACAAACGCTTGACCGACGCATATTCTGAGAAGCTCTGCATTAAATTTTTTTTCGTACGGATGAAAACCCGTAAGGACGAAAATTTCCAATTGAGTCCTTTGTAGTTTTGGCTCAATTCCAAACAAAAATGTTTATGTCATAGGATAGTGTTCAAGTGTACCTACTCAAGCCTATGATGTGTTTAGTTGAAGATGTAGCGGCAAAGAGTATAAAGCTTCATCAAAAGCCATGGTTTATGTGCCTCGTTTGTACGTCATCGATAGTAGTTCAATGCTCCAAAGGTATGAATGCATTTATATATATATATATATATATATAGGAGCTTGTAACATGTTTATTTGGGTGTTAGGTTTTTAAAACTGTGTTTTTTTCCTGATGTTTTTCTATTAAAACCTATATATAAAGTATATAATGTTTCTTGGCTTAAAAAGAATTTTTGAACATTCTGTGAGTTCGTTCGAAGTGTCGTTCGAACGAGATTGTCGTTCGATCCACAAGTCGTTCGAACGAGTTTGCCAACGAGTTCCTAGTACAGGACTTTGAAATGTCGTTCGATATGTCGTTCGAACGAACCTCATGTTCGAACGAGATATCAAATGAGATTTCTAACGAGTTCAATTTGAAAATTCGTTAGAAGTCTCGTTCGAACGATACGTCAGGCGGGAACAGTTTTTGACAGTTTTTACCCAAGTTTCTCACTTGTTTCTCCACTAACTTTTTCAGAACTTATAATGTGCGGGAACAACTTTTTCCAACTTAAATTTTCATATCCTACCAACCTCTAGAGAGTGTTTGAGAGAAAAATTGTTTTAGGGAAAAGTTCATTGTTTTAAAGTGTCAATTTTCAAGGAAAAATCATTATACACTTTAGTTTTACACCCATAGTTTTGTTTATCCAAGTTCATATATATATATATATACATCTTGCTTAGATTTTGGCACGGGGTTTATCTCTACATTAGTTTGAAGAGAAGTTTGGGTTTACTTCTAAAACCCACAAAGAAGAAGAGGTTTTCGTGATTTACCCACTTGGAGAAAGGCTCCTAGTTCGGGTGACGGTGACCACATAAAGTCTAATCGGTGGATTCCGAGACCGCGGTGGAGCTCCGGGGTTATTCGCTAGGTGGAGGTGTTTACAAGAAGGAGCGTCGAGTCTTGAGAGGGATCGAGTCGTGGGATGTAAGTCTCTTGTCTTGTAATTGTAAATTCCATACTTAGTGGATTTGAGGCTAGGGCCGTCTGAGGTTGTTTCCCGTTGTGGGTTTTTCCTCGTACATCGCGGCGTAGTGTGATTGATTTATTTTTATCTTGCATAATGACTTAGAACTCATGCATAGGATAAATCAAGATAAAATTCGTTTTAATTATCACACTTAATTTAATTTGGTGCATAATTAAAGTTGGGTAATTGTTTATTTAATTCAAGTCTATTGTTAAAACTGGTTTGGCCTAATTTGAAAATAATGATAAATATGACTTAGGCAAATTTTAGGACTTGAATTAATGATGTTTAAGTGAAATCAATAGTGTGTGTGTTTTATTCTTATTTCACTTTGTGTTTTAATTTTGTAAATTAAATTTTGGTAATTCGTTTTATTGAACCATCACCTCTAACGCTTCCGCATCGAGTTAACAAGGAAATTATTGTTTAAGAGTTTAAAATTGGGGGCCTATCCTTTCTCAAATTGGTATCAGATCCAAAACGATAAATTATTTCGTTAAAGATCCTTTAAATAATTTTTGGCTAAAATGGAATTTTCCCCATTTTCAAAATTTCCTATTTTCGATAGTTCTAACTACGCGTATTGGAAAGCACGAATGAAATCGGCACTTAAATCTATCAATGAGAGGGTTTGGATGTCTGTTGTTAACGGGTGGTCTCCACCAACTTATTTAGTAGAAAATGAACGTGTACCCAAACCGGCCGATAGATGGAGTGAGGGTGAATTTAAACTTTCAAATTTTAATTCCCGTGGTTTAAATGCCTTGTTTAGCGCTGTCACACCAGATGAATTCCGACATATTATGACGTGTGAGACCTCTAAAGAAGCATGGGATATTTTGCATCTCACTCATAAAGGTACAAGTGTCGTTAAAGCTTCGATACTCCAAAACGTCACCACTCAATTTGAAACCATCAAAATGAACGATAATGAAACTTTTGATGAATTTTATGATAGACTTTCCAATATTGTCAATTAATCTTTTAATTTGGGAGAGAAAATACCCTACAACCGAGTTTTAAAGAAAATTTTAAGGTCCCTACCCGATAGATTTATTCCAAAAGTGACCGTTTTAAATTCTCTGCCAACTTTAGCCTCTACGAAATTAGAAGAGCTTGTAGATGATTTACAAACCTATGAACTAGACATGTTTCCCTCTAAAACAGAAAAGAAAATAGAAAAAGGCATTGCTTTAAAAGCCCAAAAAGAGGTCAAACAATTTGTAGAGAGCGAGAGTGATAATGACTCAGAAGAAATAGCCTTGTTTGCTCGAAAATTTAGAAAATTTCTTAAATTTAACAAAGATAAATTAAAAATGATTTTAAGAAATTTGAAACTTCTAAGCATGACAAAGGCGAGAAGATCCATAAACCTATTAATGAACAATTAAATAGGGATGAGTCAAATAGGTGTTTTGGTTGTGAGGGTTATGGACATAGGGCGTCTGAGTGCCCCACTAAACTAAGGACATAGGGTAAGTGACCCATTTCATATAATGCGATCCTTAGTGATAATGATAAGGAAGAGGGACCCGATTCCCCCACTAAGCCCAATTTTGTGGCATTTGTGGCTAGTCATGTGAGCACCAATAATGAATCTTTTCATGAAGATATTCAAACACATGACACTTCCTTGGTCAAAGTTTATGAACCCCCTTGTTTTTGATGGTAGTGAGAGTGAAGAAGAAAGAGAGAGTGAAAATGAAGAAGGGGTTAATGTGAGTGAACTTCAAAATGCTTTTCAATAATTATATGAAGAATCAATTAAATAAAAAGATCTAATTTGAAGTTAGAAGCTTGTTTAAAAGAGCGTGTCAAGGTTATTGATGATAGTATGTTGGTATAAGACCTTAGGACACGTGAGAGGACTCTTCGAGAGAAGCTGGAATATGTAAAAAGCGAGAGAGATAGCATTAGGGGTTTAATGGAATCCTTGAAAAAGGATCTTCTTGCTTTTGAAGAGCGAAATGTTTTGTTAGAGTCTAAAATTGTAGAATTAGAAATTAAATTAAAAGACTATAGCAATGTCAAATTTGATTTGGAGTGTAGGTCCGAAAAACTAGATAAAATCTTAGGAACAATTCAAATAAAAAATGACTTGTGTGGTTTAGTCTTCAATACTTATATTGAATCTACTCATAAAGCCAAAACCAACGTTTTAGGAGAATCAACTAGGAAAGTCTTTAGAGATCATTTTTTAGGTACCAAATTTCGACGTAATTTTACTTGTACACATCGTGGTCGAAAAGTTCATCTTAGGAAATTTTGTTTTGATCTTAAACGAATTCCTAGAAAATCCCAACGTAAAGCATCCAAGGTAGTTAAAATTCCTACACCTCAAGGTAGTCATACTTCATTAATTTGGGTTAGGAAATCCGACTTGGTTGCCTTGCAAAATAGGATATTTGATTCTCATTTACTTCCACATGCTTCCTCCCTTGCTAAATCTAAAGGATGAATGTGTTAGTGTTTGCATACTCTAGCTTTTGTATTTCATGCTATATTCACATGGTAAATGTATGCATATTTAATCATTTTCTAATCTATTCCCCATGCTTAATCACATGCTAGAATAATGATTTTTGTTTATCTTTGGTATTTTATTTCTTCATTTTGTTTGCATTAAATAAAAAATACAAAAAGATTTTTGGTTATCATTTGGGTTTTTATCTCTTGATAATTTAAGCTTAATGAAAAGTTCAAATGATTTTTGGTTGTCTTTTGAGTATTTTTTTTTTGGTTAAAATTTTTAAAAAACTCAAAATGATTTTATTTTGTGTGTATTTTAGTTTGACACACTTTATGTGGCATATACTTGTGTTTGAATCCCATATTTTCCGCTCCCATGTGGCTAGAACTTTTGGTTTAGATTGTCAATCATTAAAATGTTCTTTACCATATTTTTATGGAGTAGTTGGATTTTATATTGATTAAATGGATTCTATTTTTATATGCCTCTATTCACACATCCACGATCTTTTGAAAATTTAATGTCACATGTTATATTTGAGCTTTGTGAGATGTTCTCGTACCAATCTAGTCATCCACATATTTATGACCTAGGAGGATTAGTGCATGTCAAAATCCGTTGCATGTGAGATTTGTAAAAAAAAAAGATAAATAAATGTCCATGGGGAAGGGCTCCGAAAGGATTTATTATCCTTTGCGATTGTAAGCCACCATTTGAAATGGACCTAAAAGAAATACGTGGTCCAAAGGCCTAAAAACAGAAAAATGGCACTAAAAGAACAATAATTGCCAAGACCTATGTTTGATTGATACATTCATTCAAAATTAATATAAATGCTTATTGAGGGAGATTGGATGGTATATCAACGGCTTGCGAACGTTTATCCTAGTTGTCTTTATTGTCATGACTCTATTTGGTTTGTAGAATCATCAAAACTCTAGTCTTGTATGCATTGTGTATGTTTGTTCATTGAGTTCAATCTATATTATCGCATGAGGTTATATTCAAATGTGATGACATTTGAAATCAAATGAGAACTCCGTGAACATTATTTAAGTGTTTGGGTCTAAATTTAATTGTTACTAGTTCACACACCTACATTTTCGTTTCCATATGACACATTTTTTCCATACGAGTGTGAAAAGCTTATCGTATTTTGTGTCATTTGTGAGTTTATATATATATATGTGCGTACGCTTCATTGCTATATCTCTAGTATGTATATATATGATATTTTGTTTGTCTTTGCCTTATTTTCTAGTCCATCTGAGCCTATACTTCACTATTGGTATCTATCTTGGTGCATTCTTATTTGATATCACATGCTTAATACTTTGTGTATCCTATTGGTATCGTATATTCATATATTCATGTGGATTAGTTGAATTTTTGTTGCCCATATGCTTTCATGTTCTTAGCATCTTATGCCTTATCATGTTTCAATTGGTTTTATTCTTTGTCTATTCCTGAACAAAAAGGGGGAGAATGACAGGGGAGAAATTGTATTTAATCCTATTATATCGTATCTTAGTTTGGGGAAGATTTATCTTAGGGGGAAACGTCTTTCTAAGTTGATCATTGTTTTGATAAAGGGAAAATTAATTTAGGGGGAGTATTTATTTTCATTACATTAAATACTTTGATATTCCCTATGCATTTGATAGTTTGCTTAAGTGTGCAAGAATTCTTCTAAAGCGACAACGACTACTCTCAAGTGGCTAAGCGTTCTATCCTAAAGTGCTGTTCGAGTCAAGCATTGTACCCTTTATTTTGGGTTTGATGTTTTTGAGTCTAGTGAGCTTGATGGCCCTTTAGGATTTGTGTTTGTCTTTTGTCCCGGAATAGCCAAAGGGGGAGATTTGTAAGGACACAAATTTTCAATTGAGTCCTTTGTAGTTTTGGCTCAATTCCGGACAAAAACGTTTTTGTTATAGGATAGTGTTCAAGTGTACCTACTCAAGCCTATGATGTGTTTAGTTGAAGATGTAGCGAAAAAGAGTATAAATCTTCATCAAAAGCCGTGGTTTATATGCCTCATTTGTACGTCATTGACAGTAGTTCAATGCTCCCAAGGTATGAATGCATTTTTATATATATATAGGAGCTTGGAACATGTTTATCTGGGTGTTAGGTTTTTAAAACCGTGTTTTTGTTTTCTGATGTTTTTCTATTAAAACTTATATATAAAGTATAAAATGTTTCTGGGCTTAAAAAGAATTTTTGAACATTCAGTGAGTTCGTTCGAAGAGTCGTTCAAACGAGATTATCGTTCGAACCACAAGTCGTTCGAACGAGATTGTCGTTCGAACCACAAGTCGTTCGAACGAGTTTGTCAACGAGTTCCCAGTATAGGCCTTTGAATTGTCGTTCGATATGTCGTTCGAATGAACCTTATGTTCGAACGAGATATCAAACGAGATTTCTATCGAGTTCAATATGGAACTTATTTAGAAGTATCGTTCAAACGAGATTTCGTTCGAACGAAATGTCGTTCGAACGATACGTCAGGCGGGAACAGTTTTTGACAGTTTTTACCCAAGTTTCCCACTTGTTTCTCCACTAAATTTTTCAACACTTATAATGTGCGGGAACAAATTTTTCCAAATTAACTTTTCATATCCTACCAACCTCTAGAGAGTGTTTGAGAGAAAATTTGTTTTAGGGAAAAGTTCATTGTTTTAAAGTGTCAATTTTCAAGGAAAAATCATTATACACTTTAGTTTTACACCCATAGTTTTGTTTATCCAAGTTCATATATATGCATCTTGCTTGGAGTTTGGCACCGGGTTTATCTCTACATTAGTTTGAGGAGAAGTTTGGGTTTTATTCTAAGTCCCATAAATAAGAAGAAGTTTTCGTGATTTACCCACTTGGAGAAAGGCTCCTAGTTTGGGTGACGGTGACCACATAAAGTCCGATCGGTGGATTCCGAGACCGCGGTGGAGCTCTGGGGTTATTCGCTAGGTGGATTTGTTTACAAGAAGGTGCGTCGAGGCTTGAGAGGGATCGAGTCGTGGGATTTAAGTCTTTTGTCTTGTAATTGTAAATTCCATACTTAGTGGATTTGAGGCTAGGGCCGTCCGAGGTTGTTTCCCATTGTGAGTTTTTCCTCGTACATCGCGGCGTAGTGTGATTGATTTATTTTTATCTTGCATAATGACTTAGAACTCATGCTTAGGATAAATAAAGATAAAATTGGCTTTAATTGTCACACTTAATTTAATTTGTTGCATAATTAAAGTTGAGTAATTGTTTATTTAATTCAAGTCTATTATTAAAACTGGTTTGTCCTAATTTGGAAATAATGATAAATATGACTTAGGCAAATTCTAGGACTTGAATTAATGATGTTTAAGTGAAATCAATTGTGTGTGTGTTTTAATCTTATTTCACTTTATGTTTTAATTTTGTAAATTAAATTTTTGTAATTCGTTTTCTTGAACCATCACCTCTAACGCTTCCGCATCGAGATAACAAGGAAATTATTGTTTAAGAGTTTAAAATTGGGGGCCTATCCTTTCTCAAAACCTGCACACTTAAGCACACCATGAGACGCAGAGTGAATATAATAAAATAAATTGGATAATCGAATCCTCCCCCTTTGTCTTAAAATGTCTACCTGAGAAAGGACGTCTCCTCATAAGTTTTATCTCCTCAAATGAACATAGTAGGATACCATTCCCTCCCCCCCCCCCCCAAAAAAAAAAAGACAAAGATTATTTGCATAAAATAATTAATCTCTCCCCAATTTAAATAAATTCTCCCCCTAAATGAAATAATGGATAAGCATAAAGAAAAAAAACTATATCATGAAATGGTGTATAGTGATACAAGAGACAACAAAGCAACTTGGCAACACTAGAATAACTAATTAATCTACATAAATCATAATATATACCAACTATAATGTGATAGAAAAATGATATCAACTCTAATGAACTAAAATGAGCATGTGATACGAATAAAAAAAATAACAAGATAGATATTGATGTGAATAAATAACATACAAGGACTAGATGCAAAAGTAAAGACTCAAAGAAAATGATACCATATACATATAAGCATTAAAATATATCAATGAAGCATAAGCATACACACACAAATATATAGGTATATAGAACACACAAGACACTAAACATAATAAGCTTTCCACACTCATATGGCTTAAATGTGTCTAAATCAAATGTGATAAATGTATTGAATGGGTGTGAACTAGAGACAAAAGAATTATGACCCAATCACTTAAATATGTTCAAGGAGTTCTATTTGATTGTAAAATTTTATCAACGAAGGATTAGCCTCATGTGACAAAATAATGTGAACTCAAAAAATAAACAAGCAAAATATACACAAGCCTAGAATTTTGATGATTCTACAAATCAAGGGAGTCATGAAATAATAATCATAACTTGGATTTATTGTGAAAAGTCGTTGATCTTAAACTGAACTCCCTCAAAAGATAAACATATTACATATTTTCTTTTCTTTTCTTTTCTCAATTATTTTTGAAGCTATTTCTTTTGAAATGTTAAACTAAACTATGTTGGACTTTGATAAATTTTCTATTTTTATTGCCTTTAATATATTCTTTAGGCTCTTGCTAATGGTGGCTTTACCGCAAAGGAGATTTGGTCCTTTCGCAGACATTTCCCGTGCACCCTCTTTTCGATTTTCTATACAATTCAAATAACTCTCATAGGCAACAGTTCTTACATGCACAAATCCCCCATAGTCACAATGTAGGTAGATGACAAAATTGATAGTAGAATATATCATTTAGCTTAATATAACATGTGAAATTAACATTCAAAAAGCTCGTGCATGTGTGCGAGGAGGCATATACAAAGAGAATCCATTAAGAAAATCAAATTCAAACTACTCCATGCAAGCAAGATAAAGAACAATTTAAAAATTGAAATTCAAAACCAAAAGTTTTAGCCACATGGAAACGAAAAGTTATATAGGATTCAAACATAAGGATATGCCACATAAAATGTGTAAAACTAAAATACACATAAAAAATATCTTTTTGAGTTTTTAAATTTTTAAATTTTTTTAAAACAAACATAACTCAAAGGACAAATAAAGTCTTTTTATATTTTTCAATATGACTTAATGAATGCAAACATAAAATACAAAAGATACATTTGTTATGATTCTACCAAAAAACATTTATGATGAAGCATAGACTAAAACATGAGTAACAAACATATAACCAACACAAATATATCATGAAGCACAACTAGTGTATGTAAATAACACTAACACAAACAACCTTTAGATCTAGCATGGGAAGTGTCATGTGCAACCAAATAAGAATCATAAAGTCTAAAGCCTCCAAATCGGATATCCTAACACATATAGGTGAAAAGTGACGCTGTTGGGTTTTGGTGACGTTGGTGACTTTACCCTTGTACTTTCCAGGACCATTTCTAAGATTGAAACAAAACCTCCTAAGGCACAATATGGGCAAGTGAAAGCAGGTGAGAAGTATTACCTAAGGATTGACCTTTTCTAGTGTTCCTAGTTTCTTCTCCCAAAATCAAGATTTTGGCTTCATTAATGGAAGCATTTTGAGTATCGAAGCCAATACCACACTTATCATTTTTTATTGGGACGGTCCCTAACATTTTATCCAATTTTTTGAACCTAAACTCCAAATAAATCTTCACACAACTTGAGTCTCTCAACTTATCCTCCAGCTCCACTATCCTAGACTCAAGTGAACTCCTAATCTCTTCAAACTCAAGAAGCTCTTTCGCTATAGCCTCTATTAAGCCTCGAAGACTATCTATCTCACCTTCAACATACTTTATCTTGTCTCGAAGAGTCCTCTCATGTTCCCTAAGATCTTTAATTAAAACACTGTCATCATTTACTGCAGCACGTTCTCTCATCCTATCTTATAACTTCAAGTTTGCCTTTATCAATTTCAACGATTCTATACACAACTCATAAAAGGCAACTTGGAGTTCACTCTCCTCCTCCTCTTCTTAATTCTCACTCTCTTATCTACTCTCTTTACCATCAAACACATAGGATTCATAAACATTGACCTCGAAAGTGTCATGTAAAGAAATATCTTCATGGGAAGATTCATCATCAAGATCACATTACTAGCCATAAACACGGTGAAGTTGCGCTCCAAAAGCTCTAAGTGAAAAGTTAAGGTATTAAAAACATAACCTTACCACAGTAAACTTCGTGGAGCCTTAAAAGATGAAGAACTTGAGTAATTCGGATCCGTCATTGATGTAGATGTCTCTTGAATGCTCTTCGACGGTGTAGCGTTATATGACATAATAAATTGATAACGGATCTATGAAAATATGTCCTTAAAAATATCCCCCTATGTTTATTCTGGTACATACATAAAAAATTTGAATTATCAAAAACCAAAATGCCTATACAAATCTACCCTCCCATGAATAAATTTACAAGACCTCAAAATTGATCTTCAGTCATCTTCGTCAAATCTCAGAGCTTTTCTCATCAGGGTGTGCAACATCATGATCTTCAATCTTTGTACCTACACATATGAGAAAAGGCAAAATACCTTCGTGATGCATCGAGTTTGAAATGATATAAGAATAAAGCATTAATAAATCAAATCTCCCCTATAATGCAAAAACTCCCCCATAACTGATAATTCTTTCTGCCCTTTTTTTATGATGTCCCCAAATAGAAAGATAAGAAGAAACAATCAAAACATGGACTGTCACGATAAAATGCGTAGCAAACAAAGATCAAGCTACATGCATGCAAAGGGATATCTCAACAATCTCACAAACTATTTTTTGGATTTTTCAATTTTTCATATGAAAAAAATAAAATATAAACACTTCGAAAAAAATGATACAAAAATCACACCATGGATTTAAACTCAAACAATCAAGACATGGAAATGGAATGAATGGGTACGAACACATTCGATGGGTAAATTAACTCAATCAAGCATACGTGCACAATGCATATGTGTACCCCTAACAAATGAACATCAAAAGTATCCTTAGGTGAAAAGATTGTTGAATTTAGATGACATCGTATTATATAAATCAACAAATCAAAGTTAAAATGATTTCCACCCCAATAATGTCCAAAACTATTTAGCGCACTTTCAAGAATTTTAAGGACGTACAAAGCCGTTATAAAATCTCCAACCGAACACCCTCATATATATTTTCCTTTTAGAGGTAATCTAAATTCTCAAACTTTGGAGAATTGGTGCAAAAACCTAAATGGCCCATAATTGGCATTAATTTCTTTTTATTACCTTTAAATTTTTTCGGGCTCTTTTAAACCTCTTTGGATCCCGGATAATAAAATTCCTCCATTTTTTAGGTCCAATTTAACGGTGGCTTAGTATTCGCAAAGGCAAAATGAACCTTTCGCAGCCCATCCCCATTTTCAAACAAAGCACACGAACTCACAAAACGGTTCTTATATGCACAATTTCCTCATCAAAATTTTATCACGCTTGGTACATTTTAAAGGACAGGATTAAAGTGAAAACACCCAACCAACATGTGAGAAGACAATCACAATAATCAAACAAATCCGTGCATGTGTGCAATAAAGGAAATCATGAGTCAAACATGTAGGAAGTAACACTTAATTACATCTTAATGACTCCAGACATTATAAAGCACAAAGATGACATGATATGTTGTCTCAAAACACTATCAAATAGTCACATTAACAAAATGGAATGATGTTGTGACTCGGTCATCCTAAGTGATCATCCATAAACAGTGCAAACAAAATACAAAAATCTTTTTGAATTTTTTCAAAAAATTTATCAAAATAAAATGTTTTTGTATTTTTCAAAATTTTCAAAAAAACAAAAATTTATACAAAAATGATACATACTAGCAATAGGCAAATAATGACATCATGAAAATCATCCTATGCTAGTAAACAAGTCAAACCTCAATCATTAGGTGCGGAGGGGTTTTCCAAAGGTGGTGACAACTTATGAAAAACCTCCAACAATTCTTGTGAAGTTTTGACTAAAAACTTAACTTACTCACCTAAATGTGCAAACTCTCTCATGAAGTCTCCGGGAGCATGTAAAGTACCATGTGTGGGTGCATGTGTGTTAGAAACACGTGTAGAAGAAAAACGTGACAGATAACCCAACTTAAAGCAAAATTCCCTAAGGTGTTCTCTCCTTTTGTAATGGGAACAAACATATATAGGCATAGGAACACCTTTCTCAAAAACTCTAGGACGCACTCTCCGAATAGGAATGGGACGCCTAGGTAGGTGAGGGTGAGACTCATGTGAATCTATCACTAAAGTGGGAACCGACGCAGGTGCTAATTGGTAAGTAGAAGGGCCGTCATGACTTATTCCTAAATTCTCACCTTTACCCTTAAGAACCACCTTTTTAACCTTCTTAGGTGCGTTCTCAAAATTGACTTTGACCTCCCTGGCACGTTCGAGATCACTCTCGAGTTGGGATACACGTGTCGTCAGACTAGACAACCTGTCGGTCAAATCACACTTCTACTTTTGTCAAAACCTCCTTCTCTCTCTCCAAATATATAATCCAATGACCTAAATCTCGATTATACTTCTTTGTTTTCAAGGTCTTGGTGTACAAATCTGTAAAAGATTTTTGGAGCTCACTTTCATCTCCACTCTCCTCCTCGCTTTCTTCCTCACTTGAAGAACACAAATCACTATCCTCGCTCTTGTCTTCACTCTCGTGAGACAAAATAGGTGTGCTCACATGACTAGAAAAAGCCACAACCATCCCACGTCCTAAAACTTTATCGAACTCATCTCCCTCATCACCCTCATCACCCTCACTATCACTAAGAGTGGCAGGCATAGCCGTCTCTTTGCCTTTTCTCCTTATCCTAGTAGGACACTCTTTAGCTATGTGCCCTTTTCCCTCACACTGAAAGAACTTGATCTCCTCCTACTTGTCACTATCTTTGGACTCCACTTTCCTTTAATTTGACTCAAAATATCTCTTTTTGTTGGAAGAATTTTCTCTATTCATTTTGAGAAACTTTTTAAAATTTTTCGCAAACAAGGACATATCAAAATCTTCCTCAGAATCAGACTCATAAACATTTTCTTTCTTTTTCTTAAAATGAGTCTTTAAAGCAACGCCATTATCCTTAGCCTTAATGGTTTTAGGAAACATGTCAACCTCATAGGTTTGAAGATCTCCTACAAGTTCTTCCATCGTAAGTGATTTCAAATTTCCCAAAGAGTTCAAAACAGTGACTTTAGGAATAAAACGTTTTGGAAGAGATCTCAAAATCTTTTTAACGACACGCGTGTTATCAATCACCTCACCCAAATTAAAACTGGTGTTAACAATGTCCGACAAACGTGCATAAAAATCATCAAATCATTTAGACTCAGATATGGTGATAGTCTCAAATTGGGTGGCCAAATTTTGTAACTTAGATTCTTTAACCGCGTTCGTACCCTCGTGTGTCAATTTCAAAATATCCCATTCCTCTTTAGATGTGGTGCACGTCATAATTCGGCGAAACTTATCAGGCGTGATAGCACCAGAAATAGCACTCAAACCACGTGAATTAAATTTAGACATTTTATGATCATCATCACACGAGTTTCAAAGAGGAAATATTATCAATGGTGACCGTGGGAGGAGTCCACCCATTTTTGCAAAGGTACCAAACACGCTCGTCAATGGCTTTTAAACTAGATTTCATGCGAGCTTTCCAATAGGCATGATTAGATCCGTCAAACATATGCATATGATTATATAAGTGCTCCATGAGAAAAATTGTGAATTTTCACAAACTTGATTTTAAAAAATCAATATCACACAATTTTCCGAAAAATAGGAATACGTGACAAATTAGTGTAACCTGCTCTGATACCAATTTGAAAAGTGCAAATGCGTGATAATTGATTAAATTAAATTAAATTCGCAAGTTTCCAACTAAACCTTATTTAATTAGAGTCTATTTTTAAACAGACATAATTCAGCCCCTAACTATGCATCTAAATATGATAAATCATTCAAACCATGCATGAAAAATAACGACGACTGATATAGCAAAAAACCCCTTTTTGGTAAAACCTTTTATAACAGTTTGAAGAATTCACAAGTCTTTTGACTTACATACAACCTGATAATTTCCCACAAGTGTGTAATGCACAGTGCCTTCAACAAACCTTCAAAGATACGAGAGACAACGAAATACCCTCTAGGCGTCGGTTCGTCGTCTTCGGCTCATCCACACGTAGAATGACTACGCTCAGTATCCACCAATAAAATATGGAGATCCCTTCTCCACAGAGGTTGGATAAATGAAAAGCTGTTCTTAAACACCAAACAATTCACTAAAGCATATGGGAGTTTTGTGAATTGAAAATCAAAAAGGGATTAAAACCCTAAAGGAAGAAGCCAAAAAGGATTATGCCTTCGCAGTATTTTTGTTCGTCAAAATGCTATGACTTCTTGATGAAAACGTTACCAAATAATGAGTATTTATAGAAAAATGCGCAGCCTCGAAAACAGAGCTTGTTTGAATGAGATCAGCATGTCGCTCAAATGAAGGACAACTGTCGTGCGAACGAGATTGCGCGACATGCTATCTCGCGCGAACGACATGCTATGTCGCTCGAATGACTGTTGCGAAGAAATTATTATTTTAATGTCCGCTTCAACACTTAGAAAAAATACTCATTCTCAAATTTTGACCAAAAAGTCCGCTCCAACACTTAGCAAATATTTTGTAAAAATATCCCAAAAACTCTAAGTGAAAAGTTAAGGTATTAAAAACATAACCTTACCACAGTAAACTTCGCGGAGCCTTGAATGATGAATAACTTTAGTAATTCGTATCCGTCATTGATGTAGATGTCTCTTGAATGCTCTTCGATGGTGTAGCAGTATATGACATAATAAGTTGATAACGGACCTATGAAAATATGTCCTTACACCTCACAACCAAAATATTTATTTGGCTCATCCCTCTTAAGATAATCATTACAATTTTTGGAAAGCTGTTTGGCTTTGTTATACTTAGACTTATCAAATTTCTTATAATAATTTTTTAATTTATCTATACTAAAGTTAAGAAATTTTCTAAACTTCTAAGAAAAAATAACCATATCATCGGAGTCAATGTCAAACTCACCATCTGAAACATGTGTTTCCTCTTTGTGTACTTTTAAAGTTATGACCTTATCCTTCATCTTCATATCCTTAGAGGTAAGCATGTCAAGTTTATAGGTTTGTAAGTCACCTATAAGATCTTCAAGTTTCGTAGAGTTTAAACTGCCCAAAGAATTCAAAACAGTCACTTTTGGGTTAAAGCTATCGAGTCATGACCTCAAAATTTTCTTTATGACATGGTTGTCGAGTATTTTCTCTCACAAATAAAAGATGAATTCATAGTATCAGATATCTAACATAGAAATCATCAAAGGACTCACTCCTATCCATTTTAATGCTTTTAAATTGAGTGGTGAGGTTTTGAAGTTTAGAAGCCTCAACGTCACTAGTGTCTTCACGGGTGTGTTGGAGTGTGTCCCAAGCATCTTTAGACGTTTCACACGTCATAATCCGATAAAAATCCTCCGGTATGACCTTACAAAAAAGTGCATTTAAAAATCAAGAATTGAAATTTTCTATCTTGAGCTCATCCTCACTCCATCATTTAACAGGTTTAGGAACTCGAACTTCTACTACTAAACACGTTGGTGGGGACCACCCTTTAACGACCGATAGCCCAATATTCCCATCTAGTGACTTAAGTGCCGACCTCATGCGTTCATTCTTGTATGCATAATTAGAATCATAAAAAATAGAAAACCTCGAAAATGAAAAAAAATTCCATGTTCAAACCTAAAGGACCTAACACAATAAATTAGTGTTCACTCTCTGACAACAATTTGAAAGGGATTCTTCACCGAATATTTCAAATTCTAATATTCTTTCAAAATTAAATTTTCACTTCTAAATAAAACTTCAATTCAAGTTCAATTTGCATAACCTAATTTTAAACAAACTTAATTCCAAATTAAATAAATATAAACTAAATTATCCAAAATAATTATAGCAACAATTACACCATTTTGTGGTTAAATGGATTTGATCTGGTTAAACCTAACCATGCATCTAAGTGAGAATTTGCACAATAAAAATACACAACCATAAAGTATGGATTTAATACAGACGCCCGCAATGGAAAAAATCCCAAACGCCCCAACCACAAGTCCATTAAGTATGGATTTAATACAAGGACATGATATAAGACTTACTTAACGACTCGGCGCCCTCGCAAGCCTTGACGCTCTTCGTTCCTTCCACATATGCCTAGTGATAACAAAGTAGTCCACCTACGACTCAGATTGCACCGATGGGGATATACTACCATCAAACATACAGATTCCACTGTATGTACACTAACAAACACATAATTATTCGTAAGAAACAATCTGTATAAATGTACAGAACAAACACGGTGCCAAAACTCAGATCTTAAAACATATATTATATGGAGGCTTAGATCATGAAACTATTTGGATGTAAATAAAAACACTCGTGACTTTTCTTAAGATTTCTCCCATTAGGAAGTTGGAAAAGTCTTATACATGGATGAACTTCTAAGAGAGAATTTTTTGCATTAAATGCTTGAAAAGTTATACAGAAAGAACTGTTCTCCCACACTATAAAAGTGAATGAAAAATTAGTGGGAGGTTAAATGAAAAAATCCCCAAAAAAATTGCTAATTTTCAAAACTGCTCCGGTCGTTCGAACAATCACTACACCAAAATGCCAATTTTATGACTACCTTTTTGTGACTGTTAATGGGGGTGACAAACTTATCACTCCCATGAGCACTCACAAAATTATTTATAACTGCCATTAGGAGTGATAAAATCATTGGGTAATGAAAAATTTGATTCAATTGTTTTGTCACTGCTAATGTCAGTCACAAATCTTGCCATATGATTAGGAGTCATAAATTTATTAGTAGGCTTAAATTATTACTCTTATGAGCGGTCACAAAATTATAACTGCTATGAGCAGTCAAGTTTTGACCTAAGACTTAATGTATGACTGCCATTAGCAGTCACGAATTAGTAACTGCCCATAGAAATCACAAATTTTAGACTAAGACTTAATTTTAAACTGCTAAGAGGGGTCAAAAATTCATAACTGCTCGTAGTAGTCATAAATTTTGGCCAAACACTTAATTTCCCTTTTCTCTCTCCTCTAGAATCTCCCGCCCCTCACTCTCTCTTCAATCTCCCGCCCTCTGCCCCTCTCTCTCTCTTCGGCTTTGCTGTTAATCTCTCTCTTTGTTGTGTTTCCAAGGTACGTTCTTTAGAGATTTGCTAATTTGTAGTATACTTTGATGTTAATCTCTCTCTCAAATTAGAGACACAATGTTAATTTGTAGTATACATCCTTTTCGAGGGTTGATTAATTTAGTATACTTCCTTTTTTTATCTTTGTAGTATACATTGTGAATGACCTTTTTGAGGGTTGATTAATTTATAGTATACGTTGTTGATTTCTTTGGTAAACAGCTTATAGGTTCTATTAATTCTTGATTGCTTAGGTAAATGCTTATAGGAAAATCACGGTTATATATATATATATATATATATATATATATATATATATATATATATATATATATATATATATATATATAAGTTTTTTTTATTTATTCTTAGGTAAACAACTTATGGGTTTTATATAAGCTATAAAACCTATAAGCCGTGGTACATTTGGATTTCTTGATTTCTTAGGCAAATTTATCCGTAGGTACATGACCTAATTATTTGTTAAACGAAAATTTTATACTTTTTGTATACACTATTAAATAAAAAAAGCCCTAATTATTTCTTATATGTTGTTAAACAAAAAAAGCCCTAATTATTTCTTATACGTTGTTGTCCATTTGGCTGTGTTACTAACAGATGGTACGTTTGGATTCAAACGGCTTGAACCATTGCTAACGTGGGTACGTTTTTATACTTTTTTTATATCCTTTATGGAATTTTGCAAAGTGATATATCCTTTAGACTTTGCCTTACAGTGTTACCACCATATTAAAATAGAGTTGCCTTACAGTGTAAATTTCACGTGCTCGCCACGTCATCGAATGCACCAGTCTGGAAGAATCATTGGCCCTCTTATTTGCAATCATTTATGAGAAGATCTTGGGCCCAGACTCTCCTTGGTTTTTTCATCTTTAGTTAATTCCTGACAACGAGTGCATACCTTTCCTCTAATATTTTGATTAAATTGACCATCTCTTTTCTGGGACTGAGCTTCACAAGGTTGTGTTTTTACTCCCAATTTCACTTTCTTTAGGATATATTGGAGTTGGTAAAATTTTGATGATATTTAGATTTGGCGGTGGTATATATTTGACACATACAACTTTATTTAATTAGTGATGACTAGTTAGTTGTCTGCAAATTACTAAAGTGTGGGAAATATTATCATTTTATACTATTACGTAATAATATATGTACTTTATGGCCAAGAATAGATTTGAGTATATGTATTACGTTTTGATGTCACTATTAGTTTTTTTACAGCTTAAACCAATAGTTTCATCGAGTGTTGTGCTTTTAAAATTCGTCCATGGTTGTTAATATTTTGGGTTTGAAGGCTTATGTGTCCGTGATACGATAGTTTTAGACTCGATTGGTGTCTAGTACATCATTTAATCCTTACAAACTTTTCATCATTTCACCATAGTGAAAATCCATATTAAATAGCAATAGTTAGATGATCAAATCTCATGCTATTGGTGGGACAGGATTAAGAGAGTCATGGGTCTATGATTAGCTTTGGATTGTACATATCAGTAGTTTGGTGAAGAAAAGTTTATGGAATCCTAATGCAATGGGAAGTTTAAGTCAACTTGCCCTTTAGAAATTTCTTTTTCTTCAACCACCACTATAAAATAAAACAAATGAATCAAATAAGTCCACCTTTTATAGTTTTTTTATGGCCGAAACGCTTGCTCCGTTGTGTTGCCCCCTATCATGGTGTTTCATTTACATGTTAGCTGTTTTGAATAATGTTTCTCTCACCAATCTTTATACTACTATAAAATTCTATACAAGCATTTAAGACTACTCACCAATGAGCCTATCCACGTATGTATGAAAAACTAAATTTCCATGTTATAGATATGCGGAAGCGTAGATGGTGGTTCAAAACAACACCAAATTTTAATTTCTTTTTCAAATTTAAATAAAACTAAGTGCAATATGATGTAACACACACACAATTTGAATTTCACTTAAACCAAAATAATTAACCCAAGTCCTAGAAATTTGCCTAAGTCATATATTCTAATTTAATCAAACTAGGCCAAACCAAATTTTAACACATTAAATCAATTACTTGAATTAACTACACATTGCCCAAATTTAATTAGAACCAAATTAAATTAAGTAGTGATTAAACCAAATTTTATCTTTTTACCTAAGCATGCGTTCTAGGTGATAAAGCAAGATAAAATAAACAATAAATCACTACGCCGCGATGTACGAGGAAAAACCCACAACGGGAAAAAAAACCTCGGACGACCTTAGCCTCAAATCCACTAAGTATGGTTTTACAAATACAAGACAATAATACTTACAACACTCGACTCGATCCCTCTAAATCCCCGACGCTTCTTCTTGTATACACCTCCGCCTAGCGAATAACCACGGAGCTCCACCACGGTCTCGGAATCCATTGATCGGACTTTATATGGTCACCGTCACCCAAACTAGGAGCCTTTCTCCAAGTGGGTAAATCAACGCAAACATCTTCTTATTTGTGGGATGTAGAATCAAACCCAAACGAACTCTTCAATGGTAGAGTAATACCCGGTGCCAAACACTCCAAGCAATGATATATATATATATATATATATATATATATATGGAACTTGGATAAACAAACTTTGGGTGAAAACTAGAGTGTTAAATGATGTTTTCTTGAAAAATTAGTCACTCAAAACATGAACTTTTTCTTTGTAAATGGAAGCTCTCAAACTCTCTCTTGGAGATGGAAAGATGTGAAAAAGTTAAGTGGAAAAAGTTGGTTCCCGCATATATTAAGTTTTGTCAAAAGATAGCGGGGTAAACTAGTGGGAAACATGAAAAAACTCCTCAAAAACTGCCAATAACTGTTCCCGCCAAATCTCATTCGAACGAGATTTTCGTTCGAACGATCCTTCTAACGAAGTTCCAGCGTGAACTCGTTAGAAATATCGTTGGAAATCTCATTAGAACATCATTTTTCGTTCGAACAAAACTTCAAACGACATTCCAGTGGCTAATTTGGGAACTCGTTGGCAAACTCGTTTGAACGACTTTGTTGTTCGAACGACAAACTCGTTTCGAATGACACTTCGAACGAACTTCCAGAAAGTTGAAAATTTTGATTTTTTAGCCCAGAAACTTTATATTCTTTAGTTTAAAGTTTTAATAAAATCTTTCTGAAAAAACAACAGTTTAAACAAAACGTTGACCCAATATAAAATGTTCCAAGCTCCTATATATATTCAAAATGCATTCATACCTTAGGAGCAATGGAACCAATGTTGTTGACGTAGAAACGAGGCACATTAAACTCGGCATTTGATGAAGCTTTAATATCTTGGACGCTACGTCTTCAACAAACATGTCATAGGCCTGAAGGATGATTAATAACTCTATTCTATGACTCAAACGTTTTTGTCCGAAATTAAGCCAAAACTACAAAGGATTCAATTGGAATTTGTATCCTTACAAATCTCCCCCTTTGGCTATTCAAGGATAAAAACAAATAAAAATCCTAAAGGGTCGTCAAGCTCTACTAGACTAATAAAAAGTCCCACCCAAAATAAAAATACAATGCTTGACTCAAACAACCCAAAGGATCAATATCTTTGCCAAAGATGAAAGTTGCCATAGAATCCCTACACACTTAAGCAAACACATTAAACGCATAGGGAATATCAAAATATGAAATGCAATATAAATAAAGGCTCCCCCATAATTAATTCTCCCCTTTATCAACTATGATCAACCTAAGAAGATTGCGCTCTCCCCCTAAGTTAAATCTCCCAAACTAAGATACGATTACAATAAGCTTAGATACCATTTCTCCCCCTATTATTCTCTCCCTTTTTGTTCAGGAATAAACAAAGGTTAAAGAATCAAACATTTACTTATCTCCCCCAATTAAAGAATATACACCCTCTAAACGAAACAAGGGATAAGTATAATGGGATAACAACCTAAACATGCATTAGTGCATAAAGTGATGAGAACATTAAAGCACATAGGCAACAAAATCATAACTAATCCATACAAATGATTACCAACTATAATGCAAAAAAAAATGATACCAAATTGACATATAAGATTCTAAGCATGTGATATCAAACAAACTACGCAACAAAACAAGGTACCCATTATGAATTGAAGCATAAATGGACTAGCTAAACATGGCAAAGACTTAAACAAAATATCAAATATATGCATACACAATAGATACAAGCTAAGAATAAGTACACACATATAGATATAAACACCAAAATGACACAAAACAACATAACATAAGTTTTTCCACACTCATATAGCATAAATGTGTCATATGGAAACGGAAGTGTTGGGGTGTGAGCAAGATACCAATGAATTAAAACCCAGTCACTTAAACGTGTTCACGTTGCAAAACTTTATCAAGTAGAATTTAGCCTTTATGTGAAAGGATAAAGTGAACTAATGAACAAACAAACACAATGCATACAAGCCTAGCATGTTGATGATTCTACAAACCAATAGAGTCATGACATTGTAAGCACAACTAGGATAAACGGACATTGTGCAAACCGTGGATATATCATACGAACTCCCTCAATAAGAATATATATTATTCTTTTGAATGAATAAATCAACTAAACAAATTAGGCCTTGGCAAATTATTTTTTCTTTTAATTCCATATTTTCTTTTAGGCCCAAACAAACGGTGGCTTACTATTCGCAAATGATAATAAATCCTTTCGAAGCCCTTTCCTGTGCACATTTATAAATATTATTTTTATATCTCACAAGTCTCACGTGCAACGGATTTTGACATTCACTAGTCCTCCTAAGTCACATAACATGTAGATGACAAGATTGGTAGGAGAACATATCACAAATATCAAATATAACATGTGACGTTAAGGTTCAAAAAGCTCGTGCATATGTGTAAAGGCATATAAAAGTGAATCCATTAAGCAAGTCAAACTTAAGCTACTCTATGTAAACATGATAAAGAACATTTTAAGGATTAAAATTCTAACCAAAAGTTCTAGTCACATGGAAGAGAAATGAGGATTCAAACACAAACATATGCCATAAAATGTGTGTAAAACCAAAATACACACAAAATAAAATCTTTTTGAGTTTTTGAAAATTTTAAATCAAACAACAAAAATATTTACTGAAAAGACACACAAAAATCATTTGTATTTTTCATTAAGCTTAAATTACCAAGAGATAAATCCAAATGATAAACAAAAATCTTTTTGTATTTTTCATTTAAAGCAAACAAAAATGAAAGAGATATAATACAAAAGATAAACAAGTCATGATTTCTAGCATATGATATGAAATAAAGCAATGACTAGAAAATGACTAAACAAACATACAATTAGCATGGGTGATATAGCATGAAGCACAAAAGCTAAAGTATGCAAATAAAACTAACACATTCAACCTTTAGATTTTGCAAGGAAGGAATCATGTGATAGTAAATGAGAATCAAATACCCTATCTTTTAAAGCTACCAAGTCGGATCTCCTAACCCAAACTAATGATGAGTGACTATCTCGGGGTGTAGGAATCTTGACTACCTTGGTTTCCTTACTATGGGATTTTCTAGGTCCTCGTTTAAGATAAAAACAAAATTTCCTAAGATGACCTTTTCGACCACAATGAGCACAAGTAAAAAGACGTCGAAAATTGGGACCTAAGGATTGATCTCTAAAGGCTTTCCTAGGTGATTCTCTTAAAACATTGGCTTTGGATTTATGAGTAGATTCATTACACGTATCGAAGCCTAAACCATAAGTGTCATTTTTAATTTGGACCGTTCCTAATATTTTATCTATTTTTTTCGAACGACACTCCAAATCAAATTTGACATTACTAGAGTCTTTTAATTTATTTTCTAATTCTAAAATTCTAGACTCTAATAAAACATTTCTCTCTTCAAACTCGAGAAGCTCCTTTTTTAAGGATTCCATTAAACCTCTAAGGCTATCTCTATCGCCTTCTATATATTGTCTCTTATCTCGAAGAGATCTCTCTCGTGTCCTAAGGTCTTCCACTAACGTACTCTTATCAACGACCTTGACACGCTCTCTTAAACACGCTTCTAACTTCAAATTAGCTCTTTTTAATTTAATAGATTCTTCAAATAGTTCTTGAAAAGAATTTTCAAGTTCACTCACATTAACCTCATCATCTTCATTCTCTCTCTCTTATTCATTCTCACTACCATAAAAAATAAGGGAATCATAAACTATGACTTGGAAGTGTCATGTATTAAAGTTTCATCGATAGACAAGTTCTCACTATCGCTTACATGACTAGCCATAAAAGCCACAAAGTTGGGCTTAGTGGGGGAATCGGGTCCCTCTTCATTATCACTATCACTAAGGGTTGCATTAAAATAAATTGGTTTCTTACCCTCTCTCCTTAGTTTAGTAGGGCACTCAAATGCCCTATGGCCATATCCTTCACAACCAAAATATTTTTCCGACTCGTCCCTATTTAGGTTTTCATTTGAAGTTTTAGGGATCTTCTCGGCTTTGTCATGCCTAGATTTTTCAAATTTCTTAAAATTATTTTTAAATTTATCTTTGTTAAATTTAATAAATTTTCGAAACTACCAAGCAAACATAGCCATATTTTTCGAGTCACTATCACTTTCATTATCTACTACTTGTTTTTCCTCTTTTCGGGCTTCTAAAGCAACACCCTTTTCTATTTTCTTTTTTAGTTTTAGAGGGAAACATGTCCAGTTCATAGGTTTGTAAATCACCTGCAAGCTCTCTTAATTTTGTAGAGGCTAAAGTTGGTAAATAATTTAAAACGATCACTTTTGGAATAAATCTATCGGGTAGGGACCTTAAAATTTTCTTTACTACTCGGTTTTCCGGTATTTTCTCTCCCAAGTTAAAAGATGAATTTACAATATCGGAAAGTCTAGCATAAAATTCATCAAAAGTTTCTTTTTTGTTCATTTTGATGGTTTCAACCTTTAAACCTCGGGAATTAAAATTTGAAAGTTTAAACTCATTCTCACTCCATCCATCGGCTGGTTTGGGAACACGTTCATTATTCACTACATGAGTTGGTGGAGACCCCCCGTTAACTACAGATAACCAAACCCTCTCGTCGATAGATTTAAGTGCCGATTTCATACGCGCTTTCCAATACGCCTAGTTAGAACCATCGAAAATAGGAAATTTAGAAAATGGAGAAAAATCCATTTTAGCCAAAAATATTTAAAAGATCTTAATGAAGTAATTTATCATTTTTGGCTCTGATACCAATTTGAAAAACTAAATTTCCATGTTATAGATATGCGGAAGCCTATATGGTGGTTCAAAACAACACCAAATTTTCATTTCTTTTTCAAATTAAAATTAAACCAAGTGAAATATGATGTAACACACACATAATTTGAATTTCACTTAAACTAAAATAATTAACAAATTTTCCCAAGTCATATTTTCCAATTTAATCAATTTAGGCCAAACAAAATTTTAGCACATTAAATTAATGACTTGAATTAACTACGCATTACCCAAATTTAATTAACACGAAATTAAATTAAGTAGTGATTAAACCAAATTTTATCTTTTTTCCTAAGCATGCATTCTAGGTGATAAATCAAGATAAAATAAATCATAAATTACTACGCCGCTATGTACGAGGAAAAACCCACAACTAGAAAAAACCTCGGACGGACCTAGCCTCAAATCCACTAAGTATGGTTTTACAAATACAAGATAGTAAGACTTACAACACTCGACTCGATCGCTCTCAAGCCCCGACGCTTCTTCTTGTATACACCTCTGCGTAGCGAATAACCACGGAGCTCCACCGCGGTCTCGGAATCCACCGATCGAACTTTATATGGTCACCATCATCCAAATTAGGAGCCTTTATCCAAGTGGGTAAATCAATGTAAACATCTTCTCATTTGTGGGATGTAGAATCAAACCCAAACGAACTCTTCAATGGTAGAGTAATACCCAGTGCCAAACACTCCAAGCAATGACATATATATATATATATATATATATGGAACTTGGATAAACAAACTTTGGATGAAAACAAGAGTGTTAAATGATTTTTTCTTGAAAAATTAGTCACTCAAAACATGAACTTTATCTTTGTAAATGGAAGCTCTCAAACTCTCTCTTGGAGATGGAAAGATGTGAAAAATTTAAGTGGAAAAAGTTGGTTCCCGTACATATTAAATTCTGTAAAAAGATACTGGGGTAAAGTAGTGGGAAACATGGAAAAACTGCTCAAAAACTTCCAATAATTGTTCCCGCCAAATATCTTTCGAACGAGATTTTCGTTCGAATGAAGTCTTGTTCGAACGAGCCTTCTAACGAAGTTACAATGTGAACTCGTTAGAAATCTCGTTGGAAATCTCATTAGAACATCATTTTTCGTTCGAACGAAACTTCGAATGACATTCTAGTGGCCAATCTGGGAACTCGTTGCCAAACTCGTTCGAACGACTTTATTGTTCGAACGACAAACTCGTTCGAACGACACTTCGAACGAAGTTCCAGAAAGTTAAAAACTTTGATTTTTAGCCCATAAACTTTATGTTCTTTAGTTTAAAGTTTTAATAAAATCTTTCTGAAAAAACAACAGTTTAAACAAAACATTCACCCAATATAAAATGTTCTAAGCTCCTTTATATATATATATATATATATTCAAAATGCATTCATACATTAAGAGCAATGGAACCAATTTTGTTGACGTAGAAACTAGGCACATTAAACTCGACATTTGATGAAGCTTTAATATCTTGGCCGCTACGTCTTCAACGAACACGTCATAGGCTTGAAACTTGATCAATAACTCTATCTTATGACTTAAACGTTT
Organism: Sambucus nigra; assembly: GCA_949130495.1. Classification (NCBI taxonomy): domain Eukaryota; kingdom Viridiplantae; phylum Streptophyta; class Magnoliopsida; order Dipsacales; family Adoxaceae; genus Sambucus; species Sambucus nigra. The sequence continues at coordinate 466,742,208 of OX422220.1, read as the reverse complement.
TTGTCCGGAATTGAGCCAAAACTACAAAGGACTCAATTGAAAATTTGTGTCCTTACAATGTAAGATATGGAAGTTGTTATCTCCTATTGCACATCAGCTGACATCCAGCATAAGAGAGAAATAAGAAGGTGTGACCATTCATATTCATATTCCAATAGTTATGTTGTACATTCATCAACATTTACTCCCACCCATTTTCATCTCCAATAGTCGATTAAGGTCCTAAAATAATTCATACAATTAATCGACAATTTTGTGCATCCTCCTCCATTTAGATGACACATTGGGTTCCCCTCATCTAATTTCATTAATTATCCATATGAGAACTCTAGATAAAAATTTCACCTCCCTCTTTGTAACACCTTCATTTAAGTCTTTACCCTTTTGTATTTATTTGTGTATCACTCCCACTTTTGTTGGTCGATTTATTTCTCCATAGATCTAAATCTTCTCAAATCACTTATGGTTGGCTTGATCTCCCTAATGTACCAGGATGGATCGGGAAGTCCTTATGGTTGGCTTGATCTCTCGAGTAGGGAACTCATTCATGGCTACATAGTCAAGAGTTCATGAGGTCAAAGCCCATGTAGTTCTTGGTGGTGGCAGGGTACTAGCTGAGGAAAATTATCATTCTTATCCCAGGAAAGACACTACACATGTTGATTTGTAACTCTATGATTGAGTGTTTAGGGAACAAGGGTGTGATACTCGGGGTATTTTGTGTATAGAAAAATTATTTCATTTTAAAGATTATAGAAGAGTTGCACAGACCATGGTCTATGAATTATGTTAGGGACAACTTGATTGTACGTATAACTCTGGGGTAGTTTAGAAGAACTAAAAACATGGTTATTCTTTTTAGAATAATAGTATAAAATAGACCTGAGAATAAGCATAAATTTGAGTTGAGTAGAGGGACACGTATATCAGTTGTCCATCGATGAACATAAATCATAGTTTCTTATCATTTGAGTGATGTTTGTTTTGAAAATTATTGGAGTAAGGAGATTTTAGCTAAAACAGTTAGCTCACTGGTTTTGGAGTGAAAATGGGGAAAATGTTTGTATAAAAATGCGTAGCTCTAGGATACTTTAAGAAGTTTCTCAAATTAAAGTCGTGATGGATGGGAATAGTTTAACGTCATATCGAACGTGGGTCAGTTTAGCATCATTACGGAAGTGATTTAGTTTTGTGTCAATACTAACGAGGATAGTTTAACTTCATTGTGGATGAGGATACTTTAACATCTTCATGGAAGAGGATAGTTTAATTTCTGGAAAATAGGGTTATGATCATTTATTAATCGTTTGCATGGATAAACATCTTTTTTGTTGGGCGTTTAAAGTGTATACATGCTCTTTTTGTATAGAAAGGCACATAATCTCTTTTCATTGTGATTTATAGTTATCTTATTTTACACTTTTATTGATCGATGCATTCTTCCCTATCAACTAACATCCATATCCTAAGTCTTGAACCCAATTTCAAACACGGATAAATATGCCTATTAGATCTTATTCCCTTCCTTGATTACCCCTTCTCTAGGAGCATCGAATTCGATTTCGTTATAAGGGAGATCATAATGGGCATGTCTTCATATTCCACGTATTGTTCATTCATGTCATGTTACAGACTTCACACTATATTGCAAACTTCACAGCTTAACACCAATTCACGGACTTTGATTCACAAACTTGATTCACAGACTTCACAGATGTTTTATAACTGATATGATATGCTTGATATGGTATGGTATGCTTCACAAATGTTGTATAACTTCACAGACTTGATTCACAGACTTCAATTTTTATGTTATGCTTGGATTCATTAATTCACATACTTGGATAACTGATATGATAACTAAATATTATCAGATATGATAATTGATTAACATACTTGAATCATTGATTCATTGACTCACAGATATGATAATTGATTCATTGATTCACATATTTGGATAACTCATATGATAACTAGACAATATCAGATATGATAATTGATTCACATACTTGATTCATTGATTCACATATATGATAATTGATTCATTGATTCACATACTCTGATAACTGATATGATAATTCATATGGAAATAATCCAAAGTTTGGACAGTATCAGTATCAAATTATAGATTGATTCACATGCTTCACAGGTGTTGGACAGTATCATATATCTTTTATTTAATTGGCAGATGTTGGACATTATCAGATTGATTCACATGCTTCACATGCTTGATAACTGATTGATAACTGATAACTGATTGTATTTGTATTTATATCACATGATTCACATGCTTGATAACTGATTTATTGATAATTGATAACTACTTGATAATTGATTCACAAGTAAATTGTATTTGTATCACAATTACCAATTTGATTCACGGATGAATTCATAGATTGTATTTGTATCATATATCTATTTTGGATAGTATCAGATAACTGATTGATAACTGATAACTGATTGTATTTGATAACTGATTATTGTATTCACAGATGTTGAATACAATATTGATTCACAGATGTGTCATATCAATTTACTTGAACAATTCACTTGATTGTGTCATATCAATATTGTATTCATAGATGTTGTATTTCATTGAACAATTCACTTGATTCACTTATGATTCACTTGATTTATTGATTCACTTGTATTCAGATATCAGAGTTGTATAGCTAATTTATTGATTCAATTGATTCACTTGATTTAATCTTGATTTATTGATTCATTTTATTCACAAAAGAGAGTTGAATAACTAATCAATTTTGATGTTTCTTAGGGATGGCCCAAAATAGAGTTAACATTCCATTCCGTGCTCCAAAACATATTTATCCGATCAACATAGGGACACCTGCTGCTCACGTTGTCCATAATCATCATCTTTTTCATCCAAACCACTATCCTCGTTCTCGAAATCTTAAACTTGTCTGTCATTATCTTCACAGTTTTGGTACATATTATTAGGAGGGTAAGAACCAACAGTTGAGGTGATTGAATCACCATGATAATTAGATTGATTTGATTTGTGATATTCTTTTTTTTCATTCTCACTGACTTTTTTATTTTTCAGTAATGAATCAATAATTTCATCCAATGGAACATGCTCATAGGTTTGGACATTTGAATAAAAGGTAAATTTATTTCTCTTACTCAAGATCATCTCAGACACTAAACTAAATGGAGATATTCAATTAGTATCAGTAATGTTTGGTTGTGTTTATGGAGAGGAATATTGAGAAGTAGTTGAAAATTTGATCATTTTATTAGATTCTTAGTATGCTATGAATCTTGTACATTCTAAAGTATATGCTTATGCTGGTTCATGTGCTTGATTCCCAATCCTTAAATCACATGTAAGTTTTATTTCCCAACCCGAGGCCCAAAATAGCCTACGCACACACACACCATAAAATGCTGAAGAATTATCGAGAGGCATGAATATGAATTTATTTTTCCTTATTAAGAATCATTTTCATATATACTCATGCCATATGGTTCCTTTCTAACATGGAGGATCTAGAAAAAAATTTATAGGCATGCTTGCAGTATTCGCGGGGACATTACTAGGCGATGATCTCTCAAGGGCATACGCAAGTGGGTATGGTTCTATAATGACTTCAGAATCAGAGACACTCGATCTTGTGGTTTGGAGGCCATGTCATCAGGTCTTCCTGTGGTGTATGCTCGCGTTGGTGGAATCCCAGAAATAATATTCGAAGATCAGGAAGGCAAAAAATGGCTATTTGTTTACTCCTGGAGATCTTGATGACTGCTTGAGCAAATTGGTGCCACTTTTATGTAACAGTGACTTTAGAGAAACTATTGGCAAAACGTCTCGTGAAGAAATGGAGAAGTATGATTGGAGGCCATCCACCCAAAAGATAAGCAATGAATAATATAGCGCTGCCATTTGATTCTGGAGGAAATAGAGCAAGCTGTTACTGTGGCCTTTTCAATAGTTGGCAAAGTGTATCTCTTAAGAGTATTTTTACCACGCTCAACTTTGATTGTGTCTTCTTCATTCTTGTCTTGAGCTGAATTGGCACTAGCCCGCTCCTTAATTGTTATCTCCCGAACTTAAATTGCATGTGAGTTGTTGTTTAACTCATTATCTCCTTTATCCCAATCTGTTGGACTTATTTTCAATAAATTAGGACTAATGCTAGTAAGATGGTATTGGGTAATATTTCCATGCTCTTCACTGACTAATACTACAATGGCACACTTATCGAGGCTCCTAATTTAACCCTCTTTTAAGTCAGAATTAGCATCATATTTCAGTACGCATAATCCCAGCCAAGTCATCAAGTTGAGTAGATGTTTTAAATATAGCAACCACCTCTTCTATCTCCTTTTTCATATCCATGTTAGTCACTGAGACTACATTTTTAGTGTGTTTGCTTCTCATAACACCATTTTAAGTTTCATTAGGTTGTTTTTTATTGTCCTTGTGCTCGTATTTAGTAACTGTAGTAACTTCTCCCTGCTTGGGAGAATTCAGCAGAATATCATTCTGGTCAACTTTTCCAATAGTAGGTATTAGTTTACTAATTTTCTTATGATCCCATTCTTTGGTAGATTCTCTCCCAACCATCACTAGTAGGATAATTGTTTGGGCTTCCTCATAATGATATCCCTATTTAATGGAATTTAGCCTTTATTCTCGCTTTATAACATCGATTGAACAGGACTCTCTTTCTATTGTGTTCACATTTTCTTATTAAGTCTCTCATTCTTACTATCATTTTACTTTTCCCCTTGCATGTATTATGAAAATAACTGTAACAACCCGTGGTCTAGGGGACGATGATTTATTGTTGGTTTTATCTGTACATTATATTGCACTCGAGTATATATTGGAGTTATCACTTATCACTCATCATAGTAAGATGTGTATTGTTGGTTATGTTTGCATTATTAGTTTTGTTGTTGTTGTTAAATATAAAGTTTTAAATTTTTGACAATTCGCTTTTAATAGTTTCGGGTAGTTAACCTTATATTATTTCGTATTGTCAGTTGATGTTGAGACAGTGCCATCTGAGATACCTGATTTAATATAGTATAGGGCTGGCCACCCGTTATTATTTTGAGCAGGTTGTCACAGATGGTATCAGAGCATCAGGTTCTAGTGTTTTTAGGATCTGTGTGCGTTACTATGATCTTTCGTAAGCGTTCTTGATATAGAGCCTTATTGCTAGGAAGGCTACATTCATACGTCCATATCTTTCTGTGAATTAAAAATATTTAAGATGCATTCTGATGCAATTGTTCTTGTTTCAGATGCCACATAAGGGAGGTCATTCAGGAAGGGCAAACAAAGGGCAAAACCCAAATGCCTGAAAGGAACATGACTACAGATGATGTTGCCAATATTGTGGCACAAGCAGTAACTGCTGCTGTTTCTACGAAGGCTTAGCAATCTGCCGCTTGAGCATCCCAACCCCATTTAGGATTGTCTTTATGGGAGAGAGTGAAGGAAGATTTTAGTAAGGGGCATCCTCCCGAGTTTGCAGGGGGAATTGATGAAATGGTTACAAGTCAATGGAAGAATAGTATGTAGAGGCACCTTCGTATGGTTGAGTGTAGTGAGGTGCATAAATAATTTTTAGCCACTTTTAAGTTATCGGGTGCAGCTTTTCAATGGTGGGAGTCTGTCACCACATCTGAACAAAGAGATACTTTGTCTATATCAAAATTTTGGGAATTTTTTTTTCGAAGGTATTTTCCTTCCTCTTCTCGAGATATAAAGATTTTTTAAGGAAATAGAACGGTGGCGGAATATGAGGAATATTTTGCTAGATGGGAAAAATTATTACCTGATGAGGTAAATAAGGAAGATAAGAGTATATCAAAGTTTGTTGGGGTTTAGATTTGATAATCCGACAACATTTGTTAGAGAGTCCTAAATTAACGACTTTCGTTGAGGTAGTGAATGCGACACTATTAAAGTGTCATGAGTATCGTCTTCTTTCGCAAGAGGGAAAGAACTTTGGAGATTCGAGTTCATCAAGTAAGTTTGGCGATGAGAGTGCCAGTAATGCGAGTGGGTAGAAAGGATTTGTGGGTAAGTGTTTCCTTGGTAATGAAATAGGTCATAAAAAGAGAGATTGTCCTAAAAGAGGTAAAGGACCATAGTTTGATGAAATTTTGGAAGTGCAACCCCTACAGCAGATTCGAGGCCATTTTAGACCAGGGGACTATGTTTGGGAGCCCATTGATGAGGAAGGGCAATCGGACTAGAGATGGATGATGTAAGTTAATTTTCCTTTACGAATAGGATAATTACTAAAATGAGTTTTGGGAATATCGTATGTGAGATATTTGTGAAAGGGTAGTACTATAGCCCTATTATGTATGTAATGACCCTAAGGGGAATTTTGAGCAAGATAGGCTCTTATTTTATTACTTTGTAAAAGAATAGATGATTATGCAAGGTGCTAAAAAAGAGCTATAAACTTTATGGTGGATGTAAGAATGGTTATGGTGATATGTAGTAATCATAAAGCTACTTATTTTTATATAGTCATGTTAGACTAATATAATTGTTGTATTCTAGATATGGATGAGCCTTATAAATGTCTATATATTGAAATGATGTAAGATGTGATTTCTAGTTTGGATTGTGGATTGTTGGGACGCAGGAAAATTTTAGCTCATGATTATGCTAATTTTTGTGGGCTACATATTGTTATATGTCTGATGATTTAAAAGACCTTGTGTTCGACATAAGGAATTTTATATTATATTATAATATATAAACCGTTTTCAAATAAACTATTTTTAAAACAAAACTTATATCGGCCTTCGGGACCTTTCAAAATGATTTTCATAAAATTAATTTTTTTCAAACTCTAGTCCGGATTTAACAAATACTCAATCCTCGACGTCGCCACATAGTAGTGTATTGGGAGGGTTCCTTGTTTGGATTTCTCTTTTGCGAGACGTCCCCCGCATGAAAGTGGCAAATGTCAGGGATTGAGAGGAGTTATTTCTTTGGGCCATTCAATTTTTTTTTCACACTATTAAATTGTTAGTATACTTTATATATCTATGGAATTTTGGAACTTTGGGGGAGGGTGGGGGGGGGGGGGGGGGGGGGGAATAAGCCTCATTATGATTACTGTGAGCATAAAGCTCAAATATAAAGGGTGTATGGGTGCCCTTACTGTGGAAATTGGTATTATAAGACTCAAATCAGCTTAAAATAAAATAAATTAAATTAACTCGTCGTGGGATGTTAGAAGTTTGGAGATAGGATTAGTGATGATGGGTGTAGTAGAACTAGTTGAGCTTTGGAGAATTAGGCTTAGCAAAAATTTTGAGGAAGAAAGTTTTGTAAGTGGGGAAGTTTGTAACAATCCGTGGTCTTGGAGACGATGATTTATCTATTTTGGGAGAAATAAATAATACTTTATTGGAGAAAAATTAAATTTGGCACTTGAGGTCAAAACTTGGAGTTGTTAGAAAGTGTGTCGAATGGAGATTCTGAGGGTGTAGTTGTGTCCGGAAGAGTCGAGAAAGTCGAAATGACTGTACTTGGGATCTATTTAGGTTCCGAAATAATTTAGGACCGTTTGACTCAAATTAAAGTTACCGGGTCATTTAAAGTGTGTATTATCATTTAAAGATGTGTATCTTGGGATTTAGGGCTTATTAAGCCTACGGAAGATATTTCTCCAAAGAGAGAAAGGAAAAAGAAAGAAAGAAAGAGAGAAGAAGGAAAGGAAGGAGAAAAGAGAGAGGAAGTGGAGATTTCTGGCAAGTACACGATCTTAAGGCGGATTCAGACCCTACAAACCCGAGGCAAGTGATTAAACTTGCTAAATAATTATTGTGTACCATTTATTGCATGATTTTTGGATTGAATTTTGGGGTTTTAGGTTTAGTTTGATAAAAACCTAACTTTTGGGTAAACCTTAGATTTGTTGTGTAGGAAATGAATTTAGGGTTAGAAATCAATTAAAATGTGTTCTTGGATGAATAATAATGATGTATATGAGATTGGGTGGAGGCAAAATGGTTGGATGATGATATAATTGATTTTTGGGAAATTTGGGTTAAGAAGAAAACAGCCCATTTCGAAGCTTGATGCACTTACCGAATCGATTCGCCCCTTCCGAATCGATTCGGTCTGTTGCAAAATCCCCAGGTGTTTAGGGCCGAATCGATTCGCCCCTTGCGAATCGATTCGGTATGTAGCAGTCTCTCAGGTCCATTGGACCTAATCGATTCGGATGGGCCGAATCAATTCGCTTTTGTGGCCGAATTGATTCGTAGGGGCCGAATCGATTCGGACACAGGGGATTTTTGGAGATGTTTTTCTAGGGAGAATTTCTTCCCATTTTGTTTGAGGTTATCAATTGGGAACCTCTATAGGAGTTACTTGGAGTTTGTTTTGGAGACTTGTAGCGAGTTTCCCTTATAAGAAATTTTGGAGTCATATTGACTAAATTTGAGGGATACCGATTAGAAATTTTAGTATATTCTAAGTAGGGAAGCCCACTTTTATTGGGGATTTTATTTGGAGAATTATTAAAGCAAATTGAGGTGCATACGGATATAGAAATATCCTTACTGATGATTGAATTGGGAGATATCTCACACAATGAGAAATGCTAATTGTGGTGCATTAGGATAAAGAATATCCTTAACTTAAATAGAATTGAGAGACAATTCATTATTAGAAGCGACTTGTGAGCTTCAAGCGAGAAATAGTATAATGCATACTAAGTGGGGTGAATGTGTGAGATTTGACGGTTAGTGTATAAAAGAGAGTGTTATACTAAACAATAATGTTAATCAAATTGCGCCAATGAGCGTATAATGAATATGAAAATGATGTGGCAGGTATACCTTATATGATGGTATATCTTTCTTATGTGGGATGTATGTATACCCTTTAAGATGGTATATATGCATGGTTAGGCATACCCTCTCCTTGCTATCATTGAGAAGTTACGTGCGTAGAGGGTGAGCATCCTGGCTCAAAGAGCAAGGTGTGGATATTCCCCAGGTCATAGTCGTTCATGTGATTATTATGTGATATACATTTATTTATTTTGGGGGTGAGAGGTTATGGGTATGTGTCGCTCTCACTTGTTGGTTAGGAGCTATGACCACTTCCCGGGACGTCGTGTGTGTGAGTTGATCACGAGGTGGGTGTCGTGGAACCCCACCAGGTGGCCCCAGTTTGCGGCGTATATGGACTACTGGAAGATGATAGCATGTGAGAATGCGTCCTTCGAGTTATAGCTCGGTTGGATGGTTATTATTGATTGTGCTCGTACTTGGGTATCGAGGGCATAATGGAACTCAGTGACCTACATTCCCAAGATTAGTGTATCGGGAGGGTTCCTTGTTTGGATTTCGCCTCGGCGAGACGTCCCACGCACGAACCGCAGTGTAATGTTAGAACTTGGGGATACGTTAGTCTTTAATGCTCGTACTTATATATATATCACATAACCCGACAATCGACAGTGCCAAGAGTAGTGTAACGGGGGGGTTCCTTGTTTGGATTTCACTTCGGCGAGACGTCCCACGCATGAAACGCCGTGTACTGTTGAGAACTGGGAATATTAATTAATTAAAATTTGGATATTAAATTGGGTTACATGCATCTTGCATTGAGGGTATAATGAGCCTCGAGGATTAATACGGCCAGGAGTAGTGTAACGGTGGAGTTCCTTGTTTGGATTTCACCTCGGCGAGACGTCTCACGCACGAAACGCAGTGCCATGTTGAGAATATTGAGGAGTTTAGTCCTTAACTCTTGATGCTAATGACTCATATATATAAATATATATACTGTTTACATGCCAAATGAGGGCAAAACTGGAATATATAAAATTCTAGTAAATAAGAATGTTGATGTAATGTGTTGACGTGGTTATGAGATGGATCATGCAACTTTATATGTTCAACAAATGAACATCATAAAGATAACTATAACTGTTACATTAAAGTTAATGTACATAACTTATAGATTATAGAAATAAATGTAGATTGGGAGATTAGTTAGATGGTTTCACTTAAATACTTCATTTGGGTTTAAGTTAGAATCCTCTTACCTAAATAGAATTGGGCATCCATTTGGAGATCACGTGCATACATTTAGTGCGCGCTTTAGTTGAGAGGTGAGTTGAATTATTATGGAGAGTTCGATTCCACCTTAATCATGTAATAATGCATTTATAATTATTATGCATTTTAATACATTTGCTATAAAATGTTTTTTTTTCTAATCGGGCTCTGACCCGTTTATATTTTTCTCCTCCATGTATATATTGTATTACTTTAGGTGTTCCTCCGCAAGGACGCCATTGATGTTCATCCATCCGGTATTCGTGGAGCTGTGGCAGTAGCGGACTGTTGCGGCACTTTGTTTTAGTCGATTACTATCTTTGTATATCTAGATTAGGATTCAGTTCGTATATTGAGTTAGTATTCAAGTGTTGTAGATTAACACTTTCATATTTCATTTATCAGATTATTGTATTGTCTGTTACCCGACAGCATATTCGGGTATTTCATTGTAGAGATTTTATTTGTACATTGTATTGCACTCGTGTATATATTGGAGTTCGCACTTATCACTCATCATAGTTAGATGTGTATTGTTGGTTATGTTTGCATTATTGGTTTTGTTGTTGTTGTTAAATATAAAGTTTTAAATTTTTGACAACTTGCTTTTAATAGTTTCGGGTAGTTAGCCTTATATTATTTCGTATTGTCAGTTGATGTTGAGATTGTGCAATCTGAGATACCTGATTTAATGTAGTATAGGGCTGGCCACCCGTTATTATTTTGAGCGGGTTGTCATAATAACATTGTGCCCCACCTTCTTTATTTTAACTAATATAGTTACGTTTTATTATTTGCAGGCATCCACATGTCATACCCAGCATACGTAGTATTCAAGGGCCTAAATTCAGGTGTTTACATTTCGTGGCAAGCAACAGAAGCAAAAGTAAAGGGATACCGAGGCGCCGTTTTATTACATGTGTCAGAATGTTTTGTTACATGTTCATGACATTTCATGTCATCGAACTGTTGTGTTGTTATTTTTGTAGTTTATCCTTTATTATATGTTTATTTTGTACTTGGCACCCAAGAATGGGTTATTTGATGTGAAATTAAGTGTAAACAAGTTTTACGTGTACCGAATATTTGGAATTTCAAAAATATAAATGAAATGTTGTCAAATTTTTTAGACTTATTACATGTTCATGATATTTATTCTACTCTAATCGTTTCATCATTGTGTGAAAATATAAAGGTATTTATAACATCTCTAACCACATTTAGTAAATCCAACTTTTATAACTGCTAATAGCAGTAACAAATTATTACTACTGTCAATTTTATAACCGCTAATAGCGGTTACGAATATAAGATTCGTAACTGCTGACAGCGGTTACAAATATAAGATTCATAACTGCCGAGAGGAGTTACAAATGTTATATTTGTAACTGCTGATAGCAGTTATAAACAACAGTTACAAATTGGGTCACCAGTCATAACTCCCATAGGGGTTATAAAAATTTGTGACTGCCATTAGGAGTTACAAAATTTCTTTTGTCACCCCCTAAATTATAACGGTAAATAGCAGTTATAAATGTCATTTGTGACTGCTAATAGCACTCACAAATCACCCATTTTGGTGTACTGGATATTCAGTCTTGTTCGAACGACATATCCATCTCTTTTAATCGAGATAAGAATGAAACTTCTAACGCAAAATCAGTACAAGTCAAAATTGACCTTGTTAGATGTCTCATTCGAACAACCTAGAAATCTCGTTCGAACGACCTGGAAAAGTCATTTTAATGACCTGGTTCAAATAAAATTATTTTTCTAGATAGAAAAATCAATTCATTTTAAAACAGCTACACAAAACTTTTAACACCTAATAAAACTTTTCCAAGGCCGAACATAATATATGCATTCATACCTGAAAGATCCTTGGAATGTTGATAATGAAACATGGCACGAAGCACGGCATGCTGATTTAATATCTTTGATATGGTCGCCATGTCTTCAATAAAAGTGTTACAGGCTTAAAAGATCACAAATAAAACTTCAATCCTATGACTCCAATAGTTTTTTTTAGAACTAATCCAACACGTACAAATTGATTCAATTGAAAATTTGTCCCGACACTCTAAAACTTCATGTATAGTGCATGTGACTAATGTTTCCCACCATAAATTAGCGGAGTTGGATGGTAGGGGTAACTGAAAGTCGTGTTGTAAGTTCAGGGGGGTAAGTAAAGAAAATTACAGTTGGGTGGTATTGTGACCCGGGGGGGGAACTTGGGAGGCCCAAGTGTGATTAACCCTAATTTTTATAATTTTGTATATAAATGAATGTTAGAGAATCTTTATAGGCATTTACATGCCCTAAATAATAACAATATGTAAATATTTATGTAAAATCACAACCCAAATGCATTGCCTTTATTATGAAAACCTGGAACTCAAATGAATTCAAATGTTGCCTTTGAGTAATTTTGCAGACTTATCTAGAGAACTCTTGATTTTACATGGAGTTAAAAGGTATTTTCACGATCAAAAATGAAAAATCCTGTATGTTGTAATTTAACTTACATCATTAGTATTTGAAGGTGAAGAAGAAAAAAAAATCACTCGCCTATTTATAGGTAGGTTGGCCCAAATTAGATCCAACAGGGTGATAAGGTTTGAGCTTCCCTAGCGCCATTGACCTTAGGCAAAATTATCATTGGAGTCCTTTATATTCTCAAGGTTAATGTTAGAGGGGCCCTTTGATTCCATGACCATGTGTTCTTGTATTATTTGTGAACACTTAAGTGGAGTGTGTCCCACTTAAACTGTCCACTAATGATACATGAACACTTGTGTTGTGTCTCCAAATTATGTCCACAAAGTGTATCTCTCTAGCATTACTATGAAATAAGTTCATCTATGTTATATTATTTGTTTTATATAAAAAATATTGTACATACATTATAATTGTATGTAATTCAAAAATTAAATATTAATAAAATTTAATTTAATTTTATTATTCTTTCCATTTGAGATGCATTTTTTGGTTTGATTCATTTTGTACCTTATCGTTTCTGATACTAAAAATCTATATAACATACATTAATCTTTGTTGAAGAGATATTTTACGCTTATATTTACCCACTCTTAAAAGAGATACTCAAGGATTCTTAGTAGTAGGCAATAAGTATCATATAGCAAAGTCTATCGACCCCTTTTTTAGGAGCCGTAAGCAAAAAGAAAAGTGAACAACATTTTTTACTATATATTTATGTTCTAATTTTATACCTTGCGCTATGTGCGAATATTGTATAAATTTATTTACAGAAAATATTTGCATCAAACTATAGGTAAACGAATTTATTTTTTAAAAACAACTTTAAAAAAAAATTATTTACAGACATACACATTGGTTTCATACTTTTAGTATAACTTTAACTAAGGGAGACATGCGGTGATATTATTAACCCATTTCTCTTCTATATTCCAGAGCCCTTTAACATAATGGAATTAGTGTCTTACGTCGAAATGTGAAAATTGACATAAAGATTTTTAACTTTTTTTCTTCTAAATAGTGGTTCTTAGAAAATTAACAAAGTACGAAGTACGAAGTACGAAGTACAAAGTATAATGCACAATATAATCAATTATATGGCCACTATAATGAAAAATGTTTAGGTTTTGTAAAAGTCAATGACTCTATAGTTGTGTCCACAAATATTTAACCCATATACCTAATCTCTCGTTGCTATGGCATTGAAAGTCTTCGTAAACCAAACATTACCTTGAAAAGATAAATATTGATCTTATAGTTGACTATAAATTTTCCCTAATAAGAAGGTAAGGAACTATAAGAACAAATTTCAAATGGAAACAATGTTATGTGCCAAAAGAAGAAAAACAAAGTAAATAAGGATCTATCTTATTAAAGGAAGGTAGTCCCTAAAAACATTTAGGTAGTGTCGGCATGAGGAAAATACAGGGGATGTTTCACAATAAGACTAAATATAACATTAGGCACCATATTTGTTACCGTTGCAGCACCTAACCTTTTATTACATGGTATATATTTTCTTATTGTTTAGTGTCAGGACATAGTCCGTCACACTTAGTATGTCGTATACCACTACAAGTTTGCTAATTATTAGAAAGAGAACATCTAAAATCGATGATCCGAATTTCAATTCATCATCAAAAATCATGCCCAACGAGGACGGATTTGGTAAATATGGTCAAATTCCATTTACATTTTATATCAAAAGTGTTGGGATTTTTATAAAAATTAAAATATTTTTTCCTTTAATGAAAAATGATTTTTGAATTATTTTAAATGGATTTTTAGGTTTCTAAGTCCCCAAATATTTTAAAACTCTATAAATAGAATCTAGAGATTTGTGCCTCATCGTTCAAACGAGATCATATCTCTTTTGAACAAGACCAGACATCGTTCGAACGACATGATAGTTAGTTCGAACGAGAAGTTTTTTTTCCTGACACATCACCGCCTTAAAAGTTTTTGTAAATAAGGTGTCAAGGTTCAGTATTTCGAGTGAATAAATTTTGTTTTGATCAGAATATATTTTTTGAGAGTTTACCTTTTCTCCAACACAATTTTGAGGGTTCAAATTTGTTTTCGCAATTCATAACTCCCGGAGAGTTTATTTTTTGTTAGTTGTTTTGTGGAACCCAACCCATACTTTGCCTAAAATTTCATCCTATGTGAGAAGAACTCTGCAACTAGAGATCCGAGAGCTATTGTGGAGGGAGATCCTACAAAGAATCAAGACTCCGTGTTTGGGCTGCATGTCCAAATTGGTACGGCTGCGAGTGAGCCACTGTGAGTTCTAGCAGAATCTTTGAAGGTTTGACATAGACATCGTTCATTACACTTGAGGGAAGTTATATGTAAGTCAAAGGTCGTGTAACCGTGTCAAAGTTCTATAATATAAAAGGTTTTGACCTGAGGGGACTTTTTCCTAAATTACTCTGTCACTGGCTTGCCTATTTTTTATTTACACTTGCACGCACATGGGCGGATTTTAATTTGAATTTGGTTTTCTTAAATTTATTTTACCTAATTAATTAAGTGAATTTTGAAATTGATTCAATTGGTATCTATATAATCGGGTACCTAATTTTGACGGCAATAATTTTGCCTATTGGAAATCTCACATAAGATCTGCATTAAAAGCTATAGATGAGCGCATTTGGTTGTTGGTTGAAAATGGTTGGTTTCCTCCCACCTTTATTGTTGAGAACATCACCTCTTTAAAACCTGTGTCAAACTGTACTGAGGACGATTTTAAATTGTCCAATTTTAATTCAAGTGATTTGAGTGCTATCCCTAGAGCCGTCACTCCCGAAGAATTACGTTGAATTATGACGTGCACCACGTCTAAAGAGGCATGGGATATTTTAACATTGACACGTGAGGGTACCACCGCTGTTACAAAACCTTGTCACCTAATTTGAGTCACTCACTATGTCAGAGTCTGAGACTTTTGATGAGTTTTATGCACATTTGTTGGACATAGTCAACAATAGATTTAATTTGGGTGAGGCAATTGATAACACGCGGGTTGTGAAAAAGATTTTGAGATCTCTTCCAAAACGTTTTATTCCAAAAGTCACTATTTTAAACTCGATGGGGAATTTGATCACACTTAAGTTAGAAGAGTTGGTAGGTGATCTTTAGACCTACGAGTTAGATATGTTTTCACAAACTGTTAAGATTAAATGGGTTGCACTTAGGACACAGTCGAGATCCAGTGAGGATAAAAGAAGAGAAAGCAAAAAGAAGGAGAATGTATGTGAATCTAAATCTGATGACGACTCTGACATGGCCCTGCTTTCCAAAAATTTCTCCAGTTTTCAAAACAAAGAAATCCCAATAAAAAGTTTTCGAAGAAATACAAAAAGAAAGACAAGGCCAAAGAAAGTGATGAGAAAGAAAAAGAGAGTGATGAGTGACTTGAGAAGATAATATGCTTTGAGTCTGATATGAAAGAGCACAAGTCATTTGAGTGTCCTACTAGACTTAGGAGAGAGGGCAAGAAAGTTATCATGATCTCTACCCTAAGCGATAGTAAGGGAGAAGAGAAAGAGGAAGACGATGAGTTAAAAAAAGGTTTGAGATAAGGGATGAATGTTGTCTTTAATAGTCGTGTGAATTTCCCCACTTTGCCCCATGATGATATCATCCACGAGAGCGTCGATGATGAGTCGAATGGAGATGAGAGTGAGGTTGAGAATGAAGATGAAAGTGAGATCCGAAAAGCTTTTAGAGAGTTGTTTACCAAGACTATGAAAAAAAATATCAAATAGGGATCTAGGTCTTCGGATTTATGAGTAAAAGGAAGAGATTGATGAGCTAAAAAGGAAAAAAATGTGACTTGACCAACAAGGTGTCTAGTCAGATGACATGTGCATCCCATCTCGAGGATGATCTGGAACGAGCACAGGAGGACCAAGTATCTTTAGAGAACGCATTTGAGAAGGTTGATAAGATAGTTCCTTATCCCGTTTTGAATGATGGTGAGTATGTTGGAAAAAGTCATGACGGCACTTCCACTACTATTAATGCACTTGAGCCTATTTCCACTTTGGTGAGTGATTCTCATGGGTGTCCGTCTAGGAAAACTCATCTCAAAATTTTTGATAAATTATTTCCTATACCAGTTTATGTTTTCTCCCATTGTAGAAAAAGAGGACACCTTAGGGATTTTTTTTTAAGTTGGGTTTCGTGCCACATCATGCCACTTCACATGTTCATGCACATGCACCCACTCATGATACTTTGCTTGCACATAATGATAGAGAGTTTGCACATATTCGCGAGCAAGTAAAGTTTTTGGTCAAGACTGCACATAATCTAATCGAGTTGGTTCAAAAGGTGTCACCGTCTTTGAAAAACTCCACTGCACTTCCCAGTTGAGTTCTAAACATGTTTGATAGCATAGGGTGATTTGCATGATGACATTTTTGCCTATTGCTAGTGTGTACCATTTGTTTTATTCTAGTTTGCATTTTTATTTGTTTTTCTTATTTTTGGTACTATTTTAGAACTGTTTTGGATCTGTTTTCCCATTCCAGGATATTTTTTTACAAAATTTTCTCACTGGACAAAACTACATGTTATTCTGGATAATCTGGGAAATTTGTGATTTACTCGTTCTAACGAAATTGCATCTCGCTCGAACGAGATCTCTTGTCATTAGAATGACATGGTATCTCGTTCGAACAACCCATGGAATTTTGTTTGCAGTCCCTGTTTCTTCCTGATATATGTTATTGGTCTTGCTGGGTTATTTATGAATAGTGTTAGAAAAATACAAAAAGATTTTCCTTTTTTTTAGAAATTTTTTGAAAAATCCAAAACGATTTTTTTATTTTGTTTGCACCGTATATGAATGTACACTTAGGATGACCAAGTCACAACTTCATACATATCCCTGTGACTGTTTGATAGAGATTTGAGACAATATGTTGTGTCATTCATGTACTTTACAAAGTTTGGAGTCTTTGAGACGATATAGTGTTGCTATCTACATGTTTGACTCACTTTGTCATTTATTGCACACATGCATGAATTTGTTTGATGTTTGTTCTTGACAAATCACATGCTGGTTACGTGTTTTCATCTCAATTATGTCTGTTAAAACGAATCAAATGCAATGAAACAAGATAATAAAAGGTGTGCATTTTTTTACCGATTTGCCATAAGTTTGTGTGAATTTTTTAAACGGTGAAGGGATATGAAAGGTAAACATTTATCCTTTGCGATTAAGCCTCCATTTAAATTGGACCTAAAAAATTGAGGAATTTTAATTATCCGGGGTCCAACGAGGTTTAAAAGAGGCCGAAAAATATTGAATGGCAATAAAAAGAAATATATTCCAATAATAGGCCATTAGGTTTAGTCACCAATTCTTTAATGTTTGAAAATTTCGATCACCTCGAAAAGAATATATATATGAGGGAGTTGGCTTGGAGAATTAAAATGGCTTTGTACGTCCTTAAAAATCTTGTAAAAGCATGAAATCGTTTTGGAAGTTATTGGTGTGAAAATCATGTTTACTTTGATTTGTTGATTTTGATTTAAGAAAATGTCATCTAAATTCAATAATTTATCACCAAAGGACTATTTTTTATGTTCATTCGTTAGGAGTAGACTTATGCATCTCGCACATATGATATGATCGAGTTGATTTTCCTATCGAATTTTTCACACCCATTCATTTTGTTTCCATGATTTGGTCATCTTAATAAATATTCATGGTGTGTGATTTTTTGTAGCATCATATTTCTTGCATTTTTGTATAAACATTTTTGAAAATTCAAAAATAGTATGCTTGGTTTGTTTTCCGCGACACCCCGATTTGATTTATTCTTTTCTCTGTCTATTTCGGACAAATAAAAAGGAGGAGAATGAATTATGATATTATGGGAGAGTTTAAGTATGGGGGAGATTTGATTATACTTACACGTTTTATATTTATATCATTTCAAACTCGATACGTCATGAGTTTTTTTGCTTTGTCTCATGTGTGTAGGTACAATTGAAGATTCTTTGGATTTCACACCCTGATGAGAAAAGCTTGGAGATTTGAAAAGTTGATTGTTGAAGACAAGTTTGATTCAAGACTTGTTCAATTTATCTTTCCACATTTTGAGTTTATGGGAGGGTAGATTTTTATAGGTTATTTTTTATTTTGATAATTCGGATTATTTTTATTTTGTACCGGCATAGACATAGGGAGAGATTTTTAAGGACATAGTCCGTCACACTTAGTATGTCGTATCCCGCTATAAGTTTGTCGAAGAATTGGAAAGTGCGCATCTACAATAAATGATCCGAATTTTAAGTCATCTTCAACAATCATGCCCAACAAGGACGACTTTGGTAAATATGGTCAAATTCCATTTATATTTTATATCAAAAGTGTTGGGATTTTTTAAAAAATTAAAATATTTTTTCCTTTTATGAAAAATGATTTTGAATTATTTTAAATGGATTTTTATCTTTTCAAAAACTTTTTTTATCATAAAAGCTTTTTGATATTCGTAAGAGTGTTGGTTTCTAAGTCCTCAAATATTTTAAAACTCTGTAAATCAAATCTAGAGAGTTGTGCCTAGTCGTTCCAACGAGATCATATCTCGTTCTAACGAGGCCAGACGTCGTTCGAACGACATGACGGTTCGTTCGAACGAGAAGTTTTTTTTCTTGACACGTCACCGCCTTAAAAGTTTTTATAAATAAGGTGTCAGGGTTCAGTATTTCGGGTGGAGAATTTTTTTTTTATCAGAATACGTTTTTGAGAGTTTTCATTTTCTCCAACACCATTTTGAGGGTTCAAATTTGTTTCCACAATTCACAAATCCCAGAGAGTTTATTTTGTGTGAGTTGTTTTGTGGAACTCAAACCATACTTTGTCTAAAGTTCAACCTTTGTGAGAAGAACTCTGCAACTGGATAGCCGAGAGCTATTATGGAGGGAGATCCTATAAAGATTCAAGACTGCGTGTCTGGGATGCATGTCCAAATTAGTACGGCTACGAGTGAGGCACTACTGAGTTCTGGCTGAAGCTTTGAAGGTTTGACACAGACATCATGCATTATGCTTGAGGGAAGTTGTATGTAAGTCAAAGGTCATGTTACCTTGTCAAAGTTTCTAAAATATAAAAGGTTTTTTCCTGAGGGAATTTTTTTCTAAATTACTCTGTCACTTGCTTGCTTATTTTTTATTTACACTTGCAGGCACATGGGAGGATTTTAATTTAAATTTGGTTTTGTTAAATTTAAGTTACCTAATTAAATAAGTGAATTTACGAATTTAATCAATTGGCATCACATTGCGTTTACATTTAGGCATGACCTTTAGGTCTTTCTTTTCTTAAACAGGGAGATGCTCTGCATATATTAGTGAGAGAGTGAGATAATTGTCATTAACAACTACAAAGAGACTACTGAAAATGTAAAAAGATTGCAAAAAACATAAAAGATGGATTGAAAAGGCTTTGGAGAGAAAAATAAGTGACGAGAAAATAAATTAGAGATCCAGTATAGCGTGCCACACATTTGTGACAGTTTATTGGAGGAGGTTTAATGGGGGGCATGTGGCACAGCCTCCATAAAACAGAGTTTTATCATTATCTCTATATTACTCTAAAATTCTATACAAGCAGTTAAGCACCTCAACACCAGGACTATCCACATCAGCTGCCCTCTTCAAGAAACCAAGTTGGCTCTCATTTGTTCGTTACAACTTCCATGAACCTTAATCTCCGAGTCTATATTTCATTACCATGACAAAAAGTTTCTTTAGATATCAAGATTTGTTAATGGAATACGTAGAGGCAAAGTATATTAATTTCCCTCAGACTTAGATGAAATGATGCCCCCTTCTCTCTCACTCTATTTTCCACACTAAAACCCTCAATTAAACACCCTCCTTTTGCACCTCTCTCAAAGTGCACCTCACTACATCCTGCCTTCAATCTGCTCAATTGGTGTTTAGCCAAAGAGAGGATGTGATTATTCTTGTCTTCTATGGTGCATGCATGAGCTCTAATATGGGTTTTTACTTCTAAAGGTTTATTTGAGATGATTATGTGGTTGCTAATGTTTGATTTCTCTTTGTGTTCACTATGGTTTTTGTGGTTGATGTGTATGTCATTTTGTAGTGAGTGGTGGATCTTTGGATGGATTTTAGTTTGTATTTTTTTATTGGCTGTTTGAGCATATGTTCTAGAGTTAGAGATACATTATTTGAATTAGGTGTTTTATAATTGGTGTTTCTAGACGGTGGCATTCTCATAGTATTTTTATGGCTGATAAGACTACACGTCTGAGTGGTGATTCCTGATTTAAGTTTTATGGTATTATTTGTTGGTTTTGTCGAAACAAGGATCTTGGTTATTTGGGTGGACCAGGTTTGATAAACGAGGTTTTCGTTGGTCTTTTACAGGTTTGGTTACCTTGATTTGTTTTGTTCTTTGCTCCTATAGGGTGTTTCTTATAGTGGCGACTGTGTGCCTTTTGTGTTTTGAGACCTGCGTGCCAATTGATGTTGTTTGGGTCGTAATTAAACATTGCTCAAATGGGTTACCTTTATTCTATGTGGGTTAACGAATCTTGGGCTTTTTAGGCTTAAGCTGGGATTTTGGATATTATATGGGGGAGGAGAAGTTTTTTTTTCTTCTATAAATTTGGTTTTCATGAAGTGGGAGGGAGAATGATGGTTTTCATATTTGATTGTGTAGGTACTATAGATAAGTGGGTAAATAAATAGGTTTTTAAAGTTATAACAATATTTTTTAATAAAAAAACATTTTTCATAATTTGAAAATATAGTTTTTTATTTTTCATAAAACAATTCATACCTTTTTTTTTAATTTCAAAAGAAAGTTTTTATTTTTTAAAAAACTTAAAATATTTTTTACAAAAAACTATTTTTTATATAAATTGTTTTATATTAAAAGAACTATTTTTTTAATAAAAAGTACGCTTGGGAAGAAAGTAGATTTATGTTTTTTTTACATATTTGTTTTTTTAAATGTTTCCTTTCACTTCATTATTCTTTGAGAACATAAAAATGTTCAATTTGGATTTTATATTTAAACATATAATTTTGTGTGTATATACTTAGAAATATATTTTAGTAGTGAATTATATCTGTAGGCTTCGTCGAGTTGGTACTCAATGGAGACAAAAATCAAATTGAAAACTACGTTGGAGGATTTGAAATTTGGCTTGTGAGCAGAATATTTTTTCCTTTTTTGAATCTTAATTTTTTATCTTAATTCTCAATGGACAACTGTTTTTGATTATTTGATTAATATTACAGTTTGATTCAATATGGACTCACCAGTCCACTGGTATAAATTTGAAGGTCTAACATTAATGTGAGAATATATTTAATATTGACGTAGTTTGCAATTGGAAAATTTTATCCCTTTTTTGTGCAAGTTATATTATCTTTCTTATTCAATCAAGCACAAGTTATTGATGGGACCGGGGGATTGAGATTAATAAATAACTTTAGTTGAAACAGTAGTCACTTTCCTTTTTATGATAATGGATTTTTTATGAAATCTATAAAAGTTTGATGCCCATTTTATTAATTTTTCTTTATATATGTAAATAAGATATACTTTGGTGGTAAGTCAATTTCTATAGAACACGTTCTAAAGTCAAAAGCAGATCATCTTCCATCGATAATCATGCTGGCACATTGCACGGATTTACACCTAGTTTTATATAATTCCACAACTTCATAAGGTCATTATCATTTAATAATAATCAACTATCATCTTTACCCTACATAAATATTAATTAATTATTTTTGTGTAATTGGCTTTTAAGTTTGAGTCTTCTTATATAGATAACTTAAGCCAATGAGTGTAATGGAAATAAGTGTGGTTTTTCTAAGGTTCTACGTGAAAAATTTGCCGAAAGTTGAAGAGGAATGTAACTAAAATTCAAAGTAATCTTTTTGTCATGTAGTCAAAGTGGATTTGACGCGATGCTTCATCGTGATACGCTGTGCTATTCGTGGGACGGGATGCTTAGGAAGCTTTGTTGGTGGAATTTTTTACTTTGTTATCACTGAGCATGAGAGTGTTTAGTTTTGTCCAAGTTAATGAGATCCACTAAACGAATATGATTTCTTTTGTCAATGAGTGAAATTTTTTGTCATCAAAATGATTGATTCAAACCAAGTCTTGACTTATAAGTTGGATAGTTTGTGTCACCATTCCTTTTATTTACCAAAAATATTATTACCACTGAAGAGGCACGCGACTCAATAATTATTGGATTATTTCTCTTTCGATTTATTCAGATTAAATGGTCCAAGTTTGGTGCCCCATATTGCATTCACCCCTTACGAATTGTCATGAGTTAATATAATGCTAAAGATCAACCCGATTGTGTTATATTAGATCCTTTAATGAAGATTAGTTTTTGCAGGATACAAACAAAAATATTCATTTTATTATTATAATACATATATTCCTCTTCCATGTATCTCTTCCATTAGACTCTTAATATCTCTTGCTTTTATTTATAAGTTATAAGTTCATTAAATGGATATTATGAGGAATTTTTTTGTACACTCCCTTTAAGTGTTAGTTTGTGTTTTCTTTATTCCGGAATAGACCTTTGATTCAGTGCATCTTTGTATCAAGTCTAGTGACTTTTAATTATACATAATATGAAGATAAGAGACTAAGTCATTGTGATTGAGATTATATGACCAAATCAGACAACCACATATCATAATATAGATTTGGTAAATGTAACGATTTTCAAAGTCTTAAAATTCCTTTTAGTTTATTTTAATTTCTTATAAGTGACATGACATGACTTTTATGAAAACCAATTTTAGAAAAGGAAATTTTGGGATTTAGGGGGAGTAGTTATTTCGTGCAATGAATTTTTCAATTCTCTCATTTGTATATATATCTTTTATATCTTCAGTACTTCACGAGGTTATATGTTGAAGTGTGCAAGACATACAGAGCTCGTGATGCTGATATGTGATGTGGGAAATTTTTGAACATTCCACGATCGAAGGGGTAAAGGACTTATGGTCTTGGATGAACGATGTAAACACAATCTAATATGAGTACCTGATAGTTAACAGGTTAATTTTCATATTGTATAAAGTGCAAGTAGAGAATTTAAGCTAAAGACATGACACCCTTTAGCATGATAACCTACCACCATCAGTTGAAGACTCATCTTCATCAACTACAATATATTTGAAGCTCTGAAAATTTAATCAAAGTCTACACTCCTAGTGGTTAGAAAAACCCCTATTGTTGAGGACGAGTATCTAGGAGGATTCGAACATGCATCACCTTCAAATTAAAATAATTTAGAGTGCATGCTAAGGTAAAGGAAGAACATTGTAACAAGATATGCATATAAAACCTCACGCAATGTTAGTAAATGTAGAGTGGAGAACTTGACAACTCTGTATTGAAAAATTCTCTATAATTGAAAAGAAAGTTCCCCCGCCTTTCACCCGTAAATATAGGTCGTGCTCGATCGAACCATGTAGATACAATGTCATTCTTTTCTTATCACCTCATTATATTTATGTGACATTTCCATGTAAATTTATTGTGTTATGTATAAGAAATCCTTTTTCTGCACCAATATAATTGGCACCATCTGTGGGAACGATTGTTTCCAAAGATATGTATATAAACCAGGTAATACATGTCATTGAAGGCCTCATAGAGAAACAATAAGACCTTCAAGATGAACTCACATAACTCTTAAACCATGTGCCTCATCCCCAACAATCACTACAAGAGCAACAAGTTGACCAAAGCCTTAAGATTGGGAAAAATCAGGAGAATCAAGTGTCACTACCACTAAAGAAGTAAGTCTACCATGTACCATTATTGGCCCTTCCATGTCCAGAACTCTCCTCTACTATACACCGGGTGTCAGTTGCCTGAGATGCTAGGCTCTTTCTAGCCAATGAGGTCACCGTAGAAGTTGAACGAGAATCATTATTCAACTAATAAGTCATGATTTATCTTATGAGATAAAACTTCAAACTCCCTAGGATGGACTCTTTCGATGGTACCTCAGATCTGAGGGATCACATCGACCACTATAGGGCACACAAGGAATTTTTTACCAGCCCTGACCAAATATAGTTCCGATTATTCTCCACCATGCTGTAGGGGTCAAAGAGAATGTGTTTTAATCAGATTCCTCTATAATCCTCATTTTCTTTATAGAGATTTTTGAGCATTTTATTCGACACTTCACTAGGAGAATGACCCATCAAAAGATAACTAATCATTCGTTTAACGTATTGTAGACTAGAGACGAAAGCTTCAGGGAGTATGTCAAAAGATTTAATGAACAATTGCTCCACATTGATCATCTCGACGAGATGGTAACTCTATTAGCCTTCTTAAGGGGATTATCGAGTGGCAACACTATTTATTCACTGCCTAAGAATCCGCCCACTAATACGAAAAAGATTATAAGAAAAGCAGAAAAACACATTCATACCATATGCTCAGCAGTCGACAACCGAGCAACCCACCCAAGGATTTCAGAGAAAGGAAGTACGAAGATTAGCATGGAAGGAGAATATATGGAGACGAGGGAGGAAGAAGAAAGTAACCAGCTTCAAAAGGAGACCCATGTGTGAATCAGACTAGCGTTGAGTAGTTCACTCCCTTAAAGACCACCATTGGAAGGGTTTTGAACATTATAGCAGACCTAAGGATACTGAAGTGGATAAACAAGACGAAAGGCTTTCGCATGAAGCCCAGGTCCATCCTATACTACCAATTCCACAAATATTATAGTCATTACACCAATAACTGCCTCCATATCTATAACGAGATTGAGGAGCTGGTACAGAGAAGATAAATGAGGTAATTTATTGAGAGTGGAATCCCTCATCATTATGAAAAAGTTGGCAAAATCCAAGATGAAAGGAGGAGGAGTCATTCAAAAGAGAAAGAATTAAGAAGAGAAGAAGTGAGGGATGTAGCATTAGTCGAAGGAGTAAGGCAGATCGATATAATATCCAGGGGATTTGTAGTAGGAGGGGAGTCGGCTTTGTTCAGAAGGTCTTATCAGATTAAAATTAGTGAACTGTTTGAGGTTAAAGATGAAAAACCCATCAAGGACTGGGATGATATTATTTTTACATCGAAAGATTCCAAGGACCTATTCACGCCTCATAGTGACCCCTTGTTGATAATGACAAAAGTAACCAATTGGATAATTGAGAGGATCATGATTGATACAGGAATTTTGACCACCTTATCTACTACAGTGCTTTGAGCAGAAGAAGCTAGAAGGATCACGACTGAAGCGAGTATAAGGCCCATTATTTGGCTTTTTTGAAGAGAAGGTGTATCCTGAGGGCTTAGTTTAATTACCATTTATCGTTAGAAAAGACAGGAGGCCAGTCACACTCTAGGTAGAGTTTTTAGTGGTCAGGTCACCATCGCCCTATAATGTTCTCATAGGACGAATGAACCACTGTCGTCTCGACACAGTCTCATCAATCAAATCCTTGACCATTTGATTCCCAATGTCGAATGGAATAGGGATAGTGCGTGTGATTCAATCACGGGATAAAATATGATATTTATTATCCTTGAAGAAGAAAATGGAAACCTTTCATATTGATGGTTTGGATCTAAGGGAAGAAACGACTACGAGGTCTCTTGTGGAGGATTTTATACCCATCCATTTATATAAGGATTGTCCAAAACGGGTCGTATATATAGGGTCATCACTAACAGAAGAAAAAAGGGAGAGGATTATTCGGTTTCCAAAAGCGAATTATGAGACATTTGCATGGAGCCACAAGGACATGCCTGTTACTGACATCTCAGTGATATTGCACCAATTTATAGACAGGTCCATCCAAATGGCGTGTTTAACAAAAGAAAATGTCAATTGCCTTGAAAAGGAACCATGTCTCCCACATTGAAGTAGGAAATATATTGGAGACAAAGTTCATTCGAGGTGTCAAATACTTTGAATAGTTATCGAATGCAGACTACTCTAACTTGAATGTTTCTTGTTCAAAGGACTCGTATTGTGACAACCCGAATATAATTATGATAAATTGTGTTTAAATTATGATTAGCTTATGTGATATGGATAATATGTTATTAGTATATATATTGTTAAGTCATTATGTTTAGTCTAATCCTACCTTCATAAAGCGTGAAATATCGAATTAGTTACAAATGTCAAATTTTGAAGTTTTCGGTAGGAATGTTCATGTTTAAGACTAGTTGTGACCTATATGACATAACGATTGAATTGAGGTGAAAACTAGATAGTTGTAGACATGTGAGTTATGGTTTTAACACAACAAACGTTGTGTGAAATGGAGGTCCGAGTAAGAAGTTATACCGAAATTACTAACCAAGGGCAAATCTCTCCATTCGTTTAAGTGGTAATTTGTCCTTTATGACCAATAAGTGTTTAAATTGATTAATTAGAGGTGGAGGTTGGTTTAGACGACTTAAACCCTTGAGATATCCTCCTTTCTTCAGCAAACTCATATTGGGAGAGTTTTAGGTTGAGGAAAAACAATTGTTAGGGTTAGGAAGAAGAAAGTGAGGAGAAACATTCAAAAAAATTCATAGAAAATTACGTAAAAGCCCCTAAGGTAATTCCACCCATGAATCTCGTTATTTTTCTTGTATTTATAATTTATATGATAGAAATACTTGATTGTTAATTGACCTTTCATGCTTGGGTGCATATGTATGGATATATGCAAGTTTAAACAAAGTTGAATGTGTAAACCCTTAAATTGCTTTGTTTAGTATCCTTGTGTATTCAAACTTCGATATCTTTTTGTGTGATTACTGAAATTGATTCATTCCAGTTGGAGACCCATGTATTCATAACATATTTGAAAATCATGTAAAAATATCAAGAAATCAGTATTGGGTGATGGTTTGAAGATCGGGTATGAAATCTTCCCCAAAAGAGTAAATATGCATACCATATGTTTGATGTCTTTCTTGACATATCAAATGAACTCTGAAAATTATGAAATTTTAACATTGTATTATTCAATATGTTTTCTAAAATTGAGTGAAATATCATAGAAATTTATGATGTGAAAAAATTATGAAAATTCTTGGAAGATGAGTGAACAATAGATGAGCCTATAGGGCGGATTTGCTATGTGGTAAAGAAATGGGCATATCTTGCACAAGGAAACTAAGAATGATGTGTCGTCTTTTGTGTTGGAAACCTAATATGAGAAGGACTGGATTACCAAGAATAATTAAAGTAGGTTTGGGCTGTAATTTGAATTTGTTACATGTAATTACCTGAGTCTATATGGGACTTCATTTATGATGAATGATTTGAATTGAATCATATGATGCTTATGAATTGAGTTATTGAAGTTTTTCTTTGAATTGTTAATATTATTACGATGATACTAATATTATAAGAATGATAGGAAGAGAAGAAGAATTGATTGAAAAAGTACCGAATAAAGGCAAAGGAAAATCCAGTTAAACTGTCAAGGTGAGTGTACTTATGATTATTTCATATACACAGATATATTAATGATATGAGGATATGAATATAAGTCTAAGAGAATGATTAGTTTGAATAATTTGGTATTCAGGATTTGTTTGGATATTCAAATATCTAGGATTGTTTGGGTCTTATGATCCAGGATTTGTTATTGTCAATGGGCAGGATTGTTTGGATTTTATATCCACATATTCGATGTAGAATTGTCATTCCATTGCAAGGAAGGAGTACCTCACTAAACTTAATGATTACGGTTTATATTTTAATAATTTCAGGTTTGTACGCTACTAGCTAGGATACTATATGATCGGTGTAGATACTCGATTATGTTACCCCCTAAACTCTCCTCAGGTCCCTAACACCTCTCTTCATCACTACAAACCCAAGCCATACCCCGAGTACTGAGCTAGAAGCCATTGGGCACTCCCAGGCTCCGCTTGACCAAAAGTCAAACTCTTAAGCTCGACCGAGGCTGAATGAATCTTAAAAGGTCACTGAAACCCCTTTCCAACGGGCCATCCCGTGCGCGACTCTGACCTACCATGCGGACAAACGACCCATTTTCCCTTAAAATTCAATCAGGAGGCCACCGGGCGCTCCCGGGCTCTATTTGACCTAAGTGAACTCTTCATCTCCACTGAGAATGAATGAGTCCTTAAAGGGCACTGAAACCCCTTTCCAACGGTCTGCTCTGTGCACGATTCTGACTTATGGTACGGACGAACGATCCGTTTTACTCCGAGAGGTCACCGAATTCTTCCAGGGCCCGGTTGACCAAAGTAAACTCCCCAAACGAGATCAAACTCTTTGGATTTTTGAATAACATATCCTAACCTTTCCAACGATTTGTCCCGTGCGCGATTCGGACTTACCCTGCGAACGAACGATCCGTTTTTGTTTGATGTTTTCCCGTCCAATGGACCGACGAATGCTTCCGAGCCATATTTGACCCAAAGTCGAGCGGTCCGAGGGACTTTCGAAGGTCTCTGAATTAAATTTCCAACGGTCCCCCCTGTGTGCGACTCTGATCAACGATTTACGTTCTGCGACCAATTTTCTAAAAAGGCCTGAAAGACACTACCAAATGGCAGGTCCCAGACCCTACCTATCGGTAGAGTGCCTAACGCACCTCCCGAACGGCAGGAACATGTCTATGTCGATCGGTAATGCCCTGGGCCTATAAAAAGGAGGCCTGACCTCACTTGTAAGAGGATCCCAGATATGATAGATATCACTCTCAACAGATCCAGAAAACCTCTCTCGAAGTCAACATGATTTCCACACCCAAATCCCTTTCCAACCTTCACTTTTCATCATCCTTTTCATCAAACTTGCTGAATTCACTACCCTCCATCATCACTCAAGTACAAGGGCTACTCTCCAACGTTCAAGATCAAGCTCAAGATCTTCAAGAAGGTCCAATTTTCTCGTTAAATTCTAATAAATTAGCAATATCTTGTTTTATTACTTAGCACTTTTATTATCTCATCTCATACTTCCTAATATACTTTTTATTTAGTATTATTGCACATCTCTTATTTTCATATATATAAAAAACCCAAAATAACATGAAAAAGTGGGTTTGCTCATAAATTCCAAACGGGAATTCTCACACTTTCCTTACACTTTTCTTACAACTAAAACACTTTTTCTACACACTCACACACACAAATAAGAGAATCCCCGGTTGGATTTATGGGATAAACTCCACCTCTCGTTTGCATGCGAACTACGTGGGCTTTGATGCCTCTATAGGCAAGGTAGGCGTATCGGGGTAAAACCCGAGACTCGAGTCCTATTTTTTACTTTTTCCCTCATTTTCTATTTTCTCTAAACTCCATTCTCTTATATCATATATATACATATATTTGTTCTTCGGGCGTATTTTTCGGTATGCGTTATCATTCCCTCATAACAACTAACGTAAGGATGATCGCCTAAATCCTATTTTCTAATACTTTTATACCTTCATACGGATGACTCACTTTACCTCTTCCATGGTACAAGTCGATGATTCCTATCTCCACTATATATACACATGCACACATATCACGATGAAAATAAAGGAAAATAACAAAATCCATGAGAGACCGAAAGGGCAGAATGAGTGTCTAACACCTTCCCATTTTGTAACTTAGCCTCCGAACCCTTCTCGAATCATTTTTTGTTTTGCATGCACCAGTATGTCTTTGGATGATGTCCTTCAGGATGGCTTCCTCTTTTCTTTTGTCTATTTTGAGTAAAATAGACTGGCGACTCTAATCTCTCTACATCTTTCACCTCACCTCAAATGACGTCGGCTGAAGCGCTCCCAAGAGGGACACGCGGGACCATAAGGATCCTCACTCTCACGCTGCGCTCCCCCTCCCCACCGCGATGAGGATCAGGATCGGGGATGTCCACAGTGGCGACTCTGCTGGGGACTTCTTTTGAGGGCTAGACTCTTTTTACAAGGGTGTTATGTTTGTTTATACTTTCCCCCTATTTGCATGTTCCCCTCTTTATTACTCATGTGTACCCAATGCTTATGATTCTATTCACACACTTGTAGAAAATTCTCCATATACACTTCACACCACGTGCACCTAGGGTCACATATATCCACATGTTGTACGCATCATCCATACTTTGTGTACCGTTGGTACTTATACTTTGCTCCCTATTGGCACAATTAAGAAATACATTCTCATAAGATACTAATAAGAGGATCATGCATGATTCACACGACATCACCAAAGAGCATTGTTATTGACCAAATTTATACCCAATAACTGGAGGATCACTTTGTGATGGGCGCTGATCCGGTAGGGCGCAGTTAGCCTAAAAGATATGACTCTCACATTCCATTGGCCAAGTAAATTCGACGTATATCGAACGGTTCCCCCCGCATCATATCGCTTGACCAAAGTCATGACGGGAGGTATATCGCAGGGTACTCGTTCACGTACGTCGAGAATATTGAATCCGCTCTCACATGTACCATCCCCATAAGGTATATGGTGAGGCAATTCATGTACACTCAGGTATATCAAATGGCTTGTCCATACATACCGATTGCCCATAAGATCAAGACGTATATCGTGGAAGTCATGCCAAAGGGGGGAACCCTTTCCGATTCACCCAACCAACTGCATACCCTCATATAGGTGTCATGCCTAGGACACACATGTTAGATTTCCGGTTTCAACCCGAAACTTTGTCAAAATTTCGGGTCGGCCTGCCACCCGAATGCTCGCACATTTTTTAAAAAATGGGACCCTGTCCGTGAGCCTGGTCACAAGTCCATCCATAGCTTTGCATATATTACAAACCTCATTTTTCCAGGTCCGGGTCCCGTCCGGCATTTCATTTTGCATTTAGGAGAATTAATACAAGTGAAAACATAATAATTATAATAATCATGCTATGACCGTCTCCAAAGGGAAAATTCTCTTTTTCTTTATCCAAAATCCAAAAACATTTTTTCCTTTCTTTATCCAAAATCAAAAAACATTTCTCCTCTCTTTATCAAAAATCCAAATAAAAAAAAAATTCTTCCCCTTTTCTAAAAAATAAATCCCATTTTACGTCTTCTCAAGTCAATTGCAAGGAGAACACAGAGTTCCGTCTGTGCCCCTATTACTTCTTCCGAGTCCAGAATCTATCCGTTTTCCAAGGAGAACACAGATCAACTACCCGTTATGCAGTCGGATCTGTCGACAGTTCTCGCTCAGCTTGAGTCCAAGATTGACAACCTCTAAATTAAGGTCCGAGAAATGCAACGAAACCAGGTTCCCGTCCCTCAAGAACCCGAGTCCCTATTCTCTCATGCCATGGATCCTCCCGAGCCCATCTGGGTTCCCGAAGAGTATCAGCACGCTCCACGTGCCCCTCCTGTCAATGGGCCGCCGCCTGCCTAGCTTCCTATGCCGAACCTTTTCCATCATGGGGATAACTTGCCTATGATCATTGATCCGAAGAAAGAAGAGATAAACAAATTCAAAGAGGACCTCAAAATGCTCACTAAGAAGTTCGACCAAGTCAGATTCTCATGAAATTACATGGACTACACCCACATGTCTCCTTATCCTAAAACGAGGTTACCCGAGAAGTTTAAGATGCCAAAAATCGATAAATTCAGAGGAAGTGGCCCCCCGATTGTTCATCTCCGAAGTTATCACCATTCCATGACTCTACTAGAGCCTTCTGAAGAAGTGATGGCCCAATTATTTCAGTAAACTTTGAAGGATAGCGCCCTCCGATGGTTTTTTATCTCTCGAAGAATCCAGAATTTATAGATGGGAGGATGTAGCTCGAGAATTCATGTCATAGTATAAATACAATGAAGAGATTGAGGTCACCTAGCGTAATTTAGAGCTTCTCAAACAGAACCCTGGAGAATCAGTCAGTAACTTCATAGCCCGATTGAAGGAAAAATCAGCAACCATGACCAATCAGCCTTCCGAGGAAGAACAAGTCAGCATAGTGAGGAAGAACTTCTTACCCCATGTCCGAGCAACGATTGGAGGACAATACTACCCCCACTTCCGAGCTCTTAGAGAAACAGGAGTAGAAATCAAGGAAGGTCTTGCCAAAACAGAAGTCGAACCAAAGAAGGTGTCTGGACAGTTCACCTGCAGAAAATATGACAAACCTGCTAGTGCTACAGTCTCAACCATCAATAACATCTCTCAACCAATCACATCATGGGAACCAGAAAGTCACCCTATCCTAGTTCGAAAGGAATACACCGAGCTCCATGCTCCCCTCTCCAAAGTCTATCAATCCCTGCTAAGTCGAAACTTTATCAAACCTTTGGATCCTCGTCCATTGCCAAATCCACTCATAAGAAACTTCAAGGAAGATACTCATTGCGCCTTTCACCAAATTATTGGCCATACCACCGACCAATGCTTTCACCTTCGAAACATAATCCAAGGTCTAATTGATCGGGGTACCATTGCCCTACCATCCAATCCTAAGCCAAACACTACTCATAACCCACTTTCAAATCATACCAATGCCATCTTCTTATAAGAGAACCCAGGATTTAATCCCTCAACTCAAATCAAACACATATACTCTCCTAAACCTCTCCAAATTTGCCCACATTTCCTCCTAAACCCTGCTAGCCTCACTGATCAGGCACTCTCACTCCTTATCAGAGCATGCATCGCTGTCCGTAACCGTTATGAAAATGGAGGTATGGAATTATTAGAAGTTTTAAACCAACTCCTAGAGTTCGGGCTAAAATTTCCCTCACAGATGATCATTGATTGGCAGAGGTTTAGTACGCTATTCCTGGAAGCACGGGAACGGGCTTGAGAGTCAGATAATTGGGTAGTACCGACCGATGAATTTAGCCTAGATGATGTCATCAAGATCATGGTGGAATTCTTCAGGCAGACCAATAACATTTGCAGTATCACCGAGTTATTCAATGCTTTGAAGCTATAGGGGCGCCTGGTCCCTTCACCCTTACACATCCCCACATAATGGGATGACCTGTATGAAGAAGCCGTTGAAGTTGTGGATTGCATTAACTTTGCATGGAAAGACATAATTATTTCCACCGAATGGGGGGAAGAATTCAAAGATTTGAATGAAGAGCAAGCTTCAGAGAGAACTGTCCCAGTAGCCAATATGTGTGGAATGATATCATTTGAAGAACTGGTCGGAGAAATAAATAAGGTGGAAGAACAACCCAAGATCGACAAGGAAATGGGATTCATATTTTTTCCTTCTTCAGTAAATCACATGACCAGATCAGTGAGGCATTACCAGATTCCAAGCTCACTACCATCCAATGACAAGAGGAAGGGTGTTGAAAACCTTCCTATGCCAGAGATCTCCCTCGAGGAGAGTAAGATCCTTTATCAACAAAAGAAAACTCAAGCTAACATCACTCTATGGGGACTTTTCATGTCTTCTCAACTGCACAAAAATGCTTTGATCAAGTTTCTCACTGGACCCACAGTTCCTCCTTCTACCACGTGAGAAGAAGCGATAAATTTGGTCGGATCCTTGACCTCTACCCAAATGCTATCCTTTTTCAAAGAGGAAATCCCCATGATTGGACCAAGCCCCAATCATGCACTCAACATCTCCGTCAAAGTTATGGGGAATGTTGTACCAATCTCTCTTGTAGATTTGTGTAACACCCCGTATTTTTATGCATTTAATATTTAATTAATTCTGTAATTTTAAATTACTTGTGTGTTGTAATTTTAATTGAATTAATTATGGCAATCTACATTTAAATATTAATCGGGGAGTGAATGGTTAATATTTAGGTAAATTTATTTACTAAGTGAATGGTAATAAATTAATTAAGTCATTTCGGGTAGTAATGACGGAGTATGCACTTATCTCAGTCGGGAGTCGGTATAGACTAAATTGGGTGAGAGATAAGGATTTTTATAAATTAATTTGGATGCCAATTCTGAGTGCGCGGTTGAGTCCGGATGGGTCGAGATAGTCAGAAAAGAGTACCCGGGGGTAGCAATTGGGTCTCGGGGTATTTTTGGGCATAGCCGGGCCCACACGGGGTGAGTTGGGCCACTTTAATTAAGCGCATTAGGTGAAAAACGGGATTTAGAGTTTTAACCTAAGTGAGGGATTAGGGTATGGCAGCCAACACAACTTAATAACCTAGGGTTTGAGAGGGGATTTGGGGGAAAACAAATCAAGAGCAAATTTGGGGATTTTGGAGCAAAATC
Source organism: Sambucus nigra (assembly GCA_949130495.1). Taxonomy (NCBI): domain Eukaryota; kingdom Viridiplantae; phylum Streptophyta; class Magnoliopsida; order Dipsacales; family Adoxaceae; genus Sambucus; species Sambucus nigra. Next base: position 466,707,425 of record OX422220.1, on the reverse strand, counting down.
AAGGGGCTACTACAACGGATCAGACCCTACAAATGATTTCAGGCAAGTGGTTAGCTGTTGTATTTTCGAAATTTATGATTATCAATTCATATCATAGTGATGTGTAAACCAAAATTCGTTTTGGGGATAAATGGGTACAAAATGGGGTTTTTGTTCATGAAACTATTGAATGAGATTCATAGTAAAATTGTTGTGTTGAACATATCTGAATGTAGATATTTGATTGGAATAAGAATTCGGAATATAAACTGGGGGATAATCTGGATTTGAAAATGGGTTTGTAGAACTAGATTGATAAATTTTAATGGGAAAACCCATCTTTAAATATAGTGAGATATCGTATGAATCGAAAATGCTAAAACAGTTATAGATGATTGAGACTTGTTTTGGGAGTAATTGATTGGTTAAAAATCATCATTTAAGGTTGGAAAATGGAGAGATAAAACCTTGGAAATTCGATCATGGCTGAAAACAACAAGCCGAGGAAGACAACCACCTGCTCGATCGATCGATCGACACAGGGGGATCGATTGATCGACGGTCCCAGGAAAGTGACAGTTCGGCCAGCTTGTTTTTAATGAGGGTTTAATTTAAGTTTTAATTCCCTTACTCTCATTTGGTGATAAATTTATATGGGACATATATTTCCTTATCAATTATAGGGTGATATAATTGGGTTTAGGAGGGTGTGAACGGTATGTCATGAGATGAACAAACTTGTAGAAATAATTCAATTATTGATATTGGGCCGAAGAATGATATTCGGGAATTGTAGTTGGGGGACACTAAATTAGTAAAAGAATTTAGGTGAAATATTTAATTATGGACCAAGTAAGTGAGTCCGAGTGTGCTAGCAATTATAGGTAAATATAATTGGGGAAAATGATGGAAATAAATGCGTGACACATTGTGGGTGAAAATGTGAGAATGAAATTTTAAGATGTAAAAATGGACCTAGTGAGGGAGTCCGGGTAGGTTGGGTATGTGACACCAAAGTATTAAATTAATTATTGACAGGGTAATTAATTTAGAGTCGGGATATAGACTCGGTAAATGTTGAGGTACGAGCTAAGTGAGAGAGTCCGGGGATAATGGTTGGGTGACACTAAGATTAAATTAATAAATGTGATAATTAATTTAATTAGAGTCGGATTTTAGACTCGGGTAAGATTAAATTAATAAGTGTGATAATTAATTTAATTAGAGTCGAATTTCAGATTCGGATTTGTGTTGACTAAATAAGGTGTAAATTGATTAAATAAGAGTCGAATTGTAGACTCGGGTAAGTATTAAATTAATGGGTGTAATAATTAATTTAATTAGAGTCGGACGAGAGACTCGGGGAGGTATTAAATTAATAAGTATGTTAATTAATTTAGTTAGAGTCGGATCATAGAATCGGGGAAAAATAGTATATTGATTTAATGTGTGTATTAAATAAATTAGAGTCGGACCATAGACTCGGAAAGATAATGAATTATTAAGTGAGAAAATTAATTATGTTGAGTCGGGTCACAGACTCAGGATATTTCCGGCTAGTGTACGGGCTTTTGAGTACACGGTGAAGCCGGGCTTTATATTATATATATACGGTATAGCGATAGTATATATATGGGTGTAAATATTGTGTGTGATATTGAATATCAGTGATAGATATTTATTTAATTTATATACCCTAGTGCTATCAAGGGAGGTTGCGCGATGTGGGTGAATCCCCTAGCTTGAGGAGTAGGGTGAGTATATCCCCAGGTCATAGCGTCCGTTATATGGGTGAGGGGCTTATCTCACTTTCAGGGAAGGAATATGATCGCCTCCACTTCGTTTATGTTTTGGGCCAGGTTGGTGAGCGATTCCAACTTGGGTAACTAGGTTATGTGAGTACACCTAGTGGGATAGCACTTTAGAGGGAATCATCCATTGAGGGTATACTCGGAAGGATGGATATACGTATGATATATGCGTGGATGCTTTATTAAAGGTACATATAATATGGTAGTAAATATTATATGTAGTTAATAATACTGTGTGTGATGTATTTACTTTATATAACTCGGGTTCCAGTTATATGCTGTTAATTAATGAGAAATTAATTAAGTTAATCATTTGTGGGAATAATACAGTGTGTGATGTAATTATTTTATATAACTTGTGACACGGTTTAAATGCTGCTATTTAAGAAGAGTTAATTAAGTTAATTGTGAAATAACTTATAATTCAATAATCATTATACTCGGGTTAGAGTAGTATGGCAAGGGAAGGTTACACCAGGACTAGTTGGACGGGGTAGTATAACTAGGTGGGGTTAAGGTAACCGGTAGGTGTGCACAATAGTGGAGGGGTGAGAATGTCCACAAGGGAGTGCGACACTAACTTAAATATGAAGCGCATTCATGCATTTTAAATTACTGCAGTTAATTCACTTGCTAAATATTTTCAAAATATTTTGGGTTCTAACCCTTGCTATAAAACTATTTTCAAAACCTTTTAGGTGTCCAGCCACAGGGACGCCAGGATTGATATTCTATTCCAGGGATACGGAGCTGCAGCATATGTGGATGCTAGCAGGAGTTTGGATTAGACGTATCATTCATTCATTCCTAGAGTAGGAATCTTGTATCAGTTTCAGTTTCATTTAGGGCTTGTCGCCCAGACTTCTCAGTATAGTTTTCAGGTGTAATTTATTCAGGTGTTGAATATTTGTATTGGATTATTTCTTTGGTGGCCGGTGATTTATTCGGCAAGTTGTGTAATTATGATTCAGTTTATTTTCATTCAGTTGTGTGATTGGTTTATATTTTAATTCCGCATGAACTGTTTTGGTTTAATTAAAAAGTTAAAATTGGCACCAGTTTTTGGAATACTAGGTGGTTAGTAAGTTTTAAAAAGTTTTCGACAGTGATGCTAAGGATGATCCAACTGGGATTCCTGTTTTAATTTGGTATAGGACTGATCACCCGGTATTTTATTAGGCGGGGTGTCACAATATGGATCTGCCTTGAATGTCTTCCCATTGAGAACCTTCAAATGTTTAGGACTAAAAGAAAGTGATCTCGCTCCAACCTCCGTTGTTATGCGTGCCTACGATAATACCCGTCGGGAAGTGATGGGATCCATAAAGCTTATAATAGGGTCTGGCCCTATAAACCCTCTCGTTGAATTCCAAGTTATTGGTATCACAGCCTATTTGAACCTATTGCTAGGATAACCTTGGCTCCACAGTATCAAGGGCGTGTCTTCCTGACTCCATCAGAAATTGAAATTCTTCACCGACGGACGAGTTATTAGGGCGACGATGACAATGCTGAGGGTGCACGTACCAATAGTCCAATCCTTGAGATACAACATGGGTCAAATGATATGCTCCTATCAGGATTCCGAGTTGAAACACTTGTACTCATGGTAGGGGACAACTTCAAAGAAAGGGTTTATCTAGAATAGACCCTCATGGCAATGTCAATGTGATTTAGATGTTCAAAAATATGCACTTCATGCCCGAGTTGGGTCTATGACAAAGACAGCAAGGGATACTCGAGCTGATTGAATTGAAGAAGTCTTTCCCTCCTTGTGGTTTAGGGTATCAACCGTCAGAACAAGAGCTCAGAATGATCCGCCAGTCTCGACCAAAGAGAAGACTAGACTGTGTCCAGACTATCCCAGGTGATTCATTTAATGATCGATTCATCAAAGAGGATAAGGAATTCCCTTTTGTGACTTTCCTGAACCATGGTATGACCATACAGATAAGAAAATGAAGCTTGGAATGGAGATCTTCTTCCAAGACAGCTACCTATGGGCCGAAGATTCCCAATACCAACTACAACCAATCATCAAAGAAGCTGAAGAGACTAAGGAAAGTGACTCCGAAGATTCCTTCAACTTATAGACATTGGGGCTGACACTCTGTATGGTTCATTCAGGCACTACATCACTAGATCCATCCCACTGATTAAAGTTGCTGATACACTTCTCCTCAACTGGCATGCTGGGCTAGTTCTACATGCTAAAATCTCCCATAATCCTAATGTTTACCCCTTTTCTTCTTCTGTTATCTATCCTTGTTCAAATGTAATCGAGTACTCTTTTGATGGGGTTCTCAATGCTGTTTTTCCTATCAATGAAATAAATGAAGATTTTGAGTATTTTGTCATGCCTTACATTAACTGTTCGGATTCTAATCAAACTTTTGATGATAATGATTTTGCAAATGAAAAATTCTTAACTGATCTAAATAAGGTTAATAATAAACAACATAACCGCATTCAAGTTAATAAAGAAGAGACTGTTGTTATAAACCTCGGTTCTAGTAGCCAACTGTGCAAGATTAGGATAGGGGCTACCCTTAACGAGCATGAGCATGCACAACTCGAAGAATTGCAAAAGGAATTCATGGATCTCTTCGCATGGTCCGATGGTGATATGCCTGGCATTGATCCTAAAATATCTCAGCACGAGATTCCCACTATCCCAGATTACAAGATGGTTAAATAGAAGTTAAGAAAACTCCGCACCGAATGGTCGCTCAAAGTCAAAGAAGAGGTGGTCAAACAGTTAAACGTAGGCTTCATTCGTGTGATCATATATCCCACATGGCTAGCCAACATAGTGCTTGTACCTAAATCAGGAGGAAAAGTTCAGTTGTGTGTAGACTATCGGGATTTAAACAAAGCCTCTCCAAAGGATGATTATCCGTTACCCAATATCGAAATGATCGTGGACAACACAGCCAATCATGCTCTCAAGTCATTCATCGATGGGTTTGCCGGATACAACCAAATTAAAATGAACCCAGACCACCAAGAAAAATCCGCATTCATCACCTCATGGAAAATATTTTATTACATTGTTATGCCATTTGGTCTCAAGAACGTTGGGGCTACCTACCAGAGGGATACCAAAACCATCCTGTACGATCTGATTCATAAAGAAGTTGAGGTCTATATGGATGATATGATTATCAAATTCAAGACTAGAGAGGGTCATGTTCCTGCTCTCCGAAAGTTTTTCGAACGACTGCGATAGTATCAGATGATACTCAATCCACAGAAATGCGTCTTCGGCGATACAAAGGGAAAACTCTTAGGATTCATGGTCATTGAGAAGGGGATAGAAGCAGATCTCGCCAAGCTGAAAGCCATACTTGAGATGCCACCTCCCTGAATAGAGAAAGAACTCCGAAGTTTCCTTGGGAAATTTCAATACATCAGCTGTTCATCTTCTAGATAACCTCCATCTGCGAGCCAATCTTCAAACTCCTCCGAAAGGATTCAACTAAGGTTTGGAACGAGGCCTATAATGAAGCTTTTAACTGAATTAAGTAATATCTGACCCAACCCCTAGTACTCATGTCACCACAGCCTAGTCTCCCCTTGCTCCTATACCTAACCATAACCGACACCACAATTGGGGCTTTGATAGCCCAATAGCTTGAAGATTCCCACAAAGAAAGAGCCATCTATTATGCTAGTCACAAATTGGCTGGGTACGAGGTTAACTACACTACTTTGGAAAAGCCGTGTGTCGCACTTGTCTGGGTCACCCAAAAATTACGGCACTATATGCTCGCCTTCCCCATCAAACTTGTATCCCGAATGGATGCCATCAAATACCTGATTGAGAAATCCTCCTTGTCTAGCTGAATGGCTCGATGGTTGATGCTCCTAGCCGAGTTCGATATAGTGTACATCACGCAGAAAGCCATGAAAGGAAGAGCCATCTCTAACTACCTTGCTGATTACCCCTTAGAAGAAGCTGATGTTCGGGCCTCCGAATTCCCAGATGAAAACATCCTTTGCATCACTCAGGACAACCCTCAATGGAAAATATTCTTTGACGATGCTTCCAATAAAAAGGGATACGGCATTGGGATACTTCTGATCACCCCAGATGACTCTCACACTCCCATCGCCATCAAATTGGATTTCCCTTGCACCAACAACATGACTGAATATGAGGTATGCACAGTAGGCCTCAAGGTTTCTCTCGAGAAAGATATTCCATTCCTAGATGTCTACGAGGATTCTGCCCTCATCATCGGTCAAGTGCTCAGAAAATGGAGAGTCAAGGACGAGAAACTCCAACCCTTCCATGCCCACTTAGAAGATCTATCCTCCCAATTCCAGGATATCACCTTCCATTACCTACCCCGAGCAAGAATAACCTAGTCGATTCCCTTGATACCTTATCCTCCATAGTTGACATGCCTGAAGGAATAACTATGACCCCCTTTCAGATTCAAAAGCAAGACAAACCAACCCACTACTACCAAATTAGGCTCGTCACCTCAGAAGATCCCGAACTAGCCAATTGTTGGTACTATGATATCTGGAACCTCCTCAAGCATGGTAGGTATCCCGAGGGTTCGAACAAGAAAGATCGAGCAACCCTCCGAAGACTGGCTGCCCAACACATCATCTGTCACAAGGAGTGCTAAAAAAAACTTCGATGGAACTCATTTGCACTACATCGCAGGGGCTGACATTGAAAAGATGATACAGAAGACCCACAGTGGGGAATGCGGACCCCACATGAACGGTCACATGCTTGCCAAAAGCATCATCTGATAAGGTTACTACTGGACCACCATGACCCAGGATTGCACCGCCTATGTCCAGAGATGCCCCATATGCCAATAATTCTCCAACCTTCAGCATATGCCTCCACGTGAATTATACAATATGACCTCTCCCTAGCCGTTCTCTACTTGGGCATCGACATCATAGGGAAGGTTACACCGAAGGCTTCCAATGGGCATGAGTTCATCCTAGTTGCCATTGATTACTTCACCAAATGGCTCGAAGCTGAGTCATACGAAGTGCTGAACGCCAAGAAAGTGGCCAAATTCATCAAGAAAAACATCATTTGCCGATATGGGGTCCTGCACAAGCTAATATGAGACAACGGGTTGCATTTCGAGGTAGAAGTCATAAAGGTGGTCAACGATTATGGGATTCAGAGACGCAATCTTCTCCCTACCGACCTCAGACCGATGGTGCAGTTGAATCCTCCAACAAGAACCTCAAAGCCATTATCAGTAAGATGACCGAAAGTTGTCGAGATTGGGCTAATCGGATCCCGTATGCCCTTTAGGGCTATCGAACCTTAATTTGAACCTCTACTGGGGCTGCCCCTTACTCTCTGGTTTATGGCATGGAAGCAGTCCTACTCTTGGAGATGGAAATACCCTCGTTGCACGTTATGCTTGAAAGTAAGGTCAGTGAAGAAAACTGGTGCCAAAGACGTCTTGACGAGCTAAACCTCCTAGATGAAAGGAGATTGAAAGCTCTATACCATATACAAGGTTACCGTCGCCGAATAATGAGATCATTCAACAAGAGAGTCAAGGCCCGCGATGTCCGAGAAGGGGACCTAGCCCTCAAAGAAATCATAGAACCCATCTGGGACCCCAGAGGGAAATAAAAGCCCAATTGGAGTGGCCCCTACATTATCAAGAAGATCTTGTCTGGTGATGCCTCCATGCTCACTGACTTAGATGGGGAGGAGATGGCTCATCCAGTCAACCTGGACCATCTTAAGAAATTTTACCCCTAGTCCAAAATCTCAGCGCGCTACGACTCTTCTCATCTCCCTTCTATTCTAAAAAAAAAATCTTTTCATTTACCTTACCCAGAACTACGTGGGCCTGATCCTTTGAAAAAAAAACATTTTCAAACAAAATTAAAAATTTTCAAAAACCCCCAGAGGTACATAGGCAGCTCATACACCTTACATGAGCACGACCCCTTTTTTTCACAAAATACTATTTTTTTCTTACCTTCGAGAATGACATTTCATTCTAACATGTATTTGAACAAAAGGACTATGTATGACTTAGTGATCGGTTTAGATAATTCAAATAATACAAAATTCATCGAAAGGCATAGCTGGATGATCAGAAACTTGTTTATTTCACTAATAAGAAATTTCGATACATATTACATAAAGGAATGGATAACTCCCTTCCCCCTACCTTCCTAAAAAAGCCAAAATAAAATCCCCACATTGATTCCCCATTACAAAAAAAACCATCATACCCACATCTACCAGAGGAACTCGCTCCGTCATCATCATCTACATCCTGGGGTTCCCAAATTTCCCCTGCCTGAATAGAGTGTCGCAGACACTCTATGGACCGATAAGCTAGAACCAACTTTGAATAAAACACAACACCTCCCTCCATGGTGTCAAAAGAAACAAACCACCTTTGTCCACTCTCCACTGCCAACATCTTGATAACTAATTTCCTCCACAGCCACTTCATATAATCCACAGGGATATGTCAAACTCTCCCAATAGACTGAGAAGGACGGGTCGACGAACGCCAATTCTCCCACATATAGCCAAGCCGCATGCGCAAACGCTCGGTTAAATCCTCTACCGAAAAGAAATTCAGTGTTCGAGGTGGCACGACCTATGCCCAGCCAAATTGGCACAAAATCGGCCAAGGGAAATAGAAAGAGGTATGTCTAAGACCAACCAGTCGCACATACGGGTATTCTCGTAGCTCTAGAACAGGCATCAACTGTCCCCACCAGGGAACTGACCAATAAAGATTTCGATGCCCATGCTCCACAAGCTAATTCTCCCAGCTCTCAATATCTAAGCCAACACTGAAGATGTGATGCAAAAAGAAGTTGGGTACAACAGATAAAGGATATTCTGGAAGACTCACTAGGCGGAGTCTTTCAGATAACCACATGAATAGAATCACGTGGGTACCCCGAAGGAAGTCAGAACGACCTTCTCGCTAGGCATCTAGATAGTTCAGGGTCTCCTCCAGTATCACCGCCGTAGGATTGCGACGGTATGACATCCATGAAGTAATGGCTACAAGTTGCGGATCCAACCGCAGTTCCCCAGTCACCAGTAATAATTTTGATACTAAACCCAGAGAAACGACTTCGGCATAACCAACATCTCCTACTTCCCGCAGATGTACAGACTGTAACACTGCCGGGAGGGAGATCATTCCTCCAGCAACCAGTGATCTAGCCATTGAAGGCGAAATGCGAATAATCCCAACCAACAAATCCCTGAGAGAACGGGAAAATTCAGGTAAAGCCGCAGCAACACTGGGATTTATCCCCATCATGACAGAAAATTCCTCATAGGTAGGACAGACTTCATCCAACCCAAAGCGGAATATATGGTCTTTGGGTTACCAAAATTGTACTTCCGCCATCAGCAGGTTCCACTCAATGGGCCGATTGCGCCACAAAGAGGCTCGACGTATATTAAAAGCATCGTAGTCGACGTTATAAGAGCACATCGCTTCCAAGGATTCGAGGTAGTTAGAAAAATCAATGCTACCAGGGAGAGCCATCTTAAAAAGACTAAGAAATAGTATACAAGTGAAGGGGTGATGGAAGCACTCCACCCTTCCCCTTTTTATACTTGAGAACCCTTACAAAAGACATAATTCCTGCAGAAATTGGAGGGAATCCTACCCCATAAAGTACCAAAAGCTGAAGAGGGCACAAATCAAATGTCCGTGCCACTGCCGAATATCACCCTCTGAGTTGTGCAGACCGGCACCCCCTTTGAAATTTCGTACAAAAATTTCTAGAAAATCCTAAAAAATCCTCAGAAAATTCCTAAAAATCTTGAAAAGAATTTAGAACATTTTCACCAACAAAAATTCACACTCCCTCACACGGAACCCCCATTTCCCTAGCGGAACTCCATAAAGACATTTTTGAGGTCTCCACAAGATATTATATTTTTCCCCAGCACATTCCCCAACGGAACCCAAAATCCAATCTTCATCCTCTATTAGGTCAGAATTAACCTCGGTCTTGGATCGTCACCATCATTAGGTCAGAATTGACCTCGGTCCTCGGTCGTCACCTCTCTTAGGTCATAATTGACCTCGATCATGGATCGTCACCATAGTTAGGTCAGAATTGACCTCGGTCCTCAGTCGTCACCTCTCTGAGGTTAGAATTGACCTCGGTCTTGGATAGTCACCTCTCTTAGGTCAGAATTGATATCGGTCCTTGGTCGTCACCTCTCTTAGGTCAGAATTGACCTCGGTCATTGATCTTGGATCGTTACTATAAGCTCACAGAATTGGCTTCGACCGGCAGAATTGGTCACCTTATCCTCAAGCACACAGAATTGGCTTCGACCCGTATAATCGATCATCTAATACTTAAGCCCGCAGAATTGGCTTCGACCCACAAAATTGGTCATCTCATCCTTAAGCCAGTATAATTGGCTCGACTAGCAGAATTGGTCATCTCATACTTAAGCCCGCAGAATTGGCTTCGACCTGTAGAATCGGTCATGTCATCCTTAAGCCCTCAGAATTGGCTTCGACCCACAGAATTGGTCACCTCATCCCTAAGCACGCAAAATTGGCTTCGACCCGCATAATTGGTCATCTCACCTTAAGCCCGCAGAATTGGCTTCGACCCGCCAAATTGGTCATCTCACCTTAAGCTCGTAGAATTGGCTTCAACCCACAGAATTGGTCATCTCACCTTAAACCCACAGAATTGGCTTCGACCCGAATAATCTGTCACCCTCATCTTTAAGCCCTTAGAATCAACTTCTACCCACCAAATTGGTTATACCCAGCACACTCCATAGGTCCTCAGAATCGGCCTCAACCCTCTGAATTGGTCATCCTCCCTCAAAATCATCATGTGGTGTCTATTTGATGGATATCATTTATTCCAAACTCACCCGTCGAGGGTCTCTATAGACACCCCATTTTGTTACCCCCTAAACTCTCCTCAGGTCCCTAGCATCTCCCTTCATCACTACAAACCCAAGTCATACCCCGAGTACTGACCTAGAAGCCATCGGGCACTCCCAGGCTCCATTTCAAAAGTTAAACTCTTCATCTCGATCGAGGTTGAATGAATCTTCAAAGGGAACTTAAACCCCTTTCTAACGGTCCGTCCTGTGCACGATTCTGACCTACCATGCGGACGAACGACCCATTTTCCCTCAAAACTCAATTAGGAGGTCATCGGGCGCTCTCGGGATCTGTTTGACCTAATTCAGCTCTTCATCTTAATTGGCACTAAAACCCCTTTCCAACGTCAGCTCTATGCGCGATTCCGACGTACGATACGGATGAATGATCCGTTTTACTCCGAGAGGTCACTGAATGCTTCCAGGGCCCGATTGCCCAAAGTCAACTCCTTGATCTAGATCAAACTCTTTGGAATGTCGAAGTACATCTCCTAACCTTTCCGATGATCCGCCTAGTGCACGATTCAGACTTACCCTGCGGACGAATGATCCATTTGCGTCCGACATTTTCTCGTCTAAGGGACCGATGAATGCTTCCGAGCCATATTTGACCAAAAGGCAACTCCCAAACCTAGGAGTGGTCCAAATACTTTTGAAGGTCTCTGAATTACCTTTCCAATGGTCTACCCCGTGCACGACTCTGATCAACGATTTACGTTATGCGGCTAATTTTCCAAAAAGGCCTGAAAGACACTACCAAAAGGCAGGTCCTAGACCCTGCCTATGGACAGTGTGCCTAACGCACCTGTCGAACGGTAGTAATAGGTCTATACCGATCGTCAATGCCTTGGGCCTATAAAAAGGAGGCCTGACCTCACTTGCAAGAGGAGTCCATATCTGATAGATATCACACTCAGCAGATCCAGAAAACCTCTCTAGAAGACAACGTGATTTCCACCCCCAAATCCCTTTCCAACCTTCACTTTTCATCATCCTTTTCATCAAACTTGGTGAATTCACTACCCTCCATCATCACGAAAGTTCAAGGGATGCTCTCGAACATTTAAGATCAAGCTCAAGATCTTCAAAAAGGTCCAATTTTCTCAATTTTCTCTTTAAATTCCCATAAATTCGCAATATCTTGTTTTATTACTTAGCACTTTTATTATCTCATCTCATACATCCTAATATACTTTTTATTTTGTATTATTTCACATCTCTTATTTTAATATAAATAAAAAACTCAAAAAAACAAGAAAAAGAGGGTTTGCTCATAAATTCCAAACGGGAATTCTCACACTTTTCTCACAACGAAAATACTTTTTCTACACACTCACACACACACAAATAAGAGAATCCCCGGTTGGATTTATGGGATAAACCCCACCCCTCGTTTGCATGCGAACTACGTGGACTTTGATTCCTCTATAGGCTACGTAGGCATCTCGGGGTAAAACCCAAAACTCGTGTCCTATTTTTTACTTTTCCCCTCATTTTCTATTTTCTGTAAACTATACATATATTTGTTCTTATGGGTGTATTATTCAGTATGCGTTATCGTTCCCTCACAATGATTAACGTAGGGATGATCGCCTGAATCCTATTTTCTAATACTTTTATACCTTCCTACGGATGACTCACTTTACGTCTTCCATGGTATAAGTCGATGATTCCTATCTCCACTATATATACACATGCACACATATCACAGGGAAAATAAAGGAAAATAACAAAATCCATGAGACACCGAAAGGGAGGAATGGGTGCCTAACACCTTCCCATTTCGTAACATAGCCTCTGGACCCTTCTCGAATAATTTTGGTTTCACATGCACCAGTATGTGTTTAGATGTTGTCCTTCGGGATGGCTTCCTCTTTTTTTTTGTCTGTTTTGAGTAAAATAGACTGGTGACTCTAATCTATCTAAATCTTCCACCTCACCTCAAATGATGACGGCCGAAGCGCTCCCGAGAGGGACGCGCGGGACCATAAGGATCCTCACTCTCACGCTGCGCTCCCCCCCCCCCACCGCGGCGAGGATCAGGATCGGGGATGGCCACAATAGATAACTTTGAGAGTTTCACCGTTAGAAGAGCTGGGGTTTAAATATGCGGATTTTATCATTGTCACACTGATGATTTTAATATACTCACACATTGTATATATTGAGTTAGTATGGATTGAGTTGATCATAGTTGATCATAGTATTGTATAATCTCTAATTATGACTATGATGTTGACTTCGTTATGGCACAAGAACAATATTATGTTCATTATGCAGAAAATTTTTGATAAATGAATTAAATTTTCAATGGGCTCAAGATTATGATCCAATTATTCTAATAACAAATGATTAATATGGATATTGGGTTTGGGGTGTGACAATTAGTGGTATCAGAGCGTTTAGGTTATTAATTCTGGACGTATGTGACGATAAGATGGCAGTCATTGAGTTGATTTGATATTTATGAATATTTTTTGTTTGTACTAACCAATAGTTTAGTATTATAAAATGTTTATATTGGTTGTTAGAACTTTGTTGTATTACAAATAATTCCAGATGGAACCTGGGAATGAACAACATAGAGAAGAGGGAGTAGCTTCTCGTATAAACAATACTGAAGAAGAGCAGAGTGTTGCTGGAAGGGCCAGAGAGGATGAACAACCTACAGAGATGAAGATAATGGAACACGGAATGATGAGGATGGCAGAGCAATAAGAAAGAAATATGGCACAAATGGCAAAACAACTGGCAAGATATCTAGAATCAAAGACTGTGGCCAGGATGGAGAAAGAGGCAAGGAAGGAAATGAAAGAGTCCATGCATGAGAAATTTTTGAAGTTGAATCATCTAGAATATTCAGGGTCAGTTGAACCTACAGAAGCTGAGATGTGGGTGAGGGATCTAGAGACCATCTTTGCAATGATGAAAGTTCCAGATAACCAGAAAGAAGAGGCTAAATATTGGTGGGAAACCAGCAATCATTTGGTGCCCAGGATGGAAGGTACTAATGTTATTACTTGGACTAAATTTATTAAAGATTTATATGTTAAGTATTTACCTAAAGTTGATAGGAGGGATAAGCTGAGGGAATATATAAATTTGACCCAAGGGAAAATGTCTGTGAGGGAGTAAGAGGCTAAATTTACTACTTTGTCTAGATTTGCTACTAAGGATGTGGATGATGAAAAAGATAAATGTAGTAAGTTTCAAGATGGACTGATTTGTCCTATTCAAAATAGAGTGGCCACTTATGAGTTAGAAGATTATGCTTCTATGGTAAACAAAGCCACGATAGCAGAAAGGCAAATGAATCAAGGGGTGGCGAGTAGAGAGTTTTAAGAAAAGAAGATTCTTCGCATCTCACTCTAAGGGAGGTGAGGGTGTAAGTGTTAAGATGGAACCTCATAAATTTCAAAGAGGTGGTGGAGATAGTGATAGAGGCCAGGGGAGATTTGGCTGAGATACCAGGGGTGGAGGATCTTTTGGTTCAGTCAGAAAGTCAGGGAGAGGTGAGGCCCCAATAGGAGGTGTTACATGTTTCTTTTGTAAATAGGAAGGGAATTATAAATATGAGTGTCCTAAGCTTAAGGGATTGGAATGGTACCATTGTCATCAAGTGGGGCATATTAAGAAGAATTATCCACAGTTGGCAGAGATTCCAGCAGCACATAGTGAAGTAGCAAGCAAAGTGTTATCTCTAGGCAGTGCAGTGAAAAGTATGGGTAAAGGACAAGCTAGTAGTTCCAGGCCAGGTGGATGAGTTTTTACAATGAAAGAAGCTCAGATTACTCCAGATGTGGTTACAAGTACACTTTCTGTTACTGACAGAAGTGCTTATGTTTTGATTGATCCTGGTTCCTCACATTTTTTTATGTCCTATGCTTTTGTTGTATACCTGAATAGACCATGTACTCGTTTAGATGTGGGGTTGGGTATTTATATGCCTATGGGGGATATGGTTGTATATGAATATGCTTTTTATGATTGTGTTTTGACTGTGGGGGCTAGAGATACAGTTATAGATCTACTTCCACTGGATATTTCTGATTTTGATATAATTTTGGGAATTGATTGGTTATCTAAATATCATGCATCTATGGATTGTTTTTGTAAGGAAGTTATTTTTAATATGCTCGGTGAGCCTGAATTTAAATTTGTGGGGAAAAGGAAAATTGTTCCCATTTACATCATTTCTGCTATTCAGAAGAGGAAATTATTAAGTAAGGCTTGTGAGGGTTTTATTGAATATGTTCTTAACACAAGGAAAGGGTCTTTATAATTAGTCGATGTTCCTATTGTACTGGATTTTCCAGAAGTGTTTCCTAGTGAGTTGTCGGGGTTACCCCAGAGAGAGAAGTTGAATTTAGTATTGAATTGGCATCGGGGACAACCCCTATTTATATGGAACCGTATAGAATGGAACCTGTTGAGTTGAAAGAACTCAAGATTTAGTTGCAGGATTTACTTGATGGGGGGTTCATACAACCTAGTGTATCTCCATGGGGTGCACCAGTTTTATTTGTGAAGAAGAAAGATGGTACCATGTGTTTGTGTATTTATTATAGGCAACTGAATAAAGATACAATTAAGAACAAGTACCATTTACCTCGTATAAATAATTTGTTTGATCAGTTACAGGGTGCTAAAGTGTTTTCAAAAATAGACTTACGATCGGGTTATCATCAGTTGAGGGTCAAGGATAAACTGCTTTTCGTACTCGGTATGGTCATTTTGAATTTCTGTTGATGCCTTTTGGGGTGACTAATGCTCCAGCTATATTTATGGATCTTATGAACCTGGTACTTCATCCCTTTGTTAATTTATTGATGATATTCTGATTTATTCACGTGATGTAGTTGAATATGAAAAGCATCTCATAACTATTTTGAATCTATTGAAAGATGAGAAGTTGTATGCTAAGTTTAGCAAGTGTGAATTTTGGCAATCACAAGTTGTATTTTTAGGCCGTGTTATTTCTGGAGATGGTATATGTGTTGATCCTAAAAAGGTAGATTCTATTGTAAAATGGGAGAGGCCCAATAATGTTACTGAGGTGAGAAGTTTTCTGGGTATTATAGAAGGTTTATTAAGGGATTTTCTTCGATTGACTTACCGGTGACTAAACTAACCCGGAAAGATGTTAAGTTTGAATTGAATTCTTATTGCGAAAATCGTTTTGATGAATTGAAAAAGAGGTTGGAAACTGCACCTGTCCTTACTATTCCGCATGGTGGAGATGGTTTTGTTATTTAAACTGATCTTCACATCAGGGGTTGGGTTGTGTTTTTATGCAACATGGTAAGGTTATTGCTTATGCTTCTAGGAAGTTGCGTACACATGAATGTAATTATCCTACACATGATTTGGAACTTGTTGCTGTTGTGTTTGCTTTGAAATTATGGCGTCATTATCTATATGGCCAGGCATGTGAAGTTTTTACTGACCATCAAAGCCTTAAGTATTTATTTACTCATAATGAGTTGAATTTAAGGCAGAGGCGGTGGATGGAGTTAATTAAAGATTATGATTATACAATTCACTACCTCCCGTGGAAGGAGAATGTAGTTACAAATGCTCTAAGTAGAAAGGCATTGGGCAGGTTATCTTGTATTCGGTGTTCTAGAGTTGACCACGTCATGGAGTTGATATTGATGGGAGTATAATTGAATCTAGTAGATGGGGACAGGTTCTTTGCTCATGTAAGCGTGAGAACTTTGTTAGCCACCCGTATTCGTGATTTGCAAAGTGAAGATACTTTTCTTGAGAAGAAATGGCAAGATGTCCGAGATGGTAAGTCTAAAGATTTTTGTATTATGAATGATGGTACTTTATTGTATAAGTAACGGTTATGTGTGCCTAATATGGGTGGATTTAAAGAGAAAATTTTAGATGAGGCTCATAATTCCATTTATACTATGCATCCCAGTAGTACTAAAATGTATAGGGATTTAAAGGAGCATTATTGGTGGAATAATATGAAGAAGGAAATAGCAGATTTTGTTGCTAGGTGCCTTATATGTTAGCAAGTGAAAGTGTAGCATCATAAACCTACTGGTCTGCTTCATCCATTGCCAATACCGGAATGGAAATAGGATCATGTAATGATGGATTTTGTGGTTCGGCTTCCTCGATCTTAGAAGAGGTCAGATTCGATTTTGGTAGTGGTGGAAAGATTGACCAAGTTCGCTCATTTTCTAGCAGTCAAGACTACGTATACAGTTGATAGGTATGCTAGATTATATGTTAATGAAATTATGGGATTGCATGGAGCACCGGTATCTATTATTTTAGATATAGACCCTAATTTTACATCCATATTTTGGGATAGCTTGCAGTATGCTATGGGTACTAACTTAAAGCTTAATACAACTTTTCATTCCTCAAAAAGATGGGGAGTTTGAAAGGACAATACAAATTTTGGAAGATATACTTAGAGCTTATGTGCTTGATTTTAAAGGAAATTGGGATTAATATTTGCCTTTGATAGAATTTGCATTTAACAATAGTTTTCAATCTACTATTGGTATGGCACCATATGAAGCGTGAAAAACGTTACTAATGCCGTTTAATACAATGATTAAACTGTATAAGCAACTCCGAGTTGTTTGTTGAAGAAACCCTTTTCTTTCGAAAATAAAAATGATAAACAACAAGATGTGTTTACAAAAACTTATGTACGAGAATAACCAAGACTTTGTAATCAGTTTTCAAACTAAGATAGTTTCAAAATATCAGCACACTATAGAATGAGATGAGGAGATGAAGATAATCAGAACACACTATTTTTAACGTGGAAAAACCTCTCCCAATAGAGGAAACATCCACGGTGACTTCTATGTCATGAAAGTAAAAATCCACTAAAAACAAATAACAGTTACAAATAATATAACATACATGCACACAACTCAGCCTATTCTAAGTTTAGGAATATACCCCACTTGGTGTCCTTCTAACTTCTTTGTAGATCTGATTGTTGATGATGTTCTTCCAGTTTGATAACTTCCACTTTGCTTTAGCTTTCTTTTCGTCGACTCAATAATCTTTGATCTTATACCCAACACTTTCAGTGTGGTAGCGTGTCAAGTGTTTGTGATGTGATTTCTATCCACATGCATGAACTCACACACACTTAGTTGTTACAGACAATCCTAGAAAATTACATATAAAGACTATATGCTGTGATTTTATTTTCTTTCTTTCTTAGAAAACTTGGAACCTTTTTTACCTTTTAATCTATCCCAGATTCCACGGATATCTTACTTCAAAATCAGTCAAGATCTTAATCAATCTTAGTTTTGAAAAGATTTTCGAGATTGAAAACCTCCAAGTGAGAATCCAACTAGGTCAAGGTTTAGTTTCACAAGAACAAGAAATATAAAACATTTACAGATCTAAATCAACAAATATTTTCTTAAAACGAGAAATAAATATGCAGATCTAGTGATATATAACATGCAATAGTGTAGATCTAAGATTTCTATGAAAAGGAAATACAGATCTCACCAAAATGTCTAAGTTGGTAACAAGATCACATATCAAGAGATTACAGCTACAAACGATCAAACCAGTAACACCAATCTCTCTCAAACACTCAAGGTTGTGTTTGGATTTATGAAAGTACGAAGGTTTGAATATGGTTTGAAGTTGCTTAGGGTTAGGGTTAGGGTTTCTAACTCAGCTTCCCTTTCTCTCTCTTCTCTCTTTTCTTTTCTCTCTTCTCTCTCACTTCTCTCTTCTCTTTTTTCTCTCAAGTTGGACGACTGCCAAAAGTCTCAAGATGCTGAGAATGAGAGGGTTTATATAAGAGCCAAGGAAGGTTCTTGATCGCTGATAGAAATCAACGGTTGAGATTCAGTCTTCCTTATATTGACTTGATCCAAGGGTGCTAAGATAGCGGTTGGTTAAAACGAAGGTGATTGGTCCACAGTGATAACACATGGATAGTCTTAAAACACATGCAGGCCATAGATAACGTTTGATCTAACGATCCACAATACACCAGGAAGTTCTCTCACAAAACAAACACAAATGAGATAACAAGATCATGACAAGTGTTGGCATTTCATTGGCTGGCAAACGCGCGTCCAAACTAATTACATGCAACACCCTAAAGTCTCTGGCGCATTGATATTCTACCCAATCAAACATTCTAATGAAAAAATAGTTTTTCATAATAGCATTTTAACCACACAAAGTTTATAAACACACTTTTATTAAAGAAAACATTATTTTAAAAATATTTAAAAATTCCCATAAAATTATTAAAACAACATTTTAAGGGGAATTTAACACACAATCAATATGAGCAATATATACACATGTATGCACTTCTAATGTGTGTAGTGTGATTCAATTTATACCTTGTTTGGATCATTGAAGAAGATTAGAGAGTGAACAAGTCTGAGGTTCTTTGGATTCTAGGTTAGACAACAAATTTTGTCACTATTTCCAAATTAGATGAACACTTATACAATTTTTTTTTTTATTTTTTTTTATGGAAGAGGGACTGAACCCCCACACATATTATTGATACTCACAGATGGAAAAGCCCCATCAAATGGCTTACAAGAATAAAGGAAACCTTTAACTTGACTTGACAAAAACCTCAACTTGACAAAACCTCAACTTGACAAAAAGAAATAAAAGAAAAGGAGAAGAAAAAGAGCTCATGAGGGTTTGATAACTCGAACTGAAGGCATTCTCCACTTGTTAGTCTTTAGCAGGCCTTTCAATTTATTGGGGAAGACATCAATGTCATGGGAAAAAATTTGAGAAATCCCATTAGCTCCAAGATTAGCAAGAAGATCAGCAGGACCATTTCCTTCTCTAAACACATGATTGAAAGATATACACATAGCTTCACTACACTTTTCAATCTCTTCAACCACATCTCGAATATTCCAGGGGCAGCTAGCTTTATTATTGATAATGTCTATAAGAACTTTAGAGTCAGAATCAATAATTAAAGGATAGTCTTTGAGATCATCATAATGGCATATACCTTCCAATATAACAATAGCCTCTGCTTCAATATTTGTTTTTTCCCCAAAATTGGAAATGTAAGCCCATATGAAATCACCTTTACTATTCCTCAAGATGCCACCACCACCACTTTGACCTGGGTTTCCTCTAGAACTAACATCTGTATTTAACTTAAGAGTATTGTTAGGAGGGTGAATCCAGTATACAAATCTGCATTTAGAGAGTTTGCGAGGCATAACCTAGTAGTTTAGAATAGTAGAACCTTTTGGGACATTTGGAAGAAGATTGAGTAAGGAATTGCAAAGGGAATTAATTTTTTCAATCATAAGAAGAGCATTTGGAGAAGAGTCATTGAATCTGCAATCATTTCTTTGCACCCATATAAACCAACAAATGAGGGAAGAAATAATAATTTGAATTAACCCTTTTGTAGAGTTTGGAGCATTTAACCACCATTGTAGGATTCTCCCTCTAATTGTAGTTCTGCTCAAAGCCATTCCCAAAATACCACTGTAATGATTCCAAATAAAAGTTGCCAAGTCTCCTTCTATAAACAAGTGATCATAGGATTCCATATGAGGATTGATACAACAATTACATTTTGAAGGTCCTTTCCAACCAATAGAATATAATTTTTCATCAAGAGGTAAAAATGATCCTAGCAGCTTCCATAAGAATACTGAAATCTTAGGTGGCAAGGATTTATGCCACACAAAGGAGGATGCCCAAGAAGAACAATGATGATTTCTAATAGCTTCCCATGCAGATGAAATAGAGAAATTCCCTGTAGAAGTACCTGTCCAAACAATCTCATCCTTATAACTGACATGTCTGATTTTTTCCTTCACCAATATACTGTATATTTCTGGAGAGAACAAATTCAAAAGTTTCCCTTTATCCCACTGTCTATTACCATCCCACATCTGATTAACTTGTAGAAAATCTTGGTTGGCAGAATACTGATGCAATGGACCTAAACTTGACGAGTTATCCCATAAAACAGAAACATTGCTATCTGCTACCCTCCATTTAATAATCTGCTCAGCTTCATTTCTTATGTCCAACATTCTTTTCCAAGTGTGAGAACCCCATCTATTGGAAACCTTACAAGGATGAGAATTCCTACAGTACTTCGCCTCCATAAAAATAGCCCATAAAGACCCTCGATTCCTTAGACTCCACCATAGTTTCATAGCAAAGGCTTTACAAATATCCCCCAATCTCCTGATACCAATGCCACCTTCATTTGTAGGCTTACAAATATTATACCATTTACTCCAGTGATGTCTATTTTCACCCACATTTGAACTCCAAAAAAATTTTGCCATCATATTCTCCATTATTTGCAAAGCTTTTTTAGTAGGCATGACTGCAGCTATTAGATAAATAGGCAAGGAACAAAGAATCGATTTAATGAGAGTAACTTTTCCACTTGTAGACAAAAATTTTGAATTCCATCCAGCAATTCTGCCTCTGAATTTAGATATCATCTGCTCAAACAATAAAGTTTTTTTCCTACCTGTGTAAATGGGACATCCGAGATATGTAATTGGGGGCTTCTTCTCACGAAATCCAAGTAGGTCTGTAATTTTTTTTGCTGCTGAAATCTTAATCTGCTTGGATAATATCACATAACTTTTTTGCTTATTGATCAATTGGCCCGAAGATTTCTCATAAGAATTGAAAATATTAATCATATGTTTCAAAGATCTTTTATCTCCAGAAGAGAAAAGGATGATGTCATCAGCAAAAGAAAGATGGTTAATAGGAGGGCAGCCTATAGGAGTTTTAAATCTTTTAAAAGAACTGACCGAATGCAACCTATTTAGCTGTATTGAAAGGACCTCTGCCATCACCACAAAAAGACCAGGTGATAATGGATCACCTTGCTTTAGACCCCTATTAGATTTGAAAAAACCTTGAGTAGTTCCATTTATAAGAATTGAGAACCAATTATTTGATAAAACTCTCCAAACCATGTCAATCCATCTTTCACAAAAACCAAACTTTCTCAATACTTGTATAAGAAAAGCCCAAGAGACTCTATCATATGCTTTGGCCATATCCAACTTCATAATCACATTCCCACCAAAATTTTTGTAATTAATCAAATGAAACATTTCTTGAGCAAGCAGAATGTTTTCAGTAATATCTCTCCCTTTAATAAAGCCACTCTGGTTTTGAGAGATTATAATAGGAAGGATTTTACTCAATCTAGAGGTCATAATCTTAGTAATTATTTTGTTAAAAAAATTACATAGACTAATTGGCCTCATATCATTAAAGGTTTGAGGATCCTCTTTTTTAGGCACAAGAGTAATTAATGTAGAGGTAACAATTTTAGGAAGGTCCATACCTGCATAGAACGCTGCTACTGCCTTTACTATATCACCACCTATAATATCCCAACAATGTATGAAGAATTCACATGTAAAACCATCCATTCCTGGGGCACTATCTCCATTTAAATCTTTGACTGCCCCAAAGATTTCATCTTCCTCTGGAAATTTTTCTAGACTGATATTTTGCTCTTCAGATATTAAGGAAGGTATATCTTGCAGAATAGCATCCTCTTCAAAATACTGATCACCTGCTATAAAAACATTTTCAAAATACATAACTGTTTCTCTAGCTATGTCCTCCTCTCTATCCAACCATACCCCCCTTTCACTTTTAATTTTATGGATGAACAATTTTTTCCTTTTAGCCTTCACTGCCTTATGAAAAAATTGTGAGTTTCTATCACCTTCAGCCAGCCATTTATCTTGAGCCTTTTGTCTCCAATATTGATCTTCTATAGAAGTTTTCTGAGTATATAAAGCAGCTTCCCTAGCATAACTCTCTCTATGATCTTCAGAAGGACCCATTTCAAAAGCCATTTCTGAAACTAAAAGTTTGTCCTCAGCATCTCTAACTGATTGAAATATATCACCATATGTAGCTCTACTCCAAGAGCTCAACTTCTGCTTAAGGGTTTTGAGGTTAATGGATACAGAATAAATGGGATTATCAGAAGCATTAGGATTCCAATTCTGCTTTATAACATCTTTGAGATTATCCTTCTTAGTCCAGAAATTCAGAAATTTGAAAGGTCTTTTAATCAGGTCAACCTGACTCTTTAGCTGAAGAACCAAAAGGGAATGATCAGAATTGGCCTTATTTAAATGACTAACTAACATAGCAGAGCATAATTGAGATAAATCAGGATTGGCCAAGCACCTGTCCAATCGACACCAAATCCTAGCATTACCCTCCCTTTTATTGAACCATGTAAAAGTAGATCCATAATAACCCAAATCTTCTAGATGATTATATTCCATGCATTCTAAAAATTCGAGGGATGAGCCCAGATCTATAGGATTACCCCCTGCTTTTTCCCCAGAAGTAACACAAATTAACCAAGGGCCTTGCACTTCTAGATCTGATAGATGCTTCCATAGCTCTCTTCTCTCAATCTTGGAACATTTAGCATAGACGAAACTACAAGTGATACTCCTACTGAACTGGTAATTGTTGACTGAAACAGATAAAGACTGCTCCATATTTGAAATTTGTTGGATCCCAATATTATCTTTAGTAAACAGCCAAATTTTACTATTACAATTGGAAAATGCATTACAAAATCCCAACTTAATTTTATAATTCTCAATCTCTTCCATATTCTTCTTAGGTTCAAGAACTGTAAGGATGCTGATGTTATGAATTCTAACTAACCTTTTCAATCTCCTTATTGCTCCTTTTTTGGAGATTCCCCTTATATTCCAAATTAAAACTGCAATCATTGAGACTGGGCATCAAGGGATACTTTGTTGTTCGATCTTAGCATCCTCTTTTGGTCAGTATATTCCTTTTACGGGGAAACAGATACTGATCTTTGAAAATGATCACCCATTGCAGCAACATTCTCATTGGTCTTCTTTTGCTTCTTTCTCCTTGCTTTGCTTTTCACCTGTTCAAAAGGTTCTTCCTCTAGATCCTGAACTTCCTGGTGACTTAGATCTTCATCGACATCAATTTCTCCATCTTCTCTAACTTCTGCAGTAAGGGGATTTTGTTTTAACATAGTGCCTCCATCATCTTCAGACCTTATATTATCATGGTTATGAAAGCCATCTTCTTGATTCTGCTTTTCAATCAAATAAACTTCTTCGCTTATGGGTGTTTCTTTAATCACTAGAGTTTCCTTCCTAACAACAGGTGCTTCTTCAGTTAACTGTGCCTTTTCTTCTTGATTGACTATATCCTTAAATTTTTTTTGGACCCACTCTTTTGTTGATTCTTTCTTGTTTGAGACTTCCACTACAACTGGCTGTTTCTTTTTATTTTGGGCTTCTCCATTTTTGCTTTCTTCATTCTTCTTGAAAATACATTCTTCAGACTTATGCCCTTTCTTTGAACAGAATTGACAGTACTCAGGGATATTCTCATAGACAATATACTGCCAATATCCGATTCCTTTATCACTATTCCCAATCCAAACCCGACAAGGGTGTTCTTTAACCAGATCTATTTCCACACAGATACGAGCTAGTCTAGGTCTTGAGAGTGAAGCTGTTGAGCTATTAAGCTTTAGAGGGGATCCCACTGCATTAACAATGGAAAAAATGCTTTCTTTGGTATACAAATGAATAGGAAGTAATGGCATATTAATCCATATAGGAGTGACAGTCGATTCAACATCCGGGTGGAATTCTGGAGTCCATTTAAAGGCTCGCATAGGGAATCTTTGGATAAACCAGGTTTCTTTAAGCCATACCCTATGGAAATCTTCTTCATGAAATAATCGAATAAGCACATGTTTTTGATCTATAAGACCAATATTGACTGCAGCTTTTAGGCCAAAGGATGAGAAAGTTTTACGTATATCATTAATAGCTGGTCTCCCATGAGAAAACTTACCAACCAAGGAGTATTTGAAGGGTGCTGCCAGTTTCTTAATGTCATCATCAGAGAAAAAAATTGCAGGTTCTCCTCGATAATTTTCCACTTCTTTAAGAGAAATCTTGGAGAAAGATGGATTGCCAACTACATCAGCAAAGGATCTTGATGGAAACGCAGGAGATTAATCAGAACATACCATACCTATTGAATGACGCAAATACAGAAATTTGTTACAGTCTAGAGGTTTAGTGAACATGTCTGCAAGTTGCAAATCAGTAGGTAGGTAATGAATTTCTAACTCCTTAGTCTCAATAAGTTCGCGTATAAAGTGATGTCTTATTTTAATATGCTTAGTTCACGAGTGTTGAACCGGGTTTTTAGATATGTTAATGGCGCTTTGATTGTCACAATACAATTGTAGTTGATCTTCTTTAATCCCATAGTCGCTTAACATTTGTTTTATCCATAACAATTGAGCACAGCAACTTCCAGCTGCTATATATTCGGACTTAGCCGTAGATAAAGATGTGCAATTTTGCTTTTTGCTACTCCAACCTACTAAATTATTGTCGATATAATAACAGGCACCTGATGTACTTTTACTATCATCAGTACAATCGGCCCAATCAGCATCAGTATACCTTATGATGGTGCTGCAGGTATCATTAGTGTATCTAAGTCCAAGATTAAGAGTGCCTTTTATGTACTTTATTATACGTTTTACACAAGATAAATGGATCTCTTTAGGGTTATTCTGGTAACGAGCACACAGACATACAACATACATTATATCTGGTCGTGAGGCATTTAGATAGAGTAGACTACCAATCATACTATGATAAAGTGTGGAATCAACTGACTTCCCATTTTCATCTTTACATAATTTAACAGTAGTACTCATTGGCGTTTTGGCAACTTTAGCATTATCTAAACCAAACTTCTTAACAAGATCTAAGGCATACTTAGTTTAAGAGGCAAATAATCTATCAGAATTCTGTTTCACTTGAAATCCTAAGAAAAGCTGTAGCTCCCCTATAAGGGACATGTGAAACTCCTTATGCATAATAGCAGAAAAGGATTTAACTTCAGATGTTGAAGTAGATCCAAAGATGATGTCGTCTACATAGACTTGGGCTATAATAATGTTTTCGTCAAAATGTTTGACAAAGAGGGTCTGGTCATTTCCTCCTCTCTTAAAACCCTTATCCAACAAAAAGTTGGATAGGCGTTCATACCAAGCTCTAGGAGCTTGTTTTAAGCCATATAAATCCTTTTTTAGACGAAAGACACGGCCTGGGTATTTTGGGTCAATGAACCCTTTGGGTTGTTCTACATACGTTTCTTCGGATAGAATTCCATTGAGGAAGGCAGACTTGACATCCATTTGATAAAGTGTAAATTTTAAGTGACACGCTATGGCGAAAAGAAGTCGAACAGATTCAAGACGAGTGACTGGGGCAAATGTCTCGCTAAAATCCATCCCTTCTATTTGTGAGTAACCTTGAGCAACTAGTCTAGCTTTGTTTCTAAGGATTACCCCATTTTCGTCAGATTTGTTCTTAAAGATCCAACGTGTGCCAATAACATTTTTGTTTTGAGGCCGCGGTACAAGATACCAGACATCGTGAATGACAAATTGTAAAAGTTCTTCCTGCATAGCAGAAATCCAGTGTGCATCATTCAATGCTTCATTAATATTTTTCGGTTCCACGAGGGAGACGAAACATGTGTAATTAGCATAATTTCTTAACTGGGATCTAGTACGGACTGGCTCATTAGGATTACCGACCACGTTGTCAATGGGATGATCTTTAGAGACCCAGCCAAGTACTTCTAGACTCTCAATAGGTAATGAGTCATCTATTTCTGGTGAATCATTTTCAGTTTCAACCACAATAGGTGATTCAGATATCTTATTTTCAATAATAGTTGTTGATGTAAAAAATTAGATCACTCTAATTATTCAATCACAGATAAATAAAATGAGACAAAGATTTTTTAAGTGGTTCAGCCTTATAAGAATGGCCTACATCCACTGTTATGTTATTGTTGAGTGTTTGGGAATTCTCGATTACAAGTTCAGTCAAGAAATTTCGGTCCCTTTGAATGAGGGTGATACAAGGTATTTATAGCCCTTAGGTTGTACATGAATGGGTTGATACATTAAATGATATACGTATGAAAGGGTAATACATTTAATGTAGTGTGTGCGTCAATATGATAAACATTCAATGAATAGTTGAACTGTTGATATTCTAGCAATTAATACTACGGCCGAGATGCAGCTCGGACCGCCTTAGTTGCTCGTTGCTCAGGAGTTCCTCGGAGCGCTAAGGTACCTCGGAGTGATTGAAGTTCCTCGGTATATCCTCGTATCTCGGAGAGACATGGGTTGGTCGGGGAAATGAACTTCCTCGTTGTTATTGTACCACATAGATTGACAAGTGTCTTCATATGATTCGTCCACACCAGCATATTAATTTTGGTATCAACAGAAGCCCCCAATATTTCATATTTCGAACTTTAAGGTGTATGGAATATTCTTTCTCGGTTTATGGCAATATTGAATGATCTTCCTAGGTTTTAGGAGCATCGTATTTGAATTTATTTCCAAATTCAAAGAATCCGCCTTTTTTCGAACTTTTAAGAGCGCTTCGATCTTAGTGCCCTTTTTGTCCTTTTAGCTGCCGGAAGTTCAATAGTTTCTTTCGCGTAATCATTTCCTTCGCCACTTCCCTAGGTAAAGTATTTAAACTTCTTAGGTAACCATATCGTCTTCTTCTTTTTCCAATTTTCTGCATTCAAGCTTTCTATTCTCTCTTTCTCTCTTGTGCGTTCATCCTTGTTTTCGTTCATTGTCCACATACCTCTTTTCTTCCTGTAAGATCTTCTTCCTTTCTTCTGTATTTCTTTTATTCAGTATGGTTTATACTGTGGAGTCTGTTGAGAAATTTCGTTCCGATTTTTCCATTCCTTCCTGGGTAACTCTGGAGGTTCTTTCTGAGGCTTTAGATTATTTTCGATTGGCTGAGGGACATTGGTTCCCCAGTCTATTCATTGCTGAATGTGGATTTTCTTTTCCGCCAAACCCATTGTGTCTTGAGTTTTGTCAGTATTTTGATCTTGTCCCTGCAAAAATAGCCCCCAATTCATGGAGAATAATTAATGGGGTGTACAAATTAAATCTAACTCATGGGACTCGTATAGGGATCCCTGAAATTATGTATTGCTATAAATGGGCCACTCTAGATAATATTTATTACTTAAAAACTAGGTTTCTGAATTGAGCTCTTGTAGTTAACCTCCCTGATTCGAATAGAGATTATTTTGAACATGGTTTGGTTATTAAAAATTGGCAATATGCCCCTTTAGTTGGAGATGGAGTATACAACGGTCCCAGATGCCCCCCATATGGCAATGGGATAGGTTTATTTTTCATTTTATTTTACTTATGAAATTATGCTTTCATCATGTTTGACAAAATGTATGACTGATATCTCATTATGTATTTATTTGCAGTTGATAGCAAAAGAAAAACTCCAAAAGAATCAGAGGTTAATATTAAGCATCTGAAACTTTTCTGGGGTTTGCATAAGAACGTTGCAGACGAGCACATCAGGTCTGCATCATATTTGCTATAGTATAAGAGTTATAAAACCTCTTATACTGCTCGCCCTGTTGAGCCAGCTTCAACTCCAGAGGATTCTTCTTCAGATTCTCATCTTCCTTTAAGTCAGAGAATGGGCAAGAAAAGAGCTCCTCCTGCTCTATTTGATGACATTACCTCTGCTGCTGGGGCCAAGAAAATCAAAGTTGATGTCCTAGAAGGGATTAAGAAGGTGGATGTTGCACCTTCCAAAGCTGCCGAGAAGCCCCCAGTGGCTCCGAGCAAGAAAGTTGCTCCAGTAGAAGTGATTACTGTCTCTCCGACCAAGAGTTCTTCCTTGGTTGAAACTACTGAAGTTCCTTTGAGAAGATTGAAGAAATCATCCTCAGTTAATTTGGATGAAACTGTCTCTTCTCCACCATCTGGTGTTGTTGGTGTTCCAACCATCATTCCTCCGAGCTCTGCAATGAGCTCGGTAAAAACTTGGATCATACTCGAGGTCCAAGGAATTGATGAAAATATTTCTAGGGATATGTTGACATCCCTAGCTACTCGTCACCTTGCTTCGGTAAATTTCTCACATTCTGAATTTCTTTCTTTCTCTGAATGCTTGCATTTTTGTATTGACTTTACTATTTTTCTCTTCTTTCAGCTGGTGAATTGTTTTAATAACATTGTGAAAAAAGACGAAGCTATTAAAGCTTCCAGCTCCTCGTCAGGTGTAGAGGATGCTCTGTTGGGTTTAACCCAATCTTTGAAGGATTATCGTCAACAGTATGACGAGGACAAAGCTAAATGGGAGAAAAAGTTGTCTACAGTTGAGGCCGAGAAGGTGAAGATGGCTGAGATCTCCAAGAGTTTGGAGAATAAAGTGAAAAGTTTAGAGGTCGAGCATAAGAAATATGACGACAAGCTCAAGAATCTTGGAGAACTTGAGGATAAGCTGAGGAAGGCAGAGGGAGAATTGTCCGCCCTGCGAGATATCAAGGGTCAAAAAGAAGAATTGGATGCGAAGCTCTCCTCGGAGAAATTGAGAAGAAAGCTTGCAGTTAAAAAATCCTTCAGCGCAGGCTGGGATAAAGGATGGGACAAGGGGATTGCTGCGATGACATCCCAAGTTCAATACGGGAAGTTGAAATACTTCCATGATGGCTGGGTAGCTGCTCTACAGAAATTGAAGATCAAGGATGATTCTGAGCTATTCCAGCTACACCTCCCTGGTCCTCCTCCACCAATTGTGGAAGAAGAAGAAGATGAGACTGTCTCTGATGAATCTTCTATGGCCATAGGTGATCAAGTCCCTGCATCTCTACCTTCTTCTAACGAAGACATTTCTTCCATGCCTCCTCCTCCTGAAAAAATTTCAACTTCTGCAGATCAAGTTGCTGTTACCACCGAGCAACCAAGCTCCTCGTCCCAGCCTCCCGAGAAAGTCTTGGGAGACAAGGAAAAGGTGTGAAGTTGTTCGGTATCATTTCTATCTTTTTATTATTTGTAATCCAACAATGTAGCCCTTTTGTGATCTAATAAAATACATCTTTGTTCCTCTCTGTTGTTGATGATTTGTTTTTGTTGATTGTTATCTTTTTCTCATCCTTAGTTTGTTACTAGAATGGAACTGATATCTGCACATGATACGAAGCTGATGCAGCAATGTCACGAATATTATAAGGCTGGTCATACAGACCTTAGTACATAAAAAATTGCTGACATCCTTGGCTATGATGCCTCAGAACAAGCAATTGAGGCTTATCGGTACTTGAAGGATTTACTTGACCGAGCTGTGGCCAACAATGTGGCCTACTATGATTTGATTGAGGAACTTTATTATTCCTTAGAAGATCTCCAAGGTTAGCACAATGAATCAATGGCTTTGTTGCACAAGGATTATGAAAATAGATATCAACAGCTTTCTTCTGAAACAGGCCATAAAAAGATCCTTGCTGGATACGATGTTAGGGAAAGAACCTTAAAAGGTGAAGTTGAGGCTTGCAGGCAGATTGCTGAGTTGCTGGAACAAGAGAACAATAGTTTGCAGAAAAAGATGGCACAGTATGAATCTGCAGCGTCATCTTCCACTGCTTTAGCACAAGTTACCGATGAAGGTTTATCGTTCTTAGAAGTTGAGAATGCCAAATTAAGGCAAGAACTGGATAACTTAAGAAGATCTTCTATTCCTGTGACTTCTCGGGGACGAGGAAGAAATTCTCATGGGCGAGGAAGAGCTGTTCAAAATGTTGCCGAGGAGCAAAGTTCTCCAGTCGCTGCTCTGAGCCGATCAAGAGTCCTTAGCCGTAATGTTGAAGAGGCTCGCACTCAATCTACTTTGGAAACTCAAGCATACCTATTAAACGCCAAAGATCGGGCTTTATCTGAAATGTCCAAGAAAAATCTATCCTTGGAAGATCAACTTACTGCAACGAAGTCTGTTCTACACACTAAGGACCTTTTTACCAAAAACCTTCTCGAACAATTGGATAGACTAACCTTCTAATTTCATAAGCAACCCAGGGAATTTTGGATGGCAGGATACAATGAAGCCCTTGTTCATTTAGATGCTCGGATTGAACATGCCAATAATGAAGGTTATAAGCAGGGGTGGTTGAACGCACTGGGTGTGTTAAAATTGGAGCAAGGGCATTATTTATGGGATTATCATGCTCCAGGGTTATTAGACTTGCCTGTGCCACCTTTCAAATTGGACATGGCCTGGATCCCAGCGCGTTCTATTCCTCGGAGTTTAATTTCAAAATATCTCGGCGACTATAGTCTTCATTCTCAGACTGAATTATCTCGTCCCGAGCATCTCTTGGATACACCTTCTGTGATGAGCGTCAGAATGCTCAGAGATATTAATTTCATCAATTCTCCTCTTTGCTTAGAAGATCCTCCTGCCGGTGAGGAACCTGTTTCTAGAGCAAAGGGCAAGAAATCAATAGAATAGGAATATCAATGTAATAGTTAGTACATTCATGTAACTTGTAATTTACTTTGAATTTAATGAAAGAATTTCACTTTCTGTTTGCAAATTTGTATTGCGATTGTCTTGTGTTTAGTTTACATTTTTACATTTGTGTATATGTATAATCAATATGATGCTGTTCATCAACTAACTTAGTAATCAAAATTACAAGTATCAATGCTGCTCAATCACTTAATAATAAAGTAATAAGTATAAAATGTTTAAAATGTTTCCAACCAACCAAGGTTGTTAAATTGTGTTTGTCGACCAACTACAGTTTATGGGTTTTTATCCCCGACCAACCATACTTGGTAAATTTTTTCATAAAATGTGCCCGACCAACCATGGTTGATAATTTATCCTCATCGACTAAGTATAGTTGATCACCGACCAACTATACTTGGTTCAGTTTGGAATTCGTTGTATTTTCTGGAATGATTTTACCTTCCGACCAACTTGTTGGCCTATTTTGAAAATGACATTATTCTTCCCTCAACCATAGTTGATTATTGAACTATCAGCTTCTTTCGAACTATTTTGTCCACTAGTTATCTTACCAACCTTAGTTGGTCACACTAGTGTACACCTCCTAACCAAAGGAGTATATTTTTTGGTTCTTTCGAACTTTTTGTCCAATAGTTATCTTACCAAGCTTAGTTGGTCACACTAGTGTACGCCTCCAAACCAAAGGAGTATATTTTTTGGTTCTTTCGAACTTTTTGTTCACTAGTTATCTTACCAACCTTAGTTGGTCATGCCAGTGTACGCCTCCTAACCAAAGGAGTATATTTTTTGGTTCTTTCAAACTTTTTGTCCACTAGTTATCTTACCAACCTTAGTTGGTCACGCTAGTGTACGCCTCCTAACCAAAGGAGTATATTTTTTGGTTCTTTCGAACTTTGTTGGTCACGCTAGTGTACGCCTCCTAACCGAAGGAGTATATTTTTTGGTTCTTTCGAACTTTTGTCTTCTTTTTGCTGTCGAGCAGCGTAGTGTACAACACTAGTATTCCCCGAAAAACTTTCAAACAAAGGAGAGGAAAATGGTGAAAACATCATCGTTTTATTCATATTGATGAATCCGCTGTACATTTTACATCATTGATAATACTTGCGAAGGTGTTCAGCATTCCAAGCATTCTTGAATTCTTCTCCTTCTAAAGTTACTATTCGGTAAGTTCCTGGTCGAACAACTTCTGTAACTCGGTAAGGCCCATGCCATTTTGCCTCCAATTTATTGTGTTTCTGAATTACCTTCTTTAGCACATAATCTCCTTCTTTTAAATCGCATTTCTTCACCCTTTTGTTATAGAAAAGAGCTGTTCGTTGTTGATAAGCAGCATTCCTAATGGCTGCCTCTTCTCTGACTTCCTCGAGCATATCCAAATCCAGTCTTCTCATCAAGTCGCTGACTGGGGAATTGAAATTCAGCACTCTATGTGTTGGGAGACCTAACTCGGCAGGTATTACAGCCTCACTTCCAAATGCCAGCATATATGGTGATTCTCCAGTCGCTGCTCGGGGAGTTGTTCGGTAAGCCCACAATACTGATTGTAGCTCGTTAATCCAGTTAGCTTTAGCTTCACTTAGCCTTTTCTTCAAACAATTGAGCAGTGTTCTATTCGTCACTTCAGTCTGTCCATTGCTTTGAGGATGGCCTGGTGCTGAATGGACCTACAAAATGTTCGATTGATGACAATAAGCAGCAAATTCCTCGTTATCAAATTGGGTTCCATGGTCTGTGATGAAGGCATGAGGGAGACCATATCGACAGATGATATTCTTCCAAACGAACTGGTATACCTTCTCGTACGTCATGTCGATGAGGGGTTCAGCTTTTACCCACTTAGTAAAATAGTCTACTGCGACGACGAGGTATTTGAATCTTCCTCGGGTGGTTGGCAATGGTCCCACCAAATCAATTCCCCACATGGCGAATGGCCAAGGGGAAGTTATGGGTGTCAACAATGCTTGTGGAATTCGTTGAATAGAGGAAAAACGCTGGCACTTGTCACATTTCTTAGCATAGGCTATACAATCAGCCCTCATCGTCGGCCAATAGTATCCTTGAGTCATTACCCTTTGCAAGAGTGTTCGACCTGCTACATGAGCTCCACAAGACCCTTCATGGATCTCTTCGATCAATTCTTTCACTTCGGAAGGATGTACACATCTCTGCAAACCTGCCATAATTCCTCGTCTATATAAAATACCATTAGTTAATACATACCGAGCAGCTTTATACTTCAATTTCTTGGCAGTGAGCTTATCCTCTGGCAATACTCCCTCTTCAATATATACCCTGATGGGATCCATCCAAGATGGTCCTAAATCAAAGGCAATAACGTTCATCGTTAAGTCTTCATCTATGCTCTGACTTTCTAGTACTTCAATTGGTATTGTTTTTCGCAGCTCGGTACGAGTAGCTGATGCTAATCGGGCCAGCGCGTCTGCTTGTGCATTTTCTATTCTGGGTATTCTGATCAATTGAATCGCATCAAATTCTGCCAATAACTCCATTACCTTGGCATGATATTTGACCATTAATTCTCTTTTAACTGCATACGTTCCCATCATCTGATTCACAATCAATTGAGTACCACTGAACACCATCACTTGTTGCGCTTCCATAATCTTTGATAAATTAAGACCTGCTATCATGGCCTCATACTCAGCCTCATTATTGGAGGCTTTGAATTGTAATCGCAAAGCATATTCTCTGTCAATCTCATCTGGGGTGTTCAAAATAATTCCTGCCCCACAACCTGTTGTGCAAGATGAGCCATCTACATATAATCTCCATACGGGCAACCCGTCTTCAAATTTCTTATCCGATAGAGTTCCTCGGTGAAATATTTGTTGCTTCTTTTCATCCTCCCTTGGCACTTTTCGCTCCTCGTTGACCATCTCTCCTCGTTCTTCAACCAACCGGGGCTGATCTGAATTTGAAGTTGATGATCCTTCTATATCCATAGACCCTTTTACCAACCGGAGTTGGTCTGGACTTAGGTCTGTTGATCCTATAACATCCACAGGTTGGTCAGCGAGCACCTTTCGCTCCTCGGGGGTATCAGGATATGTAAATTCTGCTATAAAATCTGCTACATCTTGTCCTTTCAATGATGATCTGGGCTCATACACAATATCATATTCACCGAGCTCTATTGCCCAGTACATCAATCTCCCTGACTTTTTTGGCTTATGAAGGGCTTGCCTTAGTGGCATGTCGGTATAAACGACGATGGTATGGGCCTGGAAATATGGCCTCATTCTTCTACTTGCTTCAATTAATGCCAATGCCAATTTTTCTAGCTTTGGCTACCTGATTTCTGCACCTCGGAATGCCTTACTTGTGTAATAGATGGGTTTCTGAACTCCATTCTCCAATCTAGTCAATGCTGAGCTAACTGCATTCTCTGATACTGCCAGATACAAGTACAACATCTCTCCTGTTATTGGCCTGGACAATAATGGAGGTGCTCCCAAATACTTTTTCAAGTCTTGAAAGGCCTTCTCACATTCATCAGTCCACTCAAAAGTTTTTCGGAGTGTTTTGAAGAATGGGAGGCATTTGTCTGTTGCTCGGGACACAAATCTGTTGAGCGCTGCAACTCGTCCTGTAAGACTCTGCACTTCTTTCTTTGTTGTTGGAGATCGCAACCCTAAAAGAGCTTTGATCTTATCCGGATTTTCTTCAATACCTCGCTGGTTAACAATGTATTCGAGAAACATTCCTTCTCGTACTCCAAATGTGCACTTCGTCGGGTTGAGCTTCATTTGGTATTTATCCAGTTGATCAAATGTCTGAGCTAAGTCAATTAGATGATCTGCAGCTTTCTTGCTTTTTGTTAGCATATCATCGACATAGACTTCCATGTTGCAACTGATTTATTCGGTGAAAACCTTGTTCATCAGCCGCTGGTATGTCACTCCTGCATTTTGTAAACCAAAAGGCATAACATTATAGCAATAAGTTCCCCTAGGGGTAATAAAAGAAGTACTTTCCCTGTCTTCAGGTTTCATTTTGATCTGGTTGTAACCAGAATACGCATCCATGAAGCTGAGCAGCTCATGTCCCGAGGTAGCATCCACTAGTTGGTCAATTCTGGGAAATGGAAAATGATCTTTGGGGCATGCCTTGTTGAGATCAGTGAAATCAACACACATTCTCCATTTATTGTTCTTCTTCTTTACCATCACCACATTTGCCAGCCAGTCTGGATATTTCACATCTTCAATGAATTGGGCTTTCTGGAGTTTCTCGACCTCCTCTTGTATGGCTTGATTCTTCTCGGGGCTAAATACCCTTCTTTTCTACTTTACAGGCTTGATCTCTTTATTCACATTGAGTTCGTGATATAAGAAGTTTGGATCTATTCCTGGCATGTCCTCATGACTCCATGCAAAAGTTTTCTTCCTATTTCTCAAGAACATTATCAACTCTTGTTTTATTGAAGCATCCAACGACGAACCTATCTGGGTTACTCGTTCAGGGTGTTCCTCGTCCAGAATAACATTTTCTGTAGATTCTACCACCTGTCCTTTTACAAGTTGGGATTCATCCTTGGGATCAAGAGTTTTAATTTCTGTACCTTCCTCCACCTGGTAGGTGATAGTCTTTTTCCTTGATTCCTCAAGCTCTTCTTGCTCGGCAGATGAATAATAGCATTCCCGAGCTATTTTTTGATCACCTTTCACAACACCTACTCCGAAGTTTGTTGGGAATTTTAAGCATTGATGCACTGTAGACGGAACTGCTTCGAACTTCTTCAAACCAACTCTTCCCATGATGATGTTATAGGCTGACTGCACATTCTTATCCATCACAAAGAAGCGTATTCTTTCTGTTCGACAAGCAGGCTAAGTTCCAATGAATATGTCCAACTTGATCATCCCAAGTGGAAACACTTTCTCGCCAGCAAAACCCAGAAGGGGTCTGTGATAAGGTTCCAATTGAGATAGTTTCAAATTCAAGCTATCAAAACATGAATAGTACATGATGTCTGCTGAACTACCATTGTCCACCAACACCCTTGAAATCACCACATCTTTCATCCTCATTTTGATCACCAAGGGATCGTCGTGAGGGTAAAGAACACCTGTCAAATCGTTTTTTGAAAAACAAATAACCAGCTTCTCTTTATTTACCTTCCTCGGACGATCATCCTCGGCAAGATTTATTCGTTGAATATATGAGCAGGCTTGAGCCTCTCCGAGATAGGCCTTTCTTTCTGCAGTAAGGTCTCCCCCTCCAGCATCTCCTCCTGTAATAACATTACAATCAAATGACCCAAAACGTATGGAAAATACCTCTCGTTCAGGTTGCCTTGGCTTCTTTGGAAGATTGGGGTCTTCATCTGGATCATCTTCATGATCTCTTTTCTTTTTCTCCTCCGTCCGACGAGGAGATCTTGAACGATCTCTAGTTCTATCATCATTCTTCCTTTCACCTCTGCGATCTACATACTTTGATAACTTTCCTCTTCGGATGAGCGTTTCAATCTCGTTCTGAAGGGCTATGCAATTTTTTGGTCGTATGGCCATGATCTTTATGGAACTCGCAATATTTGGCCCTATTCCTCAGGTCAGGATTGGTCCTCAGTTTATCTGGCCACTTAATTTCTTCGTTATTCTTGATTTCTTCCAAAACATGATTAATACCCATTTTCAATGGAGTATAATTATCGTATTTCTTCAGGACTTCCCATGACGTCATGTTATTCTTGGAATGCTTGTCACCACCATTACCTTTTTGCTCTTTCTTCTTAGATTTGTCAACTTCCACCTTGGTTTCTTTATCCATATTCTTCTTCACAGCCATAGCTTCCTCGGCATTCATGATTTTAGCCGCTTTTGCCATCAATTCCGACATAGTTTTAGGTGGATCTTTGGCCAAAGTATAGTATAACTTGTTAGGCAGCAATCCACTCATCAAAGCAGTGATCACTGTCTTTTCTTCGTAATCTATGACTTCCAACTTCTCGTTATTGAAACGAGTTATGTAATCTCTAGTACTCTCACCTGGTTTTTGTCTAACACTTAACAAGTGCGCTACTCGCTTTACCGGTTTTGCTCCAAAACAGAAATTGCCAATGAACAACTCGGCTAACTGAATAAAAGTCGAAATCTTACCCCGAGGAAGATTGTTGTACCATATCTGTGCAGACCCGGTAAGAGTTCCCGAGAATGCTCTACATCTCATCTCGTCGGGGACGGCATATATGTCGACAGCAGCTTGGTATTGTTCTATATGAAGAACATGATCTGTCTTTCCATCATATTTAGGGGTCACCATAGGTGCTTTAAATTTTGATGGTGTAGAAAAATTCACAATGGCCTGCACAAAAGGTGTCCCTTGAACAAAAGTTCTCTGTAAGGGATTCCTTTCTTTAACCATTTCTCCAAGTCTATCCTCCAATCGCTGAATGGAACCCTTCCATGCTTCATTTCCTTCCTCGGGATGCTTAGTTCGAGCAATTGATTGTTCTGACGTAGCTTCCTGAGATCTATCTCGACGAGTAGCTGGTCTTGATTGTGCTGATCCTTCTCTCAAACCTGATGGTGGTCGAAAGCTTCTCGATGGGGCTCTAGGTGGACTCATATTTATCCTTGGTCCTAACCGACTGAAAGGAGATGCCCTGCTTAATCTTTCTAAGGCGCTAGTTCTCTCCGGAGAGAGGGTGATATGTTGATCTGTATTCGTAGCCTGTATCGATGAAGTTCGCTCAGGTTGATAAGAAAAATCATTAGATTCTTCATTACGATATGACTCCGTACGCCTGGATCGCGATTGCCCACGATCACTCCTTTACCTTGAATGGGTAGGTGCACCGCCGTGAAGAGTTTGAATGAGTTGCCTCATTGTTTCTTGCATGGCGGTTTGTCCTTCAGCCAGATTTGTCATAATTCCATCCAGATCTGGAGGTGCAGATGGATTTGGAAGATTTCCAGTATTTCCAGCATTTCGATTACTGGATTCTGGATTATCTGCCATTGATGATAAATGATTTTTGGTGAAAAACGATAACAATAGTCGATTCCCACAGACGGCGCCAATCTGTTGATGTAAAAAATTAGATCACTCTAATTATTCAATCACAGATAAATAAAATGAGACAAAGATTTTTAAAGTGGTTCAACCTTATAAGAATGGCCTACATTCACTGTTATGTTATTGCTGAGTGTTTGGGAATTCTCGATTACAAGTTCAGTCAAGAAATTCCGGTCCCTTTGAATGAGGGTGATACAAGGTATTTATATCCCTTAGGCTGTACATGAATGGGATGATACATTAAATGATATACGTATGAACGGGTAATACATTTAATGTAGCGTGTGCGTCAAGATGATAAACATTCAATGAATAGTTGAACTGTTGATATTCTGGCAATTAATACTATGGCCGAGATGCAGCTCGGACCGCCTTAATTGCTCGTTGCTCAGGAGTTCCTCGGAGCGCTAGGGTACCTCGGAGTGATTGAAGTTCCTCGGTATATCCTCGTATCTCGGAGAGACATGGGTTGGTCGGGGAAATGAACTTCCTCGTTGTTATTGTACCACGTAGATTGACAAGTGTCTTCATATGATTCGTCCACACCAGCATATTAATTTTGGTATCAACAATAGTGTCACTTACAATTACATTTATCGACTCCATAAGGGTCTTAGTACGCAGATTGTATATACGATATGCACGACTGTTTGGAGAGTAACCTAAAAAGATGGCTTTATCACCACGCGTCTCGAATTTAGACAAATGTTCTCTGTCTTTAAAGACATAACACAGACTTCCGAAAGTTCTTAGGTATTTCAGATTAGGCTTCTTTCCGTACCACAACTCATAACAGGTTTGTTTAGTGTTTTTCCTAAGGTAAACCCGATTAATGATATGACATGCAGTTCTAATAGATTCTACCCAGAAGTACTTAGGTAGGGATTTGGCATGCAACATGACACGTGCCATCTCTTGAAGAGTTCGGTTTTTCCTTTCGGCAACACCGTTCTACTGAGGAGTCTTGGGGGCACCGAATTCGTGTTTGTAACCGTTGTAGTCACAATATTTAACTATTCCCGTGTCTATGAACTCTCCCCCTCTATCGCTACGAATGCGATTGAATTGTGCGTCCTTCTCATTTTCAATTCTTAGTAAAATTTCCAAAAATTTCTGAAACGTGTCAGATTTATGTTTCAAGAAGGCAACCCAAGTGAATTGTGTAAAATCATCAACCATGACAAGGATATAACTGTGTCCACAAAGACTAACAGTTCTAGAGGGACCAATAAGGTCCATGTGGATGAGATCTAGAGTTCTAGAGGTGAGAATGTCTTTAACTTTTTTATGCGAAGTCTTAACTATTTTTCCTTCCTGCCAATGACCACACACAACACTGGAAATAGGTTTAATTTTAGGAATTCCTCTAACTATCTCTTGATTAGACAATCTACCAAGGATATCATAACTTAGGTGACCCATACGATTATGCCATATTTCATTGTCATCCATTCTGACAATGTTACAGGTTTCAGAACTAGTCTTGATAGTATAACAGTTGTCAGGTGTTCTAAATCCGGTAATAATGCATTCACCTTTATCATTTAGAATTTTGCAATTGTTCTTTGAAAAGGTAATAGTATGGTCCGAGTCACAAAATTGTGATATACTTAGGAGGTTGGCTTTAAGGCCTTTAACTAAAAGTACATTTTCCAAAACAGACATTCCCTCTTCTTTTAGGATTCCTTTACCTATGATCTGGGATGAAACTCCGTCGCCAAAAACTACTTTACCTCCAGCAAATCTGGTTTTGTTTAAGAGTTTGGTTTCATCTCCTGTCATATGTTTGGAGCATCCTGAATCTAAATACCAACCAGATGAAGTGTGTTCAGCCTTTAAGGCAGTGATAACAATGTTACACTTCATTTGGGGTAAAAGATCATCTTTTCTAACCCAAATAGCTCTAGTTTTGATTTTGCACAAGTTTGTTCTCATTTGGTAAGACTTTTGAGAAGCAACTTTTTGTTGAAAAACATTTGGCGCAACAAACTGATTTTTGTGGAAAAGTTGAGCTTTTGGTTTAGTAAAGTTTCTGGGAGCCTTTCTCTTAAATGAACTCTTAGTTTTGGTCTTTCTATTCCTGTAGTTAGAGTTCTTGTCAGGTTTTCTTGGAAGGACATAATGGTTACGATTTTTCCTAGAGTAGTTAAAGTTCTTGTAAACAGGAGTGTTATACACAGGGGTGTTTAGACGCCTAGCATAACAACCTTCAAATGAATGACCATAAACGTCACAGTAGGAGCAATATTGATTTCTTGAGGGATGTACTTCCTTAGGGAAACTTCTAAAGATGGGTTTGACAGGATTCTGTTGAGAAGTCTTATTCCTAGGAGGTATGGTTTTAAAGGTAGATTCAGCCTTTCTGATAAAAGGAAAGACGTATTTAGTCTCAAGTGTACTGTCAGCCTTAGAGTTACTATACTCTCCAATGTCTTTCTGTTGTTACTTTTGATCATATTCCTTTTTAATAAAATGAAAATCTGGACATGTTTCGATTGGTCTTTTGCCCCCAGACACAAACTTGATAGGTTCAAAATTTTTAGTTTGTGGTTTATTCTTAGGGCAGAAACCAATACCGGATCTATCATCAGAATTGGTCTTAGAGTCAACAACAAAGTCAGTGAAACAATTTGAATTGTTTTCAAATTTAGAAATTTTTTTGAAAACAGTTGCTGTCTTTGTTTTTGCTTCTTCCAGTTCTAATAATGTTCCCCTGTATTTCATTTCCAGGGTTTCAATAGTTTTAGTTAACTCTTTTAATTTTTGATCAAAAGTTTCAATTTCTGATTGATGTGTCAGACACTGGTTAGTGTATTCTTCGGCATTCAGCTTCACAAAAAGACTTAGATCATCTAATTTCTTAGTCAGGTCTCTAACAGTCTTCTCCAATCTTGTGACTTTTTTAAGAGTTTTAGCATACAAAGTATGAATATCTGGGAGGTCATCTGTGTCTGAGTCGCTAAGTGAAGTGTGTGCAGTGACCCCTAACGATTCAGTTTTAGTACTTACGCACCCATTTACATCGTCGTTATCGATATCTCTTTGACTCACACACACGGAACTAGAGCTAGCAACATTTTCAAATAACAAGGCATCTAGGCCAGTCAAAGCAGTATTCACAAGAGCAGAAGTAGAAGTATCATTATCACACACAGGCATATCATCATTGTAAATGATCTTAGCAAAAAAAGACATGCAAGGGTCAAATACATTAGATGACTCAAGTTCCTCTTTATCAGAGTTACTTGAATATTCCCAAGTTTTACAGATATTGGCTCTCTTGTGTGTGTTGGTTTTATTCAGATTAACTCTGCAATCGTGAGCAATGTGACCTAGTTTCCCACATCTAAAACATACAATCTTTTTAAGATCTCTGTTAGGTCTGAAGTTTTTGTCCTTAGGATGTTTGTCAAGACCTCTCTCATGAGGTTTGGGATTAGACATAGTTGGATAATTAGGCTTGCCTTGTTTAGATGCCTCTTTATTTCTAAATTTAACAATTTTCTTAAATTGTTTGGACATTAAGGCAATATGATTATCTAGTTTGTCTATATCACACTCCTCATCAGAGTCACAGTTGATCAAATTAGTCTCAAGTTTAGATATCTTAGAAGAAAAACTCAAGTTAGAGTTGGGCTGTTTTCTTTGAGACTGATTTAATTGTTTCTTAAAGTCTAATTCCATTTACACAGTCCTAAGTTTGCTACTGAGTAACTCTGGGGTGAGGTTTTGAT
Source organism: Sambucus nigra (assembly GCA_949130495.1). Classification (NCBI taxonomy): domain Eukaryota; kingdom Viridiplantae; phylum Streptophyta; class Magnoliopsida; order Dipsacales; family Adoxaceae; genus Sambucus; species Sambucus nigra. The sequence continues at coordinate 466,665,508 of OX422220.1, read as the reverse complement.
CACTCATCTCCTCAATAGCATACCTCTTGTTGTCAAACTTTTGTGGTAATGATCTTAGGATTTTAGAAACAATCTCATTCCTATTATATGTTATACCATTAGCATGCAACTTAGTAACTATATCAGTTAGGTTCATGTAAAAGTCATCAAAAGTCTCAGAGTCAGACATAATTAAAGAGTTGTACTACTGGGTAAGCATTTGAGTTTTAGCAGCTTTAACTCTTGAGTCTCCTTCATGGGCAGTGATAAATGTGTCCCAAGCTTCCTTGGAAGTGGCACAAGATGAGATTCTCTTGAACTCATATTCATTAATAGACATAAAGATGGCATTCTTGCCTTTACTGTTATTACGAGAAATTGTTTTCTCTTCTTGGGTAAACTCACTTAAGATTTTCTTTACCCTCTCATCACTTCCTTCAGTGGCTGGTTTAGTAGGATAAGTATATCCATTTTCATTAATGTCCCAGACATCATCTCTTAAAGTCCCTTGGATGAAGGCAACCATTCTTACTTTCCAGTAAGCAAAGTTGTTTCCATCAAAGAGTGGAGGTCTGGACAAATTACCAAACCTTTCATTCTTGTCGTCCATAGTTAAGATTTTCAGAAAACGATTTCAGAAACACAAGATCCTTTTTGAAATAAAAGTTTACAGGGCTCTGATACCAATTAAAAAACGTTACTAATGCCGTTTAATACAATGATTAAACTGTATAAGCAACTCCGAGTTGTTTGTTGAAGAAACCCTTTTCTTTTGAAAATAAAAATGATAAACAACAAGATGTGTTTACAAAAACTTATGTACGAGAATAACCAAGACTTTGTAATCAGTTTTCAAACTAAGATAGTTTCAAAATATCAGCACACTATAGAATGAGATGAGGAGATGAAGATAATCAGAACACACTATTTTTAACGTGGTAAAACCTCTCCCAATAGAGGAAACATCCACGGTGACTTCTATGTCACGAAAATAAAAATCCACTAAAAACAAATAACAGTTACAAATAATATAACATACATGCACACAACTCAGCCTATTCTAAGTTTAGGAATATACCCCACTTGGTGTCCTTCTAACTTCTTTGTAGATCTGATTGTTGATGATGTTCTTCCAGTTTGATAACTTCCACTTTTCTTTAGCTTTCTTTTCATCGACTCAATAATCTTTGATCTTATACCCAACACTTTCAGTGTGGTAGTGTGTCAAGTGTTTGTGATGTGATTTCTATCCACATGCATGAACTCACACACACTTAGTTTTTACAGACAATCCTAGAAAATTACATATAAAGACTATATGCTGTGATTTTATTTTCTTTCTTTCTTAGAAAACTTGGAACCTTTTTGACCTTTTAATCTATCCCAGATTCCACGGATATCTTGCTTCAAAATCAGTCAAGATCTTAATCAATCTTAGTTTTGAAAAGATTTTCGAGATTGAAAACCTCCAAGTGAGAATCCAACTAGGTCAAGGTTTAGTTTCACAAGAACAATAAATATAAAACATTTACAGATCTAAATCAACAAATATTTTCTTAAAACGAGAAATAAATATGTAGATCTAGTGATATATAACATGCAATAGTGTAGATCTAAGATTTCTATGAAAAAGAAATACAGATCTCACCAAAATGTCTAAGTTGATAACAAGATCACATATCAAGAGATTACAGCTACAAACGATCAAACCAGTAACACCAATCTCTCTCAAACACACAAGGTTGTGTTTGGATTTATCAAAGTACGAAGGTTTGAATATGGTTTGAAGTTGTTTAGGGTTAGGGTTAGGGTTTCTAACTCATCTTCCCTTTCTCTCTCTTCTCTCTTTTCTTTTCTCTCTTCTCTCTCACTTCTCTCTTCACTTTTTTCTCTCAAGTTGGACGACTGCCAAAAGTCTCAAGATGCTGAGAATGAGAGGGTTTATATAAGAGCCAAGGAAGGTTCTCGATCGATGATAGCAATCAACGGTTGAGATTCAGTCTTCCTTATATTGACTTGATCCAAGGGTGCTAAGATAGCGGTTGATTAAAACAAAGGTGATTGGTCCACAGTGATAACACATGGATAGTCTTAAAACACATGAAGGCCATAGATAACGTTTGATCTAACGATCCACAATACACCAGGCAGTTCTCTCACAAAACAAACACAAATGAGATAACAAGTGCATGACAAGTGTTGGCATTTCATTGGCTGGCAAACGCGCGTCAAAACTAATTACATGCAACACCCTAAAGTCTCTGGCGCATTGATATTCTACCCAATCAAACATTCTAATGAAAAAATAATTTTTCATAATAGCATTTTAACCACACAAAGTTTATAAACACACTTTTATTAAAGAAAACATTATTTTAAAAATATTTAAAAATTCCCATAAAATTATTAAAACAACATTTTAAGGGGAATTTAACACACAATCAATATGAGCAATATATACTCATGTATGCACTTCTAATGTGTGTAGTGTGATTCAATTTATACCTTGTTTGGATCATTGAAGAAGATTAGAGAGTATACAAGTCTGAGGTTCTTTGGATTCTAGGTTAGACAACAAATTTTGTCACTATTTCCAAATTAGATGAACACTTATACAATATAGACTTAAGTAAGTCAAAGGTATAAGGTGATTCAAAGCGTTGTATGGTAGATGGTTTCATACACCCGTATGTTGGGATGAAGTTTGTGAAAGGAAGATAGAGGGTCCAGAGTTGATTGAAGTCACCACTGAAAAAGTGATGATTATTCAAGATAGAATGAGAACGGATCAAAGCAGATATAAAAGTTATGTGATAAGCGACAGAAAGATTTAGAATTTCAGAAGGGGAATTATGTGCTTCTTCGAATATCGCCATGGAAAGGAGTTATGAGATTCGGAAAGAATGGTAAATTAAGTCCACGCTACATTGGCCTTACGAAATTCTTTAGAAAGTCGGAATGGTTGCCGATAAGTTAGCGTTACCACAGGAGTTAGCTCGATTACATGATGTTTTGCATGTTTCTATGTTGAGAAAGTATGTAGGGGATCCTTCACATGTATTGGTGGAATAACCTATTGAGTTAAAGGAAGATTTGAGCTATGTGGAAGAACCACTTGCAATCGTCGATAGGAAAGAAAAAATATTGAGATCAAAAGTGATCCCACACGTGAAAGTTGTATTGAGAAGTCATTCCATGGAAGAAGCTACATGGGAGAGTGAGGATAGCATGAAGATGCATTATCCGTATTTGTTTGATTCAGACAACCAAGGTATGATAATTTCGGGGATGAAATTTCCTAGCAGGGGGAGAATTGTGACAACCCGAATATAATTATGATAAATTATGTTTAAATCATGATTAGCTTGTGTGATATGGATAATATGTTATTATTATATATAATGTTAAGTCGTTATGTTTAGTCTAATCCTACCTTCACAAAGCATGAAATACCGAATTAGTTACAAAGGTGAAATTTTGAAGTTTTCGATTGAAATGTTCATGTTTAAGACTAGTTTTGACCATTATGACATAACAATTGAATTGAGGTGAAAACTAGATAGCTATAGACAGGTGAGTTATGGTTTTAACACAATAAACGGTGTATGAAACGGAGGTCCGAGTAAGAAGTTATATCGAAATTACTAACCAAGGGAAAATCCGTCCATTTGTTTAAGTGGTAATTTGTCCTTTATGCCCAATAAGTGTCTTAAATTGATTGGTTGGAGGTGGAGGTTAGTTTGGCCGACTTAAACCCTTGAGATATCCTCCTTTCTTCAGAAAACTCAGTTTGGGAGAGTTTTAGGTTGAGGAAAAACAATTGTGAGGGTTAGGAAGAAGAAAGCGAGGAGAAACATTTAAAAAAATTCATAGAAAATTACGTAAAAGCCAATAAGGTAATTCCACCGATGAATCTCGTTATTTTTCTTGTATTTATGATTTATATGATAGAAATACTTGATTTTTTATTGACCTTTCATTCTTGGGTGCATATGTATGGATATATGCAAGTTTAAACAAAGTTGAATGTGTAAACCCTTAAATTGCTTTGTTTAGTATCCTTGTGTATTCAAACTTCGATATCTTTTTGTATGGTTACTGAAATTGATTAATTGAAGTTGGAGGTTAACATAGACCCATGTATTCATAACATATCCACAAATCATATAAAAATATCAAGAAATGAAGCTTGGGCGATGATTTGAAGATCGGGTATGAAATCTGCCTCAAAAGATTAAATATGCATACCCTATGTTTGATGTTTTACTTGACATCGCAGATGAACTCTGAAAATTATTAAATTTTTATCTTGTGTTATTAAATATGTTTTCTGAAATTGGGTGAAATATCATAGAAATTTATGATGTATAAAAATTATGAAAATTCTTGGGAGATGTTTGAACAATAGATGAGCCTATGGGGCGGATTTGCTACGTGGTAAAGAAATGGGCATATCTTGCTCTAGGAAACTCAGAATGATGTGTCGTCTTTTGTGTTTGAAACCTAATATGATAAGTATTGGATTACCAAGAAGAATTAAAGTAGGTTTGGGCTATAATTTGAATATATTAGATGTCATTACGTAAGTCAAGATGGGACTTTATTTATGATGAATGATTTGAATTAAATCATATGATACTTATGAATTGAGTTATGTTGAAGTTGTTCTTTGAATTGTTAATATTCTTATGAAGATACTAATATTGTAAGAATTATAGGAATAGAAGAAGAATTGATTGAACAAGTACCAAATAAAGGCAAGGGAAAATCCAGTTAAACTGTTAAGGTGAGTATACTTATGATTATTTCATATACACAGATATATGAATGATATGAGGATGTGAATATATATCTAAGAGAAAGATTGGTTTGAATACTTTGGTATTCAGGATTTGTTTGGATATTCAAATATTTAGAATTTTTTGGGTCTTATGATCCAGGATTTGTTATTGCCAATGGGCAGGATTGTTCGGATTTTATATCCACATATTCGATGTAGAATTGTCATTCCACTGCAGGGAAGGAGTACCTACCTAAGCTTAATGTTTACGGTTTATATTTTAACAATTTGAGGCTTGTACGCTGCCAGCTAGGATACTGTATGATCGGTAACTTTGAGAGTTGCACCGTTAGAAGAGCTGGGGTTTAAATATGGGGATTTAATCATTGTCACGTTGAAGATTTTAATATCCTCACACATTATATATATTGAGTTAGCATGGATTGAGTTAATCTTAGTTAATCATAGTATTGTATAATCTCTAATTATGACTCTGATGTTGACTTCTTATGGCACAAGAACAATATTATGTTCATTATGCAGAAAAATATTGATAAATGAATTAAATTTTCATTGGGCTCAAGATTATGATCCAATTATTCTAATAACAAATGATTAGTATGGATATTGGGTTTGGAGTGTTACGTGTATATTCTTTCAAGGATTGACACCTTTGTAGATGAAACAATATTTCATGAGAAACACTCATGTGTGGATACCTACTCCCGATACCATCAGATTCGGATGCACCTAGGGGACGAAATGAAGATTTCATTTGTGGCCTATCGGGGGACCTATTATTACAAGGTAATGTCATTTAAATTGAAAAATTCCAGAGAAACTTAATAGCTTCTCATTAATAGAATGTTTGAAGATAAAATAGGTAAAACAAAAGGAGTATACATTGATGATATGTGACAGATCTGAAGAAAACATTTAGGATCCTTGATCGATATGGGATAAAGCTAAATCCTGAGAACTATGTGTTCGGTGTAGCTTCAGGAAAGTTTTTGGGGTTCATGGTGACACAATGGGGGAGTAAAATCTAACCTCGAGAAAATCTAGGCAATTATGGATATGAGAAGTCCAAGAATGGTGAAGGGGGGTCAATTACTGACAGGTAGGATAATAGTGCTAAATTGATTTATGAGCTAAGAGAAGGATAGGTGTATTTTGTTCTTCAAAACATTAAAAAATGACTTCTTCTGGATGGAAGAATGCGAATAATCTTTTCAGGACCTAAAGACTTATCTAACAGATGTTCTTCCACTTTAAAATTAAATTTGGGGGAAGAGCTATACGTCTACCTTACTATTTATTCAATAAAAGTCATCTCAGTTGAGATCAGAGATGACGAAAGGATTCAATACCTCATATATTGTGTAAACGTAGTTTTCAGTGGACCAAAATCAAGAACCTGATACTAGAGAAATTGGCCTTTGCACTGATCATAGCATCCCTAAAACTGAGATCATACTTTCATACTGACACTATAGCTATTCTAACGAATTTCCCTCTCAGGCATGTCCTTCACAAATTAGTTGTCTTTGGGAGACTCATGAAATGGTGATTGGAACTAGGAGAATTTAACATACAATAGAGATAAAAGTTAACTATAAAAGGGTAATCACTTGTTGATTTTAATGCAGAGTTCTCGAATGAAAGAAGGGAGATTTCAGTCCTATAAATTAAAGAAGATCAGCCGATCTGAGTGGTCCATGTAGACGAATTGTCAAAAAAAGAGTGACATGGAAGAGAACTGATAGTCAAAATAGCACAGGGAGATAATGTGGAGTACACACTGAGTTTCAACTTCATGACATCCAATAACGAGGCTGAGCATGAAGTGCTAATAGCAGGGGCACGACTCGCAATCTCTCTTAAAGTGGAACATGAAATTTTTTTGAGTGATTGGAACGTGGTGGCCCAATAGGTAATAGGGGAAAATAAAGAAAAATTAAAGAGTATGATATCCTACCTAAAGATGATAACCTACAAACGTTGGCCCCTATCGTCATGGGAATACACTTGTGGAGATCTCAAAAAAATTGAGCTTTCACACCGAGGAGGAGAAAGTCATCGACCTCATAGAACAGGGGGCCTTAGTTGGATGGATAAATACATGTAGATCATACAAAAAGGGATGTTACTAGGTAATCCGTTAGGAGCAAAGAAGGCAACGAAGTATCTAGTGTTTGAAGGAGTATTTTACTCAAGGTCTATCCTCCGATGTGTTCACCCTACAGAAGTGAGAGTTGTCCTTACCAAACCGCGCGAAGGTATCTACGGGGGACATCTCGAAGGGAGAAGTTTGGATCAAAGAGCCCTAAAATAGGGTTACTATTAGCTAATAATGAATAAAGACATCGAGGACTATATGAAGATTTATGATAGAGGTTAAATAATGGGCAACCACATTCATCGGTCAGCCGAAGAATTAATCGTAATTGTCTTTCCCTTACCGTTAACACTATGGGGGATGGACACCTTCGTCCCATTCCTAATCGAAAAAGGTCAGTGCCCTTTTTTGTTGGTTTCAGTCGACTATTTTAACAAGTGGGTAGAAGTAGAGCATCTAGCAAGGATCATTGACCAGAAAGTGCATTCATTCATATGGAGGTTTATAATTAGTCGGTTCGACATACCTAGTGCTATTATCTCAAATAATGGAAGGTAGTTCGATAACGTCCAAACCGACAAGGTGTGATAATGCAAGAAATTATACATATATCATTCTCAGCCACCATATTATGTATAAAAGTATAAATAAAGCAAGTAATAAGGTGAATGCATAATATATAGAGTGGTCTGGCTATGAAAATGAGCCTTTGTCCACTTTGTTTCCCTAATCTCATTACATGTGTTTTATAGTACAAGATTACGGTGCCATTAGAGGTGTACAAGATAGATAAGAAAGGGGAATACATGAATATAACAAGGCTGGGCAGCCTAGGATACGACCTATAGAGGATAGCTCAATATGGTCGCGGCTAGGTAAGACCACAAGTGTAGTGGCTTATACGGAGAGGTAGGGTAGAGACTTTGGCAAGACTTCACCACCAGATTCGTCTTGGTATTTTTGTGATGAGCACTTTTATTTGTAGAAGTCAAAAGTTGGCATCACGTGCACGAAACATGCGACTTGTAGATAAGTTGTACGATATCATCGTGGAAATTTTTTAGTAGGACAATTGTCAAGTGATATGTGTGAAAGTCCGTGGTATATTCTTCATTGTGGGAGTAGGAGTTAGCCACTACCTATTCGGTCCTTAGCAGGGGAAGAGTGTCTTATACTGGTCGCAACCTATTTGTTCCTAAGCATCAACATGGGTGTCTTATACTGGCTACGAACTATCTTATCCCAGGCATTTGGTCATATCAATAAGCCCCTAAGACTTAGTGCCAATAGGTGGCGCGTTGGTGCTGCGGCTGTGTTTTATGCCCTTGACTGCGGTGCTGTGGTTCTTATTGCAATTTTCTTGTATAGGATGCAAAAAGATGGCCCATGGAAGTGAGTCACAACATTTTGACTTCTAGCGCCCTCTTATATAAATGGGATGAGGCCGAGTACATCAATATCTTGGTAGCTTTCTTGGGAGAAAATCGAGAGACAAACTTTGTCAGTTTTCCTTTTTGTTTCTGAGCAACATTCTGGTGATTTAAGGCCATGTAGGGTGGATTTCAACTGACTTTTCCTCTTTCCTCAATTTCTAGGTAATTTTACAATTCCTCCTTTTTAATTCCTCTTCATTACTATAAGTTTCATTACATATTGTAGTTTCTTCTTGAACTTCTTGTGTTTATTTAATTTCTACTTGATTTTCGCTGATGAATAACCATTTTCAATTTCTGGGTAAACTTGTTTGGATCTAGAACTGGTTGGTTGGGTTTAGGATTTTTTGGGTTAAATCTTGGTTTTTTCTATGTTTAGGATATATTTTTGCAGATATTATATATATATATATATATATTTTTTTTTATGGGTTGAATAGTCCCATTTTAGATTTTTTTTTGCCAAAACACCAAGAACATGTTCTTGTTGTTCTTAGCCAAAACCCTAGGGTTTTTGTTTTTTAATCTTTGAGAGTTAAGAATATGTAGTGCTTTCCTATTTTCGCCTCAGTCATGACTTGGTAATAGAACTACTCTAGCTCGATGAGGCCTTTAGTTGATCCTTTCAAACATTGTCAAAATTACCCTTACTTGTAGTCATTTAGTTTTTTTGAGCTATTTGGCTGCCGCCAAGTCAAAATCCCCTTAGGCTATGGCTTTAGGACCTTTAGGTTATATTGCTCAGGTTAGATGGATGCGAAATTGAAATTTGAACTTTAGGTTTTTTGTATCCATTACTGATTGTATCACCCCACTTGTCTTTTTTTTGGGTGCTAACAACCCCGCACACCCGAAAAAGACACGCGACATGCTATTGCAATAAAAGTAAACAAAATCCATCAATCAACAAGTATAGAGCATCCAAATTGCACAACTAAAATATAACAAAACCACTATTCTTCTATTTCCACCATAATGATTACAATAATCTCTCAAATATAGAATTCCCTAACTAAAAATTACACCACTAATTTAAATATAAATAATATAAATCTTCCAATCCATGCTCTAAAACAATTCTTCAAAATAATCCATGGCGTCCCAAATCCACGTCAACCTGCTATTAAAAGAAAATACGGGAAAATACACAATATGATAGGAACAAATGCTCAAAAAAATAATTAGCATGGTGAATAAATTGCAACAATACGAACCGCATATACAAATCCAATGCAAACATAATCATTATATCAATATTAATTTATCAACAACACATCAATGAGTCACCAGGTCTCACCTCACCGCGTCTATGCATTCTCAGGCATATCCGAATTTTGGACTATTGGTGGGTGCCCATTCTCCGTGCCATATTAAAATATCATGACACGATGCTCAAATCACAATACAATATATCACAATGAATCAATATTATTGATTCCAACAATTTTTCAGGATTCTAATGAATATCACAATTCAACATGAGTGAAATCGACATAGAAAACAAACGAAATACTCTAGAGAGAATTTAGGACCATATTGTGTAAGTCCCATGCTTTAAAATCATCACATATATTCATCCTCAAAAATAAGATTGCAGCATCACATTCCTCCTTAAAAAATAATCAAATCTCGTTCTAGCCCAAACTCGTGAAAACTCCAAATAAGCTTTCTAATCTAAGGTTAAAATCTTGAATAAGTTTGGGGCTATGGCTTGTTGATGAAAGTGAGTAATTTTGGAGAGGTCTTCTGGTTGAAAAGTTTGAGAAAAAGTGATTTGAAAAGTCCATCCACGAATTTGTTGTGATACATAAAGGATTAAGAGTTTGATAAAGAAAAACGTTCTAATCAGATACAAACACTCAAAAAAACATTCCGAATGATCGGACTGTTGTAATTTGCTGAAATTTAAGGGCCTAGTAGCTGAAGACGAGAGGAAACGACTCAAAACATTTTAGCTTGATCGGACGTTCGAATGTTTTTATATATTTTTTTCTAGATGGTTTTATTTTTTGAGAACTCTTAGAGAGTTTTATGTTTTGAGGACCCTTCTATATAATAAAAAATCAATTAAAACTCCATTTTAATTCCGATTCCAATTCCGTTTGAAAATTTATTTTCCAAATGCAAAAACCAACATTTTAAATTAGAAAATCCAAAATTTCATTTTTCTCCGATTTCCAAAATTAATTTAAAAATTTCCATTTAAAAAAACCGGGTTGTTACATACTTCCCCACTAACAAGGAATTTCGCCATCGAAATTTGACGTATCCTAATGCTCGAAAATAAAATGCTACTCGATTCTATTTTCCAAAAATCCCAACATTAAAGTTCTCAAATAAATTCTAAACATCCTCACCACGATGCCTAACACATTCTCAATAAACTTTCGATCTTCAAAGAAAACATGTTTAATCGCATGCTAGACCCAAAACCCAAGACCCGAGGATTTTCGTATACCCAAGCTCTGATACCATTTGTAACAACCCCGAGCGCCTGACAAAAGACACGCGACGTGCTACTGTGATAAAACAAAACAAAATCCATCAATCAACAAGTATAGAGAATCTAAATTCCATAATTAAAATATAACAAAACCATAATTCTTCTATTTCCACAATAATGATTACAATAATCTATCAAATATAAAATTCCCTAACTAAAAACTACACCACTAATTTAAATATCAAAAATATAAATCTTCCTATCTACGCTCTAAAATAATTCTCCAAAATAATGCAAAGTATCCCAAATCCATGCTAACCTTCCACTAAAAGAAAATACGGGAAAATACACAATATGACTGGAATAGATGCTCAAAAAAATATTTATCACGGTGAATAAATCGCAACAATACTATCAATATTAATTTCTCAACAACACATCAATGAGTCACCAGTCCTCACCTCATCACGCCTATGCATTCTCAAGCATATCTGGATTTTGAACTATTGGCGGGTTTGTATCCGGATTTTAAACTATTGGCGGGTTCCCATTCTTCGTGCCATATTAAAATCTCGTGACACGATGATCAAATCACAATATAATATATCACAATGAATCAATATTATATATTTTGACAATTTTTCAGGATTCCAATGAATATCACAATTCAACAAAAGTGCAATCGACACGGAAAATAAACGACATAGTCTCGATAGAATTTAGGAGCATATTGTGTAAGTCATCTACCTCAAAATCATCACATTAATCATCACTTATATTCAGCCTCAAAAATCGGATCACACCATCACGTTTCTCTTGCAAAAATAATCAAATTTCGTTCTATCTCACACTCGAGAAAACACCAAATAAGCCTTCTAATCTAATATTGAAATCTTGAATAAGTTTGGGGATATGGTTTGTAGATGAAAGTGAGTAATTTTGGAGAGGTCTTGTGATTGAAAAGCTTGAGAAAAAGTGATTTGAAAAGTTCATCCACGAATTAGTTTTGATATATACAGGATTAAATGTTTGATTAAGAAAAGAGTTATAATCAGATACAAATACTAAAAAAATATTTCGGACTATCAGACAGTTGGGATTTGCTGAAATTTAAGGAACCAGTAGTTGAAGACGAGAGAAAACATAATACAAAATTTCACCTTGATCGCATGGACGAATATTTTTATATATTTTTTTCTAGAGAGTTTATTATCTTGAGGACTCTTACAGAGTTTTATGTTTTGAGGACCCTTCTATATAATAATTATTCAATTAAAACTCCATTTTAATTCCGATTCCAATTCCGTTTGAAAATTTTATTTTTTAAATATACAAACCAAAACTTTAAATCATAAAATTTATAAAATCCCAAATTTCATTTTTCTCCAATTTCTAAATTTATTAAAAGAATTCCCATTTTAAAAATTGGGTTGTTACATACTTCCCTACTAACAAGGAATTTTTCCATCAAAATTCGATATAACCTAACGCTTGAAAATAATATGCTACTCGATTCTATTTTCCAAAAATCATAACACTAAAGTCCTCAAATAAATTATAAACATCCTCACCACGATGCGTAACACGTTCTCAACAAAATTTCAATTTCCAAATAAAACATGTTTAATCGCATGCTAGACCCAAAACCCAAGACCCGAGGATTGTCGTATACCTAAGCTCTGATACCATTTGTAATAACTTCGAGCGCCCGAAAAAAGACACGCGACGTGCTCCTGTGATAAAACTAAACTAAATCCATCAATCAACAAGTATAGAACATCTAAATTCTATAATTAAAATATAACAAAACCATAATTCTTCTATTTCGACAATAATGATTACAATAATTTTATTAAATTAAAATTCCCTAACTAAAAATTACACCATTAATTTAAATATCAAAAATATAAATCCTCCAATCCACGCTCTAAAATAATTCTCCAAAATAATTTATAGCGTCCCAAATCCATGCTAATCTGGCACTAAAAGAAAATACGAGGAAATACACAACATGACAGGAATAGATGCTCAAAAAAATATTTAGCACGGTGAATAAATCGGAACAATACGAATCGCATATGTAACAACCCGTAATTTTGAGGATTTAATATTTAATTATTTTTAGGAGATAAAAAATATTTAAATTGGAGAAACTTAAATTCATCATTTGGAGAATTTATTTGAGTGGGAAGAATTATTTTATTTGGCGACTTTAAGTTTAATTGTTCGAAATTTTGTGTGTAGCATTTTAAGGTCAAAATTTGATAAAGTTATTTAGTATTTCGGATGATAATTTTGAGTGCGCGATTGAGTCCAGATGGGCCGAGATAGTAAGGAAATAGTACTTGGGGGTAGTAATCGGGTCTCGGGGCATTTTTGGGCGTAGTCGGGCCCACACGGGGTGATTTGGGCCATTTTAATTAGGCCTATGTAGCCAAAGACGGGATTAGGGGTTTTTAAGCTAATTGAGGGAGTGTTAAATGGCAGTTAACACAATTCTAAACCTAGGATTTGAGAGAGAAACAGAGGAAGCTAATCAAGAGCAAATTGGGGATCTTTTGGAGTCAAAATTAAGGGTCTAATTGAGTGTTCGTCATCAAACCATTAACTACACCAACAGATGAGACTCTACGAACAATTACAGGCAAGTGGTTAACTGTTGTGATTCTTAAAATAAGTGATAACCAATTCATATTATGGTAGGTGTATATGAAACCTCGTTTTGGGTGTGTAACCATAATTGAAAATGGGTTTTTCTGAATTATAGTAATGGATAGAGTAAATTACTCAATGGATGTTAAGTTATGAATTGGAAATGTTGCTATTGAATTGTAAGGTGAATTATAGTATATATTAGTGATTAATTTGACTGAGAATGATGAGGTCGAATTCGGTAAAAATGAGACTTGGGTGAAAAACCCAAATCGGATAATATACTTAGAGTTATGTATAAATTTGATGATAAATTAAGGTCTCTAGGATGTTTAGAACCTTTTTATTATGTGGGTGTGATGTTGGATGTGATTGGGTAAAGGTTGGAAATGAAAATACAAGCTTGAGGTACATATTCAATACCTGAAAGGGACCCGTTCGATCGATCGATCGATCTCCAAGCTTGAGGTACGTATTCTTAGTAAAGATGGATATACATATGATATATGTGTGCATATTCTTAGTAAAGGTACGTATATAATGGTAGTAAATATTATATGCGGGTAATAATACAGTGTGTGATGTATTTACTTTATATCCCTTGTGTCACGGTTATATGATATCATTTAAAAAGAATTAATTAAGTTAATTGGTGAGATAACTTATAACCCATTAATAATAATACTCGGTTTAGAATAGAATGGCAAGGGGAGATTATATCAGGACTAGTTGGACGGGGTAGTACAACTAGGTGGGGTTAAAGTAATAGATAGGTGAGCACATTAGTGGAGGGGTCAGTATGTCCTCAAGGGAGTGCGACACTAACTTAAATATGAAGCGCATTCATATATTTTTAATTACTCTAGTTAATTCACTTGATAAATATTTTCAAAATGTTTTGGTTTCTAACCCTTGCTGTAATATTATTTTCAAAACCTTTTAGGTGTCCAGCCACAGGGACGCCATGATTGATATTCTATTCCAGGGACACGAAGATGCAACACATGTGGATGCTAGCAGGAGTTTGGATTAGACGCATCATTCATTCCTTCCTAGAGTAGGAATAATTTATCAGTTTCCGTTGTACTTAGGGCTTGTCACCCAGACTTTTCAGTACAGTTTTCAGATTTATTTATTCAGGTATTGAATGTTTTGTATTGGACTATTTACTTTAGTGGTAGATGGTTTATTCGGCATGTAGTTTAATTAATTATTTTGTTGATTTAATTCAGTCGTGGTGTATGACTCATATTATATTTCCGCATGTTATTTCTTTGTTTAATTAAAAAGTTAAAATTTGAAACCAACTTTTTGGAATACTAGGTGGTGAGTAAGTTTTATAAACTTTTTCGATAGTGATGCTAAGAATGAGCTAACTAGGATTCCTGTTCTATTTTGGTATAGGATTGATCACCCGGTATTTTATTAAGTGGGGTGTCATTCATCAATGAATCCAATGCAATACTCAAGCATTATATCAATATTAATTTCTTAATAACACATCAATGCACTACACCAAATCTGCCCATTTGTCAAGGTCATTGACCTTGACAAATCCAACTTGTCAAGGTCAATGACCGTGACATTTCGAGGCGAGACAACTTTTTTTGTCACGGTCGTGTCACGGTCATTGACCTTGACACAAAACTCGCATTTTGTGTCACGGTCGTGTCGCAGTCAATGACCGTGACACGTTTGTCACGGTTATAAACCGTGACAAAGTCGTGACCCTTTTTAAAAAAATTATCACGGTCAATGACCGTGACAATTCTGGGTAGAATTTAAAAAAATCTGCTGGGCAGTATGGCCACTGCCACTGCCCAGCAATATATTTGTACATGTTATAGCAACGTTGTACCTGTTCAAAAAATCATATATCCGAACAAACTAAAGATAATGAAAATATATATTCAAATAAGAAACTATTTAAAAAGAAACAACATCACCATCATTTTATCTCAAATCTACAAACTATTTGCATGGAAAAGAGATTTTGTACCGCGACGCTCGGGAACACCTCCTTATCCTTCCCTTCCCGTCCGAATAGCCACATAAGTATAGAGCATATGTGGCCTACCCTTAGGGCCACTCCCTGTCCCCTGAATTGAAATAAAGTAAAATTAGTATCCGCCCCTCAAATATAGATAAATATAAATCGTAATTGAAATCGAAATCGATTTATATTTGGCTACATAACGGTTGGGAGGAATTTGCAGAGCATTGCTACATTGGATTATGGCATTTCTTAGTGTTCGGATAGACGAAGAGATTCAGTCTCCTCTCCACAAATAGGACACCCCACATAACTATGTACTAATCACCTATTAAAGGTAAGAAGCGTATATTCATGGATTAGTATAAACAAAACTTAGATGTAGTTGGAATATTTATGTATTAATCTCCTCTCCACACACACACACTACACAAGAGTGAAAATGATAAAGTGCAGATCATGTAAAAGCATTAAAAATGGATGTTTCGGTACAAATTGAAATATTTATTACAAATTGAAAAAAAAATTCAAATTCGGGTTATCATCGAAAATGGATTGATATACGGTAGGAGCAGCCAAGTCATCCACACTATTATTTAGATGCCTTGGCACGTGTTGGACAATTGACCACGGCTCGTTGTTGATATACTCCGAGTAAAACACTTTCTTAACCTTTTGAAATGTACAAACAAACGGCTCATCGCTCACGTGGTCATTGCTCTTCAACTTGGACAAGTCAACCATGATCAAATTGGTGACAGGATCAACTTTACAAGCATTTTTATTCTCAACTCTTACCCATTCACAATAAAATACAACCTCTTTGAAGCTTATATAATCCAATTCAAATATATTTTGGATTACACCATAGTAAGTCATTTCAGCTTCAATGAGGTTTTTATCTTTTGCGCTCGCTCGAAAGAAAGTAAGAGCCTTGTATGAAATTCCCGAGTTCTGTACATTTATACTTTCCTCGTACACTTTAGCGCCGAAAATGTAACCGTTCAATCGATACTTTTTGTACTCTTGTGCCACGAACAAGGGTCCCGTGGCTAGACGAGCAAGCCTTGATGTCGCATCACCCATCTTTAGGAGCTGAGAATATAGATAAATTAATTATATTAGTGGTAAAATTTGAGTGTAATGTAACGTTATATAACGACTGTTTTCATTATAATTACCTCTTGTGTCAACCATAGCCTAAATTCGCTGTCTGATTGTACCATTGTTTTTCGTCTTTTATTGTTCTCACAGGCTTCATATTTACTGCATATTACAAAATTAATCATGTATAAAAT
Organism: Sambucus nigra; assembly: GCA_949130495.1. Classification (NCBI taxonomy): domain Eukaryota; kingdom Viridiplantae; phylum Streptophyta; class Magnoliopsida; order Dipsacales; family Adoxaceae; genus Sambucus; species Sambucus nigra. The sequence continues at coordinate 466,648,811 of OX422220.1, read as the reverse complement.
AATCTAACATAATGTTAAACATTATAATATTCGAAACTTACTTTTTCCATTCTTCGACATCTTCATGTGTGTCAAATAGATAACGAGCTACTTGTTCATGTTGCAAAATCATTAATTTCACTCGTTTTCCCATCACATTACCACCATCATCGAGGAATTCATCAGTGTCATCAACGCTGGTCGAGTCAGGCATATATTCATGAGTATATATTGATGACTCCACGGTTTAAGTTTTAACGTTTTAAGGTCTTTTCGTGCATTTTCTCCATCCTTCGAATGACTCCCCCCAAGGCAAGTACCCACAATATGTTCAACGAAGTTCTTCTCTGCATGCATCACATCCAATACATGGCGCACCGAGTTTTTCTTCCAATAAGGCAAGTCAAATAAAATTGACCTCCGAGACCATGCCTTTCTTATCTCAGTTTCATTCCCAGTTGGGGTCTTCTTATGCTTGACATTCTTAAATTTGGGATTCTTACCTGGCATATTTGGGCCACATTCAGAAGATTTACTTTCAATTTCTGAACCCGAAAGTTGTCTCGGCGGTAGCCTATGTTCAACTCCGCCCAATAAAAAATTGGAACCTTTCTCAAATCTGAACCTATGAGCTGGGGGTAAAAACCTCCTGTGGCAATGGTATACATTTTTTAAGCTAGAGGATAGACGAAGAGATTCAGTCTCCTCTCCAAAAATAGGACACCCCAAGTAACCATGTACTACACATCTGGATAATGTCCCATAAGCTGGAAAATCATGAATTGCCCACATCAACATAGCTTTCCGCGTAAACTCTTCTTTTCTAAAAGAGTCAAATGATTGAACACCTTCTTCCCACAACTAATTTAATTCTTCTACCAAAGGAGCCAGGTAGATATCAATGTCATCACTTGGTTCCTTTGGCCCAGGTATCAATAAAGCCATCATCAAAAATTCAGGTCTCATACAACTGTGAAGGAGGGAAGTTGAGTGGGGCTAGGATCACTGGCCATACACTCTGATTGGTGCTTAGATTTCCAAATGGATTGAAACCATCGGTTGATATAGCCAAACGAATGTTGCGTTGTTATCGAGCAAAATCGGGATACTCAAAATTCATCCTCCGCCATGCAGTAGAATCAATAGGATGACGCATGATATGACCCCCTACTTCTGCCAAGTCATTGCCTCTGCAATCCATGGTACTGTGAAAAATCGCTTTAATCTAGGCCCAACGGGAAAATATTTCAATACTTTTTAGGCACTTTTGAGCTTGTGCCTTCCTTACTAGTAGATTGGACATATCTAGGTTCATCGCATACCGGACAATGATCGAGATTTTCATACTCCTTTCGGTATAGTATGCAGTCATACACACAAGCATGAATCGATTTATACTTCATTCCCAAACCTTTCGAACTGTTCTTCATAACAGGATAGCTATTTGGAAGTGTATTCACCTTGGGCAATAAGCCCTTCACCCATTTCAGAATTCCCGTCACGCTATTACCTGACAAACCGTACTGTGTCTTCAAACTGTGCAAACCAACCATGGCATGTAAAGTTGTTTGATCTTTCTCATTGCCAGAGTATAACGGTTGGGTCGCCTTAAATTTTAAACTTTGGTAGTCATCGTCAAGTTTTATCGTGTTATCTTCACGAGCACTTGAATCTTCTACATCATCAGTAACCTCATTCTCCTCAGCTTCATAAACTCCGTACGCATCATCAACTAAATCCTTTAACATATTATGATCTACGTCGTCCCCTTCTACACCTATTCTACTTGTTGAAGGTTGTTGTGAAGGTTGGTCGGGGACAAAAGGAACTTTCAATTCACCGTGAAAACTCCAAAATCGATAACTATCTTGCATACCCGATCTTAACAAATGTAGTTCAACTGTTTTCCACTCAAACACCTTACCATTCTTACACCTAGCACACGGACACGGAAACTCTTCATCATTACGACATCTCTTTGCATATTTCACAAATTCGTTAGCACCTCTGCGAAACACATCCCCCATTCTATTAGTCTCACCCATCCACTCTTTGTATTTCGGATATCCCATCACAGCTACCACAACTAAACACCTATTAAAGGTAAACAAAACTTAGATTTATAGTATGTTTTATTTAATTATCCCATCATTTAATTATCCTATTAAAGGGTAAGTGGTCCTATCCCATTCAAGAATGCATTTTTCTGTAATATACTTAACAGCTCATGCACATTGTTACGATTTGAAAAAAATTCGACAGCATATCCCCTTAGTTCTCCAAGTACACGACGTAGATTGGCAGGTGTGAGTGTTATTTCAATTGGTCAATTGAAATAACAGTCACACTTGTCAATCTAGTATGTACCCCGAGAACATTAAGATACGACTGCAGAACTTCCTCCAAAAGTAACAACTTTAAGCCAATAAGAATATTATACAGAAATTATACAGTCTCAAACTGTCCAAATGGGACAATTCGAGAGATCTCATTACAGGGGTAATGACTCTCGAACGGGTCTAAGGGCTATTGAATGCGTACGCATAAGAACTAGAATGCTAGTATCTATGCGCACTATATTTAATTTCAAGTATGTTTCATATAATGGGTTAATTCAAATACAAAAATAAATTCATGGGTTAATTCAAATACAAAAATAAATTCATGTATTGACCACATACACACACACACACACACACACACACACTCACACACTATCTAAGCTGTTCTATAGGAATAAAAACAACATTTTTAAAATATGAAGGGCTCACCAATTTGATCAAAATTTTCAACAACATAGACTAATTGATCTTTATTATAAGACAATTACTACAAATTTACGCGCATTGCCCGAATTCAAAAAGTAATTTAATGACTAAAGTAATACTTTTTTTAACTTTAGTTATTCACCACAAATCTTAAAAAATATTTTATTTTTCATGCTTTTTAAACTTCAGATGCTTTTAGCAACTTCGGATGACAATTACTACAAATTTACATTTTAGGATATTATTTTTGGATATTATTTACATTTACATTTTTGGATATTATTTTGGGAAATTTAGAGAAAATTACTTATTTATTTACATTTTTAACCCCCTACCCCCACCCTGCCCCCACCCCCTACCCCACCCTGCCCCACCCCCCACACATGCACACACACGCACATATATACACACATACACACATATATATACACACAAATATATATATAAATGGAAGAGAGAGAAAATTAAACCTGAAAGTAGAGAGAGAGAGAGAGAGAGCAGCGTCGAGAGAGAGAGAGAGAGGGAGGTGTAACAACCCTCGCCTTTGGGAGCCCATTTTATATTTATTTGCTATGCCGAGAAGTTGCATATATAAATGCTGGATGTGGGTAAGTGATTATTTAACATGTGGTGTTCTATTTTGTCATGATAATTAAAATGGCAATTTGAATTAAAATGGAACCGGAACTTAAAATTGCTTATAAAATCTCCAAATGATAATTTGGAGGGTGTAGTTAGTTCCGGGAGGTGCGAGGCAGTCAAAATGTGTGCCATATTGTATTTTGAGATTTTGGGTACTTTTGACTGGTTTTGGCATATTGCGTATTAGAAATTAACTATTGCGGTATTAACACTTAAGGTGAGAGACCTTTTTAACCTAAGCCACGTTTAGTCTTCCCCCAATTCTTTCATTTCCTCTTATTTGCCCTAAGTGTTTTAGCCCTAGAGTGAGAGAGAGAGTGGAAGATTGGAGAGATAGAGAGAAATCTTGAGGATTGGTGGTTTGATCTTGCTTTCTTCTTCAACCAAGACTGAATTTGAAGCCCCAAGGCAAGTTTTCTACTTGCTAATGTATAGTTTAAGATGAATAATTAGTATGGGTAGTTATGTATAGTTTTGTGGTATTATAATTGTGGTTTTGGTTGGATTTCTTGGTTATCCACATCTTTGATAGAGTTTGGTTGTTGATTAGTAGAAAATGTTGTTGGGAGCATTCATGATCTTTTTGTATCATTAAATGTAGTTGGAAGATTTTGGGTTAGTCATGGATTTTGTTTTGGTTGTTGATTTTGGGTTTAGAAGGAAAATAGGAGAGAAAGGTCTAGGTCTGCTACGGACGGTCGACCACGTCTCTCAGACCGGTCGACCGGGCCTTCGGAAGAGGGCTCACTGCTTTCTTTCCAGGCATGAAATTAAGGGAGCGGTCGACCGCGGTTTCCCACCGGTCGACTAGTCCATCCGAAATGAACTTTCTGCTTTCTTTCAAAAGCTAAAATTTGAGACGCGGTCGACCGCGGTCTTGGGACCGGTCGACCAGTCCCCTGTTTTCTTCCCCAAAATTTCCACTTTTGTTCTTAATCCTTTTCTTTCCCCAGGAACTTAGGACTCTTCTTGAATGAAGTAAACCTTGGCGTTTAGAGTCCTAGTTGAGTTGGCTGTCACCCTAGTGTTGAATGGGTTTCACTTGGGGTTAAGTCCGGGGGAGGGGTTGTCCTAAGTGATGTTAAGGCATCACTTCTCTAGGTGCATCCAAATAATTTGGATGGGAATTGAAAGCCCATACTTGGAGACTTTAGGGGCTTGAAATGAGGCATATGAGACCTTAAGCTCGGGAGCCTAATATGATCCCTTGGAGATTTATTCGAGGCATAACCTAGGATGATGAAATGGTATATCCTAATTGTAGTTTCAAACAAATGAAACATGTAAATGTAATGAAAAGGAAAATGGTTTTTATAGTAAATGCTAATTTACTTAAACACACCTCTCTAAATGTTATCATAAGGGAAGCTCGCGCATGAGGTGATGTTCCTTGACTAGTGAATGCAGGGAGACTATAGTCCTCGGCCATATGCGGGTTTATTATATGTATTTTTCTGCGCTAGTGAAGTAATTCCGGGTGTGGTTATGACTCACTCGCAGGCATATGGCCACTTCCCGACGTACGTTAGGTACCCAGGCTGCCTTGTTTGATGGGCCCCTGGAAGATGATAGTCATTTAGGGGGGCGCCCAGTGGGGAAACTCGGAGGGGCGATCTTAGAATCGTTATATGCATAAGAATGTAACTTTTCTAAACTCAAGTGGGACTTGAGGGATGTATAATTTCCACTAATAGTATTATGTTAATTACATTCCTGCTAAGGAACGGGAATTGGAATGAAATGAGAAGAAAATAATACTGTAATCCTGTTAAGGAAATTTATCTAGTTTAAAGTGGAAATTCGAGAGTGGAAGCTTTTAATTTAATTTAATTTAGCATCATTTCTTTCTCTTGCATAGCTCACTTAGTCAGGTCTTTTCACTTGTATTCGTATCATTCATGCTAGGTTGTTAGATTCTTGTTCTTTTCATTTCCATGATTTAACTGTTCATATCTAGCATGCTTTTTGTTCATCTGGGAACTATATATAAACTGGGTCCTGACCCGTTCATTTTCTTCTATGCTGTGGTTGTTATTGTATCCGCTCAGGTGCCCCTCCGCAAGGACGCCCGTGTTGATATTCCTACTCTTTTGACTTTTAAGGAGCTGTATGAAATTGCGGATATTAGAGGATGTTTTGTTAGACGCCGTCCTTCTTTTGACATCTAGTTATGATCGGGTCTATCACTCGGGCGAGTGGCCCAAACCTGTAATTGTATAATGATTGTAAAGCATAATATCTAACTGTTGTGATTACTTTTGTGTAGCTGTGAATCGACAGCGTACTCGGTTCTCCTCTTTGTATATAGTGGTATTAGATGTATATTAATTATGTTTCTTTGAATTCCACTATTGTTCTAAAATGGGTTGCTTAAATTGTTTTTCTTAACTTTTAAACTGCATAAATTGTTTTGGCAACCCATTCTCTGAACTATTGGGTGGTTTTCTCGGTTACTCTTACTATATTTGTGGTGCTGAGAATGATTTCCGTCCATGATTACTGTATATGTTGGGGTATCGGGCTGGCCACCCCTTATATCAGAGTGCGGGTTGTCACAGATGGTATCAGAGCACTGGGTTCTAAAGTACTAGGGTCGATGTGGACTTGTCACGATCTACCGTAGCGTTCTTTGATATAGAGCCTAATGATAAGACTACTTTGTTGCTAAATTGCGATCTTCTGTGGATTAAATTGTTGTTAATTATATTCTAAGACTCTTGTCCCTTCATCTCAGATGCCGCCTAAGAGAGGTCGCCCTGCGAGACGCCATAGAGTTGTAGAAGAGGATGTTGGTCCTCCACCGCCCCAAGGAACTTTTAATGCTGCGGACGTAGCCAATATTGTAGCTCAGGCAGTTAATGCTTCCATGACCGCAGTAGCTCAACAGATGCCAACAGCTCAACAACGGGCACCGGATGCTCAAGCACCTACGGGACCTTCTCCGTGGGAAAGAGTAAGGGAGTCCTTTTTAAAGGGCCATCCCCAAGAGTTTGACGGAGGTTCTGACGTTGTTTGGGCAAATCAATGGAAGAAGTATATGCAACGCCATTTGAGAATGGTGGATTGTAGTGAGGAAAAGAAGCAAGTCCTTGCCACTTTCAAGTTGGTTGGGGCAGCGTTACATTGGTGGGAGTCGATGACTACGCCAGAACAGAGGGATACGATGTCCATTACTGATTTCTGGGTCTTGTATGACCGGAAATATTTTCCTCCCGCGATTCAGAGGGAGATGAGGAGGAAACTTCAAGATCTAGTTCAGGGAGAACGATCAGTTGCCGAATATGAAGAGGAGTTTACCCGGCTAGCTATTTTTGTGCCGAAAGAGGTTACTCCGGAGGAAAGAAAAGTCTCGAAATTCATGGGAGGTTTAAACTGGAGAATCCGAAAGCATTTGTTGGGTAATCCGGCTTTACAAACTTTTGGTGAAGTGATGAATGCGGCATTGCTTCATTGTCAGGAGCATCGCTTGTTTATTCAGAATAGCAAGAAAGCTTCAGGAATGGGGCAAGTGGGGAAGCCCGGGGTGAGTGGAAATGGAGGAGGAGCCTTTTCCTCGTCGCAACCTACGGGCAATAGGCAACGAGAAAGGGATCCCCAGCAAGGGGATGGGTCGAAAAGGCAACGCCATGGCGGGTTTAATGTTGGTGGTAATGCTAACAGGTAAGGTCAGGGTACCTTACCACAGTAAGCGGGTCGCGGTGTCCAGGGAGGTAGGGGCCATCCGGGCCAAGGTTTTGGGCAGTTCAGAAATAACAGAGGTCGAGGTCAAGAGAATTTGGTGGGGAAATGTTTCCAATGTGGAGTAGCTGGTCATTTTAAGAGTGATTGTCCTCAAGTGATCGGAAGACAACCTCCACGAGTTCCTCAGCAGCCTTATGTGCAGTTCCCTCCACAAGCACTGAATTCGGTTGTCCCTCTGCAGCAAGGTCAACTACAGTATGGGAGAGTCTACCATATTCAGGATGCTATGCTTCCTCCTATTCAGCCAGCGCCACCAGCTATAGAGGGTAAGTTCCTTATTCAGGGACACATGGGTCGCGTTCTGTTTGATACGGGTGCGACGCATTCTTTTATTTCCAGAAGTTTTGCTCAGTCCACAGAGTTGATAAAATCTGCGGAAAGTACCTTTTCTAGTGTGGAATCCTCTATGGGTGACGGTTCCCTTATTTTCTTTGTTTGCAAACATATAGGGATCACTCTTGGTAATTTGTGTTTTGAGGCCGACTTACTCGTCCTAGACATGGTCGGGTATGATGTTATTTTGGACATGGATTGGCTTGTTAAATATCACGCTATTGTTAATTGTTACGGGAAGAGTATAGTCTTTGCCGTTCCGGGACAAGATATGTTCCTAGTGGTTATGCCTCGTTTGGAGGGAGATTCTGGTACTTATTTATATTGCATTGCGGATGAGAATTCTCGGGATGTAGTTGTTCCCTTAGATTCTATTCCTGTTGTTCGAGATTTTGAGGACGTGTTCTGGGAGATACCGGGTTTGCCTCCTAGTAGAGAGATCGAGTTTGTAATTGACTTAGCGCCGGGAGCTCGGCCGATTGCACGAACTCCTTATCGTATGGCTCCTGTGGAGATGAGGGAGCTTAGAGATCAGATTCAACAGCTGTTGGAACAGGGGTTTATCAGGCGTAGCACATCGCCGTGGGGTGCCCCTGTGTTATTTGTGAAGAAAAGAGATGGATCTCTCCGGTTGTGTGTTGACTATAGAGAGTTGAATAAGGTCACCATCCGGAATAAATATCCTTTACCTCGCATAGACGACTTGTTTGATTAGCTCAGGGGAGCGACCTACTTCTCTAAGATAGATTTGAGAACGGGGTATCATCAGTTGAGGATACGAGAGCAAGATGTATCCAATACTGCTTTTCTGACGAGGTATGGGTCTTATGAATTTTTGGTTATGCCTTTTGGGCTAACCAATGCCCCTGCGGTATTCATGGGTCTTATGAATAGGGTGTTTCGGGACTTCCTGGACCAATTTGTTATCGTATTTATTGATGACATTCTTGTGTATTCTCAAACGGAAGATGACCATGCTACTCACTTTGGGTTGGTCCTACAAAGGTTAAGGGACCACCAATTGTACGTTAAGTTTGAGAAGTGTGGTTTTTGGTTGCAGGAAGTGCAATTTTTGGGTCATGTCGTGACTTCGTAGGGTATATCGGTGGACCCAAGTAAAGTTATTGCGGTGAGGGAGTGGGGTCAGCCCACGACACCTACCAAGGTACGCAGTTTTCTGGGTTTTGCGGGTTACTACCGTCGATTTATTAAGGGATTTTCTAAGATTGCTAGTCCTTTGATAAATTTGACTCGGAAAGGGGTTAGATTTGTTTGGGATAATGCCTGCCAAGCGGCGTTCGATGAGCTCAAGGATAGATTGACTTCGGCTCCAGTCCTTGCTTTACCTAAGCCGGGGTTGGAATATTTAGTCTTCACCGATGCATCCCTTCAGGGTTTGGGGGGTGTGCTTCAGCAGGAGCGACAAGCTATTACATATGCTTCTAGGAAGCTCAAGCCTCATGAAAGAAATTACCCAGTGCATGACTTAGAATTAGCCGCAGTTGTCTTTGCCTTAAAGATTTGGAGGCACTATCTTCTTGGGGAGAAGTTTAGTCTTTTCACCGACCATAAATCGTTGCAATATTTATTTTCTTAAAAAGATTTGAATATGCGGCAGCGAAGATGGTTGGAGTTCGTGAAAGATTACCTATTTGATATTCATTATCATCCGGGCAAGGCGAACGTAGTAGCAGATGCCCTAAGTAGGAGACCCGAGGGAGAATTAGCTGATGTGTGGAAATCTAAATGGAAGGAACTCAGTCATGAGGATGCGGTTGCTAGAGCATTTATGTCCGTGATGACCGTTACTCCGACGATTGTGGCAAGGGTAGTGGAAGCCCAAGGCAGAGATAAAGAATGTCAAGACCATATTCGCCAGTTATTGACTGGGGGAGCAGAGTCCTACTCGGTAAGTTCTGAGGGTGGATTGCGCTTTCATGGAAGGCTTATTGTTCCGGAGGATGGAGTTTTGCGGCGGGCTGTGATGGCGGAATCTCACGGCTCTAAATTTTTGGTACATCCGGGAAATGATAAAATGTATCAAGATATGCGCCGTTAATATTGGTGGCCGGGTATGAAACGAGATATTTCAGAGTTTGTATCTCGATGCACTACTTGTCAGTTGGTTAAGATTAACCATCAGCTACCGGCAGGTTTGTTGCAACCGTTGGAAATTCCTGTTTGGAAATGGGAGAGCATTTCAATGGATTTTATCACCGGGTTGCCGACGTCACAAAAGGTTCATGATTCGATATGGGTCATAGTTGATCGCTTGACGAAGTCGGCGCACTTCCTTCCCGTTCGTACCGATTATAGTACCGCTCGTTATGCGCGGTTGTTCATTGAAGAGATTGTAAGATTTCATGGGGTGCCCTTGAATATTGTTTCCAACAGAGATAAGATCTTTGTTTCCCACTTTTGGCAAAGCTTCCAAGAGGCCATGGGAAACGAGTTGAAATTAAGCACTTCTTATCATCCTCAAACAGATGGCCAGACTGAAAGGGTTAACCAAATGTTGGAGGATATGCTTCGTATGTGTATGCTTGATTTTAAGGGTAGTTGGGAACAATATCTCCCTTTGGTTGAATTTGCTTATAATAACTCATACCAATTCACTATTGGGATGGCTCCCTATGAAGCCTTGTATGGAAGGCCTTGTAGATCCCCCACGTGTTGGTTAGAAGTGGGAGATAACAAGTTTCTCGGACCTGAAATGATTCGGGATACTTCTTCAAAGATCGAGATTATTCGAGATCGTATTCGGATAGCCCAAGATAGACAAAAGAGCTATGCCAATGCGGGAATAAGACATGTGGAATTGGAAGTTGGAGACCAAGTGTTGGTTCGGGTGTCGCCTATGAAAGGCGTTAGGCATTTAGGAAAGAAAGGGAAACTTGCACCACATTTCGTTGGGCCTTTTCCTGTGTTGGCTAAGGTAGGTCCAGTGGTGTATCAAATTTCCCTGCCGGAACCTTTGCAACAGATTCATGATGTCTTCCACATCTCCTCTTTGAAGAAGTATAAGAGGTGTGATGGTGCCCTTTGGCACATTCCTTTCGAGGATATAGAGTTGCAACCCGATGTTTCTTATGAAGAGCAACCAGTGGCTATTTTGGAGCATGGGGAACGTAGATTAAGATCTCGTGTGGTGCCATTGGTTAGAGTACAATGGAGTCATCATAGCGTCGAGGAATCTACTTGGGAGCGTGAGGACGATATGCGGGATAAGTATCCGCATCTTTTTATCCAAGGTACGCTTGAATTTTGGGGGCAAAATTCCCTCAAAAGGGGGGGAGTATGTAACAACCCTCGCCTTTGGGAGCCCATTTTATATTTATTTGCTATGCTGAGCAGTTTCATATATAAATGTTGGATGTGGGTAAGTGATTATTTAACATGTGGTGTTCTATTTTGTCATGATAATTAAAATGGCAATTTGAATTAAAATGGAACCGAAACTTAAAATGGCTTATAAAATCTCCAAATGATAATTTGGAGGGTGTAGTTAGTTCCGGGAGGTGCGAGACAGTCAAAATGTGTGCCATATTGTATTTTGAGATTTTGGGCACTTTTGACTGGTTTTGGCATATTGCGTATTAGAAATTAACTATTGCGGTATTAACACTTAAGGTGAGAGACCTTTTTAACCTAAGCCACGTTTAGTCTTCCCCCAATTCTTTCATTTCCTCTTATTTCCCCTAAGTGTTTTAGCCCTAGATTGAGAGAGAGAGTGGAAGATTGGAGAGATAGAGAGAAATCTTGAGGATTGGTGGTTTGATCTTGCTTTCTTCTTCAACCAAGACTGAATTTGAAGCCCCAAGGCAAGTTTTCTACTTGCTAATGTATAGTTTAAGATGAATAATTAGTATGGGTAGTTATGTATAGTTTTGTGGTATTATAATTGTGGTTTTGGTTGGATTTCTTGGTTATCCACATCTTTGATAGAGTTTGGTTGTTGATTAGTAGAAAATGTTGTTGGGAGCATTCATGATCTTTTTGTATCATTAAATGTAGTTGGAAGATTTTGGGTTAGTCATGGATTTTGTTTTGGTTGTTGATTTTGGGTTTAGAAGGAAAATAGGAGAGAAAGGTCTAGGTCTGCTACGGACGGTCGACCACGTCTCTCAGACCGGTCGACCGGGCCTTCGGAAGAGGGCTCACTGCTTTCTTTCCAGGCATGAAATTAAGGGAGCGGTCGACCGCGGTGTGACCTTAAGCTCGGGAGCCTAATATGATCCCTTGGAGATTTATTCGAGGCATAACCTAGGATGATGAAATGTTATATCCTAATTGTAGTTTCAAACAAATGAAACATGTAAATGTAATGAAAAGGAAAATGGTTTTTATAGTAAATGCTAATTTACTTAAACACACCTCTCTAAATGCTATCATAAGGGAAGCTCGCGCATGAGGTGATGTTCCTTGACTAGTGAATGCAGGGAGACTATAGTCCTCGGCCATATGCGGGTTTATTATATGTATTTTTCTGCGCTAGTGAAGTAATTCCGGGTGTGGTTATGACTCACTCGCAGGCATATGGCCACTTCCCGACGTGCGTTAGGTACCCAGGCTGCCTTGTTTGATGGGCCCCTAGAAGATGATAGTCATTTAGGGGGGCGCCCAGTGGGAAACTCGGAGGGGCGGTCTTAGAATCGTTATATGCATAAGAATGTAACTTTTCTAAACTCAAGTGGGACTTGAGGGATGTATAATTTCCACTAATAGTATTATGTTAATTACATTCCTGCTAAGGAATGGGAATTGGAATGAAATGAGAAGAAAATAATACTGTAATCCTGTTAAGGAAATTTATCTAGTTTAAAGTGTAAATTCGAGAGTGGAAGCTTTTAATTTAATTTAATTTAGCATCATTTCTTTCTCTTGCATAGCTCACTTAGTCAGGTATTTTCACTTGTATTCGTATCATTCATGCTAGGTTGTTAGATTCTTGTTCTTTTCATTTCCATGATTTAACTGTTCATATCTAGCATGCTTTTTGTTCATCTGGGAACTATATATAAACTGGGTCCTGACCCGTTCATTTTCCTCTATGCTGTGCTTGTTATTGTATCCGCTCAGGTGCCCCTCCGCAAGGACGCCCGTGTTGATATTCCTACTCTTTTGGCTTTTAAGGAGCTGTATGAAATTGCGGATATTAGAGGATGTTTTGTTAGACGCCGTCCTTCTTTTGACATCTAGTTATGATCGGGTCTATCACTCGGGCGAGTGGCCCAAACCTGTAATTGTATAATGGTTGTAAAGCATAATATCTAACTGTTGTGATTACTTTTGTGTAGCTGTGAACCGACAGCATACTCGGTTCTCCTCTTTGTATATAGTGGTTTTAGATGTATATTAATTATGTTTCTTTGAATTCCACTATTGTTCTAAAATGGGTTGTTTAAATTGTTTTTCTTAACTTTTAAACTGCATAAATTGTTTTGGCAACCCATTCTCTGAACTATTGGGTGGTTTTCTCGGTTACTCTTACTATATTTGTGGTGCTGAGAATGATTTCCGTCCATGATTACCGTATATGTCGGGGTATCGGGCTGGCCACCCCTTATTTCGGAGTGCGGGTTGTCACAGGAGGGAACGGCGCAGGAGGGAAAAAAGAAGGGAGAAAGGGTTTTTGCTGTTAACATTGTCACGGTCGTGTCAAGGTCATTGACCGTGATAATTATTTAAAGAATTGTCACGGTCATTGACCGTGACAATTAGTTGTCACGGTTGTGTCAAGGTCAATGACCGTGACAAAAAATGCGTGTTTTTTGTCACGGTCAATGACCTTGACAAGGATGGCCGGCTGAAAGGTGACAATTTGGCCATTTTGATGTAGTGATGAGTCACCAGGCCTCACCTCACCGTGCTTATGCATTCTCAAGCATATCCGGATTTTGAACTATTGGCGGGTTCCCATGCTCCATGCCATAGTAAGATATCATGGAAGGATGCTCAAATCACAATATAATATATCACAATGAATAAATATTATAGACTTCGAAAATTTTTCATCATTCCAATGAATATCACAATTCAACGTGAGTGCAATCGACACAAAAAACAAACGGAATAATCTCGAGAGAATTTAGGAGCATATTGTGTAAGTATCGTATCTCAAAATAATCACACGAATCATAACATATATTCAGCCTAAAAAATCAGATCGCACCATCACGTTCCTCTCGTAAAAATAATCAAATCTCGTTCTAGCATACACTTGAGAAAACACCAAATAAGCCTTTTAATCTAAGGTTTAAATCTTGAATAAGTTTGGGGTATGGTTTGTATATGAAAGAGGGTATTTTTGGAGAGGTCTTCTGGTTGAACAGTTTGAGAAAAGGTGATTTGAAAAGTCCATCCATGAATTAGTTTGGATGTATAAAGGATTAAGAGTTTGATTAAGAAAAGAGTTCAAATTAGATACAAACACTAAAAAAAATATTTTGGACAATAGGACCATTCAAATTTATTGAAATTTAAGGGCCTAGTAGTTGAAAACGAGAAAAAACAGAACAAAAAATTTCAGCTCGATCGGACGGTCGAATATTTTTTATATTTTTTTTTAGAGAATTTTATGTTTTGAGGACTCTTAGAGAGTTTTATGTTTTGAGGACTCTTCTATATAATAAAAATTCAATTTAAACACCATTTTAATTCGGATTCCAATTTTGTTTGAAAATTTTCTTTTTCAAGTATAAAAACCAACATTTTTAATTATAAAATTTATAAAATCCAAAATTTTATTTTTCTCCAATTTCAAAAATTTATTTAAAAAAACCCATTTAAAAAACTTGGTTGTTACAAACTTCCCCACTAACAAGGAATTTCTCCATCGAAATTCGACGTAGCCTAATGCTAAAAAATAAAATGCTATTCGACTCTATTTTCCAAAAATCACAACACTAAAGTCCTCAAATAAATTCTAGCATACTCACCACGATGCCTAACACGTTCTCAACAAAATTTCTACCTCTAAAGAAAACATGTCTAATCGCACGCTAGACCCAAAACCCAAGATCTGGGGATTGTCGTGTACCTAAGCTCTGATACCATTTGTAACAACCTCGAGCGCCTGACAAAAGACACGCGTCATGCTACTACGATAAAACTAAACTAAATCCATCAATAAACAAGTATAGAGCATCTAAATTACTTAATTAAAAAATAACAAAATCATAATTCTTCTATTTCCATAATAATGATTACAATAATCTATCAAATATAAAATTACCTTACTAAAAACTACAACATTAATTTAAATATCAAAAATATAAATCATCCAATTGTAACAACCTGCCATTTTGTAGATAATTAAATTTCATAATTAAGTATAAATTGGCAAAGTGGAGAATTTCTCAAAATAGTGATTTTTGGGATTTTTGAGGATTTAATGATTTTCGATGGGTGTTGTAATTATTTTTGGGATTAGATAGGTCGAAGTATTTTAATTATATGCTGGCATGGAGTAAAGCGACAAAAAGGTCAGATTCTAATTAGAGAACCCGCATTAAATTATATGGGTTAGAATAGTGATTTGCGGTCAAGTACCTCGAATGGAAATTTTGACTGCACCATGAGTCTCGGAATGGCCGAGATAGTTGGAAAAGAGTGTCCGATTGTCGAAATTGAGTTTCGGGGAGTTTTAGAGTTAAAAGGGCTCGTAATTGAGTAAACGAGTCGTTTTGGGGTTTTAAGGAGTTAAACCCTTATTTTTCTCTCTTATAAGTCAAGAGAGGGAGGAAGAGAAAGAGAAAAGAAAATAAAAGAGAAAATAAGTAAGAGAGAGAGAGAGGAGGGGAGAAAAGAGGAAAAGGGGGAAACTCCGGCCAAACTCCGCGGGAGTCGGCTCGAGGTCGTCGGATTTCATCCTCCAGGCAAGTGTTTACTTACTTTATTTCATTTTGTGCAATCCTCTCATATCATAATTAGTATAAACATGATTTTAGGGTTAGAACCCTTAAACTAAATTTGGTAAAATTTGAATATGAGTTTACAAATTGATGTGATGTAAACTCTTAATGATTTTTAGTGTTAAAACCATGTTAATGGAAAATAAGATTTAATTTAAATGGGAGAAATGCCGAAACCTAGGTTTTATGGATTTTAGGGTTTAAATCCAAGAGATATGGGTTAATACCCCAAATTAATTGTTGTGTTGGCTGTAAAACCTAGATTAGATGTTTATTGAGTTGTTGGATGAGCTTAGAAACAACAAAAATGGAGTTTGGCATTTTGGGGGAGATGATGAATAGTAAACCCGTAGCTTGTGCGGCTATTTCGGCCAGGAAGATAAATGAGTTAGCTCTTGGCCAAAACTTGGAAGTTGTAGATCTTTTCGATACGATCGTGTGGATGCTGACCGCGTATTTTTCTTATTTTCTGCGATTTGATATGATTTTTACAAGATGGCAGTTCCGGGTTGAATTTACCAACTCGGAAATCAAATCGGAAATTGGAAAAATAAAGGCTAGAATTAATTGTGTAGATGTTTGGGATGATTTTTGGGGTAGATTAGAAACCATGAAAATGAATTTGGATGGAGTTTTGGGTATTTTTGGAGATTGAAAAAATTGCCCAAACAGTGACCCTCGAATGGGCCGAATCGTTTCGGGTCCAAATCGAATCGATTCGCCCAAAGGGGAATTGGGTTTCTGCAGTGGGCCGAATCGATTCGGATTCAGACCGAATCGATTCAGATTTAGGGACCTGTTTGCATAACCATTTCCGAATCTATTCAGATGGGGAACCGAATCGATTCGCCTGCCCGAATCGATTCGCAAAAAGGTGCGAATCGATTCGCGTTGGGAAGAATTGCCAGTTTTCTCCTCTTGTGGTTATGTGGAGTTGAATTAAAATTTGGGACTTTATTTAGGGGTTCCAATATATAGAGTGGGGGACCTCTAGGTCACTATTTGAACGAGATATAATCCTTGGGTTTATGGAAATGAAATCCATAACCCATTAAATTTTGAGGCTGTTAGAGAGGGACAAAACTCCCTAGGACATTTTGGTGGGCGATTAGGCCTATATAGTATGCGTATAGGAAGCATAATTATGATCAATGGCGGATTGAGGATATCCTACGAGATAGTCAGGATAAATTGGGAATATATATATATATTCACTTATTTCAATAGGGTATAATGGGAGATATCCAATGAATCCTTAGAGGGGATTGAGGTAGGTATGACTTATTAAAGTAAGAAAATACTTTGGGTTTAGTATCATGCTTATATGGATGCATGATTATGATTCTTTGAGAGAATCTTTGGGATTATTGGTCATCGCTAGATGTAGTTGGCAAATATGGCCATTTATATATATTCTAGGAGGAATATACGGTATATGTATATACTATGTGATTAAAGTATATATATATATGTTATGACGTAAATGATTTTGAAAATGTAAATATGAATATTTTCAAAATGGAAAGACAAATGATTTTCATAAATAATAATTTATCGATACACACCTCTCTAAATCGCTATCATAAGGGAAGTCGCGTACGTTTGGTGAAGCCCCCTAGCTAATGAATGCAGGGTGGATATAGTCCTATAGGCCATATGAGAGATTATTGTTTCTGTGCTGGTTAGGAGATTCCGGGTGTGGTCTTGACTATCCCGCAGGCATATGGCCACTTCCCGACGTCTTGCGTTGTAGGATCCCATGTTGTCTTAATGACAGGCCTTGGAAGATGATAGCCATTTAGGGGTGTGCACAGTGGGGAAACCCGGACGGATGGTCTTAGAACGCGTTTTATTTTAAAGCAATTTATGATAATAAATTCTCTTTAAATACATATCCCGGATGGAAGAAGGGAAATGGATTAATTGTTGGCTTCGGTAACGCTTCCCGGATGGAAGAAGGGAAGTGTAAGGATATGATATGGTAAAAGCATTTTGATGATAATAAAAATGGCTTTTAATTACATTTCCTAGATATAAGAAGGGAAATGGGATGTTTTAAAACGGAAAAGAATTTTTATGTTAATAAAACTGTCTTTTAAAAGAATATGATATGTTAAAGCAATTCATGCTAATGATTTGGCTTTTAAATAGATTTCCTGGATATGAGAAGGGAAATGGAAAGTTTTGAAATGAAATATGATAAGTATTGATAAATACTTTGTATATGAAACCTCAGTCCGGGAGATATTATCCGGATGTATATTGTAAGGTTTATATTAAAATGAATGTGATATGTGTATAAATATATAAGTATGTATTCATACTTTAGTTTTGTGTTAGGGGCCTAATGGATCTCTACCATTAACCCTACGAAGTAGTAGTGTATCGGGGGGGGGGGGGGGTCCTTGTTAGGATTTCGCTTCGCGAGACACCCCACGCATGAACTTAGAGCAGTGTTGGGAATGGAGGGAAGTTTAGCCCTTAAAACTTGGACTATCTAGGGTAGATAGTAGTTGGGTGATAGACTAGTTTAGCAGGGTAGCTTGACTAGGATGTTTGGAGGTATGCTCTAGGAGTGCACTATTAGAAGAGAGGTGAGGGGTATCTCATGGGGGTGCGATACCGATTTATGTATGAGAAAACCTTTTTTCCAAAAAAATAAAGCATTTATGCACTTGCAAAATATTTTCAAACTCGGGCTCTTACCCGTTTATCTACTTTTCCTTTCTTGCTATATATATATATATATATATATATATATTATATAGGTGTCCCGACACAGGGACACCTAGATGACACTTCCTTCGAGTCAGACGTCTGCTGCAGCAACTGTGGATGCTTGCGGGTTCTCAGTAGACGCTTCTATCCTTGTACTCTAGACAGGAGGTATTGTATAAACATTCGGGCCAAAGGTCCAACTGTATTTATTTATTCTTTTGCACGTCATCGATATGGTTGTATATTTTGACCGAGTGTTCGGTTAATTTATTTCATTTCAGTTTCATTTATGCAAAACTGTGTGGATGTTTTTATTCGTGATTGTTAAAAAGAGTAGTTAAATAAAAGTTTTTGACGCCAGCCTAATAGGTTATTAGTAATTAAATGTATTTTCGACAGTGATGCTAAGAATTATCCATATGAGACTCCTATTAAAATTTTATATAGGAGTGATCGCCCGGTATCTTATTAGGCGGGTTGTCACAGATGGTATCAGAGCATCAGGTTCTAGTGTCCTTAGGAATCTGTGCGGACATACTACACTTTTAGCATTGCTCTCGAATTGTTATAGAGCCTCAGGATTAGGATTGTTGATTTCTCTTGTGAGATTTCGTTCTCCTGCCATATTTTAAGATTATAGAAATCTTTTGTGCGCTCGTTTGAGATTCGTGTGCGAGGCTTGGATGGCGGCAGGAGGTGGGGCTTAGTTGGAGCTATAAGGTTGAAGCTTGTAGTGTAATTTCCTTTTAACGGAGAAGTTATGAGGATTAGTAAGATGATTGTAAGGAGAGGGGTTATAGAGTCAGATGATGATTGACAAGTTTATCATGGTCAGGAAGGCCAGTGATGAAAATGGTAATGTGGAGTGCGGAGCCACACAGTTAGTCCTTTCCCGGTAGGAATAGAGGACAAGATTAGGGTGCCTAGATGGGGTCTAGGATTAAGAAATTTTGGTAAGAGGTGTGGCTAGATGAAGTTGTGGTGTTCGATAGGCCAAGACTCGCGTGTGTATTTTGAGCTTTGTGGCGGTATCGATAACATTGTATAATGTATGCTTATGTGTTCTCCGCAGTAGCAGAGATATATTTTCCTGCATTCGCCATAGAGGCGGGTGTTTATATTTTGTATATATATGTATGATATTATGGTATATTCAGAGCGATAGCAGGCTAATGATGGCAAGACTATCATGTCCATGGTTCCTGGAGGGAACAGGTTGTTGTTGCGATATCTCACCTGGATACAGGTTGAGTTCGCCTTTATTGATATGGGTAAATGGAACCTCGATGAGAAGAGGCTCTATTATTATTATTTGTGTGCGTGGAGACCTTATAGATATGATTTAAGGCCACAGGATTATCGTTGAGCTGTAAGATAAAGCTCGTGGTTGGTTTGCGCAAAGGCTGAATATTAGTACGAGAGCTTGGTGGTGTGACTCTTAGTTAGAGATAGGAGTCCAGACCACCTTTTGTTGAAAGGGGATAGGATTTTCCCGATTGCGTGTTTGAAATAACTGGCCTCCACGACCGACAAAGTTAAGTAGGAGTGTGTGGAGAGGTTCATTGTTTGTATTTCTCTTTGCGAGACGCTCCACGCATGAATTTTAGCGGCGTCGGGAGTGGAGAGATGTTATAGGATGCAAGTATGTTGGTTTCGTTGAAACGTCTTATAGTGTGGATGAACCACTATAGACTATGAGCCATATGATGATGATAAACTTATGGAAATATTGTGCTATGGAAAAGAACTAAAGTGGTCCTCTAGCCACAAGTAGATGGGTGGAGTAGGACTTAGAGAAATTGATTGGAGGATAATAACCAGCCTTAGTGAAAAGGCAATTTCGAGGAAATATGTTTCAGGTATGATGTACATAGTGTTCCTACAGAGAGTAGGCACTTCGATTGGTTAGGTTTCCTCCCGTGTGGGCGGAAGGATAAGATAGTAGAAATGCGTTCGTAGGTTAGCGTAGGTAGGATTTAGGACATCCCTCTGGTGTGCCTTAGGTCGTTATATCTCAATGACCGGCAGCGCGAGGGAGTAGTGTAATGGGAGGGTTCCTTGTTTGGATTTTTCTTTTGAGAGACGTCCCATGCATGAAACCAAGCAAATGTTGGAAGTTGAGAGAGGCCTTGGGCACTAAGGACATATTTAGATTTATATTCATTTCGCTT
The DNA here is from genome assembly GCA_949130495.1 of Sambucus nigra. Classification (NCBI taxonomy): domain Eukaryota; kingdom Viridiplantae; phylum Streptophyta; class Magnoliopsida; order Dipsacales; family Adoxaceae; genus Sambucus; species Sambucus nigra. The sequence continues at coordinate 466,628,546 of OX422220.1, read as the reverse complement.
AGATAGGACATCGCATATAGATTAGTATTATTAGGACGTAAGTTCGATAAAGTTAGTGACGCCGAGGTAAGGAGAAATGGATTTCGCGGGTTGGGAGGACCCTTGTGTGAGTATTACACCGAGGAAAAAAACTCTTATTGGGAGAGAGTGCTACGTGTCAGACGTTCATAATGGATGTGCAGATGTGCACGGGTTAGAAAGGTGTATGGGCACCTTAGTAAGTTGGTTTATATACTGCCTGAAATAGAAGGGGCATAGTATATAAAGTTGAAGCTTTGCGAAATGTAATGCGATAGTTATAGACTCGTTTCTCTTTTTAGCGACAAAAGAAGCCATTGGAGGAACGCGCAGATGTTGTGCGTTAGTAGGTAGAATTTAGATGAGCTTATTGTAAATCTAGTACTTGGAGTACACCATGAGATTTTGGGGTATTAAGACATAGTGGAGATTGGCGATTGTAGTTTGGTGGTGTAGGCTGTATCCGAATTTCGAGGATGAAATTCCTTTCTAAGGAGGGGCGTATGTAACAACCCGCCATTTTGTAGACAATTAAATTCCATAATTAAGTATAAACTGGCAATTTGGAGAATTTCTCGAAATAGTTATTTTTGGGATTTTTGAGGATTTAATGATTTTCGATGGGTGTTGTAATTATTTTTGGGATTAGATAGGTCGAAGTATTTTAATTATATGCCGCCGTGGAGTAAGGCGACAAAAAGGTTAGATTTTAATTAGAAAATTCGCATTAAATTATATGGGTTAGAATAGTGATTTGCGGTCAAGTACCTCGGATGGAAATTTCGACTGCGCCGTGAGTCTCGGAATGGCCGAGATAGTCGGAAAAGAGTGTCCGATTTTCGAAATTGAGTTACGGGGAATTTTAGAGTTAAAAGGGCTCGTAATTGAGTAAACGAGTCGTTTTTGGGTTTTTAGGGGTTAAGCCAGTATTTTTCTCTCTTAAGAGTCAAGAGAGAGAGGAAGATAAAGAGAAAAGAAAAGAAAAGAAAAGAGAAAAGAAGGAAGAGAAAGAGAGAGGGGGAGAGAAAAGAGGAAAATGGGGAAACTCCGGCCAAACTCCGTAGGATTCGACTCGAGGTCGTCGGATTTCATCCTCCAGGCAAGTGTTTACTTACTTTATTTCATTTTGTGCAATTCTCTCATATCATAATATGTATAAACATGATTTTAGGGTTAGAACCCATAAACTAAATTTGGTAAAATTTGGATATGAGTTTACAATTTGATGTGATGTAAACTCTTAATGATTTCTAGTGTTAAAACCATGTTAATAGAAAGTAAGATTTAATTTAAATGGGAGAAATGCCGAAACCTAGGTTTTATGGATTTTAGGGTTCAAATCCAAGTGATATGGGTTAATACCCCAAATTAATTGTTGTGTTGGTTGTAAAACCTAGAATAGATGTTTATTGAGTTGTTGGATGAGCTTAGAAACAAAAAAAATGGAGTTTGGCATTTTGGGGGAGATGATGAATAGTAAACCCGTAGCTTGTGGGGAAATTTCGGCCAGGAAGATAAACGTGTTAGCTCTTGGCCAAAACACGAAAGTTGTAGATCTTTTCGATACGGTCACGTGGGCACTAACCACGTATTTTTCTGATTTTTCTACGATTTGATATGATTTTTACAAGATGGCAGTTCCGGGTTAAAATTACCAACACGGAAATGAAATCGGAAATTTGAAAAATAAAGGCTAGAATTAATTGTGTAGATGTTTGGGATGACTTTTGGTGTAGATTAGAAACCATGAAAATTAATTTGGATTGAGTTTTGGGTATTTTGGAGACTGAAAAAATCACCCAAACAGTGACTTTCGAATGGGAAGAATCGATTCGGATCCAGACCGAATCGATTCGCCCAAAGGGGAATTAGGTTTCTGCAGTGGGTCGAATCGATTCGGATTTAGACCGAATCGATTCGGAGTTAGGGAACTATTTGCTTAACAATTTCCGAATCGATTCGGATGGGGAACCGAATCGATTCGCCTGCCCGAATCGATTTGCAAAAAGGGGCGAATCCATTCGCCTTGGGCACAATTGCCAGTTTTCTCCTCTTGTGGTTATGGGGAGTTGAATTAAAATTTGGGACTTTATTTAGGGGTTCCTATATATAGAGTGGGGGACCTCCAATTCACTATTTGAACGAGATCTAGTCCTTGGGTTTATGAAAATGAAATCCATAACCCATTAAATTTTGAGGCTGTTAGGGAGGGATAAAAATCCCTAGGACATTTTGGTGGGCGATTAGGCCTATATAGTATGCGTATAAGAAGCATAATTATGATCAATGGCGGATTGAGGATATCCTACGAGATAGTTAGGATAAATTGGGAATATAGATATATATTCACTTATTTCAATAGGGTATAATGGGAGATATCCAATGAATCCTTAGAGGGGATTGAGGTACGTATGACTTATTAAAGTACTAAAATACTTTGGGTTTAGTATCATGCTTATATGGATGCAGGATTATGATTCTTTGAGAGAATCTTTGGGATTATTGGTCATCGCTAGATGTAGTTGGCAAATATGGACATTTATATATATACTAGGAGGAATATACGGTATATGTTTATACTATGTGATTAAAGTATATATATATATGTTATGATGTAAATGATTTTGAAAATGTAAATATGAATATTTTCAAAATGGAAAGACAAATGATTTTCATAAATAATAATTTATGGATACACACCTCTCTAAATCGCTATCATAAGGGAAGTTGCTTACGTATAGTGAAGCCCCATGGCTAATGAATGCAGGGTGGATATAGTCCTATAGGCCATATGAGCGATTATTGTTTCTGTGTTGGTTAGGACATTCCGGGTGTGGTCTTGACTATTCCGCAGGCATATGTCCGCTTCCCGACGTCTTGCGTTGTGGATCCCAGGTTGTCTTGATGATAGGCCCTGGAAGATGATAAGCATTTAGGGGCGTGCACAATGGGCAAACCCGGACAGGCGGTCTTAGAACGCGTTTTATGTTAAAGCAGTTTATGAAAATAAATTGGCTTTAAATACATTTCCCGGATGGAAGAAGGGAAATGGATTAATGGTTGGCTTCGGTAACGCTTCCCGGATGGAAGAAGGGAAGTGGAAGCATATGATATGGTAAAAGCATTTTTATGATAATAAAAATGGCTTTTAATTACATTTCCTGGATATAAGATGGGAAATGGGATGTTTTAAAACGAAAAAGCATTTTTATGTTAATAAAATTGTCTTTTAAAAGTATATTATATGTTATTGCAATTCATGCTAATGAGTTGGATTTTAAATACATTTCCTAGATATGAGAAGGGAAATGGAATGTTTTGAAATGAAATATGATAAGTATTGATAAATACTTCGTATATGAAACCTCAGTCCGGGAGATATTATCCAGATGTATATTGTAAGGTTTATATAAAAATTAATGTGATATGTATATAAATATATAAGTATGTATTCATACTTTAGTTTTGTGTTAGGGGCCTAATAGATCTCTACCATTAACCCTGTCAAGTAGTAGTGTATCGGGCGGGGGGGTTCTTTGTTTAGATTTCGCTTCCCGAGACACCCCACGCACGAACTTAGCGCAGTGTTGAGAATGGAGGGAAGTTTAGCCCTTAGCACTTGGACTATCTAGGGCAGATAGTAGTTGGGTGATTGACTAGTTTAGCAGGGTATCTTGACTAGGATGTTTAGAGGTTTGCTCTCGGAGTGCACTGTTAGAAGAGAGGTGAAGGGTATCTCATGGGAGTGCGATACCAATTTATATATGAGAAAACCTTTTTTCCAAACAAATAAAGCATTTATGCACTTGCAAAATATATTCAAACTCGGGCTCTGACCCGTTTATCCACTTTTCCTTTCTTGCTATATATATATATATATTATATAGGTGTCCAGACCCAGGGACGCCTGGATGACACTTCCTTCGAGTCCAACGTCTGCTGCAGCAGCTGTGGATGCTTGCGGGTTCTCGGTAGACGCTTCTATCCTTGTACTCTAGATAGGAGGTATTGTATAAACATTCGGGCCAAAGGTCCAACTGTATTTATTTATTCTTTTGCACGTCATCGATATGGTTGTATATTTTGACCGAGTGTTCGGTTAATTTATTTCATTTCAGTTTCATTTATGCAAAACTATGTGGATGTTTTTATTCGTTATTGTTAAAAAGAGTAGTTAAATAAAAGTTTTTGATGCCACCCTAATGGGTTATTAGTAATTAAATGGATTTTCGACAGTGATGCTAAGAATGATCCATATGAGACTCCTGTTAAATTTTGATATAGGAGTGATCGCCCGGTATCTTATTAGGCAGGTTGTCACAGACGGTATCAGAGCATCAGGTTCTAGTGTCCTTAGGAATCTGTGCGGACGTACTACACTTTCAGCACTGCTCTCGATTTGTTATAGAGCCTCAGGATTAGGATTATTGATTTCTCTTGTGAGATTTCATTCTCCTTCCATATTATAAGATTATAGAAATCTTTTTCTCCCTCATTTGAGATTCGTGTGCGAGGCTTGGATGGCGGCAAGAGGTGGGGCTTAGTTGGAGCTATAAGGTTAAAGCTTGTAGTGTAATTTCCTTTTAACGGAGAAGTTATGAGGATTAGTAAGATGATTGTAAGGAGCGGGGTTATAGAGTCAGATGATGATTGACAAGTTTATCATGGTCAGGAAGGCCAGTGATGAAAATGGTAATGTGGAGTGCGGAGCCACACGGTTAGTCCTTTCCCGGTAGGAATGGAGGACAAGATTAGGGTGCCTAGATGGGGTCTAGGATTAAGAAATTTTGGTAAGAGGTGTGGCTAGATTAAGTTGTGGTGTTCGATAGCCCAAGACTCGCGTGTGTAGTTTGAGCTTTGTGGCAGTATCGATAACATTATATAATGTATGCTTATCTGTTCTCTGTAGTAGCAGAGATTTATTTTTCTGCATTCGCCATAGAGGCGGGTGTTTATATTTTTTATATATATGTATGATATTATGGTATATTCGGAGCGATAACAGGCTAATGATGCCAATACTATCATGTCTATGGTTCCTGGAGGGAACAGGTTGTTGTTGCGATATCTCACCTGGATACAAGTTGAGTTCACCTTTATTGATATGGGTAAATGGAACCTCGATGAGAAAAAGCTCTATTATTATGATGTGAGTGCATGGCGACCTTATAGATATGATTTAAGGTCGCAGGATTATCGTTGAGATGTAAGAGAAATCTCGTGGTTGGTTTGCGCAAAGGTTGAATATTAGTACGAGAGCTTGGTGGTGTGACTCTTATTTAGAGATAGGAGTCCAGACCACCTTTTGTTGAAAGGGGATAGGATTTTCTCGGTTGCGTGTTAGAAATAATTGGCCTCTACAACCGACAAAGTTAAGTAGGAGTGTGTGGAGGGGTTCCTTGTTTGGATTTCCCTTTGCGAGACGCTCCACACATGAATTTTTGCGGCGTCGGGAGTGGAGAGATGTTATAGGATGCAAGGATTTTGGTTCCGTTGAAAGGTCTTATAGTGTGGATGAACCACTATAAACTATGAGCCATATGATGATGATATACTTAGGGAAATATTGTGCTATGGAAAATAACTAAAGTGGTCCTCTCGCCATAAGTAGATGGGTGGAGTAGTACTTAGAGAAATTGATTGGAGGATAATAACCAACCTTAGTGAAAAGGCAATTTCGAGGAAATATGTTTCTGGTATGATGTACATAGTGTTCCTACAGAGAGTATGCACTTCGATTGGTTAGGTTTCCTCCCGTATGGGCGGAAGGATAAGATAGTATAAATGTGTTCGTAGGTTAGCGTAGGTAGGATTTAGGATATCCCGCTGGTGTGCCTTAGGTCGTTATATCTCAATGACCGACAGTACGAGGGAGTAGTGTAATGGAAGGGTTCCTTGTTTGGATTTCTCTTTGGCGAGACGTCCCCCGCATGAAACCAAACAAATGTTGGAAGTTTAGAGAGGCCTTGGGCACTTGGTACATATTTAGAATTATATTCGTTTCGCGTAAATAGGACATTGCATAGAGATTAGTATTATTAGGACGTAAGTTCGATAAAGTTAGTGACGCCGAGCTAAGGAGAACTGGATTTCGCGGGTTGGGAGGACCCTTGTGTGAGTATTACACCGAGGAAAGAAAACCCTTATTGGGAGAGAGTGCTACGTGTCAGACGTTCATAATGGATGTGAAGATGTGCACGTGTTAGAATGGTGTATGGGCACCTTAGTAAGTTGGTTTATATACCGCCTGAAATAGAAGGGGCATAGTATATAAAGTTGAAGCTTTGCGAGATGTAAAGCGATAGTTATAGGCTCGTTTCTCTTTTTAGCGGCAAAAGAAGCCATTGGAGCAACGCGCAGATGTTGTGCGTTAGTAGGTAGAATTTAGATGAGCTTATTGTAAAGCTAGTACTTGGAGTACACCTTGAGATTTTGGGGTATTAAGACATAGTGGAGATTGGCGATTGTAGTTTGGTGGTGTAGGCTGTATCCGAATTTCGAGGAAGAAATTCCATTGTAAGGGGGGGGGAGGGGGGGAGTATGTAACAACCCTCCATTTTTGTAGACAATTAAATTCCATAATTAAGTATAAATTAGCAATTTGGAGAATTTCTCGAAATAGTGATTTTTGGGATTTTTGAGGATTTAATGATTTTCGATGAGTGTTGTAATTTTTTTGGGATTAGATAGGTCGAAGTATTTTAATTATATGCCGTCGTGGAGTAAAGCGACAAAAAGGTCAGATTTTAATTAGAAAATTCGCATTAAATTATATGCGTTAGAATAGTGATTTGCAGTCAAGTACCTCGGATGGAAATTTCAACTTCGCCGTGAGTCTCAGAATGGCCGAGATAGTCGCAAAAGAGTGTTCGATTTTCAAAATTGAGTTTCGGGGAATTTTAGAGTTGAAAGGGCTCGTAATTAAGTAAACGAGTCGTTTTGGGGTTTTAAGGGGTTAAGCCCTTATTTTTCTCTCTTATAAGTCGAGAGAGAGAGGAAGAGAAAGAGAAAAGAAAAGAAAAGAAAAGAAAAGAAAAGAAAAGATAAAAGAGGGAAAGGGGGAAACTCCGGTCAAACTCCACAGGATTCGACTCGAGGTCGTCGGATTTCATCCTCCAGGCAAGTGTTTACTTACTTTATTTCATTTTGTGTAATCCTCTCATATCATAATTGGTATAAACATGATTTTAGGGTTAGAACCCATAAACTAAATTTGGTAAAATTTGGATATGAGTTTACAAATTTATGTGATGTAAACTCTTAATGATTTCTAGTCTTAAAACCATGTTAATAGAAAGTAAGATTTAATTTAAATGGGAGAAATGCCAAAACTTAGGTTTTATGGATTTTAGGGTTCAAATCCAAGTGATATGGGTTAATACCCCAAATTAATTGTTGTGTTGGTTGTAAAACCTAGATTAGATGTTTATTGAGTTGTTGGATGAGCTTAGAAACATCAAAAATGGAGTTTTGCATTTTGGAGGAGACGATGAATAGTAAACTCGTAGCTTGTGGGGCTATTTAGGCCAGGAAGATAAATGAGTTAGTTCTTCTCCAAAACACGGAAGTTGTAGATATTTTCGATACAGTCACGTGGGCACTGACTGCGTATTTTTATAAGTTTTCTACGATTTGATATGATTTTTACAAGATGGCAGTTCTGGGTTGAAATTACCAACTCGGAAATCAAATCGGAAATTGGAAAAATAAAGGCCAGAATTAATTGTGTAGATGTTTGGGATGATTTTTGGTGTAGATTAGAAACCATTAAAATGAATTTGGATTGAGTTTTGGGTATTTTGGAGATTGAAAAAATCTCCCAAACAGTGATCCTCGAATGGGCCGAATCGATTCGGGTCCATACCGAATCGATTCGCCCAAGGGGAATTGGGTTTCTACTGTGGGCCGAATCGATTCGGATTTAGACCGAATCGATTCAGATTTAGGGACCTATTTGCTTAACAATTTCTGAATCGATTCGTATGGGGAACCGAATCGATTCGCCTGCCCGAATCGATTTGCAAAAAGGGGCGAATCCATTCGCCTTGGGCAGAATTGCCAGTTTTCTCCTCTTGTGGTTATGGGGAGTTGAATTAAAATTTGGGACTTTATTTAGGGGTTCCTATATATAGAGTGGGGGACCTCCAGTTCACTATTTGAACGAGATCTAGTCCTTGGGTTTATGAAAATGAAATCCATAACCCATTAAATTTTGAGGCTGTTAGGGAGGGATAAAAATCCCTAGGACATTTTGGTGGGCGATTAGGCCTATATAGTATGCGTATAAGAAGTATAATTATGATCAATGGCGGATTGAGGATATCCTACGAGATAGTTAGGATAAATTGGGAATATAGATATATATTCACTTATTTCAATAGGGTATAATGGGAGATATCCAATGAATCCTTAGAGGGGATTGCGGTACGTATGACTTATTAAAGTAAGAAAATACTTTGGGTTTAGTATCATGCTTATATGGATGGAGGATTATGATTCTTTGAGAGAATCTTTGGGATTATTGGTCATTGCTAGATGTAGTTGGCAAATATGGCCATTCATATATATTCTAGGAGGAATATACGGTGTATGTATATACTATGTGATTAAAGTATATATATATATATATATATATATATATATATATATATATATATATATATATATATATATATATATGTTATGATGTAAATGGTTTTGAAAATGTAAATATGAATATTTTCAAAATGGAAAGGCAATTGATTTTCATAAATAATAATTTATGAATACAGACCTCTCTAAATCGCTATCATAAGGGAAGTTGCGTACGTATAGTGAAGCCCCCTGGCTAATGAATGCAGGGTGGATATAGTCCTATAGGCCATATGAGCGATTATTATTTCTGCGCTGGTTAGGAGATTTCGGGTGTGGTCTTGACTATCCCACAGGCATATGGTCGCTTCCCGACGTCTTGCATTGTAGGATCCCAAGTTGTCTTGATGATAGGCCCAGGAAGATGATAGCCATTTAGGGGCGCGCACAGTGGGGAAACCCGAACAGGCGGTCTTAGAACGCGTTTTATGTTAAAGCAATTTATGATACTAAATTGGCTTTAAATACATATCCCGGATGGAAGAAGGGAATTGGGTTAATGGTTGGCTTTGGTAACGCTTCCCGGATGGAAGAAGGGAAGTGGAAGCATATGATATGGTAAAAGCATTTTTATGATAATAAAAATGGCTTTTAATTACATTTCCTGGATATAAGAAGGGAAATGGGATGTTTTAAAACGGAAAAGCATTTTTATGTTACTAAAACTGGCTTTTAAAAGTATATGATATGTTAAAGAAATTCATGCAAATGAGTTGGCTTTTAAATACATTTCCTGAATAGGAGAACGGAAATGGAAAGTTTTGAAATGAAATATGATAAGTATTGATAATTACTTTGTATATGAAACTCAGTCCAGGAGATATTATCCGGATTTATATTGTAAGGTTTATATAAAAATGAATGTGATATGTATATAAATATATAAGTATGTATTCATACTTTAGTTTTATGTTAGGGTCCTAATGGATCTTTAACATTAACCCTGCCAAGTAGTAGTGTATCGGGGGGTTCCTTATTTGGATTTCGCTTCGCGAGACACCCCACGCACGAACTTAGCATAGTGTTGAGAATGGAGGGAAGTTTAGCCCTTAGCATTTGGACTATCTAGGGTAGATAGTAGTTGGGTGATAGACTAGTTTAACAGGGTAGCTTGACTAGGATGTTTAGAGGTATGCGCTAGGAGTTCACTGTTAGAAGAGAGGTGAGGGGTATCTCATGGGAGTGCGATACCAATTTATATATGAGAAAACCTTTTTTCCAAACAAATAAAGCATTTATGCACTTGCAAATTATTTTCAAACTCGGGCTCTTACCCATTTATCTACTTTTCATTTCTTGCTATGTATATATATATATATATATATATATATATATATATATATATATATATATATATATATATATATATATATATATATTATATAGGTGTCCCGACACAGGGACACCTAGATGACACTTCCTTCGAGTCAGACGTCTGCTGCAGCAACTGTGGATGCTTGTGGGTTCTCGGTAGACGCTTCTATCCTTGTACTCTTCATAGGATGTATTGTATAAACATTCGGGCCAAAGGTCCAACTGTATTTATTTATTCTTTTGCACGTCATCGATATGGTTGTATATTTTGACCGAGTGTTCGGTTAATTTATTTCATTTCAGTTTCATTTATGCAAAACTATGTGGATATTTTTATTCGTTATTGTTAAAAAGAGTAGTTAAATAAAAGTTTTTGACGCCAGCCTAATGGGTTATTAATAATTAAATGGATTTTCGACAGTGATGCTAAGAATGATCCATATGAGACTCCTGTTAAATTTTGATATAGGAGTGATCGCCCGGTATCTTATTAGGCGGGTTGTCACAGATGGTATCAGAGCATCAGGTTCTAGTGTCCTTAGGAATCTGTGCGGACGTACTACACTTTCAGCATTGCTCTCTATTTGTTATAGAGCCTCAGGATTAGGATTGTTGATTTCTCTTGTGAGATTTCATTCTCCTTCCATATTATAATATTATATAAATCTTTTGCGCCCTCATTTGAGATTTGTGTGCGAGGCTTGGATGGCGGCAGGAGGTGGGGCTTAGTTGGAGCTATAAGGTTAAAGCTTGTAGTGTAATTTCCTTTTAACGGAGAAGTTATGAGGATTAGTAAGATGATTGTAAGGAGCGGGGTTATAGAGTCAGATGATGATTGACAAGTTTATCATGGTCAGGAAGGCCAGTGATGAAAATGGTAATGTGGAGTGCGGAGCCACACGGTTAGTCCTTTCCCGGTAGGAATGGAGGACAAGATTAGGGTGCCTAGATGGGGTCTAGGATTAAGAAATTTTGGTAAGAGGTGTGGCTAGATGAAGTTGTGGTGTTCGATAGCCCAAGACTCGCGTGTGTAGTTTGAGCTTTGTGGCAGTATCGATAACATTATATAATGTAAGCTTATCTGTTCTCTGCAGTAGCAGAGATTTATTTTCCTGCATTCGCCATAGAGGCGGGTGTTTATATTTTTTATATATATGTATGATATTATGGTATATTCGGAGCGATAACAGGCTAATGATGCCAATACTATCATGTCCATGGTTCCTGGAGGGAACAGGTTGTTGTTGCGATATCTCACCTGGATACAAGTTGAGTTCACCTTTATTGATATGGGTAAATGGAACCTCGATGAGAAGAGGCTCTATTATTATGATGTGAGTGCGTGGAGACCTTGTAGATAGTATTTAGGGCAGTAGGATTATCGTTGAGATGTAATATAAAGCTCGTGGTTGGTTTGCGCAAAGGCTGAATATTAGTACGAGAGCTTGGTGGTGTGACTCTTAGTTAGAGATAGGAGTCCAGACCACCTTTTGTTGAAATGGGATAGGATTTTCCCGATTGCGTGTTTGAAATAACTGGCCTCCACGACCGACAAAGTTAAGTAGGAGTGTGTGGAGGGGTTAATTGTTTGGATTTCGCTTTGCGAGACGCTCCACACATGAATTTTAGCGGCGCCGGGAGTGGAGAGATGATATAGGATGCAAGGATGTTGGTTTCGTTGAAACGTCTTATAGTGTGGATGAACCACTATAGACTATGAGCCATATGATGATGATAAACTTATGGAAATATTATTCTATGGAAAAGAACTAAAGTGGTCCTCTCGCCTAGAAGGGTGGAGTAGGACTTAGAGAAATTGATTGGAGGATAATAACCAGCCTTAGTGAAAAGGCAATTTTTGAGGAAATATGTTTCAGGTATGATGTATATAGTGTTCCTACATAGAGTAGGCACTTCGATTGGTTAGGTTTCCTCCCGTGTGGGCGGAAGGATAAGATAGTAGAAATGCGTTCGTAGGTTAGCGTAGGTAGGATTTAGGACATCCCGCTGGTGTGCCTTAAGTCGTTATATCTCAATGACCGACAACGCGAGGGAGTAGTGTAATGGGAGGGTTCCATGTTTGGATTTCGCTTTGGCGAGACGTCCCACGCATGAAACCAAGAAAATGTTGGAAGTTGAGAGAGGCCTTAGCCACTAGGGACATATTTAGAATTATATTCGTTTCGCGTAGATAGGACATCGCATAGAGATTAGTATTATTAGGACGTAAGTTGGATAAATTTAGTGACGCCGAGGTAAGGAGAACTGGATTTCGCGGGTTAGGAGGACCCTTGTGTGAGTATTACACCGAGGAAAGAAAACCCTTATTGGGAGAGAGTGATACGTGTCAGAAGTTCATAATGGATGTGCAGATGTGCACGGGTTAGAAAGGTGTATGGGAACCTTAGTAAGTTGGTTTGTATACCGCCTGAAATAGAAGGGGCGTAGTATATAAAGTTGAAGCTTTTGGAGTTGTAAAGCGATAGTTATAGACTTGTTTCTCTTTTTAGCAGAAAAAGAAGCCATTGGAGTAACGCGTAGATGTTGTGCGTTAGTAGGTAGAATTTAGATGAGCCTATTATAAATCTAGTACTTGGAGTACACCTAGAGATTTTGGGGTATTAAGACATAGTGGAGATTGGCGATTGTAGTTTGGTGGTGTAGGCTATATCCGAATTTCGAGGATGAAATTTCATTGTAAGGGGGGGAGTATGTAACAACTCACCATTTTGTAGACAATTAAATTCCATAATTAAGTGTAAATTGGCAATTTGGAGAATTTCTCGAAATAGTGATTTTTGGGATTTTTGAGGATTTAATTTATTTTCGATGGGTGTTGTAATTATTTTTGGGATTAGATAGGTCGAAGTATTTTAATTTTATGCCGTCGTGGAGTAAAGCGACAGAAAGGTTAGATTTTAATTAAAAAATCCACATTAAATTATATGGGTTAGAATAGTGATTTGCGGTCAAGTATCTCAGATGGAAATTTTGACTGCGCCGTGAGTCTCAGAATGGCCGAGATAGTCGTAAAAGAGTGTCCGATTGTCGAAATTGAGTTTCGGGGAATTTTAGAGTTAAAAGCGCTCGTAATTGAGTAAACGAGTCATTTTTTGGGTTTTAAGGGGTTAAACCCTTATTTTTCTCTCTTATAAGTCAAGAGTGAGAGGAAGAGAAAAGAAAAGAAAAGAGAAAAGAAGGAAGAGAGAGAGAGAGAGAGAGAGAGAGAGGGAGAGAGAGGGGGAGAGAAAAGAGGAAAAGGGGGAAACTCCGGGCAAACTCCGCGGGATTCGGCTCGAGATCATCGGATTTCATCCTCCAGGCAAGTGTTTATTTACTTTATTTCATTTTGTGCAATCCTCTCATATCATATTGGTATAAACATGATTTTAGGGTTAGAACCCTTAAACTAAATTTGGTAAAATTTGGATATGAGTTTACAAATTGATGTGATGTAAACTCTTAATGATTTCTAGTGGTAAAACCATGTTAATGGAAAGTAAGATTTAATTTAAATGGGAGAAATGCCCAAACCTAGGTTTTATGGATTTTAGGGTTCAAATCCAAGAGAGATGGGTTAATACCCCAAATTAATTGTTGTGTTGGTTGTAAAACCTAGATTAGATGTTTATTGAGTTGTTGGATGAGCTTAGAAACAACAAAAATGGAGATTGGCATTTTGGGGGAGACGATGAATAGTAAACCCGTAGCTTGTGGGGCAATTTAGGCCAGGAATATAAATGAGTTAGGTCTTGGCCAAAACACGGAAGTTGTAGATCTTTTCGATATGGTCACGTGGCCGCTAAACGCGATTTTTTTTTATTTTTCTACCATTTGATATGATTTTTACAAGATGGCAGTTCCGGGTTAAAATTACCAACTCGGAAATCAAATCGGAAATTGGAAAAATAAAGGCTAGATTTAATTGTGTAGATGTTTGTGATGATTTTTGGTGGATATTAGAATCCATGAAAATGAATTTGGATTGAGTTTTGGGTATTTTGGAGATTGAAAAAATTGCCCAAACAATGATCCTCGAATGGGCCGAATCGATTTGAGTCTAGACTGAATCGATTCGCCCAAAGGGGAATTGGGTTTATACAGTGGGACGAATTGATTCGGATTTAGGGACCTGTTTGCAGAACCATTTCCAAATAGATTCGGATGGGGAACTGAATCGATTCGCCTGCCCGAATCGATTTGCAAAAAGGGGCGAATCGATTCGCCTTGGGCAGAATTGCCAAATTTCTCCTCTTGTGCTTATGGAGATTTGAATTAAAATTTGGGACTTTATTTACGGGTTCCTATATATAAAGTGGGGGACCTCTAGGTCACTATTTGAACGAGATATAGTCCTTGGGTTTATGGAAATGAAATCCATAACCCATTAAATTTTGAGGCTGTTAGGGAGGGATAAAAATCCCTAGGACATTTTGGTGGGCGATTAGGCCTATATAGTATGCGTATAGGAAGCATAATTATGATCAATGGCGGATTGAGGATATCCTACGAGATAGTTAGGATAAATTGGGAAGATAGATATATATTCACTTATTTCAAAAGGGAATAATGGGAGATATCCAATGAATCGTTAGAGGGGATTGAGGTACGTATGACTTATTAAAGTAAGAAAATACTTTGGATTTAGTATCATGCTTATATGGATGCAGGATTATGATTCTTTGAGAGAATCTTTGGGATTATTGGTCATCGCTAGATGTAGTTGGCAAATATGGCCATTTATATATATTCTAGGAGGAATATACGGTATATGTATATACTATGTGATTAAAGTATATATATATATATATGTTATGATGTAAATGATTTTGAAAATGTAAATATGAATATTTTCAAAATGGAAAGACAAATGATTTTCATAAATAATAATTTATGGATACACCCCTCTCTAAATCGCTATAATAAGGGAAGTTGCGTACGTATGGTGAAGCCCCCTGGCTAATGAATGTAGTGCGGTTATAGTCTTTTAGGCCATATGAGCGATTATTGTTTCTGCGCTGGTTAGAAGATTCCGGGTGTGGTCTTGACTATCCCGCATGCATATGTCTGCTTCCCGACGTCTTGCGTTGTAGGATCCCAGGTTGTCTTGATGATAGGCCCTGGAAGATGATAGACATTTAGGGGCGCGCACAGTGGGGAAACCCGAACGGGTGGTCTTAGAACGCGTTTTATGTTAAAGCAATTTATGATAATAAATTGGCTTTAAATACATTTCCCAGATGGAAGAAGGGAAATGGGTTAATGGTTGACTTCAGTAACGCTGCCCGGATGGAAGAAGGGAAGTGGAAGCATATGATATGGTAAGAGCATTTTTATGATAATAAAAATGGCTTTTAATTACACTTCCTGGATATAAGAAGGGAAATGGGATGTTTTAAAACGGAAAAGCATTTTTATGTTAATAAAACTGGCTTTTAAAAGTATATGATATGTTAAAGCAATTCATGTTAATGAGTTGGCTTTTAAATAGATTTCCTGGATATGAGAAGGGAAATGGAAAGTTTTGAAATGAAATATGATAAGTCTTGATAAATACTTTGTATATGAAACCTCAGTCCGAGAGATATTATCCGGATGTATATTGTAAGGTTTATATAAAAATGAATGTGATATGTATATAAATATATAAGTATGTATTCATACTTTAGTTTTGTGTTAGGGGCATAATGGATCTCTACCATTAGCCCTACTAAGTAGTTGTGTATCGGGGGGGTTCCTTATTTGAATTTCGCTTCGCGAGACACCCCACGCACGAACTTAGCGCAGTGTTGAGAATGGAGGGAAGTTTAGCCCTTTGCACTTGTACTATCTAGGGTAGATAGTAGTTGGGTGATCGACTAGTTTAGCAGGGTAGCTTGACTAGTATGTTTAGAGGTATGCGCTAGGAGTGCACTGTTAGAATAGATGCGAGGGGTATCTCATGGGAGTAAGGTACCAATTTAAATATGAGAAAACCTTTTTTCTAAACAAATAAAACATTTATGCACTTGCAAAATATTTTAAAACTCCGGCTCTGACCCGTTTATCTACTTTTCCTTTCTTGCTATATATATATCTATATAATATGGGACAATGGTGTTATGAATAGTAACTCATGTATGATAAGACATACATGATAAACATGCATGGCATTTTATGTGTTGCATGCTTGCATGCATACACATGCATACATACTTACATACATTATTATTTTTTTATTAAAATATTTAAAAAAATAATAATTTTTTTAAATATTTTTTAAAAAAATTATTTTTTTTAAAAGTTTTTTTTTCTAAAAAATGACGGGTTATTATAGGCTGGATTTTATCACGGGAACAAATTTATCACCGTGCCCTCGGGCACGGGCATCCGCTAGTATATATATATTATATAGGTGTCCAGACACAGGGACGCCTGGATGGCACAATAATGATTTAAATATAAAAAATAACAAAATAACAAAATCCATTAATCAACAAGTTTAGAGCATCTAAATTCCTTAATTAAAAAATAACAAAATCACAATTCTTCTATTTCCACAATAATGATTACAATAATCTATCAAATATAAAATTCCCGAACTAAAAATTACACCATTAATTTAAATATAAAATGTATAAATCATTTAATCCATGCTCTAAAATTATTCTCCAAAATAATCCATAGCATCCCAAATCCACGCTAACCTGCAACTAAAAGAAAATATGGAGAAATACACAATATCGCAAGAATATATGCACAAAAAAATAATTAGCACGGTGAATAAATCACAACAATGCGAATGGCATATACGAATCCAATGCAATACTCAAGATTATATAAATATTAATTTCTCAACAACACATCAATGAGTCACAAGGCCTCACCTCACCGCGCCTATTCATTCTCAAGCATACCCGAATTTTGGACTATTGACGGGTGTCCATTCTCCGTGCCATATTAAAATCTCATGACACGATGCTCAAATCACAATATAATATATCCCAATGAATCAATATTATATATTCCGATAATTTTTCAGGATTCCAATAAATATCACAATTCAACATGAGTGCAATCGACATAGAACAAACAGAATACTCTCGAGAGAATTTAGGAGCATATTTTTTAAGTCCCATACCTCAAAATATTCACATGAATCATCACATCTATTTAGCCTAAAAAATCAGATCGCACCATCATGTTTCTGTAGCAAAAATAATCAAATCTTGTTCTAGCCCAAACTCGAGAAAACACCAAATAAGCCTTATAATTTAAGGTTGAAATCTTGAATAAGTTTGGGGCTATGCCTTGTAGATGAAAGGGAGTAATTTTAGAGAGGGTTTTTGGTTTAAAATTCTAAGAAAAAGTGATTTGAAAAGTCTATCCACGAATTAGTTTTGATTTATAAAGGATTAAGAGTTTGATTAAGAAAAGAGTTTTAATCAGATACAAACACTAAAAAAATATTTCAGATGATCGGACCGTTGGAATTTGCTGAAACTATAGGGCGTAGTAGCTGAAGACGAGAGAAAGCGGAAAAAAAATTTTAGCTCGATCGGACGATAGAATATATTTATATATTTTTTTCAAGAGAGTTTTATGTTTTGAGCACTCTTCTATATAATAAAAATTCAATTAAAACTCCATTTTAATTCCGATTCCAATTCCGTTTGAAAATTTTCTTTTTCAAATATAAAAACCAGCCTTTTAAATTTTAAAATTTATAAAATCCAAAATTTAATTTTTCTCCGATTTTCAAAATTAATTGAAAAATTCTCATTTAAAAAAACCGAGTTGTTACATACTTTCCCACTAACAAGGAATTTCGCCATCGAAATTCGACGTAGCCTAACACTCGAAAATAAAATGCTACTCGATTCTATTTTCCAAAAATCACAATACTAAAGTCCTCAAATAAATTCTAAACATCCTCATTACGATGCCTAACACGTTCTCAACAAAATTTATATCTCCAAAGAAAATATGTTTAATCGCATGCTAGACCCAAGACCCAAGGATTATTATATACTTAAGCTCTGATAATATTTGTAATAACCCCGAGCGCCCGACAAAAGATACGCGGTGTGCTACTGGGATAAAACTAAACTAAATCCATCAATCAACAAGTATAGAGAATCTAAATTCCATAATTAAAATATAACAAAACCATAATTCTTCTATTTTCACAATAATGATTACAATAATCTATCAAATATAAAGTTCCCTAACTAAAAATTACGCTACTAGTTGAATTAACAAAAATATAAATTTTTCAATCCACGCTTTAAAATAATTCTCCAAAATAATCCATAGCATCTCAAATCCACGCTAACTTGCAACTAAAAGAAAATACGGGGAAATACACAATATGGCGAGAATAGATGCTGAAAACAAATATTACCACGGTGAATAAATCGCAACAATACGAATCGCATATACGAATCCAATGCAATAGTCAAGCATTATATTAGTATTAATTTCTCAACAACACATCAACAAGTCCCCGGGCCTCACCTCACCGCGCCTATGCATTCTCAAGAATATCCGGATTTTGAACTATTAGCGGGTGCCCATTATCCGTGCTATACTAAAATTTCATGACACGATGCTCAAATCATAATATAATATATCACAATGAATCAATATTATAGATTCCAATAATTTCAATGCATATCACAATTAAACATGAGTGCAATCGACACAGAAAATAAATGGAATACTCTCGAGATAATTTTGGATCATATTGTATAAGTCATGTTCCTAAAATTCATCACATGGATCATCATATATATTCAGCCTAAAAAATCAGATCGTACCATCACGTTCCTCTCGCGAAAATAATCAAATCTCCTTCTAGCTCACACTCGAGGAAACACCAAATAAGCCTTCTAATCTAAGGTGGAAATCTTGAATAAGTTTGGGGCTATGGTTCGTAGATGAAAGGAAGTGATTTTGGAGAGGTCTTGTGGTTAAAAGGTTTGAGAAAAGGTGATTTGAAAAGTCCATCCACGAATTAGTTTTGATATATAAAGGATTAAGAGTTTGATTAAGAAAATAGTTCTAATCCGATACAAACCCTAAAAAAAATATTTCGGTCGATCAGACCGTTGAAATTTGCTGAAATTTAAGGGCATAGTAGCTGAAGATGGGAGAAAATGGAACAAAAATTTCAGCTCGATCGGACAGTTGAATATTTATATATATTTTTTTTCTAGAAAGTTTTTGTTTTGAGGACTCTTCTATATAATAAAAATTCAATTAAAACTCCATTTTAATTTCGAATCAAATTCCGTTTGAAAATTTTATTTTTCATATATAAAAACCAACATTTTAAATTATAAAATTAATAAAATCAAAAATTTCATTTTTCTCCGATTTCCAAAATTAATTTAAAAATTCCCATTTAAAAACCCCGAGTTGTTTCATACTCTTCACTAACAAGGAATTTCGCCATCGAAATTCGACGTAGCCTAACGCTCGAAAATAAAATGTTGTTCGATTCTATTTTCCAAAAATCACAACACTAAAGTCCTCAAATAAATTCTAAACATCCTCACCACAATGCCTAACACGTTCTTAACAAAATTTCTATCTCCAAAGAAAACATGTTTAATCGCATGCTAGACCCAAAATCGAAGACCCAAGGATTATCGTATACCTAAGCTCTGATACCATTTGTAACAACCCCGAGCTCCTGAAAAAAGACACGCGGCGTGCTACTGCGATAAAACTAAACTAAATCAATCTTTCAACAAGTATAGAGCATCTAAATTCCACAATTAAAATATAACAAAATCACAATTCTTCTATTTCCACAATAATGATTACAATAATCTGTCAAATATAAAATTCCCTAACTAAAAATTACGCCACTAATTTAATTAAAAAAAAAAATAAATCTTCCAATCCACGCTCTAAAATAATTCTCCAAACTAATCCATAGCGTCCCAAATCAATGCTAACCTGCCCTTGAAAGAAAATACGGGGAAATACACAATTGCATATATGAATCAAATGCAATACTCGATAAATATATCAATATTCATTTCTGAACAACACATCAATGAGTCACCCGGCCTCACCTCACCGCGCCTACACATTCTCAAGCATATCCTGATTTTGGACTATTGGCAGGTGCCCATCTCGGTATCATATTAAAATCTCATGACGCGATGCTCAAATCACAATATAATATATCACAATGAATCAATATTATAGATTCCAAATTTTTTTCAGGATTCCAATAAACATCACAATTCAACATGAGTGCAATCGACACCGAAAACAAAAGGAATACTCTCGAGAGAATTTAGGAGCATATTGTGTAAGTCCCGTACCTCAAAATCATCACATGAATCATCACATATATTTAGCCTAAAAAATCAGATCCCACCATCACGTTCCTCTCGGGAAAATAATCAAATCTCGTTCTAGCCCAAACTCGAGAAAACACTAAATAAGCCTTCTAATCTAAGGTTGAAATCTTGAATAAGTTTTGGGCTATGGTTTGTAGATAAAAGGGAGTAATTTTGGAGAGATTTTCTGATTGAAGAGTTTGAGAAAAAGGTGATTTGAAAAGTCCATCCATGAATTAGTTTGGATGTATAAAGGATTAAGAATTTGATTAAGAAAAGAGTTCAAATTAGATACAAACACTAAAAAAAATATTTTGGAAGATATGACTGTTCAAATTTATTGAAATTTAAGGGCCTAGTAGCTGAAGACGAGAGAAAACGGTATAAAAAATTTCTGCTCGATGGGATGGTCAAATATTTTTATATTTTTTGTTTGTATTGAGTTTTATGTTTTGAGGACTTTTAGAAAGTTTTATGTTTTGAGGACTCTTCTATATAATAAGAATTCAATTAAAACTTTATTTTAATTTCGACTCCTATTCCGTTTGAAAATTTATTTTTCAAATATAAAAACCAACATTTTAAATTATAAAATTTATAAAATCCAAAATTTCATTTTTCTCTAATTTCCAAAATTAATTTAAAAATTACCATTTAAAAAAATCGGGTTGTTACTATGTAACAACCCGTGTTTTTAATAGTTACTTAAATTAATTAATTGGGAAATTTGAGAAAAAATAAAATTTTGGAATTAATTATTCTTAGTAATTAATTTTTTTGGTTTTTATATATAAAAATAAGGTTTTAAGTGGAATTAAAATCGGGATTAAAATTTTGAAATTATGACCTTTTGTATTAAAATCGGGGGAGGATCCGTGTTAGGGAGGATAAAAATAATATTTTTTTAAATTTGATCGTCCGTTCGAGCTGAATTTTTCACAGCAGCTTTGTCTCGCCGTCAGCTACAACATACTCAATTTCACGCCATTCTAACAGTCCGATCGTCCGTAATGATTTTTTGAGTATTTGTATTTGATTAGGACTCAAATTTCTTTTTGGTATATAAACAAAGTGATGGGTTTTGGACTTTTAAACACACTTTTTTCTAAACCCTAAGAGCAACAATCTCCTATTTTATATTTTCTTCCTCCCTCAAAACCTGAACTCCATTGGAGAGCTATTTTCAATCCAAGTTTGGAAGCTTTAAACCGGGTTTTCTCAAGATTGTTCAAGAACGTCTCTTTGCTAATTTTTCGAGAGGAATCTAACCGTGTAGTCAAAATTTCTTCATCTTAATCTCAGGCATGAATACTCTATTCCTTTCCTTTAGTATTATGCATTTTAAGTGTCGCTTAAACCCTTAATCATGTATTTCTAATTAAAATCAATTAGTAACTTAATTAGAGAAAATGGATACTTAAATTTTGGGACTGTTTTTATGAAAATTTTAAGTATGATTTAATCTTTGAAACCCTTGGGTGCGTATGTTAGATTTTTGAGTTTTTATGATTTTGGGTGTTGGTTCTCATGTAGAATTTTTATGGGATTATTTATAAAAGAAAACGGCTATGTATTATTGAAGATTATTGTATGTTAATTATTTTAACATTATTGAATGGAATTAATCATGTTGAAATCAACGTCGGTGTTATTAATTGAATTAAATTAAATTTGGACCTTTATGATTATATTATCATGTTATGTTTATAATTTTTGCTATTGTGTAGATTATTATTATTCACTTTTGTCAGTCCTATTTGGGTAGTATTCTTGCTCAACCCTATTTTAGGATACTTGTTAGGTATGGGACTAGTTAGTTTAAATTTGTGGGGATTTTATATTAAGGGGGTGGGTTAATTTTTATGTTTTATTATCGTTGTGTTAGCCTATGCCTAAGGTTAGGACGTGTTTTATATTGGCAATTCATCATATATGTAAGATAGTATGCATGTATACTTGGGGACCCTTAGGTATGTGACTAAGGGGTATGTTGAGGATCTGACATCACTTAAAAGGGTGGGGTTATTTGTTAATTGGGAAATTGAGGAAAGGATAGTTAATGCCTAAGATAAAAACGGGTATTAAAATTTCTGACGACATAATGAGTGAGGGCTGACATTTTAAATGGGTCGGCTGGCGATTAATGTCGTGTAATATATGGAACCTTGTCAAATTACGGAGTATTGACATTTTAAAGGGATTCGGTTGGCGTCTTGGCAAAGGAAAGTGTTAAACTTTGGTGGATTACCACCCGGTGCGGGAGGACCGCCATAGTAAAACGTGAGAACAATAATAATTTTGGGTTAATTTAATTAAATTAATGCTTTGGGCTTTGGGATAATTAAAATGATATTGGTGTGTTTTTATCAGAATCTTTGGGGATGGTTAGTAATTTATCTTTCCCACATTTAATTATATTCGTAATTAAAATACTCTATTGTGATATTTATTGCATATAATGCTATTGTCTGGATTCACGGATCCTATTTGAGGGGAGTAGTGTGTATTCATGCTCGGGGCTCTGACCTCGTGCGTTGACTAACTTTTTTAAGAAACAGTATTTGGAGAAGTTGCTCAAAATTATTTGAAGATTTTCTTAGAGGTGCAGATGGAGTTACTCTACCTTATGCGTATTGATTTAGTTTAGTTTTTCATTCCTTCGTATTTACTTTAAGACACAGTTTATGATTTTGATAGGGCCATATGGTTCCAAAGTTGTTATGGATTTTATTCAGTTATTTCACTGGATTCAGTTGGAGATTATTTAGTTTAATATCATTAGAGATTGTATTTACCTTGATTTTAGCATGGATATGGATCTTTTATCGCTTAGTTAGAAGGTTTAACTTTTGGGATTGATTATTATTCACTTTATGGATTGATTTTATATCTCTCATATTTGTCACATGCTAAGAATGATATTTTATTTACTCACGCCTGACTTAGTTTTGGTGGAGGCCGACGCCAGAATTAGGCGGGGTGTGACATTGATATATTCGCCTAAAGTTGGAACTTAATTTTTCTTGCAAATCTTTAGTCTTTACATAGCCCCAACCTTTTTAACAATTTTTTTTTATCATAATGGTCGCGACACCTAATTGTAAAGTTCTTCTGATTTTTCAAGTATTGTCGTGGCTAAGGGTGAAAATGGATATTCAAAAATCCGAATTCGTCCGCTATTCATATCTGAATTTAGTGGATATATATCCGAATAGATTTCCAAAAGAGAGCATACGAATAACCATTTTTAGTATTTGAAAAAATGGTACGGATATGGATAGTGATAGTATCCATGGAGGATAATCCGTATCCGAGGTGAACTATTCGTATTAGCGGATATTCGTTTCAACGGATATCCTTATCCGTAACATATATCATATTTATGAATTAATATTATTATTTATACAATATTAATATCCAAACTAAATTAAATCCACTTATATCTATTTTCAACTCACACGGTACACACCCACACGAACTAAAGAGGCACGCACAAATAATAAAAACAGACCCTCACCTCTTATTTTTTCCATACCAGAAAAGCTCTCTCTTTCTCTCTCTCTCTCCGACCCTAATCAGCGCAAAAACCCTCTCATCTCCTCTTTTTTTCCCATTAACAGCTCCAGAAAAACTCACGATAAGATCATTGTTTGTTGTTTGCTCCATACATTTTTATTTGTTATTTGCTCCATGCATTTTGTTTACTGTTTGCTGGTCGATTAAACCCTCTTGTATCTATTGTTTACTATTTGCTTATTACTCGTTGATTTAACAAACAAACATTTAATCAGTATTGCTTACGATTAAACCCTTTTATAGTTGTTGCTTATGATTCTGGTATAAAACGTTTCAATGTTTCTTACATTTCAGTGTTGTTTTGATTAGTTGGGATTCTGGAAAAAATTAGTGTTGTCGTTGCTATTGTTTTATGATTAATCAGTGTTGTTGGTGTTACGATTTTGTTGTTATTGTTGTTGTTACGATTTTGTTGTTATTGTTGTTGTTACGATTTTGGTGTTATGATTTTATTGCTGGTGTTACTGGTGTTACGATTAATCAGAGTGTTGATGGTGTTACGATTTTATTACTTGTGTTACGATTTTATGCCCTAATTTTATTACGGTTATTATGATTCTGGTTTAATCATTTTCCCCAATTTATTATTGTTGTTACGCTTACAATTTTTACCCAATTTCAGTGTTGTTTTTACTAATTATTTTTTTCAATCAACACAATGCAGTTTAATATGCCAACCGAAGCTAATAAAAACAATTCTTCCACACATGAATCTTCCCCTGGTCTAGGGGAGAGTATTTCGTCAGATTCCGCAAGTGTTGCTAGTGAGAACAAAGTTTGTATAGAGGAAAAGTCGAACAAAAAACTTACATCGAACGTGTGGTTTATTTTAGTAGAGAGGTTTATCTAGATAATTCAGTTACGGCAACTGGCACCCATTGTAAAAGAAAGTTTGATGTGGGGAGTTCGAAAGGAACCTCACACTTGAGAAAGCATCTTAAATCGTGTAAACATAAGGTTGTGGGTGGAGGAGACATTAGGCAGAAACTTATTGGAGTAGTTAAGTTATCGAGTGATTCGGTTCCAAAGTTTGACAGTTAAAAATTTGACCCAGATGTGGAGAGACTTTTATTTGATCAAATGGTTGCTAAACATGATTATTCCCTTCTTATGGTCGAGCATGAGTACTTTAGGTATTGGCTTTCTTATTCTTATCCTACTTACAAATTTCAGTCAAGAGTTACTGTGAGAAATGATTTGAAAAAATGTTTTAAATGTGAAAAAGAAAACTGACAAGAGCATTGAAAGTCTTTCATCTAGGGTTAGCCTCACTATAGACATATGGAATCCTAAACATCAAGGCATCGGGTATTGTTGTTTGATATGCAATTACATAGATAATGAATGGAAATTGCATAAGAAAATAATTTCTTTTTGTTGGATCGAATGTCCACATGATACTGAAAATGTAGGTGAAGACTAGAATTTTAGAGTGGAATATTGACAAAAAAAACTTATGATTATTGTGGTGGATAATGATGGATACAATAAACTAATGGTAGAGCATATTAAGTCATGGTTGAATGGTAAGAAAGTTCTTCTCCAAAATGGTGATATGTTCCATACTCGTTGCACTGCTCATATTATTAATTTTATTGTTAGGAATGGGTTGAAAATGATTGATACTTTTATTGAGAGAATTCGAAATAGTGTTAAGCACATTGTGACACTTCAAAGAAATCAAATATGGAATGTTGCATTACGTCATAATCGATTGCAATCTAAAAAGAATGTGGAATTAAATTGTCAAACTAGATGGAATTTTACGTATCTTATGCTAGAGAGTGCCATAAAATTTTGAGGATCTTTTGAGTATTTAAAATATTTTGATCGTGATTATGAGTTCCTTCAAAATGAGAATGATTAGGAACAGGGGAAAAATTTGTGAATGTTTGAAATTTTTTTATAAGATGAAAAATCGTCTTTCAGGGACAAAATATCCAACAACAAACTACTATTTTAATGATGTTTGTAATATTAATTATGAGTTGAATAAGTGGATTCAAAGTAATGTGGATTATATTCATTTGATGGCCTCAAGAATGGGAGAAACGTTTGACAAGTATTGGGAGGATTGTAGTTTGGTATTAACATTTGGACTGGAGTTGGACCCTTGGTACAAAATGGAGTTTGTTCACTATGCCTATTGTGATAGTTATGATTCTTTTGCAGAGAGTTTCATTCACAGAGTTCGCACCACTTTGTTTAAGTTATATGCTTAATATAAAAGTTTAAATAGTGAATATTCATGCTGTCCCATCATACTTGGGGATAGATGTGATAAGTCTACTCGTGAAGTTGATACTATACACCAAGCAAGTGTTGGATTTACAAGAGAATTTCAAATGTTTATTATGGATCTCTCTAATTCTTCATCTATAGTTAAGAAGTCTGAATTAGAATAATACTTGGAGGAAGCTTTATTCCCTCTCAACGATGATAATTATGAGTTTGCATATGATATTTTGCAATGGTGGAAGAGTAATGGGCTAAAGTTTCCCACAGTTGCGAAGATGGCTTGTGATATCCTAGTTATTCCTGTTACTACTGTTGCATCAGAGTCAACTTTTAGTTGAGGGCACATGATTGTGGATGATACAGATTCATCTTTATCTTCTGAAACTGTTGAGACTCTTCTTTGCATGAAAGATCAGTTGTCTTCTGTTGGAGAGTAATTGGGTAAGCCAAATAAAATTATTATTTTTTATTACTATTAAACATAAACAAACACTAACCTATTATTTGTTTGCAACAATTTTAGAAAATTTGAAGGTTGCTGATGATAATGAATAACTAGGCTCTTAGAAATTAATTTTCAGGTATTATTATTAATTCAATGTGTTTTTTAGTAATCCTCTTCTTGTGATAGTGAATAGTTATAGCTAATAATTTGTTTATAATTTTTCCTTTACTCTTGTCCAATACAGCTTTGCGGGATGATAAGCACCCAAAAGTATATATTTTATATCCCTTATAGAGGCATTTTAGTCGCTCGTTTCTAATATAATTGGTCTTATGTTCATATTTTATCATTTTTGCAGGTCAATACGCAGTTGTGATACAAATAATGCTAAATCAGTACAATTGCGAAGCAGAAGCGGTCAAAAGCGTGCATCGAAGAAATCCAAAGAGACCGTGAAGTGAGACGTCCATTCTGATCTTGCCCAGATGTATTTCGATGCCCCGAATCAGTCCCATAACCTTAACCTAGTCCAGACCGAGCCCAGACCATACCCCGAGCTAGTGTGTGTTAGTTTGTGCCTCTTTTATTATTTTTTTAGATTTTTAGTTGAGTCATTTTAATTTTAGGATTATTTTAGAATTTTTAGGTTTTATTTTCTATTTTTCTATTTTATTTTTATTAATATAATTTTATTTTATTTTGATTTTATTTAGTTTTTAATTTTAGTTTTAGTTTTAATTTTATTTTATCTTATTTTATTAGGATTGGAATTTTTAGGATTATATTTATTTATTAGTTTTATTAGATTTTACATTTTCTTTTTAAGAGTTTATTTTCATTTTTATATTACTTTTTAGATCTTTTGTTTTTATATTTTTATTAGGTTTTTAGTTTTACTTCTGTTATTTCTTTTATTTTAGTTTTACTTTATAGATTAAAAGTTTTAATTTTAATTTTTACTAATTTTTATTTTTTTTAGGATTTTAGTTATTTTTATCATTTTTTAGGGGTCTAAATTAAAAACACACACATTAAACACTAAAACACAAACTCACCCTCACCCCTACGACCTACACCACACACACACAATCCCCTCCCACTTCTTCTTCAACCTCACATCTTTCTCTCTCACCCCACCAAACTCCACTAACAACCAAACAAACACCATTAACCCACCTCAAACTAACCCCCATCTACTAAACCCGTCACTGCCGAGACCCACCTACCCAGTTCTCGGACCTCCCAAATCGCGACCTAGCTATCACCTGTCCGCTCAGAACCTCGCGACTCTGGTCTGGATCCATTTCCAGTCCCACCCCGAAACCTCCTAGTCCATCCACCCGAACCAAAGCCGTAGACCCACCAGTTTGACACCCGACCCACCTTACGAACCCATTTCCCAAACCTCCAAAGCCAAAATGATTTTTGTCACCTGCCATCCCTACAAATTAGGGACAAACTAAAATCTGAATTTATCCAATGTCATCTCCAACTCAAACTCAAAATCCCATCAATATCTCTCAACCCAAAACAAAAGCTTCGTGGGTTATAAAATAAGAGAAAGGGCTTCTCATAAAGACAAGACTAGGGCTGTGTTTCGGCCGGATCGGATTGGAAAATGACCTTTCGAAAAAAATTCTAATTTTTTCGGAAATAAAATATTTGTTCCAATTTCCTATCCAATTTTTTCGGAAAATCAAAAAAGTTTCCGAATTCGGAAATATCGAAAAATCGAAAAAATTCGGAAATTAGAAATATGGTATTTTTTTATGTTCTGCCGCATGAAGACAGTATGAGAAATTAGAAATTAGTTTTTTTCTGTTCTGCCGCAGCCATCAATATAACAAACCGATGTAAACAAATCTGTAAACCTATAAACCGATCAATATAACAAACCTATTAAACCTATAAATCGATCCCAACAGATGTATTAGATGAAATAAAAAAGATGTAAACAAATGTAAATAAGATGTATACCGATCTTATAAACAGAAGTAAACAAGATGTAAACAGATCTGTAAATAAGTAGAAATAAAAAAAATAAACAGATAAAAATAAACTAGAAAAGGCTAACCTATGTTCGAGACTATAAGGGTCGGACGATGTAAACAAATATGCGCCGCCGAAAGTAGAAGAAAGGGGTTGGACGACCGTATAGAGATTGGGTCGAGAGAGAGAGGTGAGAGATATGCACCGCCGAGGAGAAATGGGCGAGACGAGAGAGAGAGAGAGAGAGAGAGAGAGAGAGAGAGAGAGAGAGAGAGAGAGAGAGAGAGAGAGAGAGATGTGAGAGATATTTTAATAAGAATATCATACAACCCTAGTTGCTCTCTACTAACGGCATATATAAATATATGGGGTAAGGTAAAAAATAAAGGAAATCTAAATTATACACATTCTTATTACATAAGGATATAACTTATAAGGTAAAAAAATATATATAGAAAATATTCGGAAAAAATATTCGAAATATTAATCGGAAGATATATTCGGAATATTAATCGGAAAAAAGATTCAGAAATTATATTGGAAAAATCGGAAAATCGGAATTTAAAACATAGTTCCAATTTCCTATCCAATTTAATTCGGAAAAATCGGAAATCGGAAATCGGAAACCTTATATATGTTCCAAAATCGGAAAATATCGGATCGGACATCGGAAAAATCGGAATGTTCGGAAAAAAAACACAGCCCTAGACAAGACTATCAACAGCAAAAAAAAAAAGAAGGGATATGCAGAGAGAGAAAAAGAGAGTGTACATTATGTACAATTTAGGTTCATAAAAAAATTCCAAAAAAATACAAAAAAAATTAGTTTAGCTTTAGAATAATTTTTAGGTTTAGTTTTTAGTCTTCTTTTTGTAATCAAGTGCTGAAAATTGTGAAGAAGTTGGACGTGTGTCAAGGCGCTTTTCAAGACAAATTTGGGGAAAAAATTGCGTATTGTATTTCTACCTTCTCTTTTCAATTTATTTCCTTCTTAACATATTATCTATTGTTATTTATGCACACATGAGAATGTTTGGCTAAACACCCCGTTCAAGGGGTGGGATGCACTACGAATGATATTACTTTAATTAATTGGTTTCATTAATTTTATATTTCTAGGTAAATTAATTTTAAGTGTCACCAATTAATTTATGTAACGAGAGTTAGTAAATTAATTGAACGGATTAATGTTTGAATGTTGGAATCGAACTAGAGATAGGTTTTTTCGATAATTAAATATTAATTCGGTATTGAAATTTGAGGATTGATATTTTTTCTTTAAATTGACCCTAGCGGATAATTTTCTGAAAATAGTGTAGTCCTTATTTTTCATTGTGTGAGATTTTTAAATTAATTTTCATGAAAAAGATTCTATTAAATTTATAATTTTAACGAGAGTTAGATTATTGATTTAATATTATCTCGAAATGTTTCAAATTAATAAATTGAGAAATTAAAATAATTGAAAATGCAGTGTAATCCATCTCTTGACTTTCTCACATATTTCACACTCGGTTGCACATTCTTTTTCATATTTTAGTCATTTTATAATTTTTAGCGTTTAGTTAATTTTTCCCTTGAAATTGTTTTTAAAAATTAAAAAAAAAGTTAAAAAAAAATATTTTCACAAAAAATTGGAATTGCACGTTTTCACATTAATTGTTTCACGTTAAAAGTTTGATTGATACCCGTACTTACCGCAATACGAGTTATTTTTAGACAAGTTTTGTAGATACTCAAGGGAATTTTGAGAGTGACTTTTGCACAACAACGACACACATACCCAAAAAGCTAGTTATCACGGGACTTTAGAAGTTGAAGACGATAATTTTTATGTCATGGGGGATGGATTTTGGTGGAAGAAACTTTTATGTATAAAAAAAGCTTATGGTGCATGAATTATTAAAATTATGGATTTATTCTTTTAGTACAATATATTGCTGAAGTTTTATTTAGGTGAATTAGTATGTTCAAATAATTAATTTGTCTTAATTTATCTTTATGCATTACTACTAACTTGTGAGCTATGATTACTGTTGATACCAAATTTAGTCTGCTGACATGGCTCAATTGAATGATGACACGTGGCAATCTACATGGTAGCAACAAACACTTCTAAGGAACCCACGCGCTCCGAGGAACAAGACTACAACGAGGAAGACTAGTTCCCCGAGGAACACTGCTTCCTCGAGGAACTCACACGCTCCGAGGAATAATACCTCTCCGAGGAACTCTTGAGTACCGAGAAGCTTAGGCGGTCTGAGCAACTCAGGCGGTCCGAGCTGCATCTCGAACAAAGCATTAATAGCTGGATAACCAACAGTTCAACTGATTCATTAAATGCTTATCATTTAGACGCACACGCTTAAGGGACATTAAATGTATTACCCTTTCATATGTATCCCATTTAATGTATTACCCTTTCACATTACAGCGTCAGGGCTATAAATACATTGTACAATCTTCATTGTGAGGAGACCGGAATCCAGACACGAATTTCTTGATAGAACTTGTAATCGAGAATTCCCAAAACACTCAACAATAACATAACAGTGGACGTAGGTCATTCTTATAAGGCTGAACCACTTTAAAATTCTTTGTCTCATTTATTTATCTATGATTGAATAATTAAAGTGATCTAATTTTTTACATCAACAGATTGGCGCCGTCTGTGAGAACGACTGGTAATATCGTTTTCACACCAAAAACAATCCATCACAAATGGCTGATATTCCTGAATCCAGCAATCGCAACGTTGGAACCCCTCCAAACCCATCTGCTCCGCCAAATATTCCAGATCTGACTGGAATAATGACAAATCTGGCTCAGGGCCAGACCGTCATGTAAGAAATAATGCGACAACTCATCCAAACTCTCCATGGCGGTGCGTCAGCCCATTCAAGACCACGAAGTATTCAAAGAAACACCCGTGCACCTTCCTCACGTACTAGGCGTACCAATTCGTATCGCAATGAAGAATCTGAAGATTTCTCTTATCAACCTGGACGAACTCCATCACTGCGAGCCACGGATACTGAACAACGTGTCACTCTCTCCCCAGAAAGGACCAGCGCATTGGAAAGGTTAAGTAGAGTTTCTCCGTTCGACCGATTAGGCCCTAGGAGGAAAAAAATTCCTTTTAATGCAGCGTCGAGGAGCTTTCGACGATCAACAGCCTTAAGGGAAGGATCTGCCCAGTCGTGACCATCTGCTCATCAAGATAGATCCCAGGAAGCCACTTCAACGCGATCAGCTGCTCGAACCAATAGGCCCGAAGAAGGAAATGATGCATGGAAAGGCTCTATTCAAAGGCTGGAGGATAGATTAGGGGAAATGGTTAAAACCAAGAACCCTCTACAACGAACCTTTGCTCGAGGAACACCTTTTGTCTAGGCCATTATAGATTTTCCAACACCATCAAAGTTCAAAGCGCCTGTTGTGACCCCCAAATATGATGGAAAGACTGACCCTGTTCTTCATATAGAATAATATCAAGCTGCTACCGACATCTATGATGTCCCAGACGAGATGAGATGCAGGGCATACTTGGGAACTCTTACCGGATCTGCTCAAATATGGTATAATAATCTTCCTCGGGGTAAGATCTCAACTTTCTTTCAATTGGCCGAGTTATTCATTGGAAATTCTTCTTTAGGGCAAAGCCAGTTAAACGGGTAGCACATTTGTTAAGTGTTAGACAAAAAGCTAGTGAGAGTACCAGAGATTATATAACTTGTTTTAATAACGAGAAACTTGAAGTCATTGATTATGAGGAGAAGACAACGATCACTGCCTTGATGAGTGGGTTGTTGCCTAATAAATTGTATTACACTTTGGCCAAAGATCCACCCACAACTATATCAGAATTGATGGCGAAAGCGGCAAAAATCATGAATACCGAGGAGGCTATGGCTGCGAAGAAGAATATGGATTAAGAAACCAAGGTGGAAGTCGATAAAGCCAAGAAGAAAGAGCATAAGAACAATGGTGGTGACAAACAATCCAAAAATAGGTCGTCATGGGAGGTATTGAAGAAATTTGATAATTACACTCCTTTGAAGGTAGATATCAACCACGTCCTGGAAGAAATTAAGAACATCGAGGAGTTAAACTGGCCAAAGAAAATGAAGGCAGACCCTGACACGAGGAATAGGGAAAAATATTGCAAGCTTCACAAAGATCATGGTCATATGACCAAAAATTGCATAGCTCTTCAGAATGAGATTGAAACACTCATTAGACGAGAAAAACTGGCAAAGTACGTTGATCGTAGAAATGAAAGAAGAAACAGCGACCGAACAAGAGAGAGGTCTAGATCTCCTCGTCGAGCAGAGGAGAACAAGAAGATAAACCATGAAGAGGATCCCGATCTTCCTAAGAGACCAAAGCAGCCAGAACGAGAGGTATTTTTAATACGCTTTGGGTCATTTAATTGTAATGTTATTACAGGTGGAGATGCAGGAGGAGGAGACCTTACTGCAAAAAGAAAAGCCTACCTCTGTGAGGCTCAAGCTTGCTCGTACATTCAACGAATAAATCTAGCTGAGGAAGATCGCCCGAGAAAGGTGAACAAAGAAAAATTGGTCATCGGTTTCTCCAAGAATGACCGCGCAGGTGTTTTATATCCTCACGATGATCCACTAGTGATCAAAATGAGGATGAAAGAGGTTATGATTTCAAGAGTACTGGTCGACAATGGTAGCTCGACAAACATCATGTTCTACTCGTGCTTCGATAGTTTAAATCTAAAGCTATCTCAACTGGAGCCTTACCACAGACCCCTCATCAGTTTTGTTGGCGAGAAAGTATTTCCACTTGGGATAATCAAGTTGGATATATTCATTGGTACGTGTCCTGCTTGTCGGACAGAAATAATACGTTTCTTCGTGATGGATGAGAATGTCCAATCGTCGTACAATATCATCATGGGAAGAGTAGGATTGAAGAAGTTCGAGGCTTTACCATATACAGTGCATCAGTGCCTAAAATTTCCAATAAACTTTGGAGTAGGAGTTGTGAAAGGTGATCAGAAAGTAGCTCGGGAATGCTATTATTCATCCAGCGAGCAAGAAGAATTGGAGGAATCAAAGAAAAAAACTACTACCTATCAAGTCGATGAAGGTGCAGAGATTGAAACATTGGATCCTCGAGATGAGTCGCAACTCGTGAAGGGTCAAGTGGTGGAATCTACTGAAAACATCATTCTGGATGACGAGAACCCTGAGAGAACTACTCAAGTAGGTTTGTCGTTGAAAGCATCACTAAAGCAGGAATTAATAACATTTTTAAGAAGCAGAAAACAAACTTTTTCATGGAGTCATGAAGATATGCCTCGGATAGATCCAAATTTCTTATGTCACGAGCTCAATGTGAATAAGGAGATCAAGACTGTGACACAGAGAATAAGAGTGTTCAGCCCCGAGAAGAATCAAGCTATACAGGAGGAAGTTGAGAAGCTCCAGAAAGCTTATTTCATTGAAGATGTTAAATATCCAGACTGGTTAGCCAATGTGGTGATGGTAAAGAAGAAGAACAACAAGTGGAGGATGTGTGTAGACTTCACTGACCTCAACAAAGCATGCCCAAAAGATCACTTTCCATTTCCCCGTATTGATCAACTGGTGGATGCTACCTCGGGACACGAGTTACTGAGCTTCATGGATGCTTATTCTGGTTACAATCAAATCAAAATGAAACCTGAAGACAGGGAAGGTAATTCTTCCATTACCCCTAAGGGAACTTATTGTTATAATGTTATGCTTTTTGATTTGAAAAATGCAGGTGCGACATATCAGCGGCTGATGAACAAAGTTTTTGCTGAACAAATCAGTTGCAATATGAAAGTCTATGTTGACGACATGCTGACAAAGAGCATAAAAGCTGTCGATCATCTATTTGACTTAAGCCAGACTTTTGATCAACTGGATAAATATCAAATGAAGCTGAACCCGACGAAGTGCATATTTGGAGTACGAGAAGGCATGTTTCTCGGGTACATTGTCAATCAACGAGGCATTGAAACAAATCCTAAAAAGATCAAAGCCCTATTAGGGCTACGATCTCCAACGACGAAGAAGGAAGTACAGAGTCTCACAGGATGAGTAGCAGCACTCAACAGATTTGTGTCACGAGCAACTGATAGATGTCTCCCATTCTTCAAGACACTCAAAAAGACTTTTGAGTGGAATGATGAATGCGAGAAGGCTTTTCAAGACTTGAAGAAATACTTGGGAGCACCTCCACTGTTGTCCAGACCAGTGATGGGAGACAAATTGTACTTGTATCTCACAGTGTCCGAAAATGCAGTTAGCTCGGCGTTGATCAGAGTGGAGAATGGAGTGCAAAAACCAATTTACTACACAAGTAAGGCCTTCCGAGGAGCAGAGATAAGATATCCAAGGCTGGAAAAATTAGCACTGCCGCTGATTGAGGCAAGTAGAAGAATGAGGCCATACTTCCAGGCTCATACCATAGTAGTATATACCGATATGCCATTGAGGCAAGCCCTTCATAAACAAGAAAAATCAGGGAGCCTGATGTACTGGGAAATAGAACTTGGTGAATATGATATAGTTTATGAACCCAGATCATCGCTAAAAGGGCAGGATGTACCAGATTTTATAGCGGAGTTCACCTATCCTGATACCCCCGAGGAGCAAAAGTTACTCGCTGATCAATCTGTGGATGTTACAGGATCAACAAACACTAGCTTAGACCAATTTCGATTTGTAAAAGGGAAAAAAGAGATGATCGATGAAGAGAAATAAAAATCCGGGGAGGATGAAAAGAAGCAGCAAATATTTCACCGAGGAACTCTGTTAGAGCAGAAATTTGAAGACGAGTTACCTATATGGAGGCTATATGTAGATGGTTCATCTTGCACTACAGGATGTGGCGCGGGGATAGTTTTGAGCACTCCGGACGAAGTCAACATGGAATACGCCCTTCGTTTACAATTCAAAGCTTCCAACAATGAAGCTGAATATGAGGCCATGATTGCAGGACTTAGTTTGGCAAAAATTATAAAGGTGCAACAGCTCATTGTTTTCAGTGATTCTCAATTAATCGTAAACTAAATGATGGGAGTATATGCAGTTAAAGGAGAATTAATGATCAGATATCATGCAAAGGCAAAGGAGATGGTGTCAAAATTTACCGCTATTCAGCTGGTCAGAATACCAAGAATGGAGAATACGAGAGCAGACGCCCTAGCTCGACTAGCATCAGCTACTCGCACCGAGTTACGACAAATAATCCCAATTGAAGTGTTGGCTGGTCGGAGTATAGATGAAGATCTGACGATGAACTTTATCACCCTTGATTTAGGACCATATTGGATGGATCCCATCAGGGCGAGGAGGGAGAATTGCCAATTGACAAGCTCGCAGCCAAGAAATTGAAGTTTAAAGTTGCTCGATATGTATTAACTAATGGTATTTTATATACACGAGGAATTATGGCAGGTTTGCAGAGATGCGTACATCCCTCCGAGGTGAAAGAATTAATTGAAGAGATCCATGAAGGGTCCTATGAAGCACATGTAGCAGGTCGGACGCTTTTGCAAAGGTTAATGACTCAGGGATACTACTGGCCGATGATGAGGGCTGATTGTATAGCCTATGCCAGTAAGTGTGACAAGTGCCAGCGCTTTTCCTCCATCCGAATAACTCCACAAGAATTGTTGACACCTATCACTTCTCCTTGGCCATTTTCCATGTGGGGGATTATTTGGTTGGGCCACTGCCAACGACCAGAGGAAGGTTCAAATACCTCGTCGTCGCAGTGGATAATTTTACTAAGTGGGTAGAAGCTAAGCCACTCATTGACATGACGTAAAAGAAGGTGTACCAATTTGTTTGGAAGAACATCATTTGTCGATATGGCCTTCCTCATGCCTTCATCACAGACCATGGAACACAATTTGAT
The DNA here is from genome assembly GCA_949130495.1 of Sambucus nigra. NCBI lineage: Eukaryota > Viridiplantae > Streptophyta > Magnoliopsida > Dipsacales > Adoxaceae > Sambucus > Sambucus nigra. Next base: position 466,592,072 of record OX422220.1, on the reverse strand, counting down.
AACGAGGAGTTCGCTGCCTATTGTCATCAGTCAAATATTTTGAAGGTCCACTCAGCACCAGGCCATCCTCAAAGCAACGGAAAAACTGAAGTGACAAACAGAACGCTGCTAAATGGCTTGAAGAAAACACTGGATGATGCAAAAGCAAATTGGATCAACGAGCTACAATCGGTACTCTGGGCTTACCGAACTACTCCCCGAGTAGCAACTGGAGAATTACCATATCTACTGGCGTTTGGAAGTGAAGCCGTTATACCTGCCGAGTTAGGCCTCCCAACACACAGGGTACTGAATTTCAATTCCCCTGTCAGCGACTTAATGAGAAGATTGGATTTAAACATGCACGAGGAAGTTAGAGAAGAAGCAGCCATTAGAAATGCTGCTTAGCAGCAGCGAACAACTTTATTCTACAACAAAAGAGTGAAGAAGTGCGACCTCAAAGAAGGAGATTATGTGCTGAAGAAAGTAATTCAAAAGCACAATAAACTGGAGGTAAACTGGCATGGACCATACCGAGTTACAGAAGTTGTTCGACTAGGAACTTATCGAATAGCAACTTTAGAGGGGGAGGAGTTTAAGAATGCATGGAACGCAGAGCACCTGCGCAAGTATTATCAGTGATGTATATTCCCATGTAACGCAGTTCCATCGATATGAATAAAATGAAGATATTCTGCAAGTCTCTCTTTTTATTGAAAATTTTTCGGGGAATACTAGTGCTACACACTACTCGGCAAAGCTCATACTACTCAGCAAAATATTCCTAAAAATGCCAACCTCGGTTGGTTAGGAAACAAAATATTCCTAAAAATGCCAACCTCGGTTGGTTAGGAAACAAAATATTCCTAAAAATGCCAACCTATTTGGCTAGGAAACAAAATATTCCTAAAAATGCCAACCTCGGTTGGTTAGGAAACAAAATATTCCTAAAAATGCCAACCTATTTGGCTAGGAAACAAAATATTCCTAAAAATGCCAACCTCGGTTGGTTAGGAAACAAAATATTCCTAAAAATACCAACCTATTTGGCTAGGAAAACAAAATATTCCTAAAAATGCCAACCTGTTTGGCTAGGAAACAAAATATTTCTAAAAATGCCAACTTATGTTGGTTAGAAAGTACATATATTCTCGAAAATGCCAATTTATGTTGGTCGTGAGGTAAATATTTTCTCGAAAATGCCAACTTATGTTGGTCGGAAGGTAAGATTATTCCAGAAAGCGCCAAAGTTTCTCATAAAGGAAAAATCTACTAACTATGGCTGGTCGGGGATAAAAACCCACCAACTGTAGTTGGTCGACAAGGAAAATTTACCGACCTTGGTTGGTCGGAAACACTTAAGAGAAAAATTTACTAACTATGGCTGGTCGGGGATAAAAACCCACTAACTGTAGTTGGTCGGCATAGAGAATCTAACGACCTTGGTTGGTTGAAAACATTTTAAACATTTTTTTATACTCGTGACTTTATTATTAAGTGATCGAGCAACATTTTTTATACTCGTTACTTTGTTGTTAAGTTGGTCAAGAAACAAAACTTTATTATTAAGTGATCGAACAACATTATTCATACTTGTAATTTTTTACTGAGTTGGTCGACAAACAACACAATATCGTTATCTTTCTAACAGAAATGCACAAATATAAAGTGTTTGATAATTACAAGACAATAGCAATAAAGATTGCAAACATAAATGAAAGTCTTTCATTGAATTCAAAATAAATTACATTGATAATAAAATGAAAAGTACATTGATATTGAAATGTATACTAACTATTACATCAAAAATTCCTATTCTACTGGTCTTTTCCCCTCTGCTTTTGACACAGGTTCCTCGCCAGAAGGCGGATCATTTAAAGCCAGAGGAGAATTGATGAAGTTGAGATCCTTCAACATCCTGACATTCATCATGGATGGTCGATCTAAGAGATGCTCGGGACGAGATACCTCGACTTGAGAATGTAAATTTTAGTCACCGAGATACTTTGAGATGAAGCTCTGAGGAATGGCCCGTGCAGGGATCCAACTCATATCCAATTTGTATGGTGTCACAGGTAAGTTGAGCAACCCGGGATCATGGTAGTCCCATAGGTAATGACCCTGTTCAAGCTGCAGCACACCTAAGGCGTTCAACCAGCCTTGTTTATAGCCCTCATTATTGGCATTCTGGATACAATCGTCCAAGTGGTAGAGCGCTTCATTGTATCCAGCCATCCAAAATTCCCTGGGCTGTTTGTGAAACTGATATGTTAGTCTGTCCAGCTGCTCGTGGAGATTTTTGACGAAGAGCTCTTAGTCCTCCACGGTAGATTTCTGCTCAGAGAGCTGCTCTTCCAAGTCTCTGATCTTCTTTGACATTTCATCCAAAGCTCGGTTCTTCGCCATCAGCTGGAAGGCCTGGTTTTCTAATGCAGACTGAGTCCTATGCTCCTCGAGAGGAACCTGAGCTACTCTTGCTCGTCCTCGAGGAGCTCTTGCTCGTCCACGAGATGATGTAGAGGGCTCAGCTCTCTTCAACTTTTCCAATTCGTCCCTCAAATTGGCGTTCTCGACTTCCAGGAAAGAGAATCCCTCATCGGTCACTGGGATTAAGGCTTTCGAAGAAGAGGCTGCAGACTTTAACTGTGATAACTCTTTCTGCAAGTGGTTGTTCTCTTGCTCTAGTAGCTCGGCAATCTGTCTACATTCCTCGACCTCGCCCCTCCGGGTTCTCTCCGTTACATCGTACCCAGCAAAAATCTTCTCGTAGCCCTTGTCGGCAATGATCATCTTGTAGTTCTTCTCGTAACTCTCATGCAACAGGGCAGTGGATTCTTTGTATTGTTGTTGAAGGTCTTCGAGGGTGCCTAGGAGATCCTCGATCATTTCATAATAGGCCACATTATTGGCCACCGCTCGATCAAGTAGACACTTCAGATATTGATATGCTTCAACTGCCTGTTATGAAGCATCCTGGCCGAGGATGTCGACAATTTATGCCGCGCTCAGGTCTGTGTGACCAGCTTTAAAATATTCATTACATTGTCGCAGCAACTTAGTATCATGGTCAGATAGTAATTCCATCCTAGCCAGAAACTAGCAGAGAAAGAAAGAGCAATCATCAATAAGAAATATAAGTAGAGTATGAGTAAGAAGATAAACAACAGCATGCAAAAAAGTCCAAGTTTCATTAGATCATAAAGTTCAGAGTTACATATGTGGGTTACATTTGAAAAAGAAAAAGATAAAGAGAAACCCGAACAACTCTACACCTTTTCCTTGTCTCCCAAAACCTTCTCGGGAGGCTGGGACGAGGAAGTAGGTTGCTCGGATGGAATGGATAGTTTCACGGGGAGCACTAGCATTTTCTCGGAGGAAGTAACAATCTGATGAAGTTCCTCGGCAGCAGGCTGAATGTCTGGGGGATTATCTCCCATCACCATAGAAGACTCTTCAGAGGCAGCTTCGTCCTCTTCAAGATCTTCTGGGGTTGGAGGGGGACCAGGAATGTGTTGCTGGAAAAGCTCAAAAGATTCATCAACTTTCATTTCCCGGAGAGCAGCAACCCAACCATCCCTAAAGTATTTGAGGCTGCCATAGTCCACTTGCGACACCATGGCAGCCAACCCCTTGTTCCACCCTTTGTCCCAGCCAGCACTGAAGGACTTCTTCACAGCCATCTTCCTCTTCAATTTCTCAGAGGAGAGCTTCTCGGACAGTAGGTTATCGACAACTTTCAATTTGTTTTCAATCTCCTCCTTCTGTCGACCTACTTCCCTAAGTTGAGCCAGCTCCTCCTCAGCAGCCTTGAGCTTATCTCCAAGCTCCCCAGAAGTTTTGAGCTTCTCTTAGAGCTCCTTATTTGCCTTCTCCAGGGCATTTAGTCTCTTCTCCAACTCCTTGGAGGCATCAATAGCTCGAGATTTCTCTTGCTCGCTGGAGGCAAGATTTTTCTCCCAAAAAGCCTTGTCAGTAGCGTATGTCTGGCGAAAATCGTCCAAAGACTTGATAGCTTCTGCCAGAGCTCCCTCCACACTGGATGAGGAGCATGAAGCTTTAATTGCTTCATCCTTCTTCAGGATTATATTAAAGAATCTCATCAGCTGTGAAAGTAAAAAGAAAGCAAGTCAGAAACATAAATAACAAAGGAAATATGAAAAGTTCAAAGTAAGAATACTTACAAAAGCAAGGTGACGAGCAGCTAACGAGGTGACCATGTCCTGAGTAAGGTTTTCTTCAGTACCTTGGACCTCGGGAATGATCCAAGACTTTACCGAGCTCATGGCAGAGCTCGGAGGAACAAAAGTGGGAACCCCAGTCCCAGCAGTTGGGGGCTGATTGATGGTATCAGCCAAATTGACCGAGGAGCTTTTCTTTAGCCTCTTCGGGGGAACACTAACAGATTCAACCAAGGAAGAACCATTGGTCGGTGATATTATAATCACCTCTCTAGGAGCAGCAGACCTGCTCGGAGCTACTGCGGGCTTCTCTATAACCTTCACGACAGCAGGCGAGGAAGGCACATCATTCTTCTTTGTCCCCTCCCCTGGGACATCAACTTTATTTATTTTTACCTCTCCAGAACCAGAGGCAAGTTTCTCTAACAAAGTGGGAGGTCTTCTTCTCTTCATCCTTTCGCTTAAAGGGATGTGAGATTCAGGTGAGGAGCTGGTGGAAGCTGGTATTGGCTCTGATTCACTTATCACTGGACGAGCAGTGAAAGAGGTGGTATAACTCGTGTATAACAGCAGATATGAGGCTGATCTAATGTGCTCGTCGGCAACACTCTGATGCAGACTCCAGATAAGTTTCAGATGTCTTATATTAACATCTGCTTCCTTTGGACATTTTCTTTTGTTATCAACTGCAAATAAATAAACATTGAAATATCAGTGGCACATTTTATCAAACACAAAAGAAGCATGATTTCAAAATAAATAAAATGAAATAAAAATAACCTATCCCATTGCCATAAGGAGGGCATCTGGGACCCTGGTAAACCTCATCTCCAGTTAATGGAGGGTGTTGCCAGTTTTTTATGACAACCTCGTGTTCAAAATAATCCCTATTGGAATCAGGGAGATTGACTACTAAGGCTCTATTTAAAAATCTAGTTTTTAAATTAAAAATATTATCATTAACTGCCCATCTATAGAAGTACATGATTTCTGGAATTCCTATGCGAGTTCCATGGACTTAATTTAATTTATGCACCCGATTAACTATTCTCCATGTGTTGGGGGCGATTCTTGCAGGAACAACGTCAAAGTAATGACAGAATTCCAGACACAAGGGATTTGGTGGAAAAGAAAATCCACACTCAGCAATAAAGAGGCTGGGGAACCAATGTCCCTCAGCCAAATTGAAATAACCAGAAGGCTCAGAAAGCTCTTCCAAGACAACCCAAGAGGGAATGGAAAAATCAGATCGAAATTTGTCAAGAGATTCAACAGGGTAAACCATGGTGATTAAAGGAAATGAAGAAGAAGGAAGAAGATCTTACAGAAAAAGAGTGGATCTGATGACAACGGACGATGGAAGAGATGAATACACAGGAGAGAAAGAGACGACGTAAAACTCGAAGATAAAAATTTGAAAAGGTAGAAGACGATGGGAGTGTTTGTGAAGTTTAAATACCTTGCCTTGGGAAATGGTGAAGTAATGATTACAAAAAAAGACAAAAAGTGGCGCAGGAATCAAAGCGGGCAACAATGGCTAAAAGACAAAAAGTGGCGCGGGAATCGAAGCGAGCAGAAAAGTTCAAAAAAGCATGATTCTACGAATTTGGAAGGAGAAATAAATACGAAGGAAACACTCCTAAAAATCAGGAAGACCATTTAAAGCTACCATATTCCTAGAAAGAATGTTCCATACTCCTCAAATTTCGAACAATGAAACATTGGAGGCTTCTGTTGATACCAAATTTAGTCTGCTGACATGGCTCAATTGAATGATGACATGTGGCAATCTACATGCCAACAACAAACACTTCCGAGGAACCCACGCGCTCCGAGGAATAAGACTACAACGAGGAAGACTAGTTCCCCGAGGAACACTGCTTCCCCAAGGAACTCACACGCTCCGAGGAACAATACCTCTCCAAGGAACTCTTGAGTACCGAGAAGCTTAGGCGGTCCGAGCAACTCAGGCGGTCCGAGCTGCATCTCGAACAAAGCATTAATAGCTGGATAACCAACAGTTCAACTGATTCATTAAATGTTTATCATTTAGATGCACATGCTTAAGGGGAATTAAATGTATTACCCTTTCATATGTATCCCATTTAATGTATTACCCTTTCACATTACAGCCTCAGGGCTATAAATACATTGTACAATCCTCATTGTGAGGAGACCGAAATCCAGACAGGAATTTCTTGATAGAACTTGTAATCGAGAATTCCCAAAACACTCAGCAATAACATAACAGTGGACGTAGGCCATTCTTATAAAGTTGAACCACTTTAAAATTCTTTATCTCATTTAATTATCTGTGATTGAATAATTAGAGTGATCTAATTTTTTACATCAACAATTACCTTAATGATTAATACAACAAGGATACAAAGGAAATGAGAATGACACAGTTCATGAACTTAAAGGGTAAAAAATAACATCCCATCTTTATTGTAATATATTCTTTGTTTTCTCAATTAATATTTTAATTGAGTTACATTTTTCAGGTAAGATGATGCTTCACTTAATTTTTGTTCAAACATTAGAGAAACTGACGAGGATACAAATTTCAATGGATTATAGCAATTGAATAAGAAAAGCCACATTAAAGGTTACTACTTATGTTTGAACCTTCTTTTATAATTTAATTTGATGTTTTACACATCCTCTATATCTTACATGAAAAATTATATATTTAATTCATTTATTAAATTAGTGTTTAATAAGCTATGTGTGTCTTAATGTAGCTTAAATAATAAAAATGGATAAGGATATTATCCGAATTCAGGAAATCCGGGAGGACACGGATAAGGATAGCTGAATATATTATCCGTGTGAATATGAATATGGATACAGATACGGATACGAATATGGATACGGATACAGGTAGTGCGGGAAGTTAGCGGACACAGATGTGGATACTATGGTATCCGCTCCGTATCTATTCATTTTAAACCCTTGGTCGTGGTCTTATGAATTGGAATACTTGGAGTACCTAGAGGATTTAGGAAAGATACACTTCAGTGTTCCTCCTCTTGAAGCACTTCATATAAAGCCTTTGAAGGGTAGTGGTCCCTCCAGACTTAAAGACTGCCCTAAGTGTATAATGATAGGTACTGACTCCGAAGATTCTTCCATTTATAGGTATCCTAAAGATGCTGTTGTAGAGACTGAGGAATACACTCAATCTAGTAACAATCCTCCTGCAGTAGATGCCCTGATGAGGGCTGGTACATCGGTAGTTGATGAGAAACTTAGAGATATTACTGTCGAAACTTCTAGTCGTGGTCAGTCCATTGAGAAATATCCCGCAACACTTAAACGTAGGTGTATCATGAGCAAAGAATAGCTAACTGATGTGTCTGAATCTTTTGAATTCTCCTAAAGGACCATTTGTTCTCTTCCTATCACGAAACAAAGACCGTGTTCTTCCGTCGCTGATGATGGGTTGTATTTCCCTCTTTATGCCTTCCTTTTGGGACTGGGGCTGGTAGTTCCCGTTCCTATGAGAAGGCTTCTTAGTGCCATAATTTTGGCCCCAGCTCAGCTTAACCCAAATAGGTGGAGGACCATACTTACTTCCATAGCCATCTCAAAAAAACACTTCGAAATGATATCACCCAAAAACTTAACGCGACTAAGAATGTGTCTCAGAAGTGCGTACTCTCTAGGCTCAAGTGCAAGCCTGTCACTCAAGTAATAATCCGATAAGTCGGGTATCGATCCTGAGGGAAATAGGATAATGAAATTGTAACGACGTTGGATAGACGAAGAAATCCTAACTGTGACTCTAAAGAAGAGGAAAAATGATTTGAATGATGAAACAACTACAACTAAATGCAATTACTATAAATTACTTAAAATACTGAAGCTGATTAAAATACAACTTGAATAATATGATGAGAAAAATAGCTCGGGAATACAATCCCTCAACCCTAGTGTATTGATGGTATAAAACTAATCATAAATTTAAGTGATTTATTAGACCCAGAATTTAGTACTCCCAAGCATTACGTATATGAGCTTCAAGCTCGCACCATACTTAATTAGAGAATAAGTAAATCGATATTGCAATAGTTACACTCGAATTGCATTCTGAAGCATCCCGGTTACCCTGAAGCAAATGAGATCCAAAGATATACAATTATCGCATTATGACGCAATACGGTCATAATAACCCATTAAATTTAGAGGACTAATTTTATACAAATGCAACTACCACATCGGGTTGGGTTCATGCATCCCGACCCTTAAAAAGTTTAACCTACCATGATGAAATTAATGAACACGATTGTTAAATTGCAGGAAATCATGATTAAACTAAGGGAGAAGTGAAGAATGATGTAGAAGGAAGATTAGACAGAAGAAAGTAATTAACTAACTTACCAAAGCACTAAAATCATCAACTAAAATTACTTGTAATCACAGAAATCTGAACAAACTTCAATCTTGGAATTAAAATTACAATAAATCTTCAAACTAGGGTTTTAACTGAAAAAAGGGAAAAATTAGATGATTTTTTCGCTCCCTAAAATGATAATAAATCGGGTTTAAATACCCTACAAAACTCCAAGAGTTTTAGCTTAACCAGGACTCTCTATTGGAGGAAGAGTAAGAAAATAAAAGTGCGACAGTCGGACCGGTCCTGTCCTCCTTCGGTTCGGTTATGCTTGGATTAAGATCGGTTCTTTAAATTTTTGACAGGATCGGTCCTGTCCGGATTGATTCTTTTAATTTATGACCGGATCGGTTCTTTTAATTTTCATATACTTCAATCCGTTTTTGGTCTGGGGTTCACTCGAACTTTGTATTCCGGATCGGTCCTGTCTTTCTTTGAATTTTTCTTCTATCTTTGACTGCTCATAACATTCATATCGGGACTCCGATTGAGGTACTGTATCTTCCTATGTACTTGTAAACTTGATATCTTCAACTTTTCTTGAGATGCTTCATTCGAATTCTGGGTAAAAATGACAACTTTTGACTTTCCTTCTTTAGTGACCTCAAATACCTGTAAAATTAGTATGAAATACCAGAAACTCGTGGTACTCGTTAGAATACGTCAGTAGCAAGATTATGAGATAAAATCAAATCTATTACGTTGTTCGAGGTGCTAAAAGTAACTAAATTAAAGGGATAAATTTAGAAGAATTTATGCCTAATCACTCCCTCATGGAGTTCTTTGAGTTTTATAGGCCCAAAGAGAACTCCGTTAAAAATTCTTGGTAATAATACGTGGGTCTGCGAAAGGGAGACATGTACCTAATGATAGGAAGGCTTTCCAGTGTCTAAAACTAGAAAGGCAAATTCCTTTTTATTTTCGGGGTCAACTGGGAGAACCACGCCGAAGATAAGTTATCACAAAAATTTGATCGCCCAAATGAAAAAGGTAACTTTTCTAGGGTCTTTATCTTTTTCTTTCATTAAACACTGCATCTTATTCCGTATATTTTCCATGACAGCCACTAACCCTTTGTAGACAGTTATTTCAGGCCCAAAGCTCAATAGCAGACAGAAAAAGAGGGTTGAGGATGCGATCCTTTCAGATGACAATCAAAAGCACAGTCCTCATATACTTACATCTCAGAAGATCTTCATAAAAGGGATACTTCCTCGCTAAAGGAATTACCAAAATGACTGCGGTAGGTATCCTTGCTCCTTCTAGTATTATTGTTCCTAGAGTGTAATTCAAACTTGAAAACTGATTTTTTCCAAATTCTTTTTTAGGTGTTGCTGAGGAGATTGATCGTGAGATACTCATAGCTTAACACAATGAAATGGATGAGTCCACTTTTGTCCTCAACCAAGCCCCTAGAAAAAAGGGGAAGAAGACGAAGAGGGCACCCAAGGAGGTGATTCTTTCGATTAATGAGTTTACTGTTGTTGGGATTGAGGAGGCCAACCCTCTTACTGAGAAGGATGCAACCCCAGTTGATGATGCCCCAGATGGTGTCCTAAAAAATTAGGCCCAATCTAATGATGTCATTGGTGTCGAGCTGTCTGTGAAAGGCATATTCTCTTCTCGGGGGACTTCCATGGTGACTTCATCCTCATTAATATTTCAAATACTGAGTTTCCTCCAGGGACAATAATTACAGTTAATGAAAAATTTCCCACTCAAAAAAGTAGGTAAGAAGAGGATAATAATGGTCTCCCATGGCCTTGTTTGATACAACCTAATCCCAAATCACGTTGGGACACAACTGCTACAACACTCTCCAAGATGAGGGGGATGCAAACACTGTTGATCTCACTCGCCTGGTGGATAAGGATGCTGAAGACTTGGAGGAACATGCCATCCACAGTCTACTGGGGGTAATCTATCTTCCAGTTTACTTTTTATTTCCACGATTATTTATGTATACTTCAACCTATCATTTTTCTTTTATTCTGTTAGGTTGTAGAGGTTGTCATGTCCTAAAGGGCCAAATATTGAGGGTAGTTTAAGCTTTATAGGGCTAAAAGACCAAATGCCAGTCGGATTTACTAAATACCAGGAATTATTCCTTTGAGACTGATAATAAGTCTTATGAGGCTACACTCCAGGATTATAAGATGGACGCAGATAAGAAGGTCTAGGCCGCAACCGATGCCCAAAAAGAGGCATAAGACAGCTTCAAGGAGGTTGTGAATGCCTTAAGAATTGTTGAGGAAAAAACTGAGCTGCCAGGAAAGCTGCATCCTTTGAGTAAAAGTTCAACCATGTCCAAAAAGAAATGAAAACACGGTTCAAAAGAAGGACCATTGGCTCCAAAAGCTCAAGGATGAACATGCTATAACCCTTAAGGAGAATGATGAGCAGCACACCGTGGCATTGAAGAAAGCTGCAGATGACGTCGTGGCCTCCTTCAGAAACTCCATGGAATTTTTTATGATCAATAATAAGGCTTATCTCTGCGACTTCCAAGATTTAAGGCATAGGGTCCCTTGAATAGAAGAGAGCCTAGATATTTTATACGCAAAGCTTTGAATGCTAGACTTATGCAATTTTCCACTGATTTCCTCCTTTAAATAGACATCTTTTAATCAATAATGATATTTCTTTTGTTCATATTAATTTTTTGCCTAGAAATAGAAGAATATTCTTCCATAAATCCCATTAACGTTGCCAAGCTTCTTGTATCAGCTCTAGAAAAGACAATAACATCATCATCAAAAGATAGCTGAGATATGAGGGGGTTTCCACCTGGTAAATAAAAATGCTTTATCTTCCCATTCGCTATAAGACTATTAAGGCCAACTTTAGCTACCAGAATGAATAGGCTAGGGGAAAGAGTATCCTCTTGCCTTAAACCTCTAAAATACTTGAAAAACCCCTTTGAAACTCCTTTAATGAGAATTGAGAACCAAAAATTTGAGATACACCTCCAAATCATATAAATCCATCTTTCACCAAAACCATTTTTCCTGGAAGCTCAGTGATCTTAAGCATATGGAATGTGTTTTTGATGTAAGGGTCGTGGAGGAGATTGAAAAGAAATGTCTTGAAGAGGCTGTAGCTGATGAAGATGAAGAAATAAATACCGCAACCAATGACACAAACAATGATGAAGATGAGGACACTGCCTCTTAATTGTTAAGCTTGAATTTAGTTTATAATTTACTTGCTTCAACTCTATGGATGATATCAACTATTTTGTAATCTCCTAAAACATTGAATCAAATTTTCTATGTACTTATATAGAAATACGACTATATATTTTGATGAATGCCATACTTTTTCTTCTATATCTTTCATTGACATCTCTGAATGCATGTAGCTGAGTCTCGAACAAATTACGGCCTTTTTACTGGTTAGTCTTCAATGTTTTACAAAGTAGCTTACACATATAACCTTTATATAGGAATTCAGCATTTTTGTGATAGGATGCAATAATGTAGACTTTGTAGGAAAATTGGTTGTGGCCTAGTAGGCCGTAACCATGAACATCACGTGTTTTATTTCTTCAGTACTCATTATTTTGATGAACTCCTAAGTCATTGCTAATATGGGTGTAAAATTACCCTTCTACGGTCTTCAGAACTTAGGACTTTGTAGAAATATTGCTGCAGTAATGTTGGGTTATGGTTTTGTGGGAATAATTTCCCTTGTCGTGGATAACCATGTCCATGGACATCTCAAAATTTAACTGCAGCCTCATCCATTGGGTTGGACGTTTCATATTTTTGTGGAATTTTTAATCCTCCCTACGCTAGGTGTTATCAATCCTCCCCAAGATAGGTATTTTTAAGAATCCCCATACTGGGTATTCAATAATACATCCATAGCTAATAATGAGTATTATAAGACCTTAAGGCATAATATAAGAATTTCAGATCTTCGAGAGTTGAGAGTGGTTATTATGATCCCCCAAGGCCAATTGAAGCATCCAACTAGATGACTGGATTTTCGAACATAATCATCCCATATCTTCGTATGCATATGTGATGTGAGGGGCGTTATGGGTCAATTAAGGTTGTCACCCCTTCTCCTCTATGGACCCTTCCTCCCGTAATAAATAATGTTCCGAGATAATTTGTTATTTTTCCTTTGAAGTCTGTTTAATATAAAGGTCTTTCATAAAAATTTTGATAAGGAGAATAAGAATTAAAATATGACTGAATCCATCATTCACATATTCATATATCTATATATGACTTTGTTAGTAAAATACAAAGCCTATAGGTAAATACTACAAAGATTTTCACAAAAATAGGAATATAAATTTCTCGAGGCAAAAACTAGGCATGTGATCTTTTAGTTGTGGGTTGCATCCTTTATGAATCATTGGAGCATCCCCGGCCTTGCAAGCCACTCAATCTCATTTTTTTGTGTGAATCATCCGTTGGTTCTATGGCCAAGGTCTTTATGAAATTCATACCATTTGGATCTATCCCTTTTGTGGGGCTGGGATCTCAACTTCTCGATGCACTTAAGAAATTTGTCTAACTTGATGATGATCTCCAGGATGTCTTCAAGGCTAGGGACTAGAGGGGTGTAGTCATCATAGTCTTTTTTTATTTTTGACCCCTCTTATTTTCTTTTCTTTTTCTTCAAAGGCATGGATGCGACCTTATCTTCAATGGTCGTGGCCTTTTGCTGAGAGGTGAAAGTTGTGACCTCCATCATTATGACCCTTTGTGCTAGGAGGTTGACATAGCCTTATAGTGAGGCCTCACTATTACACATGTGATTTATGTAGTTCAACAGCTAGGCAACATTTTCATTCTACTATTGACTTATCCCAGATCTTCCTTTCATAGATTCTTCTCTATCAATCTTTAGAAATTTATACTCTAAGATGAACTAAACAGTGGTGGCAACACAAAAATGATTGTAGAGGAAAGAATCATTGTATATTTACTGGGATGTAGCCTTTTCCAACTGGTTGTGACCGTGTTATATATAAGTTCCAGCTGTAGCCTTGGAGGGAAAATAAGGGTGAGGCTGCAGCCTATGATGCACATGAGGTTCCCTTCTCCAGGTGGCGACTTTACTAATGGATCATTCAACAAAGTTAAATTATAAGCATAATTTACATATGTGGGATCTTTTCTCTTGGCGGTGAACTGAAAAGTTAGTGAAAATATGAAAACCCCCTTATTAAGTGTGTGGCTTATAGGTAGTAGTCTTACCAATCCACATCCAAAAATGAGGTAGTAAAGGTTTGATCTCTAAAATGGTCCCAAAACTTGGGTTTAAAACTAGGATTATACCAAAGACATAAAAAGTCAAGTGCAATATAACATAAATTTTCTAATGAAAATTCATAGCAAGGGGATTGGAATAGAATTAAATCAATGAGTGCATACCTAGTTATCGATCTTTATGAGGCCATGGACTTTTATGTTTTCCAATACTAACTAGTCAAGGAAACATCATTGGGGTGTAGAAAATAGATCTAAGGTCAAGAAAAAGGATCTATAAACAGATCTAGAATCAAAAGACCCTCTCATGGAGTTTATATGTAAAAAAATGATCTCTATATCCCAAAATTTCACCCATGGGATAGTGACTCGGGGGTCCACGTGGATGAAATAAGGTGTTAGGAACCCGAAATAATAAAGGAAACTAGATTTAATGCCTCGTTCCCATAGACAGTGCCAAAATGATGATGTGAGAAATTATACATATATCATTCTCAACCACCATATCAAGTATAAAAGTATAAATAAAGCAAGTAATAATGGAAATTCACAAGATATAGAGTGGTCCGACTATAAAAATGAGCACACGTACACTTTGTTGCCCTATAATCATTACGTGTTCTATAGTACAAGATTGCAATGCCATTAGAGGTGTACAAGAGAGAAAATAGAGAGGAATACATGAATACAACACAGTTAGGCAGCCTAGGATGTGACATGTAGAGGATAGCTTTGTATGACTGCGGCTGGGTAAGCCCATAAGTGTAGTGTCTTATAAAGAGAGTTAAGATAGAAACATTGGTAGGGCTTCGCCACCACATTCATCTTGGTATTTTATGGTGAGCACTTCTATTTATTGATGTTAAAAGGTGGCGTCACGTGCACGGAGTACGTGACAAGTAGATAAGTTTTATGATTGTGGAATCTTTCTAGAAGGACAACTATCCAGAGATATGTGTGATTGTTTACAAAGATTCGTCATTGTGAGAGTAGGAGCTGGTAGCTACCTATCTCATCCTAGGCAATGGTAGGGTGTCTTATACTAGCCACAGCCTGTCTAATCCTAGGGGGCAGCGACCTTTCACTTATGCTTTGTGGCCAGTGCTAGGATTGGGAATATCAAGGTGTGTGACTAGTTTTAAATTAAACACTGTTATTCTCCCCAAGACACCCCATGTGAAATGGTCAGGTTGAAGTCACAAGCAAACACTTCTCTTGGGATCAAGACATGACTCAATAATTCTAAGGGCGTTTGGGTGGATGAGCTAATCTCAATCTTGAGGATATACCGAAGTACATTGAGGGGAACAATATGATTTACTCCATTCACCCTCACTTATAGAACCGAATAATTTTTCCTAATTAAACTAGAAGTCCCGATCTTGAAGGTACCATTTTTATATGAAGATCATAATGGCGAACGACTCAGGGTGAATTTGGATATCTTGGATGGGAGAAATGAGGAAGTAATGCTGAGGATTGCAACAATGCAATATAAAGTGTCTTGCTACTATAACTAAAGAGTTAGGAATTAGATGTTCTAGGTTAGAGACTTAGTACTCAGAAAGACAATGCAACTAACCAAAAATCGTAGTCATAAAAGTTGATAGATACTTGTGAAGGACCATATGTAGTGATACATGATATCTGACCTGAAACCTCTGGGATTAGAAATCATGAAGGTCAATCCCTTATCTTCCCATAGAACATTGAAAATCTGAAGCGGTTCTATCAGTAAAATGCGGTTGGGAGGTGTAGGCAAATCCTGTAAGTCAGTAGAAATTTACCTTTCATTTATAGTCATATTCATTTTCTAGTTGTAGTTTTTTGGTGGATATACTTATGACTTTTTCTTCTAAAGTTTTATTTTTAATTTAGTTTTGAATAATAGTTATATCAATAAAAAATCATTTTCTAAATGATTGTTTCTCTATATGGTTAATCTCCATCAAATACTTATTCTCCTACCCACCTAAGCACTCAGTTCATACTAGATTACAAACCAACCACTAAGAGGATGGAGGATAACACTAGATGGCATTCCGGTACACCTTTACCATGCTCCTAGCATCCGGAGAAACAATATGGCTAATCCCCAAGTTAACTCATGACTCCCCGGATGTGATTCAATCTGTGAAGTGAGGTCACTTGAGTATAATATTGTTAACTTTGAGTCAATAATGATTGTTTTCGATCACTCAGTAAATTCCAAAAGAAAGGGGGTGTATAAGGAGAAAATAAGACTAGAGTGATGTTAAATATAGTAATTTTTTATTTTAAAAAGATAGTGATCGGAACATAAATGCTCGTTCGTACAACCATTTTCCAATTGATCACCGGAGTATAAATAATAGAATTCATCAACCGTGTTTCCAAATTATGTATAAATAAACACATGCTCAACAAAATTGTTCGTAATAACACAGTTTATTAATCGTGTATAAATAAAATTTTCAGAGTAACTCGTTTCCTCAACCGAGCATAAACAAATCTTTAGGAACTACACTATTCGTCAACCGTGTATAAATAAATTGTTCGGAACAACTCAATTCATTAAACAAGTATAAACAAATCTTTCTAAACAACATATTACGTCAACTATGTATAAAAAAAGGAATAACTTGATTCATCAACCAAGTATAAACAAATCTTTCAGAACAACATCGTTCATCAACTGTTTATAAATGATATGTTTAGGGTAACACGGTTCATCAACTTTATATAAACAATGCCAAATAAAGAGATTGATTTTTCACCAAGCTATAATCCTTTCTGGCACAACTCAGTTCATCAACCGAGCATAGATAATCATAATAAAGATGGTCATCAAAATCATCAGTTGACCGTATAAGTGGTTCGGTCAAATAGGCTAATGAAAGTTAGCTGATAAATTAACAATTATCAACTACGACATACATTTTTAAATAAGTATTACAAGTATAAAAGGGAGAAGCAATCAAATAAAGGGATAAACATTTAAAATTATTGTCCAAAATTGGTCATACGACCATGATCTTCAGGTTACCAGAAAAACAGATATGTCAAAAGGCCGAGGCTAAGAGATGTTAAGTTTATGAAGCCAATATTACAAACCAAATTTTTCAGAATTCTATTAAGTATATCTAAGTGACAGGGGGAAGAAGGAGAAGTTCCAAGGATCTGACCTACTTCCTCCTTTATGGAGATAGGAAGATCCTTATTTTTATAATCAATCGGGGGTTATGACTCGATTAAAAGCCTATTATCCTCCAGTTGTTTGTTTTGTTCCATGAAGGAAGGAGAAAGCATCAGCTCTTCCTTAGTCCCTATATCGTCAGGGTTGAAGGTGACAAAATCCCAATCAGGATGGGCCTCGTTAGCCCTCTTCGTTAGTTCAACATATTTGTTGATGAAGGATCGATACTTTAGTATGAAAGAGTACTCTTAAGTCAAGAAAGACTTCAGATACCTGAATCTAATCAGAGGAGCCAAGGACTTCTCGACTTTTATGGCTTCCTCTTTCTAATGTCCTTCAGTGTTAGCTACCTCTTCAGTTCAGCCTTTTCGATATTCAACTGGTCCCTCTCCGCAATGAGACCATCCTTTTATTAAACAACGTTCTCCTTTTGCCAAACGCTTAATATAAAATGACTACTCTTTTATGTGTGTATAAGGTTTTTGTAAAGAATCATCAATTAAATATTCCCTTGAGCCTACAAAATCTCTATCTCTATCTCTATCTTTATCTCTACTACCTAAAAAGAGGGAACTTCCTCTTCAATGGTTAGAAGACTAAAATACCCTCATTAAATTTAAAATTTCTTTTATACCCTTAATAATAGTCAACATATCTTTCCCCAATTCATTGGCTCCTACGAAATAACCAGGTTCATTTCATCACATCTTTGTGACACCCCGCCTAATTAAATACCGGGCGATCACTCCTTTATTAAATTAAATCAAGGTGAACAGTTGGTCCATTCTTAGCATCACTGTCAAAAAATAAAATTTTCCAATTTAACACCCTAATTAATTAAGCTAAGTGTCAAAACCATTTTTCACATATACTTTCCAAATTTTATTTAAAGAAAAATAATTTATTTTATTTACAACATTCAATAAGTAAGAATCACACCACATTAAATTTTGCAACATAATCCAGTTAATTTAATACATTCGTCAATCAAATTTCAACATACGAAATCTAAAGTCACACATCCAAACTGAATAAATCCCATAGTAACAATACTGGAAATAACTGAAATACAAATGTCCAATAACAACGGAATAATGGAAAGAGCTACACATGCCCAACTAAATGAAAGTAATAAGAGTGGATCTGAATGAACGAAGTCGTCTAATCAAGAGACCTGCAACTCCCACCTAAGTTGCAGCGCGTTCCTTCCAAGAGATCCTAAGCAAGACGCCCCTGTGGCTAGGCACCTGTAATACATACATATATATACAAGAGAGAGAGAGAGAGAGAAACGGGTCAGATCTCGATAGTGTATATGATTTAAAAATTATTTAGCAAGTATTTAAATTGATACAGGCCAATGCAACAACATATTAGTGCGACACTCCCTTGAGAAACTCTCACCTCTCTTCTAATGTGCACACCTATCGCACTAATCTTCCCAACGGTTTGTCTTATCATTTTATCACACTAACCTTCCCAACAATTTAGCTTATCTCAAATTACTCATAAGATTTTAAAACCAAACAATAACATTGTCAAAAAAGATACTTCCAATTAGTAGCACAACTCTCTTTTTAGCTTCATTAATTTATAAAAGTTTCCCAGTGTCATATTATACTTTTCAAATAAGTATTTCTGATTTATAGTCCAGAATTATTTCTCACATACCATATCACCGCAACAGTTTAAATTTCCCAAATTTTAGAAATATATAATAAGCACTCGTATAATATATACATTCTAACAGCACCAACATAAAAACTATGGTGCAGGCATACTCTGCTATCCAATCCCTGTATCGCTCACACTAAGGGATATACAAGTTCGGAATCACTCTCGAACTATATCAACATATATACACAAACAAGATTGAGGCGAAGCATAAATTCCAAGTCTCTAAGAGGTCAGTACATACCCTCACGTCTCTTAGGACCGTCTGAACTATCATTCTGATAGCCTGTACCAAGGATATCTATCTTCTTGGGTACAAGTCAATATCCCCCATAAAGGTCCCATCGAGATAAGACTGTCCGAGCGCGGTAACCTCAGGGATAGCAAGTAGCGCGGGTACATTTTTCACACGTATATAATATATGCATACACAACCATATAAATATACCACTTATTATTATATGAATATAGGTTTCTCTCATCACCCATAATTACGATATTTATCCTTAATTTTCATATTAAGTATTCTTATAAGGGTTCGTCACTAACCTTAACTCGAAGGGTTTCTCCAACTCATTTCGGGACACTCGTGGACCCTATCCTCCCAAGTATACGATTCAGTAAGTGTCATTAATATGTTCCAACGTAACTCTCTTACGCGCCTCACCCTTAAATACATAAATTTACCAACCCTAAAGTAAATATCCCATAAATACCATTCTCGTCGAATATTAAAGATCCCAACATTTATTCATATGCCCTACTGGTACTCCATGTCTCCCAAATCATTTTATTAAAAATGCCCAAGAATTATATCACGACAATTTGAATTTAACTCATTTAAAAAGGGAAATAGGAGTCTGCCAGGAGGGGTCGATCGATTGAGGTTTAGGGCTCGATCGATCGAGCCTTCGATCGATCGAAGCTCTAGGCTCGATCGATCGATCAAGAAGGTATTTCTATTTCTGCAGAATTGCAGTTACGGGTTCTACCACCTATCCTCATCCAAATCCATATTTTTCAAACCCAAACGTCCCAAAAATTCTGCTACTAACATTATATCAATATACCAGATATTTCCAACGTAAGGCATGTGTATTTTTATCATTTAAACATGGATTATCAACCCAAAGTTTTATCTAATTATCAAGAACCCTAGAATTTTCTTAAACAGGTTTCTAACAAATTTTCTCCAGAATTTCCTTCTTATAATCATCAAAATTTCGTGGTTAAATTCCTCTACATGGCAAGGATTTCTAGAATCATCATATAAACCAATACTACATGGATTTTCCTATCACAAATTGGGTTTTCTTCCATTAAAACTCAACCTAATTACTCCTAAACTAATATGAAAGATGAATCAACGAAATAAGCAAGATAAACACTTGTCTGGGATTTTTGGTATTCTGATTTACGGCTGATTTTGGTATGGTTGCGTTCCTCGTCTCGCGATCTACGCGTTGGTGGTGGTGGCGGCGGCGCAAACCGTTGAGTTTTGGGCCTTGAAATTGCTTGAGAGCTCTCTCCTCTCTTCTCCAATGGCCGTTCTAGTTTTTGGGAATTCTAACCCTAGGTGACAACCTCAATATCAGATATAGCCCCTCTAATTTTCGTGGGTTTAATTACCCATAAATGTAAAATGACCAAAATCCCCTCCCGGGTTACTAATTAGGCCTAAAAACGCCCCGAGACCCAAACTACACCCTCGGGTACACTTTTCTGACTATCTCGACCCTTTCGGACACGTTGGTGCACTCAAAACGACCATATGAACAAATTATAAAATATTCACTTTTATTAATCCACATTTAGTCCCGACACGACACAAGCGCGTCTTGACTTAAATTTCCACAATTGTCATTTTATTCGCACGTGACAATGTTATAAAAATAAATCTCATCTATTACTATACTCATCCAGTAATATGCAACAAATAATATATTCTCAGTAATTCCTAACTCTCGTCACGCTAGTAAATATTTAAAGCAACATTTCGGATTAAAATTAAATTAATTTATCTCAATTAAATTTAATAAATCCTTAAATTTAAAAGCCATGAAAATACGGGGTATTACAATCTTTATCATATTCATTTACACATACCAAGCATCCAAATACATTCATGTTCCAACTCTAGAAATCCAAATTCAATTGCCTCAAATTTCATTCTCCAATTCACTCACATTCATGCATCCTATCTCTCTCCTATTCATTCACGCATATCAACCATCAACATACATTCATCTTTCAACCATAGAAATTTATCTTTACAAATGGAAGCTCAAACAACTATTTAATTGAAAGTCCATCATTTCTTTGCTTTTCTTTGCTTCATTGCTATCATTTCTTTTGCCAAAATTAAGGTTAATACTCATAATTTTGTCTATAATTTTTTACTATAGTAGCAAAGCATGCATTTGTTAATTTGAAGATGAAGACAATTACATAAATTTTATAATTATATATATCTCATTGAAGAATTTTGTCTCTCATTTGTGATCAGAGTTTGTATTTCGCATTTTCATTTTTTCATGTTTTAAGATATGTGTACTTATTACATATTCTAAATTAAATGTTAATTTTAAAACAATTATATAAATTCACATATGCCTACTGTTTTAAATGTTAATAATTTGAAAATTATGCATACTGATATAAACTTTTTCAGTACTAAAATTGTGCTTATTTTTTGCGATTTTCTTCTGTGGATTGCCCGATATATGTTTTTTCAAACAGAATCAATTTTTATTCGAAAAAAGATCCAACTTTTAATAATTCACCAAACCAAGTTGTGAAAAACCAATACTTCACTTTAAACTAATTTTATCTTGATTAATCCTCAACATGCATCTAGTGATTAAATCAAGTAAAGTAAAGTAAAAAATACTCACAACGCTGGATGTACGAGGAAAAAACCCAAAACGGGAAAACAACCTCGGACGGCCCAATCCAGACAATCACTATGAATAATTGTTTTACAAAGACAGATTAGTCTTACACTAAGACTCGATCCCCACGGGTCTTGACGCTCCTTCTGATCTTCAACCATTCTTCAATAGTGCCCATGCAGAAATTCCATCTTCTACGATCTCTGTCCACAACACACGCGTCCACGTATGTCTCGGTGTCCACCGATATAGCTTTGATACGTCTACGATGTCAAACACGATGTCTGTCGCTTCTTCACCGCAAAACCCTTTGATGTTCAATGTGTAGAACAAACAACTTTGGTACAGCAAGATCACGTAAACATATAAGAATGATAACTTGGATCTTTGCAAACTATAAGGATGTGTTTAAGACTTTTAAACCTTAGAAAACATGTGCAAACAAGGTTCTGGTTTGTAAAATAGTTTTTCCAGAAAGCACGCTTACGAAATTATGATGCAAACTCTGTTTAAATAGGATTTAAATGCCGCCTCAAAAAACGTGTCGTTTGAACGACTTAATCATGTCATTCGCGCGACATTGTATCTCGTTCGAATGAGATCCAATGTCGTTCGAGCGACCTAGCGAAAGTTTGACTTTCTGATAAAAATTTCTCTTAACAAAGAGATTCAAATTAGTCAAACTCTATTTCGAGCTTATCATCATAAAACGAAGTTTAAACCATTAAAACACTTTTTAAAACATTTAAAATCATTTTTCTATATAAAAATTACATCCTTATCTTTTATAAAATAATTCCGAGCACCATTAATTATACGCATTCATACCTGAGTGATCTCGGAATAAAATTAACTTTGAAGACGAGTAAACTTGCACCAAATAAACATCGGCATGATTATTTCTTTGAAGTTTTGCCGCAACGTCTTCAATTTCTTCAATAC
The DNA here is from genome assembly GCA_949130495.1 of Sambucus nigra. Lineage (NCBI taxonomy): Eukaryota > Viridiplantae > Streptophyta > Magnoliopsida > Dipsacales > Adoxaceae > Sambucus > Sambucus nigra. The sequence goes on along the minus strand of OX422220.1, from coordinate 466,569,609 downwards.
CTCATAAACCAGGTGGGATCGTGACAAAATAAAATTCTCCCTACGACATATTACAGATATAGTTTTGTTCACGGAATTAAGTCAAAACAATACAGGGACTCAATTGGAAATTTATGTCCTTACAAATATCCCCCTTTGACTATTCCGGGACAAAACTAAACCAGTGAAATGCCTAACCGGGCCGTCAAGCCGTATGATGCCTTAATATCATCCCATAAACCCAAAATAAAAAATGCAGGACACGGACTAATATATGTAGCACCGACAAGTATGAACTGTCTGAATGTGATGTAGACTTAAAATCTCGAATCGCTGAAGTATACCTACACACATGAAACAGACAAACAAATACCAAGTGAAGTATGGAGGAACAAATGAAACCAATTTATATATTCAATAAGAGCATATCATTTGAAACATGTGAGCAATTATTTGATACCAATTTGTTACCAATTTGAAACAACAAATCTCCCCCTACATCACATACCAAATCTCTCCCCCTTTTTGTCTCGAATAGACAATCCGGTGAAAAGATAAACCAATATGAAATATCTAGCATAAGAATATGATACCCAATTGAATTAAGTTGGTACCAATTTTTAAAAAATGAAAACCGCTAGATAAACATGAGACAACTCGCTAAGTAAGATCATGTAATGATAAAATAGTAGCTAGTAAACCAAGGAATCACACAAAGAGTATACCAATAAAATCAAGTGTGATAAACGGACTCATATATGCAAAGTACTAATTTGGAACATAAAAGAACCTGCATATAAACCAATTAATCCAAAAAAAAAATGCTTCCTGCAGTACCAAAAATATATCAAATTAAGCCAGAGGACTGCAAACCAATCAGAAGAAATTTTTCACCCTGTCGTTCGAACGAGCCAGGAACTTCGCTCAAACGAGATGAGGAAGTCGCTCGAACGAAGTACATAAGTCGTTCGCGCGAGATGCAATGTCGTTAGAACGACATCGCGCGACCTGCCAAAATTTCCCAGTTTCCCAGAAATATTATAAAGTACTGCCCAGTGAAAAAATTTCCACAAAAAAATTCCAGGAAGGGACTGACAGAACCAAAACAGTGCTAAAACAGTAGGCTTTTTGCACAAAACGCAAAAACTCATTAAAACTAAAAATGCGAGTTACATGCAAACGTAGTACCAATGTGCTCAAACATGGACATGGAATGAATGGGCGTGAAACTACAACAAATGAGTCACAATTCCAACACATCAAAACCATCAAGAAGCTCTAATTGATAGAGATAAATCATCAAACTTTATCATAGCCAAATGAAAATTAAAGTGTGAGCTTAATGAACTAAACATACTACGTGCACACAAATCCATAATTTTGACGATTCTACAAACAATAGCGTCAAATTGCAATGTTTCAACATTAGGATTAGATGTGCAAACCCGTTTAAATTTTCTCCAGCCAAACACCCTCATATAAGCATACTTTTTGAAGTTCTTTTGAGGTTTCTAACATTCTCAACTTAGAGAAAATCTTATTGGCCCTTTTCTTAGCATCTTGTTTTTTCTTTTTGGGCTCTTTTTAAACGGTGGCTTTCACGATGAGTTAAATTGAACTCTCGCAGCCCTTTCCCATGAATCACTCATTATTTTTTTTTAATTCAAATCCTCACGGTAAACGGTTATTACATGCACACTTCTCGTTAAGTTTACTTACGCATAGATGACAAGATTGAGATAAGAACGCCTCACCAAATTCAAATATGCAAGAGAAGTCAAACATTCATATAAACTCGTGCATGTGTGCAATGTTGGCATATATACAAAGTCGAATCAAAATGCATATCAACTTCAAAGCCACCCCATATAAACAATGGTTAATATCATTCTAGGCATCAATAATAATGACCAAATGTCCTAGCCACGTGGATAATGAAACGATGGAGGGTCTAAGCACACCAATATGCCACATCAAACATGTAAACTCAAAAACAAAAATTGAAAATCTTTTTGGTTTTTCAAACATATTTTGACTCAAAGAAAAGAAAAATCTTTTTGGATTTTCAAAATTTTTCTCAAAAAACAAAATATTTTTGTATTTTTCAAATAAGACTCAAATAAATGAAAACTATTATACAAAATGATACACATGTCATAATACTAGCAATGAATATATCATGAAGCAAACTAGGATATTACAAACATGGCAACACTATCATCCTTTAGATTTAGCATGGGAAGAATCAAGTTCACCCAAACGAGAATCATGAAGTTTAATTCCTAAATCCACTAAATCCGATTTCCTAACCCAAGTAGGTGTAAAACAACGCATGGGGGTGTGGGGAACCGGGGCAACTTTATTCCTAAACTTCCTAGGAGCTCGTCTAAGGTCGTAACAATAACCCTTAAGGTGACCTTTCCTACTACAAAATGTGCAAGTGTAGCGGTGGTGGGAATGATTACCTTTATGGGGACCTTTTCTAACCATCCTAGTGTTTCTCACACATGCGGGGGGAATGGGAACAACTCTCTCATTAAAACCAATACCTCCCCTATCTCCCTTAATTTGGACGGTGCCTAAGATCTTATCTAACTTCTCCGACCTAGCCTCCAAATCAAACTTGACTCTAGAAGAGTCTTTCAACCTTTCCTCCAACTCAATAATCCTGGACTCGAGTAAATGCTTAGTCTCCTCAAACTCTAAAATCTCCTTTTTCAAGGAATCTATCAAACCACGGAGATTGTCTCTCTCTTTCTCCACAAACTCTAGTTTCTCCCTAAACATCTTCTCTCGTACCCTAAGATCCTCAATCAAAATATCATTATTTTCTATGGCACACTCATTCAACTTAGATTGTAATTTTGAGTTAGCCTTTTTCACCTTCACCGTTTCGGCATACAACTCATGAAACACATTTTGCAATTCTTTCACATCTATCTCATCCTCGTCACTCTCTTCACCCTCACTAACATGGGATTCACTGAAAACCTACTCGAAAGTGTCATCCAGATGAGTTGCATCGTCTTCGCTCACATGACATGCCATAAACGCAACAAAGTTACGCTCAATGGGGGAACTCTCTCCATCTTCCGGTTCACTATCACTTAAGGTGGCATTATAACGGGTTGCTTGCCCTCTTTCTTAAGTCTAGTGGGACACTCTTTAACTTTGTGACCTTACCCCTCACACCCAAAACACTTATCTGACTCATCTCTCTTAGGCTTTTCAAACTTATCCTTAGAGGTGGGATCTACTTTGTTGTTCTTGAATTTTTCAAATTTCTTGGCATCTTTCGATTGCTTTTGAAACTTAATAAATTTTTTAAATTTCTTTGCCAACAAAGCAAAATCCTTAAAATCGGAATCGGAATCCGAATCCGAAACTTTAATTTCCTCCTTTCGGGTTTTGAAAGCAATACCATTTTCTTTCTTAGGCACTTTCTTGGAGGTAATCATGTCGATTTCATAGGTTTGTAAGTCACGTACAATATCTTCAAGTTTCGTTGACTCTAACCTACCCAAGGAGTTTAAAATGGTCACTTTCGCATCAAACCTACTAGGCAACGACCTAAGGATTTTCTTAATGACACGGTTGTCGGGAATTTTCTCACCTAGGTTAAACGAAGAGTTGACAATATTGGACAACCTAGCATAAAACTCATCAAAGGTCTCACTCTCTAACATCCTAATGGTCTCAAACTGTGTAGTGAGATTTTGAAGTTTTGACGCCCTAACCGTGCTAATGCCCTCGTGAGTGAGTGCCAAATTATCCCAAGCCTCTTTTGATGTTTCACAAGTCATAATTCTGTTATATTCTTCGTGTGTGGCATGTGAAGCAATAACGTGCAGACCCTTAGAATTATATTGTGCAAGTCTTTGTTCAGTTTCGGTCCAAGACTCAACAAGCTTTAAACTAGTGACCTCACCTACAATAGTGACAAGGGGCGTCCAACCTTTTTCAACTGCAAGCCAAACTCGCTCATCAATAGATTTTGAAGCACATCTCATTCTCATCTTCCAATAAGTGTAATTAGTGCCATAAAAAATAGGGGTTCGAGAAAATTCATTATATCCAGAATTCATCTTTGAAAACACACGGGATCACAAAAAAAAAAAAAATGTTTTCTGGCTCTGATACCAATTTGTGGAGTGCCTGATATGTGTGTTTTCAAACAGAATCAAATTTTCTTCGAAAAAAGATCCAACTTTTAATAATGCACCAAACCAAGTTGTGAAAAACCAATACTTCACTTTAAACCAATTTTATCTTGATTAATCCTCAACATGCATCTAGTGATTAAAGCAAGTAAAGTAAAGTAAAAAATACTCACAACGCTGGATGTACGAGGAAAAAACCCAAAACGAGAAAACAACCTCGGACGGCCCAATCCAGACAATCACTATGAATAATTGTTTTACAAAGACAGATTAGCCTTACACTAAGACTCGATCCCCACGGGTCTTGACGCTCCTTCTGATCTTCAACCATTCTTCAATAGTGCCCACACATAAATTCCATCTTCTACGATCTCTGTCCATAACACACGCGTCCACGTATGTCTCGGTGTCCACCGATATGGCTTTGATACTTCTACGATGTCGAACACGATGTCCGTCGCTTCTTCACTGCAAAACCTTTTGATGTTCAATGTGTAGAACAAACAACTTTGGTACAGAAAGATCACGTAAACATATAAGAATGATAACTCGGATCTTTGCAAACTCTAAGGATGTGTTTAAGACTTTTAAACCTTAGAAAACATGTGCAAACAAGGTTCTGGTTTGTAAAACAGTTTTTCTAGAAAGCATGCTTACGAAATTATGATGCAAACTCTATTTAAATAGGATTTAAACGCCGCCTCAAAAGACGTGTCGTTTGAACGACTTAAGCATGTCGCTCGCACGACCTAGCGAAAGTTTGACTTTCTGATAAAAACATCTCTTAACAAAGAGATTCAAATTAGTCAAACTCTATTTCGAGCTTATCATCATAAAATGAAGTTTAAACCATTAAAACACTTTTTAAAACATTTAAAATCATTTTCTATATAAAATTTACATCCTTTTCTTTTGTAAAATAATTTCGAGCACCATTAATTATACGCATTCATACCTGAGTGATCTCGAAATTAAATTAACTTTGAAGACGAGTAAACTTACACCAAATAAACATCGGCATGATTATTTCTTTGAAGCTTTGTTGCAACGTCTTCAATTTCTTCAATACGTCATAGACCAAGTGGGATCGTGACCAAATAAAATTCTCCCTATGACAGATTACAAACATAGTTTTGTTCATGGAATTAAGTCAAAACAATACAAGGACTCAATTGGAAATTTATGTCCTTACATCTTCTACTTACCAAAATTTCACTCATGATAAAAAAAATAATTACTTTCGTAAGGTGGAAGTTCATTACTACAATAGTTGATGGAACTAAGTCAAGTACTTAATTTATGGTTTATTGTTATTCTTATATAATTTCTAATTACGAAAATTTCACTCATGGTAATAAAAAAATTATTATTTTCACAAGGTGGAAGTTCAATATTTTGGTACTACAGATAAGACAAGTACTTAAATTTATGGTATATTGTCATTCTTATATAATTTCTAATTACGAAAATTTCATTCATGATAACAATTTTTTTTTCGTAAGGTGGAAGTTCACTATTACATACATTAGTTAATGGCACTAAGACAACTATTTACTTTTTGAGTTTATTGTCATTCTTACATAATATGATGTTCTTACTCTTTACAAGTATGTTAATAGTAGTAGGAATGTAATTTGATAGTTTGTAAGAAATTGTTATCATTTCACTTTTTCGTAAGTAATTGTTAATTAAAATCTTGTAGAATATTGTCAACATTGGTGGTACAAGCTCGAATTGTGAATCTGAGAGTGAAGGAATTTTACTTTTGTTTACGTGGTATATGAAGTACTTAATACCATATTGAAACTGTTTCGTATAATTTATATTCGATATGGTAATATCTTTCGTTTGATTTTTTGTAGGATATTATCAATATTTTTTATAAAAGCTTGGACTTTCAATCTCATAGTGAAGGAATCTCAATTTTATTTACGAGGTAATTGTAATTGATTAATATATGATTGCAAATTTACTTATCATTTTTTATTTAATTTACTGGCCATTATGAAACCAATTGAAGAAATATGTAGATGAGCTAAAAAAATTCATACGCTTTACAATTTGTAATTTGTAGCTTTTTTTTCTTTGTTATGGAAAAGAAAAAAAATTAAAGAGTTAGGAAACAAATTACATCATATCAATTTAATTATATGAAACACAAACTACACATGTATAATAAATTATAGAGTAGAACTAAATAGATGCCCAAATCTTTAAAAACTAATGAATAACATAATTGTTTGGATAAACAAAATTAAGTCATTGCAATATACATATTTAACGTTTTGATATCATGATGAGTGAAACAACCTATGAACCAAAAGAATCAAAGAATGTGATGATTCATTATTTGGTGAGCTTTTTTGAAGTAATTGGGTACTCAGCGAGTGAAATTTTGGGACCACTAAGTTTAAAATGACTTTGATGCAAGAACTTACGTATTCAGGCAATTTTTTTTATATTAGCGAAATATATATATTTTTTAACCTAATTTTTTCAAAATATTTTCATTATATTTTTTAACCCTAAACTTAAGTATTCATGTCTTTAATTCCATTCATTTGACATGTCATCAAGCTGTAATTAGGTTCTATTGTTATTGTTGTATTGATTTTGAAATGTGTACAAGGTGATAGGAAAAAGAATAAAGATACTAATCTACTTGAAAATTTAAGAATAAAATTATAGACATTCCCTAAATTAAGTTCATTATTCTCAGAGTCCTAATTTAAGATGGATCTCAATCCTCAAAGGATATTTTACTCGTATTAGGGGACTGAAACGAAGTACAAATTTCTTGCATTCCCTATCTAATAGTATTTAGGACCAATTGGAAACCAGTTAACGAAAAACTGATCTATATAATATTGTCTTATGTTCCCAAAAATGAAAAAGAAACGTCTGCCAGTGCTGTTTTATGGGCTAGAATAGGCATTCACCTCCTTGTCCTAAGCCAATATGGACAAACGAAGAAAAAAAATGAAAGCTTGATCTTCTTAACCTTAGTTTTAAAAATCCATTATTGAAGAAATAAATCCCAAAAAAAATTTCATGAAGTCTAGCTTGATTAGTATGAATTTAGTTTACAATTTCTGGTTGCAATTAATAATAACTGTACTAAATTAACTTATGAACTATGCTATTATAGTTTTATATAAATCAATGTAACCTGTAGTTTTCTATTGGTCATATCTGTACTTATTTTGTTGCAAGGCTCAACTGGCTTATGAGTGTTCAAAGTTGGGTTTATAGGGTCAATGTGAACTGATTCATTCCCATTGATTTTTTTTTGCGGTATTCGATCAGATTTCGATTCTATAATATTAGCCTCTAATTGTTTGAGGATGACAATGCTCAATATAGGCAAACAATTTCTTCTTCTATTAAAATAGGGATAGCATCCCCTGAATTTGGATATGTAGTGGCTCTATTATGTCAATCAGTAGCTGTAGATGTTACTTCTTGGTTCATGGATGTCACTGCTACATTTAGTAACAAATATAGTAACAAATATTCTCCAAATATCATATAACACACATTTGGGACTACATTCACTGCCCATGCCTTTATTCTTTTACAATTGTATCCTCTATTAAACTAATATTTAGAACATGAAACAAATAAATCAATATACTTTTAATAGTAGGGTATACTAATAGTAGTAAACAAGAAAACAAAATAATTAAGAATATTAAAGAAACATAAGTTGTCCTCTAGAGTTCCCTTGACCACTTAATTGGGGACTCAATTTCATTATTAAGATTTGGTGAAATAGTCTCCGCTGAAGTGTTTGGGGGGAACTCCCAAACACATCTGATAAATATACATACTGCTAAGCATGATGGGATTCTTGGTAGCGATCTGCCTAATCAATCTGCCTACAATAAAGATTTTAGGTCTTATATTTATAGAGTAACTACAAGTAAGACAAACTTTGATTTCAAATTTTTTCAAAAAACAGGATAAGGTGGTGGAGTTGAAACCTATTGTATAAGATCAATATAATGTGCAAACTCCTAGAAAGGAGCTCCTTACAAATGTTCCAGAAGTAGGAGCAATTTGTGCTACAGGTGATACTGTATGTATGCCTGTTTCAGATCTAGTAGAGGTTGATGTGGATAATTGTATTGAGACAATGGTTGGTGTAAGAGAAAAGTCCTGTAATGATGAGGATATTGTTCAAGCATATCAGGAAGAAGCCACTCAAAACAATTTTGGGGTAGGTTGTTCATCTGATGATAGAGAGCAAATGGATGGGTTTACAACAGTTGTAAGGAAGAGGAAATCTCCAATTTTGAAGGGACTCAAAAATATTAGAATATTAAGGTCCAACTCAAACTCAAAAAATTCTAATAAGTCCATATGATTGAAGCTATGATCTGGAATGTTCGGGGAATTTCTAAGAAAGGGGCAATGAGGAGATTAAGTAGACTTAATAAAATCCATAGGCTGCAAGTAATGGTCATTTTAGAGCCTAAACAGGAATTGGGTAAAATTCAAAGCTTTATGATTAAATTAGGCTTTGCATCTTGCAAATCTAATTTAAATAGTAAAATATGGTGCTTTTTCAAGGAAGGGGTGGAATGGGATCTCATTTCTGATATGTCGTAGTGTATAACAATGAAAGATAAGCTTAATGGTGTAGCTCAGTCTGTTCAGTGTAGCTTTGTTTATGCTAGCTGCATCAGACTGGAAAGAAGAGTTTTGTGGGCGCATTTGTCAGATATAAGTATAGAATCAGCTTGGATGATATGTGGGGACTTCAACATTATAACGAATCAGGACGAGAAGGCTGGAGGTAATAATATTAATATTGGTGCTATGTTTGAATTCATTGAGTGCATTGAAGGTAATGGGCTAGTAGATTTGGGGTATAAAGGGTCGAAATTCACTTGGCACAATAAGAGAAGTGGAGGGAGCAGTATATGGTGTAGGCTTGATAGAATTTTAATGAATCAGCAGTGCTTAGATTGTGGAATTAAATGGGAAGTTAATCATCTTAATCGCAGTATGTTTGATCACAATCCTATATTACTATCTGGTAACTTAATTAGTCATCAGATTTCTAAAGCCTTTGTATTCCTTAAATTTTGGACTGAGAAAGAGGCCTGCATCAAAATTGTGGAAAAAACCTGGAAGGAAGTGGAGTGCTCTAATCCTATAGTAGCTATATCCCTCAAACTCAAAGCTATCAGAGGTAAACTTAGCAGGTGGAGTAGATCATATTATGGGGATATTTTTCAGGCGGCTAGGCATGCTGAAGACCTACTCTTGCAAGATGAAATTTCTTATGAAAATGATCCCTCTGAATTTAATAGAGAGGTTCTTTCCCAGGTAACTGCTTCCCATAATCATTATCTCAAAATAGAAAATGATTTCTGGTCGCAAAAAGGAAATGAGAGATGGGGTCAAGATGGGGATAGGAACACTGCCTATTTTCATAAGTGTGTTAAAAATAAGCAGCGACGTTTAGCCATTGATAAGATAAAGAAGGATGATGGTACGTGGATTCATTCAAAAGAGGAGATAAAAGTAGAAGCAATTGATCATTTTTCTGCAGTTTTTCGATCAGATGAGACTGTGTATCCAGAAGGGGAACAAGATCTGCTAAGGCATATTCCAAAAACCATTACTGAAGATATGAACAAAGCTCTGATTGTGTGGCCAGATATGGAGGAGGTGGAACAAGCTATAAAAGGCCTAAGTTCTTCTAGCAGTCCAGGTGTTGATGGCTTCCCTGGATTCTTTTTAAAAAGTTTCTGGGGTATTATAAAAGCTGATGTGTTGCAGGCAATCCATAGTTTCTTTGCAGGCTCTATTCTTCCAAAAATTTCAACAACTACCAAAATTGCTTTGATCCCAAAGACTTTGAACCCTCAATCGTTTAATGAGTTCAGACCTATAAGCATGCAAAATTTTATCAATAAAATCTTCTCAAAGATTTTGAATGACAGGCTTTCAAAGTTCTTGAATCAAATAATTTCTCCAGTTCAATCAGGCTTCATCAAAGGTAGGTCCATTATAGAGAATGTTTTGTTGGCTCAAGAATGTATTTCTCGTCTTCATCATAAGAATTTTGGAGGGAATATCATCTTTAAATTGGACATGGCTAAGGCATATGATAGGGTCTCTTGGATGTTTCTTATAAAGATTATGCGAAGAATGGGGTTCTGCGAGATATGGTTGGATTATATATGGAGGATTATTTCTAATGCATGGTTCACTATTATAATTAATGGAGAGACTTCTGGATTTTTCAAATCTTCTAGAGGATTAAGGCAAGGGGACCCTTTATCCACTAGTCTATTCATTATGCTGGCAGATGTCCTATCCAAAAACCTTGAATTCTTGTTTACTAACTCAAATTATGTGGGGTATAAAATGCCAATTGGTAGCCCTCGATTTAATCATTTGTCTTTTGCAGATGACATTATCATTTTTAGCTCAGGTAATGTGAAGGAAGTGAAGCAGATTCTGAGAGTGCTAAGACTCTATGAGCAGGTTTCGGGTCAACTAATCAATACTAGTAAGAGCAATGTCATGGCTTCAAAGAAGATTAATCTCAGAGCCCTCAATAAAATCAAGGAAGTTTCTGGTATGCAACTGAAGTCAGATCCTATAAAGTACTTAGGCTGTCCTATTTTCAGTGGAAGAAAAAAGAGTATTTATTTTATAGAGATGGTGCAGAATATAAAGAATAGAATTCAAGGTTGGAAGTCTAAATGTTTGAGTCTTGGAGGTAAGGTTGTTCTCATAAACTCAGTGCTCTCTTCCATGTATCTGTACAATCTATCTTCTTTGAATCCTCCAAAAGAAATTCTCAATAAAATTACTGCTAGTATTGCTAATTTTTTTTGGAGTAACTGCTTTGGGGAGTCTCGGCATCACTGGTGTGGCTGGGAGAAAATATCTAAACCCATATCTAAGGGTGGGTTGGGAATCAGAAATTTATATGATGTTCATTCGGCTCTGAGTATGAAATTATGGTGGAATTTTAGACAGTAAAAATCTATTTGGGAAAAATTCATGATGGCAGCTTATTGTAGGGGTCAGCACCCTTGCTCAGCTTCAAAGAGAGGGTCAGCTCAGACTTGGAATCGTATGTGCAATGTGAGGGACAAAGCTGAAGAGCACATGTTGTGGATTATTGGAGAAGGAAATATTAATATAGCAAAGGACAACTGGGGTGTTCCTGAATGTAAATTATCAAATGAGGTAGAAGCGGGGCAGATTAAAGAATACTGGAACCAAAGTAAAATATGGGAAAAAGAGAAGTTAGAGCAGGTCTTCAACTATGAGATCACTTATAAAGTGTTAACTTTTGAAGAAATTATGCCTAATTCTTCTAATTCTCTGATCTGGAAACCTTCTAGCACAGGTCTCTTCAATATAACCTCTGCTTGGAACATTTGTAGGCAGTCAAGTCCATCATGTTTGAGTTCAAAGTTTATCTGGCATAAACATCTTCCCATAAAAATGTCTGTTTTTATGTGGAAGATGTTGAATAATCTTCTTCCTACTGATGATAAGATAAAAGCTAGTGGTTTTAGAGGGCCTTCAAAATGTTGGTGTTGTCAAAAGCCTAGAGAAGAAGATGTTGATCATATATTTGAGGCTGGAGATTTTCCTTCTGCTATATGGGATCAAGTTACTAGAGAATATGGGATTACTAGAATAAGAGGTGGAGGTGTGCGAAATCAGCTTTTTCAATGGTGGATTCATGGGGTTAAGATAGACCAAATTGTTAGCAAAGTGGTGCCATCAATTGTATGTTGGTACCTATGGTGCTATAGAAACAAATGTTGGTATGATGATTGCTCTCCAAGTGTGGCTACAATTTTGGTTCTAATTAAAAATGAAATTTCTCGAAGGGCTGTTATGCGTATGGAGCATGGTAAACAAGATATAATGCTTATAAAATGGAATCCTCCTATATTTGGCTCTTTGAAGTTAAATGTGGATGGGAGTGCTATAGGGAATCCTGGGCAGGGAGGAGGAGGTGGCGTGCTTAGGAATCAATCAAGAGATATGGTTTGGGTGTTTCATGCGCATTTTGGTGTGGTGTCTAATATGGAAGCTGAAGCTTTGGCTTTACTAAAAGGCCTTGCATTCATTTTAGACTTTATTGGTTATGATCTATTGGTAGAAAGTGATTCAGAGGCTCTTGTGAACATCATCAACTGTCAAAGAAAGCCTCCTTGGAAAATAAGTTGGGTTATTCATAAGATCAGGAGCTTAATGGATATGATGAATATAAAACTTGTTCATGTATATAGAGAGGCGAATAAAGTGGCTGATTTTCTTGCAAAGCTAGGAGCATCTGAGAAAAAGGACTGCTTCTCTTTAGTCCTTCGTGACTTCCCAAAGCATCTCAAAGGTCTTATAGTAGTGGATAAATGGAGACTCCCATCCATCAGACATGTATAGTGGTCATTGGTGTTCTATTTTGTCAGTAGGTGGTATTATTCTATTTATATGGCTCTGTAAGGGATCTAGTCTATAAAGATCCTCATTTATGTTTCATTATAAAGTTCTCTGTGTTCTTTGGATGTAAGCCATTTAGAAGAGGCAAGGTCTTCTAAATATTGCAAATAAACTTATATCTTAAAAAAAAAAAACTTTAATACGTATAATGAATATTAAATTATAATTTCAGTTCCACATATTTTGGTTAATGACATCACATGTACATACAACATAATCATAATTTTATTTATGATTATTCTTGCAATACACCTTATTCATAAATGAAATAGTTTTTAAATATCACAAATGAACTAAAGTAAACGAAATAATAAAGTGATGAACAATTATATAATCAAGATTAGTCACAATATACTTCAAACTATGAGAATCAAACAATTAAATTCCAATAATCACCACAACCAACTCTACATAAAATATATTTATAGATAAAACTCCATTCTTGATTTGCAAACATTCAAAAAAGTCTTTCCTCCAACCACTCCCCATTTTATGCCCTCTATACCATGTAAATTCGTAGTCTTAAAATCGAGATCAATTAGTTTACATATGTCAATCACCTCTCTAAAATTGTGAACTTGTCAAATCAAATATCTGGAATTAGCTACACGTGCAATGCACGTGGGCACAACTAGTACATTAAAACATGTATATGCCAATTAAGGTGTCAATTCAACTTTGTAATGATGACAAAAGCAAAATGAAGACACATATGTTTTTTAAAAGTAGTTTTCAAGGAATAATTAATATAATTAACTAAATGGGGAGAAATTTAAATTAAACTAACTAATTAAAAAACTAAAGTAAGAGATTAGTGAAATGAATAAATGCGAGAACAAACAAGGGATGAGACTTTACCAAATTTATTAATTATTTTAATTAATTAATTTATTTATTCAAAATGGTCCAAAACAATATTAAAATCACAAGTCAACTCTCACCACAAATGTAATTTCAACATTACCATTTTAGAAAATTAATTTTAAAACCTCCACAAACTCCCTAAAATTAGAATTAATTGTTTTTAATAAATCACTCACTAGGAAAAACCTATTAATAAATGTTTAATCATTATAAAAATTAGCTCTAGAGTTTAAAATTCATAACATAATACTACACTTAAAAGAAAACCTATTTCTAGTTCAATTCTAAAAAGGAGCCTTATACCTCAAATTTAATTTTCTCTCGAAAATGATTTACCCTTTCTTGAGGCATAAATTAAAAAAGTAAAAGTTGAAAACTAATTTTCAAAGGAACGTAATAAATAAATAAATTAAATTAATAGTAATAATAATAATAATAATAATAATAATAATAATAATAATAATAATAATAATAATAATAATAATAATAATAATAATAATAATAATAATAATAATAATAATAATAATAATAATAATAATAGTTCCATCCCATCCCTTGAATGGGGTATTTTGCCTATTATTTGGATCTTATTATATAAAAAATGAAATAATATCACAATAAGAGGCATATGAATAATATAAGATAGAAGAGGACAATCTAAAGCAAGTATTCTTAATCTTTAATTAAACTTCCAAACTTTGAATGCGAAGAACATCCACAAATATGAGTTTTACAATAATAAATCAGCACTAAAAATTATCTCACACACTCAAATTTAAATATCATGTATTTTGTTTAAACCTCACATCCAGCTCACTAAAAAAATTTACAAAAGAATAAATAACAACTTAAAACACAATACTAATCCTAAAACTTACACTAAAGGGATCTAAAAACTATACTCAAAAGAAGGTATTTCTCGCTCTACCAGTATCTTTGCAATCTGCGCTCTCTTAAAAATAACACCAAGCATCCAATATATAGGTGAGGAAATGGGGGTATATTTGGATAGGGCTAATTTTTTGGGAAAGAAAAAAATGGGTAAAGGATTTCTTTGTTGAATAAAAGTGTGAGGGTGAAATGAGTAAGGAGAGGAGCATATGAGGATGGTTTTTGGGGCGAGGTTTGTGCATGGGAGTAAAAATCCGATGGACATGTTATGTTATGTAAATCAGATGGATCGTAAAAAGTGGGGTGAGGGAAAATATGTGAATGGGAGGTTTTAAGATAAAAATGGTAGAAAGCTACGGAGGTAGGGGTTTAGGTTTGTTTGGTGTCTGGATAAGGGTGGTGGTCCGACATGTAGTTGGGTAAATCGGATAGGGGTTGTTGGGAATGGGTCTAGGAGGGCCGGGGGTATAAGGGTGGATGGGTACAGGTTGGGCAACTGGGTATAACTGGGATGAGTTGAAGGTAGCAGTTGGGTTTAGTCGGTTTAAGCTTCTGTATGAGCTTGGATTTCGTTATGGTGGATAAGATGAGTTACGAGAGAGGAGAAAGAAAAAAATGTGACTTGATTTTTGAGTGTGTTTAAAAAATGTGAGGTGTGAGTGTGTGTGTGTATAAAAGGGTATGGAATGAGTGGGCTATTAGGATATGCGTGAGTGTTTAAAAAACTAGTTTATGTGTGTGTGTGTACGATATTGTGTATAACTACATAGAATTAGTAAATAATTAATATGCACATGTTAATAACACACACACAAAAAATAATAAAAATAGAAATAAATTATAATAATACTAAGACTAAAACATATACATATTAAAAGACTCAAATAAACAAATTAAAATATAAACTAAACAAATAACACTAAACGATATAAAATAAATTAAAGAAAATACATTAACTAAACACACACACACACACACACACACACACACACACACACACACACACACACACACACACACACACACACACATATATATATATAAGATCCACAATAGACACATACTAATGTATTAATATAAAACATCTAAATAGTACTACATATAAAATGACATGGACACAAATAAAATGATAAAAATATATAAAAGACCTAAAAATAATACATATAAAATAGTAATACAAATACAATACACACCCGGAGAATTATGAAAGGTTAGCGAAATGATTTTTGCTTGGGTATTTGGTAACGGGGTTGGATTTAGCTTTGTTTGACTGCATCATTGCCACATTTTCCTTGATATAACATGTTTGAAACAACAAATGCAAATTGACCGACAAGATAAACAAATACACGCATAAACTAATTTTAGCGAGAATTAAAACTTTATGTAACAACCCTCGATTCTGGGAGGCTCATTTTATACTAATTTTACCGCATAAGGTAATTATATAAAATGTGGGGATTGGAGTAGATATTAATTTAATGAATTTGAAGTTAATATTTACTATTTTGATGCATATTTACTGTAGGTGAAAGTAAATATCATCGGGTTGCATGTTTGCAGTGTCAGGTATTTAAACTGACATTTTGATTTAAATGATATTGGAACTCGAAATAATTTATAAAATTTCCGGATGCCAGTTTAGAGGGTGTAGTTAGTCCCGGATGGTGCGAGACAGTCAAAATAAGTGTCCTATAGTATTTTTTTTTTTGCATTTCGGGCACTTTTACCTGGTTTTAGCTTATATGCGTAATTGGGAGTTATTTTAATGTGGTGTTAATCATTTAAGTTGGGAATTTTAACCTAAGCCACCATTTTAGTCTCCTAAATCCCTTATTTTTCCCCCATTTTATGTCTTGAACAAAGAGAGAAAGGAAGAAGAAGAGAAAAGTGGAGAAAGACGAGAGAAATGAAGATTGAAGATGGGAGATTGCTTCTACCACCATGATATCTGAATTTACAACCATAAGGCAAGTTTTCTACTTGATAATATGTGATATAAGTTGAATAATTTGTATGATAGTTGTGTATTTGCATTTATGGATCACAAATGGAATTTATGGGATTTAAACCCTAATATTAGTTTTTGATGATAAAATGGTGAGTATTAATGGCTATAAATCATGTAGGATAACCTTTGGGTAGATAAAAGTTGTTGGTTGTGTTCAAAATGATAGAGATTTGAGATTTGGGTTTAGCTTTTGGAAGAAGGAATAACCCTAGGTCTGCTACGACCGGTCGACTGTGGTCTCGGGACCGGTCGACCGGGCCTTCGTGGGAGGTCTTACTGCTTTCCTACAAAGGCATAAATTTTGAGCGCGGTCGACTGCGATTCCTTTACCGGTCGACCGGCCCCTGTATTTTAAGCTTTCTGCTTTTCTCCGTAGGCAAAACCTTGAGACGCGGTCGACCACGGTCTTGGGACCGGTCGACCGGTCCCCTGTTTTTCACCTTTAAAATCTTATTTTGTTTCCAAGATTTATTTTCTTCAATAGGGTCTAGGATCCTTCTTGAATGAAGTAAATTTAGAGTTTTAGAGTCCTAGATGAATTAGCTATCCACCCTACTTTAGAAATAGGATAGGGGGGGGGGGGGGAAATTTTTCGGGGTTATGCCAATTAATGTTAGGGCATTCTTTCTTCTAGGTTACTAAAATAAGACTAGGAGATGTAGTATTACGTTTGAGAGACCTTAGAAGCTCAATAGAGCTATGATTCGTCTTGATGGTTTATAATAACTTCACAAGTAAATCCTGGGAGAATAGATTGATATTTCATTTATTCATTGAGGTTGTAATACTGTTATGATATACGTATGGCTCCGGATAATAAGTTATATCATTTACAAATAAAGTAAATGGAAAAAGGTTTCGGATATAAATGAAACATGTACGTGGAAATGGTATTGATTTTAGTAAATGATAATTTACTTAATAATGAACTCGGTAAATGATAATTTACTTGATTCTTGAAAAATGATAAATAAAATGGTTGTTTCACACCTCTCTAAATGACATCATAAGGGAAGTTCGTGCGCTTGGTGATGCCCCATGGCTAGTGAATGCAGGGTGGATATAGTCGATAGGCCATATGAGCGATTATGTTATATTTTCTGCGCTGTTGAGGAGATTCCGGGTGTGGTCTTGACTCTCCCGCAGGCATATGGCCACTTCCCGACGTTTGAGTTATGAGCACAGG
This sequence comes from Sambucus nigra, assembly GCA_949130495.1. NCBI lineage: Eukaryota > Viridiplantae > Streptophyta > Magnoliopsida > Dipsacales > Adoxaceae > Sambucus > Sambucus nigra. The sequence continues at coordinate 466,552,034 of OX422220.1, read as the reverse complement.
TTGTCTTGTTTAGATAGGCCCTGGAAGATGATGGTCATTTAGGGGCGCGCTCAGTGGGGAAACTCGGAGGGGCGGTCTTAGAATCGTTATATGTATATTAATATAACTATTCATAATCAAGTGGGACTTGATGTATGAGATATGCCATAAAGAGCATGATGTAGTGCCATAAAGAGCACGATGAAATGCCACAAAGAGCATTTGTTGATAATAACATTCCTGATAAGGAATGGAAATGCCAGGATGTAATTAAAATAAAAGCCACAAAGAGCTTAAAATTGAGATAAAGCCATAAGGAGCTTATAGTTATAGATTTATTTTCCTGTTGAGGAATAAACTATGACATGAATCGGGGTATATGATAGAAGTTTTATTTATGTTAATATTTCCTTTCTCCTGCTTAGTTAAAATTAAACTCATGCTTTTCTTTACCGTCTTAACCTATGTTTTAGAATTGTGTAGATAGACTTTATTCTTCCTAGCATGATAATATTCATAACTGTCGTACTCTTTATTCATCTGGTAATCATATAGAATCGGGCCCTGACCCGTTTACACTTCTTGTTGCATATGCATCTTGTCTCTGCTCAGGTACTCCTCCGCGGGGATGCCTGATTTGAATTCCTATTCCGATGTCCTCAGCGAGCCGTGATGCATTGCGGGTATTATGGGTCACAATTGGTATAGACATTTTCATTTTTGTATTGTAGTTAAGACTAAGTCTTTTATTCGGGTGAGGTGCCCAAGCTTTTGTAAATGTCTAATGAAATGTAATAATTAACTTATTGAACCTGTGTATTATTGGAGTTTCAGTTGGTGACCGGTATCATATTCGGTCTTTTTATTGTATTCTTGTTGTATTATTTATATAAGTCTTGGGGTTTCCCTTATCTTTCAGGAATTGGGTTGATTGTTTTCATTTATTTACTTTCAAATCAAAGTTTTTGGCAACCCGTTTTCTGAAATATTGGGCGGTTATCCAAGATACTCTATATTTTTATTGTGATGCTGAGAATGATTCCATCTATGATTCCGTTATATTGGAGTATTGGGCTGGCCACCCCCTATTTTGGTGAGCGGGTTGTCACAGATGGTATCAGAGCATCAGGTTCTAGAGTCCTTAGGAATCTGTACGGACGCCTTAAGTTTTAGCGTTGATATTGATTTGACATAAAGCCTTAGGATTAAGATCGCTGATTCCTCTAGTGAGATCTCGTTCTTCTGCGATGAGGTAGAATCTATAGAATCTCTTGCGCATTTGTGTGAGAGTAGTAGGTCGATTGAAGAAGGGTATCATGAGCAGGAACTACGAAGGACTATAATTTGTGGTCGGGGATGAGGACCGCTTTGGAGGTCGCTCCCTTTTTGTAGAATTTTCTTGTCTTGCTACTACGGCTACTAATTTCAGTTGATGTAGTTTTCCCATGTACCGCGAGAAGTAGAAGGTGGTACTGAGCTTGAGATTTCAAGCGATGCTAAATCCAAGTGGAGAAGTGCCCTGAAGTAGGATTGAGGATAATCCTTCTCCCGTAGGAGTAGTGTTGGGATGGTGAAAATGTGGTCGCCATATTCGTGGGTGCCGGAAGTTTGGCCCATAGAGAAGCCCGGTGGATACTTGCAATGGCGAGTTTCTCTGGGATAACTAGACTGAGGAGAAAGTGGATTCTCGAAGGTTCACAAATGTTTGGCTAAAGACCGATGGGGAATAAGGTGTTGTACGGTTAGGGAGACCGTGCACTAGGAAATGATAGGCTCCAAAATAGGTGTCGTTAACACTTCTAATGGAGTAAGATTCATGAAACCCCGTTGGTGGACATCCACCTGGGGAGATTTAATTGAACTAAGGAAGAGGAGGGCGAGAGCGTGTCCTCTTTTACTAAGGAAGTAAGAGGGATTCTGTGGGCAATTGTTGTTAGCCAGTTGGAACAATGGTTAGGATATGGAGTCTGAGAACCATTAGTATTGACCCGGAGTGATTGGCATAAATGGTTAGTGGGAATTCCGCCTTATTAGTGGGTGGTGTATTCCTTAGGATAAGACTTAGTAGTATTATATCTATTGTATATTCGGGTGTGTAGTTTGAGCTCGTTGTAGTTTTGATGCGATTATAGAAGAGTAATTAGATGACTTCCGTAGTAGGGGAGTTTTATGATTTCTTCACTCGTTATGAAACGAGTGATGATATTTTAAAGGTATATGTGTTACATGTAATGTGTGGTATGAGTGTTCTATTGCTTGTTGCATTGTATGTGGTTGTTATGACTTATCTCCACGACCAACAAAGTTAAGTAGCGTGAACTTTAACAGCGTTGGGAGTGGAGAGATGCCGTTTTCTTTTCTTTTAATTTATGTATTATACGCGAGTAAAGGTATTTTGGTTGGTTTGGGGTGATAGCAAGCAAATAAAATTGTGATGATATCTTACTTCTAGTTCAAAATGGAACAAGTTGTTCTATGATTTCTCCCCTTGATACAGGTTGAGACTTTATAGAGGTGAATCGAGGTAGGTAGGAGATTTTGTTATTCATTTTATTACTTTGTGTCAGTGTTTGATTAATTGTTTGTTTGTCTTGTCTATGCATGTTACGCTTATCTCCATGATCAACTAGTTAAGTAGGCATGTGTCGGAGGGGTTCCTTGTTTGGATTTCGCTTCGGCGAGACACTCCGCCGCATGAACACTTAACGATGTTGTGATTGGATAGACGCTATTCTTTTTCTTTTTGTTTATTTTATTTATTTTGTTGTTAGATGTGGGATAGTAAGGATTAGCCGAGAATCACGTAGTAGAGTGATTAAGGGCTATTGAAGTGCGAGATAGAAGCACTGTATATAGTTCTCTCCTCTGGTCGATGTGAGGGAGACTGAGATACGAAGTCGAATTTAGACTTCGAGTTATGCCTTGATAAGAAGGCTATTTGAAAAGATGTATATATGTATGGGATAAAATTTGTGAGACTTCACAGAAAGTGAATGTCCGATCAGTTAAAATCTTTAATAATGCTATGGTAAGACGTAGAAGTAGAATTTTATTGATATGATTCCAAGTTAAAATTTATTGATCCCGATTATATGTTTTAGACCATCACATCTTAATGACCGACGATGCGAGGTAGTAGTGTAACGGGAGGGTTCCTTGTCTGGATTTTGCCTCGGCGAGACGTCCCACGCATGAAACCGAGAGAACGTTGGGAGTTGAGATGGGTCTTGGACACTAGGGATATACTTAGTATTTCATATATATATGACTTAGATAGGATATCTATAGATAAACCTTAGAATTCATTAGAACTTTAGGGCTATTAGGGTATGTGATGTTAATTCAGGAAGGTGGTGAGGAGTGGACCACGAGTAAGTCATGGGTTGGGATTAGATCCCTAGGAATGAGATTTATGGGGTCTCGAGAGGTTTGGTAGGTTTGGCCGTAATAGATGAGGCCTTTCTTAGAAATAGTGTTACGTTGGAACTTCTCTTCCGGGGAGTTCAAAGGACGGGTGGAACCTCACTCCTGAGCCCATGACAGTGTGCTCGAGAGTGGTTGTAATGGAGAAGCTCTTGCCAGGTCAGGGAATAATGATACTAGAGCATAGACCCATTGTTTATGCATCTCATAAGCTTAAACTTATGGGAAGTATTACTCCATGCTTGAATTAAACTTCGTCGTGGTAGTGATCACCTTAAATAGAGAAGGCACTACTTCCTGGGCAGGAAATCTAGTCTTTCTCGCTAGCAGCGAGTTGTTGCTATATGTCGTGGGAGAAATCGAGTTGGTGCTCGGAGTTTAGAAGGACTAGTGATTGGATATTTTCTCATTCGCTAAGGAAATGCGATTTGGGGTTGTAGATGCGTCGAGTAAGAGAACCGTCAGAGATAATTGTGTTGGCTTGGAAAGTCAAATGAAACGAGCATGACTCGGAAGACTCTGTAGCAAGGGCATTCCGGTCTGTGATAGACCATTTCACCTACTCGTTCGAAGAAGAGTATCGGTGGAATGAAGAAGGGTATATTCATAGACGTTTGCATTGAATTGTCAGCAGCTTTCTGGTCATGATCCTATTTGAAAATTGTAAATCGTTTGACCAGACTGTTGCATTTCCGGCCATTATGGACGAACTTCATGTGGATGAGTACGACCCGCTCTTTATGGAGGAATGGTCGAACCGTGGGAGGTGCCTATTAAAATAGGGTAGACCGAGACTAGATTTTTGTGTCGGAAGTTTGGTACAAATTTCCATGAAGATGGGAACCATATGGAAATGGAGTATACCTTACCCCCTAACACGAATGAATGAATGGAGGAGGCCGTCTTAATGTTGAAAGGCGTATCTTTATTGTACGCCTTAGAGTACATGACTGACGGAGCAGTAGTGTGTATGGATGGAAATCCCTGTACAACCTTGAGGCTTTTGAATGGCCTTATGGATCATTTCCTAAGGCATTGGCATTGTGAGTGGTCTAGCGTGGTCGGGTGAGTAATTCTCTTACTCGTTGGAAGGAACCAATGGGTAATATGTTCCTTGGACTTGGAGTGGTCTCGGGACATTTCTTTAAAGATTTGGCTTTTAAGCCATACACCTTGATGAGATATGTAAATGTGAGGATAAGTTGAGTAACGTTGGTGTTAAGCCACTTATAGTCGGTATGGGTACCCCGAGGGGAGATGTAACATGATTCTGGAGGTTGGTCGATTTGTGCTGAGCCATGTGGGGATCGTATTCCGCCGTACGAAGCTAGAATCGATAGTTAGTGAGGAACGCTTTGTGCTATACTAGAGCACAATTGCTGTAGGCTGAGATCGATAGGGTCGATCTTGGTTCGGGTCCATTTGGGATGTTGCGATAACCAGAGGTTTGTCAAGGATGGTAGAATCCTAGTTTAGTGTAGTATACCCTTTATGAGAGTTGGGTATGCCCGAATTTTGGGGGCAAAATTCCCTCTTAAGGGGGGGAGTATGTAACAACCCTCGATTCTGGGAGGCTCATTTTATACTAATTTTACCGCATAAGGTAATTATATAAAATGTGGGGATTGGAGTAGATATTAGTTTAATGAATTTGAAGTTAATATTTACTATTTTGATGCATATTTACTGTAGGTGAAAGTAAATATCACCGGGTTGCATGTTTGCAGTGTCAGGTATTTAAACTGACATTTTGATTTAAATGATATTGGAACTCGAAATAATTTATAAAATTTCCGGATGCCAGTTTAGAGGGTGTAGTTAGTCCCGGATGGTGCGAGACAGTCAAAATAAGTGTCCTATTGTATTTTTTTTTTTTGCTTTTCGGGCACTTTTACCTGGTTTTAGCTTATATGCGTAATTGGGAGTTATTTTAATGTGGTGTTAACCATTTAAGTTGGGAATTTTAACCTAAGCCACGATTTTAGTCTCCTAAATCCCTTATTTTTCCCCCATTTTATGTCTTGAACAAAGAGAGAAAGGAAGAAGAAGAGAAAAGTGGAGAAAGAAGAGAGAAATGAAGATTGAAGATGGGAGATTGCTTCTACCACCATGATATCTGAATTTACAACCATAAGGCAAGTTTTCTACTTGCTAATATGTGATATAAGTTGAATAATTTGTATGATAGTTGTGTATTTGCATTTATGGATCACAAATGGAATTTATGGCATTTAAACCCTAATATTAGTTTTTGATGATAAAATGGTGAGTATTAATGGTTATAAATCATGTAGGATAACCTTTGGGTAGATAAAAGTTGTTGGGTGTGTTCAAAATGATAGATATTTGAGATTTGGGTTTAGCTTTTGGAAGAAGGAAGAACCCTAGGTCTGCTACGACCGGTCGACCGCGGTCTCGGGACCGGTCGATCGGGCCTTCGTGGGAGGGCTTATTGCTTTCCTACAAAGGCATAAATTTTGAGCGCGGTCGACTGCGATTCCTTTACCGGTCGACCAGCCCATCTATTTTAAGCTTTCTGCCTTTCTCCGTAGGCAAAACCTTGAGACGCGGTCGACCGCGGTCTTGTGACCGGTCGACCGGTCCCCTATTTTTCACCTTTAAAATCTTATTTTGTTTCCTAGATTTATTTTCTTCAATAGGGACTAGGATCCTTCTTGAATGAAGTAAATTTAGAGTTTTAGAGTCCTAGATGAATTAGCTATTCACCCTACTTTAGAAATAGGATAGGAGGGGGGACTTTTCCGGGGTTATGCCAATTAATGTTAGGGCATTCTTTCTTCTAGTTGACTAAAATAAGACTAGGAGATGTAGTATTACATTTGAGAGACCTTAGAAGCTCAATAGAGCTATGATGTGTCTTGATGGTTTATAATAACTTCACAAGTAAATCTTGGGAGAATAAATGGATATTTCATTTATTCATTGAGGTTGTAATACCGTTATGATGTACGTATGGCTCCGGATAATAAGTTATATCATTTACAAATAAAGTAAATGGAGAAAGGTTTCGGATATAAATGAAACATGTACATGGAAATGGTATTGATTTTAGTAAATGATAATTTACTTAATCATGAACTCGGTGAATGATAATTTAGTTGATTCTTGAAAAATGATAAATAAAATGGTTGTTACACAGCTCTCTAAATGACAGCATAAGGGAAGTTCGCGTGCTTGGTGATGCCCCCTGGCTAATGAATGCAGGGTGGATATAGTCCATAGGCCATATGAGCGATTATGTTATATTTTCTGCGCTGGTGAGGAGATTCCGGGTGTGGTCTTGACTCTCCCGCCAGCATATGGCCGCTTCTCGACGTTTGCGTGTTGTCTTGTTTAGATAGGCCCTGGAAGATGATGGTCATTTAGGGGCGCGTCCAGTGGGGAAACTCGGAGGGGCGGTCTTAGAATCGTTATATGTATATTAATATAACTATTCATAATCAAGTGGGACTTGATGTATGAGATATGCCATAAAGAGCATGATGTAGTGCCATAAAGAGCATGATGAAATGCCACAAAGAGCATTTGTTGATAATAACATTCCTGATAAGGAATGGAAATGCCAGGATGTAATTAAAATAAAAGCCACAAAGAGATTAAAATTGAGATAAAGCCATAAGGAGCTTATAGTTATAGATTTATTTTTCTGTTGAGGAATAAACTATGACATGAATCGGGGTATATGATAGAAGTTTTATTTATGTTAATATTTCCTTTCTCCTGCTTAGTTAAAATTAAACTCATGCTTTTCTTTACTGTCTTAACTTATGTTTTAGAATTGTGTAGATAGACTTTATTCTTCCTAGCATGATAATATTCATAACTGTTATACTCTTTATTCATCTGGTAATCATATAGAACCGGGCCCTGACCCGTTTACACTTCTTATTGCATATGCATCTTGTCTCTGCTCAGGTACTCCTCCGCGGGGATGCCTGATTTGAATTCCTATTCCGATGTCCTCGGCGAGCCGTGATGCATTGCGGGTATTATGGGTCACAATTGGTATAGACATTTTCATTTTTGTATTCTAGTTAAGACCAAGTCTTTTATTCGGGCGAGGTGCCCAAGCTTTTGTAAATGTCTAATGAAATGTAATAATTAACTTATTGAACCTGTGTATTATTGGAGTTTCAGTTGGTGACCGGTATCATATTCGGTCTTTTTATTGTATTCTTGTTGTATTATTTATATAAGTCTTGGGGTTTCCCTTATCTTTCAGGAATTGGGTTGATTGTTTTCATTTATTTACTTTCAAATCAAAGTTTTTGGCAACCCGTTTTCTGAAATATTGGGCAGTTATCCAAGATACTCTATATTTTTATTGTGATGCTGAGAATGATTCCATCTATGATTCCGTTATATTGGAGTATTGGGCTGGCCACCCCCTATTTTGGTGAGCGGGTTGTCACACTTAAAACACGTCTATTTGGGGTATAATTTTAACACTTTTGGGTTCTTATAATACCATCCCAAACCTAAAATTGTTGGCGCTCAAGAGAAATATTGCGAAAAAGAATGATAAGTAATCAAAAGTGTGCCACTTTCGAGGGCACTTACGATTGCATTTAGCATGTGCAACAAACTGTTAAACCTTTAGGTTGTCGTAGAGGACGAGTATTGTCTCATCAGGGTTTGCAGTGAATATACCCACAAAATTTAACAAAGTTTTATTTTTATTGAAAATTATTTATTGAAAGGCAGTCTCTTATTAGACGATGAAAGTCATACAACCTATCTATGAAGACTTCAAGCAATACAACATTAAATTATCGATGGATACAATTACTTAATACCAACGACACAATCCTTCTTAAAAACAGCTCAACATGTATTATGTGAAATAATCTTAAGTATCACATGAGTAATTCCTAGATTGCCTTTTAAAATACACAATTCGACTTCAAATCTCACTAGATATGTCTCTCTAAATCGAATCGCTCTTAAACATGGGTAAGTGTATCTCTCTAGTGTGTTAGGAGGTGAGTAATGTAAACAAGGTCATACGTCTCACACACTTATAAGAAATAATGGATACATAAAAGAGTTTGATCTTATGAAGGAATGCTAACCACAACGTTGACAATATCGAGTTATTTATCATATTGGCTTCTCTTTGTCTGAACCCTTACCAAGGGTAAAAATGGGGTTTTATATGATAGATAAGGGGTGATGGATAGCAATATGATAGATGGAATGATAAGATACGTGTGAGATTTTTTAGAAGAGTGGATTATAGCTTGGATAATTTATGTCTTCATCTAACAAATTTTTAATTGCATGATTTTCTTATATTTTCTATATTTTTTTCTATAATTTATATTCATTATCACTACCCCAAATCCTGTGAATGGTCACCCCTAGGAGGTCACGGCCTAAAGTCGTGACCACATCAACTTTGGGGTGACCATATCCATGACCCACTGTGGTCATGGATGCTCTTAGAAGTGGTTACGACCTAATTCCCTGACCAGTGTGGGTCATGGCCTAAGGCCATGACTAGATCGCGACCATCATGGCGCTAATTTCGCGCCAAAGTTCCCTATAAGTTTAGTGACAAATGGGTCACCGCCTATGACCATGACCAATACTACAATGCATACCATACGGGTCACGACTTGGGGCCATGACCATCTCAATATGTTCACGGATGTGGGTCACGACTTAGGGCCATGAACAGATGGTTGACTATACGTTGATGTGGAAAAACTTTAAGGGTCATGGAAGTGGGTCACGGATTTAGGCCGTGACCAGTGTCCTTACACTAAAACCATTCTACCTCGTATTCATTTATTCCCGTCAATCTCTCTCTCTCTCTCTCTCTCTCTCTCTCTCTCTGTGTGTGTGATTTCGGCGATTTTCATTCTCTCTCTCTCTCAAACCCTAATTTTGGCCCTTATATCTCTCAATCTCAAAGGTAAACCCTAGTTTTTATGTTTCTAATTTAAACCCTATTGTGTATATGTGTGTGTATTTCTATGTATGTGTGTGTTTGTGTGTGTATGTGTGTATATATCTATGTATGCGTGTGTATATTTATGTGAATTCGTGTGTATGAGTGTTTACATCTGTATATGTGCGTGTATATTTGTGTATGTGTGTATGTCCCCGATTCATGTGTGTGCACATCTGTATATGTGTGTATATATGTGTATGTGTGTGTATCCCCGATTTATGTGTGTGTATATCTGTGGATGTGTATTTATGTGTGTATATTTTTTTTCAAGAAAAAGGATGTTAAATTTAGGAGTTGAAATTTATTTCATTATTTATTGAGTATTGTTAGTATTGAATGAATGTGGTTACTTAGAGATTACAATAAATTGTGAAATTTATGGATATTATCATTTAGGGCTTGAAATTTATTTAGAGTTTGAAATTAATTGAGTGCTATTAGAATTGACCAAATGTGGTTGCTTAGGGAATAAGATAAATTACATTATTTAGAGTTTGAAATTAATTGAGTATTTTAGGTTCCACACCCTAATCAATCTTATATACTAAAAATCCTTTCTTTATTATTGTAAGAGGGTAGTTTAATATGGGGAAATACTCGATTTTTGTACGTGTTTGACTTGAGCAACTTCAGTTGTGCCTACCTATCCATTATACTTGGAATCAAAGTCAGCGTAGTTCGTAGGTTCGTACTATTCGCCGGAAAACTAGTTGTGGTGGAACTCGAGAGATGAAAGGTTGTGAAAACTCTTCTCAAAGAACTCGTTTCAAAACTCTTTTCTAAAACTCTCTCTAAAAACTCATAAGACAAGGAATCACCCTTCTTCTTCCAACAAGATCCTCCTAAAATGTATGGGGGTGAGGCTTATTTATAAAGAAACCAACACAAGTGGGTCGCCACATGTTAAATAACTCGTGGTGACACATGTCCTATTTTAAGTGGCATGTGTGCCATAACATATATCAAACCCTCAATACTAGAATATTATCTAGTTAATGCATTAATAATATACAAATATTCGTGGTATGTTAGATGAGCATAATAGTACCTCAGTCGGATAAACACATGGAATTTTATCAATATTGATCATCTATAATCTCATTTAATAAGTTAATGAGAGGATTATCATTATGCCCCTCCTACATTTCCCTTGTCGTACATATAGTTGATATATTGATACATGTCTGAAATATATTGACTGTATGTATGAAACAACTTTAGTCAGTTTTCATATGTTCGATCGATCTATGGATCGTGGGTTAATCTCACATCTCATTTCATCTTGATATTGTCTTTTACCTCATATCTCACATTTCATGATATAATGCCATCTCATATTTCATATCTCAGTTACATGATATACATCAATTTCATATCTCATATCTTAAATCTCATTTTAAGGCTTTTATCTCATAGGTTATTCCGAAGGACCTCGTTATCATTCTTTTCATATGAATGATATACTATGAGTGTTCCCCCCATTCCTACTTAAATGTACATGCATCCACGATCTTATTGTGATTGTGCATAAATCTGCTTTGGTTAAAAGTATTATCATGGACACATAATAACTACCTCAACATTATCTTTCATCATTCTCAACCAAGCTTGGTGGAAGTATTATTATTGTTTACATAATAACTACTTCATCGTTGTCTTTTATCATTCTCAACTAACCTTGGTGAAAGTATTATTACGGTTTACATAATAACTACTTCATTTTCCTCAATTAATCTTTTAGTGCATGCAAATGTTTTTTACTTGTTTTAATCACGACGAAGTTTCTTGTGCATGTACGTATTATTGACTCGCTCAAACTACCACTTTTTAATGTTTTTCACAAACTCATACCTACAAGGTGACATAATGATTGAACACACACTTGCTAGGATTTTTCTTAAACTCCACCGTTAGAGGTGACTTAACAACGAAAACACACTTGTTAAGTTTTTTTTTCTCAAACTCCTCCGTTAGAGGTGACTTAACAATGAAAACACACTTGTTAAATTTTTTCGCAAACTCCACCGTTAGAGGTGACTTAACAATGAAAACACACTTATTAAGATTTTTCTTCTACCATTAGAGGTGACTTAACAATGAAAACATACTTGTTAAGGTTTTTCTCAAACTCTACTGTTAGAGGTGACTTAACAATGAAAACACACTTATTAAGATTTTTCTTAAACTCCACCTATAATTGTGACTTAACAATGAAAACCACTTGTCAATATATTTCGTAAACTCCACCTATAACGGTGACTTAACAATGAAAACACACTTGTTAAGATTTTTCGTTTAAACTCCACCAGTAACGGCGACTTAAGAATGTAAACACTTGTTAAGATTTTTCGTAAAACTTAACAATGAAAACACTTGTTAAGATTTTTGTAAAAACTCCACCAATAAAGGTGATTTAACAATGAAAACACTGGTTAAGATTTTTCGTAAACTCCACCTATAACAGTGACTTAACAATGAAAACACTTGTTAAGATTTTTCGTAAACTTCACCTATAACGGTGACTTAACAATGAAAACACTTGTTAAGATTTTTTTGAAAACTCCACTAATAACGGTGACTTAATAATGAAAACAATTATTAAGATTTTTTGTAAACTCAACCTATAACGATGAATTAACAATGAAAACACTTGTTAAGATTTTTGTAAAAACTCAACAAATAATTGTGACACCTATAACGGCGACTTAACAATGAAAACACTTGTTAAAATTTCTCGTAATCTCCACCTTTAACGGTGACTTAACAATGAAAACAATTGTTAAGATTTTTTGTAAAAACTCCACCAATAACGGTGACTTAACAATGAAAACACTTGTTAAAATTTTTCGTAAACTCCACCTATAACGGTGACTTAACAATGAAAACACTTGTGAAGATTTTTGTAAAAACTCAACCAATAACGGTGACACCTATAATGGTGACGTAACAATGAAAACACTTGTTAAGATTTCTCGTAATCTCCACCTATAATGGTGACTTAACAATGAAAACACTTATTAAGATTTTTGTAAACTCCACCTATAATGGTGACACCCATAATGGTGACTTAACAATAATAACTACTTGTTAAGATTTTTCATAAACTCATTCTTCTGTATCACTTTTTCAGGATGGGAGCCCATACCTGCAGAATGACAAACCGAGCGTGGTCCTTCGTTTGTTTGCATCGATGACCAACTTCTCCATACGAGTCAAGTCACAACGACAGTAGTTCAACCAGTTACCAATTTCATCATTTTTAAATATAATACACTTCTGAGGAAGACTTACCACAATACTTGCAAAGTTCTTGAAATATGATTTCATATCTGAAGGGTGACTACGACTTTGTCAATCTCTGAGTGACAACTATTTAATCCGTCTAAACTCTTTGCGAAAGAAGTTGAAGAAGCTTTTGTAATGGTCTACTTGGATATTACTATACACTGAAGGTTCATGAGTCTAACCTTGGCATGAATGATGTCGAAAAAGGTTTAGACTACAAGGTACGTTACATCATAATATACATTTTCCCCTTTTATTTTTTTTTTTATCTCAAGATAAAATAAAATAAAATAAATTGCATATATCATTTACAATTCTAACCTGAGACAAAAAATGAAAGCAACCAAATTATTACATTTCATAAGGTTTATCTCAAATTGTCATGTCTTTGAACAATGACTTGATATTTGTGTAGCTCCATATCTGCCCATTCATAAGCCTCTGAAAAATAATACCTTTCCGACAAAATAACATAATATTTCAAATTGTTAGTACAACTTAGGAAATATCCAAGTACATTTCTCATCGTGCCCCCTTATTTTATTTTATTTAAAAATAAAAAATAAAGTCCGGGTATATTTGCGTAATGAATCATAACCACCCATACTCGTAAGTGTATCGTGCACAATTTAATGTCGTTTAAGCGCAAGTCCTATCAAACTCAAGAGTGTGTAAAATATCAAGGTTAATCATGAATTTTAACACACTCAAGACTTTCATAAATGATTCATCCTTTATGAAATAAACATAAAATAATATGCACAAGTTTTTCTATGAAATATCGCATAATATCCATCATAATGCATCCGAGTCACTTTTAGTTTTATGTGATAACGTATAGAGAGATCATGCGATGAATCCTAATAGAAAACCCAAATAGTTATATCCCAAATGGAGTGGTTCATCGCGCATACATGTTATAGGTGTATCGAAAGTAATTTCCAAAGGATAAACCATGTCTATACTTGTCTAAACTCATTGAATAACACTTCTAATTTTTTTTCAATATAATAATATATTATGTGGAAATGAAACATCCCCTGAACATAATAATTGCATGACATGATTTATCTTTCTCAATAGACATGCACACAGATGTTTCGAGGAAGCCCCCCAAAAAACTAATATATACGATTCGGCACTAAGCATGATAAAGACATTCATTTTCAATTGTGGAGTCACACATATTTTTTTGATATTATTCTAGCCTTTATTTTATTCAAATCACATGCCACAAAAATACTCATAATTGTTAATAAATAACACCCTCATGAATTGACATAAAAAATGACATGCCGCGTCAATTTGAGGGTTTTCGAAGAATCTAAATAGTAGTTTATTTATAATCCAATCGACACTTGGTGTGTAATACCGTGGATTTAAAACTATGAGTAAATATACCTCTCAATATATATATTATATATATGTATAATTACCAGAATAAATATAATATAACCTCATTTATTCAATAATATCATAATTATATTTTAGCTATTTAACTATTCCATAAATAGCTTAGTAATACTCATTTCTTAGCTATACGCACACACCAAATTCGTTCCAACTGGTGTTACATCCGAGGGAACACGTAATCCCACCTAAGTGATATGTGACTATCAAATGGATGTGGGTCTCTTTTAAAACCCTGCCCGAGCAAGCTGGGCAACCCTCTTCATGAAATGAAAATCATAATTAAACCCAAAAGACAAGGGATATCATTCTTTGAAGTTGGCTACCTATTTTGCACCCCAAGATTTGTCCTTTTTTTTCAATGCTTCATCAAATTTCAAAACACCCATGGTTCGTTCATAATACCAACTGCTATCTGTATCGTGTTTCATGCCATTCCCAAGCTCGTCGGAGTTCAATTCCCTAAGATGTTTTGGTTTTGTCAGAATTTGATGGTAAATCGACGAAAAGTAAGAAGGTTAGGGGTAAGAGAGTTAACCTCTTGATGGTTCAAGATCCATTAGATCATGGTTTTTCTGATCAAGCTCCGTCGAAACTCATATCTAAGATGTCGATTTTTTTTTGAAAATCTCAAATTAATCTCCAAAATTACTTGTCGGATCTATACATAGACACGGAACAGTCACTCGCTGGTGATTCGAACGAGTTTCTTCGACCAGGTGTTACAGTTAATTCCAAGCTTCATCGAGAAGAGGTTCATCAGAGAAAAGTTGAGGTTACGATTTCTATCGATCTGATGTTCTTCGGAGCATTGCTCTTCGTGTTTCCAAAACAGATATTGTGTGGGTATTTTTATTTTTTTATTTTTTTTATTTAAGATCCGTTGAGCATGTATTTGACTCTAATACGTATAAAGCAGTGAGGAAAGTAACAAAAAAATCTTTATCATCTCAAGGGCTACTATTTCTGAAAACACACGCTAGTAGCCTAAGATTTTGGTTGTTGTACTGAAATCATGAAGGGTTGCCCCATTTTTCTAATCAATCTCTGACAGCTGCCCACTACCCACATAGTTTTATCCTTAAACGTACTGTACGTCTTGAAAATATCTCAATATATGAATATAATAATGTAAATATTTCCAACTCACACAACTTTATTTCAGCGCTCATAACTTTTATTGTAAGGCCCATGCGGATTACTTACTTTTTGTCAGAGCATTCCTCCTTTCGCCAAACTTTTTTTCAAGAGTCCAATCTGCCAATTAATTTAATCGAGGTACATGAGTGTCTTTTTCAAGAAATTTCTCTTCATGACAATCCCTCTTTTTTTAGTCATATCACTGTGGACTTCAGACCAAATGGTCATCGTACTTTTTTTTAATGTCTATACTGATAATATGAGGTTCACATCAGCATAAAAATTATACATCATACTAACACTTGTACTTCAATGATAACTCTTTATTCTTTTAGTGTTTTAGGTGAAAAAATATACTCTAGTTTATAATAGATTTATGAATAAACTTTATGTAAAATTTATCCAGCCTCTTGCAAAGGAATAAATATTTAAAATATACTTTTAAACAAAATATATCATCAGAGCTCATAAAATAGAAAGATTGAATCTCTTATCTGAAAACAAGTTCGTCATTTTCGTCATAATCATTTGCTCATTTCTCAATAAGAAAATGTTTTGGTGCAGGTAGTTGAAGAAGAAGCGCCCAGTCCCCCCAGCCCCCTGTAAGCCGTTTCGTGGGAGGTCGTTGCAGTATCTCTTCAGCAGACACAATCCTTCCTCATTCCCCCTGATATGTATTACCTACTCACGGATATTGTCCTCCCAACGGGCCAAAGAAACCGCAACGAGGGATTCTACCATTGAGTCTGCTGAAATGCCTGGTGAACCAGAGGGAACTACTGCAGCCTCTTCTAAGTTACCATCAGAGCAGGAGGTCCCTCTGCCCCTCGTTGTGGTCGAGGAGAGTGCCCCACAGGTAAATTTCTTTCCAAGTCTTACATATTTTATTTGTACCGTTATTTTTTTTATCATTTCTAATATGTTGGGCCGTTTTAGGTGGAAGTGGCATCACTGATAGCTAACATTCTCATTCCTCCTGCATTGACAAGGCCCCTTACTACAGTTCCTCTTTTTGGTGACATAACAGGGGTAAGTTAGATGCATTCTTGTCCCTTATTCTTTTTTTGTTTACTCCTTGTGTCTAACACTTGGTTTTACATTTGCAGCTTTCTACAAGTCTCTCTCCACCCTTTGCTCTGAGTGGCCTTTTCCCTTCCTAGGCCCACGTTGGTGCTACTGCTCTCGTTGGGGCATCTATTGAAGGTCCAATATTTTCCTTCGATGATGTGCCCATGTTGGATTTAGTACCTTATATTGGCGAGGGAGGTTTGCTTAGCGTTGAAGCTTCTTCAGCCAAGGGCCCCATTGAAGCTACTGAGGCAATGAGCCCGCCTCTAATGATTTCTATCAATATGGACCCCTTGGTGACTCCTGTTCTCGCTCCTGCTGCTGTTGAGGTACTTACCTAATTTCTCTGTATTTCTCCGTTTCTCAAACTTCACCTATGAAGGTGACTTAATCAATGAAAATACTTGTTAAGATTTTTTCCAAAAACTCCACCTATATCAGTGACTTAACAACGAAAACACTTGTTAAGATTTTTCCACAAACTCCACTTATATCGTGACTTAACAACGAAAACATTTGTTAAGATTTTTCATAAACTTCACCTATATCGGTGACTTAACAACGAGAACACTTGTTAAAATTTTCCATAAACTCCACCTATGTCGGTGACTTAACAACGAAAACACTTGTTAAGATTTTTCATAAACTCCACCTATATCGGTGACTTAACAACAAAAACACTCTTTAAGATTTTTCAAAAACTACACTTATATCGGTGACTTAACAATGAAAAGACTTGTTAAGATTTTCCATGAATTCCACCTATATCGGTGACTTAACAACAAAAACACTTGTTAAGATTTTCCAAAAACTCCACCTATGTCGGTGACTTAACAACGAAAACACTTGTTAAGATTTTTCATAAACTTCATATTTTGTCTAATTGTTCTCAGGTTGCTCGAGAGGATTCTCCACCAGCTCCTTCACCCCTTGCCTCGCCCCACCGAGAACCTTCCATTTCAGAAGATTTCAACCACGATGACCAAGGTTCCATGACCTGTGCCACTGCTGAGAGCGAGTCTGGATGTGAGCTTCCTCTGTCCAACCTAACTCCTCATGTGTTTTGCCTGATGGTACTTCAGCGTTCTCCTCAGATGCCTGCCAACCATCGTCTGGTCATTGAATAACTTGTAAATCATCATCATGAGACATTCACGGTGGATTGATTGCGTTCAAATATCTCTGTCATGGGTTATAAGATTCATGGCATGGCTACCGTCGTTGCTGAGATTGCCAACACTCCGACTTCAAGCGTTCCCTGACCACTCTTTAACCAATTTCTAGATTTTCTAAGGGAGTTGGGTCGTGAAGGCTTCCATTTTGGCTGGCTTATCACACATTTGAAGACCTTGAAGCGCCAATGACTGGATAGCCAGAGGGAACTCTTATGAAAACATTAGGAGGATCAGTGGGTGAAGGAGGCTAAATTGGTTGAGCTAGCACCTCTTCTTGGATCTATTGAAAAGGAGGTGGAGGACCTCAAAGAAACTCAGCATTTGGCGGAGCTAAAACGAGAAAATTTCCTTATCAAACGCACGCAAGCACAGAGATGGTTGCAGGTTTCCATTAATGTCCAATGGCCTTTCTTAGCAGCTTCTTCGAGTCTTCATGGAGATTTTTCTCCTCCCCAGATCAGTGGTTCCTCCTAGGCCAATGAGTTTTTTGTATATGTATTTTTTTTATTCTTCTCATGTAATTCTTGGGCAATAGCTCCTAATTTTGTAATGCCCCCAAAGTTTATGAATGAAGAAAGACATCCATTTTCTCATGCCATTTCTTTATGTTACAACTATTTGCATAGATTGTGAAGTGTGAAGTTCTGTAATTCTTTCATCTCTACTTGAGTTATAATAAAAAGAACTTGTATACTCATCATAAAAATAACTTATATATTCATAATCAGCTAGATACATCGGTGGCCCAAACATAATTGCTTACACATGATAGACCTTCAACCATTTATTGTTGATTTTTAATGGTTTGTCTTCATCCATCTTAGAAATTAAGCAATAACCTGAGTCATGAGCTTTCTTCACAATGAAATGTCCTTCCTAATTTGCTGCAAGCTTGGGTAGAGGAAGCCCCCTGATATGTTTCACTGTTGCTTTTAATATGAGGTCTCCCTCCACGAACTTCCTTAGTCTCACTAAGTTATCATACGCCCTAGAGAGTTTCTTCGTATACATTTAAAAGTGTTGCATCGCATTATATCTGTTCGTCCAACGCTTCCAACTGCACATGTCTATTCTGGGGGAGCATGCTACTTCGCAAAGCATATTGAGCAAAGGGGACTTCTAACACTACTAGGAGAATCGCCTCGGCCCCATAGATAAGAGAGAACGGTGTATACCCTGTGGGATTCCTCTTAGTTATTCGATAGGCCCACAATACGGCTGGTATCTTGCCATCCCATGATCCTAGAAAATCCTCCATTATTTTAGCCAAGATATTGACAAAAGTTTTGTTAGTCGCTTCGGCTTGACCATTTCCCTTTGGGTATGCCACCGTCGAAGTGTGATAGATAATGGAGTATTTTGTGACACCTCGACTAATTAAATACCGGGTAGCTACTCCTTTATTCAAATTAATACAAAATGTCAAGTTGGTTCAGTTCATAGCATCACTGTCGAAAACGTTTATTTAAACAATTACTAGGCACCTAATATTTTAAAAAGTGAGATGTCAATTTTTATTTACTTAGATTACCATGCAACCAATTAAATTATGAGCTATTGTTAACAGAATCACATCACAGTCACAATAGAATAATAATGGAATAAAAATGAGTTTGGAGGAACACTCCTCTGAACAATCCAAATACTGAATAAAACCATATACAAAGTCTGAATAATTAATTAATTAACTCCAACACTGAAATAAACTGAGTATGATAAAACTGTTTCTGAAACAAGTGGGGCGACATGCCCTAACAACTGAAGAAATCTGAAATGGAGTCAATGTAGAAAGTGGAGGCGTCTACTATCGAGGTTCTGTAACTTCCACAGCAGCTGCAACACGTCACTGGAATGGAACTCCTAAGCTTGGTGTCCATGTGGCTGGGCACCTAAAAGTTTTTACAAGAAAATAGATTTGAAATCAAATGGGTCAGAGCCCGAGGTGAAAACAGTTTAAAATATAGCAAGTGTTTAATAACATTAATACATGTTAGTTATGTGTACTCACATGAGTTTCTCACCTTTTAACTAATTCTGCACTCCTAACGTTTCGGTAACCCGTCCTAGTTATGTCACTATCTACTAGTCTATTTTACCACTTGACCTCACAATATAATATAAGGGTCGATACCAGACATTTAAATATAAACTGTTAGTCTTCCTTTTTATTTCTCAGATTTACCTAAGATAATTATTATATGAATTTCCCATTTTAACTCTACTAAAAACGTCCCAAGTATTCACAATTACACTTTAATAAAAAGTCTATTTCAATTTCCAGTATAATAATCTCATCATAAATATACAATAAGGGCACCCCTAGGCTAAGCTGCGGTGCACACATACTCTGCTATCGAATCCCGGTACATCACTTACATAAGGACAACATATTCCGAATCTCTCAAGAACCGTTTCAATAAGAAACAATCACACATAATGGAGGTGAACATAGTTCACATACCCATGGGCCACGCACATACCTACACTCCCATGGTCAGCTGACTTATTATCTCACAAATAAGTCATTCACAGCCCTATGTCCATAAATATCAATCTAAATCCCCCCGTAGTCACACAAGGATTAGATGGCCCAGTTCGAAAGCTGACCTCGTGTGATAGCAAGTATGGTAAGTATGTTATACACATAAGTCCATATACAAAGCAATCACACCACTTAGATATCTTAAAATATTAAATAAGGTATATTATACATTTCTATACCGTTATTCCAATTTGTACTTTAAGTCTCCAAATAATATATAATATAGACCGCCGACACATCTCATGTCATAGTTTCAATTACCTAAAACCTAACCCACAAAGGTTACCAAGTCTCCTATTATTCCCACATTTAAATCCACTATTCTTAAGGTCCTCATTTCTGCCATTAACCTTATGTTATCCCACTTTTTAAAACTTACTCATCAATTCTAAATCTCAAATAGTATTACACTCGTCGAGCCTTATTGAGTTTAATATAATTCCCTATTTGACTTCTAATTATAATTCGAGTCTCATAAATATGCGTACTGGTCTTCCTTGAATCTAAGAGTATTCACAAAGACCCCACCAATAATTCTCTAGGATCGAAATTGTTAAAATCCAACAAAGGAAAAATATAACTGATTCTGGGAAGGTCGATCGATCGATCTGGGAGTATCAATCGATCGATGGTGGTCGATCGATTGACTTGGGAGTATCGGGCGATCGAACGCACCAGATAGGCTACGGCCTGCTTCGTTTTTCAATCCAAAACTTGTCCCAAAACTTCATTACAAGGTATGAAAATCTAATCTAACATTATAGGCTCATCATACAACCAACATACATCATTGTTAACGTCCCAAAACCTTTTAATCATCAATCATTGGCATTATATGGATCAAAACTTCAATAAAAACCCTAGTTTTCTATTTTCTTCAAGAACATTAATAAATCTTCTCTTCAATTCGTTTTTAAATCATCAAAAGTCATATTTGGGGTACTGAATTCGTCCATAACAGATCTACATATAACTCCTAACCCAAGTTTAGAGTTTTACATATTATTCATTTGGTTTTTCATCAAATCTTTCAAGACAATCATGATTTCCACACTAAGCATGGAGGAAATATTCATTGAACTAATGAAACCAAATCACTTGCCTTAGATTTGTTATTCTGATTTGTTGTTGGTGATCAAAGGCTGAATCTCTCCTCTTTTCGGTCACAAATCCTTCCCAATTGGTGGTGGTGGGTGGTGGTTTATTTTGGAACTCCTTGAAACTTCTCTCTAACTCCCGTAGCCCACTTCTATTGTTTTTGGCTGATAATGGCCTTAGTGGCCTCTATAATAATATATAATTAACCTCTAAAATTCGTGGGTCTTAACTCTTATATTTTTAAAATTACCAAAATACCCTTCCGGGTTGTCGATTTGGCCTAAAAATGCCCCGGGACCCAAACTAAACCCCGGCTACTGTTTTCTGAATATCGCGACCCCTCTGGACACGTTGGCGCACTCAAAATGACCATTCAGTTGTTAAAAATATAAATTTCTTTTTAAACTAATTAAATTTATTCCTGACGCGACTGACACGCGCGTCCCAACTTAATTTCCCAAATTATCGTATTTCTGCCTCCCGATAATTTTAATTTTTAATATGCATATATTACCATATATACTCAATAGTATTCAATATTATCAACATAATCATATACCAACTCGCGTCTCGTTAGTATTTAAATCCGAATTAATATATAATTAATTCTCATTTAATTAATTAATCCATTAAATAAAAATCAATAAAATTACGGGGTATTACATACTTCCCCCCTAATAATAGAGTTTTGTCCCAAAAATCGGAAATAAAGTGTACCTGGAAAAAATAACTCTGGATAACGCTCGCGCATCTCATCCTCGTGCTCCCATGTGGATTCCTTGGCATTATGATGCCGCCACTACACGCGTACTAACGATACTATCTTTTACCTCAGTTTCCTCTCGTTGTGGTCCAGAATAGCAATATGCCCCTCCTCGTAGGAACTATCAGGCTGAAGATCGATGTTCTCCAAAGCAATGTGAGTGTGGGCCAAATCGTCCCTAAGATATCTCCTTAGCGAGGAAATATGGAACACGTCATGAATCCTATGCAAGTGTTCCGGTAATCCAATTCTATATGCTACTGGAACAATCCGCTCGATGATAGGAAATGGCCCCACATATCTTTGTGCCAGTTTCCCCTTCTTCCCAAAATGCATAATCCCCTTCATCAGAGATACTCTTAGTAACACCTGGTCCCCCAACTTGAACTCTATGAAGAACCTCTTGGCATCGGCATAACTCTTTTGTCGATCCTGAGCTACCCGAATGCGTCTCCGTATCATCTCTATCCTTACCGAAGTATCCTGAATCACCTCCGGCCCAAGGAGTTTTTATCCCCCACTTCTAACCAACATGCTGGGGAATGACAAGGTCTACCGTATAATGCCTCGAATGGGGCCATGCCAATGGTGAACTGGTAGGAGTTATTATAATCAAACTCCACCAGTGGAAGGTACTGCTCCCAACCATCTCCAAACTCTAGGATGCACGTACGCAACATGTCCTCCAACATCTGCTTCGTTTGCTCGGTTTGCCCATCTGTCTACGGTTGATACGCCGTACTCAGCCGCACCTCCGTACCCATGGCCTTTTGGAAACTCTCCCAAAATCGTGAAACAAATATATTCTCTCGGTCAAACACGATATTGAGAGTCACCCCGTGAAGTCTCACTATATCTGCAATGAAAATTTGGGCATACTGTCTTGTAGTGTAGTCTGTCTAAGCTGGCAAAAAATGAGCCACTTTGGTCAACCTATCCACGATTACCCATATGCAGTCGTGACCCCTCTGCGAAGTAAGTAACCCCATGATAAAGTCCATGGAAATTCTCTCCTATTTCAACATAAGAACCTCTAATGGCTATAGAAGTCCTGCTGGTCTCTGATGGTCCACCTTTACTTGCTGACAAGTGGCACATTTAGAAATGAAGTTGGCAATATCTCTCTTCATCCCGCTCCACCAGTATTATCGCCTCATATCTTGGTACATCTTATCCCCACCAGGATGTACCGCGAACCGTGCGACTCCGTCATAACCTCGTGTCGCAAGTCTTCCCCTTCAGGAATAACCAGTCTCCCATTAAAGCGTAAGCCCCTGTCTGAACCAACGGTATATGACTCCGCTCCCACTGCTAGTAATCGAACTATCTACTCTTGATAAAATGGGTCTTTTTTTGGGCTTATATCACTCTCGTAACAATTTGGGGCGTAACGGTCATTACTGACGTGAATGATCGGGCCACTGAGTCCTGGTGTCCCAACTCCTACCACTTTACTCCCCATACTTTGGCCACCTCACCTCCTGGCCTATGTCTCAATCCGTCTGCTACCACGTTAGCCTTTCTCGGGTGGTACTGAATATCAAACTGATAATCCTTCATGAACTCAAGCCACCTACGTTGACTCATATTTAATTCTTTCTGCATGAAGAGGTATTGTAGGGACTTGTGGTCCGTGAATAAATAAAATTTCACCCCCAAGAGATAATGTCTCCAAATTTGAAGAGCAAATACAACTGCTGCTAACTCCAAGTCGTGGGTGGGGTAATTCTTCTCATGAGGCTTAAGCTTACGGGAAGCATAATCTATGGCCCGACTCTCCTATTGCAGTACACCTCCAAGTCCTTGTAAGGACGCATCGGTGTAGACTAGATACTCAACTCCCGGTCTGGGAAATGCTAACACTGGGGCTGAGGTCAACTTTTCTTTCAACTAATTGAATGCCAATGGACTGGCATCGCTCTAGATGAATGGCACAACTTTGCGAGTTAGATGTGTCAAAGGACCCGCTATCTTTGAGAAACCCCGAATAAACCTTCTGTAGTATCCTGTCAGGCCCAAGAAAATACGGATCTCAGCCGGTGTTGTGGGCTGTCCCCACTCCCTCACCGCGAATACCTTTCCCGGATCAACATATATCCCTCTATCTGAGATAATGTGCCCCAAAAACTGAACCTCCTTCAGCCAAAACCCACACTTCTCTTACTTTGCATACATCTCGTTCTGACGCAATGTCTGCAAAACCTGCCTCAGGTGCTCGGTGTGTTCCTCCTCTGTCTGGGAATAAACAAGAATGTCATCAATGAAGACGATGATGAATCGGTCTAGGAACTCTCTGAATACCCTATTCATCAAGTCAATAAACACGACTAGGGCATTGGCTAGGCCAAACGGCATAACTCGGAACTCATAGGAACCATATCTCATCAAGAAAGCAGTCTTCGAGATGTCCTATTCCCCGATACATAACTGATGGTATCTCGATCGTAAGTCAATATTTGAGAAGAAGGAAACCCCTCTCAACTGGTCGAATAAGTCATCGATTCGGGGCAACAGATACTTTTTTCGTATCGTGACTTTATTCAAATCCCGGTAATCTACACACAACCTCAAAGATCCATCCCTCTTCTTTACGAACAACACATGGGCACCCCATGGAGAGATACTCCTTTGGATAAACCTCTGACCCAACAGATGTTCTATCTGATCCCATAGCTCTCTCATCTCTGCTGGAGCCATATAGTAAGGTGCGTGGGCTATAGGCCGAGTGCCTAGCGTCAAATCGATAAATAAGTCTCTCTCTCTACTAGGAGGTAATCCTGGAATATCCTGGAAAACATCAGTATACTCCCTAACAACTGGAATCGAATCGAGTGGTATCACCACTTCCTTAGAGGTCTCCTCCTATATGTAATACAAGTGAGTGGACGATCCACCCTCTAGGCGAGGCATCGCCACTAAAAACATCTCTTGCTCGGGTATGGAAAAAATAATACTCCTGCTAAAACAATCAATCATGGCTCGATACACAACTAGCCAATCCATGCTAATGATAGCATCGTACTCAGTCATATCTAACACTAACATATCAGCAGGTAAAGTAAACCTCCCGATATCGATACCTACAACTCTACATATAAGGGAAATCATAGAACCCCTACTCAATAGTGAATCTACGCAAGTAACTGTGCTCTCCGCAGTGTCTAACACCCCTATAGTGCATGAAAACCTCATGGCAATGAAATAGTGTGTGGCCATCGTATCAAATAAAATACGCCCCATAGTCCCCTGAATAGAGAACATACCCTCAATAGCGGGTGGATCCTGTGGGACTGCGGCCTGATGGAGCTAATAAACTCACCCGTACTGAAGCTTTCCTTGCTGGAATGGGACTGCTGGGATGGGTCGTAAAGCTGGCATCTGTGGTAGTGCTGGAAGGGCGGCGGGAAACATAGGTCTCTGGGGCTCGTGTCGAGCACCCTGCTGCTGCTGCTGTGGGGCCCTGCCCCTTTCAGGACACTCTTGGCATTTGTGGCCAATCTTGCCACAAATAAAACATTTCCCCGTACTCTGACCCTGCTGCCCACAACCCTGGTGGCCGTTTCCATTCCTCCCCTGGCCGTGCTGGCCATGCTGAAACTGCTGCTGTTGGCCATGCTGGACCTGCTGACCCTGATGGCCGTGCTGACCCTACTGGCCATGATAAAGACCTCCCTGACCATTTCTGCAACCTCCAGATCGAAATATCTTAGAATCCCCCTGTTGGGAACTCTGATCACTCTGCCTGTGCTGACCCTGAGCTGACTGTGCCCCGCTGTCACCATTCCCCCCTGTCCTTCCCTGATGGATGGATTCCCCTGATCACTTACCCTCTAACAAGTGAAAGCGGTGGTCCCGACAGTGAAGCAGTGCTGCGTTAACCACATCAGAATAAGTGGCCAATGCGAGATTTCCTAGTAAGTGCTGACGGATCCTCCAAGTCAACCCATCAATGAATTTCTGTATCTTCTTCTCTTCGGTCGGAATCTCATCGGGAACGATGTTCAGAAGGTTGGTGAACTCGGCCTCATACTCTGCCACTGTCTTCCCCTCCTACTTGAGGTTCATCAACTTCCTCCTCATCTCGGTATGAACTGCTGAGGGAAAGTACTTGAGGTCAAACCGCACCCAGAACTCCTGAATGGTAAGAATATCTCTCTCCTCCGCAGTGGTAATGGACTCCCACCACTGCAACGCTGACCCTACCAGTTTAAAAGTAGCCAGTATCTGTCTCTACACATCCGTACACTCATACATCCTCAATTATCTTTCGATGACCTTCCACTGACTGGACATAACAACGTCGGAGCTACCAACAAACTTCGGAGGTTGTGCCTTCTGAAAGGCATCACGAACACGTTCCCAAGCAGACGGGAATGTATGAGCCCGGACCGGGGCTACCACCAACGCCTGAGGTGGTGCCTGCTACACAACTGCCATAGCGACATTTACTGTTTGGGCTACAATGGTGGGAACCTCTGCGGTATTCATGGAACCCTGAACTGGTGCAGTCTGTGCTCGGACTGAGCATCCCTGGGAATTCTCTGTGCACGTTGTGGAGGAATATAAAATGAGAGAGAAGTCTTATAGGTTCACAGTTATTATCTCAAAATAGCTGAAGAGAGAAAGATACACAAAAGAGTACAACCGTCCAAAAATATAGGGCTTTATATCAAAGAACGCTACGCGGAAACATAACAAGTCGTACAGATCCTAAGGACACTAGAACCTGATGCTCTGATACCACCCGTGACACCTTGACTAATTAAATACCCGGTAGCTACTCCCTTATTCAAATTAATACAAAATGTCAAGTTGGTTCAGTTCATACCATCACTGTCTAAAACGTTTATTTAAACAATTACTAGCCACCTAATATTTTAAAAAGTGAGATGTCAATTTTTATTTACTTAGATTACCATGAAACCAATTAAATTATGAGCTATAGTTAACACAATCACATCACAGTCACAATAGAATAATAATGGAATAAAAATGAGTTTGGAGGAACACTCCTCTAAATAATCCAAATATTGAATAAAACCATATACAAAGTCTGAATAATTAATTAATTAACTCCAACACTAAAATAAACTGAGTATGATAAAACTGTCTCTAAAAGAAGTGGGGCTGCATTCCCTAACAACTGAAGAAATCTAAAATGGAGTCAATGTAGAAAGTGGAGGCGTCTACTATCGAGGTCCTGTAACTTCCGCAGCAGGTACAACACGTCACTGGAATGGAACTCCTAAGCTTGGCGTCCCTGTGGCTGGGAACCTAAAAGTTTTTACAAGAAAATAGATTTGAAAGCAAACGGGTCAGAGCCCGAGGTGAAAACAGTTTAAAATATAGCAAGTGTTTAATAACATTAAACAATGAATATAAAATACATGTTGGTTACGTGCGCTCACATGAAATCCTCACCTCTTAACTAATTCTGTACTCCTAACGTATCAGTAACCCGTACTAGTTATGTCACTATCTACTAGTCTATTTCACCACTTGACTTCACGATATAATATAAGGGTCGATACCAGACATTTAAATATAAACTGTGAGTCTTCCTTTTTATTTCTCAGATTTAACTAAGATAATTATTATATGAATTTCCCATATTTAACTCTACTAAAAACGTACCAAGTATTCACAATTACACCTTAATAAAAAGTCTATTTCAATTTCCAGTATAATAATCTCATCATAAATATACAATAAGGGCACCCCTAGGCTAAGCTGTGGTGCACACATACTCTGCTATCGAATCCCGGTACATCACGTACATAAGGACAACGTATTCTGAATCTCTCAAGAACCGTTTCAATAAGCAACAAGCACACATAATGGAGGCGAACATAGTTCACATACCCACGGGCCACGCACATACCTACGCTCCCATGGTCAGCTGACTTATTAACTCACAAATAAGTCATTCACAATCTTATGTCCTTAAGGTACCAATCTAAATCCTCCCGTAGGCACACAAGGATTAGATGGCCCCGTTCGAAAGTCGACCACCTGTGATAGCAAGTATGGTAGGTATGTTATACACATAAGTCCATATACAAAGCAATCACACCACTTAGATATCTTAAAATATTAAATAAGTTATATTCTAAATTTCTATACCGTTATTCCGATTTGTACATCTCTAAGTCTCCAAATAATATATAATATAGATTGTCGACACATCTCACGTCGTAGTTTCAAGTACCTAAAACCTAACCCACAAAGGTTACCAAGTCTCCTATTATTCCCACATTTAAATTCACTATTCTTAAGGTCCTCATTTCTACAATTAACCTTCTGTTATCCAACTATCTAAAACTTACTCATCAATTCTAAATCTCAACTAGTATTACACTCGTCGAGACTTATTAAGTTTAATATAATTCCCAATTTGACTTCTAATTATAATTCGAGTCTCACAAATATGCGTACTGGTCTTCCTTGAATCTAAGAGTATTCACAACATCCCCACCAATAATTCTCTAGGGTCGAAATTGTTAAAATCCAACAAAGGCAAAATATAACTGATTCTGGGAGGGTCGATCGATCGACCTGGGAGTATCGATCAATCGAACGCACCAGATATGCTAGGACCTGCTTCGTTTTTCAATCCAAAACTTGTCCCAAAACTTCATTACAGGGTATGAAAATCTAATCTAACGTTATAGGCTCAACGTACAACCAAAATACATCATTGTTAACGTTCCAAAACATTTTAATCATCAATCATTGGCATTATATGGATCAAAACTTCAATAAAAACCCTAGTTTTCTATTTTATTCAAGAACATTAATGAATCTTCTCTTCAATTCGTTTTTAAATCATCAAAAGTCATATTTGGGGTACTGAATTCGTCCAGAACAGATCTACTTATAATTCCTAACCCAAGTTTAGAATTTTACATCAAATTCATTTGGTTTTTCATCAAATCTTTCAAGACAATCATGATTTCTACACTAAGCATGGAGGAAATATTCATTGAACTAATGAAAACAAATCACTTGACTTAGATTTTTTCTTCTGATTTTTTGTTGGTGATCAAAGGATGAATCTCTCCTCTTTCCGGTCCCAAATCCTTCCCAATTGGTAGTGGTAGGTGGTGGTTTGTTTTGAAACTCCTTGAAACTTCTCTCTAACTCCCGTAGCCCACTTCTATTGTTTTTGGCTGATAATGGCCTTAGTGGCCTCTCTAATAATATATAATTAACCTCTAAAATTCGGGGGTCTTAACTCCTATATTTTTAAAATTACTAAAATACCCTTCTGGGTTGTTAGTTTGGCCTAACAATGCCCCGGGACCCAAACTAAACCCTTGGCTGGTGTTTTCAGACTATCTCGACCCCTCTGGAAACGTTGTCGCACTCAAAATGACCATTAGGTTGTTAAAAATATAAATTTCTTTTTAAACTAATTAAATTCATTCCTGACGTGACTGGCTCGCGCGTCCCAAATTAATTTCCCAAATTGTCATATTTCTGCCTCGCGATAATTTTAATTTTTAATAATCATATATAACCATATATACTCAGTAATATTTAATATTATCATCATAATTATATACCAACTCGCGTCTTGTTAGTATTTAAATTCGGATTAATATCCAATTAATTCTCATTTAATTAATTAATCCATTAAATAAAATCAATAAAATAACGGGGTATTACATATTTGTCTGTGAGTATCATTACTTCTGAATTAATAAAAGGGGTTCAATTATCTGAAAGGATAACCTTTGGGATCCCAAAGCAACAAATGATGTATTCTTTGATGA
Organism: Sambucus nigra; assembly: GCA_949130495.1. Taxonomy (NCBI): domain Eukaryota; kingdom Viridiplantae; phylum Streptophyta; class Magnoliopsida; order Dipsacales; family Adoxaceae; genus Sambucus; species Sambucus nigra. The sequence goes on along the minus strand of OX422220.1, from coordinate 466,522,399 downwards.
AGTTGCTCACCACCCCCGTTGTTGCCCTTCTCAGCGGTATCGCCACATCCCACTTTGTGAAGCACTTCGTTGCTACTAGTATCCATATCTTCCCCCTCGAAGATGGGTGTATTTCCCCTATCAAGTCGAATGCCCAAGTGTGAAAAGGATAAGGCATTGCCAGGGAGTGTAAGTCCACTGATGGGGGCATGGATCATATTTCCATGAAGTTGGCAAGCGTTGCACTTTCGAACGAACTCAGCCGAATCTTTCTTCATCATTGTCCAATAGTATCCCAAAGTCATCAACTGGTCATATAACTTGGCCCCTCTTATATGAGCTGGATCATGTGACTGTTTGAGGACCTCCGCTGCCTCTTCTCTCATGATACAACGCAAAGGCATGTTAAAGTATCCCCTTCGATAAAGGTGCCCCTCCTAAAGGTAGAATCTTAAGGCCCTTCACCGAAGTCCTATCGCATTAATTTTCTCTATTGGGATAAATCCATCTTTAATAAAGTTAATATAGGGCAGTATCCAGTCAGCCTGAGCCTCCACGAAATGACATTCAGCTACCTCTGAGAATAATTGGCATTTGTTGCACTTCCGTTGTAGCTCCGTCACGTCCTGTATCATTCTTGGCCAAAAATACCCCTCCCTCTGCATTTTTCGGTAGAGGGGTATCTCAGTTGTTTCGCAATGCTCTTCGTGTGTTTTCTTCAATATTTTCTATGCCTCTTCTGGGCCGATGCACCTCGACAACAATCCTCCTGTGTTTCTGAAATAAATGTTCCCCTAATTCGTGAAGTATTAGGGTAATTCTCTCAGCCCCATTGCTCCTTCATCGGCCTCCAGTTGCCTCTTAATCTCTCCCCTCCAGTCCCCATCCTCTTCCATTAGTAGAATTGACTGTACCATCAAAGGAGCTGTTCTTTGTTGGATCACGATGGTAGTTGTATCGCTCCTCATGACCATTTTTGGGCAATGGTGACATAGGCGTCTGGATGACGATTAATCATTTTGGGCTGTCTCTTGATCTTGGTCCGATGGAACTGGAACAGGATCCTCTGAATGATTGTTCTATATGGTGCCAGGCTCATGTGTTTCAATGCATACTCTCTATTCACTTGCTGAACCACCAAGATTGAATCCCCCTTGATGCAAAGTGTACAAATCCCCCTTCGAAGATCCTCTAGCAATACCAACACCAATGCTTCATATTCTACCTTGTTGTTAGATAAAGGGAAATCCAACTTGTAAGAAAGGCAAATCTCCTCCATTCCCTCTGAGAAAATAACCCCTCCTCCTCCTTTATTTTTCGCCGAAGATCCATCGAACTGCATTGTCCAGTCCTCATCCATTGCGTCTAGGGTGTTGGCCTGCAAATCGTCTCCCGAAATATTTTCTTTAGGTGGCTCAAACGTTCTTGAGGGGAAAATAGCCAACAGATCAGCGTATGCCTGGCTTTTGATTGTGCGAGGAACCACACACTTTAAGTTATATTTAGATAGGATGCGGAACCACTTAGCTGCCCTACTAATCAAAATCGTTCTTGCTAGAAAATACTTAGTAGGATCACATCTAGTTACAATATGAATTGTAAAAGACAATATATAATGCCTAAATTTTTGCTCTACAAAGACTAAGGCTAAACAATGCCTTTCTAATCTGCTATATCCGACTTCTGGCCCATAGATGATCTTGTTGAGGTAGTAAACTGGCCGTTCTTTCCCATCAATCTCTTATGCCAGCAAAGCTCCCACAGACCTCGTGGTGTATGTAAGGTACAGTTACAACGGTATTCCTTCCTTTGGGGGAACCATGGTCTGGCGCGAAACGAACAGTTTCTTCAACCCGTCGAGAGACTCCTAGTGGACCTCCTCCCACCTAAACTTCATGTTCTTTTGCAATAGCTTCATCAATGGATGTGTTATTTTTTCTAATCCACGCACAAATCTCCTAAGGTAGGAGACTTTACCGAGGAAACTCTTTATCTCCTTTACCATTCTTGGGCATGGCATTTCCAAAATCGCCTATTGTTTGTCTTGGTCCATCTGCACCCCTTGTCGATCAACCACAAAGCCTAGGAATTTCCCACTTGTCACCCCCCAAACACACTTCAACGGGTTCATCTTCAATTTATACTTCCTGCAATGGGAATACAACTTCCTCAAATTGCTCAGATGGGACTCCTCTATCCTCGATTTGATGACAAAGTCATCCATATAAAATTCCACAAATTTGTGAAAGAAATCATGAAAAATGGCCATCATTGTTCTTTGGTTAGTCGCCCGAGCATTCTTGAGTCCCAACGGCATCACCTTGTACATGGAGTTGCCTAATGGGATTCTGAACGCTGTTTTCTCTGCATCCATGAGGTCCGTCTTGATCTGGTTTTACCATACATACCCATCCATGAAGCTATACATCTCATGACATGTCGTCGCATCTATTAGGCTATCGATGGAGGGCAAAGGGAACGCATCTTTGGGACAAGATCTATTTAAATCTCTAAAATCCGCGCAGATCCATATTTGGTTTTTATCTTTCTTTCCCACTGGGACAATGCTAGATAGCCAGAGTGGGTGCTGTATCGGTGTGATGAACCCTGCCATTTGTAAGCGTTAAACCTCTTCCTTTATCTTCAAATCTAGCTCATGTTTGTACGTTATCTTTGCTTATTTCCCTGTAATGGCTGAAGGCATTACCTTCAACTTGTGGCATCTTACTTCCTCATTCAGCCCCTCCATCTCTATGTATTTCCAAGCGAAGACATCTATAAACTCCCGAATCAACTCAACTAAGGCCTCTCGTTTCTCCTTACTGAGATCTTTCGAGATGAAGATGGTCCTTGGATCTTCCCCTTGTTTTACCAAGTTCAACTGCTCCAGAACTTGTGCTTGTGGTTTTGGTTGATCTGTCATGTAATCTGGTTCCTCAGCGACTTCCTCCACCAATTCCTATATGCTCGAGTTTTCTATCACCATGCATTGTCCCCGTTGATCCACCAGAAAGCATTCATATATGTTTCATAATTATTTGTTTAAATGAAAAAAGGTCACATGGATTGTGTCGACGTCAATAATTACTCAAGTTTAAACATTTCTCTAAGGACATAAATTTCAAATTGAGTCCCTATAGTGTTTTGACTTAATTCCGTGAACAAAATTGTGTTTGTAATATGTCATATGGAGAATTTTATTTTGTCACGATCCTACTTGGTCTATGGCGTATTGAAGAAATTGAAAACGTAGCAGCAAAGCTTCAAAGAAATAATCATGCCGATATTTATTTGGTGCAAGTTTACTCATCTTCAAAGTTAATTTCATTCCGAGATCACTCAGGTATGAATGCGTATAATTTATGGTGCTCAAAATTATTTTATAAAAAATAAGGATGTAATTTTTATAAAGAAAAATGATTTTAAATGTTTTAAAAGTGTTTTAATGGTTTAAACTTTGTTTTATGATGATAAGCTCGAAATAGAGTTTGACTAATTTGAATCTCTTTGTTAAGAGACGTTTTTATCAGAAAGTCAAAGGAAGTCAAACTTCGCGAGGTCGCTCGAACGATATTGATATCTCATTCGAACGAGATACAATGTCGCTCGAACGACATGCTTAAGTCGTTCGAACGACACATTTTTTGAGGCGGTGTTTAAATCCTATTTACACAGTGTTTGCATCATAATTTCGTAAGTGTGCTTTCTGAAAAAAAGTTTCACGAACCAGAACCTTGTTTGCACATGTTTTTTAAGGTTTACAAAGCGTAAACACATCCTTAGAGTTTGCAAAGATCCGAGATATCATTCTTATATGTTTACGTGATCTTGATGCACCAAAGTTGTTTGTTCTACACATTGAACACAAAGGGTTTTGTGGTGAAGAAGCGACGGACATCGTGTTCGACATCATAGACGTATCAAAACCATATCAGTGGACACCAAGACATATGTGGATGCGTGTGTTGTGGACACAGATCGTAGAAGATGGAATTTCTGCGTGGGCACTAATGAATAACGATTGAAGATCAGAAGGAGCGTTAAGTCCCGTGGGGATCGAGTCTTAGTGTAAGGCTAATCTGTCTTCGTAAAACCATTATTCACAGTGATTGTCCAGCTTGGGCCGTCCGAGTTTGTTTTACCGCTTTGGATTTTTTCCTCGTACATCCGGCGTTGTGAGTATTCTTTACTTTACTTTACTTCCTTTAATCACTAGATGCATGTTTAGGACTAATCAAGATAAAATTGGTTTAACGTGAGAATTGGGATTTTACAACTTGGTTTGGTTAATAATTAAAAATTGGATCTTTTTCTGAAGAAAAATTGATTCTGTTTGAAAACACACACATCGGGGCACCCCTTCAAATTGGTATTAGAGAAAGAAAACATTTTTATTTGTTTTGTGATCCCGTGTGTTTTCAAAGATGAATTCTGGATATAATGAATTTTCTCGAACTCCTATTTTTGATGGCACTAATTACACTTATTGGAAGATGAGAATGAGATGTGCTTTAAAATCTATTGATGAGCGAGTTTGGCTTGCAGTTGAAAAAGGTTGGACACCCCCTGTCACTATTATAGGTGAGGTCACTAGTTTAAAGCCTGTTGAGTCTTGGACCGAAACTGAACAAAGACTTTCACAATATAATTCTAAGGGTCTACACGTTATTGCGTCACATGTCACACACGAAGAATATAACAAAATTATGACTTGTGAAACATCAAAAGAGGCTTGGGATATTTTGGCACTCACTCACGAGGGCACTAGCACGGTTAGGGCATCAAAACTTAAAAATCTCACTACACAGTTTGAGACCATTAGGATGTTAGAAAGTGAGACCTTTGATCGGTTTTATGATAGGTTGTCCACTATTGCCAACTCGTCATTTAACCTAGGTGAGAAAATTCCCTACAAGCGTGTCATAAAGAAAATACTTAGGTCGTTGCCTAGTAGGTTTGATGCGAAACTGACCATTTTAAACTCCTTGGGTAGGTTAGAGTCAACGAAACTAGAAGAAATTGTAGGTGACATCCAAACCTATGAAATCGATATGATTACCTCCAAGAAGGTGCCTAAGAAAGAAAAGGGTATTGCTTTGAAAACCAGAAAGGAGGAAATTAAAGTTTTGAATTCCGATTCCGACTTTGAAAATGTTGCTTTGTTGGCAAAGAAATTAAAAAAATTTATTAAGTTTCAAAAGAAATCGAAAGATGCTAAGAAATTTGAAAAATTCAAGAACAACAAAGTAGATCCCACCTCTAAGGATAGGTTTGAAAAACCTAAGAGAGATGAGTCGGATAACTGTTTCGAGTGTGAGGGGTACGGGCACAAGGTTAAGGAGTGTCCCGCTAGACTTAAGAAAGAGGGCAAGCAACCCATTTTCTATAGTGCCACCTTAAGTGATAGTGAACCGGAAGAGGGAGAAAGTTCCCCCATTGAACGTAACTTTATTGCGTTTATGGCATGTCATGTGAGCGACGATGACAATACTCATGTGAATGACACTTACGAGGAGGTTTTGAGTGTATCCCATGTTAGTGAGGGTGAAGAGAGGGACGAGGAGGAGATTGATGTGAAAGAATTGCAAAATGCATTTAATGAGTTGTATGCCGAAACGGTGAAGGTAAAAAAGGCTAACTCAAAATTGTAATCTAAGTTGAATGAGCGTGCCATAGAAAATAATGATATTTATATTGAGGATCTTAGGTCAAGAGAGAAGAAATTTAGGGAGAAACTAGAGTTTGTGGAGAAAAAGAGAGATAATCTCTGTGGTTTGATGGAGTCCTTGAAAAAGGATATTCTAGAGTTTGAGGAGACTAGGCGTTTACTCGAGTCTAGGATTATTGAGTTGGAGGAAAGGTTGAAAGACTCATCTAGATTCAAGTTTGATTTGGAGGCTAGGTCGGAGAAGTTAGATAAGATCTTAGGCACCGTCCAAATTAATGGAGATAGGGGAGGTATAGGTTTTAGTGAGAGAGTTGTTCCCATTCCCCTCGCACGTGTGAGAAACACTAGGATGGTTAGAAAAGGTCCCCATAAAGGTAATCATTCCCACCACTGCTACACTTGCACATTTTGTGGTAGGAAAGGTCACCTTAGGCGTTATTGTTACGACCTTAGACAAGCTCCTAGGAAGTTTAGGAATAAAGTTGCCCCGGTTACCCACACCCCCATGCGTCATTTTACACCTACTTCGGTTAGGAAATCGGATTTAGTGGCTTTAGGAATTAAACTTCATGATTCTCGTTTGGGTGCACTTGATTCTTCCCATGCTAAATCTAAAGGATGATAGTGTTGCCATGTTTGTCATATCCTAGTTTGCTTCATGATATATTCATTGCTAGTATTATGACATGTGTATCATTTTGTATTATAGTTTTCATTTGTTTGAGTCTTATTTGAAAAATACAAAAAGATTTTGTTTTTTGAGAAAAATTTTGAAAATCCAAAAAGATTATTCTTTTCTTTGAGTCAAAATATGTTTGAAAAACCAAAAAGATTTTCAATTTTTGTTTTTGAGTTTACATGTTTGATGTGGCATATTGGTGTTCTTAGACCCCCCATCGTTTCATTATCCACGTGGCTAGGACATTTGGTCATTATTATTGATGCCTAGAATGATATTAACCATTGTTTATATGGGGTGGTTTTGAAGTTGATATGCATTTTGATTCGACTTTGTATATATGCCAACATTGCACACATGCACGAGTTTATATGAATGTTTGACTTCTCTTGCATATTTGAATTTGGTGAGGCGTTCTTATCTCAATCTTTTCATCTATGCGTAAGTAAACTTAAGGACAAGTGTGCATGTAATAACCGTTTACCGTGAGGATTTGAATTAAAAAAAAAATAATGAGTGATTCACGGGAAAGGGCTGCGAGAGTTCAATTTAACTCATCGTGAAAGCCACCGTTTAAAAAGAGCCCAAAAAGAAAAAAACAAGATGCTAAGAAAAGGGTCAATAAGATTTTCTCTAAGTTGAGAATGTTAGAAACCTCAAAAGAACTTGAAAAAGTATGCTTATATGAGGGTGTTTGGCTGGAGAAAATTTAAACGGGTTTGCACATCTAATCCTAAAGTTGAAACATTGCAATTTGATGCTATTATTTGTACAATCGTCAAAATACTGGATTTGTGTGCATGTAGTATGTTTAGTTCATTAAGCTCACACTTTAATTGTCATTTGGCTACGATAAAGTTTGATGATTTATCGCTATCAATTAGAGCTTCTTGATCATTTCGATGTGTTGGAATTGTGACTTATTTGTTGTAGTTTCACGCCCATTCATTCCATGTCCATGTTTGAGCACATCGGTACTATGTTTGCATGTAACTCGCATTTTTAGTTTTTATGAGTTTTTGCGTTTTGTGCGAAAAGCTTATTGTTTTAGCACTGTTTTGCTTCTGTCAGTCCCTTCCTGGAATTTTTTTGTGGAAATTTTTTCACTGGGCAATACTTTATAATATTTCTGGGGAACTAGGAAATTTTGGCAGGTCGCGCGAAGTCGTTCTAATGACATTGCATCTCGCGTGAACGACTTTGTACTTCGTTCGAGCGACTTCCTCATCTCGTTTGAGCGAAGTCCCTGGCTCGTTCAAACGACAGGGTGATAAATTGCTTCTGATTGGTTTGCAGTCCTCTGGCTTAATTTGATATATTTTTGGTACTGCTGGAAGCATTTTTTGGATTAATTGGTTTATATGCAGGTTCTTTTATGTTCTAAATTGGTATTTTGCATATATGTCCGTTTATCATAATTGATTTGATTGGTATACTCTTTGTGTTATTTCTTGGTTTACTAGCTACTGACTTATCATTGTTTGATCATATTTAGCTGGTGGTTTCATGATTATCTTGAGGTTTTCATTTTTTTTCAATTGGTATCAACTTGATTCTATTTGGTATCATATTCTCGTGCTAGATATTGGTTTATTTTTTCACCGGATTGTCTATTTGAGACAAAAAGGGGGAGAGATTTTGTATGTGGTGTAAGGGGAGATTTCTTGAGCGCTTATATTTGCTTATATTTGTTTCAAATTGGTATTTAAAATGATTTGTTCTTATTAGAAATTAAAATTGGTATCATTTGTTCCTCCATACTTCACTGGGTATCCGTTTGTCTGTTTCATGTGTGTAGGTATGCTTCAGCGATTTGAGATTTCAAGTCTACATCACATTCAGACAGTTCATGCTTGCCGGTGCTACATATATTAGTCCGTGTCCTGTATTTTTTATTTTGGGTTTATGTGATGGGATCTAGGTGTCATACGGCTTGACGGCCCGGTTAGGCATTTCTTTGCTTTGGTTTTGTCTCGGAATAGTCAAAAGGGGAGATTTGTAAGGACATAAATTTCCAATTGAGTCCCTGTAGTGTTTTGACATAATTTCGTGAACAAAACGGTGTTTGTAATATGTCATAGGGAGAATTTTATTTTGTCACGATCCCACTTGGTCTATGACGTATTGAAGAAATTGAAGACGTAGCGGCAAAGATTCAAAGAAATAATCATGCCGATGTTTATTTGGTGCAAGTTTACTCGTCTTCAAAGTTAATTTCATTCCGAGATCACTCAGGTATGAATGCGTATAATTTATGGTGCTCGGAATTATTTTATAAAAAATAAGGATGTAATTTTTATAAAAAAAATGATTTTAAATGTTTTAAAAGTGTTTTAATGGTTGAAACTTCATTTTATGATGATAAGCTCGAAAAAGAGTTCGACTAATTTGAATCTCTTTGTTAAGAGACATTTTTATCAGAAAGTCAAAGAAAGTCAAACTTCGCGAGGTCGCTCGAACGACATTGGATCTCATTCGAACGAGATACAATGTCGCTCGAACGACATGCGTAAGTCGTTCGAACAACACATTTTTCGAGGCGATGTTTAAATCCTATTTAAACAGTGTTTGCATCATAATTTCGTAAGTGTGCTTTCTGAAAAAAGGTTTTACGAACCAGAACCTTGTTTGCACATGTTTTCTATGGTTTACAAAGCGTAAACATATCCTTAGAGTTTGCAAAGATCTGAGATATCATTCTTATATGATTACGTGATCTTGCTGCACCAAAGTTGTTTGTTCTACACATTGAACACAAAGGGTTTTGCGGTGAAGAAGCGACGAACATCGTGTTCGACATCGTAGACGTATCAAAGCCATATCGGTGGACACTGAGACATACGTGGACGCGTGTGTTGTGGACAGAGATCGGAGAAGACGGAATTTCTGCGTGGGCACTAATGAAGAACGGTTGAAGATCAAAAGGATCGTTAAGACGTGTGGGGATCGAGTCTTAGTGTAAGGCTAATCTGTCTTTGTAAAACCATTATTCATAGTGATTGTCTGGCTTGGGCCGTCCGAGGTTGTTTTCCCGCTTTGGGTTTTTTCCTCGTACATCCGACGTTGTGAGTATTCTTTACTTTACTTTACTTGCGTTAATCACTAGATGCATGTTTAGGATTAATCGAGATAAAATTGGTTTAAAGTGAGAATTGGGATTTCACAACTTGGTTTGGTGCATAATTAAAAATTGGATCTTTTTCTAAAGAAAAAATGATTCTGTTTTAAAACACACACATCGGGGCACCCCTTCAATTTCATCTTTTAAAAAATCTTCTTTTTTAACACAATCAACATTTTTTACACTTTGTTACACCTTTACAATCTTTATCTATGTTTCACCTTTACAACATTCTTTGATGCATGGTTTGGACACCACATTTGAAACAATTACACACTTTTTCAATATCACGTTTGCATAATCAAAAATGGAAAATAAAGGAATATTTGCTAAAAAAACACAATAAACTTTACATGTTTTTTCAGCATATAATCGAACTGTTCTTTTCAGTTTAGAAAACAACATTGAACAATATCTTTTAATATTTATACGCTAATTCTTCATTGTGCTTGGTTGTTGCAAGTTACTGGACCATTGGACCCAAAGGAGAGATACGGTGATGAAGAGATAAAAAATTCGTAGTGAAATTAAGTACTTGATTATGTTTGTGTTTAGATTTTAAACATTTATATACTGAATAAGATTTTATGGAATTGATTATGAGGAAAAATTATTTTAAAAACATGTTAGCGAAGTTCGTATTAACAAGCCAATCAAGTTCATTTAATAAAGCGTGAAATACAAATACTACACCAAAATTATTTCAGACATCCAAAGTTCTAGAGAACGAGTATGACCTATAATGTTCAGAATAGCACGAATAACCCATGTATCCATGTCCTGAAATTAAATTTCCTAATAGTACCAGTCATTATATAAACAAATGACAAACCATCACACATTGCACTCTTGTGACCATCATATCATCCCCAAGAGGCCTACACCAATGTCGAAATCCCCAAAAATACAACAAAAAAAATAAAAAGAACGAAAAAAGTGTGATATCTCGGTATATTCTCATAAGAAATAATTTTTCCCTTCTAAGGCCTCTTTTAGTACTTTTGAACATCCAAACACGGCTAAAATAACTGTAAGAATGAGTAACACTACACAATCATATAACTACACACAAAGGAGGGGGGAGAACCCAAAGTGAAATGCAAGCTCCTCTTTTGCATATCTCTGTCTACGGTTGAAGTTATAAGTAGAGGGTAAATTATAAATTTTCAAACAAACCCTTAACTATTACTTTGACAACAAATAAGTATCCCAAACATAATAGATAATTGAAGAACTTTAACTCGATCGAGATAATAACTTATAGGTTTTAATATTTGCAAATTTACCCTTAAAAAGTAATCTATTAACATAAAATCAATAAATTTTTTTATCTCCGTCACAAGTTTCAAGTTAAGTTATGGATTATATGATGAATAATTAACATAAAACAAAGAATCCCCCGCACGGCCCATATAGACAAAGAAACAAAATAATGATGTTTGGGGTATGTCTACTCTTATATTATTACTTTTGAGATTCTATCATTATATATTTGGAAACAACACGCATAGTCATTCAAGTGCAATTATGGAATTGTATGCACTGAAATTTTTCATGATTAATCTCATACTCTATTCCTCCCTAAAATTAATTTGTGTCTAGATATTAATTTGGTATTTTCTAATTGCCTCGCTATTCATACATTGATGAATTATTTATATATAAATTTAATGTTGATTCTTTTTTTGTCAAGACTTTTTGTAATTTATAATTTGGGTGTAAAAAATTGAAAATTATAGAATGACATTGTAAAAAAATCTAAATACAAAGTACACGAAAATTTTACTACTTTTAAAGGGTCAAAATATTCTAAATGTATATCATTAACTTATATAATGTCATCCAGTACAAGTATATTATTTTTGCAAAAAACCAAACACTAGTATATTATAAAGTTAACTGTGTCGCATTGTAGAACAAAACTATAAGTCGACAGGCATCACGCAGGGCTATTGATGAGTAGAAAATAGATGTGTATATTGTTACCTAAAAATAAATATGAGTAACATATGAGAATTCAAAATTACCTCAATAGACTTCAGAAATAATAAAAATCTGACAATTGTGAGTCCTCAATCAAGTTGCGACAACGAGCACTCCCGTGAGTAGAAACAACTAATAATTCAACCACATAGTATGATAAATTCTATTAGGAATTGTAATGCAACCAAGTTATTTAAATTCAAGAAAAACATAAATATAACAACAATAACACCTACCTACCTCTGTATTTAATTGATTCTCGAGATAGAAAAAGGTAGAACAAATTCTTCAAGCTGACTTGGGTAATGACAGCTGTACGGAATGACATACGATTGAAGAAGAGGATGTGCAAGTTAAAGAAGAGGGTGGGATGCGGGTAGAAGAAGAGTTGTGAGATGCGGCTTAAAGAAGGGGTAGGGATGCGATGGTTGTGGGATAAGGGAGAAGACTCCATGATAATCGTAAGTGGGTATCTCCCAAAATCTTTGAGATTGTGTTACGCATGCCTCTTTCCCTCCAAAATACTTCACGCCAATTGGTATATTTTCTTAAAATGGGTCCTAAATAATCAAATAAATTTATTAAAAAAATATTAATTTTGTAAAATTATATTTAATATTACCATGTATATAAAATTGTCATAAAATTTAAATATATTATATGACAGTTAAAATAATACTGTCATAACATATCATATTAATATGACCCAATACATATACATGGGTCATAATTATTTGTTTAAATGAAAAAAGGGTCATAATTGTGAAATAATCAAATTTATTACAACAACTTAAATAAAATGGTCATAAAATTGAACCTTAAAACTGTCATAAATGGGTATTTTTTTAGTAGTGATATATTGGGTCAACCTCATCATTAGTTTCCTCGGCCGCTCGCTTACACAGTTACAATCGATACACCACCTTTCCTTCCTCGGTAACGACCTTCTTGCATTGTCTGCTGGTAGTGGTGACCACCTTCCTCTTCTTCTCTCTAGAAGCCTCGGCCACTCTTTCTCCTGAGAAACGGCTCAGCACACTTTGCCGCTGGACCTCATGCTCCATCGGATCCACTCTAGGCCTCATTCTGTCTTTCAGCTGCTTCGAGATGCTTTGGGGTCGAGGGACCACATGACGAGCTTCTTCGGCCATTTCCCTTATGCTTCTCGCAACCTCCTTCTTCTGCTCGTTCAAGGGTCCCATCCTTTCTCTGATCGAGGGAACCCATGCTCCCTCCATTCTTCTCGTTAGGACCCAGGAATCTTCCTCTAACTCTATGTAAAATGATGTGTCCACCAAGTGAGCCTCCTCAACATCGAAGGGCCTCTTCGTACCCCTAATGGTCACCTCTGTTCCCTTGATATTCGCTTTAGCACATTGGTGGTACGTTGAGGGAACTAGCCCTTGGTTATGCATCCATACTCTTCCTATCATACCCTGAAATTACCAAAGGCATGGGGACCAACCTTTCTTCTAGAATATTGGCTACGTGGAAAGAGTTAATTGGCATGATATTGATGGAGGATCCCCTATCCATAAGAGTCCTTACAAAGCTAACTCCGTTGACGCTAGCGATCACATATAATGGCTTGTTATGAGGGAACCTTACAGCCCTATCTGCATCGCTGAAGGTTACTTCTGACAGAAACCTTATTACCAACCTTGACATGGGTCCCTTTTATTTCAGCGAAGGGACCGCATTATTCCTTGCAATATCGAGTATAGCAACCTACTCTCCTTCGGTATCCCCACTTGGTCGAAGAACCAGGTGAACTTTGTGGATTTCAAAACTGCACAGTATTCTAGACATGGATCTACTTCCTCACCTTTAACACCGTATACATCCTCCAAATCCACAAAATTATCCATTCCCCTCGTGTAATCTTCTAGAGCCTCTTCGTACTCTTCTTGCTTCGTTGTTGACTCTCTTTCTCCTCTCTCAGCCTCTTCATCATAGGCCACCATAAAATTGATCCCATGTGCTGGCAGTGGGTTGTTGTTGACATTTTATGGAGGGATTTGCAATGTGCCTGCCTTCACGTACTAGTCGATGATTCTTCTCAGTGTTAAACAACTCTCGGTTGGATGCTGGATCCTCTGATAAACCTAGCATTACTTCGAATCTGCCTTCGTTGCTGCATCGGGTCCCCAATGAGAATATCCTTTGGCTCATAGACTGTTCCCCCTTGGACCATCGCGTTGTAACAGTTGACATCTTCTTCCACTGTACAAGGCAATGGTGGTGGGTCCTCTCTATCTCTTTTGAACTTCCTCTTATTGTCCTTCTTTAGTGCCTTTCCTATATCTCCCCCATTGGTGTACCCTACCCGTGGGGGCTGAGACCTTCCCTCCGTGGGTTGCATCGTCTTCCTAAACATTATGGGCACCACCACTGGATTGGGCTGTACCACCAAGGAGATATTTCTTGCTGCTTTTAAGAACGCCACAAAAGTCCCCTCGCGCGTCTCATTGATAATATGGCAAATGTACTCAGGAAGCAGCTCCTCAGTGCAGATCTGCAATAACATGGATTCTTTGGCCTCCTCCCTCATGTCGGGGGATCTTTCCTTAAACCTTCGAACATAGGCCACCACTTCTTCCCCAGGTCGTTTCTTCTCCCTACCCAGTTGGGTCAAAGTAAACTTATCTTCTGCCAGAAATAACTTTTGGACAAATAATACGTGCATCTCCTCCCACGTAGAAACGCTGTTAGGAGCCAAATGGGAATACCAAGTATATGCTTTATTGGTTAAGTATTTGGAAAAATCACTCGACCTGAGTTTCTTATTATTACAATACACTCCCAAGTGTTCAACAAAGCACTTAATATGCTCCTTCGGGTTTGGGGAGAGTGCTCGTGCGTTCAAATAATGAAGTTATTTAATTAAACGCAATTTTTACCACTCAAGTCCTAAACATGCATCTATATGTGATTAAATACGATGATGAAACATGCAAGAACACATATATGAGGAAAAATCCCCAAAGGGGTAAAACCTTTTACTTTCACAATAATTTTGTAAGAGTCCGGCTTACACGGATTACAATGAAAATATATGATATAGAAATACCCTCGGGTGTCGGTCCTATTTTCGGCGGTTGGAACAATCCCTTTTCAGTAGGGCAGCAGTGAAGAAGAGAACGGCTTCCTCATAAATTACTCCAGATGAGTAAATGATCTTCTTGAAGGTTTAAAGATTCACACACATATATGGGAATGGTTTTGTGAATCAAAAAAGGTTTAGAAAACCTTAAAAAGTGAAGTCTTATTCTGGGCTGTTTTCGCAGAATTTTGAGATTGCAGAAAGACTTGAAAAACGTGTAGAAGGAGATCAGATATTTATACAAAAATGGAGGCGGTGGCTCGTTCGAACGAGATAGCCATGTCGCTCGAACGAAGGACGGAAGTCAATCGAACGATATTGCCCGACATGACTATCTCGCGTGAATGACTTCCAAAGTCGTTTGAGTGATCTCGTTGATCGAGGCAATTCGCTTCTACACTTAGAAAAATTCTTCTTTTAATAAAAAATAAAACCAGACTTCAAAAATAATTTTCAAAAACATTTCCCAAATATTTATGCAAATATTTTAAAGCTCCAATAAAACATATTACTGATAGAGCGTAGTGGAGTAGTGGGAATGAGCTGAGCAGCACGTTGCATGTAGCATGTTGCACGTGATGAAGGTGGAGGCGTTGAATTCAAATAAAGGCTGTCGAGGATGATCGTGTTGACATGCCGAATGTAGAGGTATCTGACATATGAACTGTGATCTAGGAGAAAACAGAAATCTCCTAGAATTTACCCCGAACATTTATAAAATTATGTCCTTACAAATCTCCCCCTATATCTATGACGATACATACATAAAAAATCCGAATTATGCAATCAAATGACATACAAGATAATATCCCCATTAAATCCTCACACTGAGAATACTAAATGACATGTCTTCCAAAACTTCAGCTCTCCGGTACCTTCCAAAGCTTTTCTCATCAGGGTGTGTAATTAAATAATGAGCAATGATGTACCTACACACATGAGATAAAGCAAATACCTGTGACAAGCAACAGATTGAAATATAATGATATACAAAAATTGATGATCAATTAAGCTTAAGCAAATCATTCATGCAGCAACCAAACAACCAAAACAATTCCTCCCCATAATCCGTCTTCCCCTTTTTATGATGTCCCCAAATAGACAAATACTAGAAGCAGAAATGAATGCATATGGAGAATAACACACAGGAATAAATTGCTATTTTTGTATTTTTCAAAATTTTTCATACAATAGTATACAATAAAGAATCACACCATGAAAGAACACAAAAATAACCAAGTCAATGATAGCGAAAATGAAGGGGTGTGATCAAATTCGATAGGAAAATGAATGCATACAAACATGGCATGTGTGCACGATGAATATCGGATAATCCTAATGAATGAACTCAAAGTCTTACTTTGGTGTAAAAAGGTGGTAATATGAGATATTGACTCAATCAAATCAATAAATCAAAGATCAAAGTGATTTCCACACTAATAACGTCGAAAACTGTTTCATACTTTTTCAGGACTTTCAAGGTATTGCAAACCCGTTTATATTCTCCAAGCAAACTCCCTCAGATTTTAATTTTGAATAGAGGATTTCTAAATTCTCAAACTTTGGAGAATTGATGGTGAAACCTAATGGCCCATATTTGGCATGTATTGCTTTTATTGCCCATACATTTTTTTCGGGGCTCTTTTAACCTCTTTGGACCTCGGATAATAAAATTACTCCATTTTTTTGGTCCTTTTGAATGGTGGCTTTTGCGCAAAGAATAGATAAGTACCTTTCGTAGCACCTCCCTGTTCTTAAACAAACATTCAGTCTCACAAAAACTGTTTTTACATGCATTCCAATCTTGTCAAAATTTATCGCATATTGTTAGATGTATAGACATAATTGAGATGAAAACACTCAAGCCAACATGTGATAGACAATTACAATAATCAAATAAAGCCTTGCATGTGTGCAATAAAGGAGATAAGAGTCAAACATGTAGACAAGATATCACGAATCACATCTCAAAGACTCCAAGTAGTGTAAAACACATGGATGAAATGATGTAGCGTCTCAAATCTCTATCAAACATTCACATGAAAAGATGGAATGAAATTGTGACTTGGCTATCTTAAATGTTCATCCATAACAGGTGCATAAAAAATACAAAAATCTTTTTGGACTTTTCTAAAATTTATATACACAAAAAATCTTTTTGGATTTTTCAAAAGAATAAATAAATAACTGTACAACAAAGCAAGAGTACATATAAAACAACCTAGCAATAGGAAGCATATGATATGAACATGAAAAAGCATCATATCCTAGACAAAGACAAACCCCTCAGTCAACTATGCAAATCCCCAAAGACTTCCTAAGACTCTCAAATCTAAGGGCATCTAAAGGTTTCATGAAAATGTCGGCTAACTGATGGTCGGTGGGAACAAAACTCAGGCATACGACTTTTTCCTCAACTAACTATCGTATAAAGTGCTCACGTATCTTGATGTCCTTTGTGCGCGAATGCTGGACTGGATTACAGGATATGTGTATCACGCTCATGTTATCACAGGAAATGGTCATGGTGTCCTGTGAAATCCCATAATCCTCCAGCATTTGTTTCATCCACAAGAGTTGCGTTCAACAACTCCCGGTGGCTATGTACTCAGCCTCCGCAGTGGACAAAGAGATGGAATTTTTCTTCTTGCACATCCAGGAGATAAGATCAAAACCAAAATAGAAACACCCACCAGAAGTGCTCCTACAACTATCTACATCCCCGGCCCAATCGACATCTAAATAGGTGGACAAACGGTCATCAGTATCAAAGGAATACCAAATATCGTATGAGAGAGTCCCACTCACGTATTTAATAATACGTTTTAGAGAAAGTAAATGTGACTCTTTTGGGGATGCCTGATATCGCACAGACTCCAAAACTAAAGGCTATGTCGGGACAACTGGCAGTCAAGTAGAGAAGACTACCTATCATACTTCGATATAAGGTTTGCTCCACGTCCTTGCCTGAAGTGTCCTTACTAAGCTTGGTAGTGGTACTCATAGGTGTACATGCATTCTTAGTGGAGTCTAACCCAAATTTCGTCACAAGGTCTCTAGCATACTTGGATTGAGAGATGAACATCCCATCCTCTAGCTGACGAACCTGGAGACCAAGGAAGAAAGTAAGCTCACCAACCATGCTCATCTCAAACTCACTCTTCATCTCCTCTTCAAAGTGATGAGCCTGTTGAGAGCACGTGGATCCAAAGACTATGTCATCCTCATAGACCTGGGCAACAAAAATTGCACCGTCATCTCTCCTGACGAACAATGTCATATCAACTCCCTCTCTCTTGAAGCCACGGGCTAAGAGATAGGAAGTAAGCCTCTCGTACCAAGCACGGGGTGCTTGCTTCAAACCATACAAGGCTTTCCTCAGATAGTAGAAGTGCTCAGGGTACTGGGGGTCTTCAAACCCTTTTGGTTGTTCCACGTAAACCTCCTCCTATATAATGCCATTCAGAAAGGCACTCTTGACATCCATCTGATATAACTTGAAGCGCAAATGACATGCGATGACGAGTAGTAGACGGACAGACTCAAGCCTAGCAACAGGAGCAAATGTCTCCCCAAAGTCTACACCTTCTATCTGTGTGTAGCCTTGAGCGACCAACCTAGCCTTATTTCTAAATATGGTACCATTTTCATCTATTTTATTCTTGAAGATCCATCTGGTACCTATCACATTTGTCTCACTAGGTCAGGGGACCAGTTCCCAAACATTATTCTTTTTAAACTGAAGCAACTCATCATATACAACAGATATCCAGTGTTTATCCTTGAGTGCTTCTTTATGATTCTTGGGCTCAACTTTGGAAGTGTAGCAAAAATGGCTGACAACGTT
Organism: Sambucus nigra; assembly: GCA_949130495.1. Classification (NCBI taxonomy): domain Eukaryota; kingdom Viridiplantae; phylum Streptophyta; class Magnoliopsida; order Dipsacales; family Adoxaceae; genus Sambucus; species Sambucus nigra. Next base: position 466,504,019 of record OX422220.1, on the reverse strand, counting down.
CTTTAGCTGAGCACGAGTCTTGACCCCTAGAGTGGGATCACCAACAATGGCAGAAGGGTCATGACTCTTGAGAACCCAAGCAGGTGTGTCCCCTAACACAGGAGTAGGGTCCACAGAGTGTGGGTGAGGTACAAGTAAATCACTACTAGAAATACCCTCATCCTCACACTGAATTTTAGAGTCAATAAATGCCGAAGGTTCGTCATCTTGCACGGTGACATTTATTGACTCCATAACCTTAGAGCTCTTCAGGTTGAAAACCCGGTACGCTCTACTATTCAATGAATATCCCAGCAGTATTCCCTCGTCGCTTTGGGAGTCAAACTTTCCTAATTGCTCTCTATCCCGTAGGATATAGCATTTACTCCCAAAAACACGGAAATATACGAGGTTGGGCTTCTTGTCAGTCCACAACTCATAAGGAGTCTGAAATGTGTGTGGACGCAGATAAACCCTATTCACCGTGTGGCATGCAGTAGACACTGCCTTTGCCCAAAATATCCTAGAGAAATTACAACCTAAAAGCATAGATCTAGCCATCTCCTGGATTGTTCTATTCTTTCTCTCAACAATCCCATTTTGCCGAGGAGTCTTCACAGCAAAAAACTCATGTTTGATCCCAAGGATATCAAAATACAAATCGACCTTTGCTTCCTTAAATTCAGTGCCGTTGTCACTACGTATCCTGTTAATAGTGACTCGGTGTTGATTTTGCAGGACACGACACTTGTTCGTTAAAAACTCTACAGCATCGGATTTCTCTCTCAAAAAACCTACGATGGAATATCTAGAGAAATCATCCACCATCACGAGGATATACCTCTTACCACCCAGACTCTCGATACGAGTGGGACCCATAAGATCCATGTGTATAAGCTCAAGAACATGAGAGGTGGTAATGAAATGAAACTTCCTATAGGGACTACGAATTTGTTTTCCCAACTGATAGGGTCCAAAAACCGTTGAAGTTGGCCTTCCAAGAAATAGTAAGCCATGTACTAGGTCCTTTTTAGCTAAGCGAGTTAGATGTCTAATATTTACGTGACCTAGACGTTGGTGCTACAGATCCATAGGAGTGATCATGGCGCTGTTGCAAACAAGTGAGAACGTGGGCTCAGTCACATAACAATTATCCTTTGTCCTCGCCTCTTGCACTAAAAGTTTACTGGCTTGATTATAGACCTTACAAGCATCCAGGTCAAACTTTACGGCAAAGTCAGCGTCGCACAGCTGGCTAATGTTGAGAAGGTTTGCTTTCAAACCTTTGACGTGCAAAACATTTTCTAGCTTAGTAAATCTAGGTAACTCAACAGTACCACGTCCTATAATGCTAGACTTGCTCCCATTTCCAAAGGTGACTCTGCCATCCTGATAATCCTCAAGAGATGTAAAAAATGAGGCATCACCTGTCATATGTCTCGAGCACCCACTGTCAAAATACCATTGTGAGGAATTATGTGCTTTGAGAGGGACATGAACAACAAAGGCCTTTTTATCTTTCTTAGGTACCCAAGAAGTGGTGACCTTTTGTTTGCCTTTGTTGTTGTTGGTTTTAGCTGGAATGTGAGAAGCATTCACTAACGACAAAGACATCCTTCGGAATTCCTCCATCAGACATTGAGGCATGGCAGCTAACAACTCAACTCGCTCTCTCAGACTGGTAAAATCATCAGTATGCTGAGATGGAGCAGTAGTACGTCGTGTTCGACCCATACTATAGCAAAAATTCCCGAGGTGGCCTTTTCTTTTGCAATAAGTACAAAAGAACACAGTCCAAGGTGGACCTTGGTTTGCTTTTCTTGATCGAACTCTCCTTCGAGGTTTTTGACAATGGCCATAAGGAGTCGTAGTAAACTCAAGAACTGGTCCGAGTGCAATTTGGGACGTGGAGGCACCATCATAACCTATTCCCTGCCTATTGACGCGACTTAATATTTGTCTCAAAAGTGCGTATTTATCTAGGCTCAAGTGCAAGCCTTGTCGCTCAAGTAATAACCCAGTAAGTAGGGATCGTCTCCACAGGGATCAAAATTGCCAAACAATAACAAAGAAAATTACCACACCGTGAAATGATTTCTTAAAAGAAATAAAAAGATGATTGATTTTTTTTTTTTGAGAAAATTTCTAACAATTTACTTATGAAAAACAATTGGAAATTAACAGCAAAATTTGGGTTTAACAATTTAGAGAAAATTAGGGTAGGGTGCAATCCCTCAATCCTTAACAAATTATTCTTTAGAATATTAAAATTATAAATCAAAATTCTTGATTAAATTCAGTCCTTATCATCACTAAGCATTACATATATGAGGTTCAAGACCGCATCATATGAAATCAAAGATCAATATAAGGCGGTGAATGACGAATTATACATACAAAGTATTCTTAAACATCCCAAGTACCTAGGGCAAGAGAGATTAAAAGATATGACAATGCATATATGATTTTCATTCACGATTCAACCAATATTTTCATTTATTTTCTAATTTTCCATACGAATAATTTGTATTAGGATTGAGTTCATGTACCCCAACCCTTGATAAATTAGCTACTCATGATTTGGTTGAAAAACAAATTCACATATGAAACTATGAAATTGCAGAACATTGTAAGAAATTTGCAGAAATTAAAGAAAAGAGAATATAATGATATTACTTGAATTCAGCACAAAAACGGAATTGAGATTCAGAATACAACTAGGGTTCATGCAAATCTTTAAGGAAATGGAAATTTGATCTAAAAATCTGATCTAAAAACTCTCTCTAAAATTTCTAACCCTAGCCTCTCTCTAGCCTCCCTCTCTAGCTTCTCTCTCTAGCTTCCCTCTCTAGCTTCTCTCTCTAGCTTCTCCCCTTCAAATGATGTAGGTCATGGGCTTTTATAGCACAAAATCTCGAAATTGACAACCAATAGTGCTTGTGGAACAAGTTTTCCAAGAGTTGCACTGCATTAAATGCATAATTAATGTCAGAAATCCGCACATCTAGACTCTTCATTATCCCGCAACTTCAAAACATCGTAACTTCTTCACCGTAGCTCGGATTGAGGTGCCGTTTTTTCCAGTATTCTTGTAATTTAAAGCTCTTCAACTTTCTAGTTGGCCCCACCTCCGTAATAAGGCTGAAAAATTACGAAAATGCCCTTCAACTCTCCATTTCTAGGTTTCTTTCACTGTTTTGCGTTCTCCTTCGCACTAACTTACATGAAATACCTGTAAAACACATGAGAAATACACAAAACAAGAAATACTTGCCAAAAAAGGTTAGTAGAATACATTTGAGACAAATCCAAGCTACTTACACTGCACGGGATCATAAAAATACTGAAATTAAGGGGATAAATGTGAAGAATATGTGCCTAAACACACCCCCTAACTTAGAACTTTGCGCGTCCCGAGCAATGTAAATGAAATTAGCCAAAATTCTACTCTTGAAAATTCCTTTATTAAAATAAAATTCCACTTTCGCAGGCACGCGATTGCATTTAGCGTATGCAACAAGCCTTTAAACCCCTAGGTTACCCTAGTAGGACGAGTTTTGTCTCGTGAGGGTTTGCAGTGAATACACCCACAAAATTCTTTATTGACTCAAATAAATATCAAAATACTTAAAAATTGTACAATTTAAACTTTTCGAAAAATAATCACCATAAATTCATATTCAAATGTCTCAAATCATAGTGTGTGTGTGCAAAGCCAAAAATTAAACCTCAAACTTCCACCGATTGAGCATTACGTTACTTTCCGAAAATTCGTTTTGATTCAAATTCTTACGGATGCACTCACAAACGAATCACTCGGATTGTGTCTATTTTCTCTCGGTATGCATGATATAAAGAGTAAATATAATGGACACAAATTCATGCATACAAAATTGAAAATAAGGAAATATATGGTGAAAAGATCTCATCATCGGATTACGGTTATTAGGAAATGGGAACATCACCTCTAATTCACACCATTTTAATCTCTCATATTATCTTTTCAGGTCTTAGCTCTCCACGCAGTAACTAATTTCGCCATTCGGACTCAGTCAGGACTTTTTGGGTTAAAAGGTGTAAAGGGTAAAAATGGGAATAAACGGAATGTTCGAAATTGGAAAATGTCCTTATGACGTACATTTGTGCTTTTTCGGGCATTTGCTCATTTTTCTCTTTCTCTTTTTTTTTCTTTTTTTTTTCATTTTTTTTTCTTGCTATTTTTCTTTTTTTGTTGAGCATTTCTATTTTTTTTTCTTTTCCCCTTTTTGTTGCACAATTTGGACTTGATGAATATTCAATTTTCACAATTCCGGGCTATTTGGGTTTTTTGGGTTGTCAAACGAAAGGGAAATATTTTATTAGGCTCAAAGTGGGTTTCAAAGGGATAATTTTTCACATCTTTTTATGGCTAATATTTTTGGGTAACAAACGAGGGCCTACTTCATTGTCCAAATTGCTAATCACATTACCATATGCATCTCGAGATTAATTAAGTTTAGAGATATATTTAGCACGAATTTCGAGACAACATTTTACACATTTCCATAACCGATCAAAACAAAGGATTGAGATCATCAACGACTTATTAAAACGCTGAAAAGAACTTTGAGTTAATCATAAACTCGGATTGATTTAAAAACTCAAAAAGAAAATTGAAAGGCTCGAAATCTCACCGGGTTTGATCAATCTCCACATTTATTCGTTAAGTCATCAATTTTCTTTCAATTTCCATCTTCGGTCAATTTTGGCTTAGTGCATTATGAATTTTACAATTTGAGACTATAAATAGAATAAAGGTGATATTTTTGAAAAATTTAAATTCTAATTTTTATTTATTTTGAAGAAAAATATTTTTGGTTTTTTCAAAATTTTTTAATTTTTTTTTTCAAAACAAACTTGGAAAGAACATGTGATCGAATCAATGAATCTAAACAATAAATGGGAAGAATATCCCACACCCCCTAACTTAAATGTTGCGTTGTCCTCAATGCGAATCAAGAACACAACATAAAGACGGGAAAAGAAAGATATTACCCAAATTGAGCGATCCCTGATGAGTGCGAGTCCATTGAATCTACAAAACATGTTAGAACCAAGCATAGCAAAAATAATAACAAAAACTTTAACTAATGACTCTAAATGCAACAAGATACTATATAACACTTATACATGACTCAAACATTCAGCAAAAATCACCCCATACGCGTCGGGGGTGCGACGACCTCACCTCTCTTTGTTCATTCAATCCCCATAAATGGGGTCCGACAGCCAGATTGTGTCGGCTTCTTTAACCATGGCTTCCAAATAAGGCTTGAGACGATGCCCATTGACTTTAAAAGTGGTTCCCCCTTTTTCATCCATTAGCTCAACGGATCCATGGGGAAACACTTCTTTCACAATATAAGGACCAGACCATCGAGACCGCAATTTACCGGGAAACAAGTGCAACCTCGAGTTGTAGAGGAGTACTTTCTGTCCCAAATGAAACTCTTTCTTACGAATGATTCCGTCATGAGCGCGTTTCATTCGGTCCTTGGAAATTTTGGCACTTTCATACGCATCGTTGCGCATTTCTTCCAACTCATTCAACTGAAGTTTACGTGTTTCACCGGCTTTATCCATTTTGAAGTTCACCCTTTTGATAGCCCAATACGCTTTGTGTTCGATTTCAACCGGAAGATGACAAGGTTTGCCATACACAAATCGAAATGGGGACATCCCAAGGGGATTCTTGTATGCGGTTCTATAAGCCCAAAGAGCATCAGTCAACCTAAGAGACCAGTCTTTCCTATTAGGATCAACTGTCTTCTCCAAGATATTCTTGATCTCCCTATTAGCAAGCTCGGCTTGGCCATTCGATTGGGGGTGATAGGGGGTGCTAACCTTGTGGACAATTCCATACTTTCTCATTAGTTTATCCATCGGCCTATTGCAAAAATGAGTTCCATTATCACTAATTATGGCCTTAGGCATACCAAAGCGAGAAAGTATATTTTCTTGAATAAATTTGATCACCACCTTGCTGTCATTCGTCCTTGTAGCAATAGCCTCTACCCATTTTGAGACATAATCTACAGAGACGAGAATGTATAGAAAACCAAAAGAAGGGGGAAAGGGCCCCATGAAGTTAATTCCCCAACAATCAAACAACTCCAAGACTAAAATAGGGGATAATGGCATCATATCACGGCGAGTAATAGCTCCCATTCTTTGGCATCTATCGCAAGTCTTACAAAAAGCATTCACATCCCGGAAGATTGTGGGCCAATAAAGACCACTTTGAAGGATTTTCGCAGCAGTTTTATTTTTAGAAAAATGACCACCACATGCTTCCAAATGACAGAATCGAATCACCCCTTGGATTTCCTCATCGGGTACACATCTCCGGATAATTTGGTCAGCACAATACTTAAACAAGTATGGATCATCATAAAAGAACATGCGTGACCAAGTAATGAACCTCCTTCTCTCTTGCGGATTCCAATTAGAGGGAACAACTCCGGTGACAAGGTAATTGACAATATCCGCAAACCAAGGGAGAGAAGAGGTAGCAAATAGATTCTCATCCGAAAAATACTCGTCTATGGGAATGGGATCAATAGGTACGTCGGACGAGAGTCATGACAAATGGTCAGCAACGACGTTTTCTACTCCTTTCTTATCTTGAATCGAGAGATTAAACTCTTGTAGGAGTAGGATCCACCTGATTAAACGAGGTTTGGCATCTTTCTTGCTCAAGAGATATTTCAATGCCGAATGATCAGTGAAACAAAGGATAGGCGACCCAACAACGTAAGAGCGAAATTTGTCGAGAGCAAAAACGACAGCTAGCAACTCTTTCTCTGTAGTAGAGTAATTAAGCTGAGGTCCAGATAATATTCGGCTAGCATAGTAAATAACATGAGCTTTCTTGTCTTTCCTCTGTCCAAGAACAGCCCCAATCGCGAAATCACTTGCATCACACATAAGATCAAAGGGAAGCGACCAATCCGGAGCTTGCATGATAGGTGCAGAAATAAGCATGCTTTTGAGTTTATCAAATGCTTCTTGACATGCTTTACTCCACTCAAATGGAGTGTCCTTCATGAGAAGATTACTCAAAGGTCTAGCGATGGCGCTAAAGTCTTTGATAAACCTCCTATAAAATCCAGCATGGCCTAGAAAGGACCTCACGTCTTTAAGTGATTTTGGCGGGGGTAGCTCAGCTATTACTTCAATTTTTGCTCGATCAACTTCAATTCCCCTAGATGAGACTATGTGGCCCAAGACTACACCCTCGGTAACCATGAAATGGCATTTTTCCCAATTGAGGACTAAGTCTTTTTCCACACATCGGAATAGAACTCTCTCAAGATTAGCCAAACAATGGTCAAAAGATGAGCCGAAAACGCTGAAATCGTCCATGAACACCTCAAGACCTTTTTCAATCATGTCGCTAAAGAGACTTAACATGCACCTCTGAAAAGTAGCCGGCGCATTACATAACCCAAATGGCATACGTTTATAGGCAAACGTACCAAATGGACATGTAAAAGTCGTCTTTTCTTGATCAAGAACATCCACCTCAATCTGATTATAACCGGAATACCCATCTAGAAAACAATAATAAGGATGGCCCGCTACTCGTTCAATAACTTGATCGATAAATGGTAAGGGAAAATGATCCTTTCGAGTTCCGGCATTGAGCTTTCGGTAGTCAATGCAAACACGCCACCCGGTGGTGGTGCGTTGAGGTATTAATTCTCCCTTAGCATTTTCAACCACTGTCATCCCTGATTTCTTTGGAACGACCTGAATTGGGCTCACCCATTTACTATCCTAAATGGGATATATAATTCCAGCATCTAGCAATTTGATTATTTCCGCTCTTACAACATCTTTCATTGTTGGATTTAACCGCCTTTGCATCTCACGAGATGGCTTCACTTCTTCCTCGAGATGGATTTTATGGGTACAAATCAAAGGACTTATACCCTTCAAATCTGCTATGGTCCATCCAAAAGCACTTCTATGCTTTCTCAACACATCTAACAACATACCTTCTTGCCCTTTTTCTAGATGGGAAGACACAACAACAGGAAATGTATCATTCTCACCTAAAAAGGCATATTTGACATGAGAAGGTAGTTTCTTCAACTCAAGACTAGGAAATCTATGTTCAGAGGGGACCAAGGGTGTCTCCCTCGGAGGCAATTCTTCATACCTAGAAATCCAGTCAACCGCTCTTAAACTCTCAAAACTCTCTTCCTCTTGTAACCACATTTTTAACTCTTCCACCTCTCTCCCAAACTCAGTATAATCACTCATTTGAGCATCACTTTGCCCTAAGCACACTTTCAGAGAATCTCCTCCTATGATTTTTTCAATATTTTCATCCACCACTTCTTCAATAAGATCCATTTCAAGAATCTCATCCTCATCACCCATTTGGTTAGCGACATTGAAAATATTTTTCTCGAGAGTCATGTTTCCAAAAGTGAGTTGCATTTGGCCATTCCGTGTATTGATCAAAGCATTAGCGGTAGCTAAGAACGGTCGGCCCAATATAATTGGAACATGATTTCTCGTATGGAGAACAGGCTCGGTGTCCCAAATAACAAAATCAACGGGGAAGTAGAACGTATCCACTTGAACAATTACGTCTTCTACAATCCCACGAGGCACTTTGACTGTCCTATCCGCTAACTGTAGAGTGATTCGGGTAGGTTTTAAATCACCTAAATCAAGTTTCTTATAGATGGAGTATGGGAGGATGTTTACACTCGCACCTAAATCAAGCAACGCTCTTTCCACTCTCATTTCTCCAATGATACATGAAATGGTAGGTGAATCTGGATCTTTGAATTTTGGTGGAAGATCATTGAGAAGAACTGAGCTCACATTTTGTGCCAAGAAAACATTTTTCTTCACCTTAAGACGTCTCTTGACAGTCAAAAGATCTTTAATAACCTTCGCATATGCTGGAATTTGTTGAATAGCATCAAGGAACGGCAAGTTCAATTTTACTTGCTTCAACACATCCATCACCTCGATACGCGAAGCACTTTTCTGGGGTGACTCTAAGCGTTGAGGAAATGGAGCAGCAGTAGGCGACTTGACTTCAATATCAGGCTCAACCTCCGCATCTTTCAATTCCTTTTCTAAGGAAGGTTCTTCAGACTCAGAAATTTCAGATTCCTTCACAATCTCGGGTTCGACTCCATCATCATTCACCTTTGGTAATTTAGGTGCTAGATCAATTACGCGGCCACTACGACGAGTAGTAATAGCTTGACATTGTTCTTGCAATTCTGATGATGTGGAGCAAACCGTGGTTTGACCTTGAAGAGGTGGTCTTTGGCCTTGGGCTGGAAGTTTACCCTTCTCTTGAGTATTCACCGCAGACTGCAACCTAGAGATGTTAGTATGCATTTCAGCGAACATTCGCACAAATTTGGCATCTCTTTCTTTTTGGGCTTGGATGAATTGATTGAAATTATCCTCATGAGATCTCCTAGGTGGCGGTACATAAGGACCAGGAGGTGGTACTTGCATAGGGTTTGCCACTTGCTGAAATTGAGGGGGTTATGGTAGAGTCATCTGTGGGTTAGGAACCATCCCACCTTGGGGTTGTCCATAATTAAACCCGGGATTCCTCCACGATTGATTATATGCATTCCCTTGCTGAGCATTATAATTCCCTCGAAAACCTCCTATTGCATCAACCTATTCAGTGTACATGGCCTTGTATGCAGGTATGGTAGGACATCCTTCGGTAGAATGGCCTGCATTACAAATGGCACATACCTTCTCCATCCCGGTTTTTACGGGTCCAGACACATCTCTCAATTGCATATCTAGAATTTCTCTAAAGTTCTTTTCCATTTGATCAAGTTTTAGATCCAACAAAGTGTCCTTGTCCACGTGATAAATACCGGACGCAGCAGGCAAGTTGGACACTTGTCGATTTGTATTTTGACTATTTGGATCAGAAGTATCCCATGCTTGGGTAGTTTCCGCCACATATTTCAAATGAGCCTCAGCATCGCTCGTACTTAACTCCCAAAAAGGTCTCTCACACATGGTTTGAACAAGTTGTTTAGACGCTACAGTAAGGCCTTGATGGGAAAATGAAATCAGATGATGAGTTTCAAAACCATGATGGGGGCACGCATTAACTAACTCCTGGTATCTCTCCCAACACTTATCAAAAGCCTCATTCTCATTTTGACGAAAAGCTTGAATTTGGGCTTTAACAGAATTGGTTTTGTGTTGTGGAAAAATTTTTGAGATAAACTTGTTTTGCATATCTCTCCATGATAAAACAGAATTTGGGGGCAGGGTCCATAACCAAGTTTTCACTTTATCCTTTAAGGAAAAAGGAAAGAGCTTTAACCGGATTACTTCTTGTGGACAAGTTTGGTCTCCAAATGTTTCACACGTATCTTCAAACTCTCTAATATGGAGATATGGTTTTTCCGAATCCATCCCATGAAATGTAGGAAGAATTTGGGTCATTCCATTCTGAAAGTGGAACTGACCGGCATTATACGGGAATAAAATGCAACTAGGGTTAGCAGTTCTCTCCGGAAACAAAAGATCTTTCATGGGTTGATATGGTACATCATCCTCTCCAGCACCAACACCGACACGACCATGATCCGACATATTGCTACCGAAAGGTTCAGAATTCTCACTCAAGGTTTGACTCAACGAACGACTTGTGATGGAATTATTAGGGGAAGGAGGTGGAACCCAAAACGGCAAAGGCTCAGAATTTTCAGATCCGGCTTCGGCAATAGGATTTTCGTGAATTTGGGTGGGAGATGAATTCTGCATATAATATCACAAGTGAAAAAATGAAAAATATATATATATTTTTTTTTTATGAAATCACTTGTAGATAACAATAACTTTCTTGGAAATTTAACAATTTTGGATCCCCGGCAACGGCGCCAAAAACTTGACGCGACTTAATATTTGTCTCAAAAGTGCGTATTTATCTAGGCTCAAGTGCAAGCCTTGTCGCTCAAGTAATAACCCAGTAAGTAGGGATCGTCTCCACAGGGATCAAAATTGCCAAACAATAACAAAGAAAATTACCACACCGTGAAATGATTTCTTGAAAGAAATAAAAAGATGATTGATTTTTTTTTTTTGAGAAAATTTCTAAAAATTTACTTATGAAAAACAATTGGAAATTAACAGCAAAATTTGGGTTTAACAATTTAGAAAAATTAGGGTAGGGTGCAATCCCTCAATCCTTAACAAATTATTCTTTAGAATATTAAAATTATAAATCAAAATTCTTGATTAAATCCAGTCCTTATCATCACTAAGCATTACATATATGAGGTTCAAGACCGCATCATATGAAATCAAAGATCAATATAAGGCGGTGAATGACGAATTATACATACAAAGTATTCTTAAACATCCCAAGTACCTAGGGCAAGAGAGATTAACAGATATGACAATGCATATATGATTTTCATTCACGATTCAACCAATATTTTCATTTATTTTCTAATTTTCCATACGAATAATTTGTATTAGGATTGAGTTCATGTACCCCAACCCTTGAGAAATTAGCTACTCATGATTTGGTTGAAAAACAAATTCACATATGAAACTATGAAATTGCAGAACATTGTAAGAAATTTGCAGAAATTAAAGAAAAGAGAATAGAATGATATTACTTGAATTCAGCACAAAAACGGAATTGAGATTCAGAATACAACTAGGGTTCATGCAAATCTTGAAGTAAATGGAAATTTGATCTAAAAATCTGATCTAAAAACTCTCTCTAAAATTTCTAACCCTAGCCTCTCTCTAGCCTCCCTCTCTAGCTTCTCTCTCTAGCTTCTCTCTCTAGCTTCTCCCCTTCAAATGATGTAGGTCATGGGCTTTTATAGCACAAAATCTCGAAATTGACAACCAATAGTGCTTGTGGAACAAGTTTTCCAAGAGTTGCACTGCATTAAATGCATAATTAATGTCAGAAATCCGCACATCTAGACTCTTCATTATCCCGCAACTTCAAAACATCGTAACTTCTTCACCGTAGCTCGGATTGAGGTGCCGTTTTTTCTAGTATTCTTGTAATTTAGAGCTCTTCAACTTTCTACTTGGCCCCACCTCCGTAATAAGGCTGAAAAATTACGAAAATGCCCTTCAACTCTCCATTTCTAGGTTTCTTTCACTGTTTTGCGTTCTCCTTCGCACTAACTTACATGAAATACCTGTAAAACACATGAGAAATACACAAAACAAGAAATACTTGCCAAAAAAGGTTAGTAGAATACATTTGAGACAAATCCAAGCTACTTACACTGCACGGGATCATAAAAATACTGAAATTAAGGGGATAAATGTGAAGAATATGTGCCTAAACACCTATCACCAAAACCTAAAGCGGGGCCGAGGAGCATCTTTCCCATTTCCCAATATTTATCCTCGATTTGTACCTTGACTTCCCGTGCTCACTCCAGATCATGAGTAAGCTGGGCAACAAGGGCTTCAAGTTTCTTTCGAGTCTTTATGGAGGAATGAAGCTCACTCGTAAGACTAGCCACTTGTTTAGTCAAGTCCCCTCTCTCTTTCTCAAAACAACTCTCTCTCTCTCTAAACCGACTTTCTTTCTCAACATAGGCAGACTCTCTCTCTCTCAGGGTGGTGCAGGTGGAGGACTCTCTCTCTCTCTCTCTCTCTCGCTTTTTTTAAATCTTCCTGTAAGACGGTGATCTTAAGAACTAACGCTTTGTTACGATTTTTAATTTTAAGTGACTCAGAATATAACTCAGTGTAGGCCCGTTGAATATCACTCTCGCTCTCACTTGTGTCATCCTCCCCCTCACTCACATCGTTCTCACTGTCGAGGTGTCCCTATGAAGCATCATCCCCATTGTCGTGAGGAGAGCTAAAAGTGCTCACATGACTAGCCATGAATGCGGTAAAGTTACACTCATGCGGTGACTCAACTCCAGAATGCACCGACTCGACCTCACTGTCATCACTAAGGGTAGCATTAAGGACAACTTTTCCCTTTTCTCTGTTTAGCCTAGTAGCACACTCAAAAGCTCTATGACCCCTACCGTCGCACTCAAATTATCTCTCACTTTATTTCTTAGGAGGATCTTTAAAATCTTTTTCATTTTTCTTTTCAAACTTATTTTTCTCAAATTTCTTTTTATCTTTAAAATTGCCATTTTTCTTAAATTTGATAATCCTCTTGAATTTTTTTGCAAAAAGAGCCAAATCATCTAAGTCAAAATCACACTCAGAATCAGACGAATTTGTCTCTCTTTTTGTAGTTGACTCTCCCATCTTTCTAGTCAACCCCTCACTCTTTCTCTCTTGGGAATTAAGTGAAATTTCCTTATCTTTAGACCTAGCAGTTTTAGGGAACATATCAATTTCATATGTTTGCAAATCTCCTACAAGTTCTTCCAATTTTAGCGTATTTAAATTACCCATAGAATTTAGCACAGTGACTTTAGGGATGAAACGCTTAGGCAGAGAATGGAGAATCTTTTTAACAACTCTAGAATTTGGAATATGTTCACCAAGATTAAATCTAGTATTAACAATGTCAGAGAGCCTAGCATAAAAATCATCAAAACATTCAGTCTCATGCATGGTGATGGTTTCAAATTGAGTTATCAAATTTTGCAATTTAGACTCTTTCACAACATTAGTTCCTTCATGGGTGAGTTGTAAGACATCCCATGCCTCTTTTGACGTGGTGCAGGTCATTACGCGTTTGAACTCATCAGGTGTGACAGATCCAGAAATAGCACTTAGACCCTTAGCATTGAATGATGACCATTTAAATTCTTCTTCAGTCCAAAAACTGACAGGTTTTAAATTGATGACATTTTCAACAGTGACGGAGGGAGGAGTCCACCCTCTTTCTACCAAAATCCAAACACGTTCATCAATAGCTTTTAATGAAGATCTCATGCGGGCTTTCCAATATGCATAGTTTGTCCTGTATAACTTCTCCATCATTAACACACTCGTTTTTCAAAAGTCAATTTTTCAGAAAATTGATATCTTAGAAAAATTTTGCGGAAAGTTACACGGTAAATTTGTGTAACTGGATCTGATACCAATTTGAGGAGAGTGCGATTGCGTTCAAATAATGAAGTTATTTAATTAAACACAGTTGTTACCACTCAAGTCCTAAACATACATCTATATGTGATTAAATACGATGACGAAACAGGCAAGAACACATATATGAGAAAAAATCCCCAAAGGGGCAAAACCTTTTATTTTCACAATAATTTTGTAAGATTACGTCTTACACGGATTACAATGAAACTATATGACACAGAAATACCCTCGGGTGTCGATTCTATTGTCGGGGGCTGGAATAATCCCCTTCAAGTAGGGCAGCAGTGAAGAAGAGAATGACTTCCTCATAAATTACTCCAGATGAGTAAATGATCTTCTTGAAGGTGTAAAGATTCACACACATATATGGGAATGGTTTTGTGAATCAAAAAAGGTTTAGAAAACCTTAAAAAGCGAAGTCTTATTCTGGGTTGTTTTCGCAGAATTTTGAGATTGCAAAAAGACTTGAAAAATGTGTAGAAGGAGATCAAATATTTATACAAAAATCGAGGCGGTGGCTCGTTCGAACGAGATAGCCATGTCGCTCGTACGAAGGATAGAAGTCGTTCAAACGATATCGCGCGACATGCCTATCTCGTGTGAATGACTTCCAAATTTATTTGAGCGAGCTCGTCGATCGAGGCAATTCTCTTCTACACTTAGAAAAACTCTGATTTTGATAAAAAATAAAATCGGACTTCAAAAATAATTTTCAAAAACATTTCCGAAATATTTATGCAAATATTTTAAAGCTCCAATAAAACATATTACTGATAGAGCGTAGTGGAGTAGTGGGAATGAGCTGAGGAGCACGTTGCATGTAGGATGATGCATGTGATGAAAGTGGAGGCCTTGAATTCGGATAAAGGTCGTCGAGGATGATCGTGTTGACGTGCCGAATGTAGCGGTATCAGACATATGAACTGTGATCTAGGAGACAACAGAAATATCCTAGAATCTACCCCATACATTTATAAAATTATGTCCTTACGGGGTTCCCACCTTTCCCAGTGTATTTTTCAAAGATAGGAGGAATATAGTCCTTTGGATAGGGCTCATCATTGTATTCCCGAGGATAAGGTGTTCGAAAATCATCATAAACCGAAGCTACCTCGACAACAGATTGCGACGAAGCCTTCATGAACTTCACCATCTCTTGCTGCATCTCCTTTCTCATTTCCTCCATGCGTGATGTTACTGGGGCAATAACCAACGGGGCAATGGGCTGAGTTCTCACTACAGCTGCAACAGTCGTCATAGTTGGGGCCGTTGAAACTCTTGAGGTTCCTACAGCTGGATTCACAACATAGGGTATGCTTGCTGGGACTATTCTCGCCACACCTGCACCTGGTGGGGCCGTTGAGCCTGCCCCTGATGTTATGAAAGCATTGGCTTCCAATCCTCCCAACATTTTGGAAGCTACCAGAGTTTGCAAAAACTCATAAAACTTACTCATGAGGAGCGCTACCTGAGTGGGTCCAACCCTACACTCGTGGAAGCTTATGTCACCTCTGGAGCGCCTGTCATCGCCTGAACTGGAGGTAGCTCTATTCGAGGAACCCCATCCCCTAGAGCCTCCAGTTCTCTCGCAGCCTATTCTTTATTGTATTGTACATCATCAAAGTTGAGCCTTCGATTAACATTATCTTGCGCCATACTCCCTACTTAGAAGAATGCCTCCTCAGTAGACTCGCCAAATGTAAGAGGGTAGTTTAATATGGGGAAATACTCGATTTTTGTACTTGTTTGACTTGATCAACTTCGGGTGTGCCTACATATCCGTTATAATCAGAATCAAAGTCAGCGTTGTTTGTAGGTTCATACTATTCGTCGAGAAACTAGTTGTGGTGGAACTCGAGAGATGAAAGGTTGTGAAAACTCTTCTCAAAGAAATCGTCTCAAAAATCTTTTCTAAAACTCTCTCTAAAAACTCATAAGACAAGGAATCACCCTTCTTCTTCCAAGACGATCCTCCTAAAATGTATGGGGGTGAGGCTTATTTATAGAGAAACCAACACAAGTGGGTCACCACATGTCAAATAACCCGTGGTGACACATGTCCTATTTTAAGTGGAATGTTTCCCATAACATATATCAAATCCTCAATACTAGAATATTATCTAGTTAATACATTAAGAATATACAAATACGCGTGGTATGTTAGACGCGCATAATAATACCTCAGTCGCATAAACACACAGACTTTTGTCAATATTAATCATGTCTAATCTCATTTAATAATTTAATAAGAGACTTATCATTAATTCCCTCCTACAATTATCAAAACCTTAATCAAACTAATATACCCTAATATACACGCCCTCGTATATTTTTCTCAGGAAAAATGAGCCTCGATAATAATCACTGGCAACAAGAGTTGGAGAGGTTGCAGTTGGACCACACACGTAACTCTTTTATTAGTGAGCGTCATATAGAGGGTACTCCTATTTATAGGTATGGAAATAAAAACATTGAACAATTTAACAGCCTTCAAAACTTTGGAGTTAATTTCCGGTAAGATTACTAGTTTGATCGTATTCTATTTTCCCTATCAAAAAATTGGGATGACGTGCCCTTGGGGTGAAAAAATCCTTAGCTCCCCCACACGGAACCGTGAGCGGTGCCAACACCTCGCACCGGTCTAATGTAACTCATAAGAACCGATCACATGGTCACGGGACCCTTGGTTTGAGAGAAGGATCCAAAACAGCGAAAATCCACACTTTGGCTTGAAAACATGCTGTTGGGGGAGAAACCCCTTAGCCCCCCCCCCCCCCCCCCATACGGCCCCATTAGTGCCACCAAGACCTCGCACAGGTTCAATGTAACTTGTAGAAACCGACCGCGTGGTCACGGGAACCTCATTTTGTGAGCATGACCTAAAACAGAGAAAATGCACACTTAGGCTTGAAACATGTCGTTGGGTGGCGAAACCCCTTAGCGCCCCTCACAAGGCCCTGTGAGTGGCCTCAAAACCTCGCACGGGTCCAATGTAACTCTAAGGAACAAACTGATTGGTCCCGAGATCCTCAGTTTGAGAGCATGATCCAAAACAGAGAAAATTGGGAAAATTCTGCCATTTATTTCAATATAGCTAAAACTGGTCACGGCTAAAAGCCGTGACCATATTTATTTGTATTCAGGCATAATTAGGGTCATGGACTCTAGCCCTAACTATTGGTGTGTCCGTCCAGCAAAATTTTGTAATACCCCGTATTTTTATGCTATATTAATTTGGGGATTTATTAAATTTAACGTGAATGATTTGTTTAATAAAAATCCGGAAATTAATTATGTTATAATTATTAACGTGACGAGAGTTAGTAATTATGGGAAATTTGTTGAATATTACTAATGAGCAAAGTAATATATATTATATTGGTTATATTGAATGTCATGAGTGAATTAAATGACAATTTCGAAAATTTAAGTCGGAACGTGCTCGTGTCACGTCGGGACTAATTTTGTTAAATAAAAAGTGAATATTTTATAAGTTGTTCATATGGTCGTTTTGAGTGCGCCAACGCGTTCGGAAGGGTCAGATAGTCAGAAAAGTGTACCCGGGAGTTTAATTTGGGTCTCGGAGCATTTTTAGGCCTAATGGGTACCCCGGGAGGGCAATTTAGTCATTTCACCTTTTTGGGTAATTAAACCCACGAAATTTAGCAACCTATATCATCCATTTGGGTTAGTCTTTTAGGGTTATAATATTCAGAACACAAGTGACGGCCATTGGAGAAGAGAGGAGAGAGCTCCAAGGCAATTCAAGGCCAAAAAGTCATCGGTTTGCACCGCCGCCACCACCAACGCGTAGATCGCGAGAAGGGGAACGTAACCACACCGGATTCATCTGCAAACCAGACTTCTGAAAATCCCAGGCAAGTATTTAACTTGCGTATTTTTGTTAGTGCAATCTCATATTAATTTAGGATTGATTAGAGATGAAAACTATGGAAGAAAACCCAATTTGTGTTAGGAAAATGCATGTAGTATTGATTATATGGAAATTATGGAACCCTTGCCATGTAGAGGAATATAACCCACGAAATTTTGATGATATATGAGAAGGAATTTCTGGTAAAAACAGATTAGAAATTTGATTAAGAAAAACACTAGGGTTCTTGATGATTAGATGGGATTTTGGGTTAATTATCCATGTTGAATGTTAGATATACACATGCTTTACATTGAAAACATCTGTTATATTGTTATAATGATAGTAGTAGGATTTTGGGACGTTTAGAATGGAAAAACATGGTTTTGGATGAAGAAATTTGGTAGAACCTGTAACTGCATTTCTGCAGAATTTTCGTAGACCTGGTTGATCGATCGATCGAGCCTAGAGCTTCGATCGATCGAAGGTTCGATCGATCGAGCCCCAAACCTCGATCGATCGACCCCGCCTGGCAGACTACTATTTCCCTTTGTAAATGATTTAAAAATTGAATTGTCGTGATATAATTCTTGGAGATTCTTAGTATAATGATTTGGGAGACATAGAGGACGAGTAGGGCGTATAAATAAATGTTGGGATCATTAATATTCGACGAGAATGGTATTTATGGGAAGTTTACTTTAGGGTTAGTAAATTGATATGTTAAAGTGTGAGGCGCGTAAGAGAGTTACGATGAAACGTAAATGTGACACCTACTGAATTTTCTACTTGGAAGAATATAGTCCACGAGTGTCACGAAATAAGTGAGAAAACCCTTTAAATTAATGTTAGAGATGAAACCTTATACGTAATACTAATAATGTGAAATTAAGGATAAATGTGGTAATTATGGGTAACGAGAGGAACCTATATTAATATGATAATATTGGTATATTTATATGATTGTGTGTACATATATTATATACATGTGAAAAATATACCGCGCTACTTGCTATCCTTGAGGTTACCGCGTTGGGACAGTCTTATCTCGATGGGACCTTTATGGGGGATATTGACTTGTAACCTAGAAGATAGAAATCCTTGGTACATGCTATCGAATTGATAGTTCAGACGGTCCTAAGAGACGCGAGTATGTGCCATCCTCTTAGAGACTTGGAATCTATGCTTCGCCTCGATATTGTTTGTGTATGTGTTAATACAGTTCGAGAGTGATTCCGAACTTGTATTCCCCTTGATATGAGTGGTATGGGGTTTGGATAGTAGAATTATGCACGCACCAAAGTTTTATGTGGGGTGCTGTTATTTTATATATATTATGCAAGTAGTTAATATATATATAAGATTTGGAAATTTGAAACTGCCTACTGTGATTTGATAAGTAGGACATGGTTGATAACTCGTATAGTAAATACTTGTTTTGTGAAAGTATAAAATGTCATTGGAAAACTTTATAAATTAATAAAAGTTAAAACGAGAGTTGTACTGCTAATTGGAAGTATTCTTTCTAAACAATAATATTGTTCGGTTTTGAAATCTTATGAGTAAGTTAAGATACGCTAAATTATTGGGAAGGTTAGTATGATAAAATGATAAGATAAACCCTTGGGAGGGTTAGTGCGATAGGTGTGCACATTAGAAGAGATGTGAGTATTTCTCAAGAGAGTGACGCTCTAATATGTTGTTGCATTGGCCTGTATCAATTTAAATACTTGCTAAACGTATTTTAAAATCAAACACACTTTCGGACTCTGACCCGTTTCTTTTTCTCTCTCTCTCTTGTATATATATGTATATATTTCAGGTGACCAGCCACAGGGGCGTCTTGCTTAGGATCCCTTAAGAGGAACGTGATGCAGCTTAGGTGGGAGTTGCAGGTCACTTGCGTAGACGGCTTCCTTTATTGACTCCACTTCTAGCATTCTCATTTATTGGGCATGTGTCGCCCTTTCCATTAGTTCATTATTGTTGGGATATTTGCATTTCAGTTATTTTCAGTATTGTTACTATGGGTTTTATTCAGTTTGGATTGTGACTTTAGTTTTCGTATGTGGACATTCGATTGACGAATGTATTATATTCATTGGATTTTGTGTTCCAGGTTTTTGTGATGTGATTCTTAATTGTTGGAATGTTGTTAATAAAATAAATAAATCTTTTTCTTTAAATAAAATTTGAAAGGTTATGTATGAAAATGTTTTAACACTTAGCTTAATTATGTACGGTGTTAAATTGGAAAATTATTTTTATCGACAGTGATGCTGAGAATGAACCAATTGTTTACCTTGATTTAATTTAATAAAGGAGTGATCGCCCGGTATTTAATTAGGCGGGGTGTCATAGGTGGTATCAGAGCATCAGTTTCTAGTGTCCATAAGATCTGTACGGATTATTTCGCTTTCAGCTTAACGTTCTTGCTATAGAGCCCTATTTTTAGGATTGTTGTATTCTTGCTTTTACGTTTAAGTCTTCAGCTATTGAGATTTGATAATAACTGTAGACTAATATACTTGTTCACGTTTTAGATGCCTCCGAGACGTGCTACGATAGATAGGTGTGCCCAAGCCGAGCAGTCAGCAGCTCCGGCACCAGGCACAATGAATGCAAACAAAGTAGCCGCCATTGTTGCTCAGGCGGTGATTGCCACGATAGCGGTGATTCAGCAGGCTCCACCCCAGGTTCAGGAAGTAGCGCCAGTACCAGCACAACTTCCATTTGCATGGGAGAGGGTTCGGGATGCTTTTCAGAAAGGGCATCCCCCTGAGTTTTCTAGTAGCTCCGATATTGTTACAGTTAGCCAATGGAAGAAGGACATCCAGCGACATCTCCGTATGTATGAGTGCACTGATGTGCAAAAGCAGTTATTGACTTCCTTTAAGTTGGTGGGAGACGCCTTACAGTGGTGGGAGTCCACTACTACTTTGGAGGAGAGGGACACGATCCTTATTCAGTTGTTCTGGGAGCGGTTTGACCGCAAATATTTTCCACCCGCAGTGCAGACTGAGATGAGGCGGAAATTACTAAATATGAAGCAAAAGAACCTTAATGTAGCTGAGTATGAGGATGAATTCATGAGACTTCTCACCATTGTGCCAAATGAGTCACCTACTGAGAGCAAGAAGATTATGCTATTTGTCGACGGGTTAGCTTGGAGGATCCGTCAACACCTTATTGGGAACCTATCCCTGAGTACGTTCACTGATGTACTCAATGCCGCATTGTTACATTGCCAGGATCACCGCTTCCATCTTCAGGGAAGAAAGAGAGCAGGAGAGTCCAGCCAGCAGGGCAGGGCCGGGGGTAATAGTGTCGGTGGGGCACCATCTCAAGGACAGACTCGTCAGCACGAGCAGAGTTCCCATCAGGGGGACCCTGCTAAGCGATTCCGTTCAGGTGATTCTAGGCAGGGATTCGGGGGTTTCAGGCAGGGCCATCAGGGCCAGCCTAATCAGCAGGGCCAGCAGGGCCAACACCGACCGCAGGGCCAGCAGGGCCAACAACGTGCACATCAGGGCCAAGAGGGCCAGTGCCGTGGAGGTAACGGCCAACAGGGCCGTGGAAAGCAGGGTCAGAGAGGAGGTAACTTCAAAGGCCGATGCTTTGGGTGCGGTAAACATGGCCATAGGCGCCAGGATTGTCCAGAGGGTGATAGGGCCCCACAGCAGCAGGGAGCCCGTAATGAGCCGCAGAGATCACTTTTTCCACCTGCCCTCCCAGCTCCAGCCCAGGTGCCAACCCTACCAGCCATTCCAGCAGCTCCAGTGCAGCAGGGGAAATTACATTATGGACGTGTCTATAACGTCCACCAGGCATCAGCTCCACAGGCACCGCCCGCGATTGAGGGTATGTTTCCTATCCATGGTACTATGGGTCGGGTTTTGTTTGATACGGGGGAAACACATTGTTTTATAGCTACACATTTTGCGAAGTCCTTAGGGTTGTTAGCCACAGCAGAGAGAACCGTGACATGTGTAGACTCACCACTGGGGAGTGGGTCCCTTATTTTCTTTATATGCCAAGGAGTGGGGGTAGAGATTGGTATCTTGGTATTACCTGCAGACATTTTAGTCTTAGACATGCACGAGCATGATGTGATTATTGGTATGGATTGGCTCGTAGCTTACAGAGCCATGATTGATTGCTTCGGTGGGAGCATTATTTTTGTCATTCCGGGGCAAGAGATGTTTGTAGTGGCGATGCCTCGCCCAGAGGGAGGTTCGACCGCTCATTTGTATTACATAGAGGAGGATACCTCTAAGGAGGTTGTGATTCCCTTAGATTCGATCCCGGTTGTCAAGGAGTATTCCGATGTGTTTCAGGAGATACCAGGCCTACCCCCCAGTCGAGAGATAGACTTTATTATAGATTTATTGCCAGATACGAGACCTATAGCACGCGCACCGTACCGCATGGCACCGGCAGAGATACGAGAGCTACGGGATCAGATAGAGCAGCTGTTAGGTCAGGGCTTCATTCACAGGAGTACCTCACCTTGGGGCGTTACAGTTTTGTTTGTGAAGAAGAGAGATGGTTCACTGAGATTGTGTGTGGACTACCGGGAGCTGAACAAGGTCACGATACGGAATAAGTATCCGTTGCCTCGAATCGATGACCTGTTCGACCAGTTGAGGGGAACAACATTCTTTTTGAAGATAGATCTGAGGTCGGGGTACCATCAGTTACGTATTAGAGAGAAGGATGTTTCAAAGACTGCCTTCGTCGAGATATGGGTCCTATGAGTTCAAGGTGATGCCGTTCGGACTCACAAATGCTCCAGCCATTTTCATGGACTTGATGAACCGAGTATTCAAAGAGTTCTTGGATAAGTTTTTCATCGTCTTCATAGATTACATCTTGATATATTCACACTCCGAGGAGGAGCATGCCTAGCACTTGAGGCAGGTTCTTCAGACTCTACGTGAGCATCAGTTGTATGCTAAGTACGAGAAGTGTGGATTCTGTTTGCGAGAATTACAGTTCTTTGGTCATGTTGTTTCTGAGCAGTGGATAGCAGTTGACCCGAGCAAAGTGTCAGCGGTGAGGGAGTGGGGACAGCCCACGACACCGACGGAAGTGCGTAGTTTCTTGGGGTTAGCTGGTTACTACAGGAGATTCATTCGAGGATTCTCCAAAATAGCGGGTCCATTGACCAATCTGACTCGCAAGGGGGTACCATATGTTTGGGATGATGCTTGTCAGTTGGATTTCGACGAGCTGAAAGATAAGCTTACTTCAGAGCCAGTCCTTGCGTTATCGAAGCCGGGTATGGAGTACCTGGTTTACACCGATGCATCCTTACGGGGACTTGGGGGAGTACTTCAGCAGGAAGAGAAGGCTATAGCTTTTGCCTCCCGCAAGCTTAAGCCGCATGATAAAAATTACCCCACCCACAACCTGGAGTTAGCAGCGGTCGTCTTTGCATTGAGGATATGGAGGCACTACTTATTGGGTGAGAAATTTCGTTTGTTCACAGACCACAAGCCATTGCAGTACCTGTTCACTCAGCGAGAGATGAATATGCGTCAGCGCAGATGGCTAGAGTTTGTGAAGGACTACAAGTTCGATATACACAATCATCCGGGAAAGGCCAACCTAGTTGCTGATGCGTTGAGTCGTAGACCGGTAGACGAGGTAGTGGATGTCTGGAAAGCAAAGTGGAAGGAGTTGGGTCACCAGGACGTAGTAGCATGTTCTTTCATATCCGTGATGTCAGTCACACCCGAGATTGTTACGAGGGTGATACAGGCACAGACCACATACCCGTTTTGCCAGGAGCAGATTGTACGACTTTTAACCGAGGGTGCTGAGTCTCATTCTGTTAGTTCTGATGGATGTTTGAGGTTTAATGGGAGATTGGTGGTTCCAGAAGGAGCAGAATTACGTCATGCAGTGATGACTCATTCTCACGGGTCCCGATTTGCAGTACATCCTGGAGGAGATAAGATGTACCAGGATATGAGGCGATAATACTGGTGGAGTGGGATAAAGAAGGACATCGCCGAGTTCGTGTCCAAGTGTTCTACCTGCCAACTGGTGAAGGTAAACCACCAAAAACCGTCAGGGTTACTTCAGCCATTGGAAGTACCCGCGTGGAAGTCCGAGAGCATTTCCATGGATTTTATTACAGGGTTTCCTACCTCACAGCGGGACCATGACTCTATATGGGTGATTGTAGACCGTTTGACCAAGGTAGCCCATTTTTTGTCGGTGCGGACAGATTATACATCGGGTCAGTATGCTCAGTTGTTCATCGTTGAGATTGTCAGATTACACGGGGTGCCCCTTAATATTGTGTCAGATAGGGACAAGATTTTTGTGTCGCGTTTCTGGGAATGCTTTCAGGAGGCTATGGGTACTGAGTTGAGGT
Organism: Sambucus nigra; assembly: GCA_949130495.1. NCBI lineage: Eukaryota > Viridiplantae > Streptophyta > Magnoliopsida > Dipsacales > Adoxaceae > Sambucus > Sambucus nigra. The sequence goes on along the minus strand of OX422220.1, from coordinate 466,479,684 downwards.
TGAGTTCAACTTACCACCCACAGACAGATGGACAGACAGAGCGTACTAATCAGATGTTAGAGTATATGCTACGCATGTGTGTTCTCGGTTTTGGAGGAGGTTGGGAGCCACACCTTCCACTGGTAGAGTTTGCTTATAATAACTCGTATCAGTTCACGATTGGCATGGCTCCATTTGAGGCTTTGTATGGAAGGCCTTATTGTTCTCCAACTTGTTGGCTCAAGGTGAGGGATAATAAGTTGCTAGGACCAGAGGTGATTCAGGAGACCTCCGCGAGGATTGAGATGATCACGAGTCGCATTCGGGTAGCCCAGGACCGACAAAAGAGCTATGCTGATGCGAAACGATTCTTTCGGGAGTTTAGTGTGGGGGACCAAGTGTTATTGCGTGTATCCCCTATGAAGGGAGTGATGAGGTTCGGGAAGAAGGGGAAGTTGGCTCCGAGGTACGTGGGACCATTTCCCATCATCGAGAGGATTGGGCCAATTGCGTACAAGTTGGGACTACCAGAACATTTACATCGCATCCACGATGTATTCCACATCTCGTCGTTGAGACGATATCTTCGGGATGATATGGCCCATACTCACATTGCGATAGATGAGATCGACTTAAAGCCTGATAGCTCTTACGAGGAGAGACCAGTGGCTATTCTAGACTATAGTGAGAGGAGATTGAGGTCGAAGATAGTTCCACTTGTGCGAGTCCAGTGAGAGCATCTTAATGTGGAGGAATCCACTTGGGAGCATGAGGCAGATATGCGCGAGAGATATCCAGAGTTGTTTTTACCAGGTATGCCTTATTTTCCGAATTTCGGGACGAAATTCCGTTATTAGGGGGGAAGTATGTAATACCCCGTATTTTTATGCTATATTAATTTGGGGATTTATTAAATTTAACGTGAATGATTTATTTAATAAAAATTCGGAAATTAATTATGTTATAATTATTAACGTGACGAGAGTTAGTAATTATGGGAAATTTGTTGAATATTACTAATGAGAAAAGTAATATATATTATATTGGTTATATTGAATGTCATGAGTGAATTAAATGATAATTTCGGAAATTTAAGTCGGCACGTGCCCGTGTCACGTCGGGACTAATTTTGTTAAATAAAAAGTGAATATTTTATAAGTTGTTCTTATGGTCATTTTGAGTGCGCCAACGCATCCGGAAGGGTCGAAATAGTCAGAAAAGTGTACCCGGGGGTTTAATTTGGGTCTCGGGGCATTTTTAGGCCTAATTGGTACCCCGGGAGGGCAATTTAGTCATTTCACCTTTTTGGGTAATTAAACCCACGAAATTTAGCAACCTATATCAGCCATTTGGGTTAGTCTTTTATGGTTAGAATATTCAGAACACAAGTGACGACCATTGGAGAAGAGAGGAGAGAGCTCCAAGGCAATTCAAGGCCAAAAAGTAACCGGTTTGCACCGCCGCCACCACCAACGCGTAGATCGCGAGAAGGGGAACGCAACCACACCGGATTCATCTGCAAACAAGACTTCTAAAAATCCCAGGCAAGTATTTAACTTGCGTATTTTTGTTAGTGCAATCTCATATTAATTTAGGATTGATTAGAGATGAAAACTATGGAAGAAAACCCAATTTGTGTTAGGAAAATGCATGTAGTATTGATTATATGGAAATTCTGGAACCCTTGTCATGTACAGGAATATAACCCACGAAATTTTGATGATATGTGAGAAGGAATTTCTGGTAAAAACCGATTAGAACCTTGATTAAGAAAAACTCTAGGGTTCTTGATGATTAGATGGGATTTTGGGTTAATTATCCATGTTGAATGTTAGATATACACATGCTTTACGTTGAAAACATCTGGTATATTGTTATAATGATAGTAGTAGGATTTTGAGACGTTTATAATGGAAAAACATGGTTTTGGATGAAGAAATTTGGTAGAACCCGTAACTGCATTTCTGCAGAATTTTCGTAGACCTGCTTGATTGATCGATCGAGCCTAGAGCTTCGATCGATCGAAGGTTTGATCGATCGAGCCCCAAACCTCGATCGATCGACCCCTCCTAGCAGACTACTATTTCCCTTTGTAAATGATTTAAAAATTGAATTGTCGTGATATAAATCTTGGACATTCTTAGTATAATGATTTGGGAGAGATAGAGGACCAGTAGGGCGTATAAATAATGTTGGGATCATTAATATTCGACGAGAATGGTATTTATGGGAAGTTTACTTTAGGTTTAGTAAATTGATATGTTAAAGTGTGAGGCGCGTAAGAGAGTTACGATGAAACGTAAATGTGACACCTACTGAATTTTCTACTTGGAAGAATATAGTCCACGAGTGTCACGAAATAAGTGAGAAAACTCTTCGAATTAAGGTTAGAGATGAAACCTTATACGTAATGCTAATAATGTGAAATTAAGGATAAATGTTGTAATTATGGGTAACGAGAGGAACCTATATTAATATGATAAAAGTGTTATATTTATATGATTGTGTGTACATATATTATATACATGTGAAAAACATACCGCGCTACTTGCTATCCTTGAGGTTACCGTGCTGGGACTGTCTTATCTGGATGGGACCTTTATGGGGGATATTGACTTGTACCCTAGACTATAGAAATCCTTAGTACAAGCTATCAAATTGATAGTTCAGACGGTCCTAAGAGATGCGAGTATGTGCGATCCTCTTAGAGACTTGGAATCTATGCTTCGCCTCGATATTGTTTGTGTATGTGTTAATACAGTTCGAGAGTGATTTCGAACTTGTATTCCCCTTGATATGAGTGGTATGGGGTTTGGATAGTATAAGTATGCACGCACCATAGTTTTATGTGGGGTGCTGTTATTTTATATATATTATGCGAGTACTTAATATATATATAAGATTTGGAAATTTGAAACTACCTACTGTGATTTGATAAGTAGGACATGGTTGATGACTCGTATAGTAAATACTTGTTTTGTGAAAGTATAAAATGTCACTGGAAAACTTTATAAATTAATAAAAGTTAGAATGAGAGTTGTGCTGCTAATTGGAAGTATTCTTTCTAAACAATAATATTGTTCGGTTTTGAAATCTTATGAGTAAGTTAAGATACGCTAAATTATTGGGAAGGTTAGTATGATAAAATGATAAGATAAACCCTTGGGAAGGTTAGTGCGATAGGTGTGCACATTAGAAGAGAGGTGAGTATTTCTCAAGAGAGCGACGCTCTAATATGTTGTTGCATTGGCCTGTATCAATTTAAATACTTGCTAAACGTATTTTAAAATCAAACACACTTTCGGGCTCTGACCCGTTTCTTTTTCTCTCTCTCTCTTGTATATATATGTATATATTTCAGGTGCCCAGCCACAGGGACGTCTTGCTTAGGATCCCTTAAGAGGAACGTGATGCAGCTTAGGTGGGAGTTGCAGGTCACTTGCGTAGACGGCTTCCTTTATTGACTCCACTTCTAGTATTCTCATTTATTGGGCATGTGTCGCCCTTTCCATTAGTTTGTTGGGATATTTGCATTTCAGTTATTTCCAGTATTGTTACTATGGGTTTTATTCAGTTGGGATTGTGACTTTAGTTTTCGTATGTGGGCATTCGATTGACGAATGTATTATATTCATTGGTTTTTGTGTTTCAAGTTTTTGTGATGTGATTCTTAATTGTTGGAATGTTGTTAATAAAATAAATAAATCTTTTTCTTTAAATAAAATTTGGAAGGTTATGTATAAAAATGTTTTGACACTTAGCTTAATTATGTACGGTGTTAAATTGGAAAATTATTTTTATCGACAGTGATGCTGAGAATGAACCAACTGTTTACCTTGATTTAATTTAATAAAGGAGTGATCGCCCGGTATTTAATTAGGCGGGGTGTCACAAATTTAAGTTTGGGTCACGGTCTAGGGCCATGACTAGTTATGTGACCATCCAACTATATTTAATGTTAGGTCATGACCTAGGGAGGTGACGAGTGATGTGCCCATCCAACTATATTTAAGATTTGGTCACGACCTACGGTCGTGACCAGTGATGTAACCGTCTAGTCTAGTCTCGTGATCAGCATGATATATGGGTCACAGTCTTCATTCGCGACCAAGTTTTGTGACCTACAAATATTCGTGACCATCATATGATCAGGAGCATGGTACGTTACCACAGGAAATTGTCACACCCGATTTGGTCATGGACAAAATCCATGACCCACAATTTTGGTCATGGAGAAAATCTATGACCAAATGCCAGAGTTTTGGTCAGGGATAAAATCTGTGACCAATCGCCTAGTTTGGTGTAGTGTATATTTTTCCTTTTTTATTGCAATGCACTTTTCTTTTCATAACACCAATGAAGACTTTTACATTTGGAATTGCAAACACTATTTTTTTCCAAAAACCATTGTAATGACGGGTATTTGAAGGTTAACGATAATATGGGAGCATGAATAATGATATATGGACATGATAAGTGTATAAAAAAATGGGTGAAGGTTTAGCGCTCGGGACAAACTATAAGACACATATTCCTTATAACTTGAAAGTGGTGTCATTCTCATTGGTTAACCGAATATGAATGATAATTAGACCAAGGAATGCCTTTAGTGTGGTACCCAGAGAAAGTTGAGTCAAATTGTGACTAGGATATTACATAAAACCATAAAAAAGGTGAATAGTTCACATCTCATGGGTTTAAGTCTCCACTAGTGTTCTTTTATGTTTCTTTTTAGAATGTAATACTCTTGAACTTTTTATTATAAAATATTTTCAGTAGAAAATATGCCGAGTTAGGAATTGATAGTGCAAGTATGCCTTAAGAGGTATTATTAAATTTTAGGGTAGAAAGAATAATTTCAAGCTCGAATATGGGTGTTTCGAGACTTCTAAAACAAGGATGATAGACAAATCACATCAAACAAAAAAAGAGATAAACTGCACGAAAAAAAGTTTGAAATTACTTATTTTTGGAAAAAAAATTCAAAAGAGGTACGATATTGATAAACTTCCTTCTCCCAAACAAAGAAGAACATTGTCCTCGATGTTTAAAATCATATTTTGAAAATTTAAAGCACAAGGTAGGAAATTATATACCAAAATTAACTACTAACGAATTTTCACAACATGATGGATGAAATGGTAAACCTGAAGAATAATGTCGACACAAAAATAGGTAAAAGTCTATAAATGATATGTAGAACATCATGGAGCAAATATAACACCACTCTCAAACAGAGTAAAACTCATACATATAAATATGTAAGGGTTTGGAGGGTGAAAGGGTGTGACAATTGGGATGGGGATCATAAAATTCGCGCGACCATTCTATAAATGGCCGATGATAATGGTCATGCCATGACACACCGATGAGCTGATGATAGTAATAATCACCACAAGGAATGGCTGCACAAGGATGATCAAGATCGATGTCATGTAAGTTAAGAGAAACACCACAAATACTCTCATGGATGGTGGGGTGGATGAAGAACTCATAAAATGTATCTTGGATCACGAGGGTGGAAGGTGGGTGCACGTTAAGACCTAGGGAGATAGTTGGCAATGGGAGAGGTATGGTAACAAGGTCCAAATATGATGGTGGGTTGGGAGGTAAATGTGTGGGGGAGGATGATCCAACTCGGGAGTAGGGGGCACACACTCATCGAGAGGCTCAAAATGATCCTCAAAGGAAATCTTCAGAGGGATTGGGGTGTCAAAGGATTGAGTGATCAACTTATCCACCCATATGTAACCATTTGTGGTGATGGTGATGGCGATGGTGGTTGAGTCTAAGGAGGATTTCAATTCCAAAATGAATGAATCAACATTAATATTCGACTCAATGTGGACCATGCATTATTGAATAGGATCCATATCAAGATAGGTATGAGTCATCTCCGATTCAATCTTGATGGAGTGGTTAGCACTCATATCCAGAGCTAAATTATGAAGAAGGGGTGCATTTGGGACACACCTAGTGTGGTCAATAGGTGTCGACTCGGGCATATTTTTGGATATGACATGTGGGGAAATGTAAACCTTAATGATGAATTCTTTGGACTCATCGGCGATGTGAACCCTAAGTGCGAGTTCTTTTGGATTTGTCAGGAAAGGGTGAACATAGGAATTAGGTTCTTTTGGAGGTTTAGGAAGTGGATCAGTCTCACTAATTATGGATAAGTCAACACAATTACAAACTTGGGGTCCGGACTATGGAGTGGTCTCAACTTGGAAATTCACAAGGTGTTAGGGTTTGTCACACTCAAGATCCGCATCAGAAGATGACTCACCATAGTTCCACATGAGTGCAATAATGGGTCAACTTGGGGGGTGGGGGAATCCGAGTCTGTCACACACTAAAATTTATTTAAGCATTTGTCAAGCCATTGAAGATCTTAATTTTGAGCCTGAGTAACTCTTGTTCAATGATAAAAATTTGCCACAGGATTTCGAGAGCAGATGTGGATAATGGTTAAGAAGTGATGGGTGGGGGGTGCAACTACATAGGGTTAAGGTGGACACAAATCACTATTAGCGTGAATATATAGAGGATAATCATATGAAGTGTGGGTAACTGGGTCAATTTCGTAATACATAAGAAAAGGTCTTCCATGAGGAAAAAATATTAATATTCATGGGGATCATAGTGAGGGGACTCATCTGATGGGGAGCACTTGGTTGACATGATGGATGTTAGAAACCATGAGGATCCACAACATGGGGTTGGGTTTAATATTGTGTGGGAGGGTAATCAAGCCTCCACGAATATCTTAGTTTCTCACACCACTCGGTATTGGATATATCATTAAAATATGTAGAAGTGTGTTCCTAAATAGTGTCATATGGACATGCTTGGTCCATATTTGGTTCGGATGGATAGGGAATGCAAGGTAACTCATGGAACAAGTGATTGTCTTGAAAGAAATAGGAACACGAAGAAGCATTAGACGCATTGATACTCATCACCGGAAGCGCGAATATAGGAGGCATGCATGGACGGTGCGAGAGTATCAACGATGTGCGTGTGAGAGTTGAAGCCACTAAATATAGAGTATATGTTGGACACAGGTTCAACCTAAAACACAGTTTGGGACGATGTGAATGGACCAAAGTAGCCCATTAAAAGACGTTCCTTGGCTATGACAGGAGTAATATTTTAAAATTTTCATAAAGAAAATTGAAAAGGAAATTTATTATTTTTGAATATCAGAAAAAGAAACATCTTTTCTTGGGTTTTGAATTTTGTGTGGTTGGGCACAATAGTGATTTTGCCCGTGAGGATTTCCACGCTAAATCTTGGTGTTCTTTATTTGATTGTTTTTTAATATTTGATTCTGCATTAATCCCTAACTATGTGAAATTTGGTCTAAATTAAATTATTCGGTAAATTAAATTTTGGTTCTGGTTAAAAAGTATTTTGATTGATTAATTTTATAACTAATTAAGAAGTTAATTAATTAAATTTGGACCTTTAAGGTGCATACATATTTCATATGTAAAAACGGACTTTCTAAATGATGATTTAAAATAATAGATTTATATGAAACAACGTGAAGTGTTTTTTTCCTCGCCAATAAAAAAAGAGTGTAAATTACAAAAAAATATTTTTAAGGCCTAAAACAAGATCCGAATGCCATGAAAACTTTATAAAAAGTATTTTTAAGATATATAATCATTTTGAAGTTGATCTTGTAACATCCTCTACAATATGTTATATTATCAAATTAATGAAAATATTGGCATATTATGGAGCCACTTATGTATTCCAGAACCGTTGGAAGTCTTATGTATGTTATGAATTCAACTAGACTAGACATTGCCTACACAGTAGGTATGCTATGTATTTTTAGAAGTAATCCATGATAAGTGCATTCAAATGTAATACTTAAATTCTAGGATATATAAATAAGACCATGGATTATGGAATAAATTGTATATGCTACCCATCTATAATATAAGTATATAATGATTCAAGTTTGAATAATATAAAATTAAAATCCAAGAAAACTATTAGTTGGGTATATATGATAAGAAGAGTATTTCTCACATAGGGATCTAATAATGAAACATATGTGTCATATACAACAATGCAATAAAAGTTTATATCCTTAGAAAGTGCATGTAAAGAAGCATTATAGCTTAAAAACTTATTGTTTTATACTATTTTATTAATTGTCCCCCTTTCCCGGTAGTATGATTTATGGCGATAATTAGGCTATAATATACAAGGTTTCAAATAACACTTATAATGGGAATTTTAGAACCATTATATAACGCCCCAACCCAGATTTATGGGTTACCCGTAGTAACCCGGTCTGACCTGGGCGTTAGGTTTGAAGTTTCATGAAATAACCTATATAATATTGCTAGTCTTGTTTTTACTTTGATTGCCATTTCACTCGTTTAGTATGCATTTCTAGTTTCAAAATAAACTACGTGGGGGACCAATGGGTGGTAGTCGATGCTCAGTGTAAAATATATAAATGCAGTATAAAATCGAACAGCAGAAAGGAGACTCTAACATGTTATGCCTAAGTGAATATGCAACTACCTTGTATGCATATATATACATACATATACCCATACTTAATGCATGAAACTATTTCACTTCCGAAAACCTTATTTGTCTGGATTAATTTACTTTAATCTTATAAAAGACTCCACTTTTGACCCAATTTTGCATTTCTCGCTATATTTCACACACACTTTTCAACACTTGAAACCATTACATCTGATTTACCCGAAAAAATTCCTTTACCGAAATCACACTTTTTATTTATCCATAACACTTTAGTATTTTCGTTAAAACTCACCCTTTCAACACACACGAAGGCTGTGTTAGAAAATACTTAGTTAATCTTAGAGAACCTCTTACAACACATTCTTATGTTAAATATGGGTTTAACCGCTTAGGTTGCTCAATCACCTATCTACCCACTTACTTTACCCCTTTTCCTTATTTTATGAACATTAATCAATTTCACATTTACTTGTCCATTTTAGCCTTTACTGGAAAGCTTATTAATTCATTCAAGTTAGGTTGTATTAACCCATTTCTTGACATGTTCCTTATTTCTTTACTATTTCTTGCAATCTTCCAAATACAATATACTTTAACGCGCTCCACACCGTCGGTTATGCACACCATATGCTCTAGCCAGTGGTTTTGGATTTTTCACCCTAGGGCTTTGGGCCCTCCTTAATTATCCCGATGTCATCCGAGTTCCTTTTTATATATTTTAATATTTTATAAATGTCCACATTAACCCACTTTTTCTTTTTACCCATAAAAAACCGGGGTTACACCCCAACTTGTGTTATACTTTGAAATTTTACCATTTCAAGTCCTTTACACTTTAATCTACATTTTTATTCCAAAAATCATTTTCATTCCAAAAATCATTTTCATTTAGGATCACTTTGTGTAACACCTTTACAACATTTTGATTTCATAAAAATGTTCCACTTTAAGTAAAAATACCTATATACCCATTTGTTTCCAAAATTACTTTTTACTCCATTTTCATAAGTGTTAATTTCTCCCAAAAATCCAATTAAGTCACCTACACTAACTTCTTAATTGTTCTAACAAGGTAATGTTGTTTTTAACCTTCGAGTAATATTCTTCTTAATTGAAAACAACTTTACCTCCTTAATTTCTTTTTACAATTTCATAAGTGTTAATCTTCTACGACATTACTGAATTATATGCATCAACCTTCCCATATTTATCCATTAACACTTATTTATTACATTTATTACAAATTACCAAACCACTTATTTCTATACTTTCTTCATTCAAGAAATTCAAGACTACTTTTATAAGAAAATATCATTTCCATTATTTTACATGTAGTCTAACAACTTTGTACTTATCATATTTTTAGTCCCTGCTTTACACATTTTAAGACAAGAATTTATACTTTTCTTTTTTCATGTTTAAACCCCAAAAAATCTTTTTTAAACTTGTTTATATGATGACTGCCAAAATACTACCAGTTTATATGCACGAGCATATGAACTTTAAACCTAAAAATCTAATTAAATGGGTTAAACACATTTTTCATTCTTGAAATTTATCATAGTTGGAAAAATACATTTTCAAGACATAAAAGACATTCAATTTCTTCAAACTCAACAAATGTTTATTTTTTCCCAAAATCTTCATTTTTGCAAGAAATATTATTCACCAATGTATACCAAAATAAATCATTATTTTCAAACATTTTATTTCATAAAATGTTTAACATCAATCTTTCTAGAAAATACACCATTTTCGTAAATACCAGCTTTCATACTTCAAAACTTTAAAATATTTATTTATTCTCTATTTTCAACAAAAATATTATTTTCTTAACATTTTTATTTCAGAAAAAGGTTCGTTAATTCTGCATATATATTTTATCATTCATTCACATGCACCCTACTCATGTAATCTAATTACAAAACTACAAACATGAAAAAATAGAGTTTTATACCACTACACCAAAATGGTCAAATTGACACCTTTTGAGCTCTTAGCCTTGTCACAATCATTGACCGTCACAAAAAAATGCATTTTTATCACGGTCATTGACCATGATAAGTTCGTGACAAGTACAATTATCACGGATTTATCACGGTCATTGATCGTGAAAAGCCTATAAAGTTGTCACGGTCAATGATCGTGACATATCTGTGACAATTCTGTCAGTAAAAAACCCTCCCTCTTTTGTTTTCCCACCGATTTTGTTCCCTCCATTTCTCTCTCTCTCTCTCTCTCTCTACAACTTTAGTATGTTTTCTTTCTCTATTTATCCTCCATTTATGTATATGTGTATGTATATGTGCGTGTGTGCATATATGTGTGTGTAAATATGTGTGTGTGTGTGGTGTATATATGCATGTGTGTGTGGGGGGGGGGGGGGGGGGGAGGGGGAGGGGAGGTGTATGCGCGTGCGTGTGTGTGTGTGTGTGTGCTTATATGTGCATGTGTGTGTATATGTGCGTGTGTATATCTGTGTGGGTGTGGGCGTGGGTGTGGGTGTGGTGGGCAGGGGGCAGAGGGGGGGGGGGAGGTTGGTTTATTAGATATTGCCCCTCATATTGTAGTGCCCCTTGTAAAAGAATTGATTGATTTAATATTGATTGGTTGTTAATTTTTTTTAAATTAATAATTGGTACCCCTTTCATATGTAAGTAGGATTGCCCCTCATTGTAAATTAGTAAATTAATAATTTCATACTTCAATTCATAGTTTAATTGATGAAAAGAATTAATTGAGTAGATAAATTAGAAGGAGTACGTGGTACATTTGTTGTTGCCATTGCGGTTGGATTATAGTGGATCGATGTTGGGTTGGTTAATTTTAAAAGTGGCATGACCACTGGATTATTGTCAATATGGGGGTGGGATTTTTCAACCTTTTTTGAAAATTATTTTTTATAACGAACAATATATATATAGTATGATAATCAAATGAAACAAACTTGAAATTACATATAGTGCGCATAGATACTAGCCTTCTAGTTCTTATGCGTACACATTCAATAACCCTTAGACCTGTTCGAGAGTCATTACCCCTATAATGAGATCTCTCGAATTGTCCCGTTTGGACAGTTTGGGACTGCATAATTTATGTATAATAATATTCTTGGTGGCTTAAAGTTGTTACTTTTGGAGGAAGTTCTGCAGTCGTATCCTAATGTTCTCTAGGTACATACTAGATTGACATGTGTGACTATTATTTCAATTGATCAATTGAAATAACACTCACACTTGTCATTCTACGTCGTGTACTTACTACGAGGATATGCTGCCAAATTTTTCTCAAATCATAACAATGTGCATGAGTTGTTAAGTATATTGCAGAAAAATACAGTCTTGAATGGGATAGGACCACTCACCCTTTAGAGGAGATGGAAGAAATAGAAATTTCTATTATAAATTGAATTTGAAATTTAAAAATTGAATATAAATAAGACATAATTAAATGAAACATACTATACTAATCCATGAATATACAGTTCTTAGCTTTATAAATCGACTATAAATCTACGCTTCTTACCTTTGTAAATCTACGTTTATAAATCTAATATAAACATACTATACTAATCCATGAATATACGCTTCTTACCTTTACTAGGTGATTAGTTATGGTAGCTGTGATGTGATATTCGAAATACAAAGAGTGGATGGGTGAGATAAATAGAATGGGGGATGTATTTCACAAAGGTGCTAATGAATTTGTGAAATACGCAGAGAGATGTCATAATGATGAAGAGTTTTTGTGTCCGTGTACTAGGTGTAAGAATGGTAAGGTGTTTGAGTGGAAAACAGTTGAACAACATTTGTTAAGATCGAGTATGCAAGATAGTTATCGATTTTGGCATTTTCACGGTGAATTAAAAATTCCTTTTGTCCCCGAACAACCTTCACAACAACCTTCAAAAAGTAGGATAGATGTAGAAGGGGACGACATAGATCATAATATATTAGAGGATTTAGTTGATGATACATACGAAGTTTGTGAAGCAGAGGAGAATAAGGTTACTGATGATGTACAAGGTTCAAATGCTCTTGCAGATATCACGATAAACCTTGACGATGACTACCAAAGTTTAAAATTTCAGGCGACCCAACTGTTATACTCTAGATGTGAGAAAGATCAAACAACTTTACATGCCATGGTTGGTTTGCACAGTTTGTCTGGCAGTAGCGTGACAGGAATTCTGAAATAGGTGAAAGGGTTACTACCCAAGGAGAATACGCTTCCAAATAGCTATCCAGTTATGAAGAACAGTTTGAAAGGTTTAGGAATGAAGTATAAATCGATTCATGCTTGTGTGTATGACTGCATACTATACCGAAAATATTATGAAAATCTCTATCGTTGTCCAGTTTGCGATGAACCTAGATATGTCCAATCTACTGGTAAGGAAGGCACAAGATCAGAAGTTCCTAAAAAGTGTTGAAATATTTTCCCGTTGGCCCTAGATTAAAGCAATTTTTCACAGTACCATGGATAGAGGAGGCAATAACTTGGCATGCTAGGGAAGAAGTAGGGGGTAATCTCATGTGTCATCCTATTGATTATACAGCTTGGAGGAGGATGAATTATGAGTATCCCGATTTTGATCAGCGCAACATTCGTTTGGCTATATCAACAGGTGGTTTCAATCCATTTGAAAATCTAAGCACCAATCAGAGTGTATGGCCAGTGATCCTAGCCTCACTGAACCTCCCTCCTTCACAGTGTATGAGACCTGAATTTTTGATGATGTCTTTATTGATACCTGGGCCAAAGGAACCAAGTGATCACATTGACGTCTACCTGGCTTCTTTGGTAGAAAAATTAAATGAGTTCTGGGAAGAAGGTGTTCAATCATTTGACTCTTTTAGAAAAAAAGAGTTTACACTGAAAGCTATGTTGATATGGGCAGTTCATGATTTTCCAGCTTATGGGACATTATTCGGTTGTGTAGTACACGGTTATTTGGGGTGTTCTATTTATAAAGAGGAGACTGAATCTCTTCGTCTATCCTTTAGGTAAAAAAATGTATACCATAGCCATAGGAGGTTTTTACCCCCATCTCATAGTTTTAAATTGATAAAGGTTCCAATTTTTTATTGGGCGGGGTTGAACATAGGCTACTGTCGAGACAACTTTCAGGTTCAGAAATTGAAAGTAAATCTTATGAATGTGGCCCTAATATATCAGGTAAGAATCCCAAATTTAATAATGTCAAGCATAAGAAGACCCAACTGGGAATGAAACTGAGACAAGAAAAGCATGGTCTACGAGGTCAATTTTATTGGACTTGCCTTATTGGAAATATAACCTGGTGTGCCATGTATTGGATGAGATGCATGCATAGAAGAACTTCGTTGAACATATTGAGGGCACTTGCCTTGGGGGGTATCATTCTAAAGATGGAGGAAATGCATGAAAAGACCTTAGATCGTTAAAACTTAAGCCATAACTATGGTTGAAATAATATAGTAGGAGAAGAACAATAATTCCCCCTGGTGCATTTACTTTGACGAGTGGGGAAAGAAAGGTGATTTTAGACACAGTATACAATTTGAAGGTCCCATATAATTTTTCATCCAACTTGCAAAGGATTGTGAATTATGCTACTCATGATTTACATAAGTGTAAGTCCCACGATTGGCATGTGATCATGTAATTGGTTCCTCTATTGTTTAATCACTGTTTCTCCAAGAACAAGAATTTACGGAGGGCTATTATGCAAATTCGTATTACCTTCTCACTCTAGTGTGAGAATGTAGTCAATCGAGAACACATAGTGGCCATAAATTTATTGGTTATCGAAGCGATTTGTGTGTTGGAGAAGTACCTTCCCCAAGCATTCTTTGACATAAGTGTTCACTTGTTGGTACACCTATACGATGAGGCACTTCTTTGTGGTCCAGTTAGATATCGGTGGATGTATCCGTTTGAAAGATTGATGAAAGTATTTAGAGATTACGTCAAGAATGCGTGATCCATTGCAGGATCAATTGCAGAGGAATACATCACCGTGGAGTCATCAATATATACTCGGGAATATATGCCTGACTCGACCACCGTTGATGACACTGATAAGTTCGTCGATGATGGTGGTCATGTGATGGGAAAACGAGTGAAATTAACGAGTTTGCAACATGAACAAGTATCTCGTTATCTATTTGACACACATGAAGATGTCGAAGAATGGAAAAATTAAGTTTAAATTGTTTTAATGTTTAACATTATTTTGGAATATTTTAGATTATTTTATAAATGATTAATTTTGTAATATGTAGAAAATATAAAGCCTGTGAGAACAATAAAAGACGAAAACAATGGTACAATCAGACAGCGAATTTAGGCTGTGGTAGTCACAAGAGGTAATTATAATGAAAATGGTCATTATATAACGTTACATTACACTCAATCTAAATAATTTGTTTATATTCTCAGCTCTTAAAGATGGGTGATGCGACATCAAGGCATGCTCGTCTAGCCACTGGACCCTTGTTTGTGGCATAAGAGTACAAAAAGTATCGATTGAACGATTACGTATTCGGTGCAAAAGTGTATGAGGAAAGTACAAATATACAAAACTCGGGCATTTCATACAAGGATCTTACTTTCTTTTGACCGAGCGCAAAAGATAAAAACCTCGTTGAAGCTGAAATGATTTACTATGGTGTAATTCGAAATATATTTGAATTGGAATATATAAGCTTCAAAGAGGTTGTATTTTACTGTGACTGGGTAAGAGTTAAGGATAAAAATGCTTGTAAATTAGATCCTGTCACCAATTTGATCATGGCTGACTCGTCCAAGTTGAAAAGCAACGACCACGTGAGCGATGAGCCGTTTGTTTGTGCATTTAAAAAGGTTAAACAAGTGTTTTACTCGGAGTATATCAACAACGAGCCATGGTCAATTTTCCTACATGCGCCAAAGCGTCTAAATAGTAGTGTGGACGACTTATATGCTCCTACCGAATATCAATCCATTTTTTATGATAACCCGAATTTGAAATAATTTTTCAATTTGTAATAAATATTCCAATCTGTACTTTATCAATCCATTTTTAATTCTTTTAATTGATTTTGACTTTATCATTTTCACTCTTGTGTAGTGTGCATGTGTGTGGGAAGTAGGGGTGGGGGTGGGGGTGGGGGTGGGGATGTTTCGGATTTTTAGTAATTGTACATATTATGAGCTAGATGTTGTTGTTTTGGAATTCAGAATTGAGGTGTTAAACAGTATAAATTCATTTGGATTTGTAGTAATTGTACATATTTGCATGTCTTCTTCTAATTCATTTTGATTTGTACTAATAACAACATTATTTTACAGAAAATGTCTCCTTCGGGTATTAAGGCGAGGATGATGATGCTGATTATGATGATGTCGTCTGGGCTCAGTGGTAGCGGAGGCGAGGAGGGCTCCTCGGCCCCTAGGCTCCCCAAATATGGAAAATTGGGGATGAACATCGAGAAAAAGATGGGGATATTAGAGAGATCCCTCGAGCTCGTAAAGACGATCATCGGCCCTGGGTACACTAGTTGGAGGGAGGTACCAAATGAGCTCAAGTTAGCTATTTGGGTGGCACTACAGGTAATGAATCTATATTTATATTTATATGAATATTTCAATTTTAATTTTAATTTTAATTTCGATTTCATTTTATATTTATATTTATATTTATAATTATATTTATATTTATTCGCAACTAACATTGTATTTGTTGGACATAAATAATTCAGCCTGGATCCAAAGCTACGCAATTCCGTCTTGGAGCAGTTGAGGGAGAAACACAAGACGCGGAAGAAAAATATGTGGACCCGGTACTTTAGGAAGACCCAAGAGTCTGTTATCCGAATGCGTGAATCCGTCCCGCCGAAGTAGCCGATCTCATTGGCACAATGGCAAAAGTTCATTGACAATGAGAGCAGGGAGAGACAATTGGCATCTCACCAATCAGGGAGGGAAATCGGGCAAAAAGGACAGAAGTGCACTACTCCGGCCGGAGGTCTTATGACGAGGTGGAGCATAGGTTGATGGTAAGATTTAATCTTTCTATATCTACAGGAATATATTATTCTGCATTATTTTACTTTGCGGGGCCGATACTAATTTTACTTTATTTTATTTCAGGGGACAGGGAGTGGCCCTAGGAGTAGGCCACATAGGCTCGATACTTATGTGGTTATTCGAACGAAGAAGGGAAGGATAAGGAGGTGTCCCCAAGCGTCGCGACCACGATTGTAAGTAATCCAATAATTTACTTTTTATTAATTATGTTATAATTTTTTTATTTACTTATTTTACTAATCATGTGCTTTTTGTCGTTTCAGGCAAAGCTTAAGGAAGTGCATGAGTCGCAGTCTGATGCCGACAAGGCATCTTTGTCCACAGATGCAATCAACCAAGTGCTTTGTGCTAATCACAAAGGGAGGACAAGGGGTGTGAGCTCGCGTGTGGCCAAATCTAGGAATTTTGGTTGGGAGACTAGCGACACCGGGTTGACTCGAACGGTGGACTCACATGACGCGAATCTGTCCTGTTTGGAGGCGACGATCCAAGATAAGTTCTCATTCATGAAGATTTCGTTGGGAGGAAACCATAAGGGGAAAGTTAAGGAAAAGGTGATGAAGGAGGAGGTGCAGGAGGACCAGGATGTGGACCTCGCTGCTTCATTGCCGGCACGTGTGGATTTTGATGATCCACTCCCCTAAATGTCTCCCTTCAATCGATCGATGTCGACTCTTCATTGGCCGAGCGTGTTTTTACTGGACATATTTGATGGCCAGCGGATAGGGTGGGGGTTGAGGGACCAGATAACCATCCAGAGTATACCAGTTCATGGATGTTTGCTTCAATACATCGAGTCCAAGGTGCTCGTCACGCATGTGATACCCAGAAAGGAGAACTCCCCCTTTTGGTTGCACGAATAATCCGGTGCGATGTATATTATTGGGTGTGTCAATTCGTATATCGTGTGGCCTACTCACATCTTCAGAGCTAACCATACCCCAGACATGTAGTGACATTGTTTGAATTGAATTGTTTTAAGTTGTTACATTTGAATTATATTTGGATTATATCATGATGCATATTGTTTTGAATTTATATTTGCATTATCTCTATTTTATTTGGATATATGATATTTGAACAGGTACAACGTTGCTATAACAGGTACAAATATATTGTTGGGCAGTGACATTGGCCATACTGCCCAACATATTTTTTTAATTCTGCCCAGAATTGTCACGGTCATTGACCGTGACAATTTTTATTAAATATCATGGGTTTATCACGATCCTTAACCATGAAAAAACTTATCAAGGTCAAGGACCGTGACATGACTGTGACAAGTCTAACGAACTTGTCACGGTCAATGACCATGACAGCAAAAGTTGTCACCCCCAGAATTGTCCCGGTCATTGACCTTGACAAGTCCAACTTGTCAAGGTCAATGACCGTGACAATTCGACAGATTTGGTATAGTGTATTAAGAGAAAGGTTTTCCCACCTTTAATATCTCCAATTGTGGTAGAAATATTAGTGTAGGAGGAACAACCCCGCCTCCAAAGGTGACCTTAAGGGGTTACAAAATGCATCCTCTAAAATGCTTCAAAATGTCCTCCTTCTGAGCTTCCAAGTGAGACCCGCATCAAACTCCATGGAAGCCCTCATCATCAATGCAAAAATATTATACTAAGAGTAATGTTTTACCACATTTTATATCTCCAATGCTGGTAGGAATATTAGTGTAGGAGGATCAACCCCACCTCCAAAGGTGTCCTTAAGGGGTTACAAAATGCATCCTCCAAAATGTGCTCCTTCTGAGCTTCCAAGAAAGATCCGCATCAAACTCCATAGAAGCCATCATAGAAATATAATTGTAGGAGGATCAACCCCACCTCCAAAAGTGGACTCAAGGGATTACATAATGCATCCCCCAAAACGCTAAAAAATGTGCTCCTTCTAAGCTTAAAAGCAACACTCGCATCAAACTCCATGGAAGTTCCATCATCTTCTCAATGGGTGGGATACTACATGAAATGGTGGTGGAATGGTGGAGAGGGAATGTAGAAGACCACCAACCTCTATCTCTCTCTCTCTTCTTACATTTACCCTACAAATAATCCCAAACACACTCTTATAACATCCCCCCAAATCCTAAATTCCGGTTTTCCCCAATCTAGGCTGATTTGGGCATAACAGCACAACGATCTATGACAAAAAAATGTGATAGTGAACAAGGGCTATCTGACCTAAATAATTTTTATTTACGTCATCTGAAGGATAAGCCCAAGTCATTCCAATGAATTCTCCATCTCATTAGATGTTTGGTTCGCATGACCCTTTGAGTAACCTGCCACGGTAAAGTAGTGGCATGTCGTTTGAAGCCCTGTAGAACTATTTTGCTTCTAATGACATTGGGATATCACTAGAAGGACCGCTAATATTCATCGAGCGATCCTAATTCCATAGTTTTATTCATTAAATTCTTGGCTTATAATTTTCTCATAATCATCTTTACTCTTCTTCATATATAATTTAATTGAATTGTTGGAACAAGGTATTACAAATTTCCCTTTTGGGGAATTTTGTCCCCAAAAGTCTCAATCAATTAAGCCTAACTTATGGGTTCCAAAAATTTATATTCTAAGTCCGAGAAATAATCCAAGCAAAATCATCAAAGTTCTTAACACTAAGGTCACCAAATACTCAATATGCGATACATTTAATGCCCACCATTTTGCTAACCATGATATCCCATAATCGACTTCGAGTCGCCACTCGCCTTATGATTAAGTCCAAACCATTTCTATCACCACCTATGCTAGTACCTAAGGCATACCGGTGCCTTTACGGGAAAACCCTTTTTCTTAAGGTAGACACTCACCCAATGTGAGTCATAATACAACAACCGTCGCATTCATCATCAAAATAAATTCTAACTTAGAACCATACATCTTGTGCTCCACTAAATTTCAAGATATCCTAACTACGTAACTCGTATCAGCTTGTTGATGACCATCCTATGCTATTCTCTCAATCCAATGCGAAATATTCTTATCAAGTCATCACCGTATGTTGGGTTTACACCTTCTATTGCATCATTCCAATGAACCTAATAATACCTTATGTGTCTTATCCTTCAGTACTCGCTAGAGTCTCACTATAATGCACTTACCATGGCAAATTAGCATCGTGTTCTAAGTTTCCTCGATTTCCAAAACTATACTGTATCCTCAAACCATCATCCTTCTCTTCATCGAGCCGGCCAATCAAAAGCCCACTAGTTCTAAGAAAGATCGATACTATGAGAAAATCGTGTGGTCGAGAATGCAACCACTAGTACGGGGAAATTTAGGCAATAGAAATGATACCTTAGATGGGCGCACCCAGTTATTGAGGTGCATTGACCAAACCCTATCCATCCCGCTCTACTAGGACCAATCGCACCGTACCACGTCATGGTACCAATCCAAGTTACCGCATAGATGAGAATACCGTCCTTCAATTATCAAAGCCAAAAAAGGATGACCGAAATTCAAAAGGAACAAGCAATCATCCCAATAAATTTTTCCCATAAGTGTACGACTATGGTTTACGAAAGCATACCTATGCTATATACTTGAGGTCATGCCAATCATTCCTAGAATTCTGACCGAGAACAAATCCTAGTCGCACACCCCGACTTGGGTTACTAGCCACGGCGAATTGAATAACAACCGATCATTCTCACAACATGAAGGTAATTTACGAAATTCTAGTCCTCTAGGAAGTCAATGCCCGACTTCCCTCCTTAGGAGATAGGCTCTACCTTTACTATCATTGGCATACATGAACCGTCTAGATTGGCGGACACCTCACGCTCTAGTCTAAATTGACCTTATCCAATCACTTGTGACGACATCACCGGCTACCATACCTAGGTTATCAGTTGCCTTGTCATCTCATTAGCTAAATTCCAAATATCCACAATCATTACTTAGTTTAAGTGAGACACTCACCTTGTCATGTCTGTTGGCCACACGAGGTTGCTACCAAACTCACCTTCGGTTTCTGCCCATAAAAAATTTATGCGACGACCACATCCGCCACCGTTGGAATTCCAAGGGTAGTAAATACCACACCGGACTACATCTTAAAACACGTACCAACTTGTCAAGACATGCCAATAATTAGTTCTCACATTGCTTAGATAACCCTAGTGCATACCATCGACACAATCATATTTTGATGTTACCCCACCTCGGTTTCCATTTTCAAGTTTCCACATCATGTCATCACTCTAAGTCTCGAATACATTTCCTACTATATCCCAAAATCGAATATCTCCACACCCATCCTAGTCATTCCATGACATTCGAGTATCACTCCTATAATGACACAACCATCACCCAACCTTAGGGAACATGCCACCCATTTGTGCCGATTCGGGATTGTACACCCAACACGTACACTATACGACCAACAATCTAGGATCATCACCCGACCCTCAATACAATCGTTACGATAATGATAAATCTCCTTCATACCGGACATAATTGGTATCCTAAGAAAACTAAACACATCTCATGTAAAAGTCCAAAAACCCGACACGATTTCATCATCCACACTTTTATCATTATAGGTGTTCTCTACTAAACTTTTAATACCCACATTGAAATTCCTCGATTCTCGTAAAGACACTAGTATACAAGCTTCTAACTATAGTTCACCTTAAGCATCAAACACCTCAGGGCATCACAACATTCGATCTTTATCCTCAATGACGCCACACTCAATTTGTCTTATAGTCACCTCAAATGCCTATGAAATACTCTCACACTGTAATTACCTTGTACTTAGCCATTACCTCAGAGTCTAAAACGATTCTCAACAGTTAGATGTAATCTTATCTCTCTACCATATAGCTGTGACCATAAGATGCGTACAAAATGTAATTAATGCTACTAATGGTCTACAACATATAAACCTCAAAATCCGCCTAACCCAATCCTTAATTATTGTTGAACTACGAAAACTAAATTTCGTAACTATATAAACATCATACAATTTACTAATCTATGAGTAAACACGACTATATAGATCTTGGTAGGATATGGGACGTCAGGTGTTGCCTACAAATACCAAGGCCTACACCTTAGATGCCATATGGAATACTATTCCTCAATACCAAATTACGATCAAGATACATGATGCGACCACAAATATGTCTAGTATGCATGGTATGTAGGCTCAAGTGCAAGCCTGTCACTTAAGTAATATCCTGATAAGTTGGGTATCGATCCTAAGGGAAAAAGGAGGAACGAATTCGTGATGACGTTGGAAAGATGAAGAAATCCTAGATGTGACTCTAAAAGAAATGAAAAGATGATTTGGGGGATGAAACAATTATGACTGGATGCAAATTTTAGAGTAAAAACTAATGAAACTAAGAATTAATACTATGCAACTATGCTAATTAAATGAAATGATGATGATAAATGGATTAAAGATTTTACCATGAGATGAGAACAAGAGGTTAGGTTACAATCCCCCACACCCTAGTAGTTCACTTCATAGGATACTAGATACGGAAGTAAGATTTTAAATGAACCCGGTCTTTATTAATCCTAAGCATAACATATATGAGGGATCGTAGCCCTCAACATATGAAATCAAAGGCAATAATAAAGCGGTGTTGCATTAATCGATACGCACGTCGCACTTTTAAGCGTCCCGATTACCTAGGGTAAAGGAGATCAAAAGTCCTACGGCGATTGAAATAGTGACACATCACGTTTCATCTAAGATTATAATTAAAAATTCTATTTACCATTATAGTGAATTACATCGGGTGTGGTTCATGCACCCCAACCCTTAAAAACTTAGCTAGACGTGATTATACTAGAGAAAAACATGGTTTTGAAGAAATAAAACATCAAGTATAAAGAAAATAGATGAAAAGAGAATTGTAGAATCAAACCAACAATGAAACAAATTAGCTATTGAAAAATTAAAGGAAGAACATAAATTGTATTGGAGAAATTAAAGTGCAATCCTTACAGAAATGTTTCTTATTGAAAAACTAGGGGTTTTGGCTACATAAACCCTCTACTCCTAATTATAGAACTAAAAATCGAACCCTTATTATTATGTAACAACCTAGCATAAATAGCTCCAAAATTTCAAAGAGATTCACCCACTTAAAACTCTGAGAAAAAGAAAAAGAAAATTCGAGAAAATTCAATGCGGTCCGGACCCATCGGGCAAGGAGATCTGGATCCCCCCTTTATTTTAAACAGCGAACATTAGCCAAAGGCGGTTCGGATCTTTTTGGAAAAAAGGTCCGGATCGCCCCCTTTTTAATTCAGAACATTTTAGCCATGCTATCTGGATCCTTTTTGGAAAAAAGGTCCGAATTGCCTGCCTTTTTCATACAGATTTGGCTTAGTACTCGGTCCGGATCCTTTTTTAGGGCGGTCTGGACCACATGCCAATTTTATGCAGGGATCTTTTCTCGACTTTTCTCAACTTCAAATGCTCGTAACTTTTTCACCATAGCTCGAATTAACGTTCCATTTCTTCCAATGTTCTTGTAATTGAAATATCTTTAACTCTCTAGTTGGCCTTGCTTCCGGACTAAAGCTGTAGAATTACGAAATTTCCCCTAGACTTTCCTTTTTTGATTTCTTTCTCCGCTTTTCCAATTTCTTTCTTCCTCATTGCTTTAAATACCTGTAAAACTCATGAGAAATATAGGAAAATAGATGTACTTATTACAAGGAGTCAGTAGCAAGGAAATGAGATAATTCAACTCATTTTCATTACTCAAGATGATAAAAGTCCCTAAATTAAGGGGATAAATTCAGAAGAATTTGAGCCTAATCAAACCACCTAACTTAGAACTTTGCGCATCCCGAGCAATTTGAAAGAATTTAACTATGGATCAACTCTAAAAAAAAATTCTTTATTTGGATAGAATAACACTTTTGTTGGCATGCGATTACATTTAGCAGATGCTATAAGACTTTAAACCCCTAGGTCACCCTAGTAGGACGAGTTGTGTCTCGTGAGGGTTTGTAGTGAATATACCCACAAAATTCGACTCAAAGAAAATTCAAACTAGTAAAAAATTATATAATTTAAAGTTTTCTAGAAAATAGTTATAATAAATTCATATTCAAGAGTCTCAAATCATAGTGCGTGTGTGCGAAGCCATAATTTTAACCATGGATTTCCACCGATTGACCATTACATTACTTTTTCGAAAATTCATTTTGTATAAAATGCTCGCGGAATAATCTCACAAACAAATCCCTCAGAACTGTGGCTATTTTCTCTTGGGGTGCATGATATAAAGAGTAAATGCAATGGAATATGAAATCGCGCACAAAAGATTGAAAAGATGGAAATTTGTGGTGAATGGATCTCATCATCGGATTACGATTATGAGGAAAATGAAACATTGCCTCTAATTCACACATGTAATCTCTTTTATTATCTTTTGTGTCTTAACTTCCACACAGTAACCAATTTTCAGTTTGGACTCAGTTAGGAATTTATTGGGTTATAAGGTGTAATGGGAAATAGTTTGGGACATTTGGAATGGGAAAATATTCTTAAAATTCCCATTGGTACTTTTCTGGGCATTTGGTCATTTTCTCTTTTTTCACACTTTTCTTTTTCTTGCTATTTTTGTTGAGCATTTTCTATTTTTCTTGCCCCTTTTTATCACACCAGTGGTAAATTTTAGGATTTCAAATCTTCCCAATTCCCGGATGTTTGGGTGTTTTCGGGTTGTCAAACGAAAAAGGGGAAATTTTTATTCAGCTCAAAATGGATTGCAAAAGGGATAATTTTTCATGACTTTTTATGGTCAATATTTTTGGGTGACGAATTAGGGCCTACTTCATTCCCCAAATTGTTAATTGTGTTACCATATGCGTCATGAGGCAAATTAAAATTAGATATTTATTAAGCGCATTCTTCGAGACAACATCTCACATTTCCCGTAACCGATCAAAACAAGGGTATTGAGATTACAACCACTTGCTTTAAACGCAGAGTTAGCCATTAACTCGGATTGATTTATTTCCTCGAAAAAATAAAAGGCTCGAAATCTCACCGGGTTGGTTAATCTCCACACTTATTCGTAAAGTTGTCAATTTTCTTTCCATTTTCGTCTTTAGTCAATTTTGGCTTTGTGTAATTTATTTTTACAATTTGAGACTTTTAACTGAATTTCATGATATTTTTGGAAAATTTAAATTCCAGTTTTTTTTGTTTATTTTGAAGAAATATATTTTTGTCTTTTCAGAATTTTTCAATTTTTTTTTGGAAATTTTGGAAATTTCTAGTTTTTTGTAGCGTTTTGAAAATTTGTGAAGTTTTGTAAATATGCACTCGTCACCCCCCAACTTAGACTTTTGTATTTTCCCCAATCAAAAGGACTAAAATCTTAATAACGCAAAATAATAGTGCAATAAATAAAACAAACAAATGGAGAAAATGCGGTTTTTATATATACTAAACTACGGTACAGGAAAAAGAAAAGGAAACATCGACATGCAACAACAACCAACACGAAAAACTACAAAAAGATTCGCTGGGGTGGAGGGTTGGAGCTTTCGGGCACGCTCGAGTCGTAAGGATAATAAAAGTAGCTCGGAGGGGGACCACCAAAATTGAATTGATACATATGAGCTTGAAGACGATGCATCATGCTCGTATCCCATTTGTAAGTGCGTTGGTTGGTCGCCTGATCCCTTGTGTATTGTGTGAGGAACTCTTCAAATTTTGTTTGAAGGGCTACGATGCACGCATCAATGTCATTGTCAGTAAGCATGAAATAAAAATCCTCCTCATCCTCATCAGGATGTTCCCCGTTCTCTCCTATTTCCACATCGGCTTCCTCCTCCTTGATACTCTCCTCTTCATCAGATTCCTCCTCTTCCCGAGATCGTAAAATTTCTCTTTGGCGCTCACTCTTGGCCCGGGTAACCTACCCAAAAGGGGTTGGGAGGCGAAGAGGCCCGACATGTGGAACAATGAGGTAGTCGACAAGAAGAGAGGTAATGAACCTCGAATATGGAAGATGAGTAGCACCGTTTTCATCTACCACCGCAAATATAATATCGCGGTATATGACGTGGGCCTGATTTATGGAGGAGGAGCGTTCGAAAAGGTGGTAAACGAGGGTGGCCTGTCGGGGTCGCATAACAGAATCATTTGAGTTTTATAATATATTTGTACACACGATTTGAAACGTGAGACGTGTTTTCTCGTTCATCCAGCCGACCCTAAAACGGCCCGTACCCCAAAATTCACCAGGTGCTAGAAGTTGGATGCACACGGGTTTGTCTACGAGCAAAAGAGTATTAGGGTAGATGTAATTGGCTGGGTTTGGGAGGTCTTTCTTGGAAATCTTCGCGTCTATTGTCCTAATAGAAAGTGGTATGTGCTAGCCCGCACCCTTGCCTCAGCAAAAAAATCGGTAGTACGTACGAGTGTGCCATAGAACTCATGGACCTCAGCTGCCCAAATGGCATTGTGGGGCTCATGAAAATAGCGGCGCCAACCCTTTTGGGTAAAAAGGCCGGTGATATAATTAGGTAGCTCGCCTAAATTTATGGCTCGTTCAATACGGAGGTTGCGTGTTTTCCCAAAGAAATCCTCGTACCACCTAGTCTATTGATTGGAATGGTAGTTGTAGGGATTGTTGTCGATGATGTTTATGGAGTTGTACTTAGTGGGTCTATATTGGTCAGCCATGGAAGGAGAGACTGGGTGGGCAGAAGTAATGGAGATAGTAGGGAAGAGAATGGATTAGAAGAATTTGTGTGGGAGAGATGGGGGGAGTAGGGGGCGTATTTATAGGTGGATATTGGGTGGGAAAGGGTAGATTTGGAGGGAAAATGGATGGAGGAAAAAGGGGATGAATTTTGGGAGGGAAATGGCGGAGAAAAATGAGGAGGAGGGAAGTGAAGGGATTGGGGAAGGAGGGCTGCACCCAGGGAAGTGTCAAAGAAAACTAGATGGCGGTTCGGACCGGGTGCCCAGGGGCGGTCCGGATCATCGCTTATTAAATTTTATTTTTCTTTGAATGCGGTCCGGACCAGGTGCCGAGGGGCGGTCCGGATCGCTGTTGAATTTTTGACAGACTTCCCCTATCTTGATTGTTTACTCCACTCTTGTACCCTAAAGGTTCTTCCACCTTGATAACAACTCTAACATGAACCAATTATCGCCCAATTCTCATTTCGAAATCCGGGGTTGTTCACAATGTGTGCTTCCTACCTGCTTAATGTAGTCCACACCTATTTATCGAACCTACCTAATCTATCCTAATTATCATCTAACTATTATACACAAGAATCATCCCATACACGTCGGGGGTGCGACGACCTCTCAATTTCATCTCACTCTCCTCCATAAACGGGGTTCGATAACCAAATGGTATCAACATCTTCTATGCACGCCTCTAGGTATGGCTTTAGGCGTTGACCATTAACTTTGAACATATTTCCCCTTTTGGATCTTCCAATTCCACTACGCCGTGGGAGAATACTCTCTTCACAATGAATGGACCAGTCCACCAAGACCGTAACTTACCCGGAAATAGATGAACACGAGAGTTATAGAGGAGCACTTTTTGCCCGGGAAGAAACTCATTGTTTTGAATAATCTTATCGAGTGAGAGTTTCATCCTTTCTTTGGATATCTTAGCATTTTTATACGCGTCATTACGTATATCCTCTAACTCATTTAATTGAAGCTTGCGAGATTCACCGGCTTTATCCATGTCATAATTTACCCTCTTAATGGCCCAATACGTTTTGTGTTCGAGCTCAACGGGAAGATATCAAGGCTTGCCATAAAAAAAGCAGAACAGAAACATTCTGAGCGGTTTTTTATATACAGTACGGTAGGCCCATAGTGAATCATTCAATCAAAGGGACCAATCTTTTCGATTAGGATCGACGATCTTCTCGAGTATGTCTTTCATCTCATGATTTTCCAACTCGTCCTGCCCATTCGTTTGTGGGTTATAGGTCATTCCAACTTTATTAATGTTACCGTACTTTCTCATGAGCGTCTTGAATGGCCTGTTGCAAAAATGCGTGCCATTATCACTAATTATCTCTTTCGGAGCACTGAAGAAAGAAAGTATGTGTTCCTGTAGGAACCTTATCACCAATTTATTGTCATTAGTCTTGGTAGCTATAGCTTCCACCCATTTAGAAACATAGTCTACAACGACTAGGATGTATAGGTAGCCAAAGGACGGGGGAAAAGGGCCCATAAAGCCAGTACCCCAGCAGTCGAAAACCTCAATGATGAGAATCGTGGTTAATGGCATAATGTGTCATCGGGTTATTGCCCCCATTCGTTGACACCTGTCGCAAGATTTGCAATAATTGTTTACATCCCGAAACATTGTGGGGAAGTACAAGCTGCTTTGGAGAATCTTAGCGGTTGCCTCTTTCCTAAAAAACTAGCCTCCACATGCCTGTGAATGACATAATTGGATGACCTTTGAAATCTAGTCATCCGGTACACATTGTCGGATTATTTGGTCGACGCAGTATTTAAAAAGGAGTGGATCGTCATAGCGTGACCAAGTAATGAACCTCTTCTTATCTTGCGATTTCCACTTGGTATGTGTAGGAGGGTAGTGAGACTGGGGTCTATGAATAACTGGAAAGGGTGAGGCGTGACCCACTCCAATGGACACTGTCTGCAAGTCTTCAAGGTCTCCTGTGCAACTTCTGAAGAAAACTTCTCCTTCTGGTAACAATGGAACTCAAGCTTCAACTCACTCCCTGCAAGAAGATGAACTTTCACAGCAAAAATAGTAATTTTCTCAAGGGAAACACCTGAGAGTGATGGCTGTCAGTGGGGAGTGAAGGAACAAGGCACTTAGCACTAAGAGAATGAGCAGGGAGAGAATACTAGGTAGGTCTGGTGATATTTTAGCAGAGTAACAGTGCAATTTTTCTTGTCTATCTTTTGACCTTGCCCAGGGGTCTATTTATACATGGGCGTAAGGGATGAGCTGGCGATTTTGGGCGCCAAAATTGAGAGAGTTGGTGGGGAACAATGTCTGAAGTGTACCATTTGTCCCTACCTGCAGGCAGCTGCCTGTCCCCTCTGCAGGCGCCACCTGGCACCGACCAAAACTCAAAAAGCACATATGTCCCCTAATGGAGACAAAATAACAGATTTGGTAGTTATCTTTTGAAACGGTAACTTGTGGTGCAATTTTGCAAATCTTTGAGAGAGAGGACCTTAAGGCCTCACTCCCTCTAAAAAGTGTTATTTTTCTTGAGAGAGACCTCGAGGACCCCCTCTTCTGGAAAAGTCATTTTTCTTGTAAAGAGTTTATTTTTTGTGCGTAGCCTCGAGTGGCTTCTGGGTCTTCCTACTAGTATTCTCTCATTCCTATAGTGCGAAGTGGTTGAGCTTGCTCAACATACCTTGTCCCTCAGCCGCCAAGCCAAAACTCCCAGGAGGTCCCGACGCGCCTGTTCGAGCCCTGCTTGCTCGACTGGGCAACCTGTGCAAAAAAGTAAAGTGTTAGTGCTGTTGTTTATTTAGAGCCTGCTGTTTCATGATGGAAACTCCTGTAGCAGCGCTTCTCGAATAACGTTTCTGTAGTACGATTGTGGTGGCGCTGACGCTTGAAGCGGCGCCGACCCTTGTCCTGGCGCCGTTGCTCGGAGTGGCGCTGATGCTGCGAGGCGGCACCGACCCTTGTTGCGGCGCCGACGCTCGAAGTGGCGTTGACGCTTGAAGTGGTGCTGACGCCCGAGGTAGCGCTGATGCTTGAATCGATGCTGATATGTGAGGCGGCGCCGACCCTTGTTGTGGCGCCGACGCTTGAAATGGCGCCGACCCTTGTCCCGGCGCCGACGCTCGAAATGGCGCTGACGCTTGAGGTAGCGCTGATGCTTGAACCGGCGCTGACAGGTGAGGCGGCGCCGACCCTTGTTGTGGCGCCGACGCTTGAAATGGCGCCGACCCTTGTCCCGGCGCCGACGCTCGAAATGGCGCTGACGCTTGAGGTAGCGCTGATGCTTGAACCGGCGCTGACAGGTGAGGCGGCGCTGACCCTTGTTGCGGCGCTGACGCTCGAAGTGGCGCTGACGCCTGAGGTAGCGCCGAGGCTTGAATCCGCGCTGGCAGGTGAGGCGGCGCCGACCCTTGTTGTGGCGCCGACGCTCGAAGTGGCGCC
This sequence comes from Sambucus nigra, assembly GCA_949130495.1. Classification (NCBI taxonomy): domain Eukaryota; kingdom Viridiplantae; phylum Streptophyta; class Magnoliopsida; order Dipsacales; family Adoxaceae; genus Sambucus; species Sambucus nigra. The sequence goes on along the minus strand of OX422220.1, from coordinate 466,449,986 downwards.
GACGCTCGAAGTGGCGCCGACCCTTGTCCCGGCGCCGACGCTCAAAATGGCGCTGACGCTTGAGGTAGCGCTGATGCTTGAACCGGCGCTGACAGGTGAGGCGGCGCTGACCCTTGTTGCGGCGCCGACGCTCGAAGTGGCGCTGACGCCTGAGGTAGCGCCGAGGCTTGAATCCGCGCTGGCAGGTGAGGCGGCGCCGACCCTTGTTGTGGCGCCGACGCTCGAAGTGGCGCCGACCCTTGTCCCGGCGCCGACGCTCAAAATGGCGCTGACGCTTGAGGTAGCGCTGATGCTTGAACCGGCGCTGACAGGTGAGGCGGTGCCGACCCTTGTTGCGGCGCCGACGCTCGAAATGGCGCTGACGCTTGAAATGGCGCCGACCCTTGTCCCGGCGCCGACGCTCGAAATGGCGCTGACGCTTGAGGTAGCGCTGATGCTTGAACCGGCGCTGACAGGTGAGGCGGCGCCGACCCTTGTTGCGGCGCCGACCGTTGTTGTGGCGCCGACGCTCAAAGTGGCGCCGACGCTCGAAGTGGCGCCGACCCTTGTCCCGGCGCCGACGCTCAAAGTGGCGCTGACGCTCGAAATGGCGCTGACGCTTGAGGTGGCGCCGACACTCGAAGTGGCGTTGACGCCCGAGGTAGCACTGACCCTTGCGGTGGCGTAGGGACTCGCCGCGGTGCTGACACTTGCGGTGGCTTTTCGACTTCTGGGTGGCCTCGCGGGTACCTCTCGGATGTTATTTAATAAAAAAAAAGCATATTTATTTTATTTTGCTTTTTTTTTGTTTATAACACCCTTCTACATTAGCCCCTCGTGCAAAGATTTTTTGGTTGGGTAGACTAAAAAAACTTTGTACGCTATAAATCTGGTTTCAACAATTATATATATATATATATGTATATATATATATATATATATATTTTTTTTTTCTGAGGTATCCTAGGATCATTAAATTCTGTGTCCCTCTATCCGAGGTATTTAATTTTTTGAGAACCCACGCGTCAGTGTGGGAACTGTCACCCCATCATTTGGAAAAAAAAGATCATCAACTTTTGGCCTTCCTGCACGTTTTTCCATTTTGGTGAAAAAAACATAAGCCCCTTATCTTGGGGTCTTTCATCTTCTTCAACCAAAACATAAGCATCTTTGGGTTTGTAGTGAGAGAAAATGAGAGAGGGATTCTTTTAAAACCCCATAGCCACCCATCTCCTTTTTCACTCCAACCTTCCCAACTATCATATCCTCTCATCCATGGATTTCCAACCAAAGAATATGTCTCCAAATGTAAGCAATTCTAAAACCCCCAACATTCCAAGCTCTATACCCACTTTGTCAATCGTTTCTGACGATTCCATGGCCGGAATACCCATCGCCGGCGGTCCCTCATTCCGCCCGACTAGCGGCGTCGACGTACTGTCCTCGGTACTCATCTCTTCAGATTTTGGGTCGAGAACCCTCGTGGGTTTCTCGCCCTTGCCCTTGGCGTATGCGGATAGCGATTTGGGTTCTTCAGGTAGGGACATCTCGCCCGAGGCTCCGCTGATGGCGGGGGGTGTCTCGAGCGTGGGGTCAGGTTTTTTGGTTGAGATGGTTGCTGAAAAAATTTCTACCGCGGAAAGAGGTATCTCGGGCGACGTTGTCAACGAGGACCCGGGACGGACGGTTCTCTCGTCCTCGGGTCTCTCGCCTGCTGGCTTGGGCTCCGATGGGAAAATCGATAGCGTTGAGGGAGATGTCTCGACCAAAGCTGTACTGCTATTGGGGGGTATCTCGAGCAGCAGTGTTGACGAGGGCCCGGGGCGAATGGTCCTCTCGTCCGCGGGTCTCTCGCCCGTTGATTTGGGCTATGATAAACAACTCAGTCGCGTCAGGGGGCATGTCTCGAACTCGGCTCAAGAAATTTATCCCTTACATTTGGCTAAGGGTATCTCGAGCAGCGCTGATGGCGAGGGCCCGGGGCGAACGATCCTCTCGTCCGCGGGTCTCTCGCCCATGACGAGTTTTGTTAGGAGTCCTCCGCGTGTGGGGGTCGCGACAAAGTCCTCTACACATGCCTTAACGCGCCATAGCGCTGACAGCGATTCCTCTACGCACATTCCGTCGTTGGCGCCTGGTGGCGTCTTGACCTTGGGGGTCTCGACACACGTCGATTCTGTCCGTGGGGGTATCTCGACCTTGGAGGTTTCGACACCCTTATTATTTTTTTCTGAAGAAGGGGTCTCGCCCCATGATGGTATAGTGACCTCTTGTCAGCAGTTGGGGGTCTCGCGACCTGGCCTCGCGTCTACGGGTCTCTCATTCGTAGAAGGGGGTGTCTCGACATTTCGTCACCACGGGGGTTCCGTGACCCCGGGTGTCTCGTTGACTGTTGGTGTTACGGAGGGCAGGCTACTGACCAGGGGCTCTTCGCCTGATATTGCTGGGGTTTCTGCCTCTACTTCTTTTTTTTGCGACAGGGGACTCCGGGGGCCTCTCGCTCGGAGTCCCTACTAGGGTGAGTTCTTTTCTTGAGCCAATGGCTCTGGGTGGTTCATCAGCTACGCCAACTTCCTCTCAGGCATGGAAGGATTATATGCACATTCGTCAAGGGCGGGACTTCGGTATTTACCGTCGTGCTCCCTTTTTTGGTCCTGCTGACAGTTTCATGACTTCACTTTCCGACTTTGGGGAAAAATTTTCGGGTGCTGTTCTCGATCGGTCTCATGTGGGGTTAACTGAGTCTGCTGATCTTCCTACTATTTCTCCGGATTCAATTCTCCGAATCCGAGTTGACCGAGGCGACTTTCCCTATTCCAACGTTGAGGTTAAAACCCCCGGAGGACCTACAGAGGAGTGGGCCAGTTGGGTTGACTACGTTCTGAGCGTTCCTGATTACGTGGCTATTCTCAGGGAGGTGGGGCTCTTCACCGCCGTCAGCAGTCTGAAGTCCTGCACCCTCTTTAAACACGGTTCTTCGCTCAATCTCTTATTGTCCCGGTGGAGTATGGAGTCTCACACCTTTGTTACGGGCTGGGGAGAATTTACTGTTACTCTCGAAGATATATGTGAGTTATACGCCCTTCCTTTCTTTGGGCAACAGGTCTTTACTGATGACTGCGAGGACTCCCTAGAGCAGGAGTTGGTGGGGGAGTTACGGTCATCTCTCGGGGAGTGCTCGAGATATGTGGCCATAAATGTAACGGGTCATTCCAAGCATTCCTTTGCCAAATGGCAAAGATATTGGTTCAGAGACTTTGAGCAGTTGCCAAAGGGGGAGACTTCTCGTGCAGCGCCCAGATCCCAGGATGGTCCTAAGCTTCACTCCCCTGCACATTTAGCCGCTTTCCTTGTTACGTTCCTGACTCGGTTCCTTCTTCCAGGTAAGCCTGAAGACTGTCCCCGCGAACTTCTTTTTAGGTTGGCTGTGCGATTGTCTCGCGATAGACCAGTACCCATAGCTGCCCTGACCTTGGGCTCTCTTTACACCTGGATAGACCGAGCACACATAGATGTAGAGAGGTCCTGCGGTCGGTATGATGTTGCTAATCATGTCAACGGCCCTTTCTTGATGGCCTTTTTGTTTGAGCATTTCCCCCACTTTACTTCAGGGGCTCACGCTTGTCATAGCGACGCTGCGAGGCTTCTTCGGTGGCATAAGAAAACTCCCAAGCAGTCTTTGGGAATGTTGATTGATGATATCGAGGAATTTCAGTTTCGGCCTTATACCAAGCGCCCAGGGGGTACTTTCAGCTGGCTTTCTTTCCCTTGTGATGGTGGAACCTTCTATTGTCCTTCCGCAGTGGGGTCGGTTTCCACGTGTCCCCATATTAATGTGATGACGATGCTCTTACCATGTCACCTTCCTTCTTGGACCGAGTTAGGCCCCCGTGCTGAATTTTACCATTCCGAGAGGGCAAGACGACAGTTTGGTTATGATCAGGGTGTCCACACTCCTCCTCTTCCTACCTACAGTAGTCATTCTGAGGCATTCTCCGAGGCTTGCGCGAGCTTTACTCTTCAGGGGTTATTCCGCAGGGTCAGTGGTTTGGGTGGTCTCTATGTGCCTACCAGTGATTATCAGCCTTCATTCACTTCATCCTGGTTCCTTCTTTGGCAGCAGCAGGTTCGTCTTATTCAAGAATGTGTAGTTGGCCCTCCTCATGAGACTAACCCCATTAAATATACCAGAGCTCAGTTTTTGGTCAGGCGAACGCAGAAAGAGCCTTGGTTTCTCAGTACCACTTCTACGCCACCCTTGGAGCAAGCCATCCCTATTTTAGTCAAACCTCTCATTGACGAGTCACTTCCGCCTCCGTCGACTGATCTTCCCCTTGTGAAGTCTAAAAGCCAACCGAAAAGCAAATGGAAGGCGGGCATCTCTACTGCCAGCAAAAGGAAGCATCCTGACACCGATGTTTCCAATTTTGTTCCTGCTACTACTGCTTCTCCTCCTTCTTCTCCTGTGAGGACCCGGGCTGCGAAGAAAAAGAAAGGAAGTGGCGCTGGCATAGCTGCTTCCTCTACGGTGGACCAAGGTTACTCCTCGCCGAGCCTTACTTCCCAGGAGACACGGGTCGCGTCCATTCCTATTGCAGAAGGTACTATATTACAGCCTCCTTTACTTAGTGGAACCAGTTCTTGCGGAGTTCTTTCATCTCCCTCCCCTTCATTGGAAGAGGAACTAGTTGATTATGGAAGCACCCCTTCCTATGACGACCATAGTTCTTCTTCGGGTGATATGGGCGGCCTGGGTTTCCATAGCGAAAGCACTACTGACACTTATACTTTGTTATCAGTCTCCAGAGAGTCTTCTAGCGATGATGAGGCCTCCCGTTCTCCTGGGGGGGTCAGCCCCACCCATCTCCCTTATAGCCAGACTACGCGCCCTGTTACTGTAAGCGTTCTCCCTTCACTTGTCTATATTTTTTTTGCATATGATTTTTCTTTCTTCCCTTCACCATATATATGGATACATTTTCATTTAAAGCATTCGGTTATGTTTGTGCAGGCCACTTCCATCGAGGCAGGTGGTTCCCCTCTTCCCCCACTACGACCGACGCCCTTTCAGCGGGAGAGGAACTCCATGCTCATTTCCTCCCGGGGACTATTTAGAGAGGTTTGCTGTTTCCTTAGTTCATTTAACATCTGTTGTAATTTATTCATCTCCTAACTGCCTTTTGGTTGCGTATACTGTCGCTTCCTCGCAGCTTTCGTCCGTGCATTTTACCGTCACTCGGACCACTCATGTGGCTTCCCCTTCTCCTCAGGTATGCCTCGTTATTTTCAAAACTTTCATAGCGTCATTTCCTTTTGTATTCCGTCTTTTTATTTACCCATTTATCATGCGTAGAGAGCTGTGTCTTCGGGCGTTGCCACATTGTCCTCTCTTGTCTCGGCGGTGGGTGCTTCTGCAGCTGAGCCCCTGGAGGCCTCTTCATATGAGGTAGTACTTATTTTTTTTTTTTGAATATTCATTTCCTCTCCGCAGGAGTCTTAATGGCTCTTGGATTTTCTTCTCAGGAAGGGGCTCCTCCCTTAGCTGGCGTTATCGCCCCGAGTTTATCCTCTTCGGGGAGGATTTCCATCCCTAGGGTCCGCGTATCTATGGACGGCAGACCTTTGGTTCAGGCGATTTCTCGGGGCCCCATATTTACCGTGGCCTCAACCAGTGAGCCTACACTTCAGGTCAGTCTTTTCTGTCAAAGGAATGGGATCTCCTTTTCCTCGAACATGCAATAAACAACATATTTTCATTCCTTACAGGCTATCAGTACAGCCCCTACTGCGCCGACTGTCCTTTTTCGTGCTTCCCCCTTGGATGGGGTTCAGGTATTCTTTTATTCTCTTAGTTCTATTTTCTTATCTGTCCAGCCTGCATATATCGTAGCCCTCTTTTACTTTGTCGCAGTTATCTCTGGGCGCTGTTTCGAGTGCGGCTCCTGCTACTGCCATTTCAGCAGCCCCTATACACGAGCTGGTTTGTCCTGTTGTTGCGCCTCCTCAGGTAGCTATCTCTACGGTGCCTGAGGTTGAGGTAGCTTCTTCGGAAGTATTGGTTACCGAGGCAACCTCTTCTGGAGCATCAATCAGTGTTGTTGCCCCTACGGGGGCCCCTGCTCCTCCTTCTATGTCCGTTGCGGAGGGCATTGTTCAGGTACCGTGTATAAGACTGACATACCCCCTCTTTTTACTATTCCCCCTTTCTTTTCTTCTTGCGTATACTGTGCAAGCATTCCTACAATACCCTTATCTCATTGTTTCCAGGTGTGTGAGGATACTCCGGTGACTGTGGAGTCTGGCGACGGGGCAGCTGTGAGAGAGGTACTAGACTGGCGTACCCCCTCTTTTACTATTCCCCTTTTCTTTTCTTCTTGCGTATACTGTGCAAGCATTCCTATAACACCCTTGTCTCATTGTTTCCAGGTGTGTGAGGATACTCCGGTGACTGTGGAGTCTGGCGGCGGGGCAGCTGTGAGAGAGGTACTAGACTGGCGTACCCCCTCTTTTTACTATTCCCCTTTTTCTTTTCTTCTTGCGTATACTGTGCAAGCATTCATATAACACCCTTGTCTCATTATTTCCAGGTGTGTGAGGATACTCCGGTGACTGTGGAGTCTGGCGGCGGGGCAGCTGTGAGAGAGGTACTAGACTGGCGTACCCCCTCTTTTTACTATTCCCCTTTTTCTTTTCTTCTTGCGTATACTGTGCAAGCATTCCTATAACACCCTTGTCTCATTGTTTCCAGGTGTATGAGGATACTCCGGTGACTGTGGAGTCTGGCGGCGGGGCAGCTGTGAGAGAGGTACTAGACTGGCGTACCCCCTCTTTTTACTATTCCCCTTTTCTTTTCTTCTTGCGTATACTGTGCAAGCATTCCTATAACACCCTTGTCTCATTGTTTCCAGGTGTATGAGGATACTCCGGTGACTGTGGAGTCTGGCGGCGGGGCAGCTGTGAGAGAGGTACTAGACTGGCGTACCCCCTCTTTTTACTATTCCCCTTTTCTTTTCTTCTTGCGTATACTGTGCAAGCATTCCTATAACACCCTTGTCTCATTGTTTCCAGGTGTATGAGGATACTCCGATGACTGTGGAGACTGGCGGTGGGGTAGCTGTGAGAGAGGTACTAGACTGGCGTACCCCCTCTTTTTACTATTCCCCTTTTCTTTTATTCTTGCGTATACTGTGCAAGCATTCCTATAACACCCTTGTCTCATTGTTTCCAGGTGTATGAGGATACTCCGATGACTGCGGAGACTGGTAGTGGGGCAAGTGCGGAGGGAGATCACAGTTCTGAGTTCACTCCCTTAGTTGGTGATGCTGATTCTGGTGGGGAGTCTTCTTTTCTTCCCTCTGAGGCGGGGTCTCGCCATTCTGAGGGCGATGATGAAACAGAGGACGCTGCGACTATTTCTAGTAGGCTATGGCGTGAGGAGCTACCAGGCCGCTTTAGGGTACACGAGCGTCAGCTCTTGGATCTCATCTTGGAGCACCACCCCGAGACGTTCACTTCTCAGAGTATACTCCAGGTTGACAGTCTTACGGCCTTCAACCTGAGGGCTCTTGCCAGCCATGTTCATGAGTTCTTGGCTACCTCCCCTGCTAAGCTGACTAGCTCTTCTATCTTGCTATTCTTGGATGCTCTCCGCGACTTACAGCAGTTCTATCATTTTCGTTTGGATTGGCTTGACGCAGGGGTTCGCCCCTTCCTGAGTGTTCCTTTCCGGAAGATAGTGAGGTTTCACATGTCCCAGCAGTCCCGGGTTGAGCAACGACACGCTGAGGCTACGAGGATCCGGAATCAGATCGCCCTACTGCAGGTGAAGCTTGCCAGACTTGAGTCTGGCGATGAGGAGGATGATGCTAAATCCGTCCGGTTGGAGGAAGAGTTTCTACGGGAGGCTGGTCCGTCATATGCTAGCGCCATCGCGCGCGATGATTTATTTTTTGTGGTTTCTAGCCGATAGGCTACTTCTTGCTTTGTAGTGCTCAGAATTCTATATGTACATCACTTATCATTCACGTATGAGGCACTTTGTTTCTTCTGCGCTTTCTTTTTCTTTTGTTCTCCCTTTATGTTGTGGGTGTTTGTTGTACATGACTTGCTCTAATTTCTGTGAGCCTTTAGTCTGCTGGTGGCTACCCCATATACTGCGGGGTATTTGCATTGATGTGAAAAATTATGTATTATCATTTTGTACACATTTTTTTTGAGTGCACCTCTTATAACTGTGAGGTGTTGGCATGTGACTCTCTTGGGTTGCCCCTCTGTCTGTGGGGGTATTCCTACATATTACTGCTTATAGTCATAGAGGCTGGGTTGGGGAGGAGGGTGACCCCCTCCCCTTTCAGGAAGCCTGATTTTATCATAAGACTATATTAATTTATGTCTGGGGGACTTTGCTCAGTATACTCTCTTAGGATGGACTTACCTCCCAAGTGTAGTGAGCAAAGTTCCCGACCTCTCTTTTTTTACTCGCTTCTAACTTAATAGGGAGCGTATATGTATGTATAAATAAGTAAGCGAAATAAACGTCAAAATGACCAAAAACGTTGCTATTTCATTTCTTTTACTTTTGTCTATCGTTTACAGTGTAGTATTGCTTCAAAAAAAACAAAAACTTTTCTGGTGTAGGAGCAATCCTTGACATCCGTTGCCGACATGCAAAATACAAACAAAACTTGTTAGTTGATACTAAGCATAGTACTTCTTCAGCCACTTGCAGTTGATGGACTGGAGGCAATCACTCTCAGGTTCTGATATCTGGCAGTAGCCCGACTTCCCCACTCCTCTGACAACAAAAGGGCCTTCCCAGTTAGGTTTGAATTTGGACGCCGACATGCTACGGAGATGGTGGGTTGATGCTCGTAGGACTAGATCTCCCACCTGGAATTCCCTAGGCTTAACCAAATTTTCATAGGCTCTGGACAGTTGCTGAGTGTAGACTTTGAATTCTCTCTCGCCTTGTCCCTGTGCTCATCTAGTGCCTCCAGCTGCACATGCCTAGGATCTGGAATGAGCCCATTGCTAAGAGAAATTCTGGCCGAAGGTACCGCCAGTTCCACTGGTAGGACAGCTTCGGTCCCATACACTAGAGAGAAGGGAGTGAAACCTGTTGGCTTTCTCTTCGAAGTACGATAGGCCCATAACACCATAGGCAGCTTCTCATCCCATGCCCCCGGCATGTCTTCTAGCATCTTTTTCAGAATATTTATCAGGGTCTTATTAGTAGCTTCCGCCTGGCCATTGCCCTTGGGGTAGGATATGGTTGAGCTATTATGCACAATCTTATATTTGTCCGTGAGGAGAGCCATCTCTTTGCATACAAATTGCTTCCCATTATCCGTTAGGATCACTTTGGGTATACCAAACCTACATATGATATACTCTTTTATAAACTGGGTTACCACTTGGGCAGTGACCCTCCTTAAAGGAATGGCCTCCGCCCATTTGGTATACAATTCTGTAGCCACAATGATAAAGGTCTTTCCATGAGATGCTGGGGCGATCTTACCCACCAGGTCGAACGCCCATGTGTGGAAGGGATAGGGGGTTGCCAAGCTTTGTAGGCTGACGGAGGGAGCGTGCACCATGTTTCCGTGCACCTGGCATGCTCTACACTTTTTCACGTATCCAATGGAGTTAGCCTCCATAGTCGGCCAGTAGTATCCCAACGTCATCAGCTGATCATACAGCTTGGCGCCTCCCATGTGGCAGGGCTCATGAGCTTCTTTCAGCACCTTTTCCACTTCCTCTTTGGCTACGCACCTTAACGCCTTCTCATTATACCCTTTCCTATACAGCTCTCCTTTGACCAAGTAGAAACGTGCTACCCTTTTTCTAAGGTAGATTTCATCCGCTCTCTCAGCGGGCAGCTCCCCATTCTTCAGATACGCTAGGTACGGCTGTTTCCAATCTTCGAAGGCTTCCACGAAGTTAGCTTCCGTCGGCTGGTCAAAATTAGCTTGGCACTTTAGACAGCTTTGTTGCAAGCGGGCCGCTTCTACGCTCATGGAGGGCCAAAAATACCCGCTTCGCTGCAGTCTTCTGTAAAGGGGGATATCTGTATCTCCACAGTGCCTCTGGTGCATTTCTATTAACCTCTCTTTGGCTTCCTGCTCCCCTACGCACCGTGCCAGAAACCCTCCGGGACTCTTGAAATAGAGAGTTCCCTGCAGCACATGATAGTTGGCTAACTCCAAAATTTTCATTGCCCCTTCTCTGGTTTCCAGTTGCCTCTCCACCAGACGCCTCCAGTCTTCCGGCTCGTCACTTGGGAATAGGGACTTTACGGTAGTAGGCACTGTTCTCCGCCTAACGGTGATGGTTGCTTCTGACTCCTCCATGTCCAACTTTTGTGCTATGGTGGCGAGCGCGTCAGGGTGCCTGTTCATCGTTCGCGCTTGCCTCTCCACAGTTACTTCCAAGAATTGTCTCAGCAGTCGTTGGATGATGTGTCTGTACGGCGCTAAGTTGGCATGTTTGAGGGAAAACTCTCCATTGACCTGCCTTACTACCAGATTGGAGTCTCCTCGTATACACAGTACCCTGATCCCTCTTCTGAGCGCTTCCAACATCCCTAGAATGAGGGCTTCGTACTCAGCTTCATTATTTGAGCATTTAAAATCTAACTTGAAAGAGAGGGTAATCTTCTCCTTCCCATCTGACAGTATGACGCCAGCCCCACCTGTTCCTTGTGCACTAGAACCATCAAATTCCATAAACCACTTCTTCACCTCCTCCGCCATGCATGCTTGGAAACTTTCTCCGGGTAGTTCTTCACTAGGTGGTTCGAAAACCCCACTCGGGAAGTGGGCCAGCAGATCTGCTACCGCCTGGCTCTTGATGGCTTTAGGTACTACGCACTTTAGATCATACTCTGACAAAATCAAAAACCACCTTGCTGCTCGTCCCACGAGTATAGTCCGCGCGAGGAGGTACTTGATGGGATCACACTTAGTGATTATGTGAATGGTGAAGGCTAAAAGGTAGTGTCTCAACTTCTGGGCTACAAATACCAGCGCCAGGCAGTGCCTCTCAACACTGGTGTATCTCGATTCTGTCCCGGATATTACTCTTGATAGGTAGTAAACCGGCCTTTCCATTCCTTCCTTCTCTTGCGCCAAGAGGGCCCCTATCGACCTCTCTGTAGAAGTGAGGTAGAGCAGCAGTGGCGCTCCGGCTTCGGGGGGAATCATCGTGGACGGAGAGGCTAGGATTTCTTTAATCTTTCTGAACGCACTCTCTTGCCTCTCTCCCCAAACCCACTTGGCTTTGTCTTTTAGTAGAGGCGCGAACGGATGAGTTACTTCTGCCAACGCAGGTATAAACCTCCGCAGGTAAGATACCTTTCCCAGGAAGCTCTTAAGTTGTCTCTGACTCTTGGGCGGTGGCATCATCACAATGGCTTTCATCTTCTCTGCATCCACTTGCACCCCTTGTCTATTTACCACAAAACCTAAGAATTTCCCTGCAGTAACCCCAAAGGCACACTTTGAGGGGTTCATTCTCATCTTATACCGACGACACCTCTCGAATACTCTCCTGAGATCTTGAATGTGCTTGCTTTCTTTCCTAGACTTCACTACCAAATCATCTACATAGAATTCTAGTATGTCATGAAATAAGTCGTGAAAGATTGCCATCATGGTCCGCTGGTATGTGGCCCCAGCGTTCTTCAATCCGAAGGGCATGACTGTATAGTGAAAGTTCCCTAACGGCGTGCGGAAGGCAGTCTTCTCTGCGTCGGCGGGGTCCATCTTAATCTGGTTATATCCAACATACCCGTCCATGAAGCTATACATCTCATGTCCCGCGGTGGAATCCACTAAGCTGTCTATGCTGGGTAGTGGGAATTCATCCTTAGGACACGCCCTATTCAAGTCGCGAAAGTCTACACAGATTCTGATTTGGGTCTTATCTTTCTTTGCCACTGGCACTATGCTGGACAGCCATATGGGGTGCTGAATAGGCTTGATGAACCCTGCCGCTAACAATTTCTCCACCTCAGCCTTTATTTTTAAATCAAGGTCTGCTTTATATGTGCGTGTGGCTTGCCTTACCGGAAGGGCGTTGGGAAGGATGTTCAATCTATGAGAGCTCACTTCTGCGTCTATTCCCGGCATCTCCGTGTACTTCCAAGCAAATACATCAGTGAACTCCTTAAGTAGCTCAATGAGCTCTTCCCTCTGCTTCGGTTCCAGGCACTTGGAAATTAGGATGGGTCTACTCTCGCCCTCTTCCGACCCCAACTTGATTTCCTCTAACTCCTGCAGCTGCTCTCTGGGTCCGTCTTGCATGCACTCCGGCGCCTCTTCTGGTTCTTCCACATGCTCAACAATATGGGATTCATCAACAATAAAACACTCGGGCGCCGGGTCGATGCTCTCGTCCCAGAACATCGCCCGCGCAGACCGTTATAAACGGTAAATGACTTTTCCATTGGGCAAAACCACTTTCTTGCAAGTTCGAGGAGGCCTAGCTATCTCCTCTACCTTCCTCTTGCCTTTTTCTATGTGGGGAATTATTCTTTCCCCTAGACGATCATGGACGGATTTTTTCTGCGGGACCCTTCCCTCAGCTATCTCGCTTCCTGCTAGCTTTCTCGTAGAGACCTTTCTTTCCTCGTCCAACTCGGTGTAAAAGGCGGCATCTACCAGGTGGGCCTCCTCAACTGCGAAGGGTCTCTGCGTGGCCTTGATCACTATCTCTGCACCTCTAATATTTGCCTTCGCGCACTGATGGTAGGTGGAAGGCACTACGCCATGAGTGTGCATCCACACCCTTCCAATGAGTAATTGGTAGCTGGTGTCAGCGTTAATAACATGAAATTTGATGTGGGAGGTGAAATTTCCCAGCTTAATTCCCACATTCACATATCCGATCGACTGCATTCCGGCGTTGTCGAATCCGGAGATTACTAGCGGTACCGGGACCACCTTCTCCTGGTCAATTCCCGTTTCATATAACGTACTGATGGGCATAATGTTAATGGATGCTCCTCCATCCATCAACGCCCTAGGAAACGAGACTCCATTAATTATGGCTGTGACGTATAACAGGCGATTGTGGAAGTAAGGCACTGCCCTATCCGCTTCTGAAAACACCACTTCAGAGGTATACTTCTTAATCATCCTTCCCATTGGCCCCTGCCAATTTAGCGAAGGGTCTCCATGCTGCTGCACCGCCTCCAAGACTTTCCTCGTGATGGACACCCTCGTGTCGTACTTCACCCCTATCTGGTCGAAAAACCACTTGAACTTGGGGCTCCTTGCTATGGCCTCACATTCAGAATCTAAGTCTACCTCGTACGTCTGGGCACTGCAAACATACTCCGCTTCAGAGGTCCCTCCCTCGTCTAGAGCGAGGATGACGTCTACCTCGCCTTCTGAGAGACCGACTTCCTCAGCTTCCCCGCTCCCGCTTTCATATTCCGGAGTGAAGAACCACTCCTCTTGCTTTCTTTCCAGCTGAAGTCTGCTTAGTGACAGATTTTCTAACTCCTCGCATAACTGCTCGCCGTCCTCCCGTTTCGCAAGACTTCTCGCAGCTTCTTCGTCATAGGCAACTACCATGTTGGCAGTTCCAAAATGATGCGTAGGGAGGGGGTTCTCGTTAACGTCCACGGGGGGTATCTGCAAGGTACCTCTGGCCATCTGCTCACCAATGATCCTTCTCAAGTAGTAACAGTCTTTGGTAGAGTGCTGCACTCGTTGGTGCAATTCGCAGTACTTCGGGTTGGCCTTGTCAGCTGCAGTGGGGGTCTCTACTTTTAGGTTGGGGGGTCCTGTTACACCTTCTCGCACCAAGGTGCGGTAACAATCCATGGCCTCCGCTACGCTGCACGGTAGTGGCGGCGGGACATCCTCCCCGAACTTTCTCTTGTTGCCGGGACTGTCAGTCCTGGCCCCGGGACCTCCCTTCTTCCCTTTGTTACTCCCGTCCACATAGTTAACCGCCTGCCTCCTCGTAACTTGAAACCTCCCAGGAGTCGGTGGAACTTGTGTCCTCCAACCCGGGGTTCTCGGTTTGATTATCATAGCGATGTTGCTGGCAGCCCTGGTGAATTCTCTGAAAGTCCCATCTCTAGTTTCGTTGATCAAATGAAGCTTGTACTCTTCCGAGAGTCCTTCCACACATATTTGTAGCAACCTGGCCTCCGCCACGTCCTCGTGAACATCTAAGGCCCTCTCGCGAAATCGCTTGATGTAGTGCATCAATTCCTCTCCTGGCTTCTGGACCTCTTGCGCCAGGTGCCTCAGTGTAAATTCATCCTCCGCTACAAAAAACTTCTGGAGAAACTGCCTGTGCATCTCTTCCCAACTAGGGACGCTGTTAGGCGCCAAGTGGGAATACCATGTATAGGCTTTCCCAGTGAGAGTTTTAGAGAACTCTCTCAATCTCAGGCTCTTGTCGCCAGCGTGTACTCCCAGGTACTCGACGAACCTCTTCACGTGTTCTCGAGGGTTCTCCCCCCTACCGCCAAACTTGATAAATTTTGGTGGAATATACCCCTCAGGGTATGGCTTCTCACTTACTTCCTGTGGATAGGGGTCTTGTAATTCCTCGTATAGGTATGAACCCTCTCTTTGAGAGGAGGAGAGGAGCTTCCTCACTTCTTCCATAGTAACAGCCTTGGAGGGTGATTCCTCCAAACATGTGGTTTTAGGAACTGGAGAACCTGTTGGCGCCAGGACATGCTCCGGCGCCTCCTTCCGAGACGGAATCGTCTCTGCCGGAATCGTAATAGGAGTGGCTACCCCTCCAGAAGGGGCAGCAGCAGGTGTCACACAACCTTGACCCAAGCTTGATAGATCCACGTTGTTTTGCTTTAAAAAGTCAAAAAACATTGCCATAAGGTTCATACCTGCCATTGGAGCCACTGCTGGCAAACTGGTCTGGCCTCCCTGAGGCGCTGGCGCCTTAGCTCCGGTCACCACCACATCTTCCTGAGTAGTCTGGTCACTGTGAGCTCCATTACCGGATGGAATGTCCTCAAAAACCAACTGCTTGGAGACATTGAAACCTTCTTTGTCCATGGAAATGAGAATACCTCCCCAGCAGAGTCGCCAAATGTAGGAGGGTAGTGAGACTGGGGTCTATGAATAACTGGAAAGGGTGAGGCGTGACCCACTCCAATGGACACTGTCTGCAAGTCTTCAAGGTCTCCTGTGCAACTTCTGAAGAAAACTTCTCCTTCTGGTAACAATGGAACTCAAGCTTCAACTCACTCCCTGCAAGAAGATGAACTTTCACAGCAAAAATAGTAATTTTCTCAAGGGAAACACCTGAGAGTGATGGCTGTCAGTGGGGAGTGAAGGAACAAGGCACTTAGCACTAAGAGAATGAGCAGGGAGAGAATACTAGGTAGGTCTGGTGATATTTTAGCAGAGTAACAGTGCAATTTTTCTTGTCTATCTTTTGACCTTGCCCAGGGGTCTATTTATACATGGGCGTAAGGGATGAGCTGGCGATTTTGGGCGCCAAAATTGAGAGAGTTGGTGGGGAACAATGTCTGAAGTGTACCATTTGTCCCTACCTGCAGGCAGCTGCCTGTCCCCTCTGCAGGCGCCACCTGGCACCGACCAAAACTCAAAAAGCACATATGTCCCCTAATGGAGACAAAATAACAGATTTGGTAGTTATCTTTTGAAACGGTAACTTGTGGTGCAATTTTGCAAATCTTTGAGAGAGAGGACCTTAAGGCCTCACTCCCTCTAAAAAGTGTTATTTTTCTTGAGAGAGACCTCGAGGACCCCCTCTTCTGGAAAAGTCATTTTTCTTGTAAAGAGTTTATTTTTTGTGCGTAGCCTCGAGTGGCTTCTGGGTCTTCCTACTAGTATTCTCTCATTCCTATAGTGCGAAGTGGTTGAGCTTGCTCAACATACCTTGTCCCTCAGCCGCCAAGCCAAAACTCCCAGGAGGTCCCGACGCGCCTGTTCGAGCCCTGCTTGCTCGACTGGGCAACCTGTGCAAAAAAGTAAAGTGTTAGTGCTGTTGTTTATTTAGAGCCTGCTGTTTCATGATGGAAACTCCTGTAGCAGCGCTTCTCGAATAACGTTTCTGTAGTACGATTGTGGTGGCGCTGACGCTTGAAGCGGCGCCGACCCTTGTCCTGGCGCCGTTGCTCGGAGTGGCGCTGATGCTGCGAGGCGGCACCGACCCTTGTTGCGGCGCCGACGCTCGAAGTGGCGTTGACGCTTGAAGTGGTGCTGACGCCCGAGGTAGCGCTGATGCTTGAATCGATGCTGATATGTGAGGCGGCGCCGACCCTTGTTGTGGCGCCGACGCTTGAAATGGCGCCGACCCTTGTCCCGGCGCCGACGCTCGAAATGGCGCTGACGCTTGAGGTAGAGCTGATGCTTGAACCGGCGCTGACAGGTGAGGCGGCGCCGACCCTTGTTGTGGCGCCGATGCTTGAAATGGCGCCGACCCTTGTCCCGGCGCCGACGCTCGAAATGGCGCTGACGCTTGAGGTAGCGCTGATGCTTGAACCGGCGCTGACAGGTGAGGCGGCGCTGACCCTTGTTGCGGCGCCGACGCTCGAAGTGGCGCTGACGCCTGAGGTAGCGCCGAGGCTTGAATCCGCGCTGGCAGGTGAGGCGGCGCCGACCCTTGTTGTGGCGCCGACGCTCGAAGTGGCGCCGACGCTCGAAGTGGCGCCGACCCTTGTCCCGGCGCCGACGCTCAAAATGGCGCTGACGCTTGAGGTAGCGCTGATGCTTGAACCGGCGCTGACAGGTGAGGCGGCGCTGACCCTTGTTGCGGCGCCGACGCTCGAAGTGGCGCTGACGCCTGAGGTAGCGCCGAGGCTTGAATCCGCGCTGGCAGGTGAGGCGGCGCCGACCCTTGTTGTGGCGCCGACGCTCGAAGTGGCGCCGACCCTTGTCCCGGCGCCGACGCTCAAAATGGCGCTGACGCTTGAGGTAGCGCTGATGCTTGAACCGGCGCTGACAGGTGAGGCGGCGCCGACCCTTGTTGCGGCGCCGACGCTCGAAATGGCGCTGACGCTTGAAATGGCGCCGACCCTTGTCCCGGCGCCGACGCTCGAAATGGCGCTGACGCTTGAGGTAGCGCTGATGCTTGAACCGGCGCTGACAGGTGAGGCGGCGCCGACCCTTGTTGCGGCGCCGACCGTTGTTGTGGCGCCGACGCTCAAAGTGGCGCCGACGCTCGAAGTGGCGCCGACCCTTGTCCCGGCGCCGACGCTCAAAGTGGCGCTGACGCTCGAAATGGCGCTGACGCTTGAGGTGGCGCCGACACTCGAAGTGGCGTTGACGCCCGAGGTAGCACTGACCCTTGCGGTGGCGTAGGGACTCGCCGCGGTGCTGACACTTGCGGTGGCTTTTGGACTTCTGGGTGGCCTCGCGGGTACCTCTCGGATGTTATTTAATAAAAAAAAAGCATATTTATTTTATTTTGCTTTTTTTTTGTTTATAACACCCTTCTATGGGTAAAGAAGAGGTGGAAAATAGTTACTCATCAGGTAAGTACTTATCTATGGGTGTAGGATCACTAGGTACGTCGAACGAAAGATGTGATATGTGATAGGCTACAACATTTTCTACTCCTTGTTTGTCTCTAATGGAGAGAGTGAACTCTTGTAGGAGTAGGATCCACCTTATGAGGCGTGACCTTACATCTTTCTTTACATGGAGTTATTTTAAATCCACGTGGTTGGTGAAACAGGTGATGGGGGAACCAATGTGTTAGGACTAAAATTTATCTAGAGCGAAGACTACTGCCAGCAATTCCTTTTTTGTGGTGGAGTAGTTGAGTTGTGGTACGGTAAGAGTTTAACTAGAGTAGTAGATGACATGAGATTTTTTTGTCTTTCCTTTGGCCCAAAATATCCCCTATTATAAAATCGCTAGCATCACACACGAGCTCGAATGGTAAGGACCAATCCCGGGCTTACATGATGGGAGAGAAAACAAGCATGCTCTTCTGTTTTTCAAAAGCATTTTGACATGCTTCATTCCACTCGAATGGGGTGCCTTTCATAAGAAGGTTTCTTAAGGGTCTATGTCAGTGGCACTAAAGTTCTTAATGAACCTTCCATAGAACCCCACGTGTCCCGAGAAAGAGCTCACATCTTTTAGTGATTTTGGTGCGGGTAGGTCAGCTATGACATCGATTTTTGCTCTATCCACCTCAATCTCTTTGGATGACACTATGTGTCCAAGAACTATGCACTCAGTTACCATGAAATGGCATTTCTCCCAATTTAGCACTAAGTTCTTCTCCACACATCGGGCTAGTACTTTATCAAGAGTGGCTAAGCATAGATCGAAAGAAGTGCCAAAAATGCTAAAGTCGTCCATGAACACCTCCACCCCTCACTCAAACATGACACTGGATAAGCTCAACATGCACCTTTGGAAGGTCGTTGGGGAAATACACAAGCCGAATGGCATACATTTGTAGGCAAACGTACCAAAGGGGAAAGTGAAAGTTGTCTTTTCCTGATCAAGTACATCTACCTCATTCTGGTTATATCCGGAATAACCATCTAGGAAGCAGTAATAAGGGTGGATCGCTACTCTTTCAAGCATTTGATCAATAAACGGCAAGGGGAAATGGTCTTTCCTAATTCCTTGATTGGGTTTCTGGTAATCAATGCAAATGCGCCACCCAGTGGTGGTACGTTGGGGAACTAGCTCTCCCTTGGAATTTTCAATCACGGTCATGCCCGAATTCTTCAGGACGACTTGAATGGGGCTCACCCACTTGCTATCCAAGATATGGTAAATAATCTCGACGTCCAATAATTTGATGATTTTGGGCCTCACCCCCTCTTTCATAGTGGGGTTTAGCCTTCTTTGCATTTCTCTCGAGTGCGTCACATCCTCCTCGAGGTAAATCTTGTGAGTGATAATTAGAGGGCTTATCTTCTTTAGATCAGCTATACACAAACCAAAAGAACCTTGGTGCTTCCTCAAGATCTTTAATAGTTTACCCTCCTGCTCTTCATCTAATCTAGAGGAGACAATAACGGGAAATGTCTCACCCTCTCCTAAGAAAGAATATTTAGCATTAGAGGGTAATTTCTTCAACTTGAGAGTTGTGAATATGTCTCTAGAGGGAACCATACGTGGATCCCTTGGTGGTAACTCTTCAAATCAAGAAACCCAGCTTACGTCTACCGCGTCCTCATCCGATGCTTTCTCATCGAGTAGCTCACGCAACTCCTCAAACTTGGTATAAGTTCCTTCGGTCTCATGACTTAACACTAAGCAAGCTTCTAAGGCATCTCCATAGAAATTTTCCTTAATGTGCTCTTCTACGATCTCATCAATTAAGCTCATCACGTGAAGATGATCTTTTTCCCTTACCTATTGGGCTATGTTGAAGATGTTGGTGTCTAATGTCATGTTCCCAAAGGTGAGTTGCATATGCCTATTTCGAGTATTAATTAGTGAATTAGTCATAGCTAAGAATGGGAGCCCAAAAATGATGGGGACAAGGTTACTCAAGGCGAAGGAGGGCTCTGTGTCCTAAATGACAAAATATACCGAGAAGTATAAAGTTTCCACCTAGACTATCATATCCTCGACTATTCCTCTTGGTATCTTCACAGTTTGATCCACCACTTGGAGAGTGATCCTTGTGGGCTTAAGGTCGCCCCGATTAAGTTGCCTATAAATTGAATAGCAGAGGATATTAATTCTCGCCTCCAAGTCGAGTAAGGCCTTTTCAATTTTATTCTCTCTAATGGTGCAGGAAATGGTGGGTGCACCGGGATCTTTAAATTTAGGAGAATAACGTTTTTTGCTAGGAACATGCTTTTCTTTAACTTCATCCTCCTCTTGACTATCAATATGTCTTTTATGACTTTTGCATAAGTTGGAATTTTCTTTATTGCATTGAGGAAAGGTAAGTTTAATTTCATACTTTTAAGCACTTCTAGAACTTCATCAAGGGGGGTCCCTTTGTGGGGAGGAACCAATCTTTGAGGGAATGGCGCGGTGGAGGGTGGCCTGACAACTAGTACGAAATCATTAGTGTCTTCTTTGTCACTCTCATTCGAGAGGATATCTTCGGCTTATTTCATGCCGAGCGAAGCCACCCTATTTTTTGATGCGTTGTGTGGGGGAGGTGATAAATCTAAAACTCTCCCACTACGAAGAGTGGTTATAGCTTGAAAATGCTCCTGATGTTCTGTATAGGTGGATATAACACTAGGTTGACCTTGGGGAGGTATTTGGCCCTAGGAAGGAAACTTTTCGTTCTCTTGGATACTCAACGAGAATTGCACCTTGGAGATGATCACATTTATGTCAGTGAGCATGCTATCATATCTAGCATTGGTTGCACTCTAGGAGTTGATAAACTGGTTTATTGTGTCCTCGAGATTCCTCCGCGGTGGATCTATATATGGAGCCGGTTGGGATGGTGCTTGCTGAAATTGAGGAGGGGGTGGAGGTGGGACAACCTATGAATGTGGGTTCATCGCAGCTTGTGGTTGTCCATAGTTAAGACCAGGGTGGTTTCTCAACGAAGGGTTGTACGAGCTCCCATGCGGGGCATTAAAATTTCCCTTGAACCCTCCTATAGCATCCACCTTCTCGGTGTGCGTGGCTTTATAGGCAGAGATCATCGAGCATTCCTTTGTGGAATGACTTACCTCACTGATAGCAGACACCTTTTCTTTCACGACACGACTGGATCTAAAGATATCTCTCAACCGACTATCAATTAAACCTTCCATATCTCTCTGAAATTGATCAAATCGACGGTCTATGAAGGTATTACTATCCAATTGGTATAGACCGGATGCAGTTGGAGTGGTAGATTCTTGTCTAGGATGGATTCGGGTATTAGTATCAGATGTGTCCCATGCTTGAGTAGTCTCTGCGACATACTTAAGATGGGCCTCAACATCACTGGTATCTAATTCCCAGAATGGTCTTTCACACATAGTTTGCACAAGTTGTTTGGTTGCTACTGTCAACCCATTATGGAAGAAAGAGATTAAGTGGTGTCTTTCAAATCCATGATGGGGACAAGCGCTAATTAATTCTTGAAATCGTTCCCACCATTTATCAAAAGACTCATTATCTTGTTGTCAGAAAGCTTGGATTTGATTCTTGATAGAGTTGGTCTTGTGCAGTGGATAGAACTTTGAGAGAAATTTGGATTGCATATATTTCCATGAGATTATGGAGTTCCAGGGTAGAGACCATATCTAGGTCTTAGCTTTATCCTTTAAGGAAAAAGGGAAAAGCTTCAAGCGAACGACATTTTGTGTGGAAGCTTGGTTACTAAATGTCTCGCATGCCTCTTCGAACTCTCTTATATTAAGGTATGGTTTCTCTAAATCCATGCCATGGAAAGTAGGGAGAATCTGTATCATCCCATTGCGGAAGTGGAACTGATCGTCATTATACGAAAGTAAAATGCAACCATGGGTGACATTTCATTCAGGAAAGAGTATGTCTTTCATGGTACGATAGGGTGAATTTCCCTCTCCAGTGTCAACATAGCGGCGACAGATATCGCACTCTCTTCAAATGACTCGGAATCTTCACTCGGTGTCCTAGATGTGTGGATCAAGGATTGAATCAAAGTGTTACTAACAATAGAGTGCTCAGGAGTAGGAAGTGGAACCCAAAACTGTGGAACACGAGGCGTGTGGGGGCTTTCCGAATTATACTCAACAATTGGATTATTGTGAATTCTGGTTGGAGTATTTTTAAGGAGTTTGAGTATGTTCAGGATTTTCCATTAAAGGCTTTTGAGAGATGATTTTTTTGGATTTTAATTTTTTTTTGTTCTTTTGGATTATTATTATTTTATTTTTGAATTTTTTAGATTGACTCGATCAAACCTAAGTTTACATAAATCCCCAGTAACGGCGCCAAAAACTTGACGCGACCACAAATGTGTCAAGTGTGCAGGCTTTGTAGGCGCAAGTGCAAGCTTGTCGCTCAAGTAATATCCTGATAAGTCGGGTATCAATAATCAGGGAAAATGGATGAACAAATTCGTGGCGACGTTGGAAAGATGAAGAAATCTTAGCTTTGACACTAAAAGAAACGAAAAGATGATTTGGGGGATGAAACAATTACAACTAGATGCAAATTTTAGAGTAAAAACTAATGAAACTAAGAACTAACAATATACAACTACACTAATTAAATGAAATGCTGATGATAAATGGATTAAAGATTTTACTTTGAGATGAGAACAAGAAGTTGGGTTACAATCCCCCACACCCTAGTAGTTCACTTCACAGGATACTAGATTCGAAAGTAAGATTTTAAATGAACCCAGTCTTTATTAATCCTAAGAATTCCATATATGAGGGATCTTAGCCCTCACCATATGAAATCAAAGGCAAGAATAAAGAGATGTTGCATTAACAGATACGCGCATCGCACTCTTAAGCATCCCAGTTACCTAGGGAAAACGAGATCAAAAGTCCTACGATGGTTGCAATAGTGACGCAACACGATCCATCTAAGATTTTAATTCAAAAGTCTATTTTCCATTATGGTGAATTACATCGGGTGGGGTTCATGCACCCCCTTAAAAACTTAGCTGAACATGATTATACAAGAGAAAAACATGGTTTTGAAGAAATAAAACATCAAGTCTAAAGAAAATAGATGAAAAAAGAATTATAGAATGAAACCAAAAATGAAACTAATTATCTATTGAAAAATTAAAGGGAGATCATTAATTGTATTGGATAAATTAAAGTGCAATCCTTACAACAATGTTTCTTATTGAAAAACTAGGGTTTTTTGGCTACAGAAACCCTCTACTCCCAATTAGATAACTAAAAATCGAACCCATATTCTTATGTAACAATCTAGCATAAATAGCTCCGAAATTTCCAAGAGATTCACCCATTTAAAACTCTGAGAAAAAGAAATAGAAAATTTGAGAAAATTCAATGCGGTCTTGACCCATTGGGCAAGGCGGTTCAGATCCCCCTTTATTTTAAACATTGAACCTTAGGCAAAGGCGATCCGAATCCTTTTTGGAAAAAAGGTCCGGATCGCCCCCCGTTTTCATTCAGAACTTATTAGCCTTGCGGTTCGGATCCTTTTTGAAAAAAAGGTCCTGATCAACTACCTTTTTCATAAAGAACTGGCTTAGTACCCGGTCCGGAGGTTAGGACCACATGCCAAATTCATGCAGGGATCTTTTTTGGACTTTTCTCAACTTCAAATGCTAGTATCTCGGATTAACGTGTCATTTCTTCCAATGTTCTTGTAATTAAAATATCTTCTACTATCAAGTTGGCCTCACTTCCGGACTAAGGCTATAGAATTATGAAATTTCCCTAGATTTTCCTTTGATTTCTTTCTCTGCCTTTCCAATTTCTTTCTTCCTCAATGCTTTAAATACCTGTAAAACTCATGAGAAAAACATGAAAATATATGTACTTGTTAGAAGGAGTCAGTAGTAAGGAAATGAGATAATTCAATTCATTTTGCATTACTTGTGATGATAAAAGTCCCTAAATTAAGGGGATAAATTTGGGAGAATTGGAGCGTAATCAATAAAGTAAACCCAAGTTTTCAACTAAGGGACCTAACATGTTTTCACCACAGAATCAATACTTATGAATGCTACTCAGTCATCTAACCTCCAAACGGGAAACATATAACCTTTGTCGTTTGGTCGCAATGAACACTACTAACTTTTTCCACTACCAAGGGTTCTCTCACTATCAAAGTGGTCACACAATACATCTCACATAAAAGATCACACCGTTTTCGCTATTGGCCTACACAACTTCATATGTTCATCGAACTACCATCAAATGCGATATTATCCCAAGAATCAAATTTTCCTAATTACATTATCGGTGTTAACTACCCATAAGTGACACACCTAAGGGTTATATATCCTTTTACCACTAATCGTTAGTGCCTAGTCGATACACCCTAACCATAAACCTATACCGTTGACAATATGTAACTCAGGCCACTTGGAACTAACTCACTTGTTGTTATAACCTCTTTAACTTTATCGCCGAGGACACGAACTAAACCGACATCAAAATAGCATGACCGGCCCAAACCACACTGATGTCGAAAGATCCAATACCGACCTCACCATGTCACTCCCAAAAGGAACCTTGAACCTTGAGTTGTTATACCATTTGTAATGCCCCCGCCTGAATTTATGGGTTACCTATAGTCAACCCGATCCAACAAGAGCATTAGGTGTGAAGTGAAATAAAATAACCAATGTAATGTTGCTAGTCCAGTTTTTACTTTAATTATTATTTTCCTCGTTTATCACGCGGTTCCAGTTTCAAAATAAACTACGTGAGGGACCCATGGGGAGTACCCCAAAGTCCAAGCATAAAGAGATACTAATGTAAAATAAAGAAAGTACTTACCTGTATAATGCTCTCAAAATATGAAACCGCTCCAAACCTATCATAACAAAGTGAGGGTGTGAGTCGATGTTCAGTGGTAAATATATAAATGCAGTATAAAATCAAACAACAAAAAGGAGACTCTAACATGTTATGCCTAGGTGGATATGCAACTACCTTGTATATATATATATACACCCATACTTAATGCATGAAACGATTTTACTTCTGAAAACCTTTTTTATCCACATTAATTTACATTAATCTTATAAAAGACTTACCTTTTTACCCATTTTAACATATCTTGCTTTATTTCACACACACGGTTCAACCCTTGAAATCATTACATTTGATTTACCCAAAAACATTCCTTTACCAAAATCACAATTTTTATTTATCCAGCACACTTTAGTATTTTCGTTGAAACTGACCCTTTCAACACACGCAAACAACGTGTTAGAAAATACTCATTTAATATTTGACAACCTTTTAAAATACACTATTGTGTTAAATATAGATATAATTGCTTAGGTTTCTCAATCACCCATCTACCCACTTACTTTACACCCATTCCTTACTTTATGGACATTGATCGATTTCACAAATACTTGTCCATTTTTACGTTTACCAGAACACGTATTAATTCATTCAAGTTAGGTTGTATTAACACATGCTACCACACAACCCATTCTTGACATGTTCCTTATTCCTTTACCTTTTCTTGGAATCTTCCAAATATCGCATACTTTAATGAGCTCCACGCCGCCGGCTACGTGCACTATATGATTTGGCAAGTGGTTTTGAATTTTTCACCCTAGGGCCCCAAGCTCCTCATAATTATCCCGGTGTCATCCGAGTTCCTTTTTAAGCGTTTTACGATTTTACAAATTTTCACATTACCACACTTTTCCTTTTTATCCGGCCGAAGCCAAAACCCAGGATTACACCCCAACTTGTGTTACACTTTCAAATTTTACCATTTCATGTCCTTCACACTTGAATCATGATTTTTATTCCAAAATTCCTTTGCATTTAGGAGCACATTGTTTAACACCTTTCTAACATTTTTATTTCATAAAAATGTTCCAATCTAATCAAAATTACCATTTTACCCGTCAGTTTCTAAAATAACTTTTTACTCGATTTCCACAAGTGTTAATTTCTCCAAAAAATACTGTTAAGTCACTTACACTAACTTCTTAAGTCTTTTAACACTTTAACACTTTTTTTAACCTTGGAGTAATATTCTTCTTAATTGGAAACTCCTTTACATCCTTAATTCCTTTTTACAATTTTATAAGTCTTAATCTTCTACAACATGACTAAAATATACACACAACCCTTCCCATATTGAATCATTAACACTTATTCAACATATTTATAACAATTTCTTAAACCACACATTTCTTTACTTTCTTCATTCAAGAAATCCATTTAAACTTAAGACTACTTTTATAAGAAAACACCATTTCCATTATTTTACATGCAATCTTACAACTTTGTACTTATTATATTAAACCCCTTTTTCACACACTGTAAAGACAAGAATTTCTACTTTTCTTATTTCATATTTAAACCTAGCAAAATCTTCTTTAAACGTATTTATATGCTTAGTGCTATAATACTACAAATTTATATGCATGAAGAGATGAACTTTAAACCTAAAAATCCAATTAAATGGGTTAAACACATTCTTCATTCCAGAAATTTATCATACCTGGAAAATATATTTTAATTTCTTCAAACTCAACAAATGTATATTTTTCACAAAATCTTCATTTTATCAAGACACATTATTCACCAATGTTTACCAAAATAAATCAATATTTTCAAATATTTTATTTCATAAAATGTTTAACATCAGTCTTTCTAGAAAATACACCATTTTCGTAAAGTACCAACTTTCATACTTCAAAACATTGAAATATTTATTTATTCTCTGTTTTCAACAAAATATCATTTTCCAAAATTTTTATTTCATAAAAATGTTGTATAATTCTACACATCAATTTTATCATTCATTCACATGCACCCTACTACAAATATGCAAAAATAGAGTCTTATACTAAGAGTAATGTTTTCCCAACTATAATGGCTCCAATGGGGGGAGAAATATTGGAATAGGAGGATCAACCCCCACCTCCAAAGGTGGCCTCAAGGGGTTATAAATTGTATTCTCTAAAATTCTCCAAAATGTGCTCCTGTTGAGCTTCCAAGCAAGACCCACTTCAAATTCCATGGAAGCAATCATCATCTTCTCCAAAAATCCTCCAAGATCCTCTAAAATTTGTAGCTCTACCTCAATACTCGTGAAAATGGGTATTGTAGGCTTGAACATGGAGGGATACTACATAAAATGATGGTGAAAGGTGGTGGAATAATGGAGGGATGCTAGTTTGTGGTGGGAGGAGGTGGAATATCACCCACCTCTCTCTCTCTCTCTCTCTCTCTCTCTCTCTCTCGTTATTCTTCTATTTTTACCTACAAATAACCCCAAACACATTCTTATAAAACGTTCCCAAAGCCTTAATTACCCTTTTGCCCAATCTAGGCTGATCCAGGCTTAATCACAATGATCTTATTGTAAAAAATGTGAATATGTACAAGGGCATTATGATATAAACATTTTCAATTTGCGTCATCTGAACGACAAGCCCAAGTCGTTCCAATGACTTCTCCATCTTATTCGATGTTTGGTTCGTGCAACCCTTCGTATGGTCGGCTAGTGTAAAGCAGTGGCATGTCATTTAAAGCACTGCATCTCGCGAGATCCATCTTGCATCTAACGACACTAGGATATCGTTAGAATGACCCCTAACAGTCATTTGAATGACCATCATTCCATAATTTAATTCATTAAATTCTCGTCCCATAGTTCTCTCATAATCATCTTTAATCCTCTTCATATGTAATTTAATTGAATTGCTGGAATAGTGTATTACATATTAGCATCTAGCCTCAAATTCGTGGAAACCTTTCTAAAGGGAGTAACAGTCGACAATTTTGATATGAATAAAAATTTAATAAGTCCCCTAACTAATGATATTCTTAGATTAAAGATTTATATAACCTCAAAGTTAATAGGACTAAGGTTAGTAAAATAAATCAAATATCATTGATGGGAACCCAATGTATGTCTTCTAAATACATTTTAAGTTAAATTTTGTACTAACAAGTAATTGATAGTTACAAAAAATTATCACTTTATATAAAATTTCATTCCTATATGTTTAGTTTTGGTTTCCATATGATGGAGGACGAATGTTACTTCTTAATAAATAAAGTAAGGAACCATACGCCAAAAACTAGAATGATCAGGACATGGGGTAATTGTGAAAATTCATGACCATGAGGGTCACAGTACAAATATGTGACTTTACCCTCCATAATGTGATCCAGTCAGTGACCCCACCTAGGGGTAACCTAAACCATTAGCTTGTCACAGGTTAGTCACTATCCAAATTTGTGACCCTCATGGTCACGGTCCATAGTGGTGACCCCAAGGGTGAAAAAATTAGTGCCAAAAGTGTCACGAAGTGGACCACAGTATAAAAACGTGACCAACAAAAAGAAACTATGAATAATTTAGCATGAAATATGGTTATAGTTATGAATCATGAGCTAAAACCTTGACAACTTTTTATTTTAAAATGATCATAGGAAGTGGGATACGGTTCGAAATCTTGACCATATATCGGTCATTTATTGGGGTCATCGTTCCGAACCATGATCGAGAGGAGTAAACTTTAACCCACTCAAATAAACCAAATTTGTTACGTAACAAAGAGGAATAAACCAAATGCATTGACTGATGAGTGAAATCTTGAGTGATCAGCTGCTATGTTAGGCTACACCAAAGTGTGTTAGGTCAAAACCATCCAACTGCTCACCAAACTGTCACTATTTGACATAAGTTTAATTTGATTTGTTTTAGGTATGGTATGACTTCACAGAGATCTTATATGGAAAGACACTTAATTTGGCGCCAAAACACTATGGTATATAACCGACTAAGCTCAAGGTTGTTCTCACATGGTTTCTCAAAACTGCTCAATTAGGATAAGGTAGGTGTTTTACCCAGTGCATCTAAAATGGTTAAATCATATTATAACAAATCCTTTCTCCTCAATCCTCCACATTAGTTAACTCAGAGGTTCCCAAGTAAGGTCTCTCGTTAGAGCATGAAAGCTTTCCCACATCCTGTCAGACATGGTCTATTGATGGTACCGAGTAACCTCACCTCAGTATTATAATATAACTTATAAGTTCATGGTAAAGTAAATGTAAATACATGGTGAATATAACGAGATTCCTTGGCTAGCTTCCTCAGGTTTTTATTAAGCCCACTTAGCCTTGATCTCAAATATGCCTTGTTGACTCCTCACACTCATGATGTCACTAATTTTTTATGGATCATTATCTAGTTTATCATCTGATTTCTTAATAAGGAGGTTTGTATCTGGGTAAAGGGTTAATCTATAAGCCCCTACTACATTTGTTTCTTATAGAGATATTTTTTGTGTAAGAAAGAAATTTATGTACGAAACACCTTAATCTGTCATATATTAAATCCAAACAACTTAAATCAGTAGACGACCATTTGAAAAAACTTGAATTGACAAACCTTTATTGAAAATAACTTGAACCAACAAAACCCAACTAAAGACTACTTGGACTGATAAAGCTTTATTCGAAACATCTCCAATAGACGCCACTTGTTTCTTCGTGTGTCAACAAAAAATTTCCATAACTTTACCATTTAATGTTGGAATGAAATCATTTGACATTTGGCTCCACGGGGTTGATTTTATCATTCCTCATTTCATGCAGCCATCATTTGCCTTTAATTTTCAAAAATGCATGGGATAGCGAACCTTCGATCAACCTGAATGGATAATTCCCCCCAACCACTTAAATACTTTCCCCCTCTTTATTTTGAGACTTTTTAACATTTTTGTCATTGAAACTTATAGCTTCAAAAGCCCTTTTAGAGAGAGAAACTGTTATTTTTTGTGCAAAAGTCATCTGAAAACTCAATTGGAACACTCTTTCACCCCTTATTTTAAATTTCCTATACTTTTATACCATTTTTATATATTTTATCCCCAAATACCTCTTAAATCATTTAATGGCTTATTCAAGCAAGTCTTGTAAGGCTTTCGACCAAATTTCTGACAAGAGAAACTGGCTCTGACCTGCTAAGATTTTTACGCCATCTACTATCGTGCTCCAAATTTTTAGAGAAGAGATAAATTTTTCCATGAGGCAAAAGATTTCAAAAACACACTTAATGGTGTTAGTCAACCTTCCTTTGTGGCAGAAGAACCAAATGAACACGCTGAGGGGGTTTTTCTCCCTTATTTATTTATTCTAAGGTTTAGGCTTAATCGAGGGGACTTACCATATTCTCATATATACTTTGAAGAACCAATTTGTTCCCCTAATGGTTTCTCACTTTGGTCTAGTTACATTTTTACCAATCATTATAAGGTCCTCGAAAAAGTTAGCATTGAGCATGCAATGGGATTCTTGGGAGACTTCACACTATCAAAGAATAAATTAACTCTCCAGCTATTTATTTATCGATAATGTGTTGCTATTCTCACATTTATAAAAGCTTAGGGGAAGTCACCATCACTACAGAGGATGCCTGTGAACTATATGGTTTAGAGCCATGTGGCCATACCCCTTTTGATCCCACGCCCTTCGATGTAGAAGAAGAGAAAAAATTCACCATGCTTGACCAACTTGCTTGCGAGTGTGTTGGTGATTTTGGACATCCCATCTCGCCCTTTTTTGGTTAGGGAAAAAGGGGGATAAGGTCTCCCACTCTCTTCTTCTAGGAGTTCTTCTACCGTCATCGATGTCGGGTGATGTAAAAAGATGGATTCGCCATCCTATTTTCAAAAAACAGGCAAAAGAACATGTTGCAGCCTCGAGAGAATGACATCAAAGACAAACTGATGCTTACAAAACCAATAGTTTGAAGGTTCAGGGACTACGTTACGGAATGGGAAGGTGTTAGGAACCCATCCCACCATTTTGGTCTCTCAAGGGATTGTGTTACTATTTTCCTTAATTTCTCCGTGAAGTGTGTGCGCATGTATATGTAAATGGAGATCGGAATCTCCCAACTCATAGCATGGAAAAGGTAAAGTGAGGTCATCGAAACGAATGTTCCCAAAATAATATCTAAAAAATATGATGTCTACGTTTATCGAGATATTGATCGTTATGATGAAATGATAATATATGTTGGATAATACATCAATAAGGATCACAAATATAATATATATTAAAATAATGTATAGATGAAAAGGAGACAAATACGAAAATGGAAAAATTGGAAAATTGTACTCCAGTCTCGAGTTTTAAGCCGAAATGCTTACGTAGCCTATTAAGGCATCCAATTCCACGTAGTTCGCATGCGGCATAATGGTGGGGGTTATTCCATAGATTCTAATGGGAATTTATGATATATGTCTGCGTGGAAACTTTAGTTTAGTTTTGAGAAATTATGGTGGATAATACCGTTGAAATTTATAGGTGTAACCCTATTTTTCTTTATTTTTTTATAGAAAATAAAGTATGTGCAATATAACTAATAAAAGATGAGATATTAATTTGTATGAACTAAATAAAATCTATATTGAGAATTTATGTAACTAATGCGAAAATAAATAATTTTAAAGAGAGAAAAGGAATTTTGGACCTTATTGGCATAATTGAGGCTTGATCTTGATCCTTGATGATATCCCTTGAATGTTGGATGTGAGAAAATGAGATTTTTTCTAAATTGGGTATGAAAAGGATGGGAATGAAAGATGGAAATTAATTTCACACAAGGAAAGTTCGTTGATTGCAAGAGAATGTTGTTGAGATCACTGATATTGATGGATCTGGGGTGCGCTTTGGGAGTGAATTCATTCCCTCTATTTATATGGTAAGGGGGTGTAGATAAGCATATCTCTAGCCCTTCCAATCGGTAGGTAACCCTAGACACACTTCTGATAGGTAGGGAAATGGACCTGCCAATCGACAAGCTCGTGTAGATTTTTTGGAAAAACTATCATAGAATGTAATCCATTGATCCAAATCATGAATGGGTAATACTATTATAAATTTAATTAAGATACCTTAAAGAGTATATTGGGCTGCCCCTAAGTTTGTGAGTTCACTTTGGGTCAACCGGGGCTCGAAAGCGCTCGTCAATCCTTTGGACGAGAGCTCGTCGGATGGAAATGGATCGTTTATCCAAATAGTAAGTCAAAATCGTGCACAGGGCAGACCATTGGAAAGGTTATGAGAGTTACTTTGTTATTCCAAAGAGCTTCACTCGGTTTGAAGAGTTTGGCCAACTAGGGCCCGAAAGTGCTCGGTGACCTTTTGAAGTAAAATGGATCGTTCATCCGTACCGTAAGGCTGATTCATGTATGGGGTAGACCATTGGAAAGGGTATTCATTTACCTTCAAAGATTCATTCATTCTGATTCGAGGTGAATATTTTTACCATGGTTAAACGGAGCCCGAGAGTGTTCGGTGGACTTTTGATTAATTTTGGGGGGGAAACGGATTGTTCGTCCGAATGTTTTTGCCTTTTTGTGCATGGGGTAGACCATTGAATAGGGGTTTCAGTGCCTTTTGAAATTTCAAAGATCTTTCACTCTAACAATGAAGTTTACTGGGGTCAAATCGGGGCCCGGAGCGCCTGATGGCCTCCAAATTGATTTTTGGTGGTAAAATGGTCCATCTGTTCGAAACGTTATGCCAATTCAAGCACGGTGCAAACCGTTGGAAAGGGTATTCAAAGACATTCAAATATTCATTGAGATTTCACTCTGACATTGATGTTGACCGGAGTCAAAAGGGGCCCTAGAGTGACTGATGGCCTCTAGATCGGGGCTCGAAGTATGACCTAGGTTTTGTAGTGAAATGGGGTGGTTCTAGGGACTTAAGAATAGACTTAAGGGGCCCTACAATGTGGTTTCTACAAATCCACTCGATGGGTAAGCCTGGAACAAATGAAAGCCATCGAATATACACCACATGATGTTTTTGGAAAGAGCTCAAGTCTAAGGACCAAAAAGGATGAGGATGACATATTCAGAGGCCCGAGGCCGATTCTGAGGACCTAAGGTAACGCTAGGGATGGCCGATTCTACGGTTTGAGCTCAATTAAGAGGACATAAAGATGGGAGCGACCAATTCAAATGGTTGAAGCTAGTTTTGAGGGCTTAAGATGGGGAGCGATCAATTATGAGGGCTTTAAGTAGAGGTGAATAATTTTGTGGGTCGAAGACAATTTCGAGGTGTTAAGTAGAGGTGACTAATTCTGAGGGTCGAAGCCACTTCTAAGGTCTTAAATATAGATGACCAATTAAGTGGGCCGTAGCCAATTCTAAGGGCTTAAGTAGGGGGTGACAAATTCTGCGGGTCAAAGCCAATTCTGAGGGCTTAAGTAGGGGTGACCAATTCTGTGGTTCGAAACCAATCTTAAGGGCTTAAATAGAGGTGAAAAATTCTAAGGTTCGAAGCCAATTCTGAGAGCTTTTAGTAGAGGTGACCAATTCTGAGCGCTTAAGTGGGGGGGGGGGGGGGGCAATTCTGAGGGCTAAATTAGAGGAGGCCAATTCTGAGGGTCGAAGACAATTCTGAGGGCTTAAGTTTGTACCATGGGTTACAGTTTTCTTGGGAAATTTTTGAAATTTCATTGGGGAAAATATATTAATCTGAGGATTAGGCGTAACCTTGTTGGGGATTTTTCTTCAATTTCTATGGTGTCCTTTGGAGACGTTGTTGGAGAGATATCTAATTGGATTTGAGAAGTCCACTAGGGAAGTGATTCTGGTAGAAAATGTGGTATTAATTTAGTTGGGGATTTGATAGGTTTGGAAAAATGTTTTTTCTTAGTGAAAAATGTTCTATAATTGATTGGGTAATTTTAGGAATTTTCTAGGGAATTTTTGCGATTTTTTGGGAATTGTTTAATAAAATTTCAGGGAGATACCGACTGACAGGGTGTAGGAGATGCCAAATGGTAGGGGCACAATCTTTTGGGCTACCTCGGTCAGGTGAAGGGACAGTGTCGATTGGTATGTGGCAATATATATGCAATAGAATGAAGTTTTTATTATTTTTTGCTTTTAATGACTCGATGCATATGCACTTTTTCACTTTGTTTTCAGAGACGAAAAAAGGATTTAAAATAATTCGAGGGAAAATTTATTCCAAAATAGGCTAAGTGAAAATATAGGGAGAAGGAAATTTTGAATTCCACAGAATAAAAATTATTTTATTGATTTTTTAATTCTTACAAAAATGGAAAAAGGAAACTATCCAAAAATAGGGGGTTGTCGATCGACATACCCTTTGTCCTACCTATCAGTAAGTGAGTTCAGTCTAATCTCCCCAAGTCTTTGATTTCACTTTCGTCAACTACTTATTACTTGATGGGGTAGGGTTTCCTTCGGATTTTGCAGGGCCTTTGTCTTTAGCCAAGTTTTTAAAGTATAAAAGGGGTAATGCTGGAGTATTTTGTTCACCCATTCACATTTCCATCCTTTTTCTTACTTCTTGCTTCTTGTCTCATAATTTTGTAATATGGCTCTTTTCTAAAGTGTTGAATTATATTCTTACCTCAAAAACTTTGAGGCTATGTGCTCATATAATGTAGACTATGATGCTTTCAACATGGGTTGGGTTTCATTATGGGGCAAATGGACTATTGAGTGGAACATACTGATGGCGGCAATATAATTCTACTACCCTGAGGACCATATCTTTTGATTTGGCATGGAAAAAATATGTCTGACTTATGAAGAATTCTCTGCCATGCTAGGGACAAGTCCTAGTGTTGTGGCAGCTATGCCTAAATTTTCTCGATCTCATCGAGAGCTGATAGCAATACATCTCCATATTTCTCCCTCGATAGCTTGGTCATTAGTTATGGGAGGAATGATCTCTCTCCCGGTTGTGCTACATTTCGTGCATCTATAGGATGATGGTGATGCAAGTTATGCAGAAGCCACTATCCTTGGATTAACTTCAAAATTACTCTTGGTGATTAGGGACCTGTTGTAGGACCCTCAACTTGAAGCCATCACTTCGTGGATGTCATACAGTCGCTATCCAGCATCGGTGGTACTGGTAGAGACCCTGAATGAGCTAGATGCCTGACATAATGTCTGTTTTGAATTCTAAAGGGGTAGCCCAGTTATGCTGTTCATTTTCCTATTGAAGAGAGTCCGTATGGAGATCCCTCCTGAATATCCCTTGATAGTTGTGCCAAACTTTTTTACTCTATATTTTATTAGCGTAGGCCGGAATATCGAGATCTAGGATAACTGGTTTGTGGAGCACGGGGCTCTAGGTTTGCATTGGTCAGTGGCTTGATGGGTAGAGTTTCAGCCTATTCTAGAATTGGGGGAATACAATTATGTTCGGTTAGTTGGCCTCCAACACACTTCTTTTTACTTTCCCTAGTGGTTCCTGGGAAATTTGGTTGGGAGCAGATTGTGCCACCTCGAACACTAGACTTCTTTCCTGTAGAGGATTTAACAGAGCATATGCGCATGCGGTTGGGCTCTCCGTGGGAGAATCTTCGGTCGTCCACCCATCCTTCCCAATGAATTGGCAGAGTTTGTCATGTTTATGAGGACTACATGAAGTGGTGTGGAGGAGGGTAGTTGCTAAAATGCTGGAGGAGGATTCTGGACAGAGATGGCTCGTCATGTTTGACATAATGGTGGGAGGTGTTGTGATTTTCCTAGGCTGGTCCGGGCTTAACATTCCATGGAGCACCTTCGGTATTCCATCCAAGCAGGGGAAGTTTGGGGAGCCCAAAATGTAGATGATGATGATAGGGCTAGTTATTTTGGAAGTTGCGGGTAGGATCCCTGGGGAGTTTTTATTTATGAAGATTTTATATGGTGTTTGGTTATGTATTTGGCCGTTTTCTAGAAGGAATAACTTTTGGGAAGGTTATTTAAGAGTAGTTTGGCTTGTTTTTATTTTATTTTTAAGATAATAAGGTTAGGTTTGGGGAAGTTGTTGACTCCTTATGCCGATGTAATTGTGACACAATTTTTCATTAATGAAATAAAGAAAATTTTAATTATATTGTTGTGCCTCTTGATGAGTTTTTCATTTTAATTATCTATACCAATCACTAACGCATACATAATCCTTTTGTTTATGTAAATGATAAAAATGAAACGTCATTCTCAGAGATTAAAAAAGAAGGGGGTTATGCTCATGTGAAGTGTATGAGATGCCTATATACCTCTGGGGGTTTTGACAAAAAAATTAGTTTCATTTTTTAAAGTAAATACATTTTTAGAGGATTAGTCCCCACGTAGTTCTGAGTGAAGGGAAATGAAGATTTTTTTCTAATATAAGGGAGATGAGAAGATTCGTAGCGTGCCAAGATTTCGGACTAAGGACAAAATTTCTTGAGACGGTCCAGGTTGACAGAACGCACCATCATCTCCAAGTGGGCTTGAATTTCCATCTGGGGTCCTAGATGGGCTCTACGATTTCTTTAAGGGTTAACTCCCCTTATCGAAAACCACAGTCCGAGAATCTCTTATTTAATGATCATGTTATTCGGTAATGGTACCCTTGTATATGATATAGATCTTTTAGTCTCCTTTCATCCAAGAGTGACAACTCATCAAGACGACTTCAATGCCAGTCTTCCTCGGTGATTTTTCTTTTAGTGAAGGAATTTCTTGCTCAACGAGTAGGAAAATTTCCATGCCATATATAAGAGAGAAAGGGGTAGCCCCAATAGGTGCTCAAACTGATATGTGGGTTCCCCAGATGACGTAAGGGATCTGATTGCCCCAATCTTGGCAGCGTTCGATCATCTTCCTGATGATTTCTTTGAGATTCTTATTAGCGGCTTTGACTGTACCGTTGGTTTGAGGCCGATAGGGAGATGGTTTGTGTCTCTGGATCTCATACTCGTCAACCACTTATGTAACTTCTATCTCGAAATGTAACCCATTGTCTGATATTAACTCATGCGAGACCCCATATCAATATATGATATTTTTTTAATGAACTTGCCAACTTTTTGGCATTTGAAACTACATATGACTCGAGTTCAACCCATTTAGTGAAGTAATCAATGGCATCCAAGATGAATTCATGCTCGTTGGAGGCTTTGGGTGACTTCCCCTATGATATCGATGCCCCATGTGGAGAATAACTAGGGAAAATTCATGTTGTAAAATTCTCGCGGAGGTAAGTGCTTGAGATTGGAAAACGTTTTGCATTTAAGGCACCTCTGAACATATGCGGTGAAATCCTGAACCATGGTAGTCCAATAGTAACCTTATCTGATATTTTCTTGGCAAGCATATGGACATTCATGTGGGGTTCACACTCTTCACTGTGGATTTTTCGCATCATCTCTTCAATGTCAGCCCTTACGATGTAGTTCAAGTGGGTTCCGTCGAAGTTTCTAGACGGTGCTTTATCGCAGATAATATAGTAGGCAGCCAACTTGAGGAGGGTTGATCGGTCTTTCTTGTCAGAATCTTGGGGACACCTATAATGCTTAAGGAGGCAACACATATCATAGTGCTAATAATCGAATATATTAGAATCTTCTTCTGTGGCTAGATCAATATGGTGGAAGTAGGTTGGTTTATCTTATTTTTGGAATAGGAAGGGGGCCGTTGTTATTCCTTTGGGCATGCTGACCATGAAAGCTAAGGTATCAAGGGCATCAACTAAGTTATTATTTTCTCGGGGTATGTAATGGAAGGTGATATCTTAGAATTAGGAGGCAAGCTCTTCTAGGTGGGCATGGAAGTGTAAGAGTTTCTCGTCCTTGACTTTCTATTTTCTCAGTACTTGACCGATGATGAGGGTTGAATCCTCGTTGACATCTAGGTATCGAATTCATTTCTTTATAGATACTTTAAGGCCTACCGTGCATGCCTCGTATTCAGTTATATTGTTGGTGTAAGAAAAATCTAGCTTGATGTCAATGGGATTGTGAGAGTCATCAGGGGAAATTAGGATTATCCCAAAGCCATACCGTTTCTTATTGTCATCACCGTCAAAGAAAATTTTCCACCGGAGGTCTTTTTAGGAG
The DNA here is from genome assembly GCA_949130495.1 of Sambucus nigra. Lineage (NCBI taxonomy): Eukaryota > Viridiplantae > Streptophyta > Magnoliopsida > Dipsacales > Adoxaceae > Sambucus > Sambucus nigra. Next base: position 466,412,559 of record OX422220.1, on the reverse strand, counting down.
GTACAAATGATATTTTAGCCCAAGAACTCATAAATCAAAACATCAGCTTCCTCCATAGGGTAGTCAACGAGGTAGTCAGAGATGTCTCTTCCTTTTATGGCTTTATCATGACATATACAATATCAAATTCAACTAGTAGCATCAACTATCGATCCATTCGATTAGAAAGAGAAGGTTTCTCCCATAGGTATTTGATAGGATCCATTCGGGATACAAATTTGATGGTAAAGGGGAGCATATAGTGTCGTAATTTTCAAGTGACCCAAACAATGGTGACACATGATTTCTTCAAGGCAGTGTAGTTAAATTCATACCCAACCAATTTGTGAATGGAGTAGTAGATGACCCTCTCTTTGGGGGACTCTTTAAGGTATTGGGTCAGCAAAGCTCTAGCTGCGGTGTCAGTTATGGTCAGGTATAGGAGTACGGGAATACCAAGTTGTGGTAGCATGAGTACCCGAGGGAACATTAGATATTGTTTCATTCGGTCAAAGGACTCATGAAAATCTTTGTTCCAAACTATGGTTAAATATTTTCGGAGGAGTTAGAAGATGGATTCACAGATATAAGTCAACTAGCTGATGAACATGCTGATATATTGCAATTTTCCAAGGAATCCTCGGACTTCCTTCTTTGTTCGGGGTTGTGGAATTTTTAGTACGACTTTTAATTTGGTAGAATATTCTTCAATCCCCTTTTCTCTTACCATGAATCCAAAGGGCTTTCCTTTGGTAACTCTAAAAACATATTTCTGTGGGTTAAGTCACATTAGGTATTGCCATAGTCGATCGAAGAACTTCCAAAGAACGGGGACATGACCTTTTCGATTTTTAGACTTGATAATCATATCATCCACATAGACCTTGACTTATTTCTGTATGATATCTTGTAAGATGGTTGTGGCATCCCTCTGGTAGGTATCCCCTAAGTTTTTGAGATGAAATGAAATAACAGTGTAACAGAAGGTTCCCCAGGGGGTGATGAATGCAATTTACTCTTCAAACATCAATAAATGAATTGAGAGCATTATTGGTCGTATAATCCATGATTATGTCGATATTGGGTAGCGGGTAATCATCCTTCGGAGAGGCTTTGTTCAAATCTCAATAGTCAATACACATTCAAACCTTTCCTCCAGATTTCAACACGTGTACAATGTTGTCTAACCATGTGGAATATTCAATCACACGAATGAAACCCACATTCAATTGTTTGATCACTTCTTCCTTAACCTTAAGGAACCATTCGGTGCAGATCTTTCTCAATTTCTGTTTGACCAGTTTGCATTCTGGGAGAGTTAAAATCTCGTACTGGGCAATCTCGGGATCAGTTTCAGGCATGTCATCATAGTACCAAGAAATACATCAATAAATTACTTTAATAATTCTTTAAGTTGCACGCGCTCATGCTCGTCAAGGGTAGAACCTATCCTAATCTCACACAATTGTCTTCTAGAACCGAGATTAACAACAACAGTTTCATCTTCATTAACTTGAACATGGTTTTGTTGCTTGTTATTAACCTTATTAAGATTTGTTAAGAATTGTTTATTTACAAAATCGTCATCATCATCAAGATTTTGATTAGAATCAAGAGAATTAATGTAATGCCCAGCAAGATACTAAAAGTCTTTATTTATTTCACTGTTGGGAAAAAAAAGATTGAGAACCTCATTGACGGAGGTCTCAATTACATCTGAATATAGAGGATCTATAAAAGGCGAGGGAATAGGATAAACATCTGAATTGGGTTGAATTTCATCATGTAGAACTGGCATAATATTCTTATCGAGGAGAGGTGCATCAATAACTTTGATCAAGCATGATGGATCTGATGATGTAGCTCTTTGACCATGCAGAGTGTCAGCCCCAGTGTCTGCAAGTTGAATGAATCTTCGGAGTCACTTCCCTTAAAATCTCTTGCAGCAACTACAGTCTTCTCAATGAGTGGCCGCACATGATTTTGGGAACTTTTGGCCGATGAGTATTTGGCATGGAAAAAGATCTCCATTATCTTCTTCTTCTAATTGTCTACATGATCATACCACAGTTCAAGAAAGACCCGAAAGGGGAAATCTTCACCCTCTCTGATGAATATTTCATTCAAGGAATCCCCTGAGGCAGTATTGGCACTTTCTAACCTTCTCTTCAATCGAGGTTAGTGGAGCATTCTCAGTTCTTCTGTTGATAGTTGGTAACCCAAGCCATAAGGAGGAAAGTCTTTCTTTAGTATTATTTGTACAAGTATCCCATCTTATTGCCATCCCATCCCTAATCCGGGCATAAAGTGCATGTTCTTGAACATTTGTATCACATTAACATTGCCATGAGCGTTGTGTACTGGAAAGACTCTATTTTTGAAATTATCGCCTATTAGGAGTGGAAGTGGTTCGACTCGAAAACATAACATAAGCATATTATTTGCTCCATTACACCACTCATATCGGATTACTGGTGCTTGCATTTTCAGTCTTATCATTGTCACCTAAGATGGTAATGACCTACCCATTGGTGAAGAACTCAAGTTTCTGAAGAAGGGAATAAGACACACCCTTGACATAATGGAGCCATGGTCGTCTAAGCAACAGATTAAAACAAGCCGAGATATCCATGACTTGTAATTTAGTAATGGAATTTTTAGGGCCAACCCCGATTATAAGCTTTATGGATCCCGTCACTTCTCGATGATTATTATCATTAGCGTGCACCATAGCAGAGGTTGGAGCAAGGTCGCTCACTTTCAGTCCCAAGCAATTGAGGGTTCTCAATGGGCAAACATTAAGAGCTGATCCATTATCGACAAGAGAAAATGGGATGGTCTTTCCCATGACTTCAACAGAGATATTGAGAGCATAGTTATGATTTCGTGCAAATTTAGGGATTTTTTTCTTCAGAGAAGGGGGAACTCTAGTAGAGGTTAGAGATCCGATAAGATTAACTCCTTCTTCTGGTGTGGTGCAAGAAGGGACTTTGGTCTCGATGAGTATTTTAATCAAAGGCATTCATGTGCAACTAGAAAGACATAAAGAGTCCCTATAGAGTGATGTTAGCTTGGATTTCCTTCAATTGATCGAGGATCCTGCTCTCCTCGAAGGTCATTTCTGGCATAGGAATATTCTCAACACCTTTCCCCTTATCTATCGCTGATGGTCGTGGGTTTGGAACTTGGTAATGCCTTATTGATCTAGTCATATGGTTCACAAGAGAGTAGAAATAATATGTGTCTACTTATATTCTGTTTGTTTAGCCACATTGTTGATTTTTCCTAGAAAATACTAAAATGATATCATTCCATATATGATAACTATTGTGTTAGTCTTTTTTTGGTTCTGCTCTTTATCAGAACTATCAAATTCATTCCCCCATCTAGTGGCAATGATATCATCTTTCCATGAAATCTTAATGCACTCCATCACCTCAACGATCTCTTCGTATAGATCCTACCACTCAACGGGGAGATATACAAGGGAAGGGACCATTTGTCCTTGTGTTTTTAAGGCATTAAGTATCTTGGACATGTTCATCTAAGCTAACTTCATCGGTAGGTACCACCCAACTATCTAACTTTTGATCCCATTTATGATCTTCCAAGAATAGGGTAGTGAATCTCTAGCAGTCAATGGTCATCTCTAAGGTAAATTTCATCACGAACTCTAGAAGGTGGTTCAATACTACTGATAATTTCATTTTTTCCCTCTGAAACAGGTACAAATATCAATGAATAATTTAGTAAGAAATGATAGAGCTTGATTGGTAAAATAGGTAGGATATAGGAGAAAATGTGGGCAAACTTGTAGGGGTGTGGGTAAATATATGGCTATGAAGGAATATATTTACTGGGTACAATCTGGGTAGATGGATCAAATTCTGAGTCTTTTTCTAGGAAGATGGCATTTGTATGATTTGGGAGTGGGTTGTGGGTAGTGTTTGGTTTAGAACTGGATGGTGGTGCGATGATACCCTGGTCAATCAAACCTTGGATTACATTTCTAAGGTGGAAACACTTATCAGTGATGTGGCCGACACTTTGGTGAAAGTCACAATGGGCATCTAGTTTGAAATTTTTGGGATGTGGGTTTGGTAATGGATGAGGGTCCAATGGCTTGATAAGATTTAGGCTTAAAAGGGCTTGGTAAACTTTGGCTAGGTGATCATAAATCTCGGTGTATTCCTTTTCGACTGGGTTAGGGTGGCTTTTTGTTTCCCATGAAGTGGCAGGCTGAGAAATGTTATTGATGGTTATAGTTGTGGTATTGGCACGCTTTTTGTATTTTTTGGGAGTGAATTGTCCGAATACTTTCTTCGGCTCACCTTCTGTCTTGGCAAGACCTTCTTTGATTTCTATTCTCGTTTCTTAAAGGGCTCAAAAATGGGGGTAAGACTGTCCTCCTTTCGTTACTCAGACATGGGTTAAGAAGTTCTTTTTCACGATACTCACTTGCTCTTCTTTGGAAGGAAGGTTGGTCATTGTGCCTACTTTCTCTCTCCACCTTGCTTTGAAATTACTGACAGCTTCCTTGGGATTCTGTTTGAGAAGTTATAAATCATGGTGGGTAACCTCCAACTCTTTGTTATACTTGTACTGTGACATGTATTCATGGGAAAAATCCTCCCAACTACGAATTCAGGACTCCTCGAGAGATAAGAACCGACGAAGATCACTGTCCTTCAAAGTATGATAGAACATTCAGGCCATTATTTCCTTAGAGGAACCTAGAAGAGTCAGGGCCCGATCGTAACTTCGGAGATGCATAATTGTGGGTCCACTGCCCTAGAACTTCTACATGTTCGGCATCATGAACTTTTTCGGTAGACTTGCTTTAGGATAGGGAGACATATGGTTGTAATCCATGTAGTTCCCAAAGATTCAGACCTGGTCGAACTTCTTAGTCAACATCTTAAGGTCCTCCTTGATATTGCCTATTTTTCTTCCTTTAGATCAATGGTCATGAGTTGGTTAGAACCTTTATAGGAAAGATCTGGCTTAAGGAGCTGAGCTTGCGATGACCCATTAGTAGGAGGGGTACATGGAGCGCGTTGATATTCCTCGGGGACCCAAATAGGATCAGGTACGGGTGGACCCATAGTGCGAGGGAAGAGGAGCTTGTAATTTTTGGGAATAGGGACCCAGTTTCTTTACAAGTCATGAACCTCGATTTGAAGGTTGTCAATCTTAGCGATAAGTTGGGCTAGAACAGTCATCAAATCAAGCTTCACACTTGGTATTGGGTCGAAGATCTCCATAGAAAATGGGTGAAGGTGGATTTAGGATTCAGAGGAAGTAGCGAGGGAATTTATGGAGCCTCGGGGTTGTTCGATAAAAGATCGAAGTCAAAAGGGAGCCAGGCCAAGGGTCGGGTCTGTGATCGACGTGAGAAAGAGAAAAGGGAGGAAAAATATTTTTTGGCATTTTTAGAAAAGAAGAGGAAAAAATTATTTTAGGTAAAAAGGAGGAAAAATATTTTTGGTAAAAGGAAGGGAAAATGCTTTTGGTATTTGTCAAAAGAAGGGATAAATGTTTTTGACACTCAAGGTAAAGAAAGAGGAAAAATGGGAAAAAGGGTCTCAGCGTGATTATTATTATCATTAATATTATTATTATTATTATTGTTATTATTATTATTATTAGCAGTAGTATTATTAGTATTCTTATTATTATTATTATTATGTTATCACTTGTATTAGGTTTACCAAAATGAAAAAAGAAATGCTGGAAGGGACCCAAGCTGGGAAAATTGGGTTTGAAAAATATTTAAAAACATGGTTTGAATTGTTACGAGGCTCATGGACAGGGCCCATTTTGAAAAAGACAACATTGCGCAAAAATTTGGGTGGCATGCCGACCCGTCATTTCGCTAGAGTTTCGGGTAGTAACTGGCAAACTAAATATGAGTGTCGTAGGTTTAACATCTATACGAGGGTATGAAGTTGTCGGGTTAATTTGAAGGGTTCCCCCCCTTTGGCATGACTTCCACGATACACATCTTTCTTTTGAGGGCAATCGATACGTGTGGACAAGCCATTTGATATATTTGAGTGTACGTGAATTTTCGCACATTATATCTCATGGGGATAGTACGTGTGAGAGAAAATTTGATATACTCGATGTATGTGAATGAGTTCCCTGCTATATTTCTCCTTTCATGACTTCGGTCAAGTAGTACAATGTGGGGGGAACCGTTCGATATTGTTTAAAGGTACTTGGACAATGGAAGGTGAGAGGTGTTAGGCACCCATTCCGCCCTTTCAGTCTCTCATGGGCTTGTGTTACTATTTTTCTTAATTTTTCAGTGAAGTGTGTGGGCGTGTATATATAAATGGATATCAGAATTGCCCAACTCATACAATGGAAAAGGTAAAGTGAGGTCATCCAAAGGAATTTTCCCAAAATAATATCTAGAAAATACGATGTAGGTGTTTATCGAGATATTGATCGTTATGATGAAACGATAATATATGTTGGATAAAACACCAATAACGATCACATATATAATATATATTAAACTAATGTGTAAATGAAAAGAGCCAAATGCAAAAATGGAAAAATTGAAAAAATTGGACTCAAATCTCGGGTTTCAACCCGAAATGCCTACGTAGCCGATAAAGGCATCAAAGTCCACGTAATTTGCATGCGGCAAAAGGGTGGGGTTTATCCCATAGATTCGAACGAGAATTCATTATATATGTGTGATGGGAAAATGTATTTTAGCTTTGAGAAATTGTGGTGGATAATCCGGTTGAAATTTATAGGTGTAACCCTCTTTTTCTTTGTTTTGTTTTTTTATAGAAAATATAGTATGTGCAATATAACAATTAAAAGATGAGATATTAATGTGTATTAACTAAAATAAAAGCTATATTAAGAATTTATGTAACTAATGTGAAAATAAAGAATTTTAAAGGGAGAGAGAAGGATTTTTTAAGATTCTTTAGAGAATTGAGGCTTGATCTTGATCTTTGATGAGCTCTCTTGAATGTTGAGATGAATGTTGGATGTGAGATAATGAGATTTTTGCTAAATTGGGTATAAACATGATGGGAATGAAAGATGGAAAGGAATTTCACACAAGGAAACTCCGTTGATTGCCAGAGAATGTTGCTAAGATCACTGATATTGATGGATCTGAGGTGTGCTTTGGGAGAGAGGTCATGCCTTATAATTATAGGGTAAGGGGGTCACAATCGACATAGCCCTAGCCCTGCCAATTGGAAGATAACCCTAGGCATACTACCGATAGGTTGGGAAATGGGCCTGCCAATCGGTAGTCTCGTGCGGATGTTTTCAAAAAAATAGTGGTAGAACGCAATCCATTGGTCCAAATTGTGCACGGGGCATTCCATTAGAAATTTAATTCAGATACCTACAAGAGTCCTTTGGACCGCTCCGAACTCCAGGACTTGACTTTTGTTCAAATGGGAGATTATCGGACGAAAATGGATCATTTGTCAAAATTGTGTACGGGGAGGATCATTGGAAAGGTTTTATGAGTTACTTTGACATTACAAAGTGCTTCTCTCGGTTTGGAGAGTTGACTTTGGTCAACCGAGGCCCGAAAGCATCGAGTGACCTTTCGAAGTAAAATGGGTCGTTTGTCCTTATTGTAAAGAGTATTCGTGCACGGGGCTGACCGTTGGAAAATTTATTCAGTGCCCTTCAAATATTAATTCAGTCTCGTTCGAGATGAAGAGTTTGAGCATGGTTAAATGGATCCCAAGAGCACCCAATGGTTTTCGGATCAGTTTTTAGGGGAAAACTTATCGTTCATCCGAATGGTTATGCCGTTTTACGCATCGAGTGGATCGTTGGAAGTGGGTTCAGTGCCCTTTAAATATTAAAAGAGCTTTCACTTTGAAAATGAAGTTGGCTGGTGTCAAATTGGGGCCCGAGAGTGCCTGGTGGCCTCCGGGTCAAGTTTTGACGGTAAATTTGTCCGTTCATCTGAATCATTATGAAGATTCATGCACAGAGTGGACCATTGGAAAAGGGTGTTCATAGCCCTTTGAATATTCATTGATATTTATCTAGAAATTTGAAGTTTACTGGAGTCAAACAGGGGCCACGAGCGCCCGATTGCCTCTAGATCGGTACTCGAAGTATGACCTAGGGTTTGTAGTGAAATGGGGAGGTGCTAGGGACCTAAGGAGAGACTTAAGGGGTCCTAGAATGTCATTTCTATAGTGATGTAACTAAAGTTACCTTTGGCCGATATATCAAATACTTTTATTAAACATATGTCAATCCCACTCTAGAGAAGAAGGGCCAATGAGTGTAATCGGATGCAGAATTTGGTGCAGGGTATGGAAGTAAATTTGAACTAGCTGTGTATATACTCAACCTTCTCTCAAACTTTTATATTTATCGAAAGCCCAATGATAAGCCATGTAGGGACTTGGTGTCTATCTCTATTAGATTAGATCACGGAGTCAACATCCCTCTAGCAGTAATAACTATTATTTCGTTGTACACATGGTTGGATATGTGTTACAATGACATGGAATGCATTGTTGTCAATTTTGATATGTCTAGCTTTTCCAACACTATTCTTCTAATGAACTTTCTCTATACAAGGTTCAATGCTCCTACCATCAAAGCTCAACATATTACATTCTTCTTCTAAGGAGTCCACTCAGAATAGAATGGAACAAAAATAGAGTAAGAATGAATTCTTTCTTTTGATTGATGATTTGATTTTATTTTATTTTTCTCCTTATGTTAAAGAGGACAATGCAAAAACTTGGTCATTTTTCAATCCATAAGCTTCCACTGTTAAACTTCTTGATGGTAATAAAGATGTTAATGCTAATTTTCTCTTATTGTGGTTATTTTAATCATTGGAAGCCATATTCCCTCTCACATTGAGTGGGATTTTGAAATTTAATCATAAAATATTCATTAATGTGCTCATCAGTTTGGTTATGACCAGAGTATAACCAAACCTGATTATGAATCAAGAAGAGTGGGTCATTCCTTCTTGACTGTCAAACGTGATTTCACGAGGATACATTTGGTTCCTCGATGAGTTAAATGTCTGAATCTTGTCGTTCTTGAGGAGTAAAACTTTGTAAATCTCTCTTGGATGGTAATGCCATCATTGGCCGACTTGACTGGTAATGCCATCATTGGCCGACTTAACTCTAGGGCTTTGATATTTTTGTAGAGAGGGAACCACGTTAGCATAGCATCGAGAGGTTTGGTTCAAATGAACATAGGCTAAAAACATTTCCACTAAGGACATGAACTTTACTCTTAGCATGACTGAGAGACCACACCCGAAGGAGCTTCATCCTCTAGCTCCAACTGTTGAGTTTACTATTGTAGCTCCAAAGGACAAAAGGAAAGATTTAATGACCACTAGTGGAATAAAGAAAAAGGTTTCTTTAATCGCATATTCATCTAGGGGAACTTCCTCAAAATCTCAACAAAAGTCCAAGGCCACCAAAGGTTCCTATAGTTTTGGTCGTATTCTTCACGATTCCATTCCATCCATCAATATCGATCTCATGAAAAAGGCAAAGTTAATGGAAAATGATGTTCTATATATAATGGACCATATTAGTGTTAGAACAAATGATGTTTTGGAAGGTATGTCCAGGGAACCCTCATCTCATAATTTTATTTTTATCAGTTTTGACACCAAAAGGTTTCTTCCTTCGATGCTCCTTCGACACACAAGAGAATTTAAGGAAGAATCAAAGTGGGGAATATGTGATCACTCCTCCAATGACCCCCACACCCTTAAATTACTTTGAGTGAAAGTTAAATAATTTTCCCATTGATAAGGTGGTGGATTCTTCTATTGAAGTTGGTACATTTGTGCCTCCTCATAAGGCTGAATATGTGACTCACTTTTCTAATGAATTTTCTCTAAGTTTTTAGTTATCTCTTGTTGAACAAAATTTATATCTAACACTGTTGTTCCTTATCTTTAGGATACCCCTACTCCCTCGATGAAATTTTTGTCTATTCTTAACGATAGTCCTCCCATGAGAGGATCTTTAAGTCCACTTATTGAAGACTATATTACATCTCCTCGATCGTCCCCTTATTCAATAATAAGATGATCTACCAAAAGACGTGCTTCCCCTAATGGTGACTCATCTTGTCGTGCTTCTGAGGTGGAATGACAGTTGACTATGCACAAAGAAATAGTTGATGACTCAAGTGGGACTATTGAAACTTCAAGTAGAATTACTCTCCAAGTTCCAATTGAGTTACCATTGGTTGTGGTGCCTCCATCTGCTTCTACTAAGGCGTGTCCTTTTCCTTGATGTCATATTACTTTCCTCAATTCTTATTCTTGTTAACAATTAGATGAAAGTTATAATTTTAGGTGGTGGAAAATCTTCCCTTATCTGGTCCTGATTGATGTCCTTATTAAGTTCAATAAATGAAGAAGTTATTCCTTATAACCTTGTGAGTCTGAGGATCATCATTGACATCCTAGTTATGGTGCCTCAATCCGTGGTGTATCTGGTTGATATATGTTCCCTCATTCATCCAACTATCAAGGAGGTATGTGTTGTAAAAATTTCCTCAAACGTTTTACTTTGCTTCCTTTATTGTGAAATTTTGATAAGATCCCTTAATTATGGTCTTTCGTGTTGATAAAAATATGGGGATGGGGAAGGCGACTCTTCTATTTGAGGATAAATTATATGCATTAAGTATTTCTCCTTCCTTTTTGACAATTGATCTACCTCAGGAGAAGACAATGATTTTGGATATCGAGGATGCTCCCAATATTAAACCCTAAGCTTTTTCAGGGGAAGCAATTAGAGTCTTACCCTTATCCATCATTCCATCTATTGATGAGGTAGTTCACATAACTACTTTGTGTATGAATGATTTTTCTTATTGTTATAACCTGCTTGGATATAACTTAGTAAAAAACGTTACCTTCATGGTGAGTTACTCTTTCTTATTTTGAGTAGTGTGTTCAGCAAAATTGTCACATGCTTAGTGTTTTACTCTCTCAATTGGTTAGTGTTTTCTCAAATATTTGTCACCTGTTTAGTGATGTACATTTCTTATGTAATATTTGAAATAAACACCTGTGTAGGCAAGGTTTCTATAAATATACACTTATTTGGTGACTTAGCTAAGGTTATGTCTTCATTACCTACTTTCTAAAAATAATGCCAAATTTTGGCTAATTCTATTTATGTTATATCTTTTATATCCTATGAGAGAAAATATTCATCCTGAGTTATCTCAAGGAGCACCAACATAGATTATCATGCTTGTTCAACCAAATGAGGTTCATCCTATTATTTGAGGTCCTTATCAATATGAGTCCATCGGTGAAAGTGACCATAGCTCTATTACCAACGTGAATAGCGAAGATAATGAGTCTCTCTATGGGATTCAAGTGCATAGTATTACACCAACCCAATTTTGTCAGTTGGTGCTTTAATAGTTCTTGTTCATTCAAGGTTGTCATAACACTGTGATTGAACACATAATTCAAATTCACTCGAATGGCTTTCACTTTGGAATGCATGAGGCCAAACAAAGTGGTTTTAGGTTATAGTATCCAAGGCACGCCAATAATTTTATTTGAAATTGTTAAAACACTAATTGCTACCTTACATACAGTAATCTTTAAATAACACTTGAGAAATCTCATAGATTAACTGAAGGATTACTTTAACATCATATGTCACATTAATAACTTGAAATATATCAAGGATCCTCAAGTAGGAACCTACGGTGCCAACTATCTGAAGAATATTGAGGATCTTAAAGTTAAAGAAAAAAAATTAAGGAAGCACTTCACTCATATTAATGAGTTGAATAATAGAGTGACAGAAGCTTAAGAAGCTTTGGTTAGGGACTCGAGGGAACATGAAGATGAATTAAAACCAAAGGCTAGAACTGAATCGCATATCATTGTCATAAATGAGTATCAATGTGATGTGGCCAAAGATGTAGCTTCTTCACTTCTTTAGAGTTATTTCACTGATCCTAGTCTGTAGTTTCTCCTAGCATAAAATATCTTTGCTTTTATTGTATTTCTAGGCAGTAGTCCCAATTTGTTTATAATGTAACTCAATTATACAAGTGAAATAAAAAAGACGCTTGTTCTTGAATCATGTTTGTACTTTAGTCATTTTCTTTCTTCAACACTTGTCTATTTAGAATAAACTGTCACACAAATTTTACATATGTTTCCTCCCACTCTCTAAGTACAAAATTAATAACAAAACCAAAAAATTTACATGTACTCTCTACTCATTATAAAATTTTAACCATTTATTGTTAACTTTGAGAGGCCTGTCACCCTCAATCAGTGAGATCAAACAATAGCCTGAATCATGTGCCTCCTTTACAACATATGGTCCCTCCCAATTTACTACAAAAATTGGCAAAATGGAGTCCTTTAATATAGTGCAGAGCGTCTTTCAAAACTAAGTCACCCTCTATAAATTTCCTTTGTTTCACCAAATTATTGTGGGCTCTTTAGAGTGGTTTCATGTAAATCTTGAAGTCCTTTCTCATGCTATCTCTCTGTTCATCTAGTGCTTATAGTTGAGCGTGCGTACAATAAGGAACCATTTTGCTTCATAATGTATATTTGGCAAAAGGTATTTCTAACTCCACTCACATAATTTCTTCTGCCCTTTAGACCAAGGAAAAATGTATAACTTCTTGGTTACCTTTTGGTAGTTCGATAATATTAATGAAACATAAGTATATTATCATCCCATGGTCCTGGAAAATATTCCATCATCTTATCTAGAGTATTAATCAAGATCTTGTTTCTGGATTTAGCTTGGTCATTGCCTTGAGGGTAAGCTATTGTTGAGGTGTAGTTGATAATTGAATATTCATCTGTCATTATTGTTACCTCTTTGTTGATAAACAGAGTTCCATGAACATATAAAATAAATTTGAGAATGTCAAATTGACAAATGATGTACTCTTTGAAAAATTGAATTACCATGCCTATTGTTCCCTCTTCAAAGGTACTGCCTCTTTCGATTTTGTAAATCTCTCAGTTTCCATGAAAATACATATCTCACCCCTTAAGGAAGTTTTGATTATTCCCACAAGGTCAAATTCCCAAGTATGAAAAATACAAGGAGTTTCTAATGAATGAGGTTTGCATAAAGTTGACAATCCATTAAATTTTGAACAAACTTAGATAAATCTTTCTTCGTTTTTGGCTAATAATAGCCCCTAGTCATCAGTTATCCATAATTATTATCTCCTATAATGTGAGCTAGATTAAGATCTTATTTCATAACTTGCTCTGGTTCCTTTTTAATGACTCATCGCAATAGCCTGTTGAAATACCTTATTTTATACGACGTTTCTTCTAATAGGTAGAACCATGGAGCCCTATTTCTCATTCCTATGGCATCAATTTTATCGCCTGGAAAAATTACATCCTTAATAAAATCTATTTAAAGTTGCCTCCAGTACATTTGAGCTTCTAAGTAGTTCACTCAGTCAGTTGAAAGAAAGCTTAACAATTATCACATTCCATCAGTATTGTTGTTGCATCTTGCTTCATCATAGGAAAAAAATTACCCCTTTATTTTAATTCTTTTATATAAAGGAATGTCAATGGTCTCACAATTCTCCTCCTAAGTTTTCTTCAACCTTCTTTGAGATTTTTCTAGACTAGTGCATCTGGACAGCCATCCCCCAGGATTTTTGTAGTAAAATATTCCTTAAAGAAAGAAAGATTGTGCTAACTCTGTAAGCTTCGTCTTTCCACCTCTATTATCCAACTTACTACTTATTCCACCTCTCTAATATGGAGTGTCATAACTAGGAAAGAGTTAGAGAATAAACGATGGAGCTGTTCTTCGAAGGTTCATAATAGTTATAAATTCACCATACATAATGACCTTTTGTGCTATTGTGGCATAGGTGTCATCAAGATAATTCATCTTTCTTGGGTTCTTCTCCACTTTAAGTTCACAAAATCAATCTATCAACCTTTCAATTATATTCTATATGGTGTTAGACTGAGCTGCTTCAATGTGTATTCCCCATTTATTTTCTTAACCACCAAGTTGGAATCTCCTTTGATGTATAGTGAACGGATGCCTCTTCATAATGCTTCAATCAACCTCAAAGTCAATGTGACGTACTCTACATCATTATTTGAACAATGAAATTCCAAATTAAAAGTCAGACTAATCTTTTTCTTCCCATAAGACAAAATGACTCATCCTATTACCTTACCTTGAGCAGATGAATCATCAAACTCCATGAACCATTACTTTAGATCGGTATCACAAAGGCTTTCATGTAAATCATCACCTAGAATATATTTATGAGGTGAGTCAAAAATCCTGAGAAAAAAATAGCCAATAAATTTGTGTAAGCTTGGTTCTTGATCGCACGAGGGACCACGCGCTTCAGATCATTGTCATACAGTATGAGGAACTACCTTGCTACTCCATTAATCAAAATTATTCATGATAAAAAAACATAACCGGATCGTATATTGTCACAATGTGAATGGTGAAAGGTGATATATAATGTCTAAGTTTTAGGGGAACTAAGACCACAACTAAACATTGCCTCTCTATGATTGTATATATTGCCTTAGGTTCATGGACATTTCTATTCATATAATAGACATATATATCTTGTCCATGGACCTCTTGTGCCAATAGTGCACCAATGGACCTCTTAGTTGAGGTAAGATAAAGCAACAATGGTACTCCATCTCTAAGTGGAATCATCGTTTAGGGTGAAGTGAACAATCTTTTAAGCTTGTTAAAAGTTTCTTTGTGTGGTTCGTACCATTTGTACTTCATGGTCTTCCGAAGGAGATCAATTAGTGGGAGATTAAATTTCATATATACCTGGGACAAATCTTATCAAGTAAGAAATATTTCTACGAAATCTCTTCAGCTCTTTCTATGTCTTTGAAAATGGCATTTCAATGATGGCCTTTTTCTTATCTTCATTTATTTTAACTCCTTGTTGATCAAACATAAAACCTAAGAATTCCGCACTCATTACAATAAAAGCACGCATAAGTGGGTTCATCTTAAGTTTATACTTTTTTCATTTTGTAGGAGGGTAGTGAGACTGCGGTCTATGAATAACTGGAAAGGGTGAGGCGTGACCCACTCCAATGGACGCTGCCTGTAAGGCCTTCAAGGTCTCCTGGTACAACTTCTGAAGAAAACTTCTCCTTCTGGTAACAATGGAACTCAAGCTTCAACTCACTCCCTGAAAGAAGATGAACTTTCACAGCAAAAATAGCAATTTTCTCAAGGGAAACACCTAAGAGTGATGGCGATCAGTGGGGAGTGAAGGAACAAGGCACTCAACACTATGAGAATGAGCAGGGAGAGAATACTAGGTAGGTCTGGTGATATTTTAGCAGAGTAACAGTGCAATTTCGATTGTATATCTCTATGACCTTGCCCAGGGGTCCTACTTATACCTGAACACTAAGACTAGGTTGGCACTTTTGGCGCCAAAACTTAGAGGGTTGGTAAGGGACAAAGTCTGCAGTGTACTATTTATCCCTACCTGCAGGCAGGTCTGCCTGTCCCCTCTGGCAGATGCCCCCTGGTGCCGACCAAAGTTCAAAAGCAAATATGCCTTCTAATGGAGACAAAATATCTGATTTGCTAAATATCTTTTGAAACGGTAACTTGTGGTGAAATTTTGCAAATCTTGAGAGGGGAGACCTTAAGGACTCCTTTCCTCTAAAAAAATGTTATTTTTCTTGAGAGGGACCTTGATTACCCCCTCTTCTGGAAAAGTCATTTTCTTGTGAAGAGTTTATTTCTTGTGAGTAGCCAGCTCTTTGGCTGCTCACTTCACTTGTGACCAAGTGTGCAGTGTATGTAGTCTCGAGTGGCTTCTGGGTCTTCCTACTAGTATTCTCTCAATCTTATAGTGCTAAGTGGTTGAGCTTTCTCAACATACCTTATCCCTCAGCCACCAAGCCAAAACTCCCTGGAGGTCCCAACGCGCCTGTTCGAGCCCTGCTTGCTCGACTAGGCAACCTGTATAAGAAAGTAAAGTGTTAGTGTTGTTGTTCATTTAGAGACTGATGTTTCATGATGAGGAGTTGTTCATGATAGCTACTCTCTTAATATTAGTTTCTGTCGAGACTCTGTAGTAGCTCTTCTTGAATAACATTTCTGCAGTGACCCTTGTAGTCGGGCTGAGCCTTGCAGTGATGCTGACGCTCTCGACTGTCATTACTGCAGTGACCCTTGCAGCGGCGTTGACCCCTGCAGTGGTACTTCTTAATTTTGGACTTCTGTGGTGACTCTCGCGGGCACCTCTCGAATGTTATTGCTGTAGTGACCCTTGTTGTAATGGCGTTGATGCTTGAAGCGGCGCTGACCCTTGCAGCGGCGCTGACCCTTGAAGCGGCGCCGGATACTTGCAGCGGTGCTGGCACTTGAAGCGGCGCCGACCCCTGCAGCGGCGTAGACACTTGAAGTGGCACCGACACCTGCAGTGGTGCGGACACTTACTGCGGTGCTGACACTTGCAGCAGCACTGGCACTTGAAGCGGTGTCGACCCTTGCAGCGGCGTAGACACTTGCAGCGGCGCTGACACTTGTAGCGGCGCAGACACTTGCAACGGCGCTGGCACTTATAGTGGCACCGACCCTTGCGGCGGAGAGGACACTTGCAACGGCGCTGGCACTTGCAGTGAAGTAGACACTTGCGGCGGCGCTGAAACTTGTAGTGGCGCAGGTACTTGGAGCGGCGCTGGAACTTCCAACGGCGCCGACACTTGCGGCGGCACTGACCCTTACAGCGGCGCTGGTACTTGAAGCGGTGCTGACGCTTGCAGCGGCGCGGACACTTGCGGCGGCGCTGACACTTGAAGCGGCGCCGACCTTTGCAGCGGCGTAGACACTTGCGGCGGCGCCGACCCTTGCGGCAGCGTTGATACTTACAGCGGCGCTAACACTTTCAGCGGCGCTGGCACTTGAAGTGGTGCCGAACTTTGCAGTGGCGTAGACACTTGCGGCGGCGCTGGAACCTGAGGCAGCGCCGACCCTTACGGCGGCGTAGATACTTAAAGGGGCGCCGGCACTTACAGCGGCGCGAACACTTGCGGCGGCGCTGACACTTGCAGCGGCGCTGGCACTTGAAGTGGCGCCGACAGTTGTAGTGGTGCGGATACTTACGGCGGCGCTAACACCTACAGCGGCGCAGGCACTTGAAGCGGTGCTGGAACTTGAAGTGGTGTCGACACTTGCAGCGGCGCGGACAGTCGCGGCGGTGCTGGCACTTGAAGCGGCGCCAACCCTTGCAACGGCGCGGATACTTGCGGAGGCACTGACACCTACAGCGGCGCTGGCACTTGAAGTGGCGTCGACACTTGCAGCGACGCGGACACTTATGGCGGCGCTGACATTTGCGGCGGGGCTGGCACTTGAAGCGGCGCTGGCACTTGAAGTGGTGCCGACACTTGCAGTGGCGTGGACACTTACGACGGCGTTGACATTTGCGGCGACGCTGGCACTTGAAGCGGCGCCAACCCTTGCAGCGACGTAGACACTTCTGGCTGTACTGGCACCTGAAGCGACGCCGACCCTTGCGACGGCGCAGACACAAAAGCGGTGCCGGCACTTGCAGCAGCGTGAACACTTGCAGCGGCGCTAACACTTGAAGCGACGCCAACCCTTTCAGTGGCACAAACTGTTGCAGCGGCGCTGACCCTTGCTGCGGCGCTGAAACTTGCAGCGGCGCTGGAACTTGAAGCGGCGCCGACCCTTGCAGCGGCGCAGACACTTGTAGCGGCGCTGACCCTTGCAGCGGCGCTGACACTTTTAGCGGCGCTGACCCTTGAAGCGGTGCTGGGGGTTCCTGCTGAATATGAGTTTCTGTCGGGACGCTGAGGTGGTTCCTTCTCAATTATGCATTTCTTTCGGGACCCTAGGTGGGTTCCTTCTTTATACGGGTTTCTGTCGGGACCCTGGGGGGTTCCTGCTCAATATGAGTTTCTGCCGAGACCCTGGGGTGTCTCCTCCTCAATATGAGTTTCTGTCTAGACCCTGGAGTTTCTGCCCAATATGAGTTTTTATCGGGACCCCAGGGGGGTTCCTGCTCAATATGAGTTTCTGCCGGGACCCTGGGCTTCTTCTCAGTATTTCTAATAAAATAATATTTTTACTTTTTTATAGGTAGACACCCTTCTACATTATCCCCTCGTGCAAAGTCTTTTGCGTTGGGTAGACCAAAAGGCTTTGTACGCCATAAATTCAGTTTTTTTTTCAGGGACCCTAGGGTTTCTTCATCATTTCTCTTAGGGTCACTAAATGTTATGTCCCTTCATCCCAAGTTTTGTAAATGAGGCCACTCATGGTGGACCTTCTTATCAGGGTATAAACTTGGTCGGAGGGGTTACTCGCGGTGAGCATCTCATTCTTTAGCCTTCTTCTATGGTCTTCTACTTTGTTTAAAGTTGTTGCTCATGGTGAACCCCTCGCCCTTGGCCTTTTTTCTATGGCCTTCTATCTTGGGAGGAGGGTTACTCACAGTGAGCCCCTCGCTCTTGGCCTCCTTCTGTAGCCTTTCATCTTGGGTGGAGGGGTTACTCACGGTGAGCCCCTCGCCCTTGGCCTTCTTCTGTGGCCTTCTGTTTTGGGTGGAGGGGTTACTCGCGATGACCTCCTCACCCTTGGCCTTCCTTTATGGCCTTCTGTCTTGGGTGGAGGGGTTACTCACGGTGAGCCCCTTGCCCTTGTCCTTCTTCTGTGGCCTTCTCTCTTGGGTGGAGGGGTTACTCGCGATGGCCCTCTCACCCTGGGCCTTCCTCTGTAGCCTTCTGTCTTGGGTGGAGGGGTTACTCGCGATGGCCCCCTCACCCTTGGCCTTCCTCTGTCGCCTTTTGTCTTGGGTGGAGAGGTTACTCACGGTGAGTCCCTCTCCCTTGGCCTTCTTCTGTGGCCTTCTATCTTGGGCGGAGGGGTTACTCGCGGTGGGTCCCTCGCCCTTGGCCTTCTTCTGCGGCCTTTCATCTTGGGCGAAGGGGTTACCCACGGTGAGCCCCTCGCCCTTGGCCTCCTTTTGTGGCCTTCTATCTGAGGCGGAGGGGTTACTCTTGGTGAGCCCCTCGCCCCTGGCCTCCTTTTGTATCCTTCTATCTTGGGCAGAGGGGTTTCTCGCAGTGAGCCCCTCGCCCCTGGCCTTTCATTTTGGGTGGAGGGGTTATTCGTGGTGAGCCCCTCGCCCTTGGCCTTATTCTGTGGCCTTCTTTCTTGGGCGTAGGGGTTACTCGCGGTGAGCCCCTCACCCTTGGCCTTCTTCTGGGGCCTTTCATCTTGGGCGGAGGGGTTGCTCGCGGTGAGTCCCTCGCCCTTGGCTATTTTCTATCAAACTTGCAATCTTGGGCAGGTGGAGTCACTCTAAATGGGTCCCCCCACTCCAAGGTTATTTTATTATTTTTTCACTTGCTTGAGGACTTCTCAATATTAGCCCCCTCATGCAGAAGTGTCTTGTAATGTCGAGAGACTTGTGCACGAAATTATCGTACCCTTTATTTATACTTGGCAGTTGCTCAAGACTGTGAGCGTTCCGGTGCCCTAGGATCACCTTACGTTTATACTTGGCACTTGCTCAAGACTGTGAGCGCTCCGATTCCCTTGGAGCCACAGGTGCTCAATTGGCGCACCTTATATTTATATTTGGCACTTGATCAAGACTGTGAGCGCTCCGGTGCCCTTGGAGCCTTAGGTGCTAAATTGTCGCACCTTATACTTATACTTGGCAGTTGCTCAAGACTGTGAGCGCTCCTATGCCCTTGGAGCCACAGGTGCTCAACCGACACTCCTTATATTTATATTTGGCACTTGCTCAAGACTGTGAGCGCTACGGTGCCCTTCGATCCTTAGGTGCTCATCTGGGGCACCTTATGTTTATGCTTGGCACTTGCTCAACACTGTGAGCGCTCCGATGCCCTAGGAGCTTTAGGTGCTAAACAGTCGTACCTTATATTTATACTTGACACTTGCTCAAGACTGCGAGCGCTCCGGTGCCCTTAGAGCCTTACGTGCTCAACTGGCACACCTTATATTTATACTTGGCCTTTGCTCAAGACCGTGAGCGGTCCTATGCCCTTGGAGCCTTAGGTACTAAATTGTCGTACCTTATATGTATACTTAGAGTTGCTCAATACTTTGAGTTACTCCTTTTTATATGAGAACCTCAAGATTGAACTTCCCGCTTCTAACTGTGGGGTATTTGCATATGAGATGAGCAAGTTAAAATTTTGAAGCTCCCCTCTTTAACTGCGGGGTACTTGCATATAACTGAGCAAGTAAAAATTTGGACGTTGCCCCTCTAACTGCGGGGTACTTGCATATAGCTGAGTAAGTTTAAAATTTTAAAAGTTTCCCCTTTAACTACGGGGTACTTGCATAGAACTGAGCAAGTTAAAAGAATTTTGAAGCTGCCCCTCTAACTGCGGGTACTTGCATATAGCTGAGCAAGTTTAAAATTTTGAAGCTGCCCCTTTAACTGCGGGGTAGTTGCATATAACTGAGCAAGTTGAAATTTGGAAGAAGCCCCTCTAGCTGGGGGTACTTACATATAACTGAGCAAGTTAAAATTTGAACGCTACCCCTCTAACTGTAGGGTACTTGCCTATAGCTGAGCAAGTTATATTTTTTTAGCGCCGTGTGACTTTGGGGTATTTTGTTATGCATATTCATTTCTTGGAAAGTAACTAAGAGATGGGGTTAGCACGTCTCCTTCCCACAAACTTTGCATAAAATTTCACATATATTATAAGTAAATAAATAATTATTTATTTATACTAAAATTTCCCTTCGTCTGCAGGGTGCTTGTTCCAAACTTTTCTTAAGAACCTTTTTGTCTTATAAAAATAACAAGTTTAGAGAGGGAGGTAGACCCGCTTCTCTCTATTTTCTGAAAACTGGTCAAGTAAATTTTCCTTGAGAATAGAGGTTAGGACTTGTTCTCTAGGCTATAAGTCTATATTTAATAATACAAAAAACATAGTGAATTCTTTTTATTGTTATTATTATTATTACTAGGAGGATAACCTCCTGCTGGTGCTGTCGGGTCTTAGGGACTTTACTCACTATACTTTTACTTTTGGGTTGGATATCCCCCCAAGTATAATGAGGAAAGTTCCTTATATCATGGGCACTCTTATAATTTAGTAGAGGTTCTGCCCTTCTTTTAAGAAAAGAACACATAAATCTGGTGTACCCACCACACAATGTAGGTAAATGAGTCAGGCAAAAAATTTCAAGTGCCAACAAAAAATAACTAGTGTTCCTTTTCTTTATTGTAGTCACTCTTTGTATTTCTTACAAAGAGTGTGCTCATATAATTATTTATTTATTTAAAAAAAAAAAAAAATTTTGCACTTAGAGCTATTCGTTCAATCTTTTAAGAAAATGAAACTTGGAGGGGTTAGGCATAGTACCTTCTCAGTCGTAGTGGTGAAGATATCTGTTGACGACGGGTTGAATTTTGGGTCTTCAAAAATGAATATGTTTATTGGCGGTGAGTTGGCTCTTGGGACGACCGCCTATATAGGTCTCACTCCATCGTCTAACATGAAGAGGGTTCCTCTCGTTCGCGAGTTATTGAGTATGACATCTTGATTCTAAGTTCCTCATCTACAATTGGTGCATCTGTGGGTCCCTCATGAGGGATATTACCCATTTGGGTTCCTCGCAACCTTATGTTATTAGAAAAGGTTCCTCATGTGTGAATTCAATATCAGGAGTCCACGCCGCTAGGGGGATCCTCGCGAGCGCTTCTGTCAGCATGTGGTTCTTCCCGAGTGTTTCTTCTAACAGAGGGTTACTCATTTAGAGATTGTGCCTGTGGGTTCCTCGTCTAAGGAATAAAATATGGGGGCTCCTCGCCCACTGTTCTTATTTCAAAGGATACCTTTAATTCTGTGGAGGCAGCTACAGGTTCCCCCTGTGAGGCCTTAACTACGGGGGGTTACTCGCGATAGCGTCACTTATTTTCACGTGCCTCCAACTCTTCCTTTTTCTGGAAATTTAATTTTTTGGCGAGACCGATTTTGGGTCGAGAACCTTCGAGCGTTCCTCAAGAGCTTCTCAAGCGGACAAGGGTTTTGTTGAGGCTTCTTCAACTGCCAGCCAAAGCGTGGCTTCATGAGGTGTGACTTCATTTAGCTCTCAATTGGTCTCGGGTTCCTCGACCAACCCTTCTACTTCCTTGGTTTCCTTGCCTGCTGGTCTCGTTCCTAAGGGTTCCTCGCCATTTTACTTTGCAACTTTGGAGCCATTGTGTGAGGTTTTGGCTGCCCGTTGTGGTAGGGAGGGTTCCTCGCCAATGATTAATTCTTCTGGGGTACCTCACACGTTGACTTCACCTTTAAGGGTGTCTCGACATCTACCAATGTTGGTAGAGATTCCTCGCACGTCGACCTCATATCTGAGAGTACCTCGCTGGATACTAATGCTACTAAGGGTTCCTCGCGTATTGACATTGGATCCGAGGATATCTCACCAACTGTTGGCACTATGGGGAGTGTGCTACTGGCCAAGGGTTCATCGCAAGTGGACCCACTATTCATGGGTTCCTCGCAGACTACCAATTTTGCCAATGGTTTCTCACCCGATATCGGTTTGGGTTCATATATGTTGGGTTCCTCGACCCTTGATGTTGGTACCTGTGATGATTCTTTGCTGGAAATGTGTGGTAATCTTTAGCATGTAAGTGGTTCCTCACCGGAGGTCCTAATACCCGAGGGTCCCTCGTCGAAAGCACCATTAATGGCTAGTATTTTAGATGGAGGTGTCTCGACCTCAAATATCATCGAGGGGTCCTCATCGTGACTGCCATTGGTGACTGGTGTTTTGGCTGAGGGTGTCTCGATGATTGATTTCGCCAAGGGTACCTCGTCCACGAGACGTTAGGGACCAAAAGTGATGTGCCAGCTGTTGGCGGCTACGGGTGTCTCGACCTTCGAATTTGTTAAGTGTTCCTTATCTGTCGGAACATGTGTTGGAGAGAGGGGTCTCGCCCGATTTTATTTGTGGAGAGGGTCTCACCTAATTTTGTTTGTGGAGAGGAGGGTCTCAACGGTTGAAGAGCGGGGGTCTCGCCTGGTTCCCACGCGCTCTTGGGTATCTCGACCCGTGGTTTTCTGCGAGGTGACCCTACGTCCGAGGATCCCTCACCAGCTACCTTGGAGTCGTCAAAACCCTTAGTTTCTTTGGGAGGGTGTGTCTCGATGCCTTTGAATTTTCAGAAATAAGGGTTTTGGCCTATGGCAGTATGGTGGCCTCTCGTCAGTGGCCGCGGGTCTCACGACCTGGCCTCATGTCTACGGGCCCCTCGTCACTGCAAGGGGGTGTCTCGACATGTGCCGATGCTGACGGGGTCATCTCGACCTCGGGTGTCTCGACGCCCATGATTTTTTTATTTTTGCTGAAGAAGAGTGTCTCGACGCACATGATTTTTTCTGAAGAAGGGTATCTCGACGCCCATGATTTTTGCTGAAGAAGGGTGATTTTTGCTAAAGAAGGGTGTCTCGACGGCCATAATTTTTGCTGAAGAAGAGTGTCTCGGTGCCCATGTTTTTTGCGGAAGAAGGGTCTCTCGACGCCCATGATTTTTGCTGAAGAAGGGTATCTCGACGCCCATGATTTTTGCTGAAGAATGGTGTCTCGATGCCCATGGTTTTTGCTGAAGAAGGGTGTCTCGACGCCCATGATTTATACTGAAGAAGGGTATCTCGACGCCCATGATTTTTTACTGAAGAAGGGTGTCTCGACACCCATGATTTTTGCTGAAGAAGAGTGTCTCGGGGCCCTTGATTTTTTGCTGAAGAAGGGTGTCTCGACGTCCATGATTTTTGCTGAAGAATGGTGTCTCGACGCCCATGATTTTTTTCTGAAAAAGGGGGGTCTCGACCCATGGTTTGCCGCGAGGCGACCCTACGTCCAAGGATCCCTCACCAGTTACCCTGGATTCTTCGAAAGACCTAGTTACTTTGGGCAGTGGCGTCATGGAGAGTATGCTGCTTCTACCATGGACACTTTATTGACGACGAGAGGTACCCAGGGATCCTCGCCCCTGGGTTCTTAGTGATTTGTTGTTTCTACAGGGGTCTCCACTTCCACTTCTTTCTTGGTGGCGGGGTGTGTGTCGTCGACTGTTGGTACTATGGGGGTGTGTTGCTGGCCAAGGGTTCCTCGCGACCCCCTTTCCAGTGAGTTCATCGTGACCCCCTCGTCAGTTAGAGGTTTTCCATATTTTGGGATTTCCACTATGGGACCCACTGTCGAGGGTCTCTCGTCGTTAGCTTCTACTGCCATGGGTTCTTTTCTTAAGGGTTCCTCATTGTTATCAATGAGCGAGAGGAGTTCCTCGCCAAACACTTAGGGTTCCGGGGGTTCTGCCAATGAACTTACGATTGTCACAACTTGCTCCAGCGCTGTCCTTTGCGGCTGAGCTACTTTTGCCGGAATCGCTGCCGGAACGGTTGACCCTCCAGAGGGGGTTGCTGCTGGTGTTACACAATCTTAACCCAAACTTGCCAAGTCTAAAAAAAACATACTCATAAGCCTCTACCACCGGAGCTGCTGCCGGTGAGCTGGTCTGCCCTCCCGGAGGAGAAGGTACCTTTTCTCCGATCACCACCACATCCACGTGAGTGGCCTTGTCTCTTTGAGATCCATTTCCAGATGGAATGTCTTCAAACACTAGCTGCCTAGAAACATTAAAACCTTATTTGTCCATGGAAGTGAGGATACCTCCCCGGCGGAGTCGCCAAATGTAGGAGGGTAGTGAGACTGCGGTCAATGAATAACTGGAAAGGGTGAGGCGTAACCTACTCCAATGGATGCTGCCTGCAAGGCCTTCAAGGTCTCCTGGTACAACTTCTGAAGAAAACTTCTCCTTCTGGTAACAATGGAACTCAAGCTTCAACTCACTCCCTGCAAGAAGATGAACTTTCACAGCAAAAATAGCAATTTTCTCAAGGGAAACACCTGAGAGTTATGGCTGTTAGTGGGGAGTGAAGGAACAAGGCACTCAGCACTATGAGAATGAGCAGGGAGAGAATACTAGGTAGGTCTGGTGATATTTTAGCAGAGTAACAGTGCAATTTCTATTGTATATCTCTATGACCTTGCCCAGGAGTCCTACATATACTTGGGCACTAAGGCTAGGTTGGCACTTTTGCGCCAAAACTTAGAGGGTTGGTGAGGGACAAAGTCTGCAG
Source organism: Sambucus nigra (assembly GCA_949130495.1). NCBI lineage: Eukaryota > Viridiplantae > Streptophyta > Magnoliopsida > Dipsacales > Adoxaceae > Sambucus > Sambucus nigra. The sequence continues at coordinate 466,387,370 of OX422220.1, read as the reverse complement.
TGTACTATTTGTCCCTACCTGCAGGCAGGTCTGCCTGTCCCTCTGGCAGATGCCCCCTGGTGCCGACCAAAGTTCAAAAGCAAATATGCCTTCTAATGGAGACAAAATATCTGATTTGCTAAATATCTTTTGAAACGGTAACTTGTGGTGCAATTTTCCAAATCTTGAGACGGGAGACCTCAAGGACTCCTTTCCTCTAAAAAAATGTTATTTTCTTGAGAGGGACCTTGATTACCCCCTCTTCTGGAAAAGTCATTTTCTTGTGAAGAGTTTATTTCTTGTGAGTAGCCAGCTCTTTGGGTGCTCACTTCACTTGTGACCAAGTGTGCAGTGTATGTAGTCTCGAGTGTCTTCTGGGTCTTCCTACTAGTATTCTCTCAATCTTACAGTTCTAAGTTGTTGAGCTTTCTCAACATACCTTGTCCCTTAGCCGCCAAGCCAAAACTCCCAAAAGGTCCCAACGCGCCTGTTCGAGCGGTGCTTGCTCGACTAGGCAACCTGTATAAGAAAGTAAAGTGTTAGTGTTGTTGTTCATTTAGAGACTGATGTTTCATGATGAGGAGTTGTTCGTGATAGCTACTCTCTCAATATGAGTTTTTGTCGAGACCCTGTAGCAGCTCTTCTTGAATAACATTTCTGCAGTGACCCTTGTAGTGGCACTGAGCCTTGCAGTGATGCTGACTCTCTCGAATGTCATTACTGCAGTGACCCTTGCAGTGGCGCTGACCCCTGCAGTGGTACTTCTTAATTTTGGACTTCTGTGGTGACTCTCGCGGGCACCTATCGAATGTTATTGCAGTAATGACCCTTGTTGTAGTGGCGTTGACGCTTGAAGCGGCGCTGACCCTTGCAGCGGCGCTGGTGCTTTAAGCGGCAACGGATACTTGCGGCGGCGCCTCTACTTGAAGCAGCGCCGACCCCTGCAACGGCGTAGACACTTGAAGTGGCGCCGACACCTGCAGTGGTGCGGACACTTGCGGCGGCGCTGACACTTGTAGCGGCGCTGGCACTTGAAGCGGTGTCGACCTTTGCAGCGGCGTAGACACTTGCAGCGGCGCTGACACTTGCAACGACGTTGGCACTTGAAGTGGCGTCGACCCTTGCGGCGGAGCGGACACTTGCAGCGAAGTAGACACTTGCGGCGGCGCTGACACTTATAGTGGCGCAGGTACTTGGAGCGACGCTGGCACTTCCAACGGCGCCGACACTTGCGGTGGCACTGACCCTTGCAGCGGCGCTGGTACTTGAAGTGGCGCCGACGCTTGCAGCGGCGCGGACACTTATGGCGGCGCTGACACTTGAAGCGGTGCCGACTTTTGCAGTGGCGTAGACACTTGCGGCGGCGCTGGCACCTGAAGCGGCGTCGACCCTTGCGGAGGCGTAGATACTTATAGCGACGTCGGCACTTGCAGCGGCGCGGACACTTGCGGAAGTGCTGACACTTTCAGCGGCCCTGGCACTTGAAGTGGCGCCGACCTGCCGCTGGCACCTGAAGCGGCACAGACCCTTGCGGCAGCGTAGATACTTAAAGCGGCGCCGGCACTTACAGCGGTGCGGACACTTGCGGCGGTGATGACACTTGCAGCGGCGCTAGCAGTTGAAGTGGCGCCGACACTTGCAGCGGCGCGAATAATTACGGCAGCGCTGACACCTACAGCGGCGCTGGCACTTGAAGCGGTGCTGGCACTTGAAGTGGTGTGGACACTTGCAGCGGCGCGGACACTTGCGGCGGCGCTGGCACTTGAAGCGGAGCTAACCCTTGTAGCAGCGCGGATACTTGCGGCGGCGCTGACACCTGCAGCGGCGCTGGCACTTGAAGTGGTGCCGACACTTGCAGTGGCGTGGACACTTGCGACGGCGCTGACATTTGCGGCGGCGCTGGCACTTGAAGCGGCGCCAACCCTTACAGCGGCGTAGACACTTGCGGCTGTGCTGGAACCTGAAGCGGCGACTACCCTTGCGACGGCGTAGACACAAAAGCGGTGCCAGCACTTGCAGCGGCGTGAACACTTGCAGCGGCGCTGATCCTTGCAGCGGCGCTAACACTTGAAGCGACGCCAACCCTTTGAGCGGCACGGACTGTTGCAGCGGCGCTGACCCTTGCTGCGGCGCTGAAACTTGCAGCGGCGCTGGCACTTGAAGCGGCGTCGACCCTTGCAGCGGGGCTGGGGGTTCCTGCTGAATATGAGTTTCTGTCGGGACGCTGAGGTGGTTCCTTCTCAATTATGCGTTTCTGTCGGTTCCCTAGGTGGGCTCCTTCTTTATATGAGTTTCTGTTGGGACCCTGGGGGTTTCCTGCTCAATATAAGTTTCTGTCGGGACCCTGGGGTGGCTCCTCCTCAATATGAGTTTCTGTCGGGACCCTGGGGTTTCTGCCCAATATGAGTTTCTGTCGGGACCCCAGGGGGGTTCATGCTCAATATGAGTTTATGCCGGGACCCTGGGCTTCTTCTCAGTATTTTTAATAAAATAATATTTTTACTTTTTTATAGGTAAACACCTTTCTACACATTTATTGAGGACTCTTCTCAAAACGACCAACTTTGAATCATTTTTGTTTGACTTAATTACTAGTTCATCCATATAAAACTCCAAAATATCATGAAATTGGTCGTGAAAAATATCCGTCATAGTTATCTGATAAGTTGCCTTGCATTTGTAAGATGAAAAGGCATGAAATTGTACGTAAACTTTCATAAAGGAGTTCTGAAAGTTATCTTCTCTGCATTATCTAGATTTATATTTATTTAGTTATGAACCACACAACCATATATAAAGTTATACATCTCATGACCGACTATTGAATCGATCAGTATTTAAATTAAAGGCAGAGGGAACTCATATTTGGGGAAATCTCTACTAAAATCTCTAAAATCAACACAAATGATAATTAATGGTTTATCCATCTTTTGCACAAGCAAAATTATGGAAAGACAAATTGGATATTGACAAATCCAACTTTGAGTAACCATTCCACCTTAGCCTTCATTCTGAGATCCAACTCGAATTTATATGTTCTCATGGCCTGTTTGATTGTAATAGTTGAGTCCAGAACATTGAGCTTGTGACATCTCATTTCTTGATATAAACCCAGCCATCTCAGTATACTTTCATGAAAATATATATTAGTACTCTTGTATGATCTTGATCGTCTCTAGTTTCTTCACAACCTGTATGTCTTTCGATATGAAGATTGACCTTACTTCCTCTCCACCCTTAGTTATATCAATATGCACTCAGGTTTGTTTTGGTCATGTATGCACTCAAATATTACTTCCTCTCCACCTTAGATTTGGGGCTTCTTGTGGTCATGTATGCACTCAGGTTTGTCTTCAATATCCATAATAAATTCTTCAATGTTAGAATTATAAATGACAAGACGTTTATCCACCAAAAAATATTCATATTTCGGGCCAGCTTCCTCATCTTCTTCCATTCATCGCTCATACCTTCAAAGGTCATATATGACCCTTCCATTATTAAGTAACACTTTCTTGCACTATCTCTTTGGTCGTGTGGGTGACTTCATATTTCTTGAATTCTTTGCTTCCTCTAACCTAGGTTTATAAAACCTAATCAACACACTTTGGTGGTTTGACTCATGCTCCATTGGGTCGAACTGTGGCATTATTCTATCTTTTAGTTATTATAGATAGTTTTGCATTTTGGATAAACCTTTCATGCTTCCATGGAAACATGTAAAACTTCCTTCATCACCTTAACTTGATCCGCCAAAGGGATTAATATATCCTTGAGTGTTGACATCCTTACCCCTTTTATATGCCTCGCCAAAATGGGTGTATCCTTGTTCATCACTGTGTGAAAGGCAACATCCACCAAATCAGCTTCCTCTTTGTTAAACGACTTCTTCATTGCCCTGATGACAATCTCAGTACCCTTGATGTTTTCCTTATCACATTAATAGTATGTTTAGGCAAAAAAATATGGTTGTACATCCAAACTCTTCTAATTAATAAATGGTAGGCAGTGGCATATTCAATAACGTGGAACTTCATATGTGAAGTGAGGTGGCCCACTACAATTCCAACATTGATATGACCAACAGATTTGGAAGTTTGGTTGTCATAGTTTTAAATGAAAAGAGGCATCACAATTAAACTTGTCTCTGAGATAGTGGCATCTGCAGACACCATATTCTAGAACCCCCTAAGTCTCTCCTTAGGTCCTTAGTACCTCCCCATTTCACTGTAAACCCTAGGTCATACTCTGATACTGATCTAGAGGCCATCAGGTGCTCCTGAGCCCCGTTTGACTCTAGTAAACTCTATCGTTAGAGTGAAATATCAATAAATCTTTGAAGGTATTTGAATCCCCTTTAGAAATGGTCCACCCCGTGTGCGAATCGATCTAACGATTCGGACGAATGAAGCATTTTACCATCGAAAATTGATATGGAGGCCACCGGGAACTCCCGGGATCCATTTGATCAAGTTCAGCTCTTCATCTTGAATGAGACTGAATGAATCTTCAAAGGACACTTAATACCTTTTCCAATGGTCTGGCCCATGTGCGAATCGTCCTAACGATACGAACGAATGCCCATTTATACTTCAAAAGGTCACCGGGTGCATCCAGGCCACTATTAACCAAAGTCAAATTTCTGAAGAGATAAAAGTTCTTTGGAATTTTAAGTAGCTCGCATAACCTTTCCCACAGTCCACCCTATGCGCGATTCTGACTTACGATTTGGACGAAGGAACCATTACCGTTCGACGATCTCCCGTCCAAAGGATCGTTGAGATTTTGAGCCCTGTATGACCCAAATTCCACTCCCGAACCCATTAGCGGAACAAAGGACTCTTGAAAGGCTCTGAATTACCTTTCTAATGGTACGCCCCATGTCCAATTTGGATTTATGGATTGCGTTCTAAGACAATTTTTTCAAAAAAAATCAACACGAAATTATTGATTGGCAGGTCCATTTCCCTGCCTTTTGGCAGTGTGCCAAGGGTTGCCTGCCGATTGGCAGGGATAGGGCTATGTCAATTGGCACCCATACCCTATAAATAGAGGGTATGAGCTCACCCTCAAGGCACACCTCAGATCCATCAATATCAGTGATCTCAACAACATTCTATTGCAATCAACGAAGTTTCCTTGTGTGAAATTCCTTTCCATCTTTCACTCCCATCATTTTCATACTTAATTTAGTATCATTCTCTCTCATCCAACATTCAAGAGAGATCATCAAGTATCAAGATCAAGCCTCAATTTTCGAAAGAAGGTCCAAAAATTCTTCTCTCTCTTTAAATTCTTTATTTTTGCATTAATTACATAAATTCTTAATGTAGCTTTTACTTTAGCTCATACACATTAATACATCACCCTTTATTAGTTATATTTCACATACTTTATTTTCTATGAAAAATAAAAAATCAAGAAAAAGAGGGTTATGCCCATAAATTCCAATGGGATTATCCACCACAATTTCTCAAAACTAAAATACATTTTCTACACACACATATAATAAATTCCCATTCAAATCTATGGGATAATCCCCACCCTTAAGCACACGAACTACGTGGACTTTGATGCCTTTATAGGCTACGTAGGCATTTCAGATTAAAACCTAAGACTTGAGTCCAAATTTCCAAATTCCTCAACTTTCCCATTTTTGACACTTGCATACTTTTAATCTCTACATTATTTTAATATATATTATATTTTTGATTGATATGGCTATTTTATCTAACAAATATTATCGTTTCATCATAATGATAAATATCTCGATAAACGTATACATCGTATTTTCTAGATATTATTTTGGGAACATTTCTATGGATGACCTCACTCTATCTTTTCCGTGATACGAGTTGGGTGATTTCGATCTCCATTTATATCTACACGCACACGCATTTTATGAAGAAATTAAGGAAAACAGTAACACAAGCCCATGAGAGATCGAAAGGGCGGTATGGGTGCCTAACACCTTCCCATTCCGTAACTTAGCCCCCCACCTATGGACTATTGGTTTCGTAAGCATCTACTTGTCTTTGATGTCTCTCTCTCGAGGTAACGATGTGATATTTTGCCTGTTTTGTGCAAAATAGGCTAGCGAATCCATCTTTTTACATCACCCCACATCGATAACGACCAAAGCGCTTCTAGAGGAAGAGGGCGCAAGATATTTTCTCCCCTTCTGCCCTTCTCCCTCTCCCCCCGGGAAAGGGAGAGATGCGTAGGTATGGCCACAGTGGCGACTGGTTTATCATAAGAGGGTTAGACTCGGTTTGCATGGGTGTTATCATTTTCTTCTTGTGTGCGCATGTACCTACCTGTATGTTCATTTTTTTCTCGTCTACTATTTCTTATACATATCTATCTCATGCTTACATCACTACTCACTCACAGACTTGTAGATACTTCCCATGTACACTTCACACTACTTACACATAAGATCACTTATCTCCTCATATTGCACATGCCACTTAGAATATCCAAGATTCGGTGTCATTAACACACACCTACACTTATTACACTTGTATATATCCATGTTCACTCACACTTATCACACACCACTTATAGTTAATCCATGCTTAGGTTCACTACCACACACTCACTTGTAGATATTCACACATCACTCACAATCATATATCCACTCTTAGTATAATATGTATGCTCCATGCAATATTTATGAAAAGTTATGCACTCGCTTTTAATAAAACTCTGATACCAATTTGTAAAATGTGGTGTGCGATATTGATTCAAATGGATACGAAATTTCCACATTGAACTTATTCATTTGGATGTATAAATTTTCTCAAACCAAACTTCAATTTTATTCAGCCCCTAAACATGTATCTACGTGTCAAAACAAATCAGTAAATTAAACCATGCGATGATTAAGCTGACAAACACAGATTTAATGAAAAAATCCTCGAAGGGAAAAAACCTTTTTATTTCCACTATAATTTCTAAAAGCGAGTTTACATCGATTATAATGAAAATACAATTGACATAAGAAATACCCGAAGGTGTCGGTTCGTAGTCATTAGCCCAGGAACATCGTAACACTACCTATGACACGCAGTCGATCATCTCCGTACCTCCTGCAAAGGGCACCTATTGTCAGCCCAGTACCTTCCAAGTAACCTAGTGTAGCAGCATAAAATCCAAGAAAATATGTCTTGGGTTCACCAAAACAACTCACACAAAAGTGATTGGGATTTGTCAATTGTAAAACAAAATCTTTGAACCCCTTAAATGGTTGGAGAAGAAAACAAACACTCAAAAACGTATTCTATTAAAAATAGTGTTTATCCACGCCAAAAATAAGAAGTATGACACCCAATATATAGTAGAATTAAGGCGGTGATTTTTGAAACTAAATGACCTGTCGTTCGAATGACATATGATGTCGTTTGAGCGAGAACACATCTCGTTCGAACGAGATACGCTGTCGTTTGAACGACAGTGGCACTTATCCCAAAATGTCTTTAGACTTTGAAAATAGTTGGAAACCTCAATAGGCAAAACTGTTGCAGGATCAAAAAAATTTTATTCAAAAAATCTCTTATAAGAAAATGTTTTTATAAATTTTTTTTATAAAAAATTCATAAAATATCCGAACACTTTTAATACGAAATGTAAATGGAACTTAAACATAATTTTACTAAAATTTATCTTGTTGGGCCTGAATGTTAAAGTCTTCTTGAAATTCGGATCGTCTTTTGTTGATGTTATCTTCCTTAATCCTTTGACGAATTGTAGCGGTATATGACATAATTAATTGTAACGGACAATGTCCTTACAAATCTCCCCCTATATCTATGTCGGTGCAAAATAAAAATATCCAAATTATCAACCTAAAATGACCTATACAAATCTACCCTCTTGAAAACAAAAGTGAAAAGATAAAATGACAAGTCTTCAAATTTTGGTTCAACAATCAACTTTTCAAAACTTCAAGACTTTCTCATCAGGGTGTGCAATACAAAAATCTTCAATTGTACTTACACATATGAGACAAAGAAAAAACCTCGTGACGTATCGAGTTTGAAATGATATAAGCATAAACATGAAATCATAATCAATTCTCCCGATACTTAAACTCCCCCATAAAGTTATAGATCGTTATCCCCTTCTTATTTGGCTGAAATAGACAAGGAAAAGAATAAATCACATAAATCAAATTGGGCTGTCACAGTAAACCAAGGCACACGGACTATTTTTTATTGTTCATATTTTTTACAAAAACGTGAAAAGGATGTTACCAAAAAAATCACACGCCATGAATTTATACTGAGATAACCAAATCATGGAAACATAATGAATGGTTGTGAACAAATTCGATAGAAAAATGGACTCAATCATGACATGTGTTTACGATGCATAAATGTACTCCTAACGAATTAACATCAAAATAGTCCTTAGGTGTAAAATTGTTAAATTTAGATGACATTGTCTTAATGATATCAACAAATTAAAGTATAAATGATTTCCTCACTAATAATGTCCAAAACTATGTAATGGTTTTTCATGACTTTCAAGGATGTGCAAACCGTTTAAAATTTCATCCAAACTCCCTCATTAAAATATAACTCTTTTTATTTTTCTTATGAGGTGATGAAACAAAAACCTTTTGGCCCATTTTTAGCATATTTTTTTTATTGCCTTTCAATTTTTTGGGGGATCTTTTAAACCTCATTGGACCCCGAATAATTTTCAATTCCTCACTTTTTAGGTCCATTTAAACGGTGGCTTTACAAGGGAAAAATTAAAATACCTTTCGCATCCCTTTTTCGTTTTTCAAAATAAAACACACAAACTCACAAACGGTTTATAACATGCACTACTTTTTTGTCAAGTTTATCACATTTGGTTCGTTGTATAGACATAATTAAGATGGAAACACTCAACCAACATGTGATAGTAAGCACAAAAGTAATACAAATCCGTGCATGTGTGAAATAAAGGACAAATGAGTCAAACATGTAGGTAGTAACACTATATCATCTCAAAGACTCCAAACTTTGTAAAGCATGTGAATGACACAACATATTGTCTCAATACACTATCAAATAGTCACACGAATATGGAATGCAACTGTGACTCGATCATCCTAAGTGTCCATTCATATATGGTGTAAACTAAATACAAAACTCTTTTTGGATTTTTCAAAAAATTTATCAAAAAAAGAAAATCTTTTGTATTTTTCAAACATAGTTCAAAATCAACCCAACAGTACCAAATAATATAGCAATATGAATCAGAGGACTGCAAATGAAAAAACTCCAGGGGTCGCTCGAACGAAGATCCGTGTCACTTGAATGACAGGGTTCTCGCGAGAAGCTACTTCGCTCGACATCAGGAGTCGCTCGAACAAACCCTTATCTTTCTTGAACGAAACAAATAATTTTCACAGAATTCCAATGAATTTTTTTTGTGAAAATAGTTCCTGGAATGGGAAAACAGATCCAAAATAGTAGCAAAAAAAACAATGTAAGCTACAAAATGGTACATACTAGCGATAGACAAATAATGTCATCATGTGAATCATCCTATGCTAGTAAAAAATCTAAACCTCATCCATTAGGTATGGAGGAGTTTTCCAAAGATGGCGACATATTTTGAAAAACTTCCATTAAATCATGTGAGGCCTTGACCAAAAACTTTACTTGCTCCCAAATATGTGAAAACTCTCTATCATTATGTGAAAGCAAAGAATCGTGGGTGGGTGCATGTGTGCGAACATGTGTAGAATGACACATTTCCTAATTTAAAACAAAACTCCCTATGGTGACCTCTCTTTTTACAATGGGAGCAAACATAAACTAGTTTAGTTTCACCTCTCTCAAAAACTCTAGGACGTGCTCTCCTAACTGGTATGGGATGCCTAGGTGGGTTGTGTCGAGAGTCATGTGGATATAACACTAAAGTAGGAACCGGCTCGAGCGCAACAAAAGAAGTGGAGGCACCGTCATGAATTATTTCAATACTCTCACCACTACCTGAAATGGGATTGAGAACCATCTTTTCATCCTTCTTAGATGCATTATATAAAGGGACTTTGACCTCCCGGGCATGTTCGAGATAACTCTCAAGTTGGGATACACGTTTCATCAGACTAGACAACATGTCGGTAAAGTCACACTTTTCCCTCCTTAAAACTTATTACTCTCTTTCCAAATATAAAACCCGATGACCTAAATCCGTATTATACTTTTTTTCAAGGTCTCGGTGTACAAATACCTAAATTCCTTTTGGATCTCACTTTTAACTCCACTCTAAAACGTGCTCTCATCCCTACTAAAAACACTCGAATCGTCATCGTCTCTATCGTGGACATAATCATCGTGGGACAAAGTGTGTGTGCGCACATGACTCAAAAAATCTACACACATTCCATGTACTAAACCTTTATCGAACTCATCTCCCTCACTATCACTAAGAGTAGCAGGCGTGGCTACATTATTACCTTTTCTCCTTTGCCTATTAGGACACTCAAAAGCTCTATGTCCTTTGCCTTTACACTCAAAACAAGTCATATCATCTAATTCTTCCACACTATCTTCTTTTTTATCACACTCTCTCTCTTTTTCACTATACTCTTTGGCCTTTTCTTTCTTTTTATTTTTCTCAAAAGAAATTTTATTAGAAAAATTAATTTTGTTCATTTTGAGAAACTTTTTAAAAAATTTCGCAAACAAGGCCACATCGTCCATACTAAAATCTCCCTCAGAATCATAATCATAAACTCTCTCTTCCTTTTTCTTCCTAACTTAAGTCTTTAAAGCAATGCCTCTATCCTTAGCCGTAATGGTTTGGGGAAATATGTCAATTTTATAAGTTTTTAGGTCTCTTACGAGCTCATCTAACTTAAGTGAATTTAACTTTCCCAACGAATTAAAAATAGTGACTTTAGAAAAAAAAAGTTTCGGGAGAGATATCAAAATATTTTTAATGACACGCGTGTTGTCAATTGGCTCACCTGAATTAAAACTTGAATTTACAATGTCTGACAAACGTGCATAAAACTCATCAACACATTTGGACTTACACACGGTGATAGTCTCAAATTGCATGGCCAAATTTTGTAACTTTGATTCTTTAACTAGGTTCTTACCCTCATGTGTAAATTGGAGGGCATCCAATGCCTTTTTAGATGTGGTGCACATCATAATTCAAAAGAAATCTTCGAGGGTGATGGATCCAGAAATTGCACTCAAACCACGGGAATTAAAATTAAACATTCTAAAATTATTTTCAGCCGAATCCGACATAAGTTTCAAAGAGGTGATATTATTAGCAGTGGCAGTGGGAGGATTCCACCCTCTTTCAAAAAGAAACCAAAAACATTCGTCAATGGCTTTTAGATGCAACTTCATACGTGCTTTCCAATAGGCATAATTGGACCCGTCAAAAATAGGCATTCGATTATATAAGTGATCCATCAAAAAGTTACGATTTAAAAAAAATCAACATCACACAATTTATGCAAAAAAAATAGGAATACGCGATAAATTAGCACAACCTGCTTTGATACCGATTTGAAAAGGCACGCAATCACTTTTAATAACGCTTTGATACCAAATTGTAAAATGCCGTGTGCGATATTGATTCAAATGGATGGGTAAATTTATAAATCGAACTTATTATTTGGATGTCTAAACTTGATCAAACCAAAATTCAATTTTATTCATCTCCTAAACATGCATCTACGTGTCAAAAGATATCAGTAAATTAAACCATGCGATGATTAACCGAACAAACACAGATTTCTGGAAAAAATCCCCGAAGGAAAAAAACATTTTTATCTCCACTATAATTTGTAAAAGTCGGTTTACACGAATTATAGTGAAAATAAAATTGACATATGAAATACCCGCTTTCGTTGTACCAAAACATACCCTATCGTAACACATAAGCTCGAATGGTAAGGACTAATCCGGAGCTTGCATGATGGGAGTAGATACAAGCATGTTTTTCAGTTTTTCAAAAGAACTTTGGCATGCTTCCATCCACTCAAATGGGGTGTCCTTCATAAGAAGGTTGCTTAAGGGTCTAGCGAGGTTGCTGAAGTCCTTAATGAACCTTCTATAAAACCCCACGTGGCCCAAGAAAGAGCGCATGTCTTTCAGCAATTTAGTCAGGGATAGGTCAGCTATGACATTAATTTTTGCTCTATCAACCTCGATCCCTTTGGATGACACGATGTGGCCAAGAACTATACCCTCGATTACCATGAAATGGAATTTTTACCAATTCAACACTAAGTTCTTTTACACACATTGGGCTAGTACTTTCTCAAGATTGGCTAAAAATTGGTCAAAAGAGGTGCCAAAAATACTAAAGTCTTCCATAAATACCTCTAGCCCTTTCTCAACCATGTCACTGAATAAGCTCAACATGCACCTTTGAAAGGTTGCCGGTGCGTTACACAATCCAAATGGCATACATTTCTAGGCAAGTGTTCCAAAGGGGAAAGTGAAAGTCATTTTCTCTTAATCAAGTACATCTACCTCAATTTGGTTATATATTTAATAACAATCTAAGAAGTAATAATAGGGGTGGCCTGCTACTCTTTTAAGCATTTGATCGATAAATGGCAAGGGGAAATGATCTTTCCTAGTTCCCTCATTAAGTTTTCAGTAATTAATGCAAGCGCGCCACCTAGTGGTGGTACGTTGGGGAACTAACTCTCCATTGGAATTTTCAAACACGGTCATGCCCGACTTCTTCAGGATGACTTGAACGGGGCTCACCCACTTGCTATCCAAGATTGGGTAGATAATCCCGGCATCCAACAGCTTTATGATTTCAGCTCTCACCACATCTTTCATCGTGGGGTTTAGCCGTATTTGCATTTCTCTCAAGGGCTTAACATCATCTTCGAGGTGAATCTTGTGGCTGAGAATTAGAGGGCTTATCCCCTTCAAATCAACTATGCACCAACCAAAAGAACTTTTTTGCTTCCTCAAAATCTTTAATAGTTTACCCTCCTACTCTTCATCTAAGCTAGAGGGGACAATAACAAGAAATGTCTCACTTTTACCTAGGAAACCATATTTAATATTGTAGGGTAGTTTCTTCAACTCGAGAGTTGGGAATGTGTCGTTAGAGGGCACCATGCATTCTTCTCTTGGCGGTAACTCTTCTAATCGAGAAACCCAATTAGCATCTCTCGCATCCCCGTCCGACGCTCACTCATCGTGTAAGCCTCTCAACTCCTTTATCTCTCTCTCAAACTCGGTGTAGGCTTCCTCACTCTCATAACAAGAAGTCAAGAAATCTTTTAAGGCGCCTCCATAGTAATTTTCCTCAAAGTGATCTTCTATAATATCCTTAATTAAGCTTACTGCATGAAGATCATTTTCTTCCCCTGCTTTTTGGGCTATGTTGAAGTTGTTTGTTTCTAGGGCCATATTCCCATAAGTGATTTTCATCTTCCCATTTCTAGTGTTGATGACTGTGTTAGTCGTGGCTAAAAATGGGCATCCAAGAATGATGGGAACATGATTTTTTTAGGCGAATGAGGGATATGTGTCCTAAATGACAAAATCTACCGGTAAGTAGAAAGTGTCCACTTGGTCTATCACGTCCTCAACTATACCCCTTGGTATCTTCACAGTTCGATCCGCTAACTAGAGAGTGATCCTTATGGGCTTAAGATCGCCCAGATCAAGATTCCTATAAATCTAATAAGGGAGGATATTATCACTTGCCCTCAAATCGATTAAGGCTTTTTTGAATTTGTTCTCTCCAATGGTGCAGTAATTGGTGGGGGCACCGGGATCTTTATATTTAAGTGGGAGATCATTAAGAAAGACTGAGCTCATATTTTGTGCTAGAAACACGTTCTTCTTTACCTTCATCCTCCTCTTGACTGTCAAAAAGTATTTTATGACTTTTGCATAGGATGGAATATTCCTTATTGCATCGAGGAAATGTAAGTTCAACATTACGTTCTTGAGCACTTCTTCACTTATAGTCCCTTTATGGGCAGGAACCAATCTCTGAGGAAATGGCATAAGGGAAGGTGGTTTTACAACTACCTCGGGCTCACTACTAATTTCTTTTTCAATCTCATTCAAGGAGATATCTTCGGCCACTTTCATGCCGTGTGAATTCTCCTTGTCTTTTGAAATGTCAATAACCCTCCCACTATGAAGAGAGGTTATCGCTTGGCACTTCTCCTACTATTCGGTAGAGGTGGAGATTACACTAGGTTGACCTTGGGGAGGTCTTTGGAATTGGGCAGGAAATCTTCCCATCTCTTGGATGCTCAATGCTTATTTCATCTTGGAGATGTTTGCATTTATTTCGGCGAACATACGTTCATTTCTGGAATTAGTTTCAGTTTGAGAATTGGTGAATTGGTTCATTATATCCTCGAGGCCCCTCCACTGTGGAGCTATGTACGGGGATGGAGGTGGTGTACTGAGGAGGTGGTGGAGGTGGGATAACCTGTGAATGTGGGTTCATCATAGCTTGTGGTTGTCCATAGTTGGAACTAGGATGGTTCCTTCATGAACGGTTATAAGAGTTTGCATGCAGAGAATTAAAATTTCCCTTGAATCCTCTAATAGCATCCACCTGCTCGGTGTGTATGGCCTTGTAGGCAGAAATTGTTCGGCATGCCTTTGTGGAGTGGCCCGCCTCATACACATCACACACGTTCTCTTTCGAACCATAGCTGGATCCAGAGATATTACTCAACCAACCATCAAACCAGTCTTTCATATCTCCCTAAAACTGATCGAATCGACGGTCTATTAAGGTATTGCTATCCAAATGGTATAGAACGGAGGAAGTTCGATTGAAAGATGGTTGTCTAGGTCGATCTTGGTTGGGATCAGATGTGTCCCATGCTTGAGTAGTCTCTGTGACATACTTAAGATGGGCCTTGGCATCGTATGAGTTTAAATCCCAAACGGGTATTTCACACATTATTTTACAAGTTTTTTGGAAGCTATCTTCAACCCATTATGGAAGCAATATATCACCAAGTGTTTGTCAAAACCATGATGGGGGTATGCGCTTACCAACTCCTGGAACCGTTCCCAATATTTGTCAAAAGACTCATTATCGTGTTGTCGAAAAGCTTGGATTTAAGTCTTGGCAGAGTTGGTCTTGTGCTGTGGATAGAATTTTGAGACAAACTTAGACTGAATATCTCTCCAAGAAGTGAAGGAGTTCGGGGGTAGAGACCATAGCCAGGTCTTTTCTTTATCCTTTAAGGAAAAAGGAAAAAGCTTTAGGAGAATGATATCTTGCGAGAAAGCTTGATCACTAAATGTATCACACGCCTCTTAGAACTCACGAATATGCAGGTATGGTCTCTCCGAATACATTCCATGAAACGTAGGGAGAATTTATATCATCCCATTGTGAAAGTAGAACTGACCGTCATTATACGGAAGTAAAATGAAACCAGGGGTGACAATCCGCTCAGAAAAGAGTAAGTCCTTCATAGAACGATAGGCAGATCTCCCTCTCCAGTACCGAAACTCGTTATGTCAGACATTGCGCTGGCACTCTCTTCAAATGACTCTCTGTACTCACTCAGTGTCCTAGATGTGTGACTCGAAGTTTAACTCCGGGTGTAGCTACTGATAGAGTGCTCAAGAGTAGGAATTGGAAACCAGAATTGTGGAACACGAGGTGTGGGGGGGCTTTCAGAGTTGTACTCAACGATTGGATTTTTGTGGATTCTGGTTGGAGTATTGTGAGGAGTCTGAGTGTGTTAAGGATTTTGCATTAAAGGATTTTTGAGAGATGAAAATTAATTTTTATTTTTTTCAGATTTTTTTTTATGTTTTTGGGTTTTGTTGGTCAAAGTTTTAGATTGACATGATCTAACCTAAGTCTACCTGACTCCTCGGTAACGGTGCCAAAAACTTGACGCGACCAAAAATGTGTCTAGTGTTCGTGCGATTTAGGCTCAAGTGCAAGCATCTCGCTCAAGTAATAATCCGATAATTGGAGTATCGATCCTCAGGAAAAAGGGACGAACGAAGTCATAATGACATTGCAAAGATGAAGGTAACCTAACTTTGACTTCTAAGAAGAACGAAAAGGTGATTTGGATTGTGAAATGACTACAACTAGATGCAAATAATAAAATGAGTAATTAATGAAATTATGAATAAATGAAATGCAATTACTCAAATGAACTGAAGGACTAATAACGATTTGACTCAAACTTTACTTATGAAATGAGAAAGATAGGTTGGGTTACAATCCCCCACACCATAGTAATTCACTTCGTAGGATACTAGATTCAGAATCAAAGCTTTAAATGAATCCCACTTTTTAATGATCCTAAGGATTAAATATATGAGGGATCGTAGCCCACACAGTATGTAAGCAAAGAATGGATTAAAATTTGGTCTTTATTTCTCCTAAATATTACATATATGAGGGATCGTATCCCACATAGTATGTAAGAAAAGGAAGAATTAAAACAATATCATATTGGCTACGATAAAATTCTACTAATGTTTTAATTCCAACTTCTATTTCCACTATCGTGAATTACATCGGGTGGGGATCATGCACCACGACCCCTGAAAACTTAGCCGGACATATTAAAACTAGATGAAAAATATGGTTTGAATGAAAGAAAACATTTTTACTAACTAATGAAGATGAAGGAGAATGAAATTACTACTAAAGCATTAACTATTGCAATAAAAAAAGAAAGGATTGGAATAAATTTACTTGGATTGCAAAACTGGAATCAAATTAGGGTTTTGTTGTCTTCTCCTCTAAACTAATTACAAAGCTTCTCCAAAAATGAATTAGAAGTCTCCTTATTTCTGGGAGTTCTTTTAAATTTATATCCTATGAAATTTACAAGAGTTGGATTAATGCAAAAATCTAATAAGAAGAAGACCAGATCAAATCTCGAACACCGGATCGATCCGGTCAGGACATACCGGACTGGTCCGGTTGACAACCGGATTGATCCGTTTTCCAAACAAACAGGATTGGTCCGCTAAACAAGTCGTTATGCAGTGATTTTAAGGGCCGGACTGATCCCTTTTTTGGGGATACCGGATTGGTCCGGGTTAGCTTCTCAACTTCTCTTCAATATCTCTTCAAAATCTCATGACTTTCTCACATCTTCGGGTCTTCATAACTTCTAGTCCAGAACTCATATTGGGACGCCGTTTCTTCCAAAATGTTAATAAACTCGAGATCTTTGACTTTTATTTTGGGTCCTCAACCGAATTCCTGGTAGAAATTACGATTTTTCCCATCTCCTTTGTCCTCTTTCTTTTCTCTTGCTTGTTTCGGTTTCTTTCTTTCTTTCATGTGTTAAATACCTGTAAAATTAATAAGAAATACACGAAACTCGGGATACTTGTTAGACGAAACCATTAGCACAGATATGAGATAAACTAATTCATTTTACGTTGTCCGAGGTAATAAAAGTATCTAAATTAAGGGGTAAATTTGGAAGAATTTATTCCTAATCAGGTTTGTATGAAAGAAACAAAAGGTTTCTTCTCTCTATACGTTTGTCTCTCTCTCTCTCTCTCTCTCTCTCCCTCTCTCTCTACAAAATATGAGGAAACCATAAAAGAAAAAAAACTCTACTGAGGCAGAGGGTTTGAATCCTTATATATTTTAAGACCCCATAATTTTATGCATTTTATAGTTAATTAATTCGGGAAAAAATTAAATTACTAGTGTGTCATAATTTAATGGAATTAAAAATGTAATTTTATATAAATATTAATCGAGAGAATAATTGGTTAATATTTATGGGAAATTAATTTACTAGGTAAATAGTCATATTTAATTACGTCTTAAGAGTATTAATGATGTGGGGTTTACTTATCTCAACCGGGAGTCTGTTCCAGACTAAGATTGGTGGGAAATAAATTTTTTTATAAACTTATTCGGATGCCAATTCTGAGTGCACAATTGAGTCTGGAAGGGCCAAGATAGTCGGAATAGAGTACCCGGGGGTAGTAAATAGGTCTCAGGACATTTTTAGGCACAGTCGGGCCCACACTGGGGTATTTGGGTCACTTGGGCTTGGCCCACTTGGCTAACCCTAAGAAACCATAAGGCAAGTGGTTAACTTGTTGTGGCATTTATTTGTATTACAATTCATATTTGTGTGAAGTGGGAACCAAAATTCGTTTTGGGGTAAAGAGGGTACAAAAATGGGGTTTTTGTAAATAAATCTTTTGATTAGAAATTGTTGTAGAGATTCATGTCTGAGATTGATATGTACTAGTCATATGTGAAAACACAGACGAATTATGAACGAATTTGAGATAGTAAGTTGGTGTTGAGACTGATTAACAAATAACACGGGTTTTTCCCCAATTCAGAAAATAAGAGAGAACGGAAATTAAACGGGCTTTGGGGACTTTATCGAGGTTCCTTATGATGTTCTTGGTGTATTATATTGATGATAGGACCTGGATTAGACTATAGAAGGAGTTTAACATTTAAGGTTTTCGTCCATGGTAGAAACAGTCCTTCGGAGAAGACGAAAACCTGTTTAATCGATCGATTGATGGCTGGGATCGATCGATCGATGGTCGAGGATTTTTGGCAGGTCGACGAAATTTATATAAAATTCATTTCTCACACTTTATTTAGTGAGAAATAAATATAGGACATAAATTCTTAACAATTATGAGTAAAAGTAATTGGGATTTGGAAGGAACTTATGGGTGACACATTATGGTTAATTTTGGAGAAATATATTCCAAAATATTCAATTTCGGAACAAGTGGGCGAGTCCGGGTAGTGGTTGAGCGATATCAAAGTAATTAAATTAATCAATGTGCAAATTGATTAATAATCTGAGTTGGACCATAAACTCAAGTTATGACGTATAGGCTAGTGTTACAGGTTTAGTACACGGTAAAGCCGGGATTGTTTTAATTATATATATATATATATATATATATAGTGTGCGATAGTATATATATATGGTGTGTGCATTAATATCAGTGGCTAGATATTATTATAATATATACTCTAGTGCTATCAGGGGAGGTTGCGCGTAGAGGGTGATTCCCCTAGCTTGAGGAGTAGGGCGAGTATATCCCGAGGTCATAACGTCCATTATATGGGTGAGAGGCATCTCACTTTCAGGGAAGGAATATGACCGCCTCCAATATTTATGTTATTAATCAAGGTAGTGAGCAATCCTAACTTGGGGTAACTAGGTTATGTGAATACGTCTAGTGGGATATCACTTTAGAGAATATACATTCGGTGAGTCATTACTCGGGAGTATGGTTAGTATTATTTATTATTTATTATTTCAACATATGTGTGAATGTTGTAATGTGGTTATACGTATATAATGAGATAAATAATTATATACGGGTAATTTAATACAGGCCGTGAATTGTATTATATGTATAATGGGTGTGAAAGTTGTATAAATTTAAAAAGGGGGAATGATTAATTAAGTTAATATTGATACTAACTTAGAAATCATAATTATTGCATACTCGGTTAGAGTAGGGTGGTGGCAAAGGGTTATATCGGTTATCCAGATATGGGATAAATAACTAGGGGAATTAATTAAGGCATTAGTTGTGCACATTAGAGGAGGGGTGAGGATGTCCTCAAGGGAGTGCGACACTAACTAAAATATGAAGAGCATGCATAGATATTTATTACTGCAAGTTAATCATTTCCTAAATATTTTCCAAATGTTTTGGGTTCTAACCCTTGATATAAATATTTTTTAAAATCTTTTAGGTGTCCAGCCACAGGGACGCCAGACTTGACTCATTCCAGGGATCCGTTACTGCAGCATATGTCGATGTTGTGGGATTTTCATAGGCGCCTCATTCTTTTTCATTTATAGTACAAAAATTTCCAATTAGTTACTCTAACATGTTGCTCATAGATTTATTTAGTACTTATGTCAGACTTGTTGAGATTTATCATTATTTGTCTTTACTTTCGTTGGATTTAAGGCGATGGTTTATTCGGTCAGTTTATTTAGATGTGAATGGTTGATTTCAGTTAATTGTGATTGTTTAAATTATTTTGTTTTCGCATGAGTATTTCATTAAATTAATGAAAGATAAAACTTGGCACCAGTCTAATTTTCTCAGTTAGGTGGTTAGTAATTAAAAAGGCGACAGTGATGCTAAGAATGAACCAACTGAGAAACATGTTCTAATTTAATTTAGAACTGATCACCGGGGTTAATTAGGCGAAGTGTCACATATATGAAGTGGATTTCACATGGATCACAAAAGAACGACATGTAACCGTTGATAAAATCAAATGAACGATCTAGATTAAACTAAGGGATCTGAGTCTGTGAAGAAACACAAATCGGCTACATATAAATTCAACACGTGGATGGTCAAGATCATTTTTAAAATGCGTGTATTTAGAGTATTAAAAAATCCAAATTAAGCCCACAAAATTTGTGCCGATTTTGGTTTCTACCCAGAGCAGTTTTAAGGAGAAAATATAATGACAAATCAACGACAAAACTTTATTAAGAATAGATTTTAATTTCCAAAAAATCATTTAAAATTCTTACAACATTTTAAATCAATCCCAAAAATTATTTAAGAAATATTTTA
The DNA here is from genome assembly GCA_949130495.1 of Sambucus nigra. Classification (NCBI taxonomy): domain Eukaryota; kingdom Viridiplantae; phylum Streptophyta; class Magnoliopsida; order Dipsacales; family Adoxaceae; genus Sambucus; species Sambucus nigra. Next base: position 466,366,821 of record OX422220.1, on the reverse strand, counting down.
AGGGGATATAACTCACACATGATTATATCATCACTAAATCAATATATGAATACAGTCCTAGTGTGTGGTGTATGTGTTATACCTTCATGAACTTGTAGAGGAATATCATTGAAGCTACGGAAGTTCTGAGGCTTTTTTGTTCAACTAGGGATAGACACAATTTTGTCTCTATTTCCAAACTAGATGAGCTCCTATGTAATGTAGACTCAAGTGAGTCAAAGATATAGGGTGCTTCAATATCCCCCGTTGGGAATATGTGACAAAATCTCCTTTGAGGAGTCTAGGACTCGTAGGGATATGAAAAAAATAAGAAAAACCTATTCCCATACAAAATTCTATCTACCCAAGTCCTAGAAAGAGAAAAATAAATAACTCAACTAATTACGAACCAATACCCTATCAAAATCCAAAGTACAACGAATCAATATTGATACTTGTAAGATAAACAACTAAGATCAAGCATTTTTAGTTTAAAAAGATTTAAGATATACTCAAACATCTCTCCCCCATTTTGTCTCAAATGGACAAAGGGAAGGCAAATATATAACATGCATAGTAAATAGTTTAATCAAGAACTGTCATGCCAATAGATTTGCGTAAGCACTTAAACCGAATATTATCAAGAGGTTTGGTAAATAAATCAGCTAATTGCAGTTCAATAGGAAGATAATTATTATCTAGTTCCTTAGTTTAGATAAACTCTCGTATAAAGTGGTGAAGTAATTTAATATGTTTAGTACGACAGTGTTGAACTGGGTTTTTAAATATATTGATCGCGCTTTGATTGTCACAATAGAGATGCAATTTTTCTTCAAAAATGCCATAATCATTTAGCATTTATTTAACCAAAGATATTAGGCACAATAGCTACCTGCAGCGATATATTCAGATTCAGTAGTAGATAAAGAAGTACAGTTCTGTTTTTTACTATTCCATCCCACCAAGTTATTATCAATATAGTAGCAAGCTATAAAGATGCTTTTATTATCATCTAAGCACCCTGCCAAGTCGGCGTCGGTATATCCTATGATGGTACTAGATATATATTTAGTTTACCAAAGACCTAGGTTGAGAGTACCTTTCACATACTTGATGATTTTTTTCACACAGATAAGGTGGAGCTCTTTAGGATTACATTGGTATCGTGCACAAACACATACGACGTACATAATGTCAGGCCTGAAGGCACTAAGATATAAAAGACTTCCTATCATGCTGCGATATAAGGTGGAATCGGTAGGTTTTCCATTTTCAACTTTGGATAATTTCACTGACGTGCTCATGGAAGTCCTAGATTCTTTAGAATTCTCTAATCCGAAATTGTTCACTATCTCTAGAGAGTACTTAGATTGCGATACAAATAAACCTTCTGAATTTTCCTTAACTTGAAGTCCTAAGAAGAATTGTAACTCCCCCATAAGCGACATTTGGAACTCATTATGTATAATTTATAAAAATGTCTTATCTTCGGTAGGAGACATGGATCCAAAGTTGATGTCGTCAACGTACACTTGGGCTATTATAATATTTTTGTCAAATTTTTAACAAAAAGTGTTAAGTCATTCCCTCCTCTCCTAAAACCATTATTTAACAAAAAGGAGGAAAGACAATCATACCAGGCTCTAGGAGCCTATTTTAATCCATGAAGTAACTTTTTTAGACGATACACATGGTTTGGATGGTGTGGAAATATGAATCCTTTTGTTTATTATATATAGGTCTCCTCAGTTAATATGTCGTTCAGAAAGGCTGATTTAACATCCATTTCATAAAGGGTAATTTTCAAAATAACAGGCTACTTCAAAGAGTAGTCGGACAGATTCCATACGAGTGACAGGTGAAAAAGTCTCGTTGAAATATTCTCCTTCAATCTGAGAATATCCCTGAGCTACTAACCTATCTTCGTTTCGAATTACCATCCCAGTCGCATCAGTTTTTTTTTAAATAGCTAACGTGTTCCAATAACCTTTTTATTATTAGGCCTGGGTTCAAGATTCCAAACATCATGAATGACAAATTGATTAAGTTCTTCTTTCGTATAAAGTATCCACATAGATTCATTCAAATCTTCATTTACATTCTTTGGTTCCAAAAGGGAAACAAAACATGCGAAATGAGCTAAATCACGAATTTGAGATCTTGTCTGCACAGGCTCAGTAAGGTTACCAAGAACATTGTCTACAAGATGGTCTTTTGAAACCCAGTGAGGTACTTTAGCAATATCAGTTTGTAAAAGATAATCTATCACTGAGGAGTTAGATGTTAACGAATTTTCAGACTCATTCATGATAGTTGGCCTTTTATTACTACTCTCTACATTAGTGTCACTTACAACTACATTAATGGACTCCATAAAAGTCTTAGTGTTAAGATTATACACACGATAAGCTCTATTGTTAGGAGAATATCCTAAAAATATAGCTTTATCTCCTCTAGATTTAAACTTAGATAGGTGTTCTCTATCTTTACAGACAAAGAATTTACTACCAAAAGTCCTAAAGTATTTCAGGTTTGTTTTTTTGTTGTACCAGAGTTCATAAGGAGTTTGTTTAGTGTTTTTTCGAAGATATACTCTATTGATTATATGACAGGATGTTCAAATAGATTCAACCCAAAATTATTTACGTAAATATTTGCCACAGAGCATGACACGAGCCATATCCTGAATAGTCTGATTCTTACATTCAACAATCCCATTTTGTTGGGGGGGGTCTTAGGTGAACTAAACTCATGTTTGTACCCATTATAGTCACAGTATTCCATCACTCCAGAATCAATAAACTCACCTTTTCTATCACTTTTAATCTTATTAACTTGGGAGTCCTTTTCATTTTCAATGTGAAGTAAAATTTTCAGAAATTTCCTAAAAGTTTTAGATTTCTGTTTTAAAAAGGAAATCCAAATGAATTGAGAGAATTTGTCAACCATAACAAGAATATAACTGTTTCCACAAAGGCTTATGGTTCGAGAGCGACCCATTAGGTCCATATGGATGAGTTCTAGAGGTCTAGCTGAGAGAACATTCTTAATCTACTTATGAGGAGCCTTAACCATTTTACCTATTTGACATCGTCCACAAGTTATGTTGGAAATAGGTTTGATCTTAGGGATACCTATAACTATATATTGAGAAGACAACTTTCTTAGGCTCTCGTAATTGTGTGACCCAATCTGTTATGCCATATCTCATTTTCATCCAATCTGGAAATATTACAAACTTTAGTACTCGACTTAATAGTATAATAATTTTCTAGAGTACGAAGTCCTGTAATAATGTACTCACCTTTTTCATTTAAAATTTGGCAATTATTCTTTGAAAAGGTGACAGTATGATTTGAGTCACAAAATTGTGAAATATTAAGTAAGTTAGCTATGAGACCCTTAACTAATAGGACATTTTCAAGAACAGTAAGGTCATCTTCATGTAGTGTTCATTTACCTATGATTTGGGATTATATACCATTCCCGAACATAAGACTTCCACCGGAGATATTAATTTTATTTGAAAGTTTGGTGTCATCCCCAGTCATATGTTTGGAAAAACCAGAATCCAAATACCAACCAGATGATGTGTGTTGGGCTTATAAAGCCTTGATAGAAATGTTACACTTCATCTGAGGTACTAGATCATCTTTCCCAATCCAAATTGCCCTTATCATCAAAAGTTTGCGCTTATTTCCTCTCATTTGATCAAACTTACGAGTATTAGATTTTTGTTGAAAAATGTTTTGCGCATGCCTTTGTATTTTATGAAAAGGTTGATCATATCGAGAAATAGGTTTAGTAAAGAATCTGGAATTCCTATTTTATAATGTTATTATAGTATTGGATCTTCTCTTCCTATTACGATAGTTAGAATTCCTATCAGGCTATCTAGGTAAGACACAGTGGTTTCGATTCTTCCTAGAATAGTTGAAGTTTTGGTACATCGGAGAGGAGTAAACTTGTTTATAGAGGTGTTTCAAAAAACATCCTTCAAGTGAATGTGCATAGACATCACAATATGAACAATAATGGTTATAGGTAGAAGGATTTTCCTTAGAAAATTACTAAGCAAATGTATATGACTAGTTTGAACTCTAGGTTTGCTTTTATTAACCACTGAATGAAATGGTGGTACGAAACATCTTATAGGAGGATAAATGTATTTGGCCTTAGGTTTAACTTTTTTCTTAGAGTTACTTAACTCACCAATATCTACAATTTTATGTTTTGTCTCAAAATCATTCTTTAAAGACTAAAAATCTGGACAGACTTCCATAGATCTTTTTCCCCCAGATACAAACTTAATAGTTTCAAACATTTTAGGTTGTTTGTCATCTTTGGGAAAAAATCCTATTCCAGTCCGATCATCAGAATTGGTTTTGCTATCAATAATAAATTCCTCAAAACATTTTGAAATATTTTCAAACTTAGTAAATTTTTTGAAAACAGTTGAGGTTTTTTCCTTAGTTTTCTCCAATTCCAACAAAGTACCTTTGTATTTATTCTCCATAATTTTATTCTTTTCGGACAATTCCTTGATTTTTTCAACAATTTTTTTGTTTGATTTTCATAATCTAGACTTTGGGTGGTGTACTCTTCAGCATTAAGTTTAACCATTTGGCTCATGTCATCTAGTTTCCTAGTGAGATCTGTGACAACTTTGTCATGTTTGGAGATTTTCTTTAGAGTCATAGAATACAGTGTGTGTATATCAGGGAGGTGTTCATTATCTGAATCACTATGTGCATAATGTGAAATGTCCCTTGGATATTCCATTTTAGGAATCATACACACATTAGTATCGACATTATCGCTTCCCATTTGACTCACACACCCCGAATTGGCATCAATAGTATTCTCAAGTATTAAATTGTCCAATCCAATAATATTATTATTCACTATACCATGAGTAGAACTATCAGTGTCAAGTTCAGTCAGAGATACAGGCCGGTCATCATTGTAAATGATTTTAGCAAAGAATGACATACAGGAGTCAATAGTGTTGGGTGACTCAGGCTCATCATTTTCAGAGTCACTTGAGTCATCACATGTCTTATATAGGTTAGCCCTAGAACGTTTATGGTTCTTGTTCAAATTTACTCTATAATTTTGTGCCATATGTCCTAACTTTCCACATCTATAGTATTCAACATTCTTGAGATCTCTCTCACGTCTCTTGGGATTATGGGTATTATGGTTTTCATATCTCTTGTCATGAGGTATGATACTAGAAGGATTTTGATAATTTGTCTTTCCTTGTCCATTTGCCATTTTATTTCTAAACTTTATCAGTTTCTTAAATTGCTTAGACATTAAGGCGATCTGATTATTAAGACTATCCAAGTTACATTCCTCATCAGATTCTAAGTCAACAGTAGGTATAGATAATTCAGGTTTTATCAACTTAGAGTAGAAATTCAAATTAGAACTGGACTCTTTCCTATGGAACTGAGTTAATTTCTTCTTGAATTCTAGTTCCATTTCCATAATTCTCAATTTGCTACTGAGGATTTCAGGGGTAAGATTTCGATCACTCATCTCCTAAATTTCATACCTTTTGTTGTCAAATTTCCGTGGTAATGATCTTAGAATGTTAGATACAATTTCACTCCAATCATAAGTAATACCATTTGCATGCAAATTGGTCACAATATTAGTTAATTTGATATAGAAGTAATCGAATTACTCAGTGTCTATCATAATCACTGAGTTATACTGTTGAATGAACATCTGTGTTTTAGCATCCGTCACTCTGGTATCACATTCATGTGCAGTCATAAGTGCATCCCAAGCTTCCTTAGAAGTGGTACAAGATGAGATCCTTTTGAACTCATGTTCATTTATTGACATAAAAATGGCATTCTTGCGTTTGTTATTGTTCAAAGAGTATTGCTTCTCTTCTTTAGTGAATTCACTTAAAATTTTCTTAATCCTCTCAGTGCTTCCAATGGTGGCTGGTTTTGTAGGATAGCTGCATCCATTTTCAATAAGGTCCTAGAAATCATCTCCCAAGGTTCCTTATATGAAAGGAACCATCCTTACCATCCAGTAAGGAAAGTTATTTCCATCAAAGAGAGGGGGGGGGGGTCTGGACAAGTTACCAAATTTTTCAAATTTCTCGTCCATTGTTTGATTTGAAGAAAACAATTTCAGAAACGCAAGATCTTAAAGAAAATTTTCCAAGCCCTGATCCCAATTGAAAAATATGACTTAAGTTGTTTAATATAAGATTAAACTATCTAAGTAGTTCCGAACTGTTTTTTGGGGAAACACTTTTCTTTAAATCAAACTGTTTAACACAAGATGTGTATAATCAAATTATGTATGAGATATCTTCAAGATTATGTAACTAGTTTTGAAAAAAAAACTAAAATAGTTTAAACCTGTTTAACTTAGCACACCAACAAGAAGAGGATGAAATGATGTAGAAAGATTAGTTGCACACAATTTTTAACGTGGTAGAACCTCACCCGACTGAGGAAAGATCCACGGTGACTTCTAAGTCACAAACCAAAAATCCACTAAAACAAAATGTTCAAGTATCAAGCTACTTAACACACAAGCAAAAAAATCAGACCAATGCAAGTTTAGAATATATACCAACTCCACTAGCTTGATTCCAACTTCTCTGTAGTTTTGATGATGTTGTGGCTTTCTCAACTTCATAACTTCTCTGATTTTGTTTCAGCTTTACGTCGACTCTTGAAGTTCAAGATCTTAAATCCAACACTTCTTGTGTAGTAGTGTGATAAGTGTTTAGTGACAGTGTTCTAAAAGATGCATGTTATGGCCATGCCCGATCCTCGCGGAGGGAGAGAGATGATGATGAGAGGGTGTGTCATCTCCGTGGTGAGAGGATCCAGGTCCCATGCATCCCTCTCGATAGCGCTTCCACCGTCGTCGGCGATGTGTGAGTTGAAAACTGTAAAGAGATGGAAACTTCAATCTATTTTACTCAAAACAGATAAAAGAAGGTGGAGTCGTCTCGAAGGACAGCATCCAAAGACATACTGATACATACGAAATCAAAATTGATTCGAAAAGGGTTCGGAGGCTAAGTTACAAAATGGGAAGGTCTTAGGCACCTATTCTTCCCTTGCGGTCTCTCATGGATTCTTGCTATTTTCCTTCATTTTCCCATGATATGTGTGCATGTGTATATGTAGTGGACATAAGAATAATCGACTTGTATCATGGAAGAGATAAAGTGAGTCATACATAGGAATGTTCCTAAAAGTAATATTAGAAAATATGATTTACGTGGTTATCCTTGCGTTAATCGTTATAAAGGAACGATAACACATGTGGAATAATACGCCACTAAGAACAAATACATATATGTAAAAATATATATTTTAGGAGAATTAAGTTAAAGAATATAGAAAAATAATAAAAATGGAAGGAATAGGACTCGAGTCTTCGGTTTTACCCCGAGACGCCGACATAGCCTATAGAGGCATCAAAGTCCACGTAGTTTGTATGCAAAACGAAGGGTGGGATTTATCCCATAAATCTAATCGGGGACTTCTCTTATAATTGTGTGTGTGTTTAAAAAAAGTGATTTAGTTGTGATAAAAATGTGAGAAAAGTATGAGAATTCCCGTTTGGAATTTATGAGAAAACCCTATTTTTCCTTTTCTCTTTTGGGTTTTATTTATACGAAAATAAGAAATGTGAAATAATACTAAATAAAAAGTATATTAGGATATGTAAGATGGAGAGAATAAAAGTGTTAAGTAATCAAACAAGTTAATGCGAATTTAGGAGAATTTGAGAATGTTGGACCTTCTGGAAGATCTTGAGCTTTATCTTGAATGTTTGAGAGCAGCCCTTGCACTTGGATGATGATGAAGGGTAGTTAATTTACTAATTTTGATGAAAAGTGAGGGTTGGAAAGGGATTGGGATGTGAAAATCACGCTGACTTCGAGAGAGGTTTTCTGAGTTTGCTGAGAGTGATGGATTTTAGATCTTGGGTCCCCTTTTCAATGAGGGCAAGCCCTCCTTTTTATAGGCCCAGGGCATTGCCGATCGGCATAGTACTAGTCCTTCCAATAGGCAAGAGTTTTTAGGCACACTACCGATAGGAAGGGTTTGGAACCTACCGTTTGACAGTCTCTTTTAGGTTTCTTCGAAAACAGTCGTAAAATGTAAACCGTTGATCCGAATCGCGCACGAGAAAAACTGATGGAAAGTTACTTTAGAGACCTTTGAAAGTCCATGGACTGTTCGAGGGTTCGGGAGTTCACTTCGGGTCAAATGTGGCTCGGAAGCGATCATCGATCCTTTGGATGGGGAATTGCTGGATGCAAACGGATCGTTCGTCCCCATGGTAAGTCAGAATCGTGCACGGGGCAGACCGTTGGAAATTTTAGGAGTTATACTGTGACATTCCAAAGAGATTAACTCAATTTTTGGGAGTTGACTTTGCTCAACCGGGGCCTGAAAGCATTTAGTGTCCTTTCACCATAAAACAGATCATTTGTCTGTACCGTAAGTCAGAATTGCGCACTGGCCAGGCCATTGAAGAGGGGATTCAGCGCCCTTTGAAGATTTATTCAGTCTCAGTCGAGCTAAAGAGTTTGAATTTTGGTCAAACGGAGCGTGGGAGTGCCCGATGGCCTCTAGGTCAGTACTAGAGGTATGACTTAGGTTTGTAGTGATGGAGGGAGGTCCTAGGGACCTAAGGAGATGTTAGGGGGTGCTAGAATGGGGTGTCTATAGAACCCCTCCACGGGTGAGTTTGGAACAAACGAAAGTCGTTGAATAGATACCATATGGTGCCTTTGAAGGAGGATGACCAATTCATAGGGTCGAGGCCGATTCAGAGGACCTGGGGATGAGTATGACCAATTCATAGGGTCAAGATCGATTCTGTGAACCTAAGGATGCGGATGAATGATTTAGAGGGTCGAGCGAAATTCTGAGGGCTTAAATTGAGATGACCAATTATGTGGGTCGAAGCCAATTCTGAGGGCTAAAGTTGTGATGACCAGTTCTGCGGGTCGAAACCAATTCTGAGGGCTTAGGTTGTGATGACCAATTCTGCGAGTCGAAGCCAATTTTGAGGGCTTAAATTGAGATGACAATTTCTGTGGGTCGAAGCCAATTATAAGGGCTTAAATTGAGATGACCAATTCTGCTGGTCGAAGCCAATTCTGAGGGCTTAAATTGAGATGACCATTTCTACGGGTCGAAGCCAAATTCTAAGGGCTTAAATTGAGATGACCAATTCTGGGAGTCAAAGCCAATTCTGAGGGCTTAAATTGAGATGACCAATTCTGCGGGTCGAAGCCAATTATTAGGGCTTAATTGAGATGACCAATTCTACGAGTCGAAGCCAATTATGAGGGTTTAAATTGAGATGACTAATTCTACGGGTCGAAGCCAATTCTGAGGGATTAAATTGAGATGACCAATTCTTCGAGTCGAAGCCAATTCTTAGGGCTTAAATTGAGATGACCAATTGTACGAGTTAAAGCCAATTCTGAGGGCTTAACTTGTGATGACCAATTCTACGGGTCGAAGACAATTCTGAGGGTTTAAATTGAGATGACCAATTCTGCGGGTCGAAGCCAATTCCGGGGGATTAAATTATGATAACCAATTCTGCTTGTCGAAGCCAATTATGAGGACTTAAATAGAGATGACCAATTCTGCGGTTCGAAATCTACTTCGTGGGCTTAAATTGTGATGTTCTCGGGAAATTTTGTCGGGGAAATTACCTCATGATTTCGATTTGAGCAAGGGAGTTGATTGCTGGGGAAATGTTCATATCTTTTGGAGACTTTGTGAGGTAATAGCAAATTTGATGCTGTAAATTTCAGTGGGGACATGATTTGGTGGTCCATGGTTTGGACAATTTGCGCGGGTAGACTTTCGGGGGACAGGAGATAACCTAAGGTTTAAGATACTTCAGGGGTCCTCTGGGGATGTTGTCGTCGAGAGATTCACCTAGCTTTTGTGAGTTCTGCTGGGGAATTAGGTGTTTTTCTTGAGGGAGTGTGAAATTTTCTTAGTCAAAATGTTCTAAACCTTCCCTGGGATTTTTAGAAATTTTCTGAGGATTGTTCAGGGTTTTCTGGTATTTTCTGGGAGTTTTTGTACAAAAACATAAGAAGGGTGCCGATCGGCATGGTGTGGAGGGTGCCATTAGGTAGTGTCATGGAATTTTTAACTTCCTCGAGAGGGTAAAAGGTCAGTGCTGATCGGGAGTTTGGGGTTAGTGCCGATCGGCATGACCCTTGTCTTCCTATAAAAAAGGGCGGACTCCCCTCATTTTTCATAGCCTTTTGCCTTCTCCCTCTCTTTGTAATTTTCTTCTGCGAATCGTTCTAACATTTTGCAAACCAAAAAATGGTCATTTTTGTGAGCATTGCAGTACACCGAGAGTGGTTGGCTGTTGATGACTGGGCGAATGTGGAGGGCCAGGGTGCCTCTTGCTTTGGGGAGTGAGAATTCTTTCGATGTGTTTGAGCCAGTTTTCGATGAGAGGTCTTTACTGCGGGAGCCGTCGCATCATCTCTCTTTTAGGGTTGTGAAACTTGATAGTTATGTAGGTACAAAATGACTTTTGGAATTCTATTTTTGGTGATTTCCTTTTTTCTTGGATTTTGACAAGGTCTATTCTTTGGCAGTCGGATTTCTCTTTGACGACTATGTGTTCCCGCGGGATGACTGGTCTTAAGGATGTTTGGGAGCACCTTCCACCTGTGGTGTGTTGGGTGGTATCATCAGTAGGATTCGGGAGGTTGGCGTCTATGCTGGATGAGTTGGCTCGTTTGACGACGGTCTTATGTGCTTTTGGGCGAGAGGTGGTGGGACACTACCCACACCTTCCATTTTGTCTCTGGGGAGATGACTGTGACTCCCATAGATGTGCAGCAGCTACGGGGATGGATTTCGATGGAGAGAAAATAGAGGTCGATCGCTCTTTATGAGTGAGGCCGGAGGCGACGCGAGCGGCGCTCGATGATGTGGGGAGGATAGTGTCTGGGGACTCTATTCATCCGTCCCTACTGGGGGATGTTTTGCTGGGTAGGATGATTGATATGGAGGACGGTCTGCAGGTGAGGCAGATGGCTTGGTTATTTATTTAGCTGGAGCTGGGGGGATTTTTGGTGGCATCGAGCGACGACGTTGTCCACTTAGTTTTTTTACCATACTTGAGGTTATTTTTTAACATCACTCTCTATAATTAGGGGAGCCTAACTTTGGCGACCCTTTATTTTTCTCTGGATGCATTTAGCCGGTGTGGCCGGAAGAATTTTATTAGAGCCATGTATCTTGTTGAGGTATTCTTTAGTTTGCGCATTTTCCTTTCATGCATTAGCATTTTCCTTGTGCATCAATTTTTTTATTGCGAATTCTTGTCTTTGGCAGACGTGGTTCTATGAGGTGATTGGGTGTAATACCCAGTTGATTTATCTGAAGGAAGAGACTGTTGGGTAACTTTACCGGTTGTATCGGTGGCAGAAGGCCAAACGTCACTCGAGGAAATCTCTTTCTCTCGAGGCGGTGCGTCAGGTCTTGAATAGTCTGACCAGTGATACAGTAAGAGTTTTTCCTTCTTCACTCTTGGTATTTATGCGCTCTGATTTTGTATTGACTTATATCTACTGGGGATTTTTTAGGTGACCTTTTACCCTTTGGGGACGGCTATTCAGGACACGGGGTCGACTGGGGTGAATGCGCATATGAGGCATTTTTTAGGGCATGAGTTTGGCCACTCTTGGTATCTCGGGTAGAGGGTGGTTCGACAGATTAATGAGGAAGAGGTGGTGGTACCGGCTGCGAGCCCCCTATGTCTATGAGGTGAGAGTGGCAACTGCCAGAGGACGCGAGGATTACGGCGATGATTGACAAGTCCTATCTATTGTATACCGACACGGTTATGCCGCGTGATTACATGGCGCCCAACATATATGATTCACCTCCTTTCCCTCCTTTGGGATCGAGTCGGCCAGTAGGGTCCTCCCACAGTGGTGGTTGTCCGTCGACATTGGTGGCGGCGACCACTTCGGAGGTTCCCTTTGGGCGGTTGCATACCCCTTCCTATAACATTCAACGGGGTAATGGAGGGATGGTTCCTATGTTGCATTGTCCTTATGCGATGGACCTAGAGGAGTTGGGCTTGACAGAGGAGGTTCTTCGTCCTGTGGTATACTTTTCGGTTCTTTTCTTTTTCTTCTTTTTGGTTTCTTTTGATCTTTTATGCTTGATACTAATTCTGCCTTTCCTTGTAGCATGTTCGGGTGTCCACTACTTGGCTGAAGGATATTAGGGACTGGATATCTTTGACGACTGCCCATATTCGAGACGCGGTTCCTGTTCCTTCTTGCTTGGTGCCATCTACCTTATCCGGGGAGGAGTCTGGTTCGGGTAGCAGTGGTGCGTCATCTTACCGCAGGCAAAAAGAGCACGTCGCAGGAATGGAAGGTCTTAGGAGAGAGAGGGGAAAGGGTAAGTGAGAGAGAGAGAGAGTGTGGGTTCGGGCTGATTCCCGTTGTTTTTTTTCTTTTCTTTATTTTCTTGCAAGAATTATCTAACACAGAAAAATATCTATGCAATGCAATGGAGTTTTTCATTATCTTATGTTAATGATGAATGAATGAATGCATGCATATGCGCTTTTTACTTTGCTGCTGAGACCGTAAAAAGAAATATTTTTGGAAGTTTTGAAAGGAAGTCTTATTCACAATGAGGAATTATATAAAGATGAAAAGGGAATTTAAAATTCTGTTTGAGAATATCAATTTATTTTTATTGTGTTTTCTGATTTTGACAAAAGAGGAAAAAGAAAAATTTCTAAAAATGGGGGGTTGCCAATCGGTAAACCCATTATCCTACCTATCGGTAGGTTAGTCCAGTCCAGTCTAATCAATCAAGGCTTTAATTGGTACTCTCTTCAGCCTTTGGTACCTTGTGGGGAAGGATTCCCTCTTATTTCTGAAAAGGTTGTGTCTTTTGTGAGGGTTTTCAAGTATAAAAAAGGGTAAGGGTGGAGCGTTTTCATCACAACTTTACATTTTTCCTTTTCCACATTCTTACTTGTTTACTATTTATTGCAAGACGGCTCTCCCTAGTAGTATTGAGTTTGCTAACTACCTCGAAGCCTTGGAAGCAATGTGCTCTTATAATGTTGACTACGATGCTTTCAACATGCGTTGAGTCTCTTTATGGCATAATCGGACTATAGAATGGAACATGCTGATGGAGGCAAAACAATTTTGGTACCCTGAAGACTATGTATTCCGCTTTGGCTTGGAAGAAGTATCTCCGACTTATGAGGAGTTTTCTACTATGTTGGGTGTAAACCATATTATGGCAGCTTTTATGCCTGAGTTTTCTTGGTCTGCCCGGTAGTTATTGTCTGGACTTCGTTGTGTCTTGCCCTCGATGGGTAGATCTTTGGTTACTGGAGGAATGATCTCCTTTCTGGCGGTGATGCGGTCTGTGCATTTGCTGGAGGTTGGTGATGCTAGATATTCCATAGCCATCGTTCTAGACTTGGTTTCGAAATTATTTCTAGTGACTGGAGAATTGTTGCTGGACCCACAACTTGTAGCTATTACTTCATGGATGTCCTACCATCGCAATCCTACGACGGTGATACTAGTGGAGAATTTGAATGGCCTGGATGCCTAGCAAGAAGGCCATTCTAACTTTCTGAGGGGTAGCCATGTGACGTTATTCATGTGGTTGTCTCAAAGACTGCGCCTGGTGACTCCTCCGGAATACCCTTTGTCGGTCGTACCTAACTTTTTTTGCGCCACTTCATCAGTGTTGGCCTGGATATTGAGATCTAGGAGAACTATTTTGTTGAGTATGGGGCTCTAAATCTGCGCTGGTCAGTGCCTTGGTGGGGATAGTTGCTACCAATTCTGGAGGTGGGGGAATACCCATACATTCGTCCGGTTGGTCTCAGACATACCTCTTTTTATTTCCCTTGGTGGATTCCACGCCAATTTGGCTGGGAGCAGATCGTGCCACCTCGAACACTAGACTTCTTTCCTATAGAAGATATGATAAAGCGTCTGTGCATGCGACTTAGCTATTTGTGGGAGAGTCGGCGTCCATCGACCCATCCCTCTCAGTCTATTGGGAGAGTTTGGCACATCCCTGGGGATTATATGAAGGGTTTATGGACAAGAGTAGTCATCAAGATGTTGGTAGTAGAGGTCGGACAAAGGTGTCTTTCCTTATCTGATACCATGGAGGGAGTTGTGGTAGTTTTTCCGAGGCTGGTTCAAGCTTATCGATCGCAGGGGAAGCATGGGGACCCCAAGATGAAGATGATGATGGAGCGGGATACTCTGGTAGCTGTGGTTAGGACTCTTGGGGGAGTTTATTTTGTAATGGGGAATAAGTTTACGAATTTATTGGGGTTTTAGGAAGTTAGGGGTAAGGGAGTTATCCGTTCCTTTTCTTATGTAATTTCACTATAACTTATCATTTATGAAATAAACAAGTTTTTTATCATCCAGTTGTGCCTTTTGATGAATTTTGTATTTATATATACCGATCGCTAAGGCATGCATAATCCTTTTGTTCAAGTATATGTTAGAATGAACTGTCGTTCTAGGAGATAAGAACAGAATAGTTTTTTATGAAAAAGAAAGGGTCGTGCTCATGTAAGATGTACTAGTTTCTTACGTACCTCTCAGGGTTTTTTGAAAGGTTTTAATTTTTCTAAAAATGGATTTTGCAGAGGATGAAGCCCACGTAATTCTGGGTAGAGGGAAATGAAGATTTTTTTAAATAAAATGGAGATGAGAAGAGTCGTAGCGCGCCGAGATTTCAAACTAGGGGTAGAACTTCTTGAGACGGTCTAGGTTGACTGGATGAGCCATCTCTTCTCCATCTAGGTCGGTGAGCATGGCGGCACCACCGGACAAGATCTTTTTCACAATGTATGGGTCGCTCCAATTGGACTTGAATTTTATTCTGGGGTCCCAGATGGGTTCTACTATTTATTTGAGGGCTAAATCCCCTTATTGGACACCGCGGTCCTTGACTCTCTTATTAAATGAATGCACTATTCGGAGATGGTAACCTTGTATGTGATACAACGCCTTCAGTCTTCTTTCGTCCAAGAGTGATAGGTCGTCGAGATAGCTTTGATTCCAATCCTCCTCACTGACTTGGCTTTCAATCATGACATAAAGTGAAGGGGTTTCTAGCTCCACGGGTAGGACCGCTTCTATGCCATAGACTAGAGAGTAAGGGGTGGCCCCAGTAAAGGTTCAAATTGAGGTTCGGTAGCTACAGAGGGCATAAGGGATTCAATCGGCCCAATCTCGACAGCTTTCGATCATCTTATTGATGATGGCTTTGAGGTTTTTATTCGCGGCCTTGACTGCACCGTTTGTCTAAGTTCGATAGGGAGAAGATTTGTGTCTCTGAATCCCGTACTCATTAACCACTTATGTGACTTCTGCCTCGAAATTCAACCCGTTATCTAACACTAGCTCGTCCAGGAGCCCATATCGATAGATGATGTTTTTCTTGATGAATTGGGCCACTTTCTTGGCGTTCAAAACTGCGTATGACTCATCTTTGACCCATTTGGTGAAGTAATCAATGGAAACTAGGATGAACTCATGCCCGTTGGAGGCCTTGGGTGTAAATTTCCTATGATGTTGATACCCCAGGTGGAGAACGGCCAGGGAGAAGTCATGTTGTATAATTCTCGCGAAGGCATGTGTTGAAGGTTGGAAAAACTGTTAGCATTTTAAGCATCTCCGGACATAGGTAGTGCAATCCTGGATCATGGTGGTCCAGTAGTAGCCTTGTCATATGATCTTCTTGTCAAGCATGTGATCGTTCATGTGGGGGGCGTATTCCCCACTGTGTATTTTCTGCATTATTTCTTCAATGTCAGCCCATGATATGTAGTGTAGATGGGTTCCATTCAAGTTTCTCTTGAAGAGTGCTCTTTGACAGATAATGTATTGGGTGGCTAGTCTTTGGAGGGTTGCTCGATCTTTCCTATTTCAACCTTCGGGATACCTACTGTAGGTACCTGAATTTTGCATTATGGGACCAGACGAGTAGCCTAATTAAAACGGCCTAAAATTTGGACCCCTTACCTTAACTAAATGGAATTACGGTTTAGTCTCCTCCCATGTTCTCGTATAGAGATATTCCAGGAAAAGATGGTAAATGTGGGGGAGTCCAACACCCCCAATCCCCGAGGATAGACATGTATATAATAAAACCTAAGTCTGGAGAAAAATACACGCATTGTATTCTCCGTAAATGCTCCTCGGAGTATATATAAATAATACTGACTGCACCACCGTGGACGTGGGTATTCTTACTGAAGCACGTACATACTGGGTTGTGTGATTAACATTTGATCTTTTTTATTTCCCTTGATGATCGTGCTTATCTCATTTATTTGTGTTGAATATAATTGTCACCACAATTGGCGCCGTCTATAGGAACGCTTGTTTTCCCTGAGAAATCCCACTCAATCAAAGGAGTTTGAAATGTCTGGTCAAAGCAGTAATGCTCCTCAGGTAGGAGATATCCAAGAATATCCTGCTCCTCATAGGATTAGATCTCAAGTTTGGCTCTCAGATCAGAGGGATTTCTCAGAGAGGCCAACCTAGGAGGAAAGATAAGGACCAGCGAGGTCCACCCAAATCTACAGGCTGATCGATGCCTATGAGGCAAGGCTCCAAGAGCAAAGGGAGTCCTCTCGCAAGCAAGAGGATGATAATTCTCGCCTCAAAAGGAAATTGGAAAGGATGGAGGGAGAGATCCATCGCAGCACTAGGCAACGTCCGTAACGCACTCCTAGCCCTCACGCGAGCAAGTCTCGTAGCCGAGGAAGGAGCCCTAGGCATGGATCCCAAAAGAGTGAAAGGCATGAGTCAAGCAGCGACTCACTTAAGAACCTGCGATCGGCTCACTGTAACAGGAGCCCAGTTCACAGTAATGAAAACATAAAAAACTAAGTTCGAAGGGATATGGACCAACACCCAGCACATCGCGATGCAAGATCGACGAGGGAGCTTTCTAGACGAGATCTCAAAACTTAGATGAAATCACCTTTCTCAAGGGAAATGAAGCCCCCAAGAAATTCGCTATTCCAAGATTCAAGATTTATAATGGGAAAACTGATCCCATCGATCACGTTAGGCAATACAGGCAAGCCATTACCCTCTGGAACCATCGGGATGCACTGATATTCTGGATTTTCCCCTTGAGCCTACATGATGTGGCACAAAAATGGTTCGAAACGCTCCCTTATAAGTCCATCAGGAGCTTTGAGGCCCTCGTCGAGCTCTTCATGGCCCGCTTCATTACTAGTAGCTACCATCCCAAAAGGATGGATGCTTTACTAATAATGAAAAAGGCACATCAAGAGAACCTTCGAGACTAAGCGAAGAGATACTGGGAGTTATTCAACGAGGTCGAGGACTGCTCGGAGAAGGTAGCATGGAATCCTTTAAAATTAGGATACCTAGCTCTTCCCTCCTGTACCAGTCCTTGACAAAGAAAGAGGCCACGACCATCAAAGACCTAATGGCTCGCATCAAGAAATACGCCACGGTGGAGGATGTGACCCGCCTCAGCACAGGGGAGAATGGTCGAACTAAGCTCACTTCCGAAGGCAATGATAAAGCTGAGAACCAGAATAAAGGAGGAAAGAACGGGGGAAAGAATGGCTCTAAGAACGGAGGCAAGAATGATGTGCCAAAATCATTTCAGGCAGTCAAAACTGTCTTTAGAGAACCAATTTACAATATTCTCACGAAGATCAAAGACGAGCCATTTATTAAGTGGCCCATAAAGATGGGAGGAGATCCCTCAAAGAGAAACAACGCACTGAGATGCGCTTTTCATAAAGAAAGAGGACATAAGACTGAGCATTGCAAAGCTCTTAACTCCTCGAAGAACTGGCCCAGTCTGGGCATCTGAATGAGTTTGTGGAGAAGATGGCAGAGAAAGTCGTTGCCAATGGAGAAGCAAGACCTGACAACATACTTGAAGATGATGTTGGCCTTGAATTTGCAGTAATTCACGGGGTATCTGATGTGAAGTAGATGCAGGGGAATTTAGCTAGGATGGAGGTAAATAAGCTTACAGTAGTTATGCAAGCTTTCCAGATCGATCCAGCAAAGACCCAATCAAGAAAATGTCAGCGAGCAGATGACATCGACTATAGCAAACATATCATGATCACAGATGAAGATCTGGTAGGAGTAAGAACCCCACACCATGAAGACTTGATCATTACACTCAGGATTGCCAACTATGACATTGACAAGTTGCTCGTCGACCAAGGAAGTTCATTTGAGGTAATGTATCTCGATTTGTTCAGGAAAATAAAGTTGAGCATCGCCGATCTAAAGGAGGCCACTATCCTTCTAGTTGGATTCACTGGAAAGTGACTATCCCACTGGGAAAGATTGTGCTATCGTTAAGGGCAGGAAGTATCTCTAAAATGATTGAGTTTCTAGTAGTCGACATTAACTTGCCATACCAAGCCATCCTCGGCAGAGGATGGCTACATGTGATGAAGGCAGTCCCCTTAACCTACCATCAGAAACTCAAGTATGTGATCGAGTGAGGAGTAATGGAGATCCATGGTAATCAATTAATGGAAAGAAGGTGCTTCATAGTAGCCATCCGCCCTAGACCAGAGAAGAAGGCCGAGAAGCCCAATCAGCAGGTGGATGGAAATGAAGGTCTGGTACCTCAAAATAGCAGTTAAGGTATGAAAGACCCATAGTGGAGGAGACTAGTATCCTCCCCTCTGAGCGGGTCATGGAAAACCTGGTGGAGGTTACAGCTGGTGGTAGCGAAAAGGACAGGGTATTTTTTATTTTAAGCTTCTCTCACAGATCAAGAAAAAAAAGGAATTGGCAATCTTGTTGAGAAGCAACGTAGACGTCTTTGCATGGGAACCATACGAGCTTCCTGGAATTGATCCCAGTGTAGTTTGTCATTGGTTGCATGTCGACCCCACTTTCAAACCTATCACCCAGAAGGCATGGCAAACTGTACCCGAGAAGGCAAAATCCGTATAAATAGAAGTTAAAAAATTACTAGATGCAGGATCCATACAGGAGGTCTAATTCCCCAAATGGTTATCCAACTTAGTAGTAGTTCCAAAGAATAACGAGAAATGGAGAGTCTGCATCGACTTCACTGACCTAAACAGGGCTTGACTAAAGGACAGTTTCCCCCTCCCAAAAATTGACCAATTGGTAGACGCCACAGCTGCTCACGAAAGAATGAGTTTTTTGGATGCATATTCGGGATATCATCAGATCCCTCTGTATGCACCAGACCAGGACAAGACAACATTCATTACCACCGTCGAATTATACTATTACAAAGTCATGCCCTTTGAGATAAAAAACGTAGGGGCAACCTACCAGCGGCTGGTCACCAAGATGTTCAAAGACCAAATGGGAGACACCATGGAGGTCTACATCGACGATATGCTCGTCAAGAGCATAAACAAAGAAGACCACCTTTCAGACCTATCAATAACCTTCGATATCGTCAGGAAATACCGAATGAAGCTCAATGCGAGCAAGTGTTATTTCGGTGTCCAGTCTAGAAAATTTCTTGGGTACTTGGTCAGTAAGAGAGGCATTGAAGCTAACTCGGACCAGATCGATGCAATCAACAGGGTATAGCCCCCTCGCATAATACGAGATGTATAGAAGCTCACCGGCATGCTCACTGCCTTAAATCATTTCATCTCAAAGTCCTTTGAGAAATGCAACCCACTCTTCTAGCTCTTGAAGGGAAATAAGATAGTAGAATGGAATCAAGATTGCTCGCGAGCATTGAATGGGATCAAGGACTACCTTAGCTCACCACCCATGCTCGTCATACCCCAAGAAAGATATTCCTTGTACTAATACCTCATCATCTCTAACCACTTCGTGAGTTTTTCGCTGGTATGCAATAAAGTAGGGATTCAGCACCCTATTTATTACGCGAGCAAGACTCTATTAAAGGCAGAGAAGCGGTACCTACCACTAGAGAAGCTCGCCTTTGCACTCATAGTAGCTTCAAGGAAGTTGAAGAACTACTTTGAAGCTCACACCATCATTGTTCTTACATCACACCCCCTTAAGGAAATCATGAGACTTTTTGGGCAGGCTGACTAAATGGTCAGTCAAACTCGAACGATTTGACATCCAATTTCAACTAAGGAATGCAATCAAGGGACAAGTACTTGCTGATTTCATAGCTGAATTCACAGGCGAGCATCCTCTAGACCAACTTCAATCGATGAAGCGGGGAGAGAATCACGCGACAGAAGGAGTTTGGAAGTTATTTGTTGATGGAGCCTCCAACTCAAAGGGGGTAGGAGTGGGAATTTTGCTTATTACTCCAGAAGATACAACCCTCGAATAGGGAATCAGGCTTGGATTTGAAGCCTCTAACAATGAAGCGGAATATGAAGCTTTGATAGTCGGCCTCCACAAGGCACACACTTTAGGAGCAAAGCAGTTACAGGTGTTCGACGACTCACAATTAGTCTCCAATCAGATAAGTGGGGACTACAACGCAAGAGATCAAAGAATGGCAGCCTATCTCGCCTTGGCTAAAAAGCTAATGGCCAGCTTCAAGGAAGTGAGTGTCCAGTCATTTCCTAGGGGACAGAATAGCCACGCTGATGCCCTAGCATCCCTGAGCTCAGTAATCAATTCCGACTTGAAAAGAACAATCCCCATCGACTTCCTCGCTCACCCGAGCATCAACCAGAGTGACGAGCTACTAGGCGCGGAACCTATGCTCCAGATTGAATCAACACCCAGTTGGATGGAACTTTTAAAGGAATATTTGATGGATGGGACACTTCCAAATGATAGTAAGATCGCTCATCAGATAAGAGTCAAAGTTGCTCGCTTTCACTTATCTCTTGAGGGCAAGGTGTATAAAAGATCATTCTCTGGCCCTTACCTGCATTGTGTTCACCCGAGGAATGTCGAGCAGATTCTACACGAGCTCCATGAAGGAATCTGTGGAAGCCATATAGGAGGAAGATCACAAGCTTTTCGAGCTATGAAAGAAGGCTACTGGTGGCCATATATGCAAAAGGATTCAGCAGTATACGCTCGCAAGTGAAAGAAATGTCAACTACACGCCCCTATGGTTCACCAAACTGCCAGCGACCTAAGATCACTCACCATCCCCTGGCCCTTCGCCCAATGGGGAATGGACATCGTAGGATCACTTTCTACCCCCATCGGTAACCACAAGTATCTGTTGGTCGCAACGGATTACTTCACCAAATAGATCGAGGCAGAGCCACTGGCCAATATCTGAGATGCAGATATGATGAGATTCATATGGAAAAACATAATTACCCATTTTGGAATCCCTAGAACCATCATTACTGACTACGGAACACAGTTCGAAAGTGGCCCTTTCTAGAGTCTCTGTAATGAGCACGGGATCAGTCACTATTTCAGCTCAGTGGTGTATCCTTAGAGCAACGGTCAAGCTGAAGCTTCCAACAAGACAGTGATAGATGGGATACAAAAATGATTAGAGCGAGCCAAAGGCACATGGGTGAACGAACTGCCACATATATTGTGGGCTTACTGCACTACCCCACGACGGGCAACGGAGGAAACCCCATTTTCACTAATATATGGAATGGAACCGGTCATCCCATCGGAGGCAGGCCTACCAACTATGAGATCCACCCCTATTGACCAGGGCCAGAATGATGCAGCATTACTCGCTGAACTCGATCTAGCAGACGAACGCAGAGAACTTGTATTAGTGAAATTAGCGACCTACCAGCAACAGCTCGTAAAACACTATAATAAGACAGTCAATCCAAGGGCATTCCAAGTTGGTGACTATGTCCTAAGAAAAGTCCTTGGCAACGCAGTAAAACCATCAGATGGAAAATTGGGGCCAAATTGGGAGGGACCATTTAAGATAACAAGAGATGATCTGCAAGGAGCCTATCACTTAGAAACGATGGAGGGCAGAGAGATACCCCGAGCATGGAATACGAAAAATCTTAAGAAATTCTATTTCTCATTTTTTATTTTGTTTTTTATATCAGTTTATGCAACTTATTTAGTTGTGATCAATGAAAATTGTTTGGAAGTTGTATTCTATAAGGGTCCGTTTGATACATATTGGGCAAAAGTGTTGGCATGGCAAAATTTGTGAGGACAAATTTTGCCGAGACAAATATTTTTTCTCACATTAGGCTATCAAACACCAAATGAGGTAAAACAAGTTTTTTAGGCAAAACATTTTAATAACACATTTTTCGTCCATATTAACATAAATAATAATAAAAAATATGTTTTTTTTTTAATTTTCGTCCCAAGTCTTATTTAATAAGAAAACAGTTTTTTCTTTTCTTTTTTACTTCCCGTTTTTATTTATTAAAAAAGTAACAAACTATATATAAAAAAAAGTTTTTTACGCCAAAACAACTTATTAAAAACAGTTTTTACATTAAAACAGTTTTTAATTTTTACATTAAAACAGTTTTTTACATTAAAACTGTTTTTACGTTAAAACAGTTTTTAATTTCTTTTACATTAAAACAGTTTTTATATTAAAACAATTTTTTTGCATTAAAACAGTTTTTACATTAAAACATTTCTTAATTTTTTACATTAAAACAATTTTTACATTAAAACAATTTTTTACATTAAAACAGTTTTTACGAAAAAAAAAAATTTATATTAAAATAATTTTTTACATTAACACAGTTTTTACATTAAAACAATTTTTTAGATTAACATAGTTTTCTCATCAAAACAATTTTTAATTTTTTACATTAAAACATTTTTTACATTAAAACAAATTTTTACATTAAAACAGTTTTTTACATTAAAACGATTTTTACGAAAAAACAGTTTTTACATTAAAACAGATTTTAATTTAAAACAGTTTTTTTAACTATTTAAAACAATTTTTAAAATATTCATAACAATTTTTAAAATATTCATAACTGTTTTTTTAATTATTTAAAATTGTTTTTAAATTGTTTTTTAAAATATTAAAAGCGTTTAAGAAGTTAGCAAATTTGTTGGCAAATATTTCTCACCCATATAGCAAAGCAAAATTTGCCAACATGTTATGCATAAGAGGTGTTATACGTTGGTAAATAGCTTGTAGGCAAATTTTGCTATCAAACACACCAAATTGTAGGCAAATGTCATATTTGCCAACTAATTTGCCATTTGCCATGGCAAATAATGCTATCAAACGGACCCTAAGGTGTTAGTTAACTAATATATGGGCTTTATAACTTGCACACCCTTTCCAAGTAACAGGCACACTACTCAGTATCGATAGCAGGGAAAACACCCCTCTCAGGTTTTCGTTATGAAGTACGAACAACCTCTTAGCATTGCCCCTGGAAATATATGAAGCCCTACATGAGATCCTTAGGCAACTCGGCCAAGTCAAATTGGTGGCCAGATAATGTTTGGTCAACAAAACCCTGATCGGATAGAGTATCCAACACCAGGTGTGTCCTCACCAATTGTCGCACTTTGGCCTCAGGGATTGTGACGACACGACCTAAAGGATAAAGTAAGGAAGAATGGTATCTCATAAGCATACTGGACTGGAGGGAAACTCAATAATATAAACTTACCAATCTAGTCGGCCAAAAGAGGCACAAGATTATTAAGCAAAGAACAAATGATGCAAAAAATATGGAACACATGTTTAGTCGGCGAATTCACCCAAAATATAAATTTTATATTATATCACAATAAAAATGTACAACTCAGGTATAATCGGTGAGATCTCCCAAAGCATAGACACTAAATCGTTTCATTACAAATGCGTATAGAATTACAACTAGTAAAATCTTAATGAGGCCGAGGCCTCTGAACAATATAGTCAGTTACTTATGCCATTTGACCGTAATCCGGATGAGGAGCTAATTCTTCATCGACCTTATTCGTATCTGACTCCAATAGCTTCCAAAGGATGGCATCGATGGGGATCCACTGATCATCCTTCTTGAAGGGGCTAGGCCTTAAAGTGGAAGGATAAATCTCATGACGATACCATAGCATTGAGTTCCTTGGAACTTGTAGCTCCCTTAGGGCACTCAACCATCCCCTAATAAAGGCGAGCTCTTCAAATTATTAAAGCCTCATCGGAGCATCCCACCAACCTTGGTCATAACCATCAGCCCATACTCACCGAGGTCCTCTCTTAAACAGATGCCACATCCGTGTGACATCCCTTTGGATACCAACACCAATAATGTATGCTCGGCGGACATCTTCTCGAAGCTCAATCGATTCCCTAGCTGGGTTTCTTGCATTCGTACCAGCTCACAGAACAGTCGATGGGGTAGAGCCTCGTATCACTGTAGGAACGTCACTCGGTCCTGCGCCAGCTCAAGATGGGGAGGAACCCCTTAGAATGCGAGGCTCAGTGCTCGGCGTGTGCTCCCTGAGGAGAAACACTTCCATCCTTAAAGACTCATTTTCCTGTTACATGATTTATCTAACTTGGTTAATCTCGGTAGCATCGAGGAGTCTGGCTCTTAGAGTATTCACCTCCTCTTGAACAGAAGCTCCAACCTCTTCCATCTCTTGGAGCCTGTCTTTTAGTTTAACAACAAGCTCAGTCTTCTTTATGAAACGCTTGTTCTACAATCGTAATGATTTGAAAACGCTCACAAAGGTATGACGAACTTCGAGCCACACATTAGGACCAAGCATTCTCTCCAATTGAGAAATGGTTGGTATATAGTCATCTACATCAACCAACTACAGGCCATGAAAAAGTAGTAAAGGAGAAAATAAATCAGTACACTGAGGGAAGAAACCTTCTCATTTTATTAATACTTAAAGGGATCAGAGTACATCGAGAAACAAAAAAAACATTACAAATAAAAATATAAGAGGAACCCTAAAGATGAATCAGTTGGTGACCTCGGGTTGCTCAGAAGAAGATCATAGCTTCCCCTTGTCAGAAGCAGTAAGAGCACCTCCCTCAGGAAGGACAACTTCTGCCGCCCGAACAGGAAGGGAAACAACAGGAACTGACTGGGAGGCAGGGTTAGCACCTTCGATGACTGGGGCAGGGTCTTAATCCACAACTAGTTTTGGGCCTAGATCGTGCTCATCGAACAAAGGAGAGGCAACATCCACCCCAGAAGCCAAGAGGGCTTTGTTCCGGCCTTTCTTGAAGTTCAGACGGCTGATGTAGCCTATCTGAACCTAGGCATCTTCGTATGCGGAAGCCCACCCAGAGTTGTAAGAGTCTTCCTTAACGATGGCCGCCTCGGACTCCTTCTCATTCAGCTTCTCATTTAACACCTTGTTCTCCTCCATGACTGCGAGCTTGCTCGAATAAACCAAATCGTAGGCCTGTCGCAGCTCACTCAGTTCTTTGTCCATCGCCTCCCTTTCTCGAATGACTTTCGCAAGGGCCTGGTCAGAAGACGTACGGGTAGCATCTATAGCCTTCAAGCTAGCATCGAGCTCGAAACTCTTCACTTTTAAAGTAGCATTTTGCCTCTTCAGCTCGCCATTCTTATTGATCAGCTCGTCGAGAGAGCGATAGACCACATTAAAATCAGTCACAAACCGTGAATAAAAGAAAATATTAGAAGAAGGAAATAGGAAAAATTTGACAAGCATTAAAAAAGAGAAATAGTCTTACCAAGGCTAGCCTCTGACTTGCCTACAGGGCTAACTTATCAGTCCCCATGAAGGACTGCTCTCTTGATCAGTGCAGGGGAAAATTGAGGAGAAGTGGCAACCGAGGCCCCCTCTGGCAACGCGGACACAGGCACTATGGCCTGCCCAGCCTTTGTCCTCGCCTCCATTTTTCTCCTCTCGTCCTCTTTTTCCTTCTCCCTATCTATCCTCCTCCTCTCCTCAACCTTCTTCTTCTCCTCAATCTTCTTCTTCTATTCTTCCCTCTTCCTCTCTCTCTCTATCTCTCTCTCTCACTTGCACTTCTTCCTTTCTCTTCTTCTCCTTCTCCTGAGCAGCAGACCGAGAGCTAGTAGCAACAACCCCACTACTGGACTTCTTCTTCTTCGACCTTTGATCAAGGATAAAATCATCATCATCATCACGGATTAAGTTTTTTCTTGGGGGAACCATTTCCACACTAGAGCTGCTGGATGTACTTGAAGGTTCTTGGGCTTCAAAAACTTCCTTTGAGCTAGAAGAACTATCATTGCTGGAGCTCTCCTCACCGGACCCACATTCAACACCTCCTCTGGTATCACTCTCAGAGCTTCTCTCTTCCTCATCCAACTGAATGGTATCGGTAATAGCTTCTTCAGAAGTATCAAACTCAGGAATGCTATCTATGGACCTTGCAATAAAACTGGATCCAATGTTCTTGTACTCAAGCAGGAAAGCAGAAGACCGTGGATGTTCACCGTCAGCCAAGGGTTCCCTAATATTCAAAGATTTAATCAGCTCAGAAGTTCAAACCTCGCTAAGGGCAGGCTCCAAGTTATTTGTCCTCGCTAAAAATAAAATAGGAAAGTGTCAAGAAAATCAGACAT
Organism: Sambucus nigra; assembly: GCA_949130495.1. Lineage (NCBI taxonomy): Eukaryota > Viridiplantae > Streptophyta > Magnoliopsida > Dipsacales > Adoxaceae > Sambucus > Sambucus nigra. The sequence continues at coordinate 466,340,325 of OX422220.1, read as the reverse complement.
TAACAAAGAAATAATAACTCTTCCCCATAAAAGGGGATGGTGAATTTATTAGACCTCAACCCCTCAGTATGAGTGGAGAACTGCCAATTCCTAGCAAAAAAGTCATCTTGCCAGTAGTCCTTGTAGGAATCAGGTAAATTCACTACCAATACCCTGTTAGGACTCCTGGCCTTGAGGTAAAGAAGACCAGAGCTTGTTCGAGAGAAGGAATAACAAAAGTAAACTTCGACGAGCCCTAAGTTGGTGCCATAAAGGTTATTTATTCTATGGACACCATTAATTATCTTCCATACATTGGGCGAACAATTTGCACAACAATGTTGAAATAACTAAAGAAATGAAGAAGCAAATTGTTTACAGGAAAAGTAATCCCCCTTGAGAAAGTAACAGGACATGAATCCAGTGAGAACCCTCTATCTCTTTAACATTCTTAGGGACAGAGGCGCACTCAATATCTACTCATTCTAGGATATTATAGAACTTCCTGAACTCAAACAATGACCTATTACCTATTTTGGACATTTGAAAACCCTAAAAATAGCAAATTCGGAGAAAACTCAACAAAAGAAGCACAAAGAAAGAGCAAAGAGGGCTTATGAGATAAAAAGATCACGTCAGAGAGTGAAAGCGAAGAAAATGAAGGCCCAGAGAAGAAGGCACAACAGCTGAAACTCGCAGAAGGTGAATAAACGCAAAGAAATTTGAAACAACAATGGTGCAACGCTGCTCCAAATAGCTTTTAAATGATCCCAATCATCGCGCACAGGACACGAAGCAATTACTGCCTAATTCAGTTCTCGACTTTTGGAAGAGCTACATGATTCACAAAAGTGTTATTATGGCAAATCATTTAAATTCATTGAACCCAACTTGTGACCCAATAACTTTAGGGGTAATTGTGGGTACCTGAATTTCGCATTATGGGCCCGGACGAGTAGCCTAATTAAAAATCCCAAAATCCAAACCCTTTACCTTAACTAAATGGAATTACGATTTAGTCTCCTCCCATGTTCTCGTATAGAGATATTCCAGGAGAAGATGGTATACGTGGGGGAGTCCAACACCCCCACTCCCCGAGGATAGACATGTATATAATAAACTTAAGTCTGGGGCAAAAGACACGCATTGTATTCTCCGTAAACTCTCCTCAGAGTATATAAAAATAATACTAATTGCACCACCGTGGACGTAGGCATTCTTGCTAAACCACGTACATACTGTGTTGTTTGATTGACATTTGATCTTCTTTATTTCCCTTGGTGATCGTGCTTCTCTCATTTATTTGTGTTGAATATAATTATCACCACACCTACCATGCTTGAGGAGGTGCCAGATATCATAGTACTTGTAATTGTCTAACTCGGGATCTTCTTTGGTGATGAGCTCAATGTGATAGCAACGGGTTGGTTTTTCTTGCTTTTGAATTGGGAAGGGGACCATTGTTATTCCTTCGAGCATGTCGACCATGGAGTTTAAGGTAGAAAGGTAATCGGCTAGGTTATTCTTTGCTCGAGGTAAGTAGTGGAACGTGATGTCTTGGAATTGGAAGGCTAGTTCTTCTAAGTGGTCAAGGAAGGATTGGAGCTTCTCGTCCTTGACTTTCCATTTTTGGAGCACTTGACCGAAAAATAGGGAAAAATCCCCGTAGACATCTAAGCATTGAATTCCTTTCTTGAGAGAAACTTTGAGGCCTACCGTACATGCCTCGTATTCAGGCATGTTGTTAGTGCAGGGAAAACCCAATTTAATAGCGATGTGAGTGTGGGAGTCATCTGGGGCGATCAAAAGTATACCAATGCCATATCCCTTTTTGTTGGCAGTGTCGTCGAAGAACATTTTCCATCGAAGGTCGTCTTGAGCGGTGTAGTGGATGTTTTCATCTGGGAATTCAAATATCCAAACATCAGCTTCTTTTATGGGGTAGTTAGCGAGGTAGTCATAGAGGGATCTTCTTTTCCTGGATTTCTTTGTGATGTACACGATATCAAACTCGACTAGGAGCATCAACCATTAAGCCATTAGGCTGGATAAGGCGGGTTTCTCAAGAACGTACTTAATGGGGTCCATTCGGGATATAAGTTTGACGGGGAAGGTAAGCATGTACTGTCGCAAGTTTTGGGTGACCCAATCAAGCATGACACATGCCTTATCCAAATTAGTGTAGTTGACTTCATACCGAGTAAATTTGTGACTAGCGTAATAGATGGCTTTTTTTTTTTGGGAATCTTCAAGGTATTGTTCTGGCAAATCCCGAATTGCAGTGTCGATTATGGGTAGTTATAAGATCAAGAAGCGACCAGGTTGTGGTGGCATGAGTACCAGAGGTTGGGTAAGATGTTGTTTGATTCGCTCAACAGCTTCTTGGTAGGCCTCGTTCCAAACCTTGGTTGAAACCTTTTGGAGGAGTTTGAAAATAAGGTCGTAGATGGAGGTTAGTTAGCTGATGAGCCGGTTGATGTATTGTAATTTTCCAAGGAAACCACTGACTTCTTTCTCCATTCGGGGAGGTGGCATCTCAATTATGGCTTTCATCTTGGAAGGATCTCCTTCTATCCCCTTCTCACTAACCATAAATCCCAAGATTTTTCCCTTTGTAACGTCGAAGACAAATTTATATCGATTGAGTCTCATCTGATACCGTTGCAGTCTTTCAAAGAACTTTCAGAGGGAGGGAACATGACCTTCTATAGTTTTGGTTTTAAAATCATATCATGCACATAAACCTCAACCTCTTTGTGAATCAGATCGTGTAGGATGGTTGTGGCAGCCTGCTAGTAGGTAGCCCCGACATTCTTGATACCAAATGGCATAACGGTGGAGCAAAAGGTTCCCCATAGGGTGATGAATGCACTCTTTTCTTGGTGATCTGGGTGCATTTCGATTTGGCTGTATCCGAAAAACCCATCGACGAATGACTTAAGAGCATGATTGGCTTTGTTATCCACGATCATGTCGATATTGGGTAACGGGTAATCATCCTTTGGAGAGGCTTTGTTCCAGTTCTGGTAGTCTACACACATCCGAACTTTCCCTCTCGATTTTAGTACATGCACTATGTTGACTAGCCATGTGGGATATTCGATCACACGAATGAAGCCCACATTCAGTTGTTTGACCACTTCTTCTTTGACTTTGAGCGACCATTGGGTGTGGATCTTTCTTAACTTTTGTTTAACTGGCTTATAATCTAGAAGAGTGGGGATCTCATGTTGAGCTATTTTATGATCAATGGCAGGCATATCTTCATTGGACCACGCAAAGACATCCATGAATTCCTTTTGTAATTCTTCAAGTTGTACGCACTAATGCTTGTCAAGGGTATCCCCTATCCTAATCTCGCGTAGTTGGATACTCGAACCGAGGTTAATATTAACAATTTCTTCTTCATTAACTTTAACGCGGTTATGTTTTTTTTATTAACCTTATTTAGATCAAGTAAGAATTGTTCATTTGCAAAATCATCATCATCAATAGTTTGATTAGAATCTCAACAATTAATGTAAGGCACAAAAAGATACTCAAAATCTTAATTTATTTCATTAATAGGAAAAATAGCATTGAGAACCTCATAAAAGGAGGTCTTGATTACATTTGACCAAGGATAGAAAACAGAATAAGAGATTGGGTAAACATTGGGGTTAGGTGGGATTTCAACAGGTAGAACTGGCGCAACATGCCAACTGAGGAGATGCGTATTAGTAGCTTTAATCAGGTGGGATGGATCAAGTGATGTAGTTCCTGAATGAACCATGCAAAGTGTCATCCCCAGTGTCTATAAGTCAAACGAATCCTAGGAGTCACTTCCGTCGGAATCTGCGGTTTCTTTGATGTGTGGTTGAAAATGGTGTTGGGAATTTTTGACCCATAGATAGTTGTCTTGGAAAAAGATCTCCATTCCAGGATATCTTCTTATCTGTATGGTCATACCATGGTTCTGAAAAGCCATAAAAAGGTAAGTCTTCACCCTCTTTGATGAATCGTCCATTCAAGGAATCACCTGGGATAGTCTGGATGCAATCTTATCTTCTCTTTGTTCAAGACTATCGAATCATTTTGAGCACTTGTTATGATGGTTGATACCCCAAACCACAAGGAGGAAAAGCTTTTTTCGGTTCAATGGGTTCAATTATCCCTTGCTGTATTTGTCCTAGCCCCAGTCCGAGCATGAAGTGCATGTTTCTGAACATCTGAAACACATTGACATTTCCATGAGGGTCGTATTCTGGACAATCCCTTTCTTTGAAATTGTCCCCTACCGGGAGTAGAAGTGGCTCAACTCGAAATCTTGATAAGAGCATATCATTTTACCCATGTAGTATCTAAAGGATTGGATTGCTGGTACTCGCACCCTAGGCATTGTCATCGTCACCTAAAATGGTGATGAATCGTCCATTGGCGAAGAAATTCAATTTATGATGGAGCAAGGAAGACATGCCCTTGATACTGTGGATCTAAGGTCATCCGAGCAACATGTTGAAATAAGTTGGGATGTCAATAACTTGGAATTCAATGACAGAGTTTATAGGGCCATCCCTTATTAAAAGTTTTTTGGACCCCATCACCTCCCGACAGGTATTATCAAAGGCAAGTACCGCAGAGGAGATTGGAGCGAGGTCACTTTCCTTCAGTCCTAAGCATTTGAAGGTTCTTAATGGGAAGACATTCAAGGCGAATCCATTATCGATAAGAGAGAGTGGTATGATCTTCCCCATAACTTCGACGGATAAGTTGAATGCATGATTGTGTTTTGGCTCAATTCTGGGGATTTCTTCTTCGAAAAAGGATAGTATTCAGGTAGAGGTTAGGAATCCGACTAAATTTATCGCTTCTTCTGGTGTGGTGGAAGGAATAACTATGGGTCCAGTTAGCAACTTGATCAAAGAATTTATGTATGGCTGGTAAGACATGAAAGGCCCCCATAGATTGCTGTTAGCTTCATTTTTCTTCAGTTTATTGAGGATCTTGCTTTCCTCGAGGGTCATCTCTGGCATATAAAGGTTTTTAACGTCCTTCCCTTTATCATTGGTTGGTGGTAATATTGGGATATAGTAATTCCTTCTCGATCTGGTCATATGATTTACTGAAGAAGGGAAGAACATGAATCTCATTTCCTCGTCAATCTCAAGTTATTCTGCCACCTTATTTATTTCTACAAGGAGTTGTTTAAATGATATCATCCCACACATGTTGGCTACCGGGCTAATTTTCTCTGAAGATTTCTCTTCGTTTGAATCTCTAAATTTTTCCCCCATCTAGTGGCAACAATTTTGGCTTTCCATGTAAAGTCAATGTAATCCACAACTTTAATGGTTTCTTCGTACATGTCCTCCCATTCTGCGGTGAGGTGTAAGGGTGAAGGGACCAGGTGCCCCTGTAACTTCAGAGTATCAAGTAACTCGGTCATACTACAAATATTATTGGGTTACCTGAATAATTCTACCATGATCCGGATAATGTCATCTAGGCTGACTTCATCCATTAGTACTACCCAATTATTTGACTCTCGGGCCCATTTTCGTGCTTCCAATAATAGCGTACTGAACCTCTGGTAATCAATGATCATCTGTGAGGGCAATTTCAACCCGAACTCTAGGAGTTGGTTTAATACTTGTGATAATTCCATACTTCCACTTTTAGAACGGGTACGAACAACGATGCATGCTATGGTAAGGAGTGACAGTGCCTGATCAGTGAGGCTAACAAGGTGTAGGAAGAAATATGGCAAGTTTGGAGAGGTTTGGGAGAGTATATGGGTGTGATTTGTGTTGAGGGATCAAATTTTGGGTTCTTTTTTAGGAAGATAACATTGTCATGATTTGGGAGTGGGTTATGAGTAGTGTTTGGATTAGGATTAGCTGGTGGGGTAATGGTATCCCCGTCAATTAGACCTTGAATTATGTTTAGGAGGTGAAAGCATTGGTCGGTGGCAAGGCCAGTAATCTAGTGAAAGGCACAGTGGGCATCTGCCTTAAAATTTCTGGGATGTGGATTTGGCAATGGACGGGGGTCCAAGGGTTTGATGAGGTTTTGGCTTAACAGGGCTTGATAAACTTTGGAGAGGGGTGCATGGAGCTCGGTGTATTCCTTTCGGACTGGGACAGGGTGACTTTCTGGTGCCCAATAGGTGGTTAGTTGAGAGATGTTATTGATGTTTGAGACTGCAACACTGATAAGCTTATCATATTTCTGGGAGTGACTGTCCGGACATTTTCTTCGGTTCAACTTCTGTTTTAGAAAGACCCTCCTCGATTTTTACTTTGGCTTATCTGAGAGCTCGGAAGTGGGGATAGTATTGTCCTCCCATTGTTTCTCGGACATGGGGTAAGAATTTCTTCTTCACTATGTTGACTTGTTCTTCTTCGGATGGCCGATTGATCATGGTGGCTTCTTTTTCCCTCCATCGGGATATGAAGTTACTGACTTATTCTTCAGAGTTATGTTGGAGCAGTTCTAAATTATGAAGGGTGACCTCAAGCTCTTCGTTGTATTTGTACTCCGACATGAATTCTTTGGCTACATCTCCCAGCTACGGATTATGGACTCCTCGAGAGACAAAAACCATCGGAGTGCGCTATCCTTCAATGTTTGCGGAAATAATTTGGCCATCACTTCTTTAGAATCCCCTAGGAGAGTCATAAAACGGTGATAACTAGGAAGATGAACAATCGGGGGTCCACTTCCTCCAAATTTCTTAATATTTGGCATCATGAACTTCTCGGGTAACCGAGCCTTAGGAGAAGGAGACATGTGTGTGTAGTCCATGTAATTTCCAGAGATTCTGACTTGGTCGAACTTCTTAGTTAGCATCTTGAGATCTTCTTTGACCTTGTTCAACCCTTCCTATTTTGGATCAATGATCATAGGCAAGTTAACCACATGCTGGGCAAGGTTTGGCATAGGAAGTTGGGTAGGCGGCGGCCCGTTAGCAGGAGGGGCACGTGGAGCGTGCTGATACTCTTAAGGAACCCAGATAGGCTCGGGTTGACCCATAGCACGAGGGAATAGGTTCGCGGGCTCTTGAGGAACATGAAACTGGTTTCGTTGCATCTATCGGACCTCAGTTTGGAAGTCGTCAATCTTAGACACGAGTTGAGATAAGACTGCCATCAAATATGGCTGCACAACTGGTACTTGATCTGTGTTCTCCATAGAAAGCAGATGGATTCTGAACTCGGAAGACGTATTAGGGGAACAGACGAAGCTCTGGGGTGATTTGACTGAAGACCAAAGCCAATAAGGAGCCAGGCCAAGGGCGTGCAATCGACCAGAGAAGGCATAAAATGGGATTTATTTTTGGAGAAAAAGAATGAAAATATTTATTATATTTTTTTTAGATTGACTGACAAAATATTATTGGATTTTTGGATAAAGAAAGGAAAAATATTTTTAGATTTTTGATAAAGGAAGGAGAAATGTTTTTAAATTTTTTTTTAAGGAAGGAGAAATGTTTTTGGGAGATGGGTCTCACCATGATTTTTATAATTATTATGTTCTCACTTGTATTGAATTCTCCTATATGCAAAAATGAAATGCCGAACAGGACCCGAGCCTGGAAAAGTTGGGTTTGTAACATATGTAAATCTATGGTTTAACTTGTGAACAGGCTCATGGGTAGGGTCCCATTTTAAAGAGGCACAAAAATTTGGGCGGCAGGCCGACCCAAAATTTCGGTAGAGTTTCAGGTGAAAACCAACAATCTAACATGTGTGTCCTACGGTTGACACCTATATGTGGGTATGCAGTTCATTGGGTGAATTGGGAAGGGTTCCCCCCTTTGGCGTGACTTCCACGATATACGTCTTGCTTTTGAGGGAAACCGGTATGTGTAGACAAGACATTTGATATACCTGAGTGTACTTGAATGGCCTCACTATATACCTCGTGGGGATGGTACATGTGAGAGAGAATTTGATATAATTGGTGTACGTGAACGAGTTCCCTACGATATACCTCCCGCCATGACTTCGGTCAAGCAGTACGATGCGAGGGAACCGTTCAATATACGTCGAATGTACTTGGACAATGGAAGGTGAGAGTCATCTCTCTTAGGCTAACTGCGCCTTGCCGGACTAGCGCCCATCACGAAGTGACCCTCCAGTTACTGGACAAAATTTGGTAAATACTAATGCTCTTTGGTGATGTCGTGTGAATCATGCTTGATTCTCTTATTAGTATCTTATGATGAGAGTATCTTTCTTGATCATGCCAAACAGGGAGGAAAGTACAAGTACCAATGGTATACCAAGTATGGATGGGTGATGCGTGAAACATGTGGATACACGTGATCCTAGGTGCACGTGGTGCGAAGTGTACATGGAGAATCTTCTACAAGTGTGTTAATAGAAGCATAAATATGAGGTGCACATGAATAATAAGGGGGGACAGGCAAATAGGGGGATATATAAGAAAATAAAACACCCATGTAAATAGAGTCTAGCCCTCATATGAAAAATTCCCCAACGGAGTCACCACTATATCCATCCCCGATCCTCACAAAGGGAGAGAGGTGATGATGAGAGGGCGTTTCATCTCCATGGTGAGAGGATCCTGGTCCCGCGCATCCCTCGCGGGAGTGCTTCAGCCATCATCGGCGATGTGTGAGGTGAAAAATATAGAGAGATGGAGTCGCCAATCTATTTTACTCAAAACATACAAAAAAAAGTGGAGCCGTCCTGAAGGACAGCATCCAAAGACATATTGATACATACCAAACCAAAATTGATTCGAAAAGGGTTCATAGGATAAGTTACGAAATGGGAAGGTGATAGGCACCCAGTCCGACCTTAAGGTCTCTCATGGATTGTTGTTATTTTCCTTTATTTCCCCGTGATATGTGCGCATGTGTATATGTAGTGGAGATAGGAATAATAGACTTGTATCATGGATGAGATAAAGTGAGTCATCCATAGGAATGTTCCTAAAAGTAATATTAGAAAATATGATTTACATGGTTATCTTTGAGTTAATCGTTATAAAGGAACGATAACGCGTGTGGAATAATATGCCACTAAGAACAAATATTTGTATATGTAAATATATAGATTTTGGGAGAATTAAGTTAAAGAATATAGAAAAATAACAAAAATGGAAGGAATAAGACTCAAGTCTCGGGTTTTATCCCGAGACACCTACGTAGCCTATAGAGACATAAAAATCCACGTAGTTCGTATGCAAAACGAGGGGTGGGATTTATCCCATAAATCCAACCGGGGACTTCCCTTATAGGTGTGTGTGTGTTTAAAAAAAAGTGTTTTAGTTTTGAGAAAAATGTGAGAAAAGTATGAGAATTTCCTTTTGGAATTTATGAACAAACCCTCTTTTTCTTGTTTTTTTGGGTTTTATTTATACGAAAATAAGAAATGTTCAATAATACTAAATAAAAAGTATATTAGGATATGTGAGATGGAGAGAATAAAAGTGCTAAGTAATAAAACAAGTTCATGCGAATTTAGGATAATTTGAGAAAGTTGGACCTTCTTGAAGATCTTGAGATTGATCTTGAATGTTGGACAGCAGCCCTTGCACTTGGGTGATGATGAAGGGTAGTTAATTCACCAAATTTGATGAAAAATATGATGAAAAGTGAGGGTTGGAAAGGGATTTGGATGTGGAAAACATGCTAACTTCGAGAGAGGTTTTCGGAGTTCGCTGAGAGTGATGGATTTCAGATCTTGGGTCCCCTTTGCAATGAAGTTAGGCCCTCCTTTTTATAGGACTGGGCATTTCCGATCGGCATAGTTCTAGTCCTGCCAATCGACAGGAGCTTTTAGGCACACTGCCGATAGGCAGGGTTTGGAACCTGCCGTTTGGCAATCTCTTTCAGGTTCCTTCAGAAAAATGGTCGTAAAATGCAAACCATTAATTCGAATCGTGCAAGGGTAGAACCAATAGAAAGGAACTTCAGAGACCTTCAAAAGTCCTTTGGGTCTGAGAGTTAACTTCGGGTGAAATGTTGATCGAAAGCGCTCGTCGATCCTTCGGACGGAGAATTCCCAGACGCAAATGGATCATTCGTCTGCATGGTAAGTTAGAATTGCGTATGGGGTGGACCATTGTAAATGTTAGGAGATGTACTTTGACATTCCAAAGAGATTGACTCAGTTTGGGGTATTGACTTTGGTTAATCAGGGCCTGGAAGCGTTCAGTGACCTTTCAGAGTAAAACGGATCGTTCGTCCGTACCGTGAGTCAGAATTGCGCACGGGGTGGACTGTTAGAGAGGGGATTCAGTTCCCTTTGAAGATTTATTCAGTCTCAATCGAGATGAAGAGTTTGAATTTTGGTCAAACGGAGCTTGGGAGTGCCCGATGGCCTCTAGGTCAGTACCCGGGGTATGACTTAGGTTTGTAGTGATGAAGGGACATGCTAGGGACCTAAGGAGAGGTTAGGGGTGATATAATGGGGTGTCTACACATGTACACACTCACACTTATTTATGCAAAGAGATCCTATCAAATTACAAAGTAGATCTAAATGATGTTAGGCTTTCTGTTTCTCTCTTCTTTAAAGAACAAAAGGCTCGTTGATCTTTCAATATATCCCCAAATCCAGGGTTACCTTGTTCAGAAGACAGTCAATGTCTTAAACATTTTCAGAGGTTTTGAAAAATATTTTTGAAATTGTAAACCACCGATTGCGATTTGAACTAGCCTAGAAGTCTTATTTTGTAAGAACTAGAAATAGAAATAAGATTTGTTGATTCTAAAGTTTTCAAAAACATTTACAAATCGAGATAATCAACAAATACGATTTCTCAAGATGAGAAACAAAATAATGCATATCTAAGTGATATATGACATAAGATAGTTAGATCTATAGTTTTTATAACAAGAAATAGATATCAAACCAATATGACTAAGTTGGAATGAAGATCTTAAACAATAGAGGATCAAACCACGAACATGCTTTAACCAAATTAACAACAACTCTCAAAAACTCAATTTTTGGTTCGGGTTAAAGATATAGAGTTTGATAAAAATTCAGGTTAGGGTTTGTATAAAGAAATAAGAGGTTTCTTCTCTCTGTATGTTTCTCTCTCTCTTTCTCTCTCTCTCTCTCTCTCTCTCTCTCTCTCTCTCTCTCTATTAAAAAGTTGAGGAAACCTTAAAAGAAAAAAAAACTCTACTGAGACAAAGGGTTCGAATCCTTATATATGAGGTGGATTTCACATGGATCACAAAAGAACAACACGCAACCGTTGATAATCTCAAATGAACGATCTAGATTAAACTAAGGGGTCTGAGTCTGTGAAGAAACACAAATCGTCTCGATATAAATTCAACACGTGGTTGGTCAAGATCAGTTTTAAAATGCATATGTTTAGATTTTAAAAAAATACAAATTTAGGCCACAAAATTTGTGCCAGTTTTGGTTTCTACCCAGAGAAGTTTTAAGGAGAAAATAAAATTACAAATCAACCACAAAACTTTATTAAGAAAAAATTTTAATTTCCAAAAAATCATTTAAAATTTTTAGAACATTTTAAATAAATCCCAAAAATTAATTAAGAAACGTTTTAAGGGGATATAACTCACACGTGATTATATCATTACTAAATCAATATATAAATCTAGTCTTAGTGTGTGGTTTATGTGTTATACCTTCATGAACTTGTAGAGGAATATCCATGATGCTATGAAAGTTCTGAGGATTTTTTGTTCAACTAGGGATAGACATAATTTTGCCCCTATAAAATGTAGACTCAAATGAGTCAAAGATACAAGGTGCTTCAGATGTTAGATTTACCATTGTCTTGATTATTACTTTAAATTCAGTTTTAATTCAAATGTTCATTGCAAGTAAATATTTTTTTGGTCTGATACTGAAAACGATATATGTTGTAAAGAAAGCCCCATCTTTAATGTACTCTGTCTGGCTAACCTTTGGTAAGAAAATAGGGGTTATTACAGTTGGTATCAGAGCATCAAGGTTCTAGTTTCCTTAGGATCTATGTTGCATCCATTTCATTTTGATAACTTAGAGGGAGTAATTATTAAAGCATCCAGGTTCGAGTTGAGTCGACAAGGAGAACTCCAAAGGTGAATTGTGATTTCCATATTACAATGTGTCATGTGTGACAACATGTTTTCCTATTGGCCAAATATGGATTCGTGGTATGGGAGAGTAGAACCAAGGATGGTTCAACTAAGGCGTCATATATATTTTATATGGTGGACGTTTCTACGAGCATTGAGGTTAGATATGAATTTCATATGATTAGGGAAGTAACGCCTAGTTGAGAATGGGTATTACAATGTGATATTTTAGGTTTTATATTGACGTAGTTCTTGGAGTATGGATTTAGTGAAGGATTATGTTCATAATATCTATGCACTGTATCATGATGTATCTTGTTTCGGCATGTGAGTGTCCTCTAAGTTTTTAATACTTATCTCAATGTTGGGAGAGGTCTCAATGATTGATGGCTAACATAAACACCTTATGTGTTCTAGTCATTTTTCTTGGGCAGTTTCGATGCCCTACTGTGGATTCTCATAGTGAATGAGATGATTAAAAAAAATCATTTTTTGCTTACGACATGAGTTTGCCTATTGGAGGTGAGTTTTGACTCCAAAGATTAATATGGACTATATGCTGATGTCGGCATACATTATGGGATGGCTACGTGGGATGGTTAGAGGATGATGAATTTATTCTCGTATTAAGGACATGAGTAACGAAAAGTAATTATATGATAAAATGGATGGAAATTAAAACACCGAATTGGTACGATAATTTTTAAAAATTTAGATAAAACTGCGTAGTGATAGAATTGTGAAAATTTTGAGGACATGTTTTATGGGTGAACAACTTCCGAGTAGAGAGGATTAATTGATGATTTACTCAGGGTGAGCAAGATTTATTCTGTTAATTAAATTCGCTCTTGATTTCGATGAGATTAATGTACAATTGGTTAGACCGAGGAGTAAGGTCACCACATGCTCTCAGAATGTGAAGGGAGATGACTATAATGGATTTAATGTAGGGATGACGTAACTTCTGCGTCATAGCCGAGGGTTTGATGATGCATTGAGGATGAGTGAAGTTTACGGTAAAGTAGGTGTCCAATTGTGAAATTCTAAAGGTAGTATTTTAGAGCCAATGAAGGTTCGAAGAATTCATAAATTCCAAACAGTGCGGGGTCTTACAGGCACGAAGACTATAGTTGCGGGACACGCGTGAACTGAGAAGGGTTTCCTTTTTTAGGGTAGGCATAACTATGGGAAATCTCACAATTTATTACTAAAGTGTTTATGAAAACTAGATAAACAATGAATGTTTGATTCGAGATACGAACGTAGACTAAACACTAATAATGGTATGTTTTGTGGGATAAATAAATGCAATAATTATCCAACGATGAAATTTCTTATTTATGTTAAGTGTATGAAAAGTGGAAAGCATTCATAGTTTAGAAGTATTTGGTTCCTTTAGGAACGTTAGGACTAGTGATAGTCTCAGCTACATGAAAATGTGTATAATCATAAATAATATTATTATAATGACGATGTCATTGGAAATTAGCGGTAGTAGACTTTACTTTAATGAGTAGGCCAGTGGAGACTTATAAATGATTAAGCAAATTAATAGACTTAAGTCCTGGATCGACAGATCTCAATGATCAACAAAGTTATGTAGTTGTGTATTAGGAGGGTTCGTTCTTTAGATTTTGCTTCGGAGACAACCCGCACATGAAGATAGTAAATGTCGAGAGTTTAGATATGTTTTATCCTTGGATGTTTTGTGACTATTCTGGGTCTTATCAATGTAATAACCCACCCCAATATTTTATTAATTTCTTCACACAAGTTGTGATAGTATGAAAACCTTGGGATTTGGATCAGTATTATTGTGTTTATATCTGCAATTGATTGTTTTATGTCCTAATTATAATTATTCGAAGTATGTGGGGTAAATTAGAAATTTGGGAGAAATTAGGAATATTCGTTTGAATGGGTTCAATTCGTTCCAACGAGAAACGAGGGTCGTTCGAAGTAAGGGATAGATGAGGTTCGAACGAGATTCCACTAAATAACAGGTCGAGGTCTTTTGAAGGTTATTCGAAGGCTAGTTCAAATGAGATGTCGTTTCTCATTCGAATGAGAGGCGACTCTCACTCGAATGAGTGCAACTGAACTTTTTAAATCAGATTTCCCATCTGCACGATCTCATTTTTTATCATTGAATAGATGAGCTGTCAAGCTCTGTTGAGCCCAGATTGGGCGAAAATGAGATGTTAACATTTAGGGATGTTTTTATAAGGGGTTTTGGGTTTATTTGGGAGTGGGGGAAGAGAGAGAGAGAGAGAGAGAGAGAGAGAGAGAGAGAGAGGGTGGTTTTCCTCCAACATTTTCATATTTGTGCACGTATTTTCATCATAAACCACCGTTACACCACCATATATCCTCCTTTTGCAACCATATCCAACTAGTCTTTCACAATATCCAAGCCCTGGATACCCATTTCCACCATTGTTGGGCATATCTACTAATTTTGGAGGTGTTGTTGGGGGTTTGGGAAAAGATGAAGATGTAATATTTATGGAACTTGAATGGGGTTTTTTATGGAACTTTCATGGAAGAAAGTTTGGTAGAACTAGGCCACCTTAGGAAGTAGGATATTTCCATCCTCTTAGACATTTCATGCCTACCATTGTTGGATCTCCATTTGAGGTGGGAAAATGTACTCTTAGTATTAAGACTCTTTGCATATTTTTACTCTTGTTGACTAAATTATAAGAGTAGGATGCATATGAATAAACTGATGGGTTTTTAGTAGATTTGGTTTTAAATATTTGTATGGATTAAAAATGTTGGCAAACATATTTTTTGGTTGGAAATAAATGATGAGTAAATATCTCAAAGTTTTCTTGAAACAAAGATTGAGATTATTATGAAAAAGGTGTAATTCTAGAAATTCGATGCTAAACATTTTATGAAATTAAATGCTTGATAGATGATGTTGATCTTGCTAAAAAATTTTGGTGAAATAATGTCTCAAAGTTTCTTGCAAGCATGGAGATTTATGAAAGTTTGACATTTGTTAAGTTTGAAGAAATAAAAATGTCTTTTATGTCTTGAAAGTGCATAATTTTTTTTTTTTTGCAAAGTATTACGAATTTCTAGAATGAAATGTATGTTTAACACAATTAATAGAATTTTTGGAATTAAAATCCATCTTCTCAGGCATGTAAACTTGTAGTATTTTGATAACGGGCATATAAACAAGCTTCAAGATGATTTTGTTAGGTTTAAACGTCAAATAAGAAAAGTATAAATTCTAGTTCAAAGTGTGAAAAAAGGGTTGAAAGTCTGATAAGTGTAAGGTTATAGACTATAAATGCTAGTAAAAGGAAATAGTAGTTTTTTTATAAAATTAGTCTTTAAGCATATCTGGATTTATTATATGAATAAAGTAAAGAAATGCCTAACTTGAAAACGTGGTTGTTGGATATGTGTTAATGGTTCAATCATTGGAAAGTTGGTGTGTGTAACTTAATAATGTTTTTTGAAAGATGAACATTTATGAAATTGGAAAAGAAATAGTGGAGTAAGGATGTTTCCAACTTGAAAGAATGTTACTCCAAATGTTAAAAAGGTGTTTATGTTTTAAAAGCACTTAAGAAGTTAGTGTGAATAACTTAAGGGTGTTTTGGGAAATAACACGTGTGAAAATAGAGGAAAGAATAAGTTTGGATACAAAAAGGCTAAAATGGCAGTTTTATGTAAAGTGGAACATTTTTATGAAATAAAAATATTAGAAAAGGGTGTTGCATAAATTGGTACTAAAAACATGATTTTGGAATAAAACAAAGGTGAAAGTGTAAAGGACATGAAATGATAAGACTCAAAGTGTAACAAAAATTGGGGTGAAATTCAAGATTTTATCTTCGGTAGGGTAAAAGGGAAAGAAGGAATAATGTGGACATTATGAAATGTTAAACTTGTATGACACCGAAATAGTTAAAAGGGAACTGGAGCCTTAGGGTGAAGGACCCAAAATACTTGCCAGAGCATATGGTGGTGTCACTAGTGGTGTGGAGCCCGTTAAAGTACGTGGTTTATTGAAAGATTTGAGAAAAGATAAATGAATAGGGAACATGTTAAGAAATGGTTTGTATGATGAAAATGTGTAAAGACAACCTAACTTGAATGAATTGATATATGTTCCAGTAAAGTATAAAGGGGACAAGAAATAGGTAAATTGAATAATGTCCATAAAATAAAGGAACGGTAATGTATAGTTGTTAAATGGGTGAGTTAAGCAACCTAAGAAGGTTTAACCATAATTAAGACAAGGGTGTGCTGTAAAAGTTTTTCAAAAATTAAATGAGTATTTTCTAATACGGTTTTCGCGTGTGTTGAAAGGTGTAATTTTCAATGAAAATCCTAATGTGAGATGGTTTAAAAGAAAAGGGTGATTTCGATAAAGAAATGGTTTCCAATTAAATAAATTGTAGTTGTTCAAGTATATAACCATGTGTGTTAAGTAAAGGGATAAATTGAAAATCAAGAAAGAGGAAGTTCTTTGTAATATTATTGTGATTTAATTAGAATAAATCACGTTTTTGGAAATAAAAATGGTTTCATGCACTGAGTATATATATATATATATATATATATATATATATCTGTGTGTGTGTGTGTGTGCATGTGTGTGTGTGTGTATGTATATAAGGTAGTTGTATGTGCTCGTAGGTATAATGTGTTAGAGTCTTCTTTCTTCCGTCCGATTCAACATTGTATTTTTATCTTTCCCACTGAGAATTTGGCTCACACCCTCGTCTTTGTTAAGGCATGATGTATACAGGTTCCTATTTTGATGGTGTAACATTAATAAGTACTCTCTTTTGTTTTATGTTAGTAGCACAGTATGCTTGGACACTAGGGATTCTTCACATGGGTCCCTCAAGCAGTTTGATTTGAAATTAAAATTGCATGCTAAACAAGTGAAAGGTTAATTAAAATAAAAAAACTTGATTAGCAACATCATATAGGTTATTTCATTACACTTCACACCTAACTCTCGGGTCGAAATGGGTTGATTATAAGTAACCCATAAATTTGGTTCAGGGCGTTACAGATGGTATCCGAGATCTAGGTTCAAGGTCCCTTTAGGGAGTGATGTGGTGAGGTTGGTAGTGGATCTTTCGACGTCGGTCTTGGGTTTGAGTCGATCACGCTAGTTTTGGTGACAGTTTAGTTCGTATCTCGATGATGAAGTCAAAGAGGTAGCATGATAAGTACGTTAGTGCCCAGTGGCAAAAGATCAAATTGATTGTTATTAATTACTTCCGCGCTTCTATTAGATACGTTAGTCATTTAAGGGTGTCTAAGAAAGCCAATAGTGGTGACACCGTGGGTTTTAGTGTGAGGTGCGTGTGTTCCAACCTTGATGACATAAAGTCTTTTGAGATGTTAATAGAGTGAGAAGACGACCATTGGGAACTTCGTACGAGTTACGTATAATCAATTGTTGATAGTTAGGGTGTTGTTACTAAGTAAGGATGATGGTGAGTGAAATGCATATAACCCCTAGGTGCGACACTTATGGGTAGTTAATGTCGATAATGTAATTAGAAAATTCGATCCTTGAGGTAATACCGTGATTAATGGATAATTCGATGAACATTTAAAGTTGTGAGAGTTAATGCTTGAGGATAGGTACACTCGGTCGTAGTTGATAGGATATTTTCCTTATGGGTAGGTGATTTAGTGATTGTTGGCCGATAAATGTATATCATAAGTCGTGATTAGAGTTACAAGCCATTTCTGGAAAATGTGTCACGTGGGTAACAATGATGAATTGTAGTGACATTGGAGTGAACCTTAGGTATCCCCTTTTCGGTAGTATTGGAAGGAATGATGCAACGTATGATGAATATTATCTTTAATGAAACCGGTAGTGTTGACTTAAAGACGAACTAGTTATACATTGTGTATTGTATGCTACTGAAATCCTTAGTAGTGTTAGCTTGTGGTTTGATGCGTGGTGCAATGCGTTGGTTGTTTCAAGGAAGACCTTGTAATATCCTTTGGGTGAAACGTAAATTTTTCATCACGCCTTAAGGTGTCCTACGGCTATGATCTACCATGTTAGAAATTTTTAGATTAATATTTGAGTGAGTGACTTGTAGTCGTTGAAAAGAATTTGAGAAATCTTAGGGCATGATCCCTTCGCAAAAATTATGGTCGATAAAGTCATATTTAGTCTTGGTGACAATTACTTGTGAAAATAAAGTGTAAAGGACATGAAATGATGATCTTTAAAGTGTAACACAAATTGAGGTAAACCCCTAAGTTTTGGCTTCGACCGGGTAAAAGGGAAAGAAGGAATAATGTGGACATTCGTAAAATGTTAAAGCATATTAAAAGGAACTTGGATCACGCCGAGATAACTAAGGAGGACCCGTAGCCCTGAGTTAAATGAACCAATATCTCATATGGTGGCGTCTCTGACCATGTGGATGCCGTTAAAGTAAGTAGTTTGTTGGATGATTTCGACAAAAGATAAAGGAATAAGGAACATGTCAAGAAATAGGTTGTATAATGAAAATGTGTTATGGCAACCTAATTTGAATGAGTTAATAAATGTTCCCTTAAAGGTTAAAGTGGACAAGCAATGGGTGAATTGATTAATGTCCATAAAGTAAAGTAACGGTAATGTATACCGGTTAAACGGGTGAGTTAAGCAACCCAAGAAGGTTTAACCATAATTAACACAAGGGTGTGTTGTGAAAGGTTTTTAAAAATTTATGTAAGTGTTTTCTAACACGATGTTCGCGTGTGTTGAAAGAGGTAATTTTCAATGCAAATACTAATGTGAATTGGTTTAAAAGAAAAGGATTATTTTGGTAAATAAATGCTTTCCCATTAAATAAAATGTAGTTGTTTTAGTATTTAACCATGTGTGTTAAGTAAAGGGATAAATTTTAAGTGAAGCAAGAGTAAGTTATTCATAAGATTAAGGTGATTTAATAGGAATAAATAATGGTTTTGGAAATAAAAATGGTTTCTTTCATTGTGTATGTATATAAGGCAGTTGCATGTGCAAGTAGGTATAACCTGTTAGGGTCTTCTTTTTGCCATTTGATTCTACATTTATTTGTATATTTTCCATTAAGCATTCGGATCACACCCTCGTCCTTGTTACGGAAGGTTGGATATGGATTTGTAATTTTAGAGTGTTACATAGGTCAGTACTCTATTTTATTTTATGTTTGTAGCTTTGTATGCTTGGGCTTCCGGTATGCTTCGCACATGTCCCTCACGTAGTATGATTTGAAATTATAATCGCATGATAAACAGTGAAACATCAATTAAAATAAAAATTGGATTAGCAACATCCTGAAGGTTGTTGCACTGCATTTCACACCTAACGCTCGGGTCGGAATGGGTTGACTATGGGTAACCCATAAATCAGGGTCGGGGCGTAACAATCGAAACGGAAAAATTATCAAGATTTAGTGTATCTCTTAGGAGTGATGAGACTTTAGTTGGTAATGAGCACAAATTGGAATTTATATGATTAACATTAACGTTTATTTTTATTTTCTTCAAAGTCATGGACCGACGGATATCAATAACTGAATATGTCGTTTAGCAGTGAACCGATAGGGTTCCTTGTCTTGATTTCACTTGCGAGATGTCCCACGTATAGAATTGACAAATGTTGGGAGTTGATGGAAGTTGGATACTCAGATGGTTACTTTTTACGTTTACATATGTGATGGTATACCTTGCTTTATAGATATACCTTTTGTGAATGGTACAAATTTGATGTATATGTGTCATTGTGCATGTAATGTGGAATGTATGGGCGCCCTAGTAATATTATAATTGCATATATGGGTCGTCTCCTTTTACCTCACCGAATATGAGTATGGACTAATTGGGTTTAAACGTTACAATAATGGTGCGGATTAAAATGTAAGGTTAAAATTATGTGAATTCCTAGGACGAAATTCCATCATTGGGGGGGGATGTAATACCCCGTATTTTTGAAATAAAATATGATAACAAAAATTAATTAAATAGGTTTAAACTAATTTGAAAATCAATTAAATCGGAGGAATTTAAATTTAAATTGAGGATCACTACTAATTCTGGATTACATAATTATTGGACTAAATTGCACAGGATAGGTTCAGTCGTAGGAAATAAATCATACAATAATAAACATATGGTTACGTGTCATGTGAAAACACTAAAAATGTCTATTTGAATAAAAATAATCAAAATGCCTTTCGGGAGGCTTTATGAGCTCTTTTAGGTGTTTTAGACCCTGATAAATGGTTCTGGGGTATATGTATATGAGCTAGGAGGTTATTGTCTAGTTGAGTTACGTATTTGGGCCCATTTGGTGGTCCAAAATTAAGTCTTAAGGTCCAACTCAGAATTTATGCTTAAGTTATATTAATTAAAAGATTAAGGAAACTCGCCATCATTAACAAAGAACCCTAGCAGACACCTTGGGAAGAGAGAGGAGGCAAATGGCCAAAGAGTGGGAGAAATCAAGAAAGAATATGAAAGAACTCACAAAGAAATCCACATGAAAATCAGGTAATAATTTTCTTCCTAACTTTATTAGTCCAAACTATTTCTTAATTCATTGTGTTTTATCTCCCATAAAATAAATATGGAATTTGTATGGATTTACGATGATATTATGACCATGTTTATAACGGATTTGAATACGATAATAGATTAAGAAATACAGAATTTGGGATGATAATTAATAAGCGCTCAAATGCTATAAAAATCATGTATTGGGATCCTTGTTGTAATTTTTATACTGATTCACATGTTGAGGACTTTCATCCATGTTAACTATATGAGATTTGTTTTAATTACAACCCTTGCATATGGTAGAACTTTGAGGATTTGTAGATATAAACCTGATTTCATATGAATTCTTCAATAGCTTGGAATCTTGGGATTTAGGACTTGAATCTAATATTAAAACACGAAATAAACTTTCCTAAGAGAGTGCATCAAGTCATGGGGACCTATTTTAATAATTAACTAAAGGTTTAAACCATTGGAATAAAGGTTGGGTTGAAGATTGAGATTTTCGCCCTTGTTGTTTTCTTGGCAGACTTGTGGAGAAGACAAGGGTGAACCGGTTCGATCTAGGAGTTGAACTAGTTGGGTTTCTGGTAAATGTGGAGGTGGGGCCAAGGGCTGTGTCCAGGAAAATTTTAGACGACCATACCAGTTGGTGGAACCACGTACGAATAACAACATAATTTATTAAAAATGGATTAGTGGTGTTACTAATAGGTGTAGAAATTATATTTACTAGATACTTGATCGTAATTTCTAAAGGAAGGAAAATTAATAATTTCCAAGATGGTAAATCACTAACGTAGAACATTTATGAAAAAATCATACGATACGGCTAAGGAGCAATTTAGGGGGTAATTACCAAAAGGATTTAACTAGATAATTTAAGGTATTATTTCAAGAAAGGGGGCCTAAGTAATTAACTATATGGTTAATTATATTTTATAAAGAAAAGGAAGTTAATAAATTATGTGATGGTTAATAATTAACTACGGATAATTATGGATAATCCTTACGGGGCAGCTAGGGGGTAATAATAGAGTAATTACCCTTAAATATGGTAATATGTATTTATATATTGTGTCAACATACCTATGTTCATGGACTGTCCTATCGGTTAGGGTTACACACGTTCGGGACAGTAGCACACGTCGGCAAAGGTGCGATAGACATAGTGTATGTCATATTTTATGAACTATGTAGTAACACCACTTATGGGAGACAACTGTTGATGCTGGGATCCATTTGTCACCATCGGGTATGGGTCATGCAATGGTGTGCTGCGTAGGTACTGCCCCACTTGTATGTATATTGTGATGTCCATTATGAATAGGCGTCTCCTCCGGACTTGCCGAGAGAGTCCGAACGAGAAGCTTTTGGTAAATGACTTAGTGTTGCATATATATATATATATATATATATATATATGCAAATGAAATGATAAATTCGAAGTCTAATGATGTAAACTATAAAAGATACACCCAATACTATGTAGTATGATGATGATTGATTATGCACTTTATTAGTAGTATGTCTGGGGCAACTAGGTAAATAGTAACTTATTTGCAAATGATTCTAATTTAGTAAGTTAATTATACTAGATGAATTCTTATATTTAAGTTGACACATTGACCCATTATCTACTTTTGGACTTGGGTAATTGTACATTTAGCATTGCTCTTAGATGAGGGGTGAGATATTTAATATATGCAAGTGATGATGGGAGATGTTCACTTTTAATTAACTTTACTTTTGCACAATAAATATAGTAAGTGAATTTTTGCATAGTCTAGGTCGTTGACCCAATATTAAAAAATGTTCCCGCCCCCTCGGTGCTCCTAGACTGGTATAGCAGAACTATCGAGAGGTCGGCCTTGCAGTCTCACCTTGCGCATTAGACATCATATAATTGATTCTAGACTAAGTTTCTTCTTTATTTATGATTTATTGTTTTTGGGATTATTACATTGACATAATCCCAAAGTCTATTTTATTTCATTCAGTTGATGCACTTATGTGTATGTTAGGTTTTCATTTATATTATGTGGATGTTGGATTTATCATTGTCTTAACAACTAATTTAAATTCAGTTTTAATTTAAATGTGGATTCTAAGTAAATATTTTTATGGTTCGATGTTGAGAATGTATAGATTGTATAGCAAGCCCCATCTTCAATGTGCTGTGTCTGGCCAAACTTTACGTAAGAAAATGTGGGTTGTTATGGTTGGTATCAGAGCATCCAGGTTCTAGTGTCCTTAGTATCCGTGTTACATCGATTTCATTTTTTGCTCAGCATTCTTTGATGTGTCTAGAGACCGTTAAATGATTTTGTAATCCGTTGTCACAATGATGTGTGTGTCAAATGTCGCTTGCTATCATTTGAGCGTTAGCCAGAATTGTGGAGTATTTGATCTTGGAAAAGCGTGATAATGAGGACCGTTGTGAGTTAGTGGATCGAGTGGTGGGACTAGGGTTTTCACCATAGTTATGAAATTTTTTATGGAAAATTATCTTATTTGGGGGCTAAAGTCTGCAACTTAAAGACTCTTGGGGTCTCAAGTTAATGAATGTCTTTTATGTTGAGTGCATTTTTAGAGATATTATTGGATTTTAGTTGTTGAGGACGTTATTGGGTTTTGGGCTTTTACTTATGATAATATGGGTTATGATGGAAATTTATCATAGTCGAATGACCTTATAAAATTTTATGCACTTAAGAGAGAAGGAAATGGATTTGTGTGTTTTAGGAAAATACAAGGATTTTGATGAAAATTTAAAGTGGGGATTAATTTAATTAAAGGGTAAAATCAGTTTTGCGCTCAGATTTGAGTAATGCTCATTTATGTGGTGAAATCATTTGTGATCTCGGTGATGATAAAATGAGAGTGATTGGACTTAATAGTAGGTTCATCATGTGGTCACGTAATAGTTGTTGGAGACTAGTTAGATAATTTGTAATACTCTTATTTGAGTGGAAATTGGAAAAGAGAGCATTGATTTTTTGGGTGGCTTGCGTTGAGAGGACCCAATTAGATAATTGTATGAAGGTGGAATTTCATGTGCACTATAGGCATGTATTTTCTTAGTATATCAGTTATAAAAAAGATTTAAGAACAAGTGAGTTCCAAGAAACTCAAAGAAATAGCATGTTTCGACAAAGAATGGTAATTGTGAATGTAGGATTAAGAATACCCCTATTAGAGACAGTTATAGGAAAATGGACGATGATGCTACGAAATAGCGAGTTGAGACGAGAGGGAGGACTCCAAAAGACAATGGCAATTTCGATATTACAACATGTGATGTGTGACAACATGTTTGTCAGTCCCTCGAATGTGGACTCTGGGTATGGTAGGGAAGAACAAATGATGGTTTGATTGAGGCTTTATAGGTTTTATATTGTGGACGTTTCTATGAGTATTGGTGTTAAATGTGGGTTTAGTATGATTAGGGAAGTAGTGCTTAGTTGATAGTGGGTGCGATGATGTGATGATTTTAGGTTGTCCATTGACGTAGTTCTTGGACTGTAGATATAATGAAGCATGATGTTCATAAAATCTATGCATTGTATGGTGATGTATCTTGCTTAGGCATGTGAGAGTCCCCTAAGTTATTAATACTTATCTCTATGTTGGGAGAGGGCCCGATGGTTGATGGGTCCTATAAATGCCTTATATGTTCTAGTCATTATTCAAGGGCAGTTACGATGCCCTACTGTGAATTGTCATAGTAAATGAGATGATAAAAAAAATTATTTTTTGGCTTATGACTTGAGTCTATCTATTGGAGGTGACTTTCGTGTCCCATGTATTGTTATGGTCCATATGATGATGGCTACAGACATTATGGGATGGCTATGTGGGATGGTTAGATGATGACGAATTCATTCGTATTCAGGTTATGAGTAATGAGAAATAATTATATGACAAAATGGATGGCGATAAAAACATCAAATTGGTGCAATGTTTTTCATAAAGTTTAGAGAGAACTGTGTACTGATACAATTGTGAGAATTATGAGAAGAGATTTTTTGGCGGACAAGTTCCAAGTAGAGAGAATTAATTGATGATATACTTAGATTGAGCATGATTTATTGTGTTGATTAAACCCTCTTGTCATTCTGGTGAGATTAATGGATGAGTCGTTAGACCGATGAGCAAGGTTGCCATGTGATTTTAGAATCTTAAGGGAGATGACTCAATTAGGGAATTGGTGTGTGGATGACACAACTTTAACTTTACAGCTGGGGGTTTGGTGATGCACCGAGGATGAGTGAAGTTTATGGAACAGTAGGTGTCCAATGGTGAAATTCTAAAGGTAGTATCTTTGAGCCAATGAAGGTTTGAAGAAATCATAAATTCCATATAGTAAAAAGTCATATGGTCAAAGAGACTTTATTTACGGGACCCGCATGAATAAGTAAGGGTTGCATTATCTAGAGTAGGCACAATTATGGGAAATCTCAGAATTTGTTATGAAAGTGTTTCTGGAAACTAGAGAAACAATGAATGTTCGATTCGGGATTTGAACGTAGACTAAATACTAATAACAGAGTGTTTTTAGGGATAAATAAATACAATAATTATCCAGTAATGATTTTTTTTTAATTATGTTAAGAGTATGAAAAGTGGAAAACACTCGTATTGTAGAAGTATTTGGTTCCGTTGGAAACGTTAGGAATAGTGATAGTCTTAGTTACATGATGATCTGTATAATAAAAAATAATGCTATTATAATGACGATGTCAATGGAAATAAGTGATAGTAGCCTTTACTTTAATGAGTAGGCTTGTGGAGCCTTATAAATGATTAAGAAAATTAATAGACTTAAGTTCGGAACTGATAGATCCCAATGATCGACGAAGCTATGTGGTAGCGTATTGGGAGGGTTACTTATTAAAATTTCGCTTGCGAGATATCCCATGTACGAAGATAGTAAATGTAGAGCATTAAGAGATGTTTGATCCTAAGATATTTTGTTATTGTTTCAGATATTATTTAACTGGTAAATTTATCAGGATTTAATGTATGCCTTAGGAGTGATGAGAATTTTGATGCTAATAGGCATGATTACCATAAAGGTATATTTTTATTTTCTTTTATGTGTTGGAACGACGGATATCAATAACTAACTAAGCCGTTTAGTAGTTTATCAGGAGGGTTCCTTATTTGGATTTCACTTGCGAGATGTCCCACGCACTAAATTTGCAAATGTCGAGAGTTGAGAGAAGTTAGGTACTAAGATGGTTACTTTTTACGTTTACATATGTGGTGGTATATCTTTCTTTATACATATACTTTTTTTGAATGGTATAGATTGGATGTATATGTGTCATTTATATTTGATAATGATACATGTGTCTGCGCGCATATAATGTGGAATATGTGGGTGACGAGTAATATTATAATAGGAATAGATAGACCTTTTGCCTTTTACCTCATGGGATATGAGTATGGACTAATTGGGTGTAAAACTTCTGATTATGGTGTCGATTAAAATGTAAGGCTAATCTTTAGTGTATTCCGAGCGCGAAATTCCATTCTTGGGGAGGAGAATGTAATACTGTGTGTTTTCGGAATAAAATATTATAACGAAAATTAATTGAATAATTTCAAATTAAATTTAAAAATATATTAAATCGGAGTAATTTAAATTTAAATGAGTAAATTTTAAATTGAGTGTCACTACTTATTCTAGATTACGTCATTATTGGACTCAATTGGATAGGATAGGTTCACTCATAGGAAATAAACCATACAGTAATAAACTTATGGATACATGCCGTGTAAACACATTGAAAATGTCTACTTGAATAAAAATAATTAGGACGCATTTTGGGAGGATTTATGAGTTCATTTAAGTGTTTTAGACCTTTTTAAATAGTCCTAGGGAATATTTATATGAGTTATGAGGTTATTGGGCTACTAGACTTTGGTATTTGGTCCCATTTGGGGGTCCAACATTAAGGCTTAAGGTCCAACTCGAGATTTCTGTTTATGTTATATTAATTAGGAGATTAAGGAAACTCCCCATCATTAACCACCAACCCTAGATGACACCTTAGGAAGAGAGAGGAGGCGAAGGGCTAATGATAGCGAGATATCAAGAAAGAACACTAAAGAACTCACCCAAAAATCCTTAAGAAAATTAGGCAAGAATTTTCTTACTAACTTTATTAGTCCGAACTATTTCTTAATTCATTATGATTTTATCTCCAATACAAAAATTTTTGAATTTGTAGGGATTTATAATGATATTATGATAATGTTTATAAAGGATTTGAATATGATTATAGATTAAGAACTCCAGAATTTCGGATGGTAATTAATAAGGGCATAAAAGATAGAAAAATCATATCTTGGGATCGTTGTTATAATTGTTATGGTGATTCACATGTAGAGTACTTTCATCCATGGTAAAGATATGGGATTTGTGTTAATTACAACCCTGGCATATGGTAGAACTTAGGGGATTATATATATATATACCTAGTTTTGTATGAATACATAAATAGTTTGGAATCCTAGAATTTGGAACTTGAATCTGACATTAAGGCACAAAATAAATTATCCTAAGAGGGAGAATTAAGTCATGGGGACCTATTGTAATAATTACCTTAAGGTTTAAACCATTTTAATCAAGGTTGGGTCAAAGATTGATATTTTTATCCATGTTTTTCTTTGGCAGACCTATGTAGCCGTCGGGGGCCGAACCGGTTCGGCCTCTAAAAAATTTGGAGGTTGGGGTTGGGTTGTATCCGGGGAAATTTTAGAGGACTATATGAGTTGGTGGGATCATGTACTGATAACAATAAAATTTAATAAAAAAGGATTAGTTTTTTTACTAATAGGTGTGTAAATTAGATTTACATGATGGTTTATCACAATTTATGAAGGAAGAAAATTTAATAATTAACAAGATGGTGAATCACTAGCGTAGAACATTTACGGAACAACTAAGGAGTAATTTATGGGGTAATTATCAAAAGGAATTAACTAGATGGTTTGAAGTATTATTTGAATAAAGGGGGTTAATTAATTTACTAGATGGTTAATTGTGTTTTGTAAAGAAAAGGAAGTAAATAAATTACTCGATGATTAATTATTAACTAAAGATAATTACGAATAGTCCTTACGGGGAAGCTTGGGGGTTATTATATAATAATTACCCTTACATATGGTAATATATATGTATATTTTGTGTGGACATACATATGTTCATGGACTGCCCTATCAGTTCGGGTTACGTGCGTTCGGGACCGTAGCACATGTCGGCACAAGTGGGCTAGGTCTAGTGTAGGTCATATTTTAGGTACTCTGTAGCAGCGCCACTTATGGGATAAAAGTGTTGATGCTTGGATCCATGTGTCACCATTGGATATAAGTTATGCAATGGTGTACTGCGTATTTACTGCCCTACTTGTATTTGTATTGTGATGTCCTTTGTGGATAGGAGTTTCATCCGAACTTATTGATAGAGCACGAACTAGATGCTAAGTTTAGATGCCTTAGTTTCTCATATATATAAGGAGATACAAATAAAAATTTATTGAAATGAATAAAATAAATTCCTACTCTAATGTAATAGACTATAAAACATATACCCAATACTACGTAGTATGATGATGATTGATTACGTAGCTTTGTGGGTAGTATGTCTGGGGTAACTGGGGAAACAGTAACTTGTATATAGATGATTCTAATTCAGTAAGTTAATTATGCTAGATGCATCATTATATTTAAGTTGGAACATTTACCCACTTTTTACTTTCGGACTTTTGTAGTTGTATGTTTAACATTGCTCTTTGATGTGGGGTGAGATATTTAATGTGTGTGAATGATGATGAGATATGTTCACTTTGAATTAACTATAATTTCGCACAATAAATTTAGTAAGTTAATTCATGCACAGTCTAGGCTGTGAAAAAAATTATAAATCTCCCCCCCCCCCCCCCCCCCCCCCATGTGCTCAAGACATGGATAACAAGACTATCGAGAGGTTAGCCTTGCAATCTCACCTTGTGCATTAAATATCATATCATTGATTCTAGACTAGTTTGCATCTCTATTTTAGTTTCTTTAGTTTTGGGATTATTTTATGGGCATAAGCGAGAATTCTATTTTATTTCAATCGGTTGAGGAACTTATGTGTATGTTGGGCTTTCATTTTTATTATGTGGATGTTTGATTTATCATTGTCTTGATTATTAATTTGAATGTAGTTTTACTTCAGATGTGGAATGAAAGTAAATATACAAGCCCTGTGTTTGAAATATTGTGTGTAGCCAACCTTTACTTGAGAAAATGGGGGGTTTTACAGTTAGTATCAAAGCATTCAGGTTCTAGTGGCCTTAGGATATGTGTTGCATCCATTTCATTTTCTACAAAGCATTCTTTTATGTGTGTAGAGCCCACTATAGGATTTTGTAATCCTGTGTCGCGTTGATGTGTGTGTTGATATCATTCTCTATCATTTTAGTGTTTGAAATAATTTTAGAGTATTTGAGATTAAAAGATCATGAGAATGAGGACCGTTGCGAGTTAATGGTCAAGCCTAGAACAAGTGGTTGTACAAGGGTGTTAACAATAGTTGTGATATTTTTTATGGCAAATAATGTTATTTGGAGGGTAAAGTCTACAACTTAAAGACTCTTGGGAGCACAAGTTAAAGAATGTCTTTAACGTTGAGTCCATTTTTTGGAGATATTAAGGGATTCAAGTTATTGAGGAGCTTATTGGAGTTTTTAGTTTTATATATAGTAATATGGGTTGTGATGGAAATTTAGATCAGTGAAATGACCTTTTGAAATTTTGTGCATGTAAGAGAGAAGGCAGTGGATTGCTATGTTATAGCAAAATATAAGGATTTTGATGAAAACTTTAAGTAGGGATTAATTCTAGTTAAAGGGTTAAATTGGTTTTATGCTCAAATTTGAGCAATGCTCATTTATATAGTGAAACCATTTGTGATCTCAGTGCTGATAAAATGAGAGTGTTCGGACTTAGTAGTAGGTTCAACGTGTGGTCACGTAATAGGGGTTAGAGACTAGTTAGATAATTTGTAATACACCTATGTGAGTGGAATTTGGAAAAGTGAGCATCTATTTTCTAGGTGGCTCGAATTAAGAGTACCCAATAAGATAATTTTATGAGAATGGAGTTACATGTGCACTATAGGTATGTTTTTTGTTAGTGTATTAGTTATAAAAAATATTTAGGAACAAATGAGTTCCAAGAAACTCAAAGGAAGAGCATGTTTGACTAAGGATTATAATTCCTAATGTAAGAAAAATAGTACCCCTATTAGAGACAATTAGTGGAAAACGAAAGATAATGATAGGAAATAGCGAGTTGAGCTGAGAGGAGGACTCCATAGGTGAATTGTAATTTTGATATTACGACTTATGATGTGTGACAACATGTTTTCTTATGGTAGAGTAAAACCAAGGATGGTTCAATTGAGGCTTCATAGATTTTAAATGGTGGACGTTTCTATAAGCATTGGGGTTAGATATGAGTTTCGTATGATTATGGAAGTAACACGTGGTTGAGAATGGGCACGATGATGAGATATTTTAGGTTTTCTATTGACGTAGTTCTTGGAGTATAGATATAATGAATTATGACATTCATAATATCTATGCATTATATAGTGATGTATCTTGTTTGGGCATGTGAGCGTCCCTTAGTTGTTAATACTTATCTCAATGTTGGGAGAGGGTCCAATGGATGATGGGTCCCATATATTCCTTATGTATTGTAGTCATTATTCTTGGGCACTTACGATGCCCTATTGTTGATTATCATAGTGAATGCGATGATAAAAAAATTAATTTTTCACTTGCGACATGAATCTATGTATTGGGGGTTACTTTCGAGTTTGAAGTATTGATATGGACTATATGCTGATGGCGATATACATTATGGGATAGCTATACTGGATGGTTAGCCGATGATGAATTTATTCCCGAACGAAGGACATGAGTGGTAAGAAATAATTATATGGTAAAATGGATGGCGATGAAAACTTTGAAATGGTACAATGATTTTCATCAAGTTTAGTGAGAATTGAATAGTGATACGATTGTGAGAATTTTAAGGAGAGATTTTGTGGGAGGAAAAGTTGTGAGTAGAGAGCATCAATTGATGAGGTACTCAGATTGAGCAAGATTTATAATATTTATTAAACCTGGTCGTGATTTAGATGAGATTAATGTATGAGTGGTTAAATCGAGGAGTAAGGTCGACATGTGATATTGCAATGTGAAGGGCGACGACTCAATTGTGGAATTGGTGTGGGGATGAAGTGACTTGTGCATCATAGGCGGGTTTTGACGATGCACCAAGGATGAGTGAAGTTTATGTACAAATAGGTGTCCAATGGTGAAATTCTATAGGTATTATCTTAAAGACGATGAAATTTTGAAGAAATCGTAAATTCTATATAGTGAAGGTCATACGGGCACGGAGACTTTAGTTTTGAGACCCATATGAATCCGAAAGGGTCTCCTTATCGAGAGTAGGTAGTACGATGGGAAATATTAAAATTTGTTACTAAAGTGTTTCTAGAAACAAGAGACACAATGAATGTTCGATTTAGGATACGAACGTAGACTAAATACTAATAACGGTATGTTTTGTGGGATAAATAAATCCGATAATTATACAATGATGAAATATTATTATTTATGTTAAGAGTATGCAAAGTGGAACGCATTTGTATTATAGAAGTAATTGGTTTCTTTGGGAACATTAGGACTAGTGATAGTCTCAGTTACATGATGATGTGAACAATCATAAATAATGTTATTATAATGACAACATCATTAGAAATCAGATCTAGTGTTTACTTTAATGAGTAGGAATGTGGAGCCTAATAAATTATTAATCACATTCATAGACTTAAATCCTGGATCGCTAGATCTAAATGACCGACGAAACTATATAGTAGTGTATTAGGAGGGTTCCTTATTTGGATTTCTGTTGCGATACGTCCCGTGCACGAAGATAGTAAATGTCGAGAGTTCAGTAATATTGGATCCTCGAATGTTTTTTTAGTGTTCTAGGTATTATCAAATCGATAAATTTATCGGGATTTAATGTATCCCTTAGGAGTGATGAGACTTCTGTTGGTAATGGGCACAAATTGAAATTTATGGGATTTGCATTAACGTTTATTTTTTTTTTTATTAAGTCTTGGACCGACTGATATAAATAACTGACTAAGTCATTTAGTGGTGTATCAGGAGGGTTCCTTGATTGTATTTCGCTTGCGAGATGTCCCACGAATGAAATTGGTTAATTTTGGGAGTTGAGGGAAGGTGGATACTGAGATGGTCGCCTTTTATGTTTACATATGTAAAAATATAATAACACAATATATTTAATAATTTCTGATTAAATTTGATAATTAATTAAATCAGATGGATTTGAAATTAAATTAGTTAAATTTAAATCGAGAATCACTGCTTATTCTGGAATACATAATTATTAGACTCATAAGAAATAAATCATACAGTAATAAACTTATGGTTACGTGTTGTGTAAACACATTTAAAATGTCTATTTGAATAAAAATAATTTGGATGCATTTCGGGAGGCTTTATGAGCTCATATATGAGTTAGGAGGTTATTGGGCTAGTTGTGTTATGTATCTGGGCCCATTTGGCGATCCAAAATTAAGGCTTAAGGTTCAAGCCGGGACTTATGTGTATGTTATATTAATTCGGAGATTAAGGAAACTCCCCATCATTAAACAAGAACGGTAGCAGAAAACATGGTAAAAAAGAGCGGCAAATGGCAAAGGAGATGGATAAATCAAGAAAAAAGATTAAAGAATTCACCAAGAAATCCTCAAGAAAATAAGACAAGAATTTTCTTGCTAACTTTATTAGTCCAAACTATTTCTTAATTCATTGTGGTTTATATCCCAAGTAGAAATTCTAGAATTTTTAGGGATTTATGTTGATATTATGATTATGTTTAGAGAGGATTTGAATATGATAATAAATTAAGAAATCGAGAATTTAAGATGGTAATTAATAAGGGCTTAAATGATTGAAAAATCATGCCTTGGGATCATTGTTGTAATTGTTATGGTGATTCACACGTAGAGGACTTTCATCCATGTTAAAGATCTGAATTTTTTGTTAACTACGTTACTTACA
The DNA here is from genome assembly GCA_949130495.1 of Sambucus nigra. NCBI lineage: Eukaryota > Viridiplantae > Streptophyta > Magnoliopsida > Dipsacales > Adoxaceae > Sambucus > Sambucus nigra. Next base: position 466,307,595 of record OX422220.1, on the reverse strand, counting down.
TATGGTAGAATTTAGGGGATTTACAAATATAAACCTAATTTTGTATGAATATATCAATAGCATGGAATCTTGGGATTTGGGACTTAAATCCGACATTAAAACATGAAATAAACGTAAGAGGGTGAATTAAGGCATGTGGACCTATTTTAATAATTACCTTAAGGTTTTAACCATTTGAATCAAGGTTGGGCTAAAGATTGAAATTTCCATCCTTATTTTTTTAGGGCATACATGTGCAGCCTCCTGGGGCGAACCAGTTCAGCCTCATAAAAATTTGGAGGTGGGGCCTAGGGTTGTATCCGAGAAAACTTTAGATGACCATATGAGTTGGTGGAATTGTGTACGGATAAAAATAGAATTTATTAAAATGGATTAGTGGAGTTATTAATATGTGTAGAAATCTAATTTACTATATGGTTGATCGTAATTTGTAAAGGAAGGAATTTTAATAATTTACAAAATGGAAAAGCACTAACGTGAAGGACAACTAAGGAGTAATTTATGGGGGTAATTATCAAAAGGAATTAAATAGACGGTTTAAAATATTATTTGAAGGAAGGGAGATTAAATAATTAACTAGATGGTTAATTGTAATTTGTAAACAAAAGGAAGTTAATAAATTACGTGATGGTTAATTATTAACTAAAGATAATTATGGATATTCCTTACGAGGTAGCTGTGGGGTAATTATATAGTAATTACCCTCAAATATGGTAATATGTATTTATATTTTGTGTGGGCATACATATGTTCGTGGACTATCCTATCGGTTGGGGTTAAGAGGGTTCGGGACTATAGCACGGGTGGGCTAGGCGTAGTATAGGTCATATTTTGCGTACTATGAGCAGTGCCACTTATAGGAGATAAGTGTTGATGATGGGATCCATTTTCCACCGCTGGGTATGGTCGTTCAATGGTGTATTGCATAAGTATCACCCCCACTTGTAAGTGTATGATGATGTCCGTTGTGGATAGGAGACTTCTCTAAACATACCGATAGGTCACGAATGAGACTATATTGCTAGATGCCTTAGTGTCGCATATATATAAGGACATATATATAAATTGATGAAAATGAGTAAGATAAATTCCTAGTCTAATGATGTTAACCATAAGACACAGACTCAATACTATGTTGTACGATGATGATTGGTTACATCACTTTATGGGTAGTATGCCTAGGGTAACTGTGGAAATTGTTACTTATATGTATATGATTCTAATTCAGTAAGTTAATTATGTTATATGCATCCTTCTATTTAATTTGGCGCATTAACCCACTATCTACTTTCGGCCTTGGGTAGTTGTATGTTTAACATTGCTATTAGATGAGGGGTGGGCTATTTAATGTATGCGATAGATGATGGGAGATGTTCACTTGAATTTAACTGTACTTTTGCACAATAAATTTCGTCAGTTAATTCATGCATACTCTAGGGCGCTGACCCAATATTATAAATGTCCCCCCCCCCCCCCGGTGGTCCTAGACAGGGATAGTAGGACTATCAAGAGATCAACTTTGCAGTTTCACTTTGCGCATTGGATATCATACCATTTATTCTAGACTAGGTTTCTTATCTATTTCGATTTTATTATTTTTGGAATTATTGTATTGGCATACGCCCGAAGTCTATTTTATTTCAGTCGGTTGAGACAATTGTGTATATGTTGGGTTTTCATTTATATTATGTGAATGATGAATTTATTATTCTCTTGATTATTAATTTAAATTAAATTTTAATTCAAATGTGGATTGCAAGTAAATATTTTTATTGTTTGATGCTGATAACGATACAAATTATATTACAAGCTCCATCTTCGACGTACTGTTTATGGCCAGCCTTTACCTGAGAAGATTGGGGTTGTTACATTGGATATTTATGTGTTAGATTTATAGATCCAAATAAAATTGTTAACTACGTGTTCTTTGATTATCTTTACTTGTGGTATAAGAGCTTAGGTTTCGAATCTCATGATTGTCTATTAAGATTTTTTGTCTACCGAATTTGAATAAAAAAAGATGAATTACTGAATTTTTTTAGTGATGATTTTTTTTTTGCTCAGAATATTACGAAATTCACATTCTCACTTGAAAACGTCAAAATAAATAAAACCCATTACTAACAAAGGGGACCACCCTATCTCGACGATTTGACATCGTTTAGACCCCTAAAAATGAGTTTTTCCATTTTTGGTAATAATGTCAACACTAATAACTCTCGCTTAGAAATTAATTTTACAATTTCGCAAATTAGAGAGTGATTCTAAAGTGATTATTTATGTTACTATAATGATAACTCAAAAATTTTCTTTCTTGGAAAAATAAATTATTTTTTCATATTTTATGGTATAAATCATTACATCAATTTTTTATCATTAAATTTTTGTTTTAATATTCATGTTATGTATTATATGGTATTGACAAAAAGTTTCAATATAAAGTTTTGAATATTAGATGTATGATTAGGGTTTTTGACAATAACATTTTCAGTAAATTAGATCATTATATATAATTTATATTTGGTTGCCGAAATGTCCTAATATAATTATGAATTAATGTTTCAACACTAATATTTATATCATGTTATATTAGGAAGACATTAATGTGTCATAATCTATACTTATAAATATTATATTATTGTGTATGCATCTATACTTGGACCCTTGAATATCCATTAAGTTTTACGTATATAATTTTTGAGGGGCATTAATATTTACATACATTACGTAATATGTGTATTCATGTATGTTCTATGAAAGTAATTTTTTTTGTACACTCTATGAATTAAATATTTAAATTTCAATTAAGGATAAACTAACATAGGATCTTTGTGAATACAACCGATTGAATTAATTGGTATATCTATATAATCACATAAAAAGAAATTTCACAAGGCGAGGCTGTTGGGTTCCAAAAAAATTTATGACCAATTTGGTTCCCTTATTGTGATTTTCTTTTGTGGAAATTTAATTATTTTTATAAACTTGCTTATTTTATAAAGCTGTAAATCTGAAATTTTGCGACATTTTTTGTGATTATTTTCTTATACCTCTAATAAGAAATAATTGAGATTGAAATTGTCGACTTAATCAAAATTTAATGAAAATTTTATGTCAATTTGAAATGATATAATGATCAAAACTCACCATTTATAGTGATGAATGCTATTTTGGCTATTTGAGCACGTTTAAGCCCACAAAAGCTACAATTTGTTATATTTGGCAATGAAGTTCATAGCTATTTCTTTATCTTTTTTAAAGACTGCTTATTGGATATTATTTTAAGAGTTTTTTTTAACTCTTTTGTAGTGATTAATCATTTTTTTGCATTATTGAAAATTTTAGATTTTTTCATTTGATGTAAATACGTCAGTTACCTTATTTTATTTGGATGCCATAATATTTTTTATTTACATGAAAATTTGTTATGACTATTATAACTATAGTTAAGGTTTTGATACCAATACTTATATTACTTTAGATTAGGTGTCCATTAAAGTTACCTAGTCTATAATTATAAATATTAAATTACAGTGTATAAATTTGGCTATCAATAGGTCCAAATATAATTAGGAATATTAGATTGTTGATGGAATGATGATGTGGCTCGTTCATTGCATGATTGCTAAAATGGAAAATTTCAATTATCAAATGAACATTAATGAGTAATTTCTTTTCTCGCATCAGCTTAACCTCGAATGATTTAAATTTTTCCTTGAGAATAATATTTAAGTGAAGTTTAATTCAATGCTCAAAATTGTAAATATTAGAATAATGTGCATATGCTTATTATGTCCAACGTGACTAATGGAATATTAAAAGTATGCCTTAAAATATTATTCCCATCATTTATATCACGATTAGATTACGTTTCCACCCAAGTGGGCTGATGTAATAAACTGTAAATATTGAATATTATGATAACATTCAATACTATGTGTGGGCAGGCTTTAAAGTTTTCATCCCACCATTTATATCATGATTAGGTCACGATTCCATCAAAGTGGTCTAATCTAATAAACTCTAAATGATGAATTTTGTGATAACATTCAAATACTATGTTTCGGTTTCTCCGAAGATTCTGGATATGATTTTGAGTGTTAGGATTATTAATGATGTCATCATGATTAAGCCATTTTGATTTGGTTGCTCCAATGAGTCTAGTTATAATGGTGAAGTTAATATTACGGGTAAATATGTTTTTTTATTAAGGTTGGTATCGTTTGCTCCAAAGAGTCCATAACCTACCTTGATTTATAAGTACATTGTCCATTTATGCCTTTTGAAAAGACTAATACTTATTGAAATTATTATACAATCCATTAAATAATGCAATATTCATATAATGTATAGTTTTGTAGTCACCAAAATGACTCAACTAGAATTCATATGAATATTAAATTTATAAAAATGGTAGTAATAACTCATCATGCTTGTATATGTAAAGGCATTAATGGGGTAGAGTTGATTTATTTCGTCAAGCAAGATAATTTCCCAAAGAAAATTTATTTTGAGTAACTGATTAAGGAATTATGCAATTAGGTGTTGAAAGTTATCTAGATAGCATGACCATCTAAATTACGTAACATGGTACCCAATAATGTCATATCTAAATATTTAAAGCTATTACAAAAGAAAATTCACATTTATAATGTAACGCCCCGACCCGAATTTATGGGTTACCCGTGGTCAACCCAATCCGAATCTAATCGTTAGGTGTGAAGTGCAATGAAACAACCTATATAATGTTGCTAATCAAGTTTTACATTTATTAACATTTCACTTGTTTAGCATGCGATTCCAATTTCAAAATAAACTACGTGTGGCACCCATGGGGAGAACCCCGAGTCCAAGTAAACAGAAATACTAACGTAAGTAAATTAAGTACACATACCTACACAATGCCCTCAAAATACGAACCCGCGCCTAATTGCAATAACAAAGTGAGGGTGTGAGTATATACCCAATGGGAATATATATATAAGTAATATAGAAACGAATGAAATAAAGGAATACTCGCTCGCTACAATCACATGCATGCAAAAATATATAGGCATCTACATATATATACATATACCTTTGAAAAATACATATTCAACTGCATTAACCATTTTACTTCCAAAACTTTACTCATCGAGATTAATTTATCTTAATCTTGAAAAGACTTCATTTATTCATACTTAGTGTTTCTCACTTTATTTAACACACCCGGTTTAACACATGAAACAATTACACTTGATTTATTCCAAAACATTCCTTTATCAGAATCACCCATTTTTATTCGTCAAAATATACTTTAGTATTTCCATTGAAAACTACCATTTCAACGCATGCATTCACCGTGTTAGAAAATACTTGTTTGTCATTTGAAAACCTTTCGAAACATACTTATGCAAATTATGGGTTTAACAACTAGGTTACATAACCACCCGCTTACCCACTTTACCTCAGCCTTTTTACCTTAACCTATGGGCATTGATACATTTACGCATTTACTTGCCCATTTAACCTTTTACCGGAATATTTAATTTATTCATCCATGTTAGGTTGTGTTAAGTATTTTACTACACAACCCATTTCTTAACATGTTCCTTATTCCTTTTATCTTTTCTCGAAATTTTACCATTTACCACATACTTACATGGGCTCCACACCGACGACTATGTGCACCATATGCTCTGGCCAGTGATTTAGGGATTTTCACCCAAGGGCTTCAAGCCCTTCTTGATTTATTCTAGTGTCATCCGAGTTCCTTTTATGTGTTTTAACATTTTACAAATGTCCACATTATTCCACTTCTTTGCTTTCACCCGACTGATGGTAAAACCTGGACTTAACCGTCCGTTTTTCCATTAACACTCGAAAAATAGTTTTTTCTTCTTTAAGTCCCTTATCCACACACATGTGATTTATACTACAATCATCACGCTTTGGGACTTACTTCAGTTTCACACACATTAGTGTAAAGTCATTCTCTAACATTTTTATTCCATAAAAATATTCCACGTATGTAAATTACCAATTTACCTTTTGTTTACCAAATTTGTGATTTAGTTCCTTAACAAGTTTTATTTTTCAACATGGTTATCAAGTTTCCAAATTAATATTTAAGAACCTTAGCTATTTTTAACACTTACTTAATATCACACTTTTGTGCAATTTTCACACTTGTCACTTTAACCCCCGTAACACTTAAATAACACCCTTTACATAAGACTACCTTTTATTTCTTAGAAATTAACAGTTCTTCCATTTAGCACTAGTAGTCTCATACTATTAATTATTCAATATTTTTTCCCATAAAATATCCATTTTTATTACAAGGGTGTTTATTATTATTATTACAACAAAACACACTAAAATAATATTATCAAATATTTTTATTCCATAAAAATGTTTATTATTTCCTTTGCACTAGAAACATACCAAAATAACATTTCTCACTTTTTTATTCCATCAACAAGTATATTATTTCCTTTTTCACTAAAAATAAGCTAAAATGACATTTCTTATAATTTTATTCCATAAAAATGATTATTATTTCTTTTTCACTAGAAATATGCCCAAATCACACTTCTTACATTTTTATTCCACAAAAATGTATAAATTTTATTTTTATTATCTAACACTCTATTGTTACATACTAATCCTAATCCTTAACGTTCAATAACAACAAGACCATAATATACACAAAAATGGAGTCGTAAGTTCAAAGAGTAGTTTATCCCACCTAAATGGAATTTAAAGATAGTGGTGGTGGTGGTGAAGATGTGTGACTCCACCACCTCCGAAGGTGGACCTAAAGGGAGTTACAAAAGCCCACCAAATAGCCTCCATGAAAGCTCAAAACAAAAAAACTCAACAAATCCCTTTTCAAAAACCCCAATAACACCCTCTCCTTGTTCCCAAAATAACTCCTTTAATGCAGACCAAACACCTCCCAACAAACAGCTCCTACATATTTCGTAGCCATATATTTCTTTACAATGGGGGATTAACTGTTTTAGTATGCATATATGGCTGAATTTTAAAATTGGTGGGATGTAGTGTACTATAAATGAAAGGAAGCTATGAGACCCTTAGGGAAGAAGGAGTTGGCCGCCTATTTTTTCCCCATTCCTCTCTCTTATATATAAATGTAACCCCAATCCAATTGCAATACACCTAACTCAATCTCAATCGTCTACGTCCAAGAGTAGGCAGAAGATACTTGATCGACGATTGTAAATTGGACAGCATAAACCAACTGGCAGAACTGGCCCTCACCAAAAGTTGCTCAAATGACTGAAGGTGTTGTTCAAACGCCTTGAATGTCGTTCGAATGACAGTGAAGGTCGTTTAAACAACCTGCTTAAACGGATGATACTTCTTCTAACATCCTTTCTTCATTGGTTCTATGCATCCGCCCTAACTATATATATTATTTCTTCCAACATGTAAATCATATATAAGGTTTAATTAATTTTATAACTACTCATTCTATAATCTATATAAAATCCTTAATTAACCAATTCTCTTTATAATCTGATTTGTTACTCGAAAATTCCTATAATCACACCTTATTCTTCCTCATATAAAATATACGTATAATTTGATTAATTTCTCAGGGAGGGGTATTACAAACTTCCCTCCTTTAGAAATTTCATCCTCAAAATTCCTAGTTTATCACAACTTATACTCCAGTCACCTAAGACGGGTTTCCAATCCTGGGCATACTAAATACTATGATCTACACCGAAGGATTTCACTTTAATCAATCATTCCTGTTAATCCAATCATGATAGACCCTAAGGTTTTACTTCTTGTTCTGAAGCTTGTCTAACGTATCTAACTAGACAAACCTTGAGATGTTCAATAGTATCCAAACATCACAATATTACCAATTAACATAGATCATGCCTATGTTGGAATTCATAACCTACAGTTCCTCAAAGAATTTCCCAATTTATGCCTAGTCTAGGCAGATATAATTTCAACATTCCTCGATGCACACTTCAATAATCACCACCTTATTACATAATTTTAGCCAATCATTATCTCCTACGAGATCCTTATGATGACCTAGGGTTACCCTGTATCACAACTTATATATATAAACATGGTCATCTCCTAGACACCTAAAATTTTGAACCAAGTGCAATACTATTATCCAAGCTTACCAGGTTCCAACATTCATAATGCTACCAAGTCACAACTTTGAAACACATGACCAATTTGTAACCAATTATACCGGCTAACTAACCACATGTTAACCTAAAGCAAACACAAAACATATACAACCCACATGCAAGAGCGCGACGACACGCGAACACAAAAACTTGTGTAGAATAATGATGCATCCGAAGGAGAATGCACTCGTATACCATGATGCATCAGCCACAAATTTCGTAACCTACATCGCTATGGAGCTTACACAGTGTCACCCATCAAAGAGGACCTAAGAAATACAATGAATTAGGTGACAACGACGCCCATTGGAACAATCAAAATTTGAAAATGAATCGACACACATGAAGCGCGAAACCATAACGTATACTTGAACTGTATAACTCTAATCAAGTACCAACTAAGTACCTTAGCCTTGCCACGTACCCCGGCATCGCCTCTTAACTATGACAGGTTTTACTCAAGAATCATCCACTCACGCCGGACAGACAGAATACAAAACCAATTCCCTTGGGAAGCTGAAGCACTAGGCTTCCCTCCTTAGGACTAATGCTACCCATCTATCATTGGCAAGCATTACTATCCTAATTAATATGAATTTACTTCTCTTATTTCTCATCATTAGTTATCAGCCTACCACAACTAGGCCTCCGATATTTTGACATTAAATTTTTGAACCATTACTACCACCCTTAACACCATCTACATGATACCCAAATTATAATCATTCTAACGTCATCTTAACTTCTAAACATCATTCATGTCCAATTATTTCCTTCGACAGAGTCATCATTAACCATATAGGTAGCAAACTTAGGTGATATATTCAAGTTTAACACTTCATCTCGAGTGTTGTTTCTAAAAGACATAACGAACCTCACCGTGTTCTAAGTCTCCCAGGTGCACCACCTAGCATTGCTTAACTTATTCAAAATTATCATGGAAGGTTATATCACGATACATGTCTAAACTTAAAAGTCGTGGCACTAACTCTGAGGCACTTGACACAAATCGACATGATCTAATCGTACTACAATCATCAAGGTCTATCATTACCTTTGTAAACTTCAATACAACAATGGCTCCTAACACCTCATGGGTGACGACATCAAACTCCAATGTTTCTCTAAATAGCTTACACATCTATCACAAGGAACCACCATTCATATTATGACCTATGTTACACAACCTTGAGTTTGTCACCAAAAAATGGGCATCATCACATAAACCTCAACACAATAATAAATCCCAAGGTTTTGAAGAGAGATACTATCATCATCTTAATGAACAACACACAACCTCAGATTCACTATTACTAGGGAATGACTACCACTCACATTACATCTCGCTAGCTAAACCTTAGTATATACCTCCAATGAATTATCAGTGCTAATTTTTCAAGCCAATCCAAATTACTAACCCAAGGTAAATTTCATGAAACCACCATAGTACTTATCTCTTAAGGGAATTTAATGTAACTCATGTGTGTGCATAGAATTCCAAACTGAAGTCAAACTCGATATGCTACGTCTTTTAATTGTCAAAGAGTGTTCAACCATGACAGGTAAAATTCATCCCCGTGAAAACATCGTACTATGTGCTAATGTGACAACTTACACAACCATATACTTTGGGAGGGTTCGGGACGTCGGGTATTACCTATAACACCAGGGCCCATGCCTACGAACACCACAAGGGATCCTATTTCTCAACGTTAATCTACAATCACTAAACTCTGACTTAACATCACCCTGTTTTTGGTAATACACGGGACGGAGGGTATTTCCCAAGAGGAGTCCCATCGTAATAATGCCGCAAGAGGTCCTATTCCAACACATCACAACTCATCTACTTAATACCAAGTCACTACGATGTAACTCCCCATAATTCTGAGGCCTTGGAATTTAATTATTTTTAGGATAAATATAACTTAATTAATTTTGAGAATCCAAATTTATCAATCAGGGAATTTATTTATGTCGGAGGAATTACTTAAATTGGTGAATTGACATTTAACTAATTCGGAGCACCTTTGGATTTTGCATGGCACATTTTGAGGTTTAAAATAAAGAATGTTATACAGTATTTTAGATGTCAATTCTGAGTGCATGGTTGAGTCCGGATAGGACGAGATAGTCGGTAAAGTGTACCCGGGGGTAGTAAATGGGTCATGAGGTATTTTTATAAGTGACTGGGCTCACACGGGACTATTTGGGCTATTGTAATTAGGCCCATAAGAGGAAAAACGGGATTAGCACTTTATAACCTAAAAGTGAGAGTTGGGGGAAGCCATAACTCATTTTAGAATACCTAAATCTGTAGAGGGGAGAAAAGGGATAATTTGAGAAGCTTTTGGAGAGCCAATTTGGAGGAATATTTGGGTGCTTATGTTAAACCTATCATCTTCATCAAAGGATTCATACTCTACGAATTTATAAGGAAAGTGGCTAAATTGCTTCAATGTAAATTGGTGATATTCAATTAATATCATAGTAGGTGTTATACAAATGATTTTTGGATTGGGTTAATACAAATTGGGTTTTTATTTGGGGAAGTTGTGAATCAAGTTTTCGGGATTGTTATGATAAGGGCTTATGAATTCTATGCTGTGAAGAAATTATAAGTTAATTAGAGAAATTTGTTTATTGCAAGTTGGGGAATAATCGTATGTATTCATATCCTTATTATCAATTGGAGATAGAAATTGGGAATTAAGATATTGGGACTTGTTTTGATTCGTAAGAATTACTGTATAAACTCTGGGTAAAAAGCTTCACATAAGCTGTTAATAGTGATTATGTATGTGTTGCCCTGTAGAAAATGGAGTTTTTTAACTTTTGTTCTCGAATACGTTTTTTTCCAAAACGACCCCCAAATGCCCCAAAATGGCATTTTAAAAATATGGACAGATTGAGTAAATTGAAAACCTGAGATTATTAATTGTGCAAAATTTATTAAGGAGAATTTAGAATAATTAATTGGGGATATTGTATAATGGACCAAAGGGGTGTCTGGATAATTTGGTTGAGTGGCGTCATGATAATAGATTAATTAATGGGGGATTAATTAATTGAAGCTTATAGCTGCAATAATTTATTATAGGATGATATAATAAATTGTTAATTATTATTGAATTATGAGCGTTGTATTTATAATGAAATTTTGAGGAGTACGTTCTAAGAGACAGAAATTTGGGCCAAGTGAGCGAGTCCGGCTACATTGGTTGTGTGACACCAGGGAGATATTAAATTAATTAATGAGCATATTAATTAAAATAGAGTCGGACCATAGACTCGGGGAGATAATAAGTTAATTAATGGGCATATTAATTAAATTAGAGTCGGACCATAGACTCAGGGAGATATTAAGTTAATTAATGGGCATATTAATTAAATTAGAGTCGGACCATAGACTCAGAGAGATATTAAATTAATTAATGGGTAAATTAATTAAATTAGAGTCGGACCATAGACTCGGAAATATGTTGGCTAGTGTTACGGACTTTGTACACGGTATAGTTGGGATTAAAATATATATATATATATATATATATATATATATATATATATATATATATATATATATACACACACACACGGTAGTGTGATAGTATATACATTGTATGTGCTCATAAATACTGGTGGCTAGGTATTTATTTAGAATTTATGCTCTAGCGCTATTGGGGGAGGTTGCGCGATGCGGGCGAATCCCCTAGATTGAGGAGTATGGCTAGTATATCCCCAGGTCATAACGTCTAAATAGAGGTGGGCATTGAGATGATTTTGTTCACACTTGGGGGAATATGACCATCTCCAATACGTTTATTTTTCTACGTTCTGATTCGATAGTGGCCAGCTGTCTCCGAAATCCAGGTGGGACTAAGTAGACCTCGGATGATAGCAGTTTAGAGAATGCATTCGGTGAGGTGTTACTCGGAAGGATGGTTTTAATTATATTCAATATATGTGTGATTGTGGAATATAGTTCTATGTATATAATGGAGTAGATAATTATATTCGGGTAATAAAATACATGAAGAGAATTTCTATTACTTATATAACTAGTGAATGTTATATGGCTTTTAAGAGAGGTTTTATATATATTCAAAATATGTATAATCGTGAAATATAGTTTTACATATATAATGGATTAGATAATTATATACGGGTAATTAAATACATGAAGAGAATTTGTATTACTTACATAACTAGTGACTGTTATATGGCTTTTAAGAATATGATTAATTAAGTTAATGCGATAAATAATTTACGAAGTAAAGATACAAATTACTCGGGTTAGAGTAGAGCTCAAGGAGATTCATGACAAGGCTAGTTAGACGGGGTAGTGTAACTAGGAGGGCCAGGAAGAAAGCGTTAGGTGTGCACTTTAGAGGAGGGTGAGATGTATCTCAAGGGAGTGCGACACTAACTTAAATATGAAGAGCATTCATAAATTTTAATTGTTACATTTTAATTCACATGAAAAATATTTTCAAAAGGACTTTGGGCTCTGACCCGTACTTGCAAAATATTTTCAAAACCTTTTAGGTATTCTTCAACAGGGATGCCAAACTTGAAGATCTATTATAGGGATGCGTGGCTGCAATAGGTGTGGATGTTACACGATTTGAACATAGACGCTTTAGTCATTTCATTCCTAGAGTGGGATGCAGCTTAGTATTTCTTTCGGGCATGTTTCCCTAGCTATTTTCATTGCAGTCGAACTTTATACTGGTTACTATTGTTTATTGGATTATATTAGTGGATGTTGGTTTTCTGCCGATGGTTTATTCGACCGGTCATTTATTGATTTATTCAGTATTGCTTTAGACTCATAGTTTATGTGAATGGTTCGTGTTGATATTTATATGGTTGTTGTTGTTAAATAAAAAGATTAAAATTTGACATTAGCTTTTCAATACTAGGTGGTTAGTAAGTTTTAAAAAGTTTTCGACGGTGATGCTAAGAATGAACCAGATGAGATTCCTGTTTAAATTTAATATAGGACTGATCACCCGATATTTTATTGGGCGGGGTGTCACAGATGGTATCAAAGCATGAGGTTCTAGTGTCCTTAGGATCTGTGTGGATTTTTACGTTTCAGCGTAGCACTCTTTGATATAGAGCCTTATTGTAGGATTATTGTACTCCTTTACGTATGTGCATTTACGTTCTCCTGTGATTATGTATAGTTGATGTGATTCATATACGAGTTCAGTTGGGCTTTGTACACCGGACACTCTTTGGGACGACCAATGAGGGCCGTAAGAGGATTACATGAGGAGAGGCTCTGAAGAATACATGGAGTATTATTGAAATGGTGATCGTTTTAGGAGTCACCATGATTGTTTTTCAGACAAGTGATGATAGAATAATCTCTCGGGAGCAATAGTCTTCCAAAGAACTATTGTAGATAACGGTGGTGTAATTTCATTCTCACCCAGTGTAGTCACCAAGGAGTGGTGAAATTTGGAAGGACCCTTTTGGAAGGGCCATTTACAAGGATTCGAGTGGCAGAGGATGTGATAAGATAATGGTAGGAGACAACCCAAAGAAAATTGTGTAGGGTGGCGTGGAACGGCACCTAAGACTAAATTCCAGGCAAAATTTTTGTCTCAATGGGGCGGTGTTGTAGTGGTAGGAGTTAGTCACCACAACCATGGAGATATACCATGAATAATAATGAATTTTGGTTGCAGTTTGACCGCTAATGTTCTCATTAGCTGTTTAACTAGATTGGCAAAGGATATTTGAATACTTATTTCGAAAATCAAGGGTCCGGAAAGTGGTCGGTCATCAAGAAGAGCTAACGTGTTTAGCAAACTTGGTGCCCGGCAAAGGTGTACGAAGAATCAAGAAGGTATATAATTTAATAATGGACTCATGGGTAATATAAAAGCATGGATGAGAAATTTGTCTAGGATGACTAGTGCTATAGTAATCAAGGTCGTATAGTTACGATTTTAGATCAATACTTCTGTGAGAAGGAAGCCAAGAGAGGTGGAAAATTTGACTGAAAGACAAGATCGTATTTAGCAATGCAAGTGAGGCACCATAAGGCGGGATACCCAGTCAAGGAACCCATTTATATGATTAAGAATAATGAAATTACTATCGAGTGATGGTGGATTCAATCAGGGTCGTTGAGACCAGCAACAGGTTCCATAGGGCCGACGAAGCCAAAGGGACAACGGGTGTAGCAACCAGGGTAAAGTCTAATAAGTACGCGAGAAGGATAACCCTGGCATGGCCAGTGGAGCTAGAGATAGGGTACTGACACAGGGAAGTGTCTTTATGTGTGGAAAGTAGGACCAAAACAATTGATTATGTCTAAAGTGAGTCAAGGGATAGGAGCGGGATTCCTAGCAGGGACAACAGTTAGCAAGTTTTTTAATCGGTTTGGATGAGAATATTATGTCCAGGAACCAAATGGGCCACCGGTGTGTAGGCAAGTAGAAGTATGAGTTTTTATCCTCGGATAGATGGGAGGAATTTTGTGTGACATGAGTGGTCACAGTATTCTTGCTAAAACTATATTCGCGTGGGATACGAGTTTAGTGGATATATCGCAGTGTTACTATGGTATATATATTTACAGTGGGGTAACGGGGATCTCTTTAGTTTTATCTGCAGGGGAACAGGTGTGAACACTGAGAGGGTGTATTTTACAAGGGTAACTCATTTTGAGAGGTGTTATGAGAGTATGATTTTTCTTAGAAATGGACTGGTTAACGATGGGTAAGCAATGGTGGGCGGTTACAGCAAGACTATCGTATTCGCGATTCAAGGGAAGGATGCATATTCTTTTGCGATGACTCACCTAAAAGAGGGTCGAGATCACGTATATATTATTCATTAAATAGACTCGAGAGGGTACAGTGGTCTAGGGATATTGGATCCCAGTGCGTAAGAACCTTTATGGATGTTATTCCGGGAATGTCGAGTTTACCGTGGAGAGGAGAGATTTAGCTCAATGTTGTTTATACGCTGAGAACTTAGTGATAGTGATAGTGTCGTATCATGTAATGCCTTAAGAGACATCGGCTTGATTTATGTGTCGGGAGATAAAATTTGTGATATCTTAGTGGGTGTTTATCTTAGTGTGTGTTATGGACACACGAATGTCGATGATTGACAATGCTCGGGAATAATGAATTCGAAAATGTTCTTTTGAGCTTAGTTGCAGAATGTTATACGCATGGACCTTAATAAACTTTGAAAGTAGTGAGACGTTATGGGATGTGAGTGCATCGGTATTAAATGTTAAATTATTTGACGTGTAGAGAAAACACTATAAAATGAGAGATATTTAGATATAGGGCCAATGGATCCGGGGTGTGTTGTGACAGAAGAATAGAGAGAACTTATGTACCACCAGTTAATAGGTGGGGTAGTATCAAGAAGAATTAAATTGAAAATTATGGGGTAATCGAGAATACCTGTATTATATAGTCACGTCGAGAGTGCGGAGATGAGTTAGAGATAAGTGTTGTTATGTACTAGACTTCTACTTTCAAGAGTTATGAGGGTAGAGTGGGACATTTTCCAAGTTTCGATTGGTTAACGGTGGTTTGGAGCTATAGTGGATAGTTATAGTAAGAGTTTGTGTTCACTGTACCAGGTATAGATTATTTTTTTCTAGGTATCACCTAAGATATGGTTTAGCTTATATATACGAGTATGTATGTTAAATATGGCATGATAGGCTTATGATGATATGCTTATGTTGTTAATTCGACCCCGGGGAGTAGGGACGGTTACTAATGTGATTTAGGGTGGATAGACTTATTTGAGAGAGGGGCGTTATAGCTCAGGATTAATTTTTCACAAGGAAGCTAGTGATAGTAAGGGCGCGGTATTTTTATGTTTTCTTTTATAGCATAAGAACGGGCATGTATACTTTTATGCCAGGAGGCGGGTATTTGAGGGTACGTGACATGGACTGGGGGCTGAACGGATCTCATCTACCAGTAATGTTAGGTAGTAGTGTATCGGGGGGTTCCTTGATTGGATTTCGCATTTCGAGACGTCCCACGCATGAAGCTTAGCGCAACGTTGGAAGTGGGGAGATGTTTGGTCATTTGTACATGGGTTGGGTAACTCGGTTATTTTACATGTATGCAGTTATAACTGCAATTTGGAAGTTATATTACGGATTAAGGCTAGTATCGTCGGGTAACATTTGTGCAATTAAGCACGGGTATAAGGTGTATGGGCACCTTGGTTAACTAATGTTATTTTAGCATAGTTCATGATTAGACATGGTAGAGATAGGTGTAGCCATCTTAGAGGGATCGTGTTTGAGAAATATTCATACCTCCGAGCACTAAGCTTATCTTAATTTCGATGATGAAATTCCTTTGTAAGGGGGAAGTATGTAACACCCCATAATTCTGAGGACTTAGAATTTAATTATTTTCAGGAGAAATAGAACTTAATTAATTTGGAGAATTCAAATTTACGAATTGGAGAATTTATTTAAGTCGGAGGAATTATTTAAATTGGTGAATTGACATTTTAATTAATTCAGAGCATCTTTGGATTTTGCATGTGTCATATTTTGAGGTTTAAATTAAAGAATGTTATAAAGTATTTCATATGTCAATTTTGAGAGCATTGTTGAGTCCGAATAGGTTGAGATTGTCAGAAAAGTTTACCCTAGGTGGTAAATGGGTCACGAGGTATTTTCATGCATGACTGGGCTCACACGGGAGTATTTGGCTATTGTAATTAGGCCCATAAGAGGAAAAATGGGATTAGCACATTATAGCCTAAAAGTGAGTGTTGGGGGGCAGCCATAACTCATTTTAGAATACCTAAATCTGTAGAGGGGAGAAAAGGGATAATTTGTGAAGCTTTTGGATAGCCAATTTGGAGGAAGATTTGGGTTCTTATGTTAAACCTATCATCTTCATCAAGGGATTCAAACTCTACGAATTTATAAGGCAAGTGGTTAAATTTCTTCAATGGAAATTGGTGATATTCAATTCATATCATAGTAGGTGTTATACAAATGATTTTTGGAATTTGTTAATACAAATTGGGTTTTGATTTCGGGAAGTTGCGAAACAAGTTTTTGGGGCTGTTATGATAAGGTCTTATGAATTATATGTTGTGAAGAAATTATAAGTTAATTATAGAAATTTATTGATTGCAAGTTGGGGAACAATCGTATGTATTCATATCTTTATTATCAGTTGGAGATAGAAATTAGGAATTAAGATATTGGGACGTGTTTTGATTAGTAAGAATTACTGTGTAAATTCTGGGTAAAAAGGCTCACATGAGCTGTTAATAGCGATTTTGTTCGCTTGGCCCTGTAGAAAATCGAGTTTTTTAAA
This sequence comes from Sambucus nigra, assembly GCA_949130495.1. Taxonomy (NCBI): domain Eukaryota; kingdom Viridiplantae; phylum Streptophyta; class Magnoliopsida; order Dipsacales; family Adoxaceae; genus Sambucus; species Sambucus nigra. Next base: position 466,290,089 of record OX422220.1, on the reverse strand, counting down.
TTTTGTTCTCTAATACGTTTTTTTCAAAACAGCCCCAAAGTGCCCCAAAATGGCATTTTAAAAATCTACACAGATTGAGTAAATTGAAAACCTCAGATTAATAATTGTGCAAAATTTATTGACGATAATTTTGAATAATTAATTGGGGATATAGTATTATGGACCAAGGGGGTGTACGGATATTTCGGTTGAGTGACGCCATGATAATAGATTAATTAATGGGGGATTAATTAATTAAAGCTTATAGATGGAATAATTTATTATAAGATGATATAATACTTTGTTAAATATTATTTAATAAGGAGTGTTCTCATTATAATGAAATTTTGAGGAGTACGTTCTAAGAGATGGAAATTCGGGCCAGGTGAGCGAGTCCGAGTACATTGGTTGTGTGACACCAGGGAGATATTAAATTAATTAATGAGTATATTAATTAAAATAGAGTCGGACCATAGACTCGGGGAGATAATAAGTTAATTAATGGGAACATTAATTAAATTAGAGTCATAGACTCAGGGAGATATTAAGTTAATTAATGGGCATATTAATTATATTAGAGTCGTAACATAGTCTCGGGAAGATATTAAATTAATTAATGGGTAAATTAATTAAATTAGAGTTAGACCATAGACTCGGGAATATGTTGTCTAGTGTTACGGACTTTGTACACGGTAAACTTGGGATTATATAGTGAAAGATGGGTGTTCCCATTATGTGTGTTTCAAACAAAACCAAATTTTTAACCAAAAATTATCCACCCTTTAATTATGCACCAAACCAAGTTGTGAAAACCCAATTTTTACTTTAAACCAATTTTATTTTGATTAATCCTAAACATGCATCTAGTGATTAAAGAAAGTAAAGTAATGTAAAGAATACTCACAACGCCATATGTACGAGGAAAAAACCCAAAACGGAAAAATAACCTCGGACGACCCAAGCCAAACAATCACTATGAATATCGTTTTACAAAGACAGACAAAGTCTCACTCAACGACTCGATCCCCATGGATCTTGACGCTCTTCTAATCTTCAACCACTCCTCTCAAAGTGCCCACGCCGAAAGTCCTTCTTCCGCGATACCTGTCCACAACATACGCGTCCACGTATGTCTCGGTGTCCACCGAATGGCTTTGATTCGTCCACGATGTTGAACAAGAAGTCCTTCTCTTTTCTTCACCGCAAAACCCTTTGATGTTCAATGTGTAGAACAAACAACTTTGGTTCAGCAAAATCACTTAAACATATGAGAATGATAACATGGATGTTTGCAAACTCTAAGGGCGTGTTTATACTTCGTAAACCATAGAAAACATGTGCAAACAAGTTTTTGGTTCGTAAACAGTTTTCCAGAATGCAAACCTCCGAAATTCTGATGAAAACACTGTTTAAATGTGATTTATACACCACCTCGAAAAATGTGTCATTCTATCGACTTAAGGATCTCGTTCGAGCGACTTAGACATCTCGTTCGCGCGAGATCTAATGTCGTTCGAGAAAGATGTTTGATTTTTTGACTTTAAGTTCAAAATGTCTCTTCAAAGAGAACCAGTAAAGTCAAACTCCTTTTTCGAGCTTATCAGAATTGAAACGTAGTGTAAACCCTTAAAACACTTTTTAAAACATTTTAAAATATTTTTCTTTATTAAAAATACATCCTTACCTTTTATAAAACAATTTCGAGCACCATTGATTATATGCATTCATACCTGAGTAATCTCGAAATGAAATTAACTTTGAAGACGATTAAACTTGCACCAATTAAACATCGGTATGATTTAATTCTTTGAAGCTTTACCGCAACGTCTTCAAATTTCTTCAATACGTCATAGACCAAGTGGGATCGTGAAAAAATAAAAATCTTCCTATGACATATTACAAACACAGTTTTGTTCTTGGAATTAAGTCAAAAACAATACACGGACTCAATTGGAAATTTATGTCCTTACAAACTCCTCTTTTTACTATCCTGGGACAAAACTAAACTAGTGAAATGCTTAATCGGGCCGTCAAGTCGTATGACGCCTAAATCCCATCCCATAAACCATGAATAAAAAATACAGGACACGGACTAGTATTTGTAGCACCGGCAAGCATGAACTGTCTGAATGTGATGTAGTCTTGAAATCTCGAATCGCTGAAGCATACATACACACATGAAACAGACAAACACATACCCAGTGAAGTATGGAGGGAAAAATGAAACCAATATATATTTCTAATAAAAACAAATCATTTGAAACATGTGAGCAATTTTGATACCAATTAGGAAGAATTATAATCAAACAATATGTACATCCAAACATCAATAGAAACGCTCAACAAATCTCCCCCTACATCACATACATCTCTCCCCCTTTTTGTCTCGAATAGACAATCCGGTGAGAAGATAAACCAAACCAAGTATCTAGCATGAGAATAAACCAATTTAAATCAATTGGATACCAATTTGAGAATTAAAAATGCTTGATAATCATGAAACAACCAACTAAGTATGATCATGTAATGACAAATCAGTTGCTAGTAAACCAATGAATCACACAAAGAATATAGCAATCTAATCAGGTATGATAAACGGACTTATATGCAAACTACCAATTTGAGATAAAAGAACCTGCATATAAACCAGTCAGTCCAAAAAAATATCCTTCCACAGTACCAAAAAATAACGATTTAACCCAGTCGACTGTAAACCAATCAGAAGGCACAATTCAACCTGTCATTCGAACGAGACAGGACTTCGCTCAAACGAGATTAAAAGTCGCTCGAATGAGGTACTAAGGCCATTCACGTGACATGGGACGTTTGAATGACTTCTCACGACCGGCCAAATTTTCACATTTTCCCAAAATATGTTATATTTTTTCCCAGAAAAACAATCTCCCCAAAAAAAATCCAGGAAGGGCCTAACAGAAGCAAAACAGAGTTAAAACAGTAGGCGTTTAACACAAAATGCAAAAACTCATAAAAACTAAAAATGCGAGTTACATGAAAACATAGTACCAATGTGCTTAAACATGGATATAGAATGTATAGGAGTGAAACTAAAAATAAATGAGTCACAATTCCAAAACATCAAAACGATCAAGAAGCTCTAATTGATAGCGATAAATCATCAAACTTTATTATAGCCATATGTAAATAAAAGTGTGAGCTTAATGAACTAAACAAATTACATGCACACAAATCCAGAATTTTGACAATTCTACAAACAATAGCGTCAAATTGCAATGTTTCAACATTAGGATTAGTTGTGCAAACCCGTTGAAATTTTTAATCCATTCAAACCCCCTCAATAATATCATATTTTCTTTGGAATGAACTAAACTAATTTGGCCCTTTTCTTAACACGTTGCATTTTCTTTTAGGCTCTTTTAAACGGTGGTTTTCACGACGAGATAATTTTGAACTCTTGCAACCCTTTCCCGTGAATTCACTCATCATTTTTACCAATTTAAATCCACACGGTAAACAGTTCTTACAAGAACACTTATCCTTAAGTCTACGGATGCATAGATGAGAAGATTGAGATAAGAACGCCTCACCAAATTCAAATATGCAAGAGAAGTCAAACATCTGTATAAACTCTTCATGTGTGCAATGTTGGCATATATACAAAGTCGAATCAAAATTCATATCCACTTCGAAACAACCCCATATAAACAATGGTTAAGATCATTATAAGCATCGATAATAATGACCAAATGTCCTAGCCACATGGATAATGAAACAACCGGGGGGGGGGGGTCCAAGCACACCAATATGGCACATCAAGCATGTAAACTCAAAAATAAAAATCGAAAATCTTTTTGGCTTTTCATATTTTGACTCAAATAAAAGAAAATTCTTTCTGGGTTTTTCAAAAGTTTTCTCAAAAACAAAAATCTTTTTGTATTTTTCAAAAAATTTCTAAAAAAATTGAAACTATAATACAAAATGATACACATGTTGTATTACTAGCAATGAATAAATCATGAAGGAAACTTGCATATGACAAACATGGTAACACTATCATCCTTTAGATTTAGCATGGTAAGAATCAAGTGCACCCAAACGAGAATCATGAAGTTTAATTCCTAAAGCCACTAAATCCGATTTCCTAACCCAAGTAGGTGTGAAACGACGCATGGGGGTTTTGGGAACCAGGGCAATTTTATTCCTAAACTTTGTAGGATCTTGTCTATGGTTGTAACAATAACGCCTAAGGTGACCTTTCCTACCACAAAATGTGCAAGTGTAGCGATGGTGGGAATGATTACATATATGAGGACCTTTTCTAATCTTCCTAGTGTTTCTCACACGTGCGGGGGGAATGGGGACAACTCTCTCACCAAAACTTATACCTCCCATATCTCACTTAATTTGGACGGTGCTTAGGATCTTATCTAACTTCTCCGACCTAGCCTCCAATCAAACTTGACTCTGGACAAGTCTCCCAATCTCTCCTCCAACTTGTGAATCATAGACTCGAGCAAACGACTAGACTCCTCAAACTCTAAAATATCCTTTTTAGGACTCCATCAAACCACGGAGATAGTCTCTCTCTTTCTCCACAAACTCTAGTTTTTCTCTAAACTTCTTCTCTCATGCACTAAGATCCTCAATCAAACTATCATTATTTTCTATGGCACGCTCATTCAACATAGATTGCAATTTTGAGTTAGCCTTTTTCACCTTCACTGTTTCAGCATACAACTCATTAAACGCATTTTGCAATTATTTCGCATCTATCTCCTCCTCGTCACTCTCTTCACCCTCACTAACATGGGATACACTCAAAACCTTCTCGAAAGTGTCATGCACATGAGAATCGTCGTCGCTCACATGACATACCATAAACGCAACAAAGTTACGATCAATGGGGGAACTCTCTCCCTCTTCCGGATCACTATAACTTAAGGTGGCATTATAGACAATGGGTTACTTGCCCTCTTTCTTAAGTATAGTGGGAAACTCCTTAACTTTGTGACCGTACCGCTCACACCCAAAACACTTATCTGACTCATCTCTCTTAGGCTTCTCAAACTTATCCTTAGAGGTGGGATCTACTTTGTTGTTCTTGAATTTTTCAAATTTCTTGGCATCTTTCGATTGCTTTTGAAACTTAATAATTTTTTTAAATTTCTTTGCCAACGAATCGAGATCCGAATCAGAAATTTTGATTTCCTCCTTCCGAGTTTTCAAAGCAATACCCTTTTCTTTTTTAGGCACTTGCTTTGAGGTAATCATGTCGATTTCATAGGTTTGTAAGTCACCTACAATCTCTTCTAGTTTTGTCGACTCTAACCCACACAAGGAGTTTAAAGTGGTCACATTCGCATCAAACCTACTAGGCAACGTCCTAAGGATTTTCTTAATGACACGGTTGTCGGGAATTTTCTCACCTAGGTTAAACGAAGAGTTGACAATATTGGACAACCTAGCATAAAACTCATTAAAAGTCTCACTCTCTAACATCCTAATGGTCTCAAACTATATAGTGAGATTTTGAAGCTTTGATGCCCTAACCGTGCTAGTGCCCTCGTGAGTGAGTGCCAAAATATCCCAAGCCTCTTTGGATGTTTCAAAAGTCATAATTCTATTATATTCTTCTTGTGTGACATGGGAAGAAATAACGTGCAGACCCTTAGAATTATATTGTGCAAGTCTTTGTTCAGTTTCGGTCCATGACTCAACAGGCTTTAAACTAGTGACCTCACCTACAATAGTCACAGGGGGTGTCTAACCTTTCTCAACTACTAGCCACACACACTCATCAATAGATTTAAAAGCACATCTGATTCTCATCTTCTAATAAGTATAATTAGTGCCATCAAAAACAGGAGTTCGAGAAAATTTATTATATCCAGAATTCATCTTTGAAAAACACATGGGATCATAAAACAAATAAATAATGTTTTTTAGCTTTGATACCAATTTGAAAGATGGGTGTTACCAATATGTGTCTTTCAGACAAAACCAAATTTTTCGCCAAAAATTGTCCAACTTTTAATTATGCACCAAACCAAGTTGTGAAAACAAAATTCTTACTTTAAACCAATTTTAACTTGAATAATCCTAAACATGCATCTAGTGATTAAAGCAAGTAAAGTAAAGTAAATAATACTCACAACGCCGGATGTACGAGGAAAAAACCCAAAATGGGAAAACAACCTCGGACGACCCAAGCCAGACAATCATTATGAATATGGTTTTACAAAGACAGACAAAGTCTCACTCAACGACTCGATCCCCATGGGTCTTTATGCTCTTCTGATCTTCAACCACTCCTCTCACAGTGCCCACGCAGAAAGTCCTTCTTCCGTGATACATGTCCACAACACACGCGTCCACATATGTCTCGGTGTCCATCCAATGGCTTTGATTCATCTACGATGTCGAACAAGAAGTCCTTCTCTTTTCTTCACCGCAAAGCCCTTTGATGTTCAATATGTAGAACAACCAACTTTGGTGCAACAAGATCACTTAAACATATAAGAATGATAACATGGATCTTTGTAAACTCTAAGGATGTGTTAATACTTTGTAAACCTTATAAAACATGTGCGAACAAGTTTCAGGTTCGTAAAGAGTTTTCCAAAATGCACACCTCCGAAATTCTGATGAAAACATTATTTAAATAGGATTTAAACACCGCCTCGAAAAACGTGTCATTCAAATGACTTAAGGATCTCGTTCGAGCGACTTAGACATCTCGTTCGCTAGAGATCTAATGTCGTTCGAGCGAGATGTTTTACTTTTGGACTTTAAGTTCAAAATGTCTCTTCAAAGAGACCTACTAAAGTCAAACTCCTTTTTCGAGATTGTCAGAATTAAAACGTAGTGTAAACCTTTAAAACATTTTAACATATTTTTCTTTATTAAAAACACATCCTTATCTTTTATAAAAGAATTCCAAGCACCATTAATTATACGCATTCATACTTGAGTGATCTCGGAATAAAATTAACTTTGAAGAGGATTAAACTTGAACCAATTAAACATCGGCATGATTTAATTCTTTGAAGCTTTGCCGCAACGTCTTCAATTTTCTTCAATACGTCATAGACCAAGTGGGATCGTGACAAAATAAAAATCTTCCTATGACATATTACAAACACAGTTTTGTTCATGGAATTATGTCAAAAACAATACATGGACTTAATTGGAAATATATATATATATATATATATATATATATATATATATATATATATATATATATATGGTAGTGTGATAGTATATATATTGTGTGTGCTCATAAATACCAGTGGCTAGGTATTTATTTAGAATTATATGCTCTAGTGTTATCGGGGGAGGTTGCGCGATGTGGGTGAATCCCCTAGCTTGAGGAGTAGGGCCAGTATATCCCTATGTCATAGAGTTCAAATAGAGTTGGGCATTGAGATGATTGTCTTCACACTCGGGGGAATACAACCGCCTCTAATACGTTTATTTTTCTATGTTCTGATTCAACGATGGCTAGTTGTCTCAAAAATCCAGGTGGGACTGAGTAGACCTCGGATGATAGCACTATAGAGAATGCATCCGGTGAGGTATTACTCTGAAGGATGGTTTTAATTATATTCAATATATGTGTGATTATGGAATATAGTTCAACGTATATAATGGATTATATACGGGTAAAAAAATACATGAAGAGAATTTGTATTACTTATATAACTAGTGGATGTTATATGGATTTTAAGAGCAGTTTTATTTATATTCAACATATGTATAATTGTGGAATATAGTTTTACGTATATAATGGAGTAGATAATTATATACGGGTAATTAAATACATAAATAGAATTTTTATTACTTATATAACTAATTAATGTTATATGGATTTTAAGAAAATTGTTAATTAAGTTAATGCAATAAATAATTTACGAAGTAAATATACAAATTACTCGGGTTAGAGTAGAGTTCAAGGAGTTTCATGACAAGGCTTTTTATACTGGGTAGTGTAACTAGGAGGGCCAGGAAGAAATCGTTAGGTGTGCACTTTATAGGAGGGGTGATATGTATCTCAAGGAAGTGCAACACTAACTTAAATATGAAGAGCATTCATACAATTTAATTGTTGCATTTTAATTCACTTGCAAAATATTTTCAAAAGTACTTTGGGATCTGACTCGTACTTGCACAATATTTTCAAAACCTTTTATATATCCAGCCACAGATATGCCAAACTTGAATATCTATTGTACGGATGTGTGGCTGCAACAGATGTGGATGTTGCAGGATTTGGACATAGACTCGTCAGTCATTTCATTCCTAGAATAGGATGCAGCTTCGTGTTTCTTTCGGGCATGTTGCCCCAGCTATTTTCGTTTCAGTCGGACTCTATACTGGTTACTATTCTTTATTGGATTATATTAGTGGATGTTGGTTTTCTCCTGATGGTTTATGCAACCGATCATTTATTGATTTATTCAGTATTGCTTTAGATTCATGGTTTGTGTGAATGGTTTGTATTGATATTTATATGGTTGTTGTTCTTAAATAAAAAGATTAAAATTTTGACATCATCTTTTGAATACTAGGTGGTTAGTAAGTTTTAAAAAGTTTTCGACTGTGATGCTAAGAATGAACCAGATGACATTCCTGTTTTAATTTGATATATGACTGATCACCTGGTATTTTACTGGGCAGGGTGTCACACACGACCTTCTAGGTTCACTCCTAGGTTACCTCAATCCTGAAGATTGTATAAACCCATATCATACTCAAGGTACATAAATGTATATATAATAAAACCAAGCCCATAACCAAGGGACCTGGTACGTTCTCACCACGGGACTAACACTTATAAACACATTACCCAGACATTTAATTCCAATCGTAGAATTCACAAGCTTTCCAGGTAAGTCGAAATGAGCACTACACAACGTTACTACTACTATTACTAAGGCTTATTTGTAGGATACAGGACACGATATGTAACCCGTGCACCCCTAGGTATACACTATCGATGTCACCAAGGATCCTATTCATCAAATATTGCATTACTCCTTCAATTATTATTCCGAATGGCTACTTAAGGTTCACTCCATTGTCACTATAACTTATTATTTCCACTTACGTGATTTCTTATTGCAAATGACCCGTAACTCTTATCGTACCTCATAAGGAACATTCATCGGTTACCAACCACTAATGCGCTCACCCACAAGGATATCATCATACTTAACTAAGGCTTAAGGTGCCTATCCCTAAGTGTTGACCAACACAAATTTACATTCTCACCAAATTTACCATCAACCACGATATTACCCCAAGGATCGAATTGGCCTAATCATCACATCGATATTGACTTCTCACATGTGTCACACCCAAGTCTACATATAATTTAAGTAACAATTTCACTTTACATAATTTAGACACTCTAGCAATCAATCCTTATCATCGATTATCCACAATTTGGTGCCACTTACCCAATGGATGTCATCTCATTCCATTAATGTCTCCAAAGTCTGTATTTTAACAAAGTTGGAACACAAACACCTCACACTACGAACCTCGGTGTCACCACTTAATGGTTTATATAGACACCCATAAATTATTAACACACTTAATCAGAAATGCGGAAGTGATTTATACAACGAACTTGAACATATGCCACTTGGCACTTATTTACCTGTCGTGCTAACCTATTTGACTTCACCGTCGAGGACACAAACTACAACTGTGGCCATCCCCAATCCTCGTCGCGCAGGCGGGTGGCGTGGAGGAAAGGTTCCTTCGGGTCTCGTGCGTCCCTCTCGGGAGTGCTTTGGCCGGTAACATTTGAGATGTGGTGTAAAAATGTAGAGAGATTCAGAGTCGCCAGTCTATTTTACTCAAAACAGACAAAAGAAAAAAGGGAAGCCACCCCGAAGGATGGCATCCAAAGACATATTGGTGCGTGCGAAACCAAGACGATTCGAGAAGGGTTCGGAGGTATAATTACGAAATGGGAAGGTGTTAGGCACTCATTCCGCCCTTTCTGACGCTCATGAATATTTACTATTTTCCTTTTGTTTCCCCCCGTGATATGTGTGCAAGTGTATATATGGAATAGAGGTATGAATCCTCGACTTGTATAATGGAAAATATAAAGCGAGTTATCCGTAGGAAGATAAAAAAGTAATATTAGAAAAATAAGATTTACGCAATTACCTTTACGTTGATCGTTATAATGGAATGATAACACATATGGAGTAGTACGTCGCGAAGAAAAATATGTAATATAAGAAAATTGAATTTAGAGAAAATAGAAAATAAGAGAAAAAAAGTGAGAAAAGGACTCAAGTCTCGGGTTTTACCCCGAGATGCCTACGTAGCCTATTAAAGCATCAAAGTCCACATAGTTCGCATACGAAACGAGGGATGGAGTTTATCCAAAAAGGGGATCTCTTATTTGTGTGTGTGTCTGTGTATGTGTGTAGAAAAAAAGTGTTTTAGTTGTGAGAAAAGTGTGGAAAAAGTGTGAGAATCCCTACTTGGAATTTAGGAGCAAACCCTCTTTTTCTTATTTTTTGGATTTTTTATTTATATGAAAATAAGAGATGTGAAATAATACTAAATAAAAAGTATATTAGGATGTGTGAGATGAGATAATAAAAGTGATAAATAAGAAAACAAGTTATTGGGAATTTAAGAGATTTTAAGAGAGAGTTTGAGAAAGTTGGACCTTCTTGAAGATCTTGAGCTTGATCTTGAATATTGAAGAGCAGCCCTTGCACTTGGATGATGATGGAGAGTGGATAATTCACCAAGTTTGATGAAAAGGGTGATGAAAAGTGGAAGTAAAAAGGGATTTGGAAGTTGAAATCACACTGCCTTCGAGAGAAGTTTCTGGGATTTGTTCAGAGAGATTTTTATCAGATCTGGGTTCCCCTTGAAAATGAGGTGAAGGCCTCCTTTTATAGTCCCAGGTAAGTGCCGATCGGCATATACATGTTCCTGCCTATCGACAGGTGCCGATAGGCATGGTCTGGAACCTGCCAATTAGCAGGGCGCTTCAGGCTTTTTCGGGAAATTGACCGCCGAGGGCAAACCATTGGTCAGAATAGCACATGGGGCATACCGTTGGAAAGGTAATTTAGATACCTTTGAAAGTCCTTTGGGACACTCCCAAGTTCGAGAGTTGACTTTGAGTCAAATATGGCTCGGAAGCGTTTGTCGATCCATTGGACGGGGAATCGTTCGGACGCAAACGGATCGTTCGTCCGCATGGTAAGTCCGAATCGTGCACGGGGAATACTGTTGGAAAGGTTAGGAGATGTACTCTGACATTCCAAAGAGTTTGACTCAGTTTGGAGAGTTGACTTTGGTCAACCGGGCTCGGGAATCATTCGGTGGCCTCCCGCAGTCAAATGGATCGTTCGTCTGCATGGAAAGTCGGAATCGCTCATGGGGCGGATCATTGGAAAGGGTATTCAGTTACCTTCAATGATTCATTTAGCCTCAGTAGAGATGAAGAGTTTACATAGGCCAAACAGAGCTCGGGAGTACCCGGTGGCCTCTAGGTCAGGTTTTGGACGCAAATGGATCGTTCGTCCGCACGATAAGTCGGAATCTTGTACGGGGCGGACCATTGGAAAGGGTATTCAGTTCCCTTCGAAGTTTCATTGAGTCTCGGTCGAGATTAAGAGTTTGACTTTTGGGTCAAACTGAGTCAGGGAGTGCCTGATGGCTTCCAGGTCAGTACTCGGGATGTGACTTGGGTTTACAGTGGTGAAGGGAGGTACTAGGGACCTAAGGAGAGTTAGGGGTAACAGAATGGGGTGTATATATATCCCCTCGACTTGGGTTTATAGTGGCGAGTTTGGAACAAATGATGACTGTCGAATAGACACCACGTGATGCTTTTTAGGGAGTATGACCGGTTTAAAGGGTCAAGGTCGATTCTGAGATCCTAAGGAGTGTGCTGGGGATGAATGATGATCGGAGATTTAGGTCGATTCTGAGGACCTGAAGTGGTGTTGGGTAGGGTGACCAATTCCGCGGGTCAAAGCCAACTCTGCTGGCTTAGGGTAAAGGTCTAATAACTGAGGTCAACTCTGACCTAAAGAGTGGTGACAATCGAGGACCGAGGTCAATTCTGACCTCACTCAGGTGGAGATCCAAGACCGAGGTCAATTATGACCCAAGAATGGTGGAGACCAAGGACCGAGTTCAATTCCGACCTAACTCAGGTGACGATCCAAGATCGGGGCCAATTCTGACCCAAGAGTGGTGATGACCGAGGATCGAGGTCAATTATGACCAAGGCCAATTCTGACCCAAGAGTGGTGACGACCAAGGACCGAGGTTAATTCTGACCCAAAAGTGGTGATGACCAAGGACCGAGTTCAATTCTGACCTAACTCTGGTGACGATCCAAGACCGGGGCCAATTTTGACCCAAAAGTGGTGGCTATCGAGGATCGAGGTCAATTATGACCTAACTCATGTGATAATCCAAGACCGAGGCCAATTCTGACCCAAAAGTGGTGACGACCGAGGACTGAGGTCAATTCTTACCTAAATCAGGTGATGATCCAAGATCGGGGTCAATTCTGACCCAAAAGTGGTGATGACCGATGACCAATGTCAATTCTTACCTAACTGGGGTGACGATCCAAGACCGGGTCCAATTCTGACCCAAAAGTGGTGACGACTGAGGACCGAGATCAATTCTGACCTAACTCAGGTAACGATCCTAGAGCGGGGCCAATTCTGACCCAAAAGTGGTGACGATCGAGGACCGAGGTCAATTCTGACCTAACACAGGTGACGATCCAAGATCGGGGCCAATTTTGACCCAAAAGTGGTGACGACAGAGGATCAAGGTCAATTCTGACCTAACTCGGGTGACGATCCAAGACAGGTGCCAATTCTGACCCAAAAGTGGTGACGACTAAGGACCGACGTCAATTCTGACATAACTCAGGTGACGATCCAAGACTGAGGCAAATTCTGACCCAAAAGTGTATAAGGATTGGATTTTGATTCTGGTGGAGAAAGAGCTCTGTGATTTTGATCTGAGCTGGGGAGCTGATAGTTGGCGAAGCTTTTAGGAGACCTCGTAGGGGGGAATAACCTATTTTGGGTGTTGTATGAGAATTGCGCTGGGGAAGTGATCAGGTGATCCTTAGGGATCCTCCAGAGCTTTACCGGGAGGAGTTTTCACTTGGCTTTTAAGGATTCCACTGGGAAAGAGGGGTTCCGCTCGAGGGAACGCAAAATTTTCTTAGTAAAAAGGCTTTAAATCCTTCCTAGGAATTTTTCGGGGATTTTTGGAGGCTTTCTTGTATTTTTTGGGAATTTCTGTACGAAATTAAAGGGGGTGCCGATCAGCATAGTATGAAGAGTGCCATTCGACAGTGGCACGGACTTTTGGGCTACCTCGGGAAGGCAAGGGGTCAGTACCGATCGGTATGGTAGGGGTTGATGCCGATCAGCATGGCGCTTGGCCTCCTATAAAAAGGGGGTGAATCCCTTCATTTTTTTCACAACTTCTTTTTCTTTCTCTCTCTCTACGATTCTTCTGCAAATCGTTTTAACGTTTCGAACTTCAAGAGATGGCCATTTTGTGAGCACTGTATTCCACCAGGAGTGGTTGACCGTTGATGACTGGGTGAACATGGAGTGGAGGTCTAAGGCGCCTCTTGCTTTGGGGAGTGATAACTCCTTTGATGCATTTGAGCCTGTTGCGAATGACCGGACCCTGCTTGCGGGAGACATCGTGTCATCGCTCTTCGAGAGTGATCCCCGGCGGTTATGTAACTAACCTGACCTTTATCATTCTTCTCTTTTTGGTTGTTTTTCTTGCTTGACTTTTGATGAGACTTTTCTTTTTGCCAGTCTAATATTTCTTTAAAGAACATGCGTGCCCATGGGACAACGGGGCTCAAGGATGTCTGGGATCATCTCCCACCTATGGTGCGCTGGATGGTATCATCAACGGGTTTTGGGCGATTGACATCGGCACTGGATGAGACGCCTCGTTCGATAGCGGTCTTGTGCGCTTTGGGAGAGAGGTGGTGGGACACTACCCACACCTTCCATTTTAGCTTCGGGGAGATGACTGTGACTCCCATAGATGTGCAGCAGCTACTGGGGTTGGATTGTGATGGAGAGCAGATAGAGGTGGATCGCTATTTACAGGTGAGACCGGAGCCAGTGCGTGCAGCACTTGGTGATGTGGGGAGGATAGTTTCTAGGGATTCTATCTGGCTATCCCTGCTGAAGGATGTTCTGTTGGGTAGGGATATCGATGTTGAGGACGGTTTGCAAGTGAGGCAGATGGCTCGGTTATTCATTCTTCTGGTGTTGGGATATTTCATGGTGGCATCGAGCTGCGACGTCGTCCATTTATGGTTTCTACCGTACCTGAGGATGCTTTCGAACATCCCCTTTCCTATTATTGGGGAAGTCTGACCTTGGAAACCCTTTACTTTTCTCTGTATGCATTCAGCCGGTGCTGCCGATAGACTTTTACTGGGGCCACATACCTTCTTGAGGTATTCTTTAGTTTGCGCATTTCTTTTCATGCATTCGCATTTTCCTTTCACGCATTCGTATTTTCCTTATGCGTCTCTTTTTTGCTTGTGAATTCATATGTGTTTCAATGAGGTGATTGGGTGCAATGCCCCGCTAATTGCTTTGAAGGACGACACTGTTGGGGATTTTTTTTCTTGTACCGATGGCATAAGGCCAATCGACAGTCGAAGGGATCTCTCTCCCTGGAGGCGATGCGTCAGGTCTTGAATGACCTGACCAGTGGTAGGGTAAGACTCTTTCCATTTCAGTCTTAGCTTTTGCACCTTCTGATCATGTATTGATTTATGCTCGCTTGGAGATTTTCAGGTGACCTTTTATTCCTGGGGGACAGCCATTAAGGATGCGGGGGCGACCGGGGTGAATGCGCGAATGAGGCATTTTCTAGGGCATGAGTTCGTCCATTACTAGTACCTTAGGAGAGGGTGGTTTGTCAGATTGTTGAGGAGGAGGTGGTGGTGCCACCCACGCAGCCTCCTACGTCTATGAGGCAGGAGCAACTGATGTCGAAGGATAAGAGGATCGTGGCGATGATCGGTGAGTCCTACTTGTTATACACCGATACGACTGCGCCGCATGACTATATGGATTTCGTGATGAGCTGGTTGATGGCGTCCAGCATATACGATGCACTGCCCTTTCCTCCGACGAGTTCGAGTCGGGTGGTGGGCTCTTCCCATAGCGGCGCTGGTCCGTCGGCATCCATAGCGGCGACGACCTCAGAGGTGCCTTTTTTACGGCTGCATACCCCTTCATAAAAGATTTGGCGGGCTGATGGAAGGATGGTGCCTATGTTGCACCGTCCTCATGCGATGGATCCGGTGGAGTTGGGTTTGGCAGAGGAGGTCCTTTGACTCGTGGTATACCTTTCTGTTCCTCTCTTACTTTCTTTTCTATTTTGGTCATTTCTACTTTGATACTGATTTGGCCTTTCCTTACAGCAAGTTCGGGTGTCGACCACTTGGCTAAGGGACATCAGAGACTGGATATCTTCGGTGACTGCCCACATTCAGGACGCGGTTCCTGTCCCTTCTTGGTTGGTGTCATCTTTTTTGTCTGGAGAGGACTCGGGCTCAGGTACCGGTGGCGCATCGTCTCGCCATAGGGGGAAGAGAGCACGCCGCAGGGGTGGAAGCTCTTGAGAGAGAGAGAGAGAGAGGATGTGGGTTCGGAATGAGTCCCGTTGTTTTTTCTTTTTCTTTTTATTTCCTGCAAAGATGATGTAACACAGAATATAGATATATGCAATGCAATGGAGTTTTTTTTATTATCTTTTATTTAATGATGAATATATGCATATGCGCTTTTTACTTTGCTGCTGAGACCGTAAAAAGGAAATATTTTTTGAAAATTTTTTTGAAAGAAAGTTTTTGAATAAAAAGGGGAAATTGAATGGGATTTTGAAATTTTCTTGAGAATATCAATTTATTTTTATTTGAGTTTTCTGATTTGACAAAAGAGAAAAAAGGGAAGTTTTTAAAAATGGAGGGTTACCGATCGGCAAGCACCCTGACCTGCCTATTGGCAGTTTAGTCTAGTCCCATCAATTCAAAGATTTGAATGGTACCCTCTTCAGCCTTTGGTACCTTGTGCGATAGGATTCCCTCCGATTTCTAGAGGGATTATGTCCCTTGTGAGGGTCTTCAAGTATAAAAAGGGGGAAGGGTGGAGTGTTTTCATCACACCTTTTCATTCTTACATACCTACCCATTATCTTTTAGTCTTGCAAGATGGCTCTCCCTGGTAGCATTGAGTTTGCCAATTACCTCGAAGCCTTGGAAGCTATGTGCTCTTATAATGTCGACTACGATGCTTTCAACATGCGTCGAGTCTCCTTGTGGAGCAATCGGCCTATTGAGTGGAATATGCTGATGGCGGTGATATAATTCTGGTACCCCGAAGACCATGTATTCCCCTTTGGGTTGGAAGAAGCTTGTCCTACCTACGAGGAATTTTCTACCATACTGGGTGTAAATCCTAGAGTGTTTTCGTGGCTTTTCCTGAATTGTCCCGTTCTCCTAGGGATTTATTGGTTGGGCTTCTTCATATTTCGCCTTCGGCGACTAGATAATTGGTTGCTGGAGGAATGATCTCCCTCCCGGTGGTGCTGCAGTCCATGCATTTGCGGGAAGTAGGTGATGCTGGATATGTTGGAGACGTTGTTCTGGGTTTGGTTTCCAAATTGTTGCTAGTGACTGGAGAGGTGCAAGTTGACCTGCAACTTGCAGCCATTACTTCATGGATGTCATATCATCGCAATCCTGCGGCGGTGATATTGGCGGAGAGCCTGAATGGCCTGGATGTCTGGAGAGAAGGTCGTTCTAACTTTTTGAGGGGTAGCCATGTGATGCTGTTCATGTGGTTGTCTGAAATATTCTTCTTGTCGACTCCTCCAGAATATCCCTTGTCGATTGTACCCAACTTCTTTTCACGCTACTTCATCTGCATTGGCCTGTATGTTGAGAACTGGGAGAATTGGTTTGTGGAGCATGGGGCTCGTGGTTTGTATTGGTCAGTGCCTTGGTGGGGACAGTTGCAGCCTGTTATGGAGCTAGGAGATTATTTATATGTGCGGCTGGTTGGTCTCAGACATACCTCTTTTTATTTTCCTTGGTGGCTTTTACGCCAATTCGGCTGGGCGCAGGTCGTGCCCCCTCGGTCCTGAAACTTTTTTTGGTAGAAGATTTGACTGAGCACCTGCGTCTGTTGCTTGGGTATCTGTGGGAAAATCAGTGTTCGTCGACCCGTCCCTCTCAGTCTGTCGAGAAGGTTTGCCATGTCCCCAAATATTATATGAAGTGGTTATGGAGGAAAGTAGTCAGCAAGATGTTGGTTGTGGAGACTGCACAAAGATGGTTTATTTTATCTGACACCATGGAAGGGGGTGTTGTGGTATTTTCGAATATGGTTAAGGCTTATCGATTCATGGAGTGTTTATTGTACTCTATGCAAGCAGGGGAAACTTGGGGACCTCCGGATGTAGATGGTGAGGGTGCAGGCTCCTCTGGTAGCTGTGGGTAGGACTTCTGGGGAGTTTATTTGTGTGATAGGTGTGGGGATTTTATTTGGCTTTTTATAGTAGTGGGGAAGGGAGTTATCCGTTACTTTTTCTTATGTAACCCATACTTTAATTTCCTATTAATGAAATGAATAAGTTTCTGATCATCCAGCTGTGCCTTTCGAATGAATTTTGTATTTTGAATTATCTATACTGATCGCTAAGGCATACATAATCCTTTTGTTCAAGTAATTTTAGAATGAATCGCCATTCTCGGAGGTAAGAAAAGAATAGTATTTTGTGAAAAAGAAAGGGCCGCGCTCATGTGAGGAGTATGAGCTACCTATGTACCTCCAGGTTTTTTTGAAAAGTTTTAAAATAGTTTTTGTAGAGGATCAGGCCCACTTAGTTCTCGGTAGAGGAAAATGAAGAGTTTTTTTTTAGAATTGAAGGGTGATGAGAAGAGTCGTAGCGCGCCAAGATTTCGGACTAGGGGTAGAATTTCTTGAGATGGTCCAGGTTGACTGGACGAGCCATCTCCTCCCCATCTAGGTCAGTGGGCATGGCGGCAACACCGAATAAGATTTTCTTCACAATGTAGGGGCCGCTCCAATTAGGCTTGAATTTCCCTCTGGGGTCCCAAATGGGTTCTATTATCTCCTTGAGGGCTAAATCCCCCTCCCGGACACCGCAGCCCTTCACTTTTTTATTGAATGATTGCGCTATTCGGCGATGGTACCCCTGTATGTGGTAAAGATCTTTTAATCCTCTTTCATCTAGGAGGGCTAGCTCATCAAGACAGCTTCGGCACCAGTTTTCTTCACTAACCTTGCTTTCGAGCATGATGCGCAGTGAGGGTATTTCCAGCTCCACAGGTAGGACTGATTCCATGACGTAGATCAGGGAGTAAGGGGTAGCCCCAATAGAGGTTCGAATTGAGGTTCGATAGCCCCAGAGGGCGTACGAGATCCGATCAACCCAATCCCTACAACTTTCGGTCATCTTACTGATGATGGCTTTAAGGTTCTTATTGGTGGCTTCAACTGCACTATTGGTCTGAGGTCGGTAGGGAGAAGATTTGTGTCTCTGAATCCCGTGCTCGTTGACTACTTATGTGACTTCTTCTTAGAAATGCAACCCATTATCTTATACCAGCTCGTGCGGGACCCCATATCGACAGATGATATTTTTCTTGAGGAATTTGGCCACTTTCTTGGCATTAAATACTGCATATGACTCAGCCTCGACCCATTTGGTGAAGTAATCGATGGCAACCAGGATGAACTCATGTTCGTTTGAAGCCTTTGGTGTAACCTTCCCTATGATGTCGACGCCCTAGGTGGAGAATGGCCAGGGAGAGGTCATGTTGTATAATTCCCGCGGAGGCAAGTGTTGAAGGTTAGAGAATTATTGGCATTTGAGGCACCTCCAGACATAGGCAGTGCAATCCTGGATCAGTAATAGCCCTGTCGGATGATCTACTTGGCGAGCATGTGACCATTCATGTGGGGTCCGCATTCCCCGCTGTAGATTTTCTGCATTATTTTCTCAATTTCGGCCCCTGTGATGCAGTGTAGATGAGTTCCATTTAAGTTACTCTTGAGTAGAGATTTATGATAGATGATGTACTGGGCGGCCAGTCTTCGGAGGGTCGTTCAATCTTTCTTGTTGGAACCCTCGGGATACCTACCATGTTTGAGGAGGCACCAGATATCATAGTACCAGTAATCGGCTAGTTCGAGATCTTCAGTGGAGACAAGCTCCATGTGGTAGCAATGGGTCGGTTTGTCTTGCTTTTGAACTAGGAAGGGGGTCATTATTATTCCCTCGGGCATGTCGACCATGGAGGCCAAGGTGGCGAGAGCATCGGCTAGGTTATTCTTTGCTTGGGGTAGGTAATGGAAGGTGATATCTTGGAATCGGGAGGCTAACTCTTCTAATTGGGCATGAAAGGGTTGGAGCTTTTCATCCTTGACTTTCCACTTTCTCAGCACTTGACCGGTGATAAGGGCAGAATTCCCTTAGACGTGAAGGCATTGAATATCTTTCTCGAGAGCAACTTTGAGGCCCACTGTGGATGCCTCATATTCCGTCATGTTGTTGGTGCAAGGGAAATCCAATTTAATGGCGATGGGAGTGTGGGAGTCATCTGGAGCGATTAGGAGTATCCCAATGCCATATCCCTTTTTGTTCGCAGCGCTGTCAAAGAAAATTTTCCATCGAAGGCGGTCTTGGGTGGTGCAGAGGATATTTTCATGTGGGAATTCGGAGATCCATACATTTGCTTTGTCTATGGGGTAATCAGCGAGGTAGTCAGAGATGGCTCTTCCATTAACAGCTTTCTGTGTGACGTACACGATATCGAACTTGGCTAGGAGCATCAACCACCGGTCCATTCGAATGGATAAGGCGGGTTTCTCAAGTAGATATTTGACGGGATCCATTCGGGATACAAGTTTGATGGGGAAGGTGATCATGTAGTGTCCCAACTTTTAAGTGACCCAGACAAGTGTGACACATGCCTTCTCCAAAGCAGTGTAGTTGACCTCGTACCCAGCCAATTTGTGACTGGTGTAATAGATGGATATTTCTTTACGGGAGTCCTCAAGCTATTGGGCTAGCAAAGCCCCAGCTGCAGTTTCGGTTATAGTTAGGTATAAGGGCAAAGGGAGACCAGACTGTGGTGGCATGAGTACTGGAGGTTGGGTCAAGTATTGTTTAATTCGTTCAAAATATTCTTGGCAGGCCTCGTTCCAAACCTTGGTTGAATCTTTTCGGAGGAGCTTGAAGATCGGTTCACAGATGGAGGTTAACTACCTGATGAATCGGCTCATATATTGTAATTTTCTAAGAAAACCTCGGACTTCTTTCTCTGTTCGGGGTGGTGGCATCTCAAGTATGGCCTTCAGCTTTGCAGGATCTTCTTTTATCCCCTTTTCGCTGACCATGAATCCCAAGAGTTTTCCCTTCATAATGCCGAAGACACACTTCTGTGGATTAAGTCGCATCTGATACTGTCGTAGTCGTTCGAAGAACTTCCGGAGGGTGGGAACATGACCTTCTCTACTTTTGTACTTGATAATCATATCATCCACATAAACTTTGACCTCCTTGTGAATTAGATCGTGCAGGATGGTTGTGGCAGACCTTTGGTAGGTAGCCCCAGCGTTCTTGAGACAGAATGGCATAACAGTGTAGCAAAAGGTTCCCCATGGGGTGATGAATGCAGTCTTTTCTTGGTGGTCTAGATGCATCTTGGTTTGGTTGTATCCGACAAACCCATCGACTAATGACTTGAGAGCATGACTGGCTCTGTTGTCCACAATCATGTCGATATTGGCTAGAAGATAATCATCCTTTGGAGAAGCTTTGTTTAAATCTCAGTAGTCTACACACATTCGAACCTTCTCTCCTGATTTCAGTACAGGTACAATGTTGTCTAGCTATGTGGGATATTCGATCACTCGAATGAAACCCACGTTCAACTGTTTGACTACCTCTTCTTTGACCTTGAGAAACCATTCGGTGCCGAGTTTTCTCAATTTTTGTTTCACTGGCTTGTTATCTGGGAGAGTGGGGATCTCGTGCTGAGCTATTTCAGGATCGATGTCGAGCATATCATCATAGGACCATGCGAAGACATCTACGAACTCCTTTAGCGATTCCTCGAGTTGTGCACGCTCATGCTCGTCAAGGGTGGCCCCTATCCTAATCTCGCGCAGTTGGCTACTAGAATCGAGATTAATAACAACGGTCTCTTATTCAATAACTAGAACGCGGTTATGTTGTTTATTATTAACCTTATTTAGATCAGTTAAGAATTGTTTATTTGCAAAATCATCATCATCAAAAGTTTGATTAGAATTCAAGTAGTTCATGTAAGGCACAACAAGATACTCAAAATATTCATTTATTTCATTGATAGGAAAAACATCATTGAGAACCTCATCAAAAGAGGTCTTGATTACATTTGATCAAGGATAGGCAACAGAAGAAGAAATAGGGTAAACATTGGGGTTAGGGGAGATTTTAAGAGGTAGAACTGGCGCAGCATGCCAGTTGAGGAGAGGAGTATCAGCAGCTTTAATCAGACGGGATGGGCCCATTAATGTAATGCCTGAATGAACCAGGAAGAGTGCCAGCCCCAGTATCCGCAGGTTGAAGGAATCTTCGGAATCACTTTCCTCATTCTCTTTGGTATCTTTGATGAACGGTTCTACGCGGTGTGGGAAAATTTTGGCCCATGGGTAGCTATCTTGGAAAAAGATCTCCATTCTCGGCCTCATCTTCTTGTCTATGTGGAAATACCATGGTTCTGGAAAACCGCAAAAAGGTAAGTCCTCGCCTTCTATGATGAATCTTCCATTTAAGGAGTCTCCTGAGATAGTTCGGATGCAGTCTGATCTTCTCTTTGGTCGAGATTGGCAGATCATTCTGAGCTCTCATTCTGATGGTTGATACCCCAAGCCATAAGGAGGTAAAGCTTTTTTTAGTTCTATGGGATCAAGTATCCCTTAATGCCTTTGTGCTAGCCCTAGTCCGGGCATGAAGTGCATGTTTCTGAACATCTGAATCACATTGACATTGCCATGAGAGTCATATTTTAGACAAACCCTTTCTTTGAAACCGTACCCTGTCGGGAGTAGGAGTGGCTCAACTTGGAATCCTGAGAGGAGCATATCATTTGACCCGTGCTGTATCTCAAGGATTGGACTGTTGGTGCTTGCACCCTCAGCATTTCCGTCATCGCCTAAAATGGTGATGACTCCCCCGTCGGCGAAGAACTTCAATTTCTGATGGAGTGAGGAATACACACCCTTGATATTTTTTAGCCAGGGGCGTCCGAGCAACAGGTTAAAACAAGTTGGGATGTATATGACTTGGAATTCAATGACAGGGTTTATAGGGCCAACCCCTATTACAAGTTTTATGAAGCCCATCACCTCTCAGCGGGTATTATCAAAAGCATGCAAAGCGACGGAGGTTGGAGCAAGGTCGCTTTCTTCCAGGCCTAAACACTTGAAGGTTCTCAGAGGGCAAACATTCAAGGAGGATCCGTTATCGAAAAGGGAGAGTGGCACGGCCTTCCCCATAACTTCGACTGAGATGTTAAGTGCATGATTGTGATTTGGCCCAATTCTAGATATTTCTTCTTCAAAAAATGACAGCATTCGGGTAGAGGTTAAGGATCCGACCAGATTTACCACCTCTTCTGGTGTGGTAGATGGAGGAACTATGGCTCCATTGAGCAATTTGATTCAAGCATTTTTGTGTAGCTAGGAAGACATGACAAGTCCCCATAGAGTGATGTTAGCTTGGGTTTTCTTTAGTTGATCGAGAATCTTACTCTCCTCGATGGTCATCTATGGCATAGGAAGGTTTTCAACGCCCTTCCCTTTGTCATTTGCTGCTAGTGAGCTTGGAACCTGGTAATGTCTCCTTGATCTGGTCATGTGATTTACTGAAGAAGGGAAGAACATGAATCCCGTTTCCACGTCAATCTCAGGTGGTTCCGCCACCCTATTTATTTCTCCGAGGAGTTCTTAAAATGATATCATCCCACATATGTCGGCTATTGGGCCATCTCTTCCCGTAGCTTGTTCTTCACTCGAGTCTTCAAATTCTTCCCACCATCTGGTGGAAACAATTTTGTCTTTCCATGTAAAGTCAATGAATTCCACAACTTCAACGGATTCTTCATAAAAGTTTTCCCATTCTGTGGGGATATGTGTGATTGAAGAGACCAAGCGCCCTTGTAGCTTCAAAGTGTCAAGTAACCCGGTGATACTGCAAATGCTGTTGGTTTGCTCGAATAATTCTGCCATAGTCTGGACAACATCATCTAGGCTGACTATGTCGGTTGGTACCACCCACTTCTCTGAATCCCGAGCCCATTTCCATTCCTGCAAGAACAATGTGCTAAACTTCTGGCAATCGATGACCATCTGTGAGGGCAATTTCAGCCCGAACTCAAGGAGTTGGTTTAACACCTCTGATAATTCCATACCTCTATTTTCAGAATGGGTACGGACAGCGATGCATGCTTTGGTAAGGAGTGACAGTGCCTGATCTACGATGCTAGTAGGGTGTAGGAGTAAATATGGGCAATGTTTGAAGAGGTTTAGGAGAATATATGGGTGTGATTTGAATTGAGGGATCGAAATCTGGGTTCTCTTCTAAGAAGATGGCATTGGCATGATTCGGAAGTGGATTATGAGTAGTGTTGGGCTTAGGATTGGCTGGTGGGGCGATGGTACCTCGGTCAATGAGATCTTGGATTACGTTCCGAAGGTGGAAGCATTGGTAGGTAGTATGGTCGGCAGTTTGGTGAAAGGCGTAATGAGCATCGGCCTTGAAGTTTCTTGGGAGTGGATTTGGCAATGGACGGGGATCCAAGGGTTTAATGAGGTTTCGGCTTAATAGGGCTTGGTAAACTTTAGAGAGGGGAGCATGGAGCTCAGTGTATTTCCTTCGGATGGGGGAAGGGAGGCTTTCGGGTGCCTATGATGTGGTTAGTTGAGAGATGTTATTGATGGTCGAAATGGTAGCACTGGCAGGCTTGTCATACTTTCTAGGGGTGAACTGTCCGAACACCTTCTTTGGTTCAACCTCTGTTTTAACAAGGATTTCCTCGATTTCCACTCCATCCTCTAAGAGAGCTCGAAAGTGGGGATAGTATTGTCCTCCCATCGTTGCTCGGATATGGGGAAAGAAGTTCTTCTTCACTATGTTGACATGTTCCTTCTCGGATGGACGATTAGTCATGGTAGGCGCTTGCTCTCTCCACCGAGTTATGAAGTTACTGATTGATTCTCCAGGATTTCATTTGAGCAGCTCTAAATCACGATGCGTGACCTCAAGCTCTTCGTTGTAATTATACTGCGACATGAATTCTCGGGCTACATTCTCCCAGCTACGAATTCTGGATTCCTCAAGAGATAAAAACCATCGGAGGGCACTATCCTTCAATGTTTGCTGAAATAATGGGGCCATCACTTCTTCAGAAGCCCCTAATAGAGTCATGGAACGATGATAACTAAGAAGATGAACAATTGGGGGTCCACTCCCTCCGAACTTCTCGATATTTGGCATCTTTAACTTCTCGGGTAACCTTGCTTTAGGATAAGGAGACATGTTGGTGTAGTCCATGTAATTCCCAGAGATCCTGACTCGGTCAAACTTCTTGGTGAGCATCTTGAGATCCTCTTTGACTTTATTCAACTCCTCCTCCTTTGGATCAACGACCACAGGCAGGTTAGCCATAGGCTGGGCAATGTTTGGCATGGGAAGCTGGGCAGACGGCATCCCATTAGCAGGAGGGGCACGTGGAGCATGCTGATATTCTTTCGGAACCCAGATAGGATCTGGTGGACCCATAGCACAAGGGAATAGGTCCTCGGGCTCTTAAGGAACAGGAACTTGGTTTCGTTGCATCTCGGACCTCGGTTTGGAGGTTGTCAATCTTAGACACGAGCTGAGCTAAGACTGTTGTCAGATCTGGCTGTATGACTGGTGCTTGATCTGTATTCTCCATAGAAGATGGATGGATTCCAGACTCGAAAGAAGTAGTAGAAGAACGGATGAAATTCTGGGGTGATTTGGCTGAAGATCGAAGCCAATAGGGAGCCAGACCAAGGGCTTGCTATCGACCTGAGAAGGTGTAGGATGAGAGATTTTTTTGAGAAATAAAGGAAGAACTATTTTTGGATTTTTGATAAAGAAGGGAGGAATTTTTTGGAATTTTGATAAAGAAAGGAAAAATGTTTTTGGACTTTTGATAAAGAAGGAAGAAACATTTTTTGGAGACGGAACTCAGCATGATTATTATGATTATTATGTTTTCACTTGTATTTAATTCTCCTAAATGCAATGTCGGACAGGACCCGAGCCTAGAAAACTGGGGGTCTTAATATATGCAAAGCTACGGTTTGGACTTGTAACCAGGCTCATGGACAGGGTCCCGTTTTAAAAATGCGCAAAAATTGGGCCACAGATCAACCCAGAATTTCGGCAGAGTTTTGGGTTGAAACCTGCAATCTAAAGTTCCTGTCCTAGGTTTGACACCTGTATGCGGGTATGCAGTTGGTTGGGTGAATCGGCATGGGTTCCCTCTTTGGCGTGACTTCCACAATATACATCTTGCTCTTGCGAGCAATCGGTACGTGTGGATAAGCCATTTGATATACCTGAGTGTACGTGAATTGCCTCACCATATACCTCGTGGGGATGGTACGTGTAAGAGCGAATTCGATATACTCGACGTACGTAAACTAATTCCTTGTGATATACCTCCCGTCATGACTTTGGTTAAGCGGTATGATGCGGGGGAACCGTTCGATATACGTCGAAGGTACTTGACCAATGGAAGGTGAGAGTCATATCACTTAGGCTAACTGTAACCTGCCGGACCAGCGCCCATCACGAAGTGACCCTCCAGTTACTGGGTAGAATTTGGTCAATATCAATGCTCTTTGGTGATGTCGTGTGAATCATGCATGATTATCTTATTGGTATCTTATGATGAGAATGCCTTTCTTGATTATGCTAAAAAGGGAGAAAAGTATAAGTACCCCAAAAGGTACACCGATTATGGATGGGTGATGCGTGCAACATGGGGATATACATGTGATCCTAGGTGCACGTGGTGTGAAGTGTACATGGAGAATTTTCTACAAGTGAGTGAACATAAGCATAAGAATGAGATACATATGAGAAAGGGGAACATGCAGACATGGGGGGAAACATAAGCAAATATAGCATTCATGTAAATAGAGTCAAGCCCACAAACACATATCCCCAGCAGAGTCGCCACTATGGCCATCCCCGATCCTCGCCACGCGGGCGAGTGGCGTGGAGGAAAGATCCTTCGGGTCCCACGCGTCCCTCTCGGGAGTTCTTCAGTCGGCGTCGTTTGAGATGTGGTGTAAAAATGTAGAGAGATTCAGAGTCACCAGTCTATTTTACTCCAAACAGACAAAAGAAAAAGGGGAAGCCACCCTGAAGGATGGCATCCAAAGGCATACTGGTGCGTGCGAAACCAAGACGATTCGAGAAGGGTTCGGAGGCTTAGTTACGAAATGGGAAGGTGCTAGGCACCCATTCCGCCCTTTCGGTCTCTCATGAATATTTACTATTTTCCTTTTGTTTTCCCCCGTGATATGTGTGCATATGTATATATGGAATGGAGGTAGGATTCCTCGACTTGTATCATGGAAAAGAAAAAGTGAGTCATCCGTAGGAAGATATAAATGTAATATTAGAAAAATAAGATTTACGCGATTACCCTTACGTTGATCGTTATAATGGAACGATAACGCATATGGAGTAGTACGTCGCTAAGAACAAATATGTAATATAAGAAAATTGAATTTAGAGAAAATAGAAAATAAGAGAAAAAAGGTGAGAAAAGGACTCGAGTTTTGCCCCGAGATGCCTACATACCCTATAAAGGCATCAAAGTCCACGTAGTTTGCATAAAAAAATGAGGGGTGGGGTTTATCCCATAAATCCAAAAAGGGGGTCTCTTATGTGTGTGTGTGTGTGTGTGTGTGTAGAAAAAAAAGTGTTTTTGTTGTGAGAAAAGTGTGAAAAAAGTGTGAGAATCCCTACTTGGAATTTAGAAGCAAACCCTCTTTTTTTTGTTTTTTGGGTTTTTTATTTATATGAAAATAAGAGATGTGCAATATTACTAAATAAAAAGTATATTAGGATGTGTGAGATGAGATAATAAATATGCTAAATAAGAAAACAAGTTATTAGGAATTTAAGAGAATTTAAGAGAGAGTTTGAGAAAGTTGGACCTTCGTGAAGATCTTGAGCTTGATATTGAATGTTAGAGAGCATCCCTTGCACTTGGATGATGATGGAGAGTGGATAATTCACCAAGTTTGATGAAAATGGTGATGAAAAGTGGAAGTAAAAAGGGATTTGGAAGTTGAAATCACGCTGCCTTCGAGAGAGGTTTCTAGGATTCGTTCAGAGAGATTATTATCAAATCTGGGCTCCTCTTGAAATGAGGTGAAGGCCTCCTTTTATAGGCCCAGGTGAGTGCCGATCGACATATAAATGTTCCTGCCTATCGGCAGTTGCCGCTAGGTAGGGTCTGGAACCTACCAGTTGGCAGTTCGGTTCAGGCTTTTTCGGGAAATCGGTCGACGAGGGCAAACCATTGGTCAGAATCATGCACGGGGAATACCATTGGAAAGATAATTCAGAGACCTTCAAAAGTCCTTGGGTCTCCCGGGTTTGGGACATGAATTTGGGTCAAATATGGCTCGAAAGCATTTGTCGATCCATTGGACGGGGAATCGTTCGGACGCAAACGGATCGTTCGTCTTCATGGTAAGTCTGAATCGCGCACGGGGCATACCGTTGGAAAGGTTAGGAGATGTACTTCGACATTCCAAAGTGTTTGACCCGGTTTGTAGAGTTGACTTTGGACAACCGGGCCCTGGAAGCATTCGGTGGTCTCCCAGAGTCAAACGGATCGTTTGTCCGCATGGAAAGTTAGAATCACGCACGGAGTGGATCGTTGGAAAGGGTATCCAGTGACCTTCGAAGATTCATTCAGCCTCGATCGAGCTGAAGAGTTGAAATAGGTCAAACAGAGCCCGGGAGCGCCCTGCGGCCTCTAGGTCAGGTTTCAGACGCAAACGAATCGTTCATCCGCACGGTGAGTCAAAATCGCGCACGGGGTGGACCATTGGAAATGGTATTCAGTGCCCTTTGAAGATTCATTGAGTATCGATCGAAATGAAGAGTTTGAATTTTGGGTCAAACTGAGCTGGGGAGTGCCCGATGGCTTTTAGGTCAGTACTCGGGACGTGACCTGGGTTTACAGTTGAGAAGGGAGGTACTAGGGACCTAAGGAGAGTTAGGGGGTAACAGAATGGGGTGTCTACAACAACCATCACCTAACTAGCGTCATTCGCCCAAACCAACACCAATGTCGAAAGATCTAATACCAACCTCACCATGTCACACCCAAAAGGAACCTTGAACCTACAGCTCTGATATAATTTGTAATGCCCTGACACGGATTTATGGGTTGCCCATAGTCAACCTGATCCGAATCAATTCGTTAGGTGTGAAATGCAATGAAACAACCTATATAATATTGCTAGTCCATTATTACTTTAATTAACATTTCACTTGTTTAGTATGCGATTCCAATTTCAAAATAAACTACATTTGGGACCCATAGGGAGCACCCCGAGTCCAAGTAAATAGACCTACTTACGTAAATAAATAAAGTACACTTACCTATAAAACGCCCTCAAAATACGAACATGCACTCAACCTGCCATAACAAATCGAGGGTGTGAATATATACACAGGTAGTATAGAAACGAATGGCAGAAAAGAATACTCACTCGCTACAATCACATGCATGCGAAAATGTATATATATATATATATTTGAAAAATACATATTCAAATGCATTAACTGTTTTACTTCCAAAACTTTACTCATCGAGATTAATTTACCTTAAACTCGAAAAGACTTACTTTATTCATACTTAAGATTTTTCACTATATTTAACACACTAGGTTCAACACATGAAACCATTACACTTGATTTATTCCAACCCATTCCTTTACCAGAATCACCCCTTTTTATTCATCAAACTATATTTTAGTATTTCCATTTAAAAGTACCATTTCAACGCATGCATTCGTCGTGTTAGAAAATACGTGTTTGTCATTTTAAAAACTTTCGACACATACTTATGCAAGTTATGGGTTTAACAACTTAGGTTACTTAACCACCCACTTACCCACTTTACTTTAACCTTCATACCTCAACTTATGGACATTAATAGATTAACGCATTTACTTGTCCATTTCACCTTTTACCGGAATATTTAATTTATTCATTCAGGTTAGGTTGTATTATGTACTTTACCACACAACCCGTTTCTTGGTATGTTCCTTATTCCTTTATCTTTTCTCCGAATTTTACCATTTACCGCATACTTAAACAAGCTCCACAACGACGGTTATGCACACCATCTACTCTGGCCAGTGATTGAGGGTTTTTCACCCAAGAGGTCTGAGCCCTTCTTCCTTTATCACGGTTTCATCCAAGTTCCTTTTATGTATTTTAACATTTTACATATGTTCACATTATTCCACTTCTCTGCTTTTACCCGTTCGATGGTAAAAATTGAACTTAACCGTCCGTTTTCCCATTAACACTTGAAAAATAGTTTATTTTCTTCTTTAAGTCCCTAATCCACACACACGTGATATATACTAAATTCATTCACGCTTTAGGACTTACTTCATTTTCACACACATTAGTGTAAAGACATTCTCTAATTTTTTTATTCCATAAAAATGTTCCACTTTAAGTTAATTACTATTTTACCCATTGTTTACCAAATTTGCGATTTAGTTCCTTAACAAGTTTTATTTCTCAACATGGTTATCAAGTTTCCAACTTAAGATTTAAAAATCTTAGCCATTTTTAACACTTGCTTAATATCACACTTTTGCCCCATTTTCACACTTGTCACTTTAACCCCCTTAACACGTAAATAACACCCTTTACATAAGACTACCTTTTATTTTTTAGAAAATTACAATTTCTTTTATTTAGCTCTAGTAGTCTCATACTATTCATTTTTCGATATTCGGTATCCGGTCCCACAAAATATCCTTTTTTACTCTAAAGGTGTTCATTATTAGTCTTACTAGAAAACACACAAACAATATTATCAAACATTTTTATTCCATAAAAATATTTATTATTTCCTTTGCACTAGAAACATACCAAAATAACATTTCTTACATTTTTATTCCTTAAAAATGTATATTATTTCCTTTTTCACTAGAAATACACTAAAATGACATTTCTTATATTTTTATTCCATAAAAATTATTAATCTTTCTTTTTAACTAGAAATATTCCAAAATTATACTTCTTATATTTTTAATTCATAAAAATGTATAAATTTCATTTTTATTAGCAAACACACTATTGTTACATACTAATCCTGCTCCCTAACATTCAGTAACAAAAAGACCATAATATAGACAAAAATGGAGTCCTAAGTTCAAATAGTAGTTTATCCCACCTAAATGGTCGTCAAAGATGGTGGTGAAGATGGGTGACTCCACCACCTCCAAAAGTGGCCCTAAAAGGGAGTCACAAAAGCTCGTCAAATAGCCTTTATGAAATCTCTGAAAAAAACTTAACAAATCCCTCTTCAAAACCACCAATAACACCTTCATATTCTTCCCAAAATAACTGCTCAAATGCACACCAAACACCTCCCAACAACCAGCTCCTACATATTTCATAGCCATATATTTCTTTACAGTAGGGGATTAATTATTTTTGTGTGTATGTATGGCTGAATTTTAAAATTGGTGGGATGAAGTGTACTATAAATAAAAGGAACCTATGATCTCCTTAGGGAAGAAGGAGTTGGCCGTTTATTTGTTTGCCCATAGCTCTCTCTTATATACAAATGTAACCATAATCCAATTGCAATCCACCTTACTCAATCTCAATTGTCTACATCCATGAGTTGGCAGAAGATCCTTGATCGACGATGTAAATTTTACACCATAAACCAACTGGCAGAACTGCCCCTCGTCCAATGCCACTCAAACAACTCAAGGTGTCGTTCAAATGACATGAATGTCGTTTGAACGAGAATGAAGGTCGTTTGAACAACCCACTTAAACGGTTGATACTTCTTCTAACATCCTTTCTTCATTGGTTTTGCGCATCCGCCCTAACTATATATTATTTATTCCCACATGTAAATCATATATGAGGTTTAATTAATTTTATAAGTACTCATTCTATAATCCATATAAAATCCTTAAATAACTAATTTTCTTTATAATCTGATTTGTCACCCGCAAATTCCTATAATCACACCTTATTCTTCTTCATACAAAATCTATGTATAATTTGATTAATTTCTTGGGGCGGGGTATTAGATATAAATTGTTATTAATGTACATGTTGTCAACTCATAGCATTAATGTAGTGAGCTATTTATCTCATTAATTGTATATTACTTTATTTATCTAAAGTTTCATGATTTATCCATTTTAATGTTCTCGAGATTAACTTTTTAGAATGAAATGAAGAAGCCATATTTCACTTAAAAGTACAAAATCATTATAATTTAGTTTTAATTGAGTAACCCACTATTAATGAATTGGTGTGTAAAACTCTTGTAAAGTTTTGAAGAATTATTAAATGGGTTAAGCATAAAGTTTATGCCAAATCTCATAACATTAGACATTAATATATGGGTACCCATTATGTAGCACATATTTTTTCAGTGTAAGCGTAAATATTTTAGCTTTGTCTTTTTATTTGTTTTATTTGCATTTTGACATATTTGGCTTATCCCGTTACAAGATGACTCACACTGACTAGTCGAACCAAACACCAACAACTCCATGTTCAAGACTCCTCTACATCTTAAGAATACATATATACTTTTAGGAGTTTGAAATTATTCATCAAGTTATTTTGGAAGTTTATTTTTTATATTGAAAAACGAGGTTGGCTTTTTTGAAATTTTTAAAAGAATTTTTATTTTATTTTTAACCTCGTTCAAACGATATTCGTTTCTGATTCGAACGACTTTACAATCTCGTTTCAAGCATCATTTAATCTCTACATCAAATGTGCATCTCACGAGGGTGTACCATTTTGCATCGTTTGAAGCTGGTTCAAATGAGTTGGCCTTATCGTTAGAGCAAATTGAAATTTTAATCAAACGAAATGACTTTTTCGTTTGAACGAGCCTCATTTTTGTTCAAATGATCATCGCCTCAAAATTTATGTAGCATTTATAAATATCCGTTTTGATTCCAAATTTCATAAGACTTTTGTAAAAACGTTTCCTGCATATATCTGTTGCAAAAAATTTCACTTTGTAAGTAACTAAAATACTTTTGATTCACAACTTTACATCCCCAAATAGTTTTTATGAATCATTTTGAAATCCTAGATATTTTCTATTCTCTGCATACATATTTATGAACAGGATTCTCTACAATTGATCCTTGTAATCCGAGGGGTCATAGTAAAAAACGTTTGAAGGGTGATCGGTGGATACCGAGGGTAGACTGCCACCTATGGGCGACTTTAGAGTGAGACATCTTATTGGAGGTTCTACGAAGACTACGCATTATACTTGTGGGTGATATCAAATAGTTTGTAAGTCGACTGTCTTGTAAAATTCTCTAAAGTTCTGAAATAAAGGTTTTACCCTCAAAATGGATTTTTTCTCAATATTTGTGTTCTTTAAATGTTTAGTTTAAATCATTATACCTAGAACACGTATTTGCCTTCACATCTAATTTTAGAAAAGGTTAAATTTTATTTAAAATTGGTTTTGTATGTTTGGGACTTTAAATTGATAAAAAAAAATACAATAATAAAAGTTTTTTTGTGACCATCCTTACTGAGCACATTTATTTTTGCACTGTCAAATTGGTATCAGAATATTCAACATTTTAACCCACATAAGTGGTATAAGGGCTATGGCCATCCCTGATCCTCGCAGTGGGAGAGGATCCCTTTGATCCCGTGCATCCCTCTCGGAAGCACTTCGGTCGGCGTCATTGATGAGGTAAAAAATATAGAGAGATGGAGTCGCCAGTCTATTTTACTCAAAATAGACAAAATAAAAGGGAGCCATCCCGAAGGACAGCATCCAAATACATACTGATACATACGAAACCAAAATGATTCGAAAAGGGTCTGAAGTCTAAGTTACGAAATGGAAAGGTGTTAGGCACCCATTCCGCCCTTATGGTCTCTCATGGGTTATTGCTATTTTCCTTTATTTCCCGTGATATTTGTGCATGTGTATACATAGTGAAGATAGGAATAATCGACTTTTATCATGGAAGAGATAAAGAGAGTCATCCGTTGGAATGTTCGTAAGAATAATATTAGAAAATAGGATTTACGCGATTATCCTCGCGTTGATCGTTATAACGGAACGATAATGCACATGGAATAATACGCCACTAAGAACAAATATATGTATATACACAATTTAAGAGAATTGAGTTTAAATAATATAGAGAAAATAGAAAATGAGAGAAAAGTAGGAATAGGACTCGAGTCATGGATTTTACCCTAAGATGCCTACGTAGCCTATAGAGTCATCAAAGTCCATGTAGTTTGCATGAAAAATTAAGGGTGGGATTTATCCCATAAATCCAATTGGAGACTACTCATATATGTGTGTGTGTGTGTGTGTGTGTCTGTAAAAAAGTGTTTTAGTTGTGAGAAAAGTGTGAGAATTCCCGTTTGGAACTTATGGGAAAATCCTCTTTTTCTTATTTTTTTGGTTTTATTTATATGAAAATAAGATATGTGCAATAATACTAGATAAAAAGTGTATTAAGATATGTGAGATGAGAGAATAAAAGTTCTAAGTAATAAAACAAGTTAATGCAAATTCAGGGGAATTTAAAGAGAGAGTTGAAAGAGTTGGACCTTCTTGGAGATCTTGAGTTTGATCTTGGATGTTAGAGAGCAGCCCTTGCACTTGGATGATCATGGAGGGTACTTAATTCACCAAGTTTGATGAAAATATGATGAAAGGTGAAGGTTGTGAAGGGATTTGGATGTGGAAATCACGCTGACTTCGAGAGGAGTTTTCTGAACTTGCTGAGAGTAATGGATCTCTGATTTTTCTCTTTTTGGAATGAGGTTACGCCCTCCTTTTTATAGACCCAGGGCATTTATGATCATCATAGCCCTGGTCCTGCCAATCGGTAGGTGTGTTTAGGCACACTGCCGATAGGCAGTGTTTAGATCCTGTCATTTGGCAGTCTCTTTCAGGTTTCTTCGGAAAATCGATCGTAGAGAAGAAACCATTGATCCGAATTATGCACATGGAAAATTGATAGAAAGGTAATTCAGATACCTTCAAAAGTATTTTGGACTGCTCCTGGGTTCGGGAGTTGACTTTGGGTCAAATGTGGCTCGGAAGCATTCGTCGGTCCTTTGGACGGGGAGTTATCGGACACAAATGGATCGTTCGTCCGCATGGTAAGTCAGAATCACGCATGGGGCAGACCGTTGGAAAGTTGAAGAGATGTAATTCGACATTACAAAGAGTTTGACCCAGTTTTGGGAGTTGACTTTTGTCAATCGGGGCCTAGAAGCCTTCGGTGATCTTTCGGAGTAAAATCGATCGTTCGCCAGCACTATAAGTCAGAATCGTGCACGAGGTGGACCGTTAGAAAGGGGTTTTAGTGACCTTCAAAGATTCATTCAGTCTCAATGGAGTTGAAGAGTTAACTTTGGCCAAACGGAGCCTGGGAGCGTCTAGTGACTTCCTGATTGAGTTTTGGGAGAAAACGGGTCATTCGTCCGCACCGTAAGTCAGAATTATGCACAAGATGGACCGTTAAAAAGGGTATTCAGTGACCTTCGAAGATTCATTCAGTATTATTTGAGCTGAAGAGTTTGACTTTTGGTCAAACGGAGCTTAGGAGTGCCCGATGGCCCTTAGGTCAGTACCCGGGGTATGACTTGGGTTTGTAGTGATGAAGGGGGTGATAGGGACCTAAGGAGATGTTAGGGGGTATTAGAATGGGGTGTCTACAGAGCCCCTTGACGGGTATGTTTGTAACAAACAATAGCCATCGAATAGACACCACATGATGCCTTTGAAAGAGGATGATCGGAGGGTGGAGGTCGATTCCGAGGACCTAAAGATGAGGATGACCGATTCTGCGGGTCAAAGAAAATTCCGAGGGCTTGGAGATGAGGGTGACCGATTCTATGAGTCGAAGCCAATTCTGAGGGCTTGGAGAGGGGCATGCTTGGGATGGTCTTAAAGGAAAGATTTAGGTCAATTGCGAGGACCTACAACAATGATGGGGGTAACCAATTTTGTGGGTCGAAACCAACTCTGAGGTCTTAGGTTGTGATGACCGATTATGTTGGTTTAAG
Source organism: Sambucus nigra (assembly GCA_949130495.1). NCBI lineage: Eukaryota > Viridiplantae > Streptophyta > Magnoliopsida > Dipsacales > Adoxaceae > Sambucus > Sambucus nigra. The sequence continues at coordinate 466,254,629 of OX422220.1, read as the reverse complement.
GTGAGATGACCAATTATGCGGGTCGAAGCCAATTATGCGGGCTTAAGGTGAGATGACCAATTCTGCGGGTTGAAGCCAATTCTGCGGACTTAAGTTTGAAATGACCAATTCTGTGGGTCGAAGCCAATTCTATGGGCTTAATTTTGAAATGACCTTGGGGAACTCTGCTGGGAAATTACATAGTGATTTTGATTTGAGTTGGGGAGCTGATTGCTGGGGAAATCGTTGTGTGTCTTCTGGATACTTTACCGGGGGAACATCCAATTTGATACTGGGGAAGTGATTAGGTGGTGGATGCATTTCTCGGGGAAGTGATTAGGTGGTGGACGTATTTCTTGGGGAATTGATTCGGAGTCGCATTCGGGTAGCTCAAGATCGGCAGAAGAGTTATGCTGATGCGAAGAGGTTCTTCAGGGAGTTCCAAGTGGGGGACCAGGTTTTGCTCAGAGTATCTCCTATGAAGGGGATTATGCATTTTGGGAAGAAAGGGAAGTTGGCACCGAGATATGTGGGACCATTTCCTATTATTGAGCGGATTGGACCGGTTGCGTATAGACTTGGGTTACCGGAGCATTTGCATCGGATTCACGATATATTTCATATTTCCTCGCTAAGGAAATATCTTAGAGACGATTTGGATCATTCTCATATTGCTTTGGAGGACATCGATCTCCAGCCTGATAGCTCCTACGAGGAGGGGCCGATTGCTATTTTGGACCGAAGTGAGCGGAAACTGCGGTCAAAGATAGTTCCGTTAGTACGTGTTCAGTGGCGACATCATAATGTCCAGGAGTCCACATGGGAGCGCGAGGATGAGATGCACGAACGTTATCCAAAGTTGTTCTTACCAGGTACTTTCTAGTTCTGAATTTCAGGATGAAATTCAGTTATTAGGGGGGAAGTATGTAATACCCCGTATTTTTGTGTTATTTATTTATGGGATTAATTGAATTAAATGTGTATTAATTGGAAATTAATCCGGGTTAAAATACTAGCGAGATGCGAGTTGGTATTTGATTATAATGTGTATATATGATTATATATGAACATCGAATTATGAAATTTTTCGTGAGATTGAAATACGGGAATTTGGAAATTTTGTTGAGACGCGTGTGACAGTCGCGTCAGGAATATTATTATTTAATTAAAAAGTGAATTTTATTTATATTAACCGGATGGTCGTTTTGAGTGCGCCAACGCATCCGAAAGGGTTGAGATAGTCAGAAAACACTAGTCGGGGGTTTAGTTTGGGTCCCGGGGCATTTTTAGGCCATACCGGCAACGTATAAGGGTAGTTTGGTAATTTTGGATTTTTGGGAATTAAAACCCACGAAAATTAGGAATTAATATCTGATTTGGCAATTACCCACTAAACCCACTAATAACCTAATGGGCTACGGAGGTTATTGAAATTAGTTCCAAAAGAGTTCCTAAGGCAAAACCCTAGCCACCATTGTCACTTTGGAGAAGAAGGCTTGTAGAGAGAGAGGAGAGGAGAATTCTGCAGAGAGAGAGAGAGAAACTCATCAATTCGTCACCAAATTCAGAGATATATCAAAGGCAAGTGGTTTAATTTTGTTTATTACAAAGAATGTTTCTTCCCTGCGTAGGAAATTGACAAAATTGTATTGTTCTTGGAAGATTGATGAAAACCCATTAAATTGGAATTTGAAACTTGTATTTTGATGAGGAATTGCATGTAGAACTGTATGTAGGTGATTAATCTGATGATAATATATTTTGGATGAAACAAAAACGGATTTAATTAGACTCATTGGGGATTTAAGAATTTTAGGGTTCATGTTCATGTGATTTGGAGATAAATGGAGGGATTTGATGATTCAATAATGTTTAGGAAGAATTGGCCTTATATAAACGTTAATATATGACCTAAGTATGTTTAGGATTGATTAGAACCCATGTAAAATTGTTGAATTGATGTTTAGATGAGATTAGAGTGGAAGAAAAGATGGAAAAACGAGTTAAGGAAAATCTGGGCTCGAATTTGGCCACTCGTTAGAAGACCTGCCCAGGTCGTTCGAACAAGCTTCTAACGAGTTGACAGTTTGACTTCTAATGAGAGGGAGGTTCATTCTATGACTTTCGTTCAAATGAGATCTCGTTAGAAGGCCCACTTCATTCGAACGAACTCTCATTCGAACAGCCTCATTCGAACGAGACTTCTAACGAGCTGACAGTTTGGGGTTTTTAGCCTGTTTTGATCTTCAGTGTCCCGTAACCTTGCTTATATGTAGAGATAACACTTCCTTGTGGGATTAATTGATATATTTAGGATGTTTGGGATATAATGAGGAGTAAAACCTAGAAGTGTAATTTGAACCTAAGGGAAATTATGAATTAGGACGTGAGTGTATATTACGATGCGAGAACTATTGACGGCCTAAATAATTATATTAACCGGGAACATATAAATTGTGTAGCATTATATCTCAGTACGAGAATGAGAAGTATACCACAACTATATTATGGTGATTACTAAGATGTGTGCATACTTAGTATATGTATTGATTTTATGTGTATGACATACCTACCATACTTGCTATATCTGGAGGTTTACGTTCGCTTAGGGCCTTCTTATCCTTGTGTTGCCCGGATTTAGATTGGTACCTCGATGAACATAGGTCATAGAAGGACTTATTGGGATGTTAATAAGTCTGCTGATCGTGGGAGCGCAGGTATGTGCATGACCCAGGTGATGTGATTGTGTTCGCCTCCATTATTTGTGATTGTTGTTATCTGAGAACGATTCCTAAGAGATTCGGAATGCGTGATCCTTATGTACGTGATGTACCGGGATGGATAGCAGAGTATGTGTGCACCGTAGCTTAGTCTCGGGGTGCTTGTATTGTATATTTATGACGTGAATAATATACACTTAATTAATGGAAACATTCATGTTGGTATTGTGAAAATACTTATGGTAATGTTTTGAGAAAACATAACGGGTTAACCGATAGTGAATTGTATTACTAATTGAGAATCTGAGTTTATGTAAAGCCCTCTATTTAATTGATAACTCCAGAGTGTATTATGGGAGTCGAGTAGTAAGGGGTAGAACGTATCACGGTTTGGTTAGATATGTATGTTATTTAGATGGGTACGGTACGTTAGGAGTGCACATGTAGTCGAGAGGTGAGAATTTCATGCGAGTGCACGTCCTAACATGTATTTTGCATTTAATGTTTTAATGTTATTAAAACACTTGCTGTTTTTAAAATGATTTCCACTTTCGGGCTCTCACCCATTTTCTTTCAAATCTTTTTTCGTAAAAACCATTTTAGGTGCCCAGCCACAAGGACACCATGCTTAGGATCCTCATTCAGGTGACGAGCTGTAGCAGTTTGTGGAAGTTACAGGACTTTGCTTGTAGACGCTTCATCTATCTTGACTCTATATTCAGCATTTATCAGTTGTAGGGCATGTCGCCCATTTCTTTTAGAGACATTTCATTTATTTCAGTTATTCAGACTTCTGGCATGTAATTAATTCAGGATTCATACTTGTCATATTATTTTCAGTTGTGGGATTGTTGTGAGGAGTTTTCCTCCGGACTTATTATTGTTTGTTGGTTATTTGATTACTTCATTATGGTGAATGGATTATGTTGTTCTTCCATTATTCTTTTATTGCATGTTAATCAGACTTAATTAAAATTTGGCAACTTACTTTTTAAATACTAGGTGGTTAGTAACAATAAAAATGTTTTTGACAGTGATGCTATTAACTGGACCAACTTGGCATTTCGTATTAATTTAATAAAGGAGTATCTACCCGGTATTTAATTAGTCGGGGTGTCACATGTGGTATCAGAGCATCAGGTTCTAGTGTCCTTAGGATCTGAACGGCTTATTATGTTTTCCGATGAGCTTTCTTTGATGTAGAGCCCTATATTTTAGGACTGTTGTATTCTTTTGTATATGCTACGTTCTTCAACTATTTCAAGTTTATAACTGCGAACTTATAAACTTTATTCTTATTTCAGATGCCTCCACGACGTGCACAACGGATTCCCAGGGATGCTACGCCAGAACCACAGCCCGCACCAGTACAGGGCACGATGAATGCCGCCGAGGTTGCAGTCATTGTGGCCCGGGCGGTAAATATCGCACTAGCCGTAGTTCAGCATCCACCACTTCAGGCGCCAGTAGCCACACCAGTTCAGGCACATGCATTCCCGTCTGCTTGGGAACGTGTACGTGATGCTTTTCAGAAAGCACACCCACCAGAGTTCGCAGGTAGCTCCGATGTTGTGGTTTCGAGTCAGTGGAGGAAGGACACTCAGCGACACCTGAGGATGTATGAGTGCACCGATGTCCAAAAGCAGATACTATCTACCTTTAAGCTAGTGGGGTCTGCACTGCAGTGGTGGGAGTCTATTACCACCGTGGAGGAGAGAGATACTCTCACTATCCAGGAGTTTTGGGTGCGGTTCGACCGCAAATACTTTCCGTCAGTTGTTCACACGGAGATGAGGAGGAAGTTGATCAACCTTAAGCAGGAGGGTAAGACTGTGGCCGAGTATGAGGACGAATTCACTAATCTTCTGAACATTGTTCCGGATGAGATACCGACGGAAGAGAAGAAGATACAGAAATTTACGGACGGGTTGACTTGGAGGATTCGTCAGCACTTGTTAGGGAACCTCTCATTAGCCACTTATTCTGATGTGGTTAACGCTGCATTGTTACACTGCCAGGATCATCGCTTTCACATGGCTGAAGGCAAGAGGTCAGAAGAGTCCAGCCACTAGGGCAGGACTGGGGGAAATGGTGTCAGTGGGGCACATTCTGTTCAGGGGCAGAGGCAGGGTGATCAGGGTTCCCAGCAAGGGGATCACAAGAGGTTCAGGTCGGAAAATTTCAGGCACGGACAGGGAGTTTTCCGACAGGGCCATCAGGGTCTGAATGGCCATCAGAACCAGCAGGGTCAGAATGGTCAACATCAATTTCAGCAGGGCCAGTGGAGGAACGGTAACGGCCACCAGGGCCAGGGGTAGCAGGGACAGAAAGGGGGGAACTTCCCGGGGAAGTGTTTCATTTGTGGCAAGACTGGCCATAAACGCCAGGATTGTCCTGTTAGGGGCAGGGCCCCGCAGCAGCAGTAGGGTGTTCGACATGAGCCATAGTTTAATTAGTTTGACTGCTTTATTTCCATGCTTTCTAAATTAGTTTGACTTGTTTATTTCTTGTTTTCCTAGTTCAATTAGTATAAATTAGCTTAGTTCATTATATGCCCTTAGATAAATAGGTTCGGGATGTCGTTCCCTTATTAACGGGCCCCGAACTCCGAAAATTAGGTTTTGGGCAAAATTGCGTTTAATTGAACCCGCGTGAATTAAAGTCGAATTACTATGCGTTTAACTTTCTTTGTCATGCAACGTTAGTGTTTAAATCGATAATCCGAATTTAATTCGCGTACGACCAATTTTCGGTTAAATGTTTATTCTCGCAACTTTGGCTTAAATTCCTTATTGTGGGAAGTTTATGATTAATTGATAATGCTCGATTAAATCGCTCTCGATCCAGAATCTTTATTAGTAGTTGTTTCGAGTCGTATGGTTGGATGGCATCCCGATCCTTGATTTTACTTTATTTAGCCTTAACTTCTCTTTTCTTTTATTTCCATTTACACATCACCCTTTTACACTTTTATTCCTGGATTAATAATCCGTTACGATATATCAAACATTCTCTGTGGATTCGATACCCGACTTATACTATACTTGTATCGCAAGTGTAGTTGTAACTTAGGTTTCTTTTTTATTATCGCGGTGAAATGAAAACAACGATTGTGCAATTAGACGAGCACACTTTTTGCACGTTGATCAAAATGGTGTCGTTACCGGGGAATGTTATGTTATAGATTCTAATTGTCTTATTAGTTCATAGTATCATTTCTTTTGTATTTGTATTCTTTCTTTTAACCTTTTTTGCATGAATTTCACATTTGAACACTTAGAAACGCTCGAATTTTTCCCGCGCACACCATTTTGTGGAATCCGCCACTTCGAGCCATTTTTGCGGTAAGCATGTCTTATTCCAATTCTTTTGGTAATCCTTGTTGTAATTCTCAAAATTCTCGCAGTCCTATGACTTTCGATCAATACTTAGAATCCCATAAATTTGGAAATTCACATATTACTTTGGGCAAGTATAACCAAAGTCAAAATCTAGGTTATTGGAATTTTGATGATGATGACAATGATTTTGGGCCTTTACCTCCTTATAATTGGAATTTTGAAACGAATTCGAATAGTTTTCAAAATTCCTATCATAGTGGGTTTTGGTTTAAGTCCGATAGTAATTTTCAAAGATACCATTTTCATGCATCTGCACCTCGACCCATGGCATTGGGTGAGGGTTTGCGTATGTATGAAAATGAGAAAATTGGAAATCGTTATCGGGAAGAAAATCGTTCGTGGGAACATGGGTTGGATTTATTATTTGAGTCCGACGACGATTTTGATTCTGAGACTTTCGAGGTCGAGGAATGTTTTGAACCAAATGAGGTACTTGTTCCTACTTTGGAACAAGCCATTCTAGACTTTGCCCATTGCATAATAGATATTGAAAGTGAGGATGATAATGACGTAATATCTATTTGCAATGAAATGATTTCTTCTTTGGCCCCCAAAGAAGAACATTTCATTGAAAATGATATTATTTCATTCGAAACTCAAACTTTTTGCGATGAGGATTCATATTATGAGTTTGAATTTCTTTCATCCCCATTTTCATTCTCTATTATCAGACCGTCACAAGTACCCGATGATTCGGTTTCAAACTCTAATGCTTTAAATCCTATCGCCGATGAGGAGTACTTGCTCGAGTCCCCCTCCACGATTGCATCTTTGCCTTTGTGTGCACCGCCTCCCATTCCATCTTCAGAATCCTTGGGAGGGTATTGGGATTTTATCTGTCCCCACTTGTTTTTGTCACCCATTCAATCCAAACCCCCATCGTCCCTCCAATACTTTTAATTGGCGATGGTTCATTTATTCCGCCTTACACATGTCTTTCGTTGTTCAAACGGAATTCATATTTTTCAGAAGGCATGCTTGTATGTGACGGTACACCGGTTATCCTCCAAAGTCAAATCATTTTCACGGTGGACCCTCAGCTATTTAGACTTCTAGTGTATAGTTAGTGTGAAGCCTAGATAATAGGTTATATATAGTTAGATTTTTATTCTCTCTTTCTTTTTATTTTCCTCCCCTTTTATTTTAGTCTAGTGTAATTAGTTAACTTTTTGTTATTTATTTTTTCTATGCTCGGTACTAACTTGATTTGTAGATTCTTTGGACTTGTTCTTATGGGGATCGCTCTAATTTTGGGTAATATCATTTTTTTTCCTCCCTTTGACTTGCTTCTTAATTTACATTGAGGACAATGTCAAGTTTTAAGTTAGGGGGTGTGGGATATTCTATCCATTTCTTTATTTAGTCCATGTTTTTGCTCACATGTTAGTTACTTAGTATGCTTTTCTTAGAAAATTCAAAAATTTCAAAAAGATTTTCTTTCATTTTTTCTCCTTTTTTGGGCTTTTTGCCTTTGTTTCCGATGATAAATTTCAATAATTGTCCGATCCAATAGACAACCCAATGATGCATGTTCTTCATTTTAGAAGTTGTTAGTCTTTAGTCTCACTTATTAATATTATGAATAACTTCATGAATTAAAATTTAATCCCATGAGCACATGAACTTTTATGGTTATATTGATTTCGTTTAAGATTTTTATAACTCGGTAATATTTTGTTGCATTGTATATAATTCAATAAGATTTGATTACTCTCCCCGATGATATATCTAATGCCGTTTTGGAACTTGTTTTTCCAATTTTGATATTGCTCGCATTTTCCCATTATCCCGAGTTTTCATTCCGAACACTTTGAATCCGTACATACATTCATTCGTTTCGCACCCTAGCCTAACCTACATTACAACCCTATTAAAGTCCTATGTGATCTTAAGTAGATGTAATTTAAAAGTCATAATACTTTTGATAATTTGTGAAAATACATTTCGCCTCCTTTAATGTGCGGTATCCTTTCATTGAGATTATATTTTTTCACTTTATATATAACATTCTTCTTTTGTGACATGTGTGCAGCCTAGTTTCCATTTACATTTACTCTTTATCCCGCATGCTCCGTGTGTTACCTCCCTATTTCGAGTGAATTAGCTTGATGAGTGTAATGCCCGTGAGGATTGAATATATGCTTGCTTTAACGTTTATCCGATTTATTTAAGTTTTTGATAATTCACACTTTGCATGTGATCGCTCCCCTCCCACATTTTAAGGTTTCAATTCTATGAGGTGCATTCTATAATGTTAATGATTTCGACTTTTGTTTGAATCCGTTCACTTTGCTAATAATGCGTATGAAATACTTTTTGCCATTATTGGGCTTGTCGCATGTTGGTTTGGGCATATTTTTAGGAAACCATGTGATGTTTGTGGGTACCATCGTTGAAAACCCTCACGAGACTACACTCGTCTAGTAGGGTGAACTAGAGGTTTAATGGCTTATTGCATACGCTAAATGCAATCGAATCGCCCGCGAAAGTGGCCTTTTACTTTTATAACATACTTTTCTACTATCTCCTGCTTTTGGTTTGCTTGTAGTTCTTGTTGCATCCTATTTCATTGCTAGGGACTAGCAATGTGTAAGTTAGGGGGTGTGATAATACGCAAATATTGTGTATTTCATCCTTTGAACCTACGCATTTTAGCCCCCTTGGGTGCCTTAATCTTTATATTTAAGATCGTTAACCATACAATCTTGGTTTTTATTGTTAACATGCTATGTGGGGTATAATTGGGCTTTTGTAGGTATTTAGGTACTAAGTATGGAGTTCGGACGCATTCCAGTGAAGTTCGGTACGCAATCGCACGTTTAAGGGCATTTTAGTCATTTCACATCTTGGGCACCTGGCCCAACATCTCACGAAAGTTGTACACCTCCTCTCTAGCTTCGCTTGGCCGCTAACGGTGCGCGATTCCGAGTCCGTATGAAGAAGTTACGGCGATTTTGGCGGAAGAAAAAATAATGAAATCAAAAGAGGAGGAGAAAAGAGAAGAAAATAATGCAGAAGCTGCTTCTTGGCTGTGACCTGCTTGATCGATCGATCGACCCTTTTGGTCGGTCGATCGATCCTTCTGTTCAGCCGACATTTGTCCTTGGTCAATCGATCGACCAAAAGGGTCGATCGATGGATCCCTTGTTTTTCTGCAGATATTTTGTTTTGTTTTCTTTCCTCTTTTCTTTTATTCCAACATACTATATAAGCCAATTTTGTTGTAATATCAGATATACTTAGTTTTAGAAGACATTTTAGGTGAGGGTTTGGTTTTGAGAGCTCATCTTCTTCTCTTCTTAGACTGACAACCATTCGGTTTTGTAAGATTGAACTATTCACTTCCATCTCCTTTAATATAGTTTGTTCTTCATTTTCCTTGCTTTGTAGAATAATTTTCATGCTTTCTAAATTAGTTTGACTGCTTTATTTCTTGTTTTCCTAGTTCAATTAGTATAAATTAGCTTAGTTCATTATATGCCCTTAGATAAATAGGTTCGGGATGTCGTTCCCCTATTAACGGGCCCCGAACTCCGAAAATTAGGTTTTGTGCAAAATTGCGTTTAATTGAACCCGCGTGAATTAAAGTCGAATTACTATGCATTTAACTTTCTTTGTCATGCAATGTTAGTGTTTAAATCGATAATCCGAATTTAATTCGCGTACGACCAATTTTCGGTTAAATGTTTATTCTCGCAACTTTGGCTTAAATTCCTTATTGTGGGAAGTTTATGATTAATTGATAATGCTCGATTAAATCGCTCTCAATCCAGAATCTTTATTAGTACTTGTTTCGAGTCGTATGGTTGGATGGCATCCCGATCCTTGCTTTTACTTTATTTAGACTTAACTTCTCTTTTCTTTTATTTCCATTTACACATCACCCTTTTACACTGTTATTCCTGGATTAATAATTCGTTACGATATATCAAACATTCTCTGTGGATTCGATACCTGACTTACCACTATACTTGTATCGCAAGTGTAGTCGTAACTTAGGTTTCTTTTGTATTATCGCGGTGAAATGAAAACAACGATTGTGCAATTAGACGAGCACACTTTTTGCACGTTGATCAAAATGGTGCCGTTACCGGCGAATGTTTTGTTATAGATTGTAATTGTCTTATTAGTTCATAGTATTCTTTCTTTTGTATTTGTATTCTTTATTTTAACCTTTTTTGCATGACTTTCACATTTGAACACTTAGAAACGCTCGAATTTTTCCCGCGCACACCATTTTGTGGAATCTGCCACTTCGAGCCATTTTTGCGGTAAGCATGTCTTATTCCAATTCTTTCAGTAATCCTTGTTATAATTCTCAAAATTCTCGCAGTCCTATGACTTTCGATCAATACTTAGAATCCCATAAATTTGGAAATTCACATATTACTTTGGGCAAGTATAACCAAAGTCAAAATCTAGGTTATTGGAATTTTGATGATGATGACAATGATTTTGGGCCTTTACCTCCTTATAATAGGAATTTTGAAACGAATTCGAATAATTTTCAAAATTCCTATCATAATGGGTTTTGGTTTAAGTCCGATAGTAATTTTCAAAGTTACCATTTTCATGCATCTGCACCTCGACCCATGGCATTGGGTGAGGGTTTGCGTATGTATGAAAATGAGAAAATTGGAAATCGTTATCGGGAAGAAAATCGTTCGTGGGATCATGGGTTGGATTTATTATTTGAGTCCGACGATGATTTTGATTCCGAGACTTTCGAGGTTGAGGAATGTTTTGAACCAAATGAGGTACTTGTTCCTACTTTGGAACAAGCCATTCTAGACTTTGCCCATTGCATAATAGATATTGAAAGTGAGGATGATAATGACGTAATATCTATTTGCAATGAAATGATTTCTTCTTTGGCCCCCAAAGAAGAACATTTCATTGAAAATGATATTATTTCATTCGAAACTCAAACTTTTTGCGATGAGGATTCATATTATGAGTTTGAATTTCTTTCAACCCCATTTTCATTCTCTATTACCACACCGTCACAAGTACCCGATGATTCGGTTTCAAACTTTAATGCTTTAAATCCTATCGCCGATGAGGAGTACTTGCTCGATTCGCCCTCCACGATTGCATCTTTGCCTTTGTGTGCACTGCCTCCCATTCCATCTTCAAAATCCTTGGGAGGATATTGGGATTTTATCAGTCCCCACTTGTTTTTGTCACCCGTTCAATCCAAACCCCCATCGTCCCTCCAATACTTTTAATTGGCGATGGTTCATTTATTCCGCCTTACACATGTCTTTCGTTGTTCAAACGGAATTCATATTTTTCAGAAGGCATGCTTGTATGTGACGGTACACCGGTTATCCTCCAAAGTCAAATCATTTTCACGGTGGACCCTCAGCTATTTAGACTTCTAGTGTATAGTTAGTGTGAAGCCTAGATAATAGGTTGTATATTGTTAGATTTTTATTCTTTCTTTCTTTTTCTTTTCCTCTCCTTTTATTTTAGTCTAGTGTAATTAGTTAACTTTTTGTTATTTATTTTTTCTATGCTCGGTACTAACTTGATTTGTAGATTCTTTGGACTTGTTCTTATGGGGATCGCTCTAATTTTGGGTAATATCATTTTTTTCCTCCCTTTGACTTGCTTCTTAATTTACATTGAGGACAATGTCAAGTTTTAAGTTAGGGGGTGTGGGATATTCTATCCATTTCTTTATTTAGTCCATGTTTTTGCTCACATGTTAGTTACTTAGTATGCTTTTCTTAGAAAATTCAAAAATTTCAAAAAGATTTTCTTTCTTTTTTTCTCCTTTTTTGGGCTTTTTGCCTTTGTTTCCGATGATAAATTTCAATAATTGTCCGATCCAATAGACAACCCAATGATGCATGTTCTTCATTTTAGAAGTTGTTAGTCTTTAGTCTCACTTATTAATATTATGAATAACTTCATGAATTAAACTTTAATCCCATGAGCACATGAACTTTTATGGTTATATTGATTTCGTTTAAGATTTTTATAACTCGGTAATCTTTTGTTGCATTGTATATAATTCAATAAGATTTTATTACTCTCCCCGATGATATATCTAATGCCGTTATGGAACTTGTTTTTCCAATTTTGATATTGCTCGCATTTTCCCATTATCCCGAGTTTTCATTCCGAACACTTTGAATCCGTACATACATTCATTCGTTTCCCACCCTAGCCTAACCTACATTACAACCCTATTAAAGTCCTATGTGATCTTAAGTAGATGTAATTTAAAAGTCATAATAGTTTTGATAATCTGTGAAAATACATTTCGCCTCCTTTAATGTGCGGTATCCTTTCATTGAGATTACAGTTTTTCACTTTATATATAACATTCTTCTTTTGTGACATGTGTGCGGCCTAGTTTCCATTTACATTTACTCTTTTGCCCGCATGCTCCATCTGTTACCTCCCTGTTTCGAGTGAATTCGCTTGATGAGTGTAATGCCCGTGAGGATTGAATATACGCTTGCTTTAACGTTTATCCGATTTATTTAAGTTTTTGCCAATTCACACTTTGCATGTGATCGCTCCCCTCCCACATTTTAAGGTTTCAATTCTATGAGGTGCATTCTATAATGTTAATGATTTGGACTTTTGTTTGAATCCGTTCACTTTGCTAATAATGCGTATGAAATTCTTTTCGCCATTATTGGGCTTATCGCATGTTGGTTTGGGCATATTTTTAGGAAACCATGTGATGTTTGTGGGTACCATCTTTGAAAACCCTCACGAGACTACACTCGTCCAGTAGGGTGACCTAAAGGTTTAATGGCTTATTGCATACGCTAAATGCAATCGAATCGCCCGAGAAAGTGGCATTTTACTTTTATAACATACTTTTCTACTATCTCCTGCTTTTGGTTTTCTTGTAGTTCTTGTTGCATCCTATTTCATTGCTAGGGACTAGCAATGTGTAAGTTAGGGGGTGTGATAATACGCAAATATTGCGTATTTCATCCTTTGAACCTACGCATTTTAGCCCCCTTGGGTGCCTTAATCTTTATATTTATGATCGTTAACCGTACAATCTTGGTTTATATTGCTAACATGCTATGTGGGGTGTAATTGGGCTTTTGTAGGTATTTAGGTACTAAGTATGGAGTTCAGACGCATTTCGGTGAAGTTCGGTACGCAATCGCATGTTTAAGGGCATTTTAGTCATTTCATAGCTTGGGAACCTGGCCCAACATCTCACGAAAATTGTACCCCTCCTCGTTAGCTTCGCTTGGCCGCTAACGGTACACGATTCCGAGTCCGTATGAAGAAGTTACGGCGATATTAGCGGAAGGAAAAACAAGGAAAACAAAAGAGGAGGAGAAAAGAGAAGAAAATAATGCAGAAGCTGCTGCTTGGCTGTGACCTGCTTGATCGATCGATCGACCCTTTTGGTCGATCGATCGATCCTTCTGTTTAGCCGAAATTTTTCCTTGGTCAATCGATCGATCGATCCCCTGTTTTTCTGCAGATATTTTGTTTTCTTTTCTTTCTTCTTTTCTTTTATTCCAACATACTATATAAGCCAATTTTGTTGTAATATCAGATATACTTAGTTTTAGAAGACATTTTAGGTTAGGGTTTGGTTTTGAGAGCTCATCTTCTTCTCTTCTTCGATTTACAACCATTTGGTTTTGTAAGATTGAACTATTCACTTCCATCTCCTTTAATATAGTTTGTTCTTCATTTTCCTTGCTTTGAAGAATAATTTCCATGCTTTCTAAATTAGTTTGACTGCTTTATTTCTTGCTTTCCTAGTTCAATTAGTCTAAATTATCTTAGTTCATTATATGCCCTTAGATAAATAGGATCGGGATGTCGTTCCCCTATTAACGGGCCCCGAGCTCCGAAAATTAGGTTTTGTGCAAAATTGCGTTTAATTGAACCCGCGTGAATTAAAGTCGAATTACTATGCGTTTAACTTTCTTTGTCATGCAACGTTAGTGTTTAAATCGATAATCCGAATTTAATTCGCGTACGACCAATTTTCGGTTAAATGTTTATTCTCGCAACTTTGGCTTAAATTCCTTATTGTGGGAAGTTTATGATTAATTGATAATGCTCGATTAAATAGCTCTCAAGTTGGAATCTTGATTAGTAGTTGTTTCGAGCCGTATGGTTGGATGATATCCCGATCCTCGCTTTTACTTTATTTATACTTAACTTCTCTTTTCTTTTATTTCCATTTACGCATCACCCTTTTACACTTTTATTCCTAGATTAACAATCCGTTACGATCTATCAAACATTCTCTGTGGATTCGATACCCGACTTACCATTACACTTGTATCGCAAGTGTAGTCGTAACTTAGGTTTCTTTTGTATTATCGCGGTGAAATGAAAGCAACGATTGTGCAATTACACGAGAACACTTTTCTCGCGTTGATCAGCTATGATTATAGATACTTAGATTATTCTTAGCCATGTTTTCAAGGAGTTGTTTCGAACTTGATTTACTTTACGAATTCGACTTTGTATATGCCTCCACACACACATGCATGATATTTTTTTAACATTAACTTCATATGTATATTTGAGCTTTGCAATATATTCTCCTATTAATTTTGTCATCTATATTTTCTGTGACTTTGGGGGATTTGTGCATCTAAGAACTGTTCCTCGTGCGAGATTGTGTTTATTAACGAAAAAATATGAGAGCATAGGAAAGGGCTGCAAAAGGAGAAAATCTCATTTGCATGCAAGACGCCTTTGGCAAGAGCCCAATAAAAAGATTTAAGGCAATAAAACAGAAAAATGCCAAAAAGGGGACAATTTAGAATAAATATAAGTGTCCATTCAAACGAAAGAACTTCAAAAGAATCATGAAAAGAAAATAAGAGTAAATACAAGTGTTTATCTTTTGAGGGAGTTTAGTTGAAGACCAATGGGTTTGCACAATGAATCCTAGATTTAATGGTCGTATCATGATGCTATTGAGTTGTAGAATCATCAATATTCTAGGCTTGTGTGCATTATGCTTGTTTGTTCATTGAGTTCACTTTATTTGTCACTTGACATTAAAGCTTAGTTTGATAAAATTTTGCGGCCAATTAGAACTTCTTAACATATTTGAGTGTTTGGAACATAATTTATTTGTATCTAGTTCACGCCCATTCACTCCATCCCACATGTTTAGACACATAAATACTATGCTAGTGTGTAAAACTTATGTATTTTGTGTCATGTTTTGTGATTATTTATACCTATATACGTATGCCGGAATTTCTTTGGTATATTTTGTATGTATTATGTATGGTATTGTGTTGTATTTGTAAAATTTATATTTTTTTTTTTAAATTTGAAAATTTTCCAAAACAATTGGTGTTGATGGCCTTTGAGATTATAATTACACGTGTGTTGTTTATATATCATTTGGATGATATCTTACTTCTTCTATGTGATGCTTTTTACTTCATGTTTAGATTCTACTCCTTTGTCTATTTCAGACAAAAAAGGGGACTACGGGGGAGATTTGATGAGTTTAATTTATGGGGGAGATAGTATTACAAGGTTTTTAATTTCGCTTTCTATTTCAAACTCAATGCATCAGGGGGTATTTCCTTTTCTTCATATGTGTAAATACTTACGAAAGTTCATATTACACCGGATCAAGACAAAGTTTTAAAGAAGAACAAGTGAGGATTAAAGACAAAGCTTATTTTTCTATGCGATTCCATTTCTAGGATTTAGGAAGGGTATCAAAATATTTTTCTTAATTTTTGTTTTTGTAATTTGGGTTTCAGTTAGTTTTTATACCAGAACAATCAAAGGGGGAGATTTGTAAGCTCAAATATTTTAATATCATCTTTTTATTTGTTTTCTTTTTGTACTTTGTCATATTTGTCAACTCTCGTTACAAACTGACTCACACTGACTCGTCGAACCAAACACTAACATCTCCAAGTTCAAGACTTCTTTGTATCTCAAGTAGGTTCAAAGACTTTTAGGAGTTTGAAATTATTCACAAAGTTACTTGGAGTGTATATTTTTTATTGAAACATGAGGTTGGTATTTTTAAAGTTTTTAAAATATTTTTTTTTATTTTTAACCTTATTCAAACGAGATTCATTTATGGTTCGAACGACTTTACATTCTCGTTCGAAGCGTCGTTTGATCTTTACATATAACGTGCATCTAATGAGGGCGTATTGTGTATCATCATTTGAAGGTTGTTTGAAGCGTGTTCAAACGAGATGTCGTTCGAATGAGCACAATTTTCGTTCAAACGAAATGCCTTTCTCATTCGAATGAACCTCATTTTCATTTGAACGAATAGTCGTCTTGAAATTTCTGCAGCGTTTATAAATATTTGTTTTGATTCTAAATTTTATAAGACTTTTGCCAAAACGTTTCCTCCATATCTGTTACAAAAGTTTTTTCTTTTTGTGTTACAAAAATGCTTCTAATTCATAACTTTGCATACCCAAATAGTTTTTTTGAATCGTTTTAAAACCCTAGATAGTTTCGTATCTTTTCATACTTTTTTTTATAGAGGATTCTCTATAGCTGAACCTTATGACCTGAAGGTTCATGGCAGAAGAAGGTAGAAGAAGGCTGAAGCCTAATTAGTGGATACCGAGGGTGGATCGCCACCTGTGGACGACTCTAGATTGAGCTATTTTCTTTAGAGGTTCTGTGAAGACGATGCATCATACTTGTGGGTGATATCAAGTAGTTTGTAGGTCGATTGTAATCTAAAATTCTCTGAAGTGTTGAAATAAAGGTTTGACCCTGAAAATAAATTTTTTCTTAATATTTGTGTTTTTTGAAAGCGTAGTTTAAATCATTATATTTAAAACACATATTTGCCTTCACACCTAATTTAAGCAAAGATTAAAATTTGTTTAAAAGCTTTGTATATTTAGGACTTTAAATTGATTAAAAAAATACAAATATAGAAGTTTTGTTTGTAAACATCATTTTTGAGAACATTTATTTATGCTTTCTCAAATTGGTATCAGAGCATTTAGCATTTTTACCCTCACAAGTGGTATCAGAGCATTTAGCATTTTCACCCTTACATTCAACTATATAGTGTGAATTATAATGTGTTGTTCAATATGAATGAAATAAATGGTTTTTATTTTTTCACAACTAGATTGCTACTAAAAATAGTTCTAAATAGATATGAGGATTATTACAAGACAAGCCATAACACAAACCATAAGTAGTTGGATTCCTTTTCCTATGTTATTTTGGAATCATTTCAAAAAACCCTCAATGAGCTTTCAAATTATATTTTCTCAATTTTATCGTGATATATTTTTCTTGAGTATATAAAAGATGTTTAAGTTTCTAGGATAATATATTTTTTTAATTATGGTGTTCTCATTGGTGGTTTGTACAATTACATTTTTGATAAAACTTTTACAAGAAAAATGATTCTAAACCTATATCATTATGTTGAGCTTCAAAGTAGCTTTTAATCTTGTGGCATAATTTAATATTAGACTGTTTTAAATCTAGACTTACTCTGATGCTTAAACAAACTAGATTCTTATTGGGTTGTCACTTATGAATCTTAACACTCTTGTTTAAGCCTTTAAGGTTTTAGTATTGTAGAACGATCTATGTGGCCCAAGTGGGAGCTTATACTCCTGGGATAGTTGACCTACATAAATCATGTCGTTATAAAACAACAAGTCAAATGCAACAAGTTAATATCGCCACATGAGTTATTCACATAGAAATGAATATATATGATTGAAAGTGTATTATATAAATTCATCTTTACTTACCCAATTTGACATGCCCGTATGATTGGGACTGTTTAGTACACTTTCAATAATTGAAATTTAGAATCATGTCTACACTTTTAAGACGGTACACTATTTACTTTTGAAATCGAACATATCAAATTCTTTAAAGAACGGTGAAATTAGTGGGAGTATCAAATTACGTAATGCGATTTTAAAAGAAGTCGAGATACTCTTATCATTCCTTCAACATCCAAAGTAATTATTCTTTATTTTAGTGAATATAAATAGTTTTAAGAAGCTCTTAAAATGAGTTTGTTATTCTGAATGATTTATCATAAGAATGCAAATTTGACAGAGTAAAGAATTTTTCGATTTTATATTCACAAGTTTTATAAATTATAATTCCATTAATTTACCAAAATGAAGTTTAGGATCATGTTGAATTATCTTATTAACACAGTAGAGTCATGTGTAAATGCATATTAAGACTAAAACACTACCCTAGTGATAATCACCGATAAAAACATAGACTTATGATCAAAGTTTTTATTATGAATAGAGAAAGGGGTGTCAATAAAAACTTCCACATATATCTTAAACTGTGAAATTCTTATGAAATTATTAGCTCCTTTTCATTAAGTGTTACAATTACTGTGAAAACTTATGAGAGTTTAAGAAAAGAACTGTATATATTGATAAATCATATATAAATTTATGTCAGTTTTCCACCAATGGTATTTTTAAGAATACTTTATGTATTTTTTTATTAGTATATATATATATACACACCTTGAAGTTAGTGGGAGTAAATTCATATATTTCTTGGATTTCTCTTAGTAATAAATGATAGATTAGAGAAACAAAATATTTTAAGAGTATGAAGTAATGAGACACCTAAAATATTATATGTTCACATTTAATGATAATTGTTCTCTCATGATTAAGTAGGGTTTTTTCCGCCCAATGGTCAATATTATGAAATAGTGAGAAATAATTAAATATTGTATATAACATGCTTTGAGGTACAATTTATGAATTATGAATGTGAAAATTCATTTGGGGACTTGGAGTTGTCGACACTATTACGAAATTGTTGAAATATTATAGCAATGCCATTGCAATCTTAATTATAAAGAACTTATAGGTATTTTAAAGAACCTAGGCACATTAGGACATAATACTTATATCCGATTGAAGAAGTTCAGAAACAACAAGTGTCGGTTGAACACATTATTATAAGGGTTAACATAGCATATCCACTAATAAATGGGCTATCACCAAAGAACATTCGTAAAGTATGCTTAAGATATAGGTCTTGCGTAGAAGTGTTGTGAATTTTTCGGTGTTTAATTTTTGACACTATATTTTATATCAATTAAAGTATATTCTGAACATTTCAATTCTTACCTTGTAATATAAGTTTACATGCATGTGAATTGATGAATGTGACAAAAATAGTTTCTATATAAGACATTGTTGGACCATTATTGAATAACCCGATTTATAGACCTTATTGGATGGGTTGTTAATGTTGTGGTACATGGAAGCGATCATTCTCTTGAATTAATATGTGGCCGCCATGACTCATAATAATGGTTTATTTGATTAAGGTGTTTATGGAAAACCATTTAAGGACGACTCAAAGATTATTGTGCGCCTTATGATAATTATGGATCAGGTGAGAGAATGTTAGAATTATTTTAAATAATAATTCTTCATAAAGTGGTCCATAATTATTTTAATATTAAAAGTCGCTTTGGTTAATGAAAGGGTACTGCAAATACCAAAAGTCAAAAGGACTCTTGGGTATCTACCTTCATGGACGATTGGGATTAAACGACTCTTGAAAATTTAGGTCATGTCCATGCCTATAAATAAGTGTCTGATTTTCCATCATTCAAACACACAAAAAAACAGCATAATGAAATTATAAGATAAGGTAGAGAAATCTAATTCTCAAAGAGAGTTAATACCAAAATAGTGTTTTGACCATAGAATAAAATCTAACTGTGGGAATGCACTGAAACTCAAACATGATTTTTCAAAGACAATACGAAGTCGTAATCCAAAGATCAGCCCCCTCAGACATTGATAAGATTAGTTGTCCCGCCAATCTTTTCAGCTGTGGAATGATTTGAGGTATGTATGTTTATAGTATCATTTTATGTTCTGCGTAATGATTATATTTAATAATTATGTTGATATAATATTCTATTATTAAACATGTAATACATAATATTTTATATTATTAAAGAACAAAAAAAATGTATCATTAGATATTCATGTCTTATATTTATAGATTCAAATAAAACTGTTAATTATGTTTTCTTTGATTATGTTTATAGATCTGGCCCAACCATGGAGGGTGATTCTCAACTAAGTTTGGAAATAAGATTGTTATAATGTTTAGGGTTAGTCTACTTACACAATTGGACGATTGACTCTAAAAGAAGTTGTTGGAGTGTTTGCAACTAAAAGTTATTCAAAGACAAAAATGGATTAAATATAAAAAAATATTAAATGAATTAATGATGAATATTATTACAGTACACAAGTAAATAATAAAACTTTGTTTTTTCAATGACATATTTAAAGCATGGAGAAGTCACCACTATAAGCGTTGAAAATGTAAACATTTTTAGGGCCCTAAAAAGTTCAATTTAGTGGATATATATACATTACTGATCATGTGTGGACTAGTCCGTATTTTAATAGAGCGGACCGGACATGCGTCACCTGGCAATGAACCTAAAAAATAGAGAGAGCGCCTATAATTTAGCTGATAATTTCTAGGCGCATCATTAGGCGACATGTGTCCGGTCCGTACTATTTAAATGCGGAACCCTCTGCACAAGAGAATTATATATATATATATATATATATATATATATATATATATTGATTTCTAAATAAACAAAGTGTCGACTTAATCAAAATTCTCCATTGATATGCTTGTATGCTTGACTTTCAAATCTAACACAAAATATTTAAAGCGCTCAGTAATAAATGTTTGTAAGCAAATAAATTCTATGTAACCTAAATAAATTGACCAACTTATATTGCCTAGTGGCGTCAAGTAATGCATGGTTTATTCTTTGGGATACATTTTTAGTTTGAGTTACATTAACCATTACCCATGCATTTATTAAGACACTTCATTTGATTAGTTGGTTAGTTTAGTTGGTCCATGAGAATTCGTGAATTGGCCAATCAAAAGAATAAATATACTTTGAAAGGTGTGTGCATATTGTCCAAAATAACGCAAAAATAATATTCTCAAGAGAGCAATGGTACATTCAGTGGCGGATCCCGAATTTTGTGTCAACTGGGGTAAAACTTTCGAGTGTTGCCGGGGGTTCAGTGGCGAGAGCCCCCGAGGCGATTTTTTGGGGGGTTATTTCAAAATTTATCGGGTATTTTTTCGTTTGTTTTTACTTTTTTTGGACATAATATTCAGTTTCAACACTAAAAAACATTATCAAAATATCATATGATAATTAATATAACATAAATCAATAATTTCAGTATAAATTTAATTTCACATTTAATTTTACATTATAAATTTAATTTCACATTTAATTTTACATTATAAATTTAATTTCACATATAATTTCACAAAATAAACAAATGATGAAATATGAATAGAAATATAAATAAAATTTGGGGATCAGATCATCGGAGATCGAAATAAACCTGGTGGAGGAGAGAGCAACATGGTAAGTGGTGGAGGAGAGAGCAGCAACCTGTAGGGGCGGGGGGTGGAGGAGAGATAAGCAGGCAGTGGCCTGAGCCGGGAAGGGTGGAGAGCTGAGGGCAGTAGCCGCACGGGTGGAGTGGAGATAGAGCAGGGGGCAGCCCGGCAAGGGGGAGGGAAGGGGGCAGAGCTGAGGAGCAGCGGTGGGGTGGTCATTCTGTGGAGAATTGGGAGGTCACCTTCGGTGTGGAATAGGGTGTGAGAGAGAGAGAGAGAGAGAGAGAGAGGCGGTTTTTGGAGAGATTGAAAATAGGGTGAGAGAGAGATAGCCGTAAGTAAAGATAAGTTTTATTTTTTTTCTAAGTTTATTATACATTTTCCCCTATTCTTTAATATAATTACAAGTAACCTTCAGGTTTAATTTTTTACCAAAAAACTTCTAATATATTTTTTTAAATTGAACTGGGGCAACCGCCCCGCTTCGGCCCTGCATGGGTCCGCCCCTGGGTACATTTACCATCCAAATCAAAATATTTCTTTATGTTTTTTACAGAACCCAATCAATCTCTCTCTCTCTCTCTCTCTCTCTCTCTATATATATATATATATATATATATATATATATATATATATATATATATATATATATGTGTGTGTGTGTGTGTGTGTGTGTGTGTGTGTGTGTGTGTGCGCGCGCGCGCGCTACTTAGAAATGATATTAAGAAAACATTATAAAAGCAAACGTATATGTTATATAAAATGTTTTATTGATATTTATGTTTAATGTTGTTAATACTGTTTATACCAACATTTATTTGTGTGACTGAAACAATTAAGAGGATGTGAACATTTAAAAAAATATGTTCTCTAAATGCGTGAAAATCATGTCAGTTTCGAAAGAAAAAATGTTTTTTTTTTGCTTTAACTCACTGGTAAGTAATTTTTGTAGCTCTAGTCCACTAATATAATTTGTGGTCACTAAGATCCTTCACATGTATACGATAAATTTTTTAAAATATACAATACATTTTTATTTTTTATGTTTGAAAAAATATATAATTTCTACATGAAAATTTCATAATGTATAGACAATTTTTTGTAATATACCCGTCTTGAGTTTGTATATACCCTAATCCATAAAGTAAAACTGGTTTATTTATTAGACCATCTCCAAAGTAGTCGGCATATTTGCAAAATGCTATTTTTATTGAACTATTTTGTACTTTTGGCTCTCCAGAGCCATTGGCATATCTGCAAAAGATGTCGAGGTAAACATAATGGTTGCAACTGACTCGAAAATGGCAAAACTCCCGCGACACTTCTCTTGTTGTGCGAGATCAATATTTTATTTATTGTCTTCATTCAAATTAACTTTTTGAAAGGATAAAAATGTCTTTGAAGATTTAGATGGTACAAAAATATACAGATGACTAGGAGATGCCTCTAAGCCACCAAATTGGTCTATTACATCTATTATATACCTCTAATACAATAGTATTAGTGGTATAAATAGTATTTAATATCTATAATACCGACGACTCTAATATAGTCTCCTAAGTTTTAAAATTGTCCACCCAACTGTTGGGATGCCTCAAAAGACTTTTCATCTACAATTAATTATCTTTCTCATACGCAATCTCTAATAGAATATTTAAAATTGCAAGGCCCTTTGAATGACACAATTCATTGTGACCTAGCTCAAGAGAAAAATGCCAAATTTATATATTGAGCAGGAGAAGGTCATTGAGTTTTCTTCATATTTTGCCAAAAATCTCTATTCCAGGTAAGTATATTCTATTATTTTTATTATTATATGTAATTTATTTAAAGGTTATGATGATGGATATGTATAATATACAATATATTTATAGTTTCATA
The DNA here is from genome assembly GCA_949130495.1 of Sambucus nigra. NCBI lineage: Eukaryota > Viridiplantae > Streptophyta > Magnoliopsida > Dipsacales > Adoxaceae > Sambucus > Sambucus nigra. The sequence goes on along the minus strand of OX422220.1, from coordinate 466,231,261 downwards.
ATTTTTGTGTACCCACAAACATAACAAGATTTATCTCTAGAGCTTTTTAGTTTAAATGACACTTTCATGGATACAGTGTTAGAATCCGCAGTTTGGTGAAATGGGTTTGTTTTTGCGGACTATTTTTTTTTTGCAATCCAAATGGGTATGATTTGACTTGCTGTCAAAAAATGGGTTTGTTGTGAAATCCAAATGGGTTTGATTTGTTGTGAAAAAAATGGGTTTGATTTGACTGTGAAATCCAAATCGCGGACTATTTTTTGTACTTTTCTCTAGAAGCAGTAAGTCATAATTAATGTACTAGCTACTCTCTGAGATAAATAATTTTTTTTGGTAAATGTGATGAAATTTAAATATAATTTTCGGAATATATATTTATGAGTAACACTAGAGAAACCTTTTTTTGTGATCCGATTGATATGTCAAATACATATTGGACAATGTTTGACTCATTTAAATTACAAACATCATTCAATATGTGTTTCGCACATGAATCGGGTAACAAAATGATCTCCCCTGTGTTACTTTATATTTTTATACATTTAGTATTATTATATAATTTTAAAATAATAAATTAATAGTTGCTCTTGCGTCGCTCCCGCATTTATAATTATTTGAAAAATGACGCATTCGCACTCTTGCACCCGCTTCACTCCACGTATTTGTGACTTATTGTGGGACTGGTTGGGGGGGGGGGGGGGGGTGATTGGATGGTATTGGTGGGTTAGGTGTTTTGAGGTAGGGTGTTATCATCACAACAATTGTTTTTAATGAACACTTTTAAATATTTAGTTTGTTATTTGTTTAATCAAGCATACACCTATCAAATCATTGTGATACATTTTGTAGTAGATTGTTAGAAAACTAATGTAATAATTATTTTGCACAGTGTGTTATATTGACAAAATAAATTAACTAATGGAATTTAAACGTGACACAAAAATTAATATTTTAATTTTTTTTAATTATTTCCCTTGAATTTAATTTTGATTATCTGAATTAAAAATTATTGGAGAGATGTTTTTAGTTAGAATGGAAAAAGATGAATCATGAATAATGTTTAAGTTTTTTTTAACCCTATTGCCAATGTTTACACAACATACATTACAAAGTGTAAGGTGGTTTTATGAGTTATATTTATTTGCAATGTTATATATAATTGTAAGGATTAGGATTGTGATACAATGTTTATTTTGTAGTTGGTTGCTAATTTGATTACTTTGTTTTAATTTTTGTTATATTTTTAGCAATTATTACAATACAACCGCACATCGTGCGGGTTACATGCTAGTGATATTAAGAATATGAGTTACAACATATTAAAAGCGAATGTGGGCTAGGTTTGAATATGTGGACTAGACTAAAGCTTTTAGTATGTTTTGGGAAAAAAACGAATGGTTTATTTAGATTCCCACTATTCTCACTCTTCTATAATATTTCTTCATTTCACTGTTATATTAAATAACTATATTATTCTTAAAATTTACAAACTCTTTTTACTCATCCAAAAACCATTCCTCACTTTCTTTAGTGTAAGATAAAAAAAGAGAAAAATTCATATATGTATATGTATAAACAACAGTTTATTTACTTCTTAAAAATGGTTTTATATAAATTAAAAACTATTTTGATTATTAAAAAATATTTATTATAGCAAAATGTTTTTTTTTAAATTTGTATAAAAACTGTTTTAACTTTTTATAACTGTTAAAAAAACCATTTCAACTCTTTTTTTTTAAACTTTTTAATTGTGGTTTTTAAAATAGTTTATATATTTTTAGGGCCTAAAATAATATCAATTTTGGATATAGGACAATAAAATTTTGGTTTGCACTTTTAGTCCCTATTTTCAAATTCTCGATTGACATGACATGGTATGATTGGTTAACATTTTATTAACGTGGATCCGCGCCAGCGGCATTATTAAAAAATAGAGACCAAAATTGTAAATGAAATATTTGTTGTCCTATTACCATAATACATATTTCAATAGGCCCTAAATTTACAAAGCTCATTTTTAAAAACTTCTTATAAAAACTAAAACAACGTTCTATATAACATAAAAAAGTAAATTATAGAAAAGTAAGTGTTAAAAATATGTCTTTTATATAAACAACTCTACATTTGATTCGAAACTATTTTATAAAAAAATAACACTATATTCTACCATTATGAATAAAACTCTAAAAAAACAGTTAAAACGTTATTTTTTACAAAAGAGTCATGTTAAAAAACTTTTGTTAAAAAATAAACAAAAACATTTCAATTGTTTTTCCTAATTCAACTATTTCTTTTAAAAACTGATTGTAAAAATTTAATGTTTTGAACTGTTAAAAATCTATCATTTATATTAATAAATTGCTCATTTTATTTTGAACTATTTTATTTAAAAAAATTAACTATTTTTTTCATAAATACAAATAAAATACTACAAAAATAGTTAAAACAATTCGTTTTTGTAAAAAATAGATTTTGTATTATATAGAACATTGTTTTAGTTTTTATAAAAAAAACTAAAAACAACAATTGAAGTAAAAAAAATAGTTGAAATGTTTTTCTTATTTTTTAAAGAAAACGTTTTCTTAATATGACTTTTGGTAAAAAAACATTTTAGTTGTTTTTCTAGTGTTTTATTTATATTTATTGAGAACAATGTTAATTTTTTTTATAAAACAGTTTTAAATAAAATGTACAGTTTTTTATATATAAAAGACAGATTTTTAAGGGTTAAAATAGTTTACTTTTGAAAAAAATAGCTTTTTATATTATATAGATCATTGTTTTAGTTTTATAAACAATTTTTAAAAACAACCATTAAAACTTAAAAAAAAAGTTGACATGTTTTTTTAAATAGTTAGAAAAAGTTTTAACAGTTTTTTATAAAAACAAAATTTTAAACAGTTTTTTATAATAAATAATTTTTCTTATAATCAATGCATCTTTTAATTTTAAAAAAAATATTAATAAAGAAAGAAGCTATTATATATATATGGGGGATGAATTTTGAATGAGTGAAAAAAGTTTGTGAATTTTCAAGGATAATAAAATCATTCAATATAAAGAGAGAGTAAAAAAATATTATATAAGAGTGAGAACAGTGTGACTCTTTATTTATTAAGCCACCAAATTAGTCGATTTGATGCGATACTGATCAAGTAATGAAGGTTTGATCATTTAACATATGATGTACATGTACACCAAATTTTAATAAAGAAAATTCCCAATATCCCCATCAAAGAACTCATAACAAAAGGTCACTAATCACCAAAAGTAGTCAACGTATGTATAAAGGTAATTAAGGTATTATGAAATAAAAGTACGAGGAAAATGTGAATCTAAAACCCACGAACAAATCCAAAATATATTCCACACGAAAAATAAATATTGACATGGAATTCTCAATAAATATGTTATATAATTTTATTTCAGGCATAGCTATTGGCACTCCAATTATTCTTTAAACGCTCAAATTTTTTTTTTAAAAACACAAATAACTTTTAGCCTAACATCTAATCAATTCATCATGAATATATATATATAAACACAATTAACTTTTAGCCTAACATCTAATCAATTTATCATATATATATATAACATAATGGAACGGACAAACATTTTTCGTGGACCCAAATTATTTGTATATAACATAATGGAACGGACAAACATTTTTCATGGACCCAAATTATTTGTGTTTGTCACGGTTCCTTTTACAAATGCATCGGTCATGCCTTATCCCGTGACAATTCCTTGACCGATCTAAATTCATTTTTTTCCTAGTTCGTTATTGAGAATAATTGTATATATATATATATATATATATATATACATAATGGAACGGACAAACATTTTTCGTGGACCCAAATTATTTGTGTTTGTCACGGTTCCTTTTACAAATGCATCGGTCATGCCTTATCCCGGGACAATTCCTTGACCGATCTAAATTCATTTTTTTCCTAGTTCGTTATTGAGAATAATTGTATATATATATATATATATATATATATATCAAGGTTCTAAAAGGCACGTTGCGTGATCGAGGCGTAGAGGTCAAGACTCAAGCCTTAGGAGCCTAGGCGTAAAAATACGTTTTTTCTTTTTTATTATTTTAATTATTCCAAGGTTAATAATATAATAAAATAGTACATACCTTGAATTTTGAAAATGTATCTATATGTTTGGTAGCCATCTTTCTCATATTCATACTCCATAACCAATATTTGTTAACTCATCCTTTGTTTTTTTTTAAAAAGTGTTCCTTAAGTCTTTTACCAAGAATAAAGCGTAGGTGATGCGTTTCTCTCAAACCTCAAGCATAGACGAAGCCTAAACGGACCTTTTAGAACAAATATATATATATATATACACACACACATGCATCAGTACGTATAAATATTGTAATGAAGGAAGTTGTCATTATAGGGCATTTCCGTCGAAAAGAAAAGGGGAAGGGTAGAGTTGAGGGAAGCGTTGTACCACAAGTGGTTATGAGGGGAAAAAATATTTTTTCATCATAAAATATATTGTGGAAGTGTCACATGACTCATTTTCATCACCATTAATCACTACGTTGAGGGCCACTGTTAAATATGGTTACTTAGTTTGAAGACTTCATTCTTACCAAGAATTATTTTTAAAAACCATTTTACAATCAAACTCATTGTTTAAGTTCCATTTGCGGACTTTGTACTCTCAACTCAATTTAAAAAATTTAGATCTCTCCTTTTTTGCACAAGAAAATTTTTTGATGTCTCTAAGACATCAAAATTTTGATATCATAAAGATGTGATTGGTTAGTTGGTTGACACAAATCAACATCCATTAAATGATATAGATCCAAATTTACGACACTAATCAATCGCGTTTTTAAAATATAAAATTTTAATGTTTTAAACAAATAAAAAATTCTTCCTTTTACCCAACATGTGGATGTTTTAATTCATTCGCTCGAACTCAAAACTCATTTTTGCTTCAAATACGGAAGGATAATATTAGGATTATCTCTTTTTGTTATCTCTTTTTATTATTTTCAATTTCAAAGTATTGTACCTTATTTTATCTTTATTTGTATAAATTTCGTCGAAATATAAAAGACAAAAGCTAATCACAACACTAATATATAGAAAGTAATAAAACAAAGTACCCAAAAGAAATAACCTTCGTATTAGCCAATACCGAAAAAGTCCATGGTGGACGTTGGCCATAAATGATCCGACACTATCCATGTTGAAGAAACTGTTCTCTCAGGTGTCGGTGCACATTTCTCCCAAGAAGATTTTTACTCATTTAGCAATCACTTCATAAATGCAACATTTATTATTCGTACTAAATGTAGACGACTAGAAGTCCTTCAAGAGGTTATCTCTTTTACATGAAATCAAATGAAGTTAAGCGGTCTAAGGGTGTCAATGGACAATGTTGGGATGTATTGAATTTGGTCTTTATTTTAATTTTTGATATTGTTAAAATAATATTTAATTAATAAAAATTATAAATTACGAATAAAAGTTAATCAAAGTGTGCATAAATTAATCCGAACACCTCATAATATATTAAAAAAAAATCTCTTTTACATGAACTAATCACATAAGTTAAAGTGACTGAGTTAATGTGACTAATGAATGTTGTTTCAATTTTGAACACTGACATGATAAATCTTGTTTGTACTGTCATTTTTCTACTCTGGTGGTATGTCACGATCATATTAAAATTATGACTCCAATTATTTATATAATTTTGTGTGGAATCAATTGTGTGGTCTTGTGTTGCCTTTTAAATGATTTATGTTCTAATAAAAACGAAGTGGTTTCTTTTCATGTTTGTTTATTAATGAGACTTGATGTGTAGGGTCAAAATACAATTTAAAAATACAATTTGTCATCCCCTAAAATAAACAATTATGAAGTATTTTCTAAAAATCAAATCAACTTTAGTAAATGATTTTTTTATGAGGCGGAGTCCGTGTACCATATAATTAATTGAAGGACAGTAAAATATACAAAAACATAATACAAGGACATTATAATGAACGTGGTTTGGTAAAAATCACTTTAACTGTGTTCAGTAGCAAGAGAGTGTGATGCAGTTTTATTTAGTATGAAAAATTATTGAGTTTTCTAATTATTATTTTAGAGGGAAGAATATGGTTACTAGAATATAATTGGTATCTTAAAAACAATGGAGGCCTTATTTGTATGTAAATGATTTTCAATTACTATTAAAAAGTATGTACAATCATAAACAACTATTGAGACAGTTTTTTTTTTTTTTTTGTAGCATACAATAAGATGTCCGGACAGTCTACGCGCACCTCGATTAATTCTTATTTGCGATTCGTGACTTCTGCTGGCCAAGCATTGAGATAATTTCACATTCGCAAATGGCCAAGCATTGATAGGGCCTTGTTGCATCACACTTCCACTTTGTCCTTATTTTTATTTCTTCTCATTATGTGTTGTTATCCATCAGGGTTATCCGTACGATTTGATCTATACTAATATTATACTAATTATTTTATATGTTTAATTGGGGTAATTTTGATTTTCACTATGTTCCATAATTTCATGTTTTTTGATATTGTGTCAATATTCTTAACTTTTGTTTTGGGTATCTTCAATTTTCATGCATTAAGTAAGACCATGTGTTGATACCAAAATTAATCTACTGACGTGGACCAATCATATGAAGACACGTGGCTATCTACATGGCAACTACAAACACTTCCGAGGAACCCACGCGCTCCGAGGAACAAGACTACAACGAGGAAGACTAGTTCCCCGAGGAACTCACATGCTCCGAGGAACAATGCCTCTCCGAGGAACTCTTAAATACCGAGAAGCCTAGGCGGTCCGAGTAACTCATGGCGGTCCGAGCTGCACCTCGAAGCAAGATACCAACAGTTTAACTGATTCATTAAATGCTTATCATTCAGACGCACACTCAAAGAGGGCATTAAATGTATTACCCTTTCATATGTACATCATTTAATGTATTACCCTTTCACATGATAGCCTCAGAGCTATAAATACATTGTACAATCCTCATGGTGGAAGGACCCCCCCAGACCGGAATTTATTGAGATAATTTGTAATCGAGAATTCCCATACAAACAGCAATACCAAAACAGTGGACGTAGGCCATTCTTATAAGGCTGAATCACTTTAAAAATTCTTTGTCTCATTTATTTATCTGTGATTGAATAATTAGAGTGATCTAATTTTTTACATCAACAGATTGGCGCCGTCTGTGGGAAACGACTGATAATATCGTTTTTCATCAAAAACAATCCATTACCAATGGTTGATATTCCTGAATCCAGCAATCGAAATGCTGGAACCCCTCCAAATCCATCTGCTCCACCAATTATTCCAGATCTGACTGGAATAATGGCAAATCTGGCTCAGGGCCAGACCGTCATGCAAGAAACAATGCGACAACTCATCCAAACCCTCCATGGCGGTGCATCACCCCATTCCGGACCACGAAGCATTCAAAGAAATACCCGTGCGCCTTCTTCGCGTATTAGGCGTACTAATCGCAATGAGGAATCTGAAGATTTTTCTTATCAACCTGGACGAACTTCGTCAGTGCGAGCCACAAATACTGAACAACGTGTCACCCTATCCCCAGAGAGGACCAGCGCATTGGAAAGATTAAGTAGGGTTTCTCCTTTCGATTGTTTAGGCCCTAGGAGGAACAAAAGTCCTCTTAATGTAGCGTCGAGGAACTTTCGACGACCATCAGATTTAAGGGAAGGATCTGCCCAGTTGCGACCAGCTGCTCGTCAAGATGGATACTATGACCGACCAGATGCTCGTCGAGATAAATCCCAGGAAGCCACTTCAACGCGATCAGTTGCTCGAACCAATAGGCCCGGGGAAGGAAATGATGCATGGAAATGATCTATTCAGAGGCTGGAGGATAGATTAGGGGAAATAGCTAAGGCCAAGAACCCTCGACAATGAACCTTTGTTCGAGGAACACCTTTTGTCCAGGACATTGTTGATTTTCCAACACCATCAAAGTTCAAAGCACCTATTGTGACTCCCAAGTACGATGGGAAGACTGACCCTGTCCTTCATATAGAACAATATCAAGTTGCTGCCGACATCTATGTTGTCCCAGACGAGATGAGATGCACGGCATTCTTGGGAACTCTTACCGGATCTGCTCAGATATGGTATAAAAATCTTCCTCGGGGTAAGATTTCAACTTTTCTTCAACTGGACGAGTTGTTCATTGAGAATTTTTGCTTTGGAGCAAAACCAGTTAAACGAGTAGCACATTTGTTAAGTGTTAGACAAAAATCTGGTGAGAGTATCAGAGATTATATAACTCGTTTCAATAACGAGAAACTCGAAGTCATTGATTATGAAGAGAAGACAGCGATTACCGCTTTGATGAGCGGACTATTGCCAAACAAGTTGTACTACACTTTGGCCAAAGATCCACCTCGAACCATATCGGACCTGATGGGAAGAGCGTCCAAGATTATGAATGCCGAGGAGGCTATGTCTGCGAAGAAGAATATGGACGCCAAAGAAACCAAGGCGGAAGGTGATAAAGCTAACAAGAAAGAGCATAAGAACAATGGTGGTGACAAACAATCCAAAAATAGATCGTCATGGGAGGTCTTGAGGAAATTGGATAATTACACACCTTTGAAGGTAAATATCAACCACGTCCTGGAAGAAATTAAGAACAGCGAGGAGTTGAACTGGCCAAAGAAAATAAAGGCAGACCCTGACACGAGGAATAGGGAAAAATATTGCGAGTTCCACAAGGATCATGACCATATGACTAAAAATTGTATAGCTCTTCAGAATGAGATTGAAACACTCATTCGACGAGGAAAGCTAGCAAAGTATGTTGATCGGGGAGGCGAAAGAAGAAACAATGACCGAACTACAGAGAGATCTAGATCTCCTCGTCGAGCAGAGGAGAATAAGAAGAGAAACCGTGAAGTTGATCCAGAGGATGACCCCGATCTTCCCAAGAAACCGAGGCAGCCAGAACGAGAGGTATTTTCAATACGCTTTGGGTTATTTGATTGTAATGTCGTTACAGGAGGAGATGCAGGCGGAGGAGACCTTATTGCAAAAAGGAAAGCTTACCTCGGTGAGGCTCAAGCTTGCTCGTATATTCAGCGAATAAATCTAGCCGAGGAAGATCGCCCGAGAAAGGTGAACAAGGAGAAGTTGGTCATTGGGTTCTCAAAGAATGACCTTACAGGTGTTCTATATCCTCATGATGACCCGCTGGTGATCAAGATGAGAATTAAGGAGGTAATGATTTCAAGAGTGATGGTTGACAATGGTAGCTCGGCGGACATCATGTTCTACTCGTGTTTTGATAGTTTAAATCTAAAGCTATCTCAACTAGAGCCTTACCACAGAACCCTCATCGGTTTTGCTGGCGAGAAAGTATTTCCACTTGGGACGATCAAGCTGGATATATTCATTGGTACGTGGCCTTCTTGTCGGACAGAAAGAATACGATTCTTCGTGATGGATAAGAATGTACAGTAATCATATAATATCATCATGGGAAGAGTAGAATTGAAGAAGTTCGAGTTTGTACCATCTACAGTGCATCAGTGCCTAAAACTTCCAACAAACTTCGGAGTAGGAGTTGTGAAAGGTGATCAGAAAGTAGCTCGGGAATGCTATTATTCCTCCGCCGAACAAAAAGAATTGGAAGAATCAAAGAAAAAGACTACTACTTATCAAGTGGATGAAGGTGCATAAATTAAAACATTGGATCCTCGAGATGAGTCGCAACTTGTGAAGGGTCAAGTGGTGGAAGCTACTGAAAACATCATTCTAGACGACGAGCACCCTGAGCGAACTACTCAAATAGGTTCATCGTTGGAAGCCTCATTAAAACATGAATTGATAACTTTCCTTAGAAGCAGAAGACAAACTTTTGCGTGGAGTCATGATGATATGCCTGGAATAGATCCAAACTTCTTATGTCACGAGTTGAATGTGAATAAGAAGATCAAGCCTGTGAAGCAGAGAAGAAGAGTATTCAGTCCCGAGAAGAATCGATCTATACAGGAGGAAGTCGAGAAGCTCCAGAAAGCTTGTTTCATTGAAGATGTTAAATATCCAGTTGGTTAGCTAATGTGGTGATGGTAAAGAAGAACAACAACAAGTGGAGGATATGTGTAGACTTCACCGACCTCAACAAAGCATGCCCAAAGGATCACTTTCCATTGCCCCGAATTGATCAACTGGTGGATGCTACCTCGGGACACGAGTTGTCGAGCTTCATGGATGCTTATTCTGGTTACAATCAGATCAAAATGAATCCTGGAGATAGGGAGAGTACTTCTTTCATTACCCCTAGGGGAACTTATTGTTATAATGTTATGCCTTTTGGTTTGAAAAATGCAGGTGCGACATATCAGAGGTTGATGAACAAGGTCTTTGCTGAACAAATCAGTGATAATATGGAAGTCTATGTTGATGATATGCTGACGAAAAGCAAGAAAGCTGCTGATCATCTAGTTGACTTAGTCCAGACCTTTGATCAACTGGATAAATATCAAATGAAGCTGAACCCGATGAAGTGCATATTTGGAGTACGAGAAGGCATGTTCCTCGGGTACATTATTAATCAACGAGGCATTGAAGCAAATCCTGAAAAGATCAAAGCTCTATTAGGGATGCGATCTCCAACGACGAAGAAGGAAGTACAGAGTCTCACAGGATGAGTAGCAGCACTCAATAGATTTGTGTCACGAGCAACTGATAGATGTCTCCTATTCTTCAAGACACTCAGAAAGACTTTTGAGTGGAATGATGAATGCGAGAAGGCTTTTCAAGACTTGAAGAAATACTTGGGAGCACCTCCACTGTTGTCCAGGCCGGTGATGGGAGAAAAATTATATTTGTACCTTGCAGTGTCTGAGAATGCAGTTAGCTCGGTGTTGATCAGAGTGGATAATGGAGTGCAAAAACCAATTTACTACACAAGTAAGGCCTTCCGAGAAGCAAAGATCAGATATCCACGGCTGGAGAAATTGGCACTGGCGCTGATTGAGGCGAGTAGGAGAATGAGGCCATACTTCCAAGCTCATACTATAGTAGTATATACCGATATGCCATTGAGGCAAGCCCTTTATAAGCCAAAAAAATCAGGGAGATTGATGTACTGGGCAATAGAGCTCGGTGAATATGATATAATTTTTAAACCCAGATCATCATTAAAAGGGCAGGCTGTAGCAGATTTTATAGCGGAGTTCACCTATCATAATACCCCCGAGGAGTAAAAGTTGCTCGCTGATAAACTTGTGGATGTTACAGGATCAACAAACACAAGCTCGGACCAATTCCGATTGGTAAAAGGGCGTGTGGATGTTGCAGGATGTGATGCAGAGATAGTTGTGAGGACTCCAGACGAGGAACTAGAGTTGCTCGCTGATCAACCTGTGGATGTTACAGGATCGACAAACACTGGCTCAAACCAAATTCGATTGGTAAAAGGGCAAGTGGATATTACATGATCATCAAATTCGAGCTCAGACCAACTCCGGTTGGTAAAAGGGCAAGAAAAGATGATCGACGAGGAGCGAGAAAAATCCGGGGACGATGAAAGAAAGCAGCAAATATTTCACCGAGGAACTCTGACTGATTCAAAATTTGAAGACGAGTTACCTATATGGAGGCTATATGTAGATGTCTCATCTTGCACTGCAGGATGTGGCGCGGGGATAGTTTTGAGCACTCCGGATGAGATCGACATGGAATACGCCTTGCGTTTCCAATTCAAAGCTTCCAACAATGAGGCTGAATATGAGGCCATGATTGCAGGGCTTAATTTGGCAAAAATTATGGAGGCTGAGCAGGTTATGATCTTCAGTGACTCTCAGTTGATCATAAACTAAATGATGGGAGTATATGCAGTTAGAGGAGAATTAATGATCAGATACCATGCAAAGGAAAAGGATCTGGTATCAGAATTTGCCGCTATTCAGCTGGTCAGAATACCAAGAATGGAGAATGCAAGAGCAGACGCCCTAGCTCGACTAGCATCAGCTACTCGCACCGAGCTACGATGAACAATCCAAATCGAAGTGTTAGCTGGTCGGAGCATAGATGAAGATCTGACAATGAACTTTATCACCCTTGATTTAGGACCATCTTGGATGGATCCCATCAGGGCGTATATCGAGGAGGGAGAATTGCCAATTGACAAATTCGCAGCCAAGAAATTGAAGTTTAAAGTAGCTCGGTATGTATTAACTAATGGTGTTTTATATAGACGAGGAATTATGGAAGGTTTGCAGAGATGCGTACATCCCTCCGAGGTGAAAGAATTGATTGAAGAAATCCATGAAGGGTCTTGTGGAGCACATGTAGCAGGTCCGACTCTTTTGCAAAGGGTGATGACGCAGGGATACTACTGGCCGACGATAAGGGCTGATTGTATAGCTTATGCCAAGAAGTGTGACAAGTGCCAGCGCTTTTCCTCAATTCGAAGAACTCCATAAGCATTTTTGACACCCACAACTTCCCCTTGGCCATTTGCCATATGGGGAATTGATTTGATTGGCCCACTGCCAATGACCCGAGGAAGGTTCAAGTATCTCGTCGTTGCAGTGGATTATTTTACTAAGTGGGTAGAAGCTGAACCACTCATTGACATGACGTACGAGAAGGTGTACCAATTTATTTGGAAGAACATCATTTGCCGATATGGTCTCCCTCATGCCTTCATCACAGACCATGGAACACAATTTGATAACGAGGAGTTTACCGCCTATTGTCATCAATCAAACATTTTGAAGGTTCATTCAGCACTAGGCCATCCTCAAAGCAATGGACAAACTGAAGTGAAAAACAGAACGCTGCTGAACGGTTTGAAGAAAAGATTGGACGATGCAAAATCAAACTGGATCAACGAGCTACAATCAGTACTTTGGTCTTAACGAACTACTCCCCGAGTAGCAACTGGAGAATCACCATACATGCTGGCGTTTGGAAGTGAAGCTGTCATACCTGCCGAGTTAGGCCTCCCAACACACAGGATACTGAATTTCAATTCCCCTGTCAGCGACTTAATGAGAAGACTGGATTTAAACATGCTCGAGGAAGTTAGAGAAGAAGCATCCATTAGAAATGCTGCTTACCAGCAGCGAACAACTCTGTTCTACAACAAAAGGATGAAAAAGTGCGACCTGAAAGAAGGAGACTATGTGCTGAAGAAAGTAATTCAAAAACACAATAAGCTGGAAGTAAACTGGCATGGACCATACCGAGTTACAGAGGTTGTTCGACCAGGAACTTATCGAATAGAAACCTTAGAAGGCGAGGAGTTTAAGAATGCATGGAACGCAGAGCACCTGCGCAAGTATTATCAGTGATGTATATGTAACACAGTTCCATCAGTATGAATAAAACGAAGATATTCTGCCAAAGTCTCTCCTTTTATTGAGAATTTTTCGGGGAATACTAGTGCTACACACTACTCGGTAAAACTCAGACTGCTCAACAAAATATTCCTAAATATTCCAACTTCGGTCGGTTAGGAAATAAAATATTCCTAAAAATGCCAACTTCGGTTGGTTAGGAAACAAGATATTCCTAAAAATGCCAACTACGGTTGGTTAGGAAACCAAAATATTCCTAAAAATGCCAACTTCGGTTGGTTAGGAAACCAGATATTCCTAAAAATGCCAACTTCGGTTGGTTAGGAAATGATATATTCCTAAAAATGCCAACCTGTTTGGCTAGGAAACGATATATTCCTAAAAATGCCAACCTGTTTGGCTAGGAAATGATATATTCGTAAAAATGCCAACCTGTTTGGCTAGGAAACAAAATATGCTCGCAAATGCCAATTTATGTTGGTCGGAAGGTACATACATTCTCGAAAATGCCAACTTCTGTTGGTCGGGAGGTAAGATTATTCCAGAAAGTGCAAAAGTTGCTAACTATGGCTGGTCGGGGATAAAAACCCATCAACTGTAGTTGGTCGACAAAGAAAATTTACCGACCTTAGTTGGTCGAAAACATTTAAGAGAAAAATCTACCAAGTATGGCTGGTCGGGGATAAAAACCCACTAACTATAGTTGGTCGACAAAGAAAAGTTACCGACCTTGGTTGGTCGAAAACATTTAAGAGAAAAATCTACCAAGTATGGATGGCCGGGGATAAAAACCCACTAACTATAGTTGGTCGACAAGCATAATAACCTTGGTTGGTTGGAAAAATTTTAAACATTTTATACTCATGACTTTATTATTAAATGATCGAGCAACATTATTGATACTTGTAACTTTTTAATTATTATTGAGTTGGTCGACAAACAACACAATATTGTTATCTTTTTAACAGATATGCATAAATATAAAGTGTTTGATAACTACAAGACAATAGCAATCAAAATTTGCAAACAAAATGAAAGTCTTTCATTAAATTCAAAATAAATTACATTGATAATGAAATTACAGTTACATTGACATGTATACTAACTATTACATCAAAAATTCCTATTCTACTGGTCTTTTCCCCTCAGCTTTTGACACAGGTTCCTCGCCAGCAGGCGGGTCATTTAAAGACTGAGGAGAATTGATGAAGTTAAAATCCTTCAGCATCCTGACATTCATCACTGAGGGCCGATCTAAAAGATGCTCGGGACGAGATACCTCAATTTGAGAATGTAAATTGTAGTCACCGAGATACTTTGAAATTAAGCTCCGAGGAATGGCCCGAGCAGGAATCCACTCCATGTCCAAGTTGTATGGTGGCACAGGCAAGTCGAGCAACCCGGGATCATAGTAGTCCCACAGATAATGACCTTGTTCGAGCTTCAACACACCTAAGGAATTCAGCCAGCCTTGTTTGTAGCCCTCATTGTTGGCATTCTGGATACGATCGTCCAAGTGGAATAGTGCTTTGTTGTATCCAGCTATCCAGAACTCCCTGGGCTATTTGTGGAATTGATATGTTAGCCTTTCTAGCTGCTCGTGGAGATTCTTGATGAAAAGCTCCTTATTCTCCAAAGCTGACTTCTACGCAGAGAGCTATTTTTACAAGTCCCTAATCTTCTTGGACATGTCAGATAACGCCTGGTTCTTCGCCATTAGTTGGAAGGCCTGGTTCTCCAAGGCAGACGGAGTCCTCTGTTCCTCGACAAGAACCCGAGCTGCTCTTCCTCGTCCCCGAGGAGCTCTTTCTCATCCCCGAGAAGGTGTAGAGGTGATAGAACTCCTCAAAGTCTCCAATTCGTCCCTCAACTTGGCGTTCTCAACCTCTAAGAATGAAAATCCCTCGTCAGTCACTGGGATTAGGGCTTTTGAAGAAGAATCTGCAGACTTCAATTGAGCTAGCTCTTTCTGCAAATTGTTGTTCTCTTGCTCCAGCAGCTCGATAATCTGTCTGCATTCCTCAACCTCGCCCCTTAGGGTTTGCTCCCTGATATCGTACCCAGCAAAGAGCTTTTCGTAGCCCTTCTCAGCAATAATTTGCTGGTACTTCTTCTCATACCCTCATGCAACAAAGTAGTGGATTCCTTGTATTGAAGCTTAAGGTCTTCGAGGGTGCTTTGAAGATCCTCGATCATTTCATACTAGGCAACGTTATTAGCTACAACCCTATCAAGCAGACACTTCAGGTACTGATATGCCTCCAATGCCTGTTCTGAAGCATCATGACTAGGGCTGTGTTTTTTTTCCGAACATTCCGATTTTTCCGATGTCCGATCCGATATTTTCCGATTTTGGAACATATATAATGTTTCCGATTTCTGATTTTTCGATTTCCGATTTTTCCGAATTAAATTGGATAGGAAATTGGAACTATGTTTTAAATTCCGATTTTTCGATTTTTCCGATATAATTTCCGAATCTTTTTTCCGATTAATATTCCGAATATATCTTCCGATTAATATTTCGAATATTTTTTCCGAATATTTTCTATATATATTTTTTTACCTTATAAGTTATATCCTTATGTAATAAGAATGTGTACAATTTAGATTTCCTTTATTTTTTACCTTACCCCATATATTATATGCTGTTAGTAGAGAGCAACAAGGGTTGTATGATATTCTTATTAAAATATCTCTCACATCTTTCTCTCTCTCTCTCTCGTCTCGCCCCTTTCTCCTCGGCAGTGCATATCTCTCACCTCTCTCTCTCGACCCAATCTCTATACGGTCGTCCAACCCCTTTCTTCTACTTTCGGTGGCGCATATTTGTTTACATCGTCCGACCCTTATAGTCTCGAACATAGGTAAGCCTTTTCTAGTTTATTTTTATCTGTTATTTTTTTATTTCTACTTATTTACAGATCTGTTTACATCCGTTTATAGGCTCTGTTTACATCTTGTTTACTTCTGTTTATAAGATCGGTTTACATCTTATTTACATCTGTTTACATCTTTTTTATTTCATCTAATACATCTGTTGGGATCGATTTATAGGTTTAATAGGTTTGTTATATTGATCGGTTTATAGGTTTACAGATTTGTTTACATCGGTTTGTTATATTGATGGCTGCGGCAGAACAGAAAAAAAACTAATTTCTAATTTCTCATACTGTCGTCATGTGGCAGAACAGAAAAATTACCATATTTCTAATTTCCGAATTTTTCCGATATTTTCGAATTCGGAAACTTTTTTGATTTTCTGAAAAAATTGGATAGGAAATTGGAACAAATATTTTATTTCCGAAAAAATTGGAATTTTTTCCGAAAGGTCATTTTCCGATCCGATCCGGCCGAAACACAGCCCTAATCATGACCAAGGATGTTGGCAATTTGTGTAGCACTCAGGTCTGTGTGACCAACCTTAAAGTACTCATTACATTACTGCAACAACTTTGTATCATGGGCAGATAGCACTTCCATCCTGGCCAGAAACTAGCAGAGAAAGAAGAGCAATCATCAATAAGACATATGAGCATAGTATGAATAGAAGATGAACAACAGTATGCAAGAAAATTCAAGTTTTATTAGATCATACAATTCAGAGTTACAAGTTCTGGATTACATTTGACAAAAGAAGAAAAATATAAAGATAAGCCCGAACAACACTACACCTTTTCCTTATCTCCCAAAACCTTCTCGGGAGGTTGGGAAGAGGAAGAAGGTTGCTCGGAAGGAACTGTGGGTTGTTCAGAGAGCACTAGCTGTTGCTCGGAAGAAGAAACGACTTGCTCGGCAGCATACTGGATGGCTGGGGGGTGATCTCCCATCACCATTGAAGACTCCTCAGAGGTAGCTTCGTCCTCTTCTAATTCTTTTGGAGTAGGAGGGGGACCAGGGATATGTCTCTGGAAGAGCTCGGAGGACTCGTCGACCTTCATTTCCTGAAGGGCAGCGACCCATCCATCCCTAAAGTACTTTAGACTGCCATAGTCCACTTGAGATACCATGGCAGCCAACCCCTTATCCCACCCCTTATCCCAGCCAGAGCTGAAGGATTTCTTCACAACAACTTTCCTCTTGGCCTTCTCCAAGGCAAGCTTCTCGGACAATAAGTTCTCAGCAGCCTTCAATTTATTTTCTGCCTCTTCCTTTGCCGACCTACTTCTTGAAGCTGGCCCAACCTTTCCTCAACAACCCTGAGCTTATCTTTAAGCTCTCCAGCAGCTTTGAGCTTCTCTTCGAGCTCTTTATTTGCCTCCTGTAAGGCATTCTTTTTCTTCTCCAACTCCTTGGAGGCATCAGCAACTCGAGCTTTTTCCTACTCGGAGGAGGCAAGCTTTTTTTCCCAGATAGCCTTATCAGTGGCATATTTCTGGCGAGAGTCTTCCAAAGACTTGGTAGCTTCTTCCAGAGCTCCCTCCACACTGGAGAAGGAGAAATAAGCCTTAATCGCTTCATCCTTCTTCAGGATTACGTTGAAGCAGCTCGTCAACTGTGAACAGAAAAAGAAAGCAAGTTAAAAACAAGAAATGACAAAGGAAAATATGAAAAGTTCAAGTAAAGAGACTTACTGAAGCAAGGTGACGAGCAGCTAAAGAAGTAACCATATCCCGAGTAAGGTTATCTTCATTACCTTGGACCTCGAAAATGGTCCAGGACTTCACCGAGCTCATGGCAGAGCTCGGGGGAACAAAAGTGGGAACTCCAGTCCCAGCAGCTGGGGGCTGAGTGGTGGTGTCAGCCAAAATGACCGAGGAGCTCTTCTTCAGCCTCCTCGGGGGAACAGGTACAGATTTAACCAAGGAAGAATCCTTGGTCGGTGATATCATAATCACCTCTCCAGGAGCAGCAGAGCTGCACGGAGCCACTGCGGGCTTCTCGGCAATCTTTGCAGGAGGAGCTGGAGGAGCTGCATCAGTTTTCTTTGTCCCCTCCCTTGGGACATCAATCCTACTCCTTTTTGCCTCCCCAGAACCGGAGGCAGTTTTCTCAAACAGGGTAGGAGGTCTTCTCTTCTTCATCCTTTCGCTCAGAGGTATATGGGATTCAGGAGAAGAACTTGCAGAGGCTGGTACTGGCTCGGACTCACTTATCACTGGATGAGCAATGAAATAAGTGGTGTAGCTCTTGTACTGGAGAAAATATGAAGCTGATCTAATGTGCTCATCGGCACCACTTTGATGCAGACTCCAGATAAGTTTCAAATGTCTTATATTGACATCTGTTTCTTTTGGGCACTTTCTCTTGTTCTCAACTACAAATAAACAAACATTGTTATCAGTGGCACATTTTATCAAACAAAAAAGAAACATGATTTCAAAATAAATAAAATGAAATAAAAATAACCTATCCCATTGCCATAAGGAGGGCATCTGGGACCCTGATAGACTTCATCTCCAGCTAATGGAAGGTATTGCCAATTTTTTATGACAACCCCATGTTCAAAATAATCCCTATTGGCATCAGGGAGATTGACTACTAAAGCTCTATTTAAAAATCTAGTTTTCAAATAAAAAATATTATCATTAACTGCCCATCTATATCAGTACATGATTTCTGGAATTCCTATACGAGTTCCATGCACTTGATTTAATTTATGCACCCCATTAACTATTCTCCATGTGTTGGGGGCTATTCGTGCAGGAACAACATCAAAATACTGACAGAATTCCAGACACAAGGGATTTGGTGGAAAAGAAAATCCACACTCAGCGAAAAAGAGACTGGGGAATCAATGTCCCTCAGCCAAATGGAAGTAATTAGAAGGCTCAAAAAGCTCTTCCAAGACAACCCAAGAGGGAATGGAGAAATCAGAACGAAACTTCTCAAGAAACTCAACAGGGTAAACCATGGTGAATAAAGAAATAAAGATAAAGGAAGAATATCTTACAGTAAAAGAATGGATCTGCTGACAACGAACGACGGAAAAGATGAGCGCACAAGAGAGTAGGAAGAGACGATGTAAAACTCAAAAGACGAAAATTTGAAAAGGTAGAGGACGATAGGAGTGTCTGTGAAGTTTAAATACCTTACCTTGGGAAATGGTGAAGTAATGATTACAAAAGGATGATTACGTTACCGTCGGCTAAAAAGATGAAAAGTGACGCTGGAATCAAAGCGGACAAAAGCGGTTAAAAAGATGAAAAATTGCGCGGGAATCAAAGCGGACAACAGCGGCTAAAAAGACAAAAAGTGATGCGGGAACCGAAGCACGCAGAAAAATCCAAAAAAGCATGATTCTACGAATTGGGAAGGAGAAATAAATACAAGGGAAATACTCCTAATAATCAGGAAGACTATTTAAAGCTACCATATTGCGAGAAAGAATGTTCCATACTCCTCAAATTTCGAACTATGAAACATTGGGGGCTTCTGTTGATACCAAAATTAATCTACTGAGGTGGACCAATCATATGAAGACACGTGGCTATCTACATGGAAACTACAAACACTTTCGAGGAACCCACGCGCTCCGAGGAACAAGACTACCACGAGGAAGACTAGTTCCCCGAGGAACTCACATGCTCCAAGGAACAATGCCTCTCTGAGGAACTCTTAAATACCGAGAAGCCTAGGCGGTCCGAGTAACTCATGGCGGTCCGAGCTGCACCTCGAAGCAAGATACCAACAGTTTAACTGATTCATTAAATGCTTATCATTCAGACGCACACTCAAAGAGGGCATTAAATGTATTACCCTTTCATATGTACATCATTTAATGTATTACCCTTTCACATGATAGCCTCAGAGCTATAAATACATTGTACAATCCTCATGGTGGAAGGACCCCCCCAGACCGGAATTTCTTGAGATAATTTGTAATCGAGAATTCCCATACAAACAGCAATACCAAAATAGTGGACGTAGGCCATTCTTATAAGGCTGAACCACTTTAAAAATTCTTTGTCTCATTTATTTATCTGTGATTGAATAATTAGAGTGATCTAATTTTTTACATCAACACCATGTTTGGTTGTGCAAATTATTCAATCATGTAAATTGGTTTATTATGAATTTGTAAATTGTAGATCACTGGATTTAAAATAAGCTTAAATTAAATTTAGGTATCGTTTGATTATCTGAAATTGAGATATAACGATCATTGAAAGAACAAGCAATTGGGTAAATTAGTTGGAGCGAGCGATACAATTTCAAATGGATGCATTTGACGTTTTTCATGAAATGATCATATTTCAAATTTTACAAAGAAGCTGAAATGGTTTAATTGTTGAATCTTTTCATTAATGAAATCAAATATATTTAATGGGTCAATTTGCAAATTGTGACACCCTACTTAATTAAATATCGGGTGATCAGACCTTTATTAAATTAAATCAGAATATCCAGATTGGTTTATTCTTAGCATCAGAATATCCATAATATCATCAATATACACAATGGAAAATTCAGAATAAGGATTAAATATCTCATTCATTATGTTCTGGAATACAGAAGGGGCATTCTTAAGCGCAAAAGGCATGACATTCCATTGGTAATGTCCAAATGGAACCACAAAAACAGTTTTATATATGTCATGTGGTGCAATTTGAATTTACCAATAACCAAATTTTAAATCAAATTTAGAAAATATGGAGGCTGAATTAAGCCTATAAAGTAAACTCTTTTTATTAGGAATTGGATATCGTATCCATTGCAACACATTGTTTAAAGGCTTGTAATTTATTACAAGTCTAGGAACACCTCGTTCCTTTTCTGCATCCATATTAACATAAAGAATTGTACAACTCCAAGGGGAATAACTTTTAGTTACCAACTTTTTATCATGGACTCTGAATCTCTTTCTTGCATAATTCAAGAAAGTCAGCCTTCATCTGGCTAGGCCTAGCTTTTGTAGGAATGAATTTTTCATTAAAATCCACCACATAAGGAAGGGGGACAATATATTTTTTCCTATTCCAAAAAGTATTAAGAATATCAATGCAAACTTCAGTCATTAATTGATTTTTAATAATATTTTTTTTTGCAGAACGCCTGGTTGCTCGAGCTTTTGTTTTATAGTTAAAAAAGGATATTTCTTTTTGAAGAAAATTAAATTGAATTTCTTTGAAAAATATATTAGTTATCAAAGAATTAATCTTCTTAACCTCAGGTTTGGTTATAAATTCAAAAATAATTTTTTGATTCTTAATAATGGTGTATATTCCACTAGAGTTTTATCCATAGGCATAAGTAAGGATAAGAAAGGAGTACCTAAAATAACTTGTTGAGACAAGTCATTAATGAATAAAAAGGTACTGGACAATCATATACCATTATTACAAATGTAAAACTTAGTTAGTTTAAATTGGATATGCATATTATCACCACTAGCATTAAATAAGGATTGAGTGGTTTTTTCAAAATATTCAGTAAGAACTAATCCTTCCCGAATGCAGTTTATATCAGCATCGCTATCAACCAAAGCAATGATATTATTTAATGTAAATTCATTGTTAATAACAAGATTTATAGTTATGTACCATTTTGGGTTTGGTACACGGTTGATAATACTCAAATAATCAACTAAATCTTTAATATTTGAAGTTTCAGTATTAGAATGATTTTACTCATTCCTGAGATTATTAATCTCAATTTGCATATTATGCTGCTAATCCTTAAATTATGTTAGATCACTTTCAATAAGGTTAACCTCATGTCTAATATCTGTAAGGTTAGCAGGTTTATCAAAATTAGGTAATATTGCCTAACTGGTTAAGTACTTCTTTAGGAATGTATTGTTGAACCGGTGTGTAGGAAGTTGATACATTTTCTTTAGCATAACAAGTTTCAATCAACTTAAGTTTAATATCAGGGTTAGTAACCTGATTGATAATATCAATCATGGATTTTTGCTGAATGGTAAACACGTTAATGCTTAATCCATTTATTTGAAGTATGGATTGGAGATGATTGCATTTCTCATGAAATTGTTTGCATTGATAGTCTCCATTATTAGAGACTTCAGAGTCACTAGAGCTTTGAATATGATAAAGCTCATCGTTACTCTCCAAAGATTCTTCTTGAGTCTCAAAAGCGATGGAATTAAGAACAATTTACTCAAATGTTTCTTAAGATCTTCATCAATTTGAATATTATTAAGTTTAGCTTCAATCTTGCATTTATTTGCAAGATGGACAAACTTGCCACCTTTAAAGCATTTAAAATTAGATCTAGTCTTAGATGTATTAGACCTCATTTTTCTAAAATGTTTTTTAGAAGTATTACCTTGATTACGTATTCTAGGTCTTTTTCCTCTTTTATAGTGGATTGTCTTTTTATCCTTAATTGTTTTATGAGTAGGAGCATCCGGGGTATTATAAGCAAATTGCTCACAAAATTCTCGTAATTTTTTTTTACCCGTAAGTTTTTGTTTCTTAAGCTGCCTTTGTAGCTTAAGGTCATTACATAAGGAAAGACCTTCTTGAATGACAACACTAAATAATTGACCATAAGTATAATTATGATAAGGGATAGAAATGTTATCATTAGCCTCTCTCATCTTTTTTCTAACCTTCTCAGAAGGCCATCAATAAATTTGTCTTTCTAATGCTCAAAGATGGCATCAGATCTTTGAACCACTATAGCAAGAAAGACATCCTTACACCATATAAAATGGCTGAGAGTAGGACATTTAAGGTTTTGTAATAACTCTCTATTTCTCTCCTGATGATAATCGACAGCAACAACAAAAAGTATGAATAATAACAAGCACTAAAGTATAAACAACATATTGCATATGTTCATCTTTAACAATTTTAATGGAATTGGCGATTTCATTCCTTTGAATTTCTGTGAGAACATTATCCCACCAACCTCTAAGGGTTCCAGGGAAGCCACTGATGACCATATAAGCAACAGCTTAGTCAGAGTTATTGCTTTGTTTACATACCGTGGAGTACATCCACATACGATGTATGAAATCATTTATTTGATATTCAGTCATACCATAAAGGTTCCAGTCATAAATGACGTTTCCTTAGTAGGTAGTCTTACCACCCAAAATCGCAGATTCCTCAAAGAGGAGATCTTGAGGGCTAGGACGGGAATAATAATTCCTAACAGGACCACTATATCCCATATTATTTTTATAAGTAAGTGTAAGGACAAATTTCCAATCGAGTCATTTGTTATATTGGCTTTATTCCGTTGGACAAAACAATTTTAAGTCATACAGCATCAAGCATCATTCAACGCAAAGATTCAAGCATCGCATCCAAAGTTCATGCGTCATCAATATTCATGCCATGCTATCTATCCCACAAAGGTATATGACCAAAATACAATTTTATGTGTTGGAGTATTTTGACTAATCAAGAATTTTTCAAATAAGAAAATGTTCGTAAATAAGCGATATTAATATTGATAAATCCTTGAAATAAATTTGGACAATTTTGGGCAAAATTCATAATCTCATTCGAAGTTTAATCTAGGTCGTTCGAACGACCTGGATCTAACGACTTACCACAGCCTTTACTGGTGGCTCGTTAGAAGTTCGTTAGAAAGGTCGTTCGAACGACCTCGTTCGAACGAGGTTTCTAACGACCTCTATAATTCTATACTGGCACGCCGTTAGATATCTCATTCGAACGAACTCGTTCGAACGAGTTTTGTCAGGTTTATTTTTTTAACTTATTTTTTATGCAGTTTTTTTCCATAACTGTTTTTGCCCACTACTTTTTCAGTTATTTTCATATGGACGAAAATCAGTTTTATATCTTAAGGAAGTTCATTATTCAAATGAGAACCTTTTCCACAACTTCCCTCTTTTTGATAAAAATCAAATCCAACATTTTTATCATCTCTTAAAACAAAACCCCTTCATTAAAATTCACATTCAACAAGCAAGTTTGCGGTGGATCTCTGCATTCAAGCTTTGAGGAGACGGTGGTTTTGGGCTTCGGTGGATACCGCAACACGAGGAGTGTTGAGCAACGCGTTGGAGCTTCGCGGACTACAACTTCTGAGGTCGAGGACGGCATAAGCATGTCTTGAGTGAGTCAATGTCTGTAAGTCTTTTGAGTCTCTTGTAAAACCTATTATTGTAGTGGATTTTGTCTAGGCCCAGCTGTCCGAGGTTTTTCCCATTTGGGTTTTCCTCGTACATCGGCGTGTTGTGGTTGGGATTTTCGCATTTCATTTTATTAAATCACCTAGATGCATGCTTAGGATAAAATGAATATAATTTGAATTTGTTCTTGCAAACTTGTGAAACTGCATTTAAATTAAGATTGGAAAATACCTCTTTATAACTAATAATAAAATTGGATTGGGTGTGTGTGTATTCTACGAATTAAACTAAGATCATATAACCTTGTAACTTCAAATTGGTATCAGAGCTTGTTTCTAAAAGTTATTTAGATGAATCCTGGAGGTTATATGGATAGTTTTTCATCGAATAGACTACCTTTGTTTGATGGAACAAATTATACCTATTGGAAAGTACGTATGAAATCCGCCCTTAAATCTATTGATGAACGTGTTTGGGTCACTGTTGAAAGAGGATGGTCCCCTCCTACTATGGTTGTTAATGATGAACGTATTTTGACTCCTGATGAACAATGGAGTGAGGAAGATTTAAAATGGTGTAACTTTAACTCTAAAGGATTAAATGCCTTATTTGGTGCCGTGTCTCCCGATGAATTTCGTCGTATAATGACGTGTGAAACGTCAAAGGAAGCTTGGAACATTCTCTAAGTTACTCATGAGGGAACTAGTGTTGTTAAAGCATCAAAACTTCAAAATTTAACTACACAATTTGAAACTATCACCATGAAAGAATCTGAAACTTTTGATGAGTTTTATGCTCGTTTATCTGACATAGTTAACTATTGCTTTAACTTAGGTGAAAAAATACCTGAAAATCGAGTTGTTAAGAAAGTACTTAGATGTCTTCCTAAGCGATTCATTCCTAAAGTCACTGTTCTTAATTCTTTAGGAAACCTAAATACTTTAAAACTTGAAGAACTTGTTGGTGATTTGCAAACATATGAACTAGATATGTTTCCTAAAGATAACAAAGGGAAAGATAAAGGAGTTGCTTTAAAAGTTGAGAAAGTTGATGTGTCTGATTCTGATGAGTATGACTTTGATTCTGATGATATAGCCTTATTTGCTAAAAAATTTAAAAAATTTCTCAAGTTTAAAAAACAAAACTCTAAATTTGAAAAACCTAAATTTGAGAATAAAAACAAAGGAGGAAATAAAAAATTCACTAATCAGGATTCAAAGAAGTTCAATAAAGACAACTTTAAGAAGGATGATTCGTAGAGATGCTTTGAATGTGAGGGACGTGGTCATAGAGCTTTCGAGTGCCCCACAAAACTTAAAAGACAAGGCAAAGAAAAAGCCGTTTACAATGCTACTCTAAGTGACAGTGATAATGAGTCTGAAGACTCTGGTGACTCTAACCCGTCTAGAAATAACTTCACTGCCTTTATGGCGAGCCTTGCTAGTAATTCGTGTGAGTCATACCTTAATGTTGACAATTCTGAACAAAATCTAGAGGTTGTTTCTACTCATTCTACCAATAGTGATGAAAAAGAGAGTGATAGTGATATAGATGAGAGTGAACTGCAAACTGCTTATTCCGAACTCTACAATGAATCTCTTCGCATTCAAAAAGTCAACAAAAGATTAACCTTGAAAGTCTTAACTTTAGAAAAAGAGTTGAAAGGCCTGAAGGAGAAGGAGGCTTTAGTTAGTCAACTCGAGGAAATTAAAATATCTCTTTCTGAAAAGCTTATCATGATTGGTAAAGAAAAATATGACTTGATTATCTCCTTAGAAAGTGTTAACAAAGATCTTAATGAGTCTCTAGAAATTAGAACATCTCTAGAAGCTAAAATAGCCCAACTTAAAAAAGATCTCGAGTCCTCTCGTGAAGTTAAAGTCACACTCGAGGACAATTCAGGAAGAATGGGAAAAATGTTTCTAGGTCCTGTTTTAGGATATAAGGAGAAAGGGTATCAAGAGAGAAAGGGTATAGGATATGAAGAAGGAAATTCTTCAAAAGTCAAATCTGAACCTGTTGCTAAGTTTGTTACAAAATCTAAAGATCCTAAAGTAAATCCCACAAAGCAACCCTATGTATGCTCATATTGTCACAAACGGGGTCATCTTAAAGTTTTTTTCTACAAACTTGGAAAGAACCCTCAATTCACAAATTCAAAACAACCCTATAGCTCCTTAGCTAATCTTAAGAGTCAAGTCGAGTATCTAGTCAATACTTCTAAAAATATAATGGAAGAGTTTCTTAGGTTTTCTAAAGTCCAAGGAAATAACTCTAATTATAAGACTAGAGCCAATCAAGGAAAGAAAACTACTCAAGCTTAGGTTAAGAAAATTCAAACCAAGAAAGCTTTTGTCGCTCACGTTGCACTAAAGGCACAAAATACCTCTCAATGGTATTGATAGTGGTTGTTCTAGACATATGACTGGCGATAAATCTCTATTTACCACTCTCAAAAACCATAAAGATGGTAAAGTAACTTTTGGGGATGGTAGCAAGTCGCAAATCATTGGTAGAGGTTCTATTGAAATCTCAGGATTCCCTAAACTCAAAAATGTCCTTTATGTTGATGGTCTAAAGGCTAATTTGATAAGTATTAGCCAACTATGTGATGATAATCTTGATGTGAAATTTAGTCAATCGGAGTGCATCATTTATGATCAGTCAGGTGAATCGATTTTACATGGTGTTAGAACTAGTGACAATTGCTATGGAATCATTCCAAAATCTTCCTTAGTCTGCAATAATGTAAAAACCTCTTCTACCGAACTTTGGCATCAAAGATTAGGTCATGTTAACTTTAGAGATCTTGATAGACTTATGAGAAAAGAGCTTGTTCGAGGCTTACCGCCACTAGGAAAGCCAACGTCCACCATTTGCGGACCGTGTCAATTTGGAAAACAAATTAAAAGTCCTTATAAAAAGTTAAACTCGATAACAACATCTCGTGTCTTAGAATTGATACACATGGACCTTATGGGCCCAACCCGTACCGAGAGCATAGGAGGAAAAAGATACATCTTGGTTATGGTGGATGATTTCTCTAGATACTCTATTATAGGTTTTTAAGAGAAAAATCTGAAACAGTTGACTTTCTTACTGTTAAATGTAGAGCTCTCCAAAATCTTCACTGTGTTACCATAAAGCGCTTTAGGAGTGATAATGGAACCGAATTCAAGGAATCCGGTGTGAATGCCTTCTGTGATGAAATAGGAATAAAACATGAATTCTCGGCAGTTCGAACACCTCAACAAAATGGTATAGTTGAACGAAAAAATCAAACGATCCAAGAAATGGCAAGATCTATGCTCCTTGGAAGAAATGTGCCCCGTAGGTTTTGGGCCGAAGCGGTTAACACTGCATGTCACACAGTAAATAGAGTTTATTTGTCTCCTAACACTAACAAAACTCCATATGAATTGTGGACGGGTAAGAAACCAAATTTGTCCTATTTTAGAGTGTTTGGAAGTCCATGCTATATTCTTCGAGATAGAGGCCTTCTAGGGAAATTTGACTCACGGAGTGATGAAGGTATTTTCCTAGGATATTCTCAAAATAGTAGAGCATTTAGAGTTTTCAACTTAAGTAGCTCTAAAGTAATGGAATCCATTAATGTTGTCATAAAAGATGACGCTCTGGCCACACAAATTAATAATGAGGAAGATTTGTCCTGGGAGTGTGATGATGTGTCAAATGTTGAAAGTATTGACTCTCTAAATGATTTGGTTGTTCCAGCTATCGAGAAAAAGGAAGTTACTCCTTGGGTGCGTAAAAATCATGACACTTCACGAATGATAGGAGATCCCGAGGTAGGTGTCAAGACTAGGGCGCAATTAGAAAATGAAGTTACCTATCTATGTTATACTTCTAAAATTGAACCTAAAAACTTTAAAGAAGCATTAAAAGATGAACATTGGATTAATGCTATGCAAGAAGAACTGTTCCAATTTAAGAAAAATAATGTTTGGGAATTAGTCCCTAGACCTTCTAATACCAATGTCATTGGCACTAAATGGATTTTCAAAAATAAAATGGATGAAAACGGTGTCATTGTTCGAAATAAAGATAGATTAGTTTCTCAAGGATATACCCAAATAGAAGGTGTTGACTTTGAAGAAACTTTTGCTCCTGTTGCTAGGTTAGAATCGGTTCGCCTTTTACTTGCCATAGCATGTCACCTTCAATTTAAATTATATCAAATGGATGTCAAAAGTGTTTTTTTAAATGGTATTATCCAAGAGGAAGTATATGTTGAACAACCAAAAGGGTTTGAGGACCCAACACATCCTACTCATATCTTCTTTCTCAAGAAAGCTCTCTATGGCTTAAAACAAGCTCCCCGTGCTTGGTATGAAAGACTCACCTCTTATCTCCTTTCTCGTGGCTTTTTGAGAGGGGGAGTAGATATGACACTTTTCGTTCGGCGTGATGAAAAAGGTATCCTCATTGCTCAAGTTTATGTCGACGACATAGTGTTTGGGTCTACGCGTGATAAACATACTCAACTTTTTTCAAAAGAAATGCACAATGAATTTGAGATGAGTATGGTAGGTGAGCTTACTTTCTTTCTAGGTCTTCAAGTTCGTCAACTCAAAAGTGGGATATTTTTGTCCCAAACTAAGTATTCTAAAGACCTCGTTAAGAAATTTAAACTCGAATCCGCTATACATGCTCGTACTCCTATGAGCTCCTCTATTAAACTTAGTAAAGATACCGACGGAAAGGATGTAGAGCATACACTTTTTAGAAGTATGATAGGTAGTTTACTTTACCTAACTGCGAGTCGTCCAGATATTTCCTTTAGTGTCGGAGTTTGTGCTCGTTATCAAGCCGCACCAAAAGAGTCTCATTTACTTGCTATTAAACGTATCATCAAATATGTTAGTGGGACCCTGTCTTTTGGCATTTGGTACTCTTTTGACACCAATGATTGTCTATCGGCATATTCAGATGCCGATTGGGCAGGAGATGTTGATGGATGTAAAAGTACATCTGGCGGTTGCTTCTATTTTGGAAGTGCACTTGTCTCATGGATGAGCAAGAAATAAAATTCTATTTCTTTGTCCACGGCGGAGGCCGAATACATTGCCGCAGGGAGTTGTTGCACTCAACTCATTTGGATGAAACAAATGTTGGAAGATTACGGTCTTTCCCAAGGCACTATGACTATATATTGTGATAATACTAGTGCAATTCATATTTCCCGTAATCCCGTTCAACATTCTAGAACCAAGCACATTAAGATCCGTGAACATTTCATTCGTGACTTGGTTGAAGAGAAAATTGTTTCTCTAAGTTTCATTCCTACCGATCAGCAATTGGCGGATATCTTTACTAAACCTCTAGATTCCCTTAGGTTTGAAAAACTTAGGAAATCAATTGGGATTTGCTCCATTGATTGAGATCGAAGCCGTTTATCTAGTTTAGGTTGCTTCTCTTGTATATTTTTTTTCATACCTATGAACTAGATTTCCTTTGTATATATTTTATTCAAAAATCTCAAAAAAATTATTTCTCTTCTTTATTTTCAAGGAAAACGGGAATGGTTAGAAATGATATCAAAAACTTTTGTCCATATGGCTTTGTGGGCGATGTATTCAAATCCCTATCTTTTTCCATGTTCACGTGGCTTTCGATGAATAGTTAATCCATACATTGTTTATCTTGTGCACAATAATGCTCTTTTATGATATATAATTATGTGATTTCCTCACATCTTTGCCTTTTGCACACACTGTACACGGAATATTACGAATATCTTGTTCACATTGTTCTTGCAAAGTGAAATTTGGTGTTGTCTTCTCAATCCTCTCACATCCCCTATAAGTAATCGAAATTGTGCATGATCATCCGTTTCCCGGATTGAAACAAAATGATTATATTCTTTCGATTGGTTTCTGTTTCAAGCAATGGAATCGGGCTGCGAAAAACATCAAAGTTTTTGCGTGAACAGCCACCATTTGCATTCTCAGTTGTGTGGATAAAATAGAAGCATTGAAAATGATATATATATAATGCCAAAGCCAAAATAATAGGCTTGATTGAGTCTTCAAAAAGATACGTCTCAATCTATTGTTACTCATGGGAGATATAAGTTGAAGATCAACGGGCATGCACATTTCATCAATTTATTTCTTTCTCCTTGTGGCATTATTGGCAAGAGAATCATCTATTTTGTATGCTTGTTACATTCGTGGTTAAGTGTTCAACAATATTTTTTTACACAAGGCTAATCTGAGTGAATATTGCACGTATATATTGTTTGGCATTACGCACTTGTACAATGTTGTGGCTGAAAACTTTCACTCGTATTATTCACACCCCTACATTATCGCTCCCACTATTTGGATATGTTGCCTCGAGCGAGGATTAATAAAATCACATTTTGGCATTATTCTGGCCATCCTAAT
This sequence comes from Sambucus nigra, assembly GCA_949130495.1. Taxonomy (NCBI): domain Eukaryota; kingdom Viridiplantae; phylum Streptophyta; class Magnoliopsida; order Dipsacales; family Adoxaceae; genus Sambucus; species Sambucus nigra. Next base: position 466,200,468 of record OX422220.1, on the reverse strand, counting down.
TCCTGATATTATGGTATTTTTCACTATATTTTATGATATTTTTATTTACAATTTTTTACTTTTCGTTAGAAATTCTCGTTCGAACGAGATTTCTAACGACATCCATAACCCCCATTCTGTCTCCTCGTTCGAAATATCGTTCGAACGATGAATTTCGTTCGAACCAACTTCTAAAGAGTTATCTCACGAGTCGAATCTGTCTCGTCGTTCGAAATATCGTTCGAACGACAAAGTTCGTTCAAACGAACTTCTAACGAGTTTTCTCACAAGGTGAAACTGTCTCGTCGTTCGAAATCCTCGTTCGAACGACATCACTCGTTCGAACGAACTGTTTTTAAAACAGTCAGATTCTCTTTTCAAAAACTGCCACCTCTTCCATTTTTTTTCTTCCCACGCTTCCCAACACCCCCATTTCCCCTCTTTCCCAGATTTCTCTTACCCTTCTCTTCCATTTTCCCCTCTCCTTTTCTCTCTCTCTCCCACGATTTTCCCTCTTCCCACTCTCTTTCTTTTTCCCCTATTTCATATTTCCTCAACCCTTCCTCCATTCCCTCATTTACCGAGTTGTGCTGCCTCTTCATCCTCCATTCCAGGTATTTTTTTTATTTACTCTTTTACTCTCTTACGATATATATATACTTATATATATATATATGTATATCCCTTTATTCTCTTACATATAGATACTCATATATATTTCTATCTATATATATATATCTATATATATATATATATATATATATATATATATATATATATATATATATATATATATATATATATATATATATATATATATATATATATATATATTATATACCTATTCTATAATCTATATATCGATCTATTCTAAAATATCTACTATATATCTCAATATCGATATACACACACATATCATATATATATATATATATATATGCTGTTGGGGCCTATTTTCAAAATCGATTTTCAATTTTTTCCCAACATTTCTATATATGCATGTGTTTATATCTCTCATTTTTTTGGGGCTATCTTCTTTTGTGTATTTGTATATGTTGCCCCTGATTACAATATATCCCATGAATATTTTATTTTTATTTTCCAAATGAAAATTCAGTTACTATTCATGGAATTTATTTTAATCAATTTTTTTTTTATTTCTAAAGGAGAATGGGAATTATGCTGATTGGTTGTTGGTTTCTTGGTGTCATTGGTGGTTTGGTTGGACTATGTTCGGGTAGGTTCTAGGTTCTATCATTTTTTCATGGCACGTAACCGTCGCCAACGCCGCCTTAGCGATTCCCCCGAGGAACGCACCTCGTCCTCTGATGAGGAATCCCGTGCCATTCCCGACCTTAAACTGCGTTGGAGGACCCTTGCCAAACATACCCTATATCACACCCAAGGGTTCGCTTCCCGTTCCGTTGTTAGGGAGAAAGTTATTAATCTCCACTCTCTCCACGGCACAACTGTGCATTCGTGGATTTCCGATTTAGGGTGGGACCCTCTCTTCTCTCTCACAGATGTCATTTTTCCTGATCTTGTTGGGGAATTTTATTTTGGCCTGATCAACAGGGATACTCACCTTTACTCTAGGGTGCGTGGTCGGGAGATTATAGTCTCTCCCGACTCAATAGCTCAACTCCTTCCCCTCCCTCGGGTAACTCATCCCTCTTTCCCTTGGGCATCAGATACATGTCCCGATCCCACTCTTGTCTTTAGTACTGTTTTTAGGTTTCTCTCTCCCGACACAATCACTATTTTCCATAAAAATTTACATCCTGACTTTATGGTCCTTAATTGGATCGTATATGCATGCTTTCTCCCCCGTTCCAACACCACTCAAATCACAAAACAGCACGTGGACCTCATGTTTGCTATCAGCATTCGGGCTCACATTGACCTCCCCTCCTATCTTTTTAGTGTGATTCGGTCTGTTAGGATCCTTCCCTCCAGCCCCACTCGACAGGCCCTCCCTTTTGCGGCCATTATCAATCGTTTTTGTCTTACCGCCGGTTGCCCCCGTGTCTCCACCGATATCCACACCACTAAATACCAAACCGTTGACATGACCTCCGTTAGTCGCTCTCGTGGTCATTTTCCACCGGATACACCTCCCCTCACCCCCTCCACCTCTTCCCAGTCCGTCGCTTCCTCTCACCCCGCCCCTAGTCGTCCCGCCCCCTCCCTCTCTATCCATCGCCCCTCACCTTCCCATATTCCCGCACCCGTCGCGTCGGAGGATTTTATGTTTGTCCGTTCACAGGTTGAATAATTTCAGGAGGATCGCCGTCAGGACCGGGCACTTATGCAGGAGCTTATACTGACTATGCAGCAGGAGCGCGAGGCCCAAGCCCGTCGCGATGCCGCTTGGGATGAAGCCCAAGCCCGTCGAGATGAAGCCCAGGCTCGTCGAGACTCTCTCCTTTTAGAGCATCTTGATGCCATCCGCCGTCTGGAGATGCGTCGCGGGGCAGGCTCTTTCGGCACCAGCTCTCTTCCCGATGACACTCAACCCGATGCTCCTGCCTCTTGATGTGCTTGGCTCATTTAATGTTTATTTTTTTGTGAAAATGAGTGATTTATTACTCTCGTGTATTGGATTCCTTTGCTTTGGTTATTTCATTGTATGAACCTTCACTATTTCCCATTTCCCCCTTACTTAATGCATTCTCAGTATGTTCATTGTCATTCTTCATTATTTCTATTTCCTGCTTTGTTGTCTATTCTCTTTTATATTGCAGGCCCCTAATCCCTTTGTCTTTTCCGGGAAAAAAGGGGGAGAAACTTTCATTCATAAGAATTCATATTTAGGGGGAGTTGGATAAATTTGGGTAAATTAATTGAATTTAATATTCATTGAATTTAATAATAATTGAAGGTAATTATAATTGAATTTCCTAATTGATTTTAATGTTGACCATATGCATAATTTAGGGGGAGTTAAACTCTTAACATTGAATAGTGAGACGTTCATGTACCATTCACAAAATATGCTATCACATGTCTTATATATAATTACTCTCTATTTCCCCATGCGTTTATGAATTTTTTGTTTCATGTGTGTAGGATACATCTCCTACTCCTTTGCAGCTCGTTAATCATGTCTTTGTGTCTACCTTTTTTTTGGGGTTTTGGGACGGGCCTTAGAAACAGCTTGACGTCTGGCTTAGCAAATTCTGTCTTTTATTTATTTTTTATTATTCTGTTTTGTCCCAGAATAGCCAAAGGGGGAGATTTGTAAGGACAAATTTCCAATCGAGTCATTTGTTATATTGGCTTTATTCCGTTGGACAAAATTTTTATGGGTCATACAGCATCAAGCATCATTCAACGCAAAGATTCAAGCATCGCATCCAAAGTTCACGCGTCATCATTATTCATGCCATGCTATCTATCCCACAAAGCTATATGACCAAAATAGAATTTTATGTGTTGGAGTATTTTGACTAATCAATAATTTTTCAAATAAGAAAATGTTCGTAAATAAGCAATATTAATATTGATAAATCCTTGAAATAAATTTGGACAATTTTGGGCAAAATTCATAATCTCGTTCGAAGTTTAATCCAGGTCGTTCGAACGACCTGGATCTAACGACTTACCACAACCTTTACTGGTGGCTCATTAGAAGTTCGTTAGAAAGGTCGTTCGAACAACCTCGTTCGAACGAGGTTTCTAACGACCTCTATAATTCTATACTGGCACGCCGTTAGATATCTCGTTCGAACGAGAAGTCATTCAAACGAACTCGTTCGAACGAGTTTTGCCAGGTTTATTTTTTTTAACTTATTTTTTATGCAGTTTTTTCCCATAACTGTTTTTGCCTACTACTTTTTCAGTTATTTTCATATGGACGAAAATCAGTTTTATATCTTAAGGAAGTTCATTATTCAAATGAGAACCTTTTCCACAACTTCCCTCTTTTTGATAAAAATCAACTCCAACATTTTTATCATCTCTCAAAATAAAACCCCTTCATTCAAATTCACATTCAACAAGCAAGTTTGCGGTGGATCTCTGCATTCAAGCTTTGAGGAGTCGGTGGTTTTGGGCTTCAGTGGATACCGCAACACGAGGAGTGTTGAGAAACGCGTTGGAGCTTCGCGGACTACAACTTCAGAGGTCAAGGACGGCATAAGCATGTCTTGAGTGAGTCAATGTCTATAAGTCTTTTGAGTCACTTGTAAAACCTATTGTTGTAGTGGATTTTGTCTAGGCCCAGCCGTCCGAGGTTTTTCCCATTTGCGTTTTCCTCATACATCGGCGTGTTGTGGTTGGGATTTTCGCATTTCATTTTATTAAATCACCTAGATGCATGCTTAGGATAAAATGAATATAATTGGAATTTGTTCTTGCAAACTTGTGAAACTGCATTTAAATTGAGATTAGAAAATACCTCTTTATAACTAATAATAAAATTGGATTGGGTGTGTGTCTATTCTACGAATTAAACTAAGATCATATAACCTTGCAACTTCAGTAACTAAAATAATTTGGTCATTTTATTTTTAAAATAAGATTCAAAATTATGAATTTCTTCCAAGGGAATAGAGGATTCTGATTCAGAATCATAATGGGACAGAGTATTTATTTTTAATCCCTTAAGATTATTTTTAATTTCTTTTAATTGAGAAATGAAATCACTCTTATTTACCATTTTAAAACCTTTTTCATCCATAGGGGGTAGAACTAAAGGTTTTTCAATCTTTTTATTAATCATATCACTAGGATATTTATTGATAAGAGTTTCTTGAAAGTTCTCAATCCTATTACGTTATTTTCCTATGGTATTAAGGATTAAATTGGTGTAATTACCTTGTTTATAAAGAGGGTTAAGACAAGTTGTTTTGGTCATTAATTTATAACCATATTCTAAGTTAAGAAAGGCATTAGCTTCTAATTTAGAGTTACCAAATTGGCTGGAACTACCAACCTCTAAGGACAAAGGTTTGGTAGGAGGGTGAATAGCAGATATAATTTGGTTATTAGAAGTATTCCAACTTCTTAAATGTTTATTCTTAGTTTTAAGGACCTGTTTATCTTTAGTTTCAAGAACAAAAAGGTGTTTATCTTTAGAAAACATTTGAAACCAACCCATAGAAAAAGTAGTATGATGATTATCCTCAATCCATATATAAAAATCCATTTTATAATTGGCTAATTAATCCTTGCTATATGTAGAAAAATACCAAGTACTAAATTTAGCATGCCCTGGTAAGTAAAATTCTTTATTAATGTCTTCCCTATTGATTGTAAAATTCATTTTAAAAGAATATTAAAATTTTACATTTATTTCAGACGACGTAGGGGATTCTCTACGCTGAGAAGTATTCTTCTCATAAATACTATGAAGTATTTGTTCATTGGTAAAGATAACATGAAGGTTCATATCATCACGATATGGATATTCTCTAGGATTTTCTTCAAAAATAGAATTTCGTGAAGTGGATGGAGGATAGGTCACAAAAGGAGTTCTAGGGGATTGACCTCTAGAAGATTGAATCCTATTAAAGTTCCTCAAATTTGGGAAATTGTCTCCATCTTTATCCTCAATAATATCCCCAATATCTTCAATTTGATGAGATGGAGGAGGAACAACATTTTTTAAAGCCCAAGTCTCTGGGAAATCAATTTCATCCCAACTTATAGTTCTAGGATTATGAATATTAAAATCTATAATATGTGCGTCAATTAACACAGTTTTACCAAACGAACTAAATTGTTTCATATTGGGTGCCATAGTATTCATGACTTTATAGTAAATTCTATAAATAATCCTAATAGTTTTCGATCCCGAAAGAAAATTATAACCTTTGGTTTGGACCCGAAGACTTAGATCTTTGCAAAGATGCATGTCAGTTAAAGACAAAGTAATATTTGGGAAAACATCAAAGTAGACTGGTCCATTACAAAGACTAGTTTCAGTTGCTCCCATCAAAGACTCTCCAAAATTAGTACATCTATCATCACGTAGAGTAGCTTGAAGACAGACGTTCATGCTAAAAAGAGTTAAAGGTTTAAAAGAAATTTGTATTAAACATACATGGATGAAATGATAATTTTTATCTTTAATATCAACTTTAAGATCATCAAATTTAAAGAGCTCGATAGATTTATCTTGCTCCCATAGTTTTAATAGCATATTTACTACAAAAATTATACAAGTTAGTATTATAAATAGTTTTAGGCTGGACCTTAGGAATAATCCACCTGTACAAATCCTTTTGAATATCAAATTTAATTAAAGAAGAGTTCTTCATTAACTTTTGGGAGGTCTGTATATTTGTGGTATTGAAATCCATAAAACAAATGTTAATATTTAGAATAGTAATAAATCTTATGATCTGAAAAAAGAAAATAATATTTTCAAAAAAATATCTAAGTTTAATTAAATATAATAAACTGAATTAGAAATCACTTTTGACACCGAGTGATTAACGATTTACTTGGGGAACAACATCTCAACGCCAACAAAAGTAAGAAGACAACAACCCATTACGCGACAAATGCCAATCCATATCAAAACCATCCTTCTATTTATCCTTATTATCATTTATTAATTTATATTTTTAGTTGTAAATAGTAAATTACTATTCATGCCGATGAATAGTGAATAGTAATTACTATTCACATGGGTGAACAGTATATTACTATTCCGGTATGTAATTTAGACCACCACCTAAATATTAACAAACATTTTAAGCCATCATGGCTCTGATACCATAAAAGAGAGGATCAATAAGTAAACAATAGAGACAAACAGTTATAATAAAAAGCGGAATAAAAGTTATGAAGTACTGCCAGAATATCATCGAAATTATTACAAACTTAGAGAGAAAGGGGAGAAAACTTATAGGAGAGGGAGACAGACCATAGAACGGGAGAAGAGCCCCCTATTTATACAAAAGGATAACGAATAAATAATTCCTAAGAAAATGACATATGGGTCCCTCCATATTTGAGGTCGACGAAGTCTTTTGTCGTGATGCGTTGGCTGCTGGGTCGGTGGGTCCTACCACGATGATCGAACTGCCAAGATAGGGAAAGATTTGTCCACATACGTTGGCGTGAGTACAATTGGGGCCAAGTGGGCCACCTAGGTCAGATTGTCAAAATCTCTATTAGGGTTAGGAAAACCACCATCCAATTATCTTGTTGGAAATGCAGAACTGAAAGAGGTAAAGAAAGCCTCCAAGGTTGGTTATGTGGGGATGTTAATATCAAACATATCCCTAATAAATTCATCATCCTCAGGATTATGAAATTCCCCGACTAAATAAAAGAATGGATTATCATTATTAACAGATGCCATAGAAACATCATCATCCGAAGGCAATAGGATTGGATTTTTATCTTGATTTTAGTAAAAAAAACAAAAGAGTGTTAAGCTTAATGGGAACATCTTTTTTTCTCCCGAGTTAAGAATGAAATTGGTTCCTGTGACAACACGCTGTTCCGAAATTGGGGGTGGCCAGCCCGATACTCCAATAAAACAGGAATCAAGGATGGAATCATTCTCAGCATCACAACAAAACAAAAAGTATACAGGATAACCACTCCTTATTTCAGAAAAACGGGATGTCAAAAATTTTGTTTCATAATTTAAAGAAAAGAATTTAAACAACCCAACTTAAAAGAAAGTGAAAACCCAAGAATATAATATTACATACATCTCAAATATACAATAAGGGACCGAATATGCTGTCGGTCAACAGTCTCATACAATATGATACAACATTTTAATGTAAATTACATAATACATTAAATTAAGCAAATACAACCGTTTGGACCACGTGCCCGAGTAAATGACCCGATCTTATCTAGAGTGCATGAATGACGGCGTCTATTTTAAATTGTCCCGTAATACCCGCAAAGAATCACGGCTCGCCAAAGACACTGGGATAAGAAGTCAGATCAGGCATCCTTACGGCGGAGTACCTGAGCGGATACAAGATGCAAGAACAACAAGAAATATGAACGGGTCAGGGCCCGATTCTATATGATTACCAGATGAATAAAGAGTATGACAGTTATGAATGATAATCATGACTAAATAATGAGAATCTAACTACACAATTTTATGCATAAGCTAAGACAATTTAATAATTATGAATCTAAAACAATTAAATAAGAAAATAAGAATGATTTACATTAATTTAAAAGCTTCCACCAAAACATTTATTCCATTTTATAGTTCCATTCCTTAACAGGAAAATATAATCAAACTTTTAAGCTCTTTATGGCTTTTATCTCAATTACATGCCCTTCCTGGCATTCCATTCCTTAGCAGGAATATTATCATCAACAAATGCTCTTTGTGGCATTTCATTGTGCTCTTTGTGGCACTTCATTATGTTATTTATGGCATATATAATACATCAAGTCCCACTTGATTAAGAATTGTTATAATTATATTTATATAACGATTCTAAGACCGTCCGTCCGGGTTTCCCCACTGTGCGCGCCCCTAAATGACCATCATCTTCCAGGGCCTATCATCAAGACAACCTGGGCACCTATAACGCAAGACGTCGGGAAGAGGCCATGTGCCTGTGGGGTAGTCATAACCACACCCGAAATTACCTACCCATCGTAGAAAAATATACAACAACAAACGCTCACATGGCCTAGGATTATATCCACCCTGCATTCATTAGCCAGGGGGCTTCACCTCACGCACGAACTTCCCTTATGATGTCATTTAGAGAGGATGTGTTTAAACCATTTTATCATTTACCATTATCATGATATAGTAAATTATCACTTACCATCATCATTACCATTTCCATTTCATTTTCAATTCCAATTTACGTCGTATGTTTTTTTTTATTCGAAACCATAGTCATTTACATTTTGTAAATAGCTCATATTTTATCTGGAGCCGTATGTAATTCGCATCGTAATTACAACCTCAAAGGAGTGAATGAACTCTTAATTATCTCCAAACATTGTAGGGTAGTACTTTAAAACCCCAAGATTATCATACTTCAAATGAATGAATAAACTTCCAATTTATTCTCCAAACACACTTTTATGGTGTTATACTACTAACCATCAAGGCCAACATAGCTCGATTGAGCTTTTAGAGTCTCCAAAACATAACACTATGACTCCTAGTTTCATAATAATCAACTAGAAGAAAGAATACCCTAACATCAATTGGCATATCCCCGAAAACCCCCATATAAACCATTACTTATCTAGGGTAGTTCCCTAACTCATCTAGAACTCTAGGACTCTAAGTTTACTTCATATAAGAAGGTTCCTAGTTCCTAAGCCTAAAGAAAAGGAAAACAATTGAGTTAAAAAAAATAACATGATTCCGAATCGATTAGCCCTAGGGCCAAATCGATTCGCCCAAACAGCGAATCGGTTCGGACATCAAGACCTAGGATTCTGTAAACTACCGAATCGATTTGGATTGGACCCAAATCGATTCGGTCTAAGAAGACCTAGAAACTGATCCTATGCTAATCGATTCGCCCAGGGGCCGAATCGATTCGCCCCTGCGGATTTGGCAAGAATGGCTTTAAGGGTTATGAACCCTAGATTTTCTCCAAACCTCAAATCTCTTCCATTTTTACACACATCCAACATCACTAATCTACCCCAAATCAACCTACATGGTTATTAACTACTAAAACCCATAATTTCTTCAACCCAAAACAAAATTTAGGGTTTAAACATCATAAATTTCATATTTATCCCAAAATTACAAATACACAGCTATCACACAAATTATTCAACTCAAATCACATATTAGCAAGTAGGGGTATGCGCGGTCCGGCCCGGTCCGGTTTTGGGGGTTTTTGGGACCGGATTGCATTAATCGGTCCTAAAAAATTACAGATCGAAACCGGACCGAAATTATCGGTCTCGGTCCTATTCGGTTTTCAAACGGTCCGTGTTCGATCTCGATCCTATTCGATCCATACCAATAAAAAACAACAAATTTTTTATTATTAAAATCAACAATTTTTTTTAATATTACCTAAATATGGTTCAGGGGATTGTAGAAGAGCTGAGATGTAGAGTTGATTTAGTTTTAATTAAGAAATGATAATCAGGGATTGTAGTTTTGTCATAGTTTTTGGCTCTCAAAATTGGTGGTGATGGAGTTAAATTGAAGTTGCATCATCTTATATTACCCCCATCTCATTTTTCTGACATTATCCTCCAACATGCTATATCATAGTTTGCATAGGTAACTTGGTTAAAATGAAAGGTCTAGTGCAGTGGTTTGCGTCGAGGCACTGCCGCAGCATTTCAATGGCAGCGTGGCTCTTGCTCAAAATTTAATGGAGTGCATTGCATAAATTAATTATTATTAAAATAGTTAAAAAGGGAGAATGGTAACGCTCATTAAATAAAACAATTTGAAAAACTTACCTCAAATATTCAGTAAATCAAATGTATCGCCACTAATGGGAACACTCATTAAATAAAACAAGACAAGTATTTTTTTGTACCTGTAAAGCGGGGCAACCACTGGCGGCGTAGGAGGCGTCCGACCACTAGTTGCTGCCTGCGTAGGAAGAGAGAGGGAAGTAGGGTATGTAATAGGAGGAGCACCGACTGCTGCTGCTGCGTGCATAGGAGGAGAACGGACTGCGTGCGTAGGAGGATGGGTGGGGGGTTTGTCGCCGTCGGCTAAGGGATTAGAATTTCTTTCTTAGAGATTAGAGAGAGAGAGAGAGAGAAGTAGGGTATCAAGTATGTGTGTTTTATGTTATGCGCGTGCGTGTGTAGTGTTAGTTGAATTGAAAGCAGTGTGCGTGTCAAGTGGTGCGTGTGTGTGAGGGAATTTAAAAATAATATATATAAATAAAATGAAAGCTGTTCGGTTCGGTCCAAAACCGTTTTTTATAATCCAGGACCGAGAACGACCCGAATTATGCTGTCCTATATATTTTTGGACCGGATTAAAAGCGAATTAAAAAAAAACCACAAAAGTATGTTCGGTTCGGTTCGGTTTTTTCGGTCTATTCGGGTTCGTGCACACCCCTATTAGCAAGTAGAAAACTTGCCTTAGGGTTGAAATCTCAGATTTCTTTGAGGTAGGAGCAATCCCCATTCCTTCAATCTCCAAAACTCTCTCATTTCTCCTCTTTTCTCCCACTCTCTCTTCCTCTCTTTATCTCTCAATGTTTAATAACATCACTTAAGAGAAATAAAAGATAGGCAAGACATAAATCGTGCCTTTAGTCCACAATTCCGAACTTAAGTGGTCAATACCACATTAAAATGACCCCCAAATACGCATTTAAGTTAAAATCAGGTAAAAGTGCCCGAAACCCAAAAATACAATATGACACTTATTTTGACTGTCTCAGACATTCTGGGACTAACTACACCCTCTAAATTGGCATCCGATAATTTTATCAATTATTTCCAGTTCCGATTTCATTTAAACCATAATGTCATTTAAATCATATGACACTATAAAACATGTAACCTGATGATATTTACTTTCACATACAGTAAATATACATCAATCCAGTAAATATTAACTTCCAACTCATTCAATTAATATTTACTCCAGTTCCAACATTTTATATAATTACCTTATGCGGTAAAATTAATATAAAATTAGGCTTCTAAAAGCGAGGGTTGTTATATACTCCCCCCCCCCCTTATGAGGGAATTTTTCCCTCGAAATTCGGGTATACCCTATACGCATAAAGGGTATACTATCTTAAACTATCATCATATCGCCCTTAACGAACCCTCGTTATTATGGCGTCCCAAAATGGACTCGTTATTTGGGCATAGCACAAAGCGTTCCACACAAACTATCAATTCTAACTTCCTACGGCGGAAGATGATAACCACGCGACTCGGCGTAAATAGTCTTACTCACACCAACGCTAAATGGATTAACCCCCAACACTACTGAACTTCTCCTCGCATAGGCGTAGCCCTTCAAAACATATGGCTCAAAAAGCCCAGTCACTAAAGAAATGTTCCAAGACCGCTCCAAGTCCAAGGAACCAATTGTTCGCTGGCTTCATCCACAAGTATGCAAATTACTCACCCTGCTACACAAGGCCACTCACGGCGCCATACCTTAGGCAATGATTCAAAATCTTGTACGAAAAATTTCCATTCTATACAAGCTACTACCCCCGTCCATATAGTTAGCCTAAGGCGCACATTTAAGGTATGCCTTTTGGGCATACTTTAACTTCCTCCATTCATCCTTCCACGTTAGGGTGGTAAGATATACCCCACGAACCTATAATATCTTATCCATACTGTTCCCATTCCTTCATGGAAACTTTACCGAACTTCGACACGAATAACTAGTCTCGGTCCACCCCTATTGTTAGGCACTTCACATGGTTTTTACCACCCCTCCATAAAAAGCGGGGCATACTCTCCACATATCGTCCGCCCGTAATGTCTGGAAAAACAACGGCTTGGTTGAACGATAAAAAATTTCCTCAAATAGGATCACAACCAGTTCGGTGCCGGAAATTCAATAAGGATGTCTATGAATATACCCTTCTTCGTTCCACCGCTACTCTTCTTCACGCGAGTAGGTGAAATGGTCAATCATAGACCGGAATGCTCTTGCTACAAAGTCTTCCTATTATCTTGTACCAAACACCTAACCCTCCACCTTTATAATCCTCATTCATTGAAAACCAAGGATGAGGACACACACACTCTTTTAAAGAGCTATCCATCTGGGTAGGCCATCGCCCACTATAAAATCATCATCGAAACTAAGCCAACCATTGACTATATGACCTTATTTACCATGGAAATATAATTACTACAGAGCAATAATTACATCTTGGATATCCTCATAGTCACATAATTTATGTTCACTAAGGAGTTGGGACTTATTACCCTTTTGTTAGCAGAAACCGATCACTTAACTGAATAGGAAGAAATGCATGATTAATCCCTCCAAGAACAAAGGAACATCGACTTTTCAGTGCCTATTAAATCCACCAGGTGAGGAGGACCTACCCTAGAGGGTCATATATTTTCCCTCTTAAATTTCGAAGCCAACATAAGTACCCACATGCCTCACACTTAGCTGACCCTCAGTCCACACTTTGGAAAATAAGAGTATCACTACGGCTGCTAGCCTTTAGACAAAAGAACATATAAATAAGCCACCCTAATATCTGAGTCCTCTAGTACAGATGAGTAAGAAATGCCTATAACTCTAAGCCAATAATCAAGTCACTCGGAGATACCGAGCTAGTCACCAGTTGCTATATGTCGAAGAAGAAATATTAAGAGACCACTTATATCCAAAGAGATATTGCTTAGGGAGTAAATCTTAGGGATAATTCAAGACATAGTAAATATACACCATGCCCTAGTCTCTCGAAAGAATGATGGAACCAACTTCTTGAGAACCAGAGATTCGTAGTCACCCAAGTTATATTTTAGTCTGAGTAAACCATGGATTACTCACCTGGAAACCTCTCCAAGAACTTGAGACACGGGTCTACCCCTTGGAAAGCATCAACATAATATAAATTAACAATGTGAAGGATATTAACCCCTCATGACTAATAGGTCCTAGATCCATACTGTCTTCATTTGTACTGAACATTGACTTCAGCCAACTAGAACATACTTCGAGGTCCCAAACATTTAGTCCCAACCATATGTAACTGAACTATTTGAACAAATGATTATTAATTTCTTTGATCGGCTTCTCATCACCGAAGGAAACACATTCCCAAGTTCGTAGACGAATTCACCATCAACCCTCAGGTCTGGGAAATAATGACACAATGGGATTACTCCTCAGGAAAAGGTCTTGGGTTACAAGAACAATGGCTCATGTCCTTCGAATCCCCTTGTATTCGAGACTACGAATTTACGATCGACTATAGAGCCACTACAAAAGACTTGATCAACTCGAATAACACAAACACTGGATTTTTTGTATAAAGAAACAATGCCACACTTCAGACAATATAAAACACAACCTCTCACATGAAGGGCCACCCCTTCAGTTCTTCGACAATAAGGGAGAATCGTGGCATCCCAGTATTGACATTTATTAGAGAATTTGATCTTATGTTTGGGTAAATATACCCATAAAAATACGAGATACCAAATGTAACTCCATGACAGTAGAAAATAAATGAAAGATTCCTTTCCTTGAGGAAAACCCCATCGATCCCAATAGTGAACTGGATCTTCTCGTATCATAATTGACTTATGAACTCTTCATCACAGAGATATGTGCCTGGTCCCACCATTACATTAACACGGGATATGATTATGGGAACACATACTTGGGCATATCCCATATTATTTGTATGATTGAACTATAAGATAAGATTATTCACTGAGGGTGTCCCTCTTCAGAAGGTCCCCCCTCACGGAAGTACTCATAAACTAATGAAATGGAACTAGTCCACCCCCTGACCATACTCAGAGAAAATTTCACAGCCTATAATAAGTGGTATCTGCATTAACTCTCTCTAGGTTTGTCTATAAAATATCGTCATGGGGGAATGAATATGCAAAGTATCAATACTTTTATGGGTATATCTTCTGTGAAGCATATCATGAAAGAAATGGTTATAGGGGAACCAGAGCACCCTTGCTATAAAATAGGGCACCAAGAAACTGTCTCTATTATCCCTCCTCCGATGAGAAAGAATACCAAGAAACAACATCGGACGATGACATCTGGTTGGGATCGTCAGCATTCATATAATCCTCACCAGGAACACCTAACCAAAAAGACAACTATGTCCTGGGCATAACATCATAAATGCTCACCCTTACTTTAAACTCAAACGTAGCTATATGATGGATATACAACTCCATGTCAGATCCTTCTTGAAGGGCCGAAATGAGGCTCCTAAAATCCCAAAGCAATCCTTTATCCTAGATTGGACCAAAGTCATGGCCCCAAAACTAACACCACCTGCCTTTGCCCCCATATCCTTAACATGTCTACTACTATGCCTAGATAATACTGAACAAGAAACTCGAGAAAAACCCATACTGGCCCCGAACAAAGAGGTCGGCTTCCTCACCAAGTCAGGTCGACACTCTGCTCATCCAAACCCTACTAATAAAGAGGGACGTTTCCCCACAGTATCCACCATACCCCATTCTCAACATAAAATTAAGATCTAGGAGAAAATTCATCATGCCTCAACTAAAATCAATATATGGAAGTTGCTTGATACAACCCAGGAATACTGAGCTCCTCTCTTAGATCTTTTATCCCAAGCTTCTATGCTTATGGATATAACCTCGAATGAGATGGTATCTAACATCATCCATCACCATGCAACATCACATCAACTTATCTTGTGAAGATCTACCCATGCAAAGCTTCAATCATCGATTTGCATTAAGCATTACTACTGAGGCCTATAGATAAATTATACCCAAGGTATGAATGGATAATGGTTCCTCCATCTACATATGACCCCTTCGCGCTACTACCTATTTGTGATACAATGCCTTGAATTTACACCGTATTTCATGGCCATCCGAACCTATGATTACACTCACTGAGAGGACCACTCTCACTCTCATACTAGGGAATATAAAATATGATGTCGAATTTTAAATATTCAACATTTTTGTCAGTTTTAACCTCTTGGTCGGGAGGGCTTGTATACATCCTATTATGGAATTACTCTCATCACTTCACATTAAGTTGAGGTTCCTATTTGACATCAAGGTCACCACCTTCCAAGGAGGCGACGACTGGGCCACTATAACCATAACTATTATTTCCCCTCTCTTAGACACCCATCACAAGAGCAAAGATATTTGCCTTAACGGATTTTGAGTCATCCCACTCTCTCACATGAAAAAGTAGTAGATAGTTATTCACAATGTAGAAGCCTGAATCATTGAAAAGAAGGGATATATGACCCATTCAGACTCAAAAATAATTAACAGAGAACCATCACAATTATTGCCTCTGTGGAACACAAGGGAAGTGTCGGTCTTGAGTACACCCCCAATAGAAAATCCATAACTAGTAACCTTAAAAAACCATCAAGGGTGTAATGGACATTTATGTCTCCAAGGAGAGGACAACCTCTATCATAGTCTCCCAGAGCTATGGTGGGACAAAATAAAGAGATCCCTACAGCCCGAAATGGAAATTCTCTACAAAAAAGGAGTTATATGTGAATTAAGATGAAATTCACATATTGAATTAGGGCAAACTGAACGTATCGTGGGTTACCACAAAATAAATATAAACCACCCAATCAGATCCCGAATGGGGATTAATCGTGTTATGTCCTAATGAGACAGCTCTAATAGCCATGTTAAGATCTACTTACTTAACCCCCACTAAATTTTCCATGATTGGCACACCGCCTCGATAAGCCAAGGCGCCACTGTGGAAAAAGGAAGACCGGTTAGCATCCGTAAGATCAACCTTTACTTTCTTGTGTCAGACTTTACAACCCTCCCATCTAAAACATTGACTTCGATGGAGCCTCAACACATGAAAAATGAACCCCCATGGGATTATTAGTGGAATGATGGAAATCACCAGCTCTTGTTGAAAGCCCTCTCTAAGGAAGGCCTTTACAGTGACCTTGTCACATGACCAACCAAAAAACCAAAGGCCACACCTAAGGGAAAGAGGGACCAGCTCAAGAAACACCGCCTATTCTAACCCAGAGTTAGTACCAAAGTTACAAAGTGCCTGAAGGTCCCTCCAAAACTAAATTTATAGAGATATATTCACATTATCGCCAACATTAAAGGAATGTCAGTACTGGAAAATTGGACATTTACCAAATGTATTCCAGCGCCCATCATATGGAGGCGTTTGAGTCATTATGTTAGCAAAAGTGACCCACTTATCCCCTCTCCTAATGAATCCCTCTATAGAGAAAACTTCTCTGCTATTATCAATGTTATCCTCCATCCATTTAATGGCATAATAAACATTGATTTTCTAGTATTTGCCTGCATGTGTTACATGTGATGATTATGAATCCAACGATGGATTAGAATTTAGACTTAATATTGATAACCTCGTGGACTTAAAAATACTCAAAACACTTACAAAAACTTGACCAAAGTAAAAATAAACCCATGTCTCCTAATGAGGATGAGACAATAACCATAAAACCAGGCACTTACCAAAACCTAAAATAGCTAAAAATAGGGTATGCCCTAGATGAGAACGAATAGGAAAAGATCATCGATCTCTTTAACAACTTTGTAGACATATTCTCTTGGTCCTACAACTATATGCCCCACATAGATACCACTATCATCTTGCATGAGATACCCACTCTCCCTGACACTAAAACCATAAAATAGAGGTTCGAAAGCTCATACCTGGGTGGTCCTTAAAAATAAAGGAGAATGTGGAAAAATAACTCAGCAACAGTTTCATCTGTGTTATAGAGTACCCCACTAAGAGAGATAACATCATAGCAGTACCCAAAACCAATTTCAACGTTCAGATCGTGTCGACTATAGGGATTTTAATCAGGCATGTCCCAATGATGATTTTCCTTTTCCACACATTTATTTATTGGTATATAGTACAACTAGTAACATGCCCAAATCCTTTGTAGATGGGTTCACAGGATACAACCAGATAAAATGCACCTTGACCATTAAGAGAAAATTGAGTTCATTACCCCTGGGAGACATAATGTTATACAGTTATGCCATTCCTTGTGAAAAATGCTGATCCAACTTATTAAAGATAAGCCACGACCATCCCATATGACCTTCTACACAAGAAAGTGGAGATCTACATGGACAACATGATTATCAAATCCAAGGATCGTGAGGGACACATTTTGGTACTCTTGAAATTCTTACCAAGATTATGGCTCTTCAAAAGGATGTTAAACCCACTGAAATATGTCTTCGGAGTCACTAAAGGAAAAGTTATCGGATTCATTGTGAGAAAGGATGGAATCGAGGTAGACCCTACCAAAGTCAAAGCCACATAGTAAATTTCCCTACCTAGAAAAGAAAAATAACTCAGAGAGTTTCTCGGCCAAGTAGAGTTCTTAAGCCGATTCATCAACCAACTTACCACTATTTATGAACCCATTTTTTAAAAAATCTATAAGGACTTGCCTAAAGAGTGAAACGTTCAATGCCAAGAAGCATTTGATTAAACACAAAGGTATCTCACTCACCCACCCGTGATATTACATCCCTAAGTAGGACAACCTCTCTTCATGAACATCACTATAACTGACACTACTGCTAAATCCATATTAGAAAAATATATGGAGAGTTCTCAAAAAGAATGTACCATCTACCATGTCAGCAAAAAGTTGGTATCCTATGAGTTTATGTACATCACCTAACAAAAGGATTGTGTATCCCTCATATGGATTTCTTTCAAACAGTGCCACTACATGATGTCTTTTAGCATAAAAATCATCTCGAGAACGGATCCCCTGAAATATCTATTAAAAACACCCACCCTCTCTAGTAGTATGGAGAAATGTCTACTGATGCTATCCAAGTTTGAGATCATGTACGTCACACAAAAGGACACTAGAGGGCGAGCCATCTCCTACCTCCTCGCAGGGCAACTTTGATTATACAAAGATCCATACACGAAATACTTACCAAATGAGGATCTATTTGCCTTAAACGATATAGATAATTGGGAACTATACTTCGACGGGGCATCAAAAAAAGGGGATTTGACATAGGAATTCTCCTTCTATCCCATGACTCATAACGACTCCTGAACTCTATCAAAATAACATATGAGTACACCTACAACATGGATGAGTATGAGGCTCGCATCACAGGATTTGAAATCATCCTGGAAATGGGGATCACAACCTTAAGGCCTATAGAGATTCTGTACTAGTCATCAGTTAAATACTAGGAAAATGGAAGATCTGAGAAGACACCCTCCAACTATAACATGCCTAGTTAGAGAAAGTAGTTATTTAGTTCGAAGATCTCGAACTCGACTTCCTCCCAATGGCTAACAATAACTTCGCAGGCGCACTTGCCACCATGGCTTATATGCTCGACTTGTAGGAGGGAACTACATAATTAACATTCATCGTAACTAGTACGAATACCCCTTCCTACTACTTTGAGTTCGACACCATCGATGAAATGACATTAGGACCAATAGTATTGTACTGTGACATATGAAACTTGATGGAGAAAAAACAATACCCACTGGATGCCTTTCCCAACGATCGACATACCTTAATATGATTGGTTTCCCAATTCAACATCTGTGTGGGCCAGCTCTACAAAAGTGTCTTTAACGGAATACATTTATGATGTGTCACGGAGGATGAAGCGCGCGAAATTATGGACAAAATCCATAGTGGTGAATGTTGCACTTACATGAATATCACACCCTCTGCATAAAAGTCCTCAGACAATCATACTAATGGAATGCCATGCAAAAAAACTGCACTGAGTACAACAAGAGGTTCCGTAAACGTTGATTATACAGCCCACGACAACATATTCCTTCCTAAGAGTTCTACTATATGACCTTACCCAGACATTTGCCACCCTAAGGATAGACATTATAGGTAAGTTAACCCCTCAGACATCCACTAGGAATAAATGTATCCTATTCTCCATCAACAACTTCATCAAATAGGTCGAGGTTAAATCTTATGTAGTCTTGAATGATAATAAAGTGGAAAAATTTATGAGATAAAATATCATTTCCCTCTTTGGTGTGACTCATGAGTTACTATCGAACAATGGGTCTCACTTCAAGAAGTAGTTTTAAACCTATTACACAAGTTCGGTATCACTCGGCACAAATAATACCCCTAAATGCCTCGAACCAATGGAGGAATCGAAACAACTAACAAAAAATGTCAAAAACATCATCAGTTAGATGACTGAGACATACAACGAATGGTCCAACAAACAACTCTATGCCCTCTGAGGCTACTGTACGACATAATAAAACTCCATTGGGGACACTCCTTAATCATTGGTTTATGGTATGCAAGTAGTACTACCAATTGAACTTGAGGTTCCCTCACTAAGGCAGATGCTCGAAAGAAAAGTATCCAAAATCGACTGGGTTCAATATTGTTATGACAAATATTGAAAGGAGGATAAAAGATGCTTAGCACAACTATGACTACTAACAAAATATCAGCCGAGCATTCAATAAATGAGTCAAGAAGAGAAACATTCAAAAGGGAGATCTATTCCTAAAAAAAATTCAAACCAGTCCAGACTCCCAAAGGTAAATTTGCACCCAACTAGGGAGCGACCTACCTAGTCACCAAAATAAAATTCGATGGAGAGTTTACCTTATCTAATCTCATTGGATTTATTTTTTTCCAACATTTCAATCTCGGCCAATTGAAGAAATTCTTTCCTTGAACCTGCTTGTGGTAGAAAAGGAAAAGGGCCAAAAAATTAGTTGTCAGGGGAAGGGAATACCATGAAAGCCCATACATATTCCCTAACCTACATAAAAAAACCACTCAATCCACTAACATTTCTCTTGAAGTTAACTAAACACTTTAAGATCCCAACCTTTTTTCATTTAGAAAGAACTATATAGACCTGATTCTCCACTATATTTTTATTGAAGAAATTCATTTACACACATCCAGTTTTCTTTGAATTAGGGATATATAGGAAACCCCATATATCACTTTGGGCCTGGTCTAAATAAATACAAAAAAACCTCTTGTTATGACAAAACCTTGTCTTTTGTCATTGTTCCCTCACTCCAAATAGTTGGTGTAACAACCCGCGTAATTTTTGGGCTATTTTAATTAATTTAGGAAAATGGAGGAAAATAAAGTTTTTGATAAAATTATTTTTATTGCTCAAATATGTTGGTTTTATTTTTTAAGGCGAGAATTTCAAACGGTTTCGAAAACGGAGTTAAAACAGATTTTAAAATGATTTTTAAATGTTTTTAACTCTTAGAATTCTAAGTCGGCGAACGTTAAGTAATTTTCAAGAGTTGTTTTGGCTTCCAACTCTTCATTTCTTTGCCTTATTTAAAGGAGTCTTTTGGATTCCAACTCCTCACTTCTTTGCATTATAAAAGGAAGTCGTGGGCAACCCTTTTAACATACTTTTGGCACAACTTTTTTTGGCAGCAAATATATTTTATATTCCTCTTCTTTTTATTTATATTTTGGCCCTTGAGATTTGTGAGTTCCAACCTTAGATTAGAGGTGTTCTTGGGGCTATTTTGTTGGAGGTTCTTGGAGGAGCTTTTGTAGATCTTTTGATTTGATCTTGAGGATGTGATCGTTGGTTTCTCATCATGGTTTGAGGTATGGAGTTTTACACAATATGCTCCTTAAATCTCGCGAGTGTCATTCTCTTTGAATTCTTGTTTAATTGAACTCATATTTGAATTGATAAATTCATTGAAATCTAGAAAATAATTGTTGAAATTATTTTGATTCATGTGGTATCATTATATTGTTGTTGAGCACGTTGTCATGAGATTTTAATATGGCACGGATGTTGGGCACCCGCCAAAATTCCTGTTTCCCGAGCTATGGCTTGATAAAGCATATACGGATGTGGTGAGGCCTGGTGACCCGGTTGATGTGTTGTTGAGAAATTATATTGATAAATGCTTTGAGATTCGCATTTTGATTTGAATATTCGTACTCGTGTTGTTACGTTTTATTCATCGCTAATATATATTTGTTAAGCATGTTTCCTATCGTATTGTGTACTTCCCCATATTTTCTTTTAGTGGCAGGTTAACGCAGATTTTGGGGTGCTATGGAGAATGATTTTAGCGAGGATTGTTTGGGAAAAATTTGTATTGTTTTGATGTATAGAGCTTTGGAGATTTGTATTTTTATTCGAGTTAAATAGTTGAAATTTTAATTCGAGAGACTTGTTGTAATTGAAGAGATTGATATTAGTGGATTTATATTATTGTGGGTTTATTTAGATGCTGTATACCTTGTCACTTGTGGATTTGGATTTATTTTATCGCATTAGTGCTCCGTTCGCTCTCCCCGGGCGGGCGGGGTGTTACAAATGGTATCAGAGCTTAGGTACACGGCAACCCTCGGGGCTTGGGTTTTGGGTTCATTGCGTGGTTAGCAATTTTTGGAGATAGATTATTTTAGATGATCGTTTCGTGTTAGGCATCTAGATTAGAGGTGAGGAATTTATTTTTGGGAGACGTGATTTATTTTTGGAGATAGTGTAGTGGCCTGATTTTTTAGAGTTGGGCATTCGGCCAATTTCGAGGGCGAAATTCCATTATTAGTGGGGAAGTGTAACAACCCGCGTAATTTTTGGGCTATTTTAATTAAGTTAGGATATTGGAGGAAAATAAAGTTTTTGATAAAATTATTTTTATTGCTCAAATATGTTGGTTATTATTTTTTAAGGCGAGAATTTCAAACGGTTTCGAAAACGGAGTTAAAACAGATTTTAAAATGATTTTTAAATGTTTTAACTCTTGGAATTCTAAGTCGGCGAACGTTAAGTAATTTTCAAGAGTTGTTTTGGCTTCCAACTCTTCATTTCTTTGCCTTATTTAAAGGAGTCTTTTGGATTCCAACTCTTCATTTCTTTGTATTATAAAAGGAAGTCGTGGGCAACCCTTTTAACATACTTTTGGCACAACTTTTTTTGGCAGCAAATATATTTTATATTCCTCTTCTTTTTATTTATATTTTGGCCCTTGAGATTTGTGAGTTCCAACCTTATATTAGAGGTGTTCTTGGGGCTATTTTGTTGGAGGTTCTTGGAGGAGCTTTTGTAGATCTTTTGATTTGATCTTGAGGATGTGATCGTTGGTTTCTCATCATGGTTTGAGGTATGGAGTTTTACACAATATGCTCCTTAAATCTCGCGAGTGTCATTCTCTTTGAATTCTTGTTTAATTGAACTCATATTTGAATTGATAAATTCATTGAAATCTAGAAAATAATTGTTGAAATTATTTTGATTCATGTGGTATCATTATATTGTTGTTGAGCACGTTGTCATGAGATTTTAATATGGCACGGATGTTGGGCACCCGCCAAAATTCTTATTTCCCGGGCTATGGCTTGATAAAGCATATACGGATGTGGTGAGGCCTGGTGACCCGGTTGATGTGTTGTTGAGAAATTATATTGATAAATGCTTTGAGATTCGCATTTTGATTTGAATATTTGTACTCGTGTTGTTACGTTTTATTCATCGCTAATATATATTTGTTGAGCATGTTTCCTATCGTATTGTGTACTTCCCCATATTTTCTTTTAGTGGCAGGTTAGCGCGGATTTTGGGGCTCTATGGAGATTGATTTTAGCGAGGATTGTTTGGGAAAAAATTGTATTGTTTTGATGTATAGAGCTTTGGAGATTTGTATTTTCATTCGAGTTAGATAGTTGAAATGTTAATTCGAGAGACTTGTTGTAATTGAAGAGATTGATATTAGTGGATTTATATTATTGTGGGTTTATTTCGATGCTCTATACCTTGTCACTTGTGGATTTGGATTTATTTTATCGCATTAGCGCTCCGTTCGCTCTCCCCGGGCGGGCGGGGTGTTACAGTTGGCACGATTTAAATAGGCTAAATGTCAAGTAACAAAACATCGCTCTAAGGTATTTTAAAAACTATGCGGTGTCATCATTATTTAAACTACACACAAAGGCTAATTCCATGAAAGCATAAAAAGACAAAAAGGAAAAATGCACTTCCCTTATACACTCCTCCCTATAAAATTAAACAAGAAAACACTCATCTCCCCACAGATCACCTCGTGTCCCGAAATCGAGATCATTAAAATGGGCAGACTTCCTAAGGTCTCCTAATAAAAAATCACACTATTTTAGGTAAAAAGACGGCATTCCAATTCCCATACCACTCTCCCTCAATCCCCTTGTAGCCGTGGAAAAAGATAAACAACTGACATACTTAGTAAAGGCTTCTTGAAAAAGGGCACCCTATTTTTGGCAAAAGACACCACTTCACTTTTAAAAAGTTATGTCTAAAAGGCTCTCCCCCTATCATAGACATAAAAAAAGGGTAACTCCATTCATCCACTCTGGAATTGATTTAAAAAATGTGGCATGCCTTCACGCATATAAAGTTATATCACTCCTTAAAAGAATAGTCTAAAAAATACGGCGAACCTTTATTTTCCCATCTATATTTTTTTATTTTATTATTTTCACCTTTTTATCTTTAATTTTTTTGTCCTGGCACAAAAAGTGTATGTATGTTTGACGTCACTATGCTAAATAAAAAAGATCTTAGGCCCACTCTGTTTGCCCTCATGTTATTATGTTATCTGTATTCTATTTTATCACCATTTTCTATAAAGGAGCTTCCTACCAATTATGTCCATATTTCATGCACAAAACAAAGAAGGGCGAAAAACATTACATACTAAAGCAAACCCTCAAAAAATAGGATGTCCTTATTTATATACAAAGGTGCACTGAATTAGAATCCCCATACAAAACAAAAATGTATGGGTTTTCCTCGTGTTCCTCCTAGAGGAACATCCTACCTATATACCCTAGATGCCCCAAAAACATAAAAGGCATGTTTTAGGAGGTTACATCAAATCCCACTATAAAGACCCACTTAAAATAGTATCTCACTCAATTATTATATCTGGGCCCTCTTCCCTGGAAAACCACCAGCATAACTTCCGCCCTTAGCTCTCGGGTGCGGCACCATAAAACACTCTTCTGAGGAAGTTGAACCAACTGGAGGACCAAAAGTTTTCGAATAATGAGAAAGGTTTCTGGACAACTGAATATACTCACTAGTCACATCCCTTGTTACCTCATAGGTCAATTGGCATAAGGCCAGGTGCGTAGATGAACAATGCTTCAGTATTTCCCTCAATTGTGCATCATCGACTAATACTTGCTGGATATTCATAAAAACAGATTCAGTTAAACACCAAAGCCTAGGTCAAAGCACACCAAAATCAAAGTAATAAAGAAAGAGAAAACTTACATCGTTCGAGAAGAGTGCAGGGTCCAAAGTTGGTTTTAACATCCCAAAAGCAGCATCACATTGGAGGATGTGTATGAATTGATCCTTACCGTGTGAGACCACTGTAAATGCCTCCAGTAACACTGAGAGAGCTCAAAGACTAACAAAAATATTGGGTTGGTAGGGAGAAACTAGTTCCAAATAAAGCAAAAGGGTTCCCTATGAAAACATCGGACCAAGCAGAACTGTGGAAGAAGCCCTTGGACCTATAAGGAGGCAACCAGACAACGATAAAAATTAATAGGACATCCATCATCCTAAATCTTGAACCACTACCCTTGTCCATACTAACATGATAGCTATAAATCCATGAAGAAGATGGGAGTGAAGAGAGGAGAGTATCAAGTTATGAAAACAACAACAGTGCAAGGATGAATGTTGTTAAAAGGCGCAAAGGCTAACTTTCTCGAAATAAAAAGCTCGAACTTAATTTAATAAGTTTTGTCTATCGAAATTAATAACCGTTAAATTAATCATTCCATGACAATTAACCGATTGGTTAATTATCCAGTCCCCTTCGTTAATCAATCGGTTGACCCCCTAGCTCTTGCTAAAATTCCCACTTCTCCCTAGAGTTTCCAAACTATTACGCATAAACCCCATTCCTTTATAAGTATTCATGACTTTTTGTATGAGTTGACTAAATTTAACTTTGTTCACCAATTTTACACCAAAGGTTGAACTGAATTTGTCTATTTGACTTCATGCACCATCGCTACATATGTCGATGTTGACTTTTCAATGCATTAAGTTCACACCCCTTCATTCTAGTTCCATAATTTTGATATGTTCATGTTATTCCATGGTGTGCATGTTTGTACTTATATGAATATGTTTTTACTTCAAAATTTCATTTTTTTTATAAATAATTAGTTGGTTTGGTGAAGTTTCACTACGTATGAATAATTGTCTACACTTTGTGATGATATTTCAAAATTGGATTGTCGTGATGCTATCTTTTCAATAATTGCTTTTATCCCTTTTTCTATTACAGAAAAAAATGGGGAGAGCATAATCAAGGGAAGAAAAGGGGAGAACATATTGGCATAGTGAGGGGGAGTTTTGTTTTCTTTAAACTCCACGTGTTACCGTATTTCCTTTTCTTCATGTGTGTAGGTATATTTTCCGCATTAATGATATCATAGACTACGTGGTGAGGATTTTTAGTTGAAGATAATGTCTCAAGTGTCTTTTCCTTTTCGAGTTTGGGAGGGACATTACTTGAATTTGTCTTAGGGGTTATTTTTTCAATTTGTGTCTTGTACTGGAATAGGCAAAGAGGGAGATTTTTAAGAGAAAATTTTTATGATTGCTCATTATATTTTAGTTTGGAATTTTTTTGTTACACCCCACTTCACCATTATGTACATTCTCAAGACTTCAAGCGAAGACAAGTTAGTGACCGAACACGACAATCAAAGATCAAAGACTTGAGGTTGATTTTTAGTAAGCGTTTTATTTAGTGTTATCTTTAAAAATGTTAGTTTTTTATAAAAATATTTGAGTTCTATTTATAAAATATTTTTAAAGAAAATATTTTTTATTAGTAAATTGTTCGAATGACTTTACAATCTTCATTTTAACTAGTTTGGCTATTCGTTCAAACAAACATCAAACGAGATTTTTCTATTAGCAGATCGTATATCATTTGAAGATCCTTAGAAGTTTGTTCGAATGAGATGAGTTATTTGTTTGAACAAGTTAGGTTTTGGTACAAAAAAGATATGCAGTTTTGTTTGAACGCACTCCTATTTCATTTGAACGAGCCCTTGAAATTTGTGAAGCCTCAAAACTAGTGTTTTCTATATAAATGGGTCATGACATCAATTGTTTTTAGGACTTTGGCAAAAATTAGTTTCCCATATAATAATAAAAGGTTTCTACACCTTAATTTTACCAAAACACTTTTGTTTTCCAAATCCAAACCATTTGGATGATTTTTTTTAGCACTTTATCAAATCTTGATGAACACATACCATGTTCATACCCTTGTGGAGTTTATTGTTCACTGCTGAAGAGAGGAAATTGATTCTTTGAGACTAGTCGGTGTAGACCGAGGCAAGTGGATCTTATTTGGGGTGTTGTTGGATTTATGTCGTATTCTATCAACAACAAGGAAGGAAGACAGAACTGTAATACTTAGTGGAGTCTAAGTGTATAAGTCTTCCTTTATCATTGTGTAATACTTAGTTATAGCAATGCTGGAAATTTTTTTTTATCCGAAAGGATTTTTTTTCTCATATCTTGTCTTGTGGTTTGTAGTTTGTTTCAATTTATATTCAATATCTTCCATATGTAGATTCACCTAATTAATCAAGATAAAATTGGATTAAATAGAATTTGGCTTGTGTGTGGCCTAATCTACAAACTCCACATTTGACCGTATAACTGGACAACTCTAGATTGCGTTCTTTTAAATTTTATCATCAGATATAACAGTATGTATATATACTAGCCTAAGCCACCTTTTGGTTAGAGTTATTTAAATGTTGTTTTGTGTTAAAAAAAATTAATGTTCTTGCGGATTTAAATTATATTCATTAATTTCCAATATATATTTAATTGGTTAGCAATGCTTGAAAGGCGACTGAACGAGCTACCAGAAGAGAAGTGAAATAATTCTGAAGAATTTGAAAAACAAATTGTGTTAAGCTAGGTTGTGATGGAGGTGAGACTATTTGTAATTAAATCATTATTTTGGACATTTAAATCTTGATGTTAATTGAATTGTAATTTGAATTTTGCATTGTCGGTGGTGAGAATTTACTACTATTCTATTGCGGCTATTATTGTAGTTATTTTTTAGTTAATTTTAATGTTTAAATAAGTTGGTTTTCATTAATAAACTAAGGAGAATCTTCCATTTTTTTTAAAAACATTAAGTGTCATAAATATAATTAATAAGAAGACATATAAATTCAATTATATTTTTTAGATTGCCATGTATAGGAATGATTAAAAAAATATTTTTGTTTAAGGTAATTGACACTAAATAAATCTTATTGCATGTGAAAACCTTTTGCAGATGAGTAAAATCATTGAAGTCATTTTGTTGGAGGTCGTATGCTTCAAGATTATGGGTTTACTTTGTTCACATCATCTTATATTATGAGTAGATGGGTTTTTATGTATTTTTTGTAATGGGACTAGTGGAATATTTGAAAAACATATTAATAACTTTCATTTTTTTTAGTAGAGATAATATTAGAGGTGTTAATTCTGTAGAAAGATATTTTACTTATATGAATTCTAATTATAGTTGAATGAAAAATGAGCAGATGTATTGATGATTAAGCTTGTAACTAAAAAATATTGAAATGAGGGCCAAGGATATTATATATTGCTTTAACACTTTTTTGTTTATGATTATTGTTGATGTCTAAAAATGGATCAACTCCAATTTTATAATCACAGATAAAAATACGAGAAGTAACTCAAATTACACACACAAGAGATATAGATTATAGAGTGGTTCAGCTGTAAAATAGCATACGTCCATTGTTATTGTTATTTAGTAGGGTTTTCAATAGTTCAGTATCATGTGCATATGAGTGATTTGTGTTGTCCCTTAAGCTAAGGGATTAGTTTGTATTTATAGGAGTGAAAAACTCTAGATACTCGAGTGCTGGTTGACATTCCCATCTGAATAACTATTATTATTCTTATTGGTTGGCTTTCTGGAGTTGGTCGACATTCCAACCGACTAGGATCTATGAAGCTGATCTAGTTGATAACTTGGCCATGCTAGATGACATGTGTATGTTCGTCACTGGTCCAAGTGGGAGTATAATTTTTACATACAATAAAAGCCCCCAATGCTCCATGCTTGATGCTTGCGTGAATGTATGTAGTATTTAGCTCAGGAAGTTTCTCAGCGTACTGTTTGAGTGTTTAGTTGGTGGTCGACCTCCCCTACTTGTAAAATTTCCACTATCATTGCTCGAGGATGGCATTTTTGTGAATAATCCAAAATTTCGCGAACCGCCAAGGTCATATTGGTATTTTACCACCTTTGGATCTATACAGCTGTCAGTAAGTCAATCGTTGGTACAATTAACATTTTTTTGCCTTTTTCGAGGTAAGTTATAAAAAATGAAGTTGTACTACCAATTTTTTAAACTTCAAAATTACATGTGTCTCTGAGCTTTCCTTCTGCCCCTTTTCACTGTTATTTCTTTTGCAATCGTTTTCTCTGTAAGCCTTCTTCCTTCTTCTTTGATTTCTATCTCTGTTTTAAACATGTTTTATATTATTCATTGGTATTATTTAGAAGAATTTAGGAAGGAGAGAGGAGTCCCTGATTGGGTAGATTTATAGATGGTTATTCCTCCAATTAACATTTTATCATTGACCAAAGGTCATTCGATTCCGTCTCTATTTGTAGCTGAGTGTGGTATTACTTTTTTCCCAGTCACTTTTTCCTTGAGCTTTGTCAACACTTTGATGTTGTCCCTGTTAAGGTAGCCCCAATACATGGAGAATAGTGAATGGGATTAATAGGATTAACTAAATCCATGGGACCTATATTGGTAATCCTGAGTTGATGTTCTAAAGTGAATAGGGCACTACCAGTGACAATACTTACTATTTGAAGACAAAATTTACTAATAGGGCCTTAGTATTCAATCCACCAAATTCTAATAAATACTACATTAACTATGGAATACTGGTCAAGAATTGGCAACATGCTCCTCTTCAAAAGGGGGAATAGTACGATGGACCCAGGCGCCCCTAAGAAGGGTAGGGCATATGTTGTAGAATTTCTTTCTTTCTTCTTATAATTACCTATTTGATGATATGCTGACTAATCTTCTTGTCTTGTTTTTGTGCAGTGGAGAGTAAGAAAAAGTGTCCCAAAGAGAGGGATATTAAGCTTAAAGAGATTCAATTTCTATGGGGCATTCATCGGATGATTGGTGAAGAACACCCAAGATCAGCCTCAGATTTACTAAATTACATAAATTTTGTCACTTCAGTCGCTGCCCGACCCACTACTACAGTACCTTCAGCCCTTGTTAATTTGTAGGAAGAACTAATTCCCACTTCCACAACTGGAGACTCTGCTGAAGTTGGGAAGGATTTTGGGACTTCCTCTTTTTTTGAATCCTTAGACATTTTTATTTTTTCTTACCTCCCCACTAGTTGCCATGGGTAAGAAAACGCTCCCCAATTTGATGGTTGGGCCTTTGTCTCCTTGCACTAAGAAAGTTATAGAGAAGAATGTCAAAGTTGTTGATACCCCGAAGTCCAAGGTGACTAAGAAGGTGTCTAAGGCTACTGAGAATATGACTTAGGTTATCGACACTGAGGAAGTTAAAACTAATGCACCTCAATACAAGAAGTTGAAAAAATATTTTCCTGAAAAACAGGCCCAAAAAACTATTGTCGATCAACAGGAATTAGTCAAGAAAACTCATGCTGATTGTTCATCCTCTATGGGTGTCAATTTTGGTCTGGCCAAAAGTTTAATAGAAGCTGGGACTCTTCTAGCTGATAGGGAATTTTCCATTCCGATGTCCCGATTAAGATTGACATAAAGAGTTTGCTAGAATTTGGCTTTGGTAACCCTTTTCCCTTCATTAGTTGTCTTTATTGTCTTATTTATCTTCTTCTGATTTTATATTCTTCCGTTTTGTAGTTTCTGGTGGTTTTTTACCAGCTGATGGATAGGGATGATCAATCAAATTCTTCTTTAGGTGAAGTTAAAGAGGCTTTTAAAGGTCTACAAAAATCTTTGGAAGCTTTTAGACAAGCTTTGGAGTTAAGTAAAACCAATAATATGGCTAATGTGGCTGAAGGACAAATAACCATTATCGACCAGAAAGTTAAGAACGCTGAGGTTCATTTAAAGGTGGATGAGGATAGACTATTGGGGAATTAAAACCTTATCAAAGTTGTAAAGGAGAAGATAGTATGTCTACCCGTTAATCTTGATGCAAAAAAGGCAAATAATAAGAACATAAAGGAATCTTCCTTTGATAAGGGCTAGGAAAAAGCATTATTGTATACTTCTGCACAAATTGTATACATAAAAAAGAAGTCTTTCAAGGATGGATGGTATAAGACACTCAAGGAAGTCATCATATTAAAAAACATAGAGTTGTTTCAAAGGCATGACCCTGGCACTCCTCCAAACTTGGAGGAGGAGTTTGATAATGAAGAAGGCTCAGGGGAATCTTTCGTGGTACCTGTTGAGTCTACATTGGTACCAAGTATCCAACCCGATCTTCCTCCTGACCAAGTTAATCCTTAAGAAAAGGATAAGGTTTAGTTTTTCATTAGTCTTATAATTTTTTGGACTCTTACTTTATGTCTTATAATAGGATCATCCATTTTTAACACCTTTATTTTTATCAATGAAAAGATATCCTTGGTTTAATGCATTTTGTTGATTGTACTTGTTTCTCTTAGATTGGTTACCATTATTTCTATGAAGTTATACTTCCTGCTTTATTTGACCCTCTTGAATTCCCCCCCCCCCCCCCCCCCCACAAACTTATATATATCCATATTTGTGATCTTCCAGTTTCATTCTAGGAAAGCCGCTATAATTTTTGCTGAGTTTAACCTATTTAGGACAACTAAGAACCTTCTAGAAGCTGGCCATGTACCCATTTTTGAGGAAGATTTAACTGGGCTGCTCGATCCTGATGTCTTCAACCAAGTCAAAGAATCATACATCCATATTCAGTACTTGTTGGACATATTTGTTGCTAATAAATCTTCATACTATGGGATGATCAAGCAACTGCAAGAAGACCACAAACAATCCAAAGCCCTACTCCACACCTATTATGAAGCCAAGTATAAAGCTTTGATCAAGGTTCTAAAAAGCACGGGGCGTGATCGAGGCGTGAAGGCCAAGCCTTAAGCCTTAGAATCCTAGGTGAACCTTAGGCGTAAAAAGGCGTGAAAAGGCATTTAGGCCTTCTTAATATATTTTAATTTTTTTAACTATAAAAGGCTATTAAAATACTAAAATTATACATATCATAAAAATATATCTGAATATATGCAAATTAAAATACTATTTGATTATTTTGGATGAGATAATGGTCCGGCTTGTAAAAAAATTCTTTAAAAGGGGATATCATTTCACTAAAGCATTGTTGTTTTTAGAAAAAAGTGCGTCTTTAGGGTTTTACACAGAATAATGCGTAAAAATCTTAAGGCGGGGAATTTCTCCAAAGCCTCAAGCCTAGGAGGGTTTTTTAGAACAGTGGCTTTGAGTGAAGGATGGGGTTTTAATAAAAAAAAATTATAAGACATCACTTCTACTTTGAATAAGAAGGAACTATCTTTAAGGAAGGATGTAAACAGTGCTCGTGAAATTGTTGTTATGATGGAGAATAAAAATAATGCCTTAAGGGGTGAGCTTAATAGTTTGAAGAAATTATCTACTAGTGGTCCTGATGAAGGTGCATCCTTTTTGAAGACTGAAAATGGAAATTTTTTAGAGGAACTGGAAGCACTGTAGTGAAAATTATCTAGGCAGAGGATGGTTGTCTGACCAACGATTGATAAAGAAAAAACTAAGAAAGCAAAGAATACTGTTATTATCGACCTATCTACCCAGCTAAAATACAAAGATAGTGTCCTGAAGAAACTTCAAAACTAGGTGGAGAGGTTAACCTTTCAATTCCATAAACAACCCAGGGAGGTTTGGATGGTGGGTTACAATGATACCTTAGCCCACATGGATGATCACCTTACTTAAAGTAATCGTAAGGGCTATAAGTGGGGATGGACCAATTTGTTGACTTTGCTGAAGTATGACTAGAACAGTACCATGTGGCTTAGAATAACCCAAGTTTCTTGGACTGTTCAAATTGGTTACAACATGAATCCCACTAATGCCATTCCTTAATGTTTGATAACTAAGTATCTACGGGATTATGGTCTTCACGATAAGCATGACATAGTTTGTCCTCCTCATTTGATTAACAGGCCGAGCAATAGTAATAGGAAAATGTTAAAAGATTTCAACTATATAAACTCTCTATATACCCTTGATGATCATCCAGCTAGGATAAACAAGACCCAAGGTAAACGTCATGCAGAATAATTTTTCTTCTTGTACTTCGTCAACTTTGATTTTATTTGCTTGTTACTTGAAAATAAAAAGACTTTATTTCCTGTCTTAAATACATATTTTGTTTATGAATTTAATTTGATACCTGTTTTAAGATTATGATTAGTTAATCAGCTGACCGACTACGTAATATTCTTATTTAACAAGTGATGTGTTTAATAGATGAACTAAGATTGTACGACCTTAGATTCTACTAATGCACTTAGGTAAAGCTGTAAGCAGTTTTGAACTAAGTGTTGACATTATTTATCAGTGGAGACCAATTGTATTTAGGAATGTATATGTATATTCATGTGGTGTCTTAGGAATGTATATATGTATTCCTAGGTTTTAACTTAGTCGGGTAAATCTTCTTGTGTTTATATATGAAGTTTTATAGGCTCATTGTTCGTGACTTATTCGAGACGAAGTCATACATGAAGTAATGATCATTGGTGATTAAGTGTATTAGGAATATATATACGTATTCCTTTATTTAACTTAATTGGGAAACACGAATGTTGGTTAAGCTATTGGTGCATCTCGAATATAATAAGTTCAACCTAATTAAGTATTTGTTATCTTTTGGTCGGTAAGGGATGAAGACCAAGAGAGAAGAAAAAATTGAAGATTGCGTTAAGTTCTGTTTTCGTTAGGGATGTATATCACTGCACTTCGAAAGAAATTAAAAAAAATAGAATCATAATTGAATGGAAATTAAGATTTTTAGTGAACTTTAATAAAAAAAAGTACATAAAGCCTTCATTTTACTGATAGTATTTTTAAAGGTGTTCGGAGTTCCAAGGGTTCATGAATGCCTCCCCATCAAGAGTCTCCAATCGAAAAAGTTATTGGTCGGATGACTGACAAAATGCGATAAGGACCATGCCAGTTTGCTTCCAACATATTTCTTTTCTGAATGAATTTTTTTAGGATGTAATCCCCTTCTTTCAAGTTGGTCGGCTTGACCCCTTGTTATAAAAATGGGCAGTTCTTTGCTGATAAGTAGACGTTGTGAGTGTAGGGTCTTATCTAACTTCTTTCACCAAATCCAAGTCCAACCTTTTAATGAGATCACTTTTGGGGGAATCAAAGTTCAACACTGTTGATCTAGGGTGGTTGGTCTTCCTTGAGTTAATTGGTATTTCTTGAGTTGGTTGGTATGCCGACCAACTCTCCTCGGGTGCCGATAAAGTATAAATATTACCACGTAGGATGACAGGTGTCCATTTCTTATTGGTCCGCATAGTTGGAGAATTTTTGCGTCAATAAAAGCCCCCAATGCTTCATCCTTGATGGTTTACTGAAAGGATGGAGTATTTATTCTGCTGTGTTGCTCGGTGCTAATGCATTATGAAATTATTGATCAGCCTTCTTAATTTTCTCAACATATAAGTGCATTATCTTTCAGTTGGTGAATGATTCAGGTTGATTGATGGTTGCACTTGAACTAGTCTTTCTTTTGAGGAACTATGTTCGTGTGCTATGTATCACCCCTGGGAATTTGGATGCATTAATGTCATAGTTTGCAGCTTGTAGCTTGTCATAATCTTCAAGTGAGTTAGTTGGTTGATTAGGTAACCAACTATCTTCTGTGACGACCAACTGAGTGCTAACTGTACATCCTTAATTTTTCTAATTTCTGCTCCTCTGAAGGCTTTGCTGATGTAACATGCTAGCTTTTGAACCCAATTCTTCAATCTGATTAGTGCCGAGCTAGTTTCGGTCTTTGAAACATTTATATATAAGTACAAATGTTGGTTGGTTGTGAAAATCCTCGTGCTGTAAATGCTGAATCCGATGCTTGAATGAATAATTGCTTCTGTAGTAAAAGCCCCCAAGTGTGGAGTATGAATTCTTATATGTGCTTTTGATCAGTATATGTGGAGCCCCCAGTTGGTCTTATAAAACGTCTTCTAGAATAAATTGTATTTGTATTTTGTTCCTGCATTGTTAGTAACAAGCATGGTATAATATGAAATTATGGAAATGAGTGAATGAAATTTGATTAACTTATCTTGTCACTCCTTGGATGTTTTAATGACTTCTTATTTGTGATTTGTATGAAGTCATACTGGAAATCATCATTTGGGCAACAAAGGTTCCTTAAGTTTTTCGTGCGATTTTCACTAGGTTGGGCAACATTGTATCTTAAGTTTTTGGTGCGATTCGCACGAAGTTGGATTCGTACTAGGTTGGGCAACATTGTGCCTTAAGTTTTTGGTGTGTTTCGCTCTGAGTTGGGTAACATTGTGCCTTAAGTTTTTGTGAAATTCGCACTAAATTGTTGACAACCAACATTATTGGTGTCTCTGTTGATGCCGACCAACATTTAATTGGCTGGCGATTGCTGATGGCCAACCAAAATTTAGTTGGCGGTTGCTGACGGTCCACCAACACTTAGTTGGTGGTTGTTGAAGTCGACCAACATTTAATTTGTGATTGCTGATGCCGACCAACATTTAGTTGGCGGTTGCTGAGGGCCAACCAACACTTAATTGGTGGTTGTTGAAGCCCACTAACATTTAGTTAGGGGCTGCTGATACTGACCAACATTTAATTGGTTTGTTGAATATATACATAGAGAGAAGAATTTTCCCAATGAACTATCTGTTGGAGATTATAATGATTGATGCAGATATTCACGGAGCTGAATAATAAGTATTTCGTCAAGCTCCATGCTGAGATGAATATAAATAATACATCCAGATAGATATAAAGAATCATTCGTGCCTGAGCATATATCAGAGCAATCATAAAATTAATAGTGCCTTGTTGAGGAAAAATTTCATAATGCTGAGCAATGATAATAATTTCCAAAAGTGTAAGATTGTGGCCGAGTACTTTATCGGGACTGAATCTTGTTCCCGTGGAATTTGATAAGTTCCTCGAATATCAGTGGAGGCTAAATCAGATAATTATTATCATGAGACTAATTATTCATCCATATAATATTCTTCTTCTCTAACATCAGGCAATAGAAATTTCAAAACATGAAATAATCTATTTTATGTCATGCCAAATATGTATTACATGAGCAGATATTTATCAAATATATGTAAGATATTATGACCAATTGATCGGTCTAGAATTGTTATCAAATTATTTGAATTCCAAACAACTAGTCAGGTGTAAATTAATTTCAATTTTTAAAGACGGGAATTAAAGAGAATTGGTGTAAGAAACCAAAATCTTTTAAAAAGGAGGTACCCCCAAAATCTTTAAACAACATGTTTACGTTTTTTCGACTAACTTTCACCCAATTTTACTTTTCCCAAAGAACAAACTAAAAAGGGTATTAAATAGGTTTGTAAACCAAAATCTTATTTTGGGTTTAATCTGGTGATGGCTTAGCGGAGGTATTCCTCTAGGTTCCTCCCTATAGATGCTGACATATAAAATATGATCTGGTGAAGTTACCGATCAATAAAAAAAATGGTTCGGCGCTAGTGCCAACCAATAAAGATGATTCTGAGAAGTAATAGATGTCACTGACCAATGATAGGTGCTATTGATTTATGTAACGTTACTGACGGATCTTCAAACTTTACCATCGACCAACGAAAATGGTTCGGTGAAATTGTAGACCCAGAATAGTTTCTATCGACTAAAAAATTATCTCTGATGAACAAAAATTAGCTCCGACCAAGAATAAGATACCTGGGTGACCTCGTTTATTACCACCGACTAGTCAGTAGGTGGTCGGACTTAGTCCCAATCTAGGCAAATTTGTGAGAGATGTCAATACTAGGACTGCCAAGCAATGAACGTGTACTGTCGACCAACCATGAGAACTTTGTAGCTCCGCCGACCAGATTAAGAATGCCATTTCAGAATTTATTGCCACACCACTGATCTAAGAGGCCACCGAAATTTTTTCTGCCATAATGAAAATTGGGCTTGATCATATATTTTCCAACTGGGTTACCCAGAAAAACCATCCAATTTGTGTCCAAACATATACCGCCTGTCAGTGGTGCTTGGGGTTAAAAAACTGGCGATTGTAGCAGATCTGGAAACTATTCAATTTATGGCAGTGAAAATTAATTATGAGCTTGTTAACTTTGTGAGATCCCGCTTTTTGGATAACTATTTGATTATTTTGGTATATATAAATCATCATTTTTCATTTGGTGCTCGTGTGTCGAGATGAAATATTTTGAAGAGAGAGAGAGAGAATATGCATCTCCAATGTTTGATTGCAATAGAATAATAGAAACCAGATATTCTGAAAGTCAAGAGACAATTCCTTGAATCGACAGTTTTTAGAGAAATTTTCATCCCAAATTATACAGATTGGGATTTTTTTCGATAATCAGGATCTAATGGTTGGGATACACATGATAATCAAACAAATATATATGTTCTCCTTCAACTATCACAAAAATTTACAGAGGAATAAGATAATTGAAATCATGTCTGTAATCCAAATCAGGAGGTGTATATCGCCCATTTTTCTTTTATCAATTTTATCTCAATACTGAAAATTATCTTATGGTTCACACAATTGATAGATGAATTAAATTTGAATGGTCACTTTATCAATAATAGTAAAATGAAATGATTTGTACATGAAAAATACTCAATCTTTATGAATGTTTATCCCCATTATATAGTTTAAACTTTGGGAATCAAGTCAAAAATTATGATTCTAAAATATGAATATCCAACTACGCGGATATGTGTACATATGTGATACATCTTATCATGTACATGTTTACATCTGTAGTTGGAGAGTAGTGTCTTCCTTGTGTTGAAGTTGAAGTTCTTTAATTATTCCTTGAGGATCTTCAATCATTTCATAATAAGCTACGTTATTTTTTACAGACTGATCAAGCAAACATTTTAAATACTGATAAGCATCAATTTCTTGCTCAGAGGCATCAGATCCCAGAATATCAATTATTTGGACTTTGGTGAAATCTGCACGACCATATATGAAGTAATAAATACACTTCTTCATCAACTCTGTATCATGAGCTGACAACAGTTCCATCGTGGCAATAAACTAGCAAGGAAAAGTGAAAACAGATCAACAACAATACAACTATATTGAATAGTAAATGAGTAATCTAGAATAAATAACAAAGTCCATTTTATTGATCATAAGAGAAGAGGGTACAACCAAGAGTACAAAATAAAAGGGAAAATAGAGAAAAACAACAAATTACCGAACAACTTTACACCTTCTCCTTATACCCTACAACATCCTCCACTGATCTTGATGAAGGGATTGGTTGCTTGGTGGGCAGCTAACATTGCTCGGTAGAAATTATAGTTTGCTGAACATGCTCAGAGGATTGAGGGATATTGGCAGCAGGTGTTTGTTCTACTATCATCAAAGAAGATTCATCAGACCCAGCTTCATCTTCTTCTTATTCTCGTTCAATAACAGGAGGAGGGCTATGGACATGTCTCTGAAATAGTTCAGAGTCCTCAGCAATTTTCAGCTCCTTCAATGCTGCAACACATCCATCCCTAACGAACTTCAAACTTGCACACTCCATTTAAGTAGAGGCAGCAGTTATAGCTTTGTTCCATCCTTTGTCCCAACCAGAG
This sequence comes from Sambucus nigra, assembly GCA_949130495.1. Lineage (NCBI taxonomy): Eukaryota > Viridiplantae > Streptophyta > Magnoliopsida > Dipsacales > Adoxaceae > Sambucus > Sambucus nigra. The sequence goes on along the minus strand of OX422220.1, from coordinate 466,161,905 downwards.
CTAAAGGACCTCTTCATAGAAATCTTTCTCTTCTCCCTCTCCGAGGAAACACTCTCTCTGAGTTGATCTTCAACAGATTTAATTTTTTGTTCAAGCTCTCTCTTATGCCATTCAGCCTCTTCAAGCTTGCCCTCAGCTTCCTCCTTACTGGAAATAGGCATTTTCAATTTTTCCTCGGCCTCCTTAGTAGCATTTATATCCTAGTATCGTGCTACATCAGTATCTTGTGCAACATCCACAGATGTCTGTCGAGCTAGATCAGCTTCTTTAGCAGCTTCCACGGCTTTTTATTGAGCTCTCTCAGCAGACTTCATTTTATTTTCCCAAATAGCTTTGTTGTCTTCATACTTCTATCGGGATTCCTCCAAAGATTTGGATAACCCAACAAGGGCTTCTTCTACTTCACTAGAAGAGGAAGTAGCTTTAATAGCTTCATTCTTCTCCAGGATATTATTGAAATACACCAAAAAATGCAAGAAGAAGAGAAACTCACGTTAGAGTATGAAAATCGAAAACAGAACTAAAATGACAATGACACTTACTGATGCAAGGTGTTAGGCTACTAAGTCAGTGACCTTTCCCCGAGGAGTGGAAGTCTTAGCATCTCGACAGTCAGGAAGAGTTCTAGACTAGATCAATTTCTTGGCCAAGCCAGGAGTAATTAGTGCTGGAGAACTAGCCCTCAAAGAAGGTACTTCAAGTCTAGAAGGTTGAATAGCAGCATCAACAGTCTTCTCAGAAAGACCCCTTCTCAATCTTTTTAGAGGAGCAACCTTTTCAATCAAAGGTGTTGTCTCTTCAATCAAAGTTGTTGTCTCTTCTCGAACAACAGCAACCACTTCAATCAAAGTTGCTGCCTCTTTTAGAGTAACAGGGGCTTCTTACTGATCTCCTTGGCAACCATAACGACTCCCCCAGATGGAGCAATATCCTTTTTCTTAGTCCCTTCAGTTGGGAAATCTTATTTTCTTCTCCTTGCCCCATCAGCACTAAGTACAATCTTGGTAAAGAGATCAGGCATTCTCCTCTTCTTCGTCATTAGGTCAGCAATAGAAGTACCTAAATCACAGGAATATTCTTTAGCAGTTGAAGAAGATGCTGGAACGTGCTCAAGATCAATCACCAAAGGAGGAGAAAGGGGCCGAGCAATAAAAGATAAAGTTGTGTTCTTGTATCTCAACAAATAGGAAGCATACCTCATGTGGTCCCCGATAATTAATTGAAGCAAACCGCAGATAGGCTCCAAATCTTTTATACTAATATGATGCTCTTTTGGGGATTCTCTTTTACTATCAACTGCAAATCAACAATGAAAGAGCAAAAGTCAGTGAAACATCTTATCAAACAAAAACAGAGCTCGCTTAAAAATAAAGAACAACCTATCCCATTGCCATAAGGTGGATATTTGGGACTTTGTTACACATCTTTCCCCTTTAGTGGGGGGTGTTGCTAAATTTTCATCACAACTCCATGTTCAAAATAATTCCTATTAGCATCGGGGATATTGACCACTAAAGCTCTGTTAGAAAACCTAGTTTTTAAATAAAAGGTGGTATCGCTAGTGACCCATTTATAATAGTACATAATTTCAGGATTCCCTAGATGAGTTCTATGAATTTTATTCAACCTATGTACGCCATTAACTACCCTCTATGTATTTGGAACTAATTTTGCAGGTACAATATCAAAATATTGGCAAAATTCCAAAGACAGGGGATCAGGCGGGAAAGAAAAACCACATTCTGCTACAAAAATAAAGGGAAACCAGTGTCCCTCATCTAGAGAAAATAAATCAGAAGGGCAAGGAGGTTATTCCAAGATAACCCAAGAACGAATTTCAAAATCGGCTCTAAACTTATCTAATGACTCGATAAGGTAAACCATGATGATTAAAGAAAATAATTTTTTACTTGATTCCCAAAGTCATATCATGTACATATGTACGCAAGTATATGGGTTTGAAGATGCATTCGTGAAAATATTATCATATATAAAAAACGCAAGTACTTTGACTGTTGTACAGATGTATATCTATACAACAGATATACTGAACACTCTATGAGTTGGTAGGCCTTTCTCGGGTGGTACCATGTCCTCTGTTCTAAAAGAAAGCATATAAGGTTTTTCTCTATTGGCTATTCTCGGCGTGGTTCTATATGCCCAAATAACAGAGTGCAACTCATTGATCCAGTTTTTATTGGAAACATCTAGTCTCTTTTTCAATCCATAAAGCAAAGTTTTATTTTTTACTTCTGTTTGACAGTTGCATTATGGATGTTTTGGAGCAGAGTGAAGTTTCTAGATCTTAGATTGAACACAGTATGCTTCAAATTTATCGTTGTCAAACTGGGTTCTATGCTCAGTAATAAAGGCATAAGGCATGTCATACCTACATATGATGTTCTTCTATATAAACTGAAATACCTTCTCATAAGGCATCTTTATCAATGGTTCTGCTTTCACCCATTTCATGAAATAATCCACAGGTTCCACCAAGTATTTGAACCTTCCTTTGGTGGTCGATAATGGTCTGACCAAATTAATTCCCCAAATGGCGAAAGGCTAAGGAAAAGTGATTGGTGTTAAGGCAGCCCCCATTGTTCTATGAATGGCTGTAAATTTTTGGCACTTATCACACTTTCTGGTGAAGGTTCTACTATATTCTTTTATGGTAGGATAATAATACCCTTGCATAGCAATTCGTCGGACTAACGACCGACCAACTGAATGAGCCCCACAAGACCCTTCATGTACCTCCTTGATTAACTCAGTTACTTCCAGGGGATGGACACTCCGTAGTAATGAAACAATATATCCCCTTTTGTAGAGGAGTCCTCTCTCCAACACATACCCAACTGCTTTATATCTTATTTTCCTTGTATATTTTGGATCAATTGGTAGGACTTCTTTTTCAATATAATATTTAACTGGGTCCATCCATGATGGTCCCAAATCTATAGCAATAAAATTGATAATATATTCCTCCTCTATGCTCCTGGACGTCAAGATTTCCACTCGGATGCTTCTCATGAGTTCTATCCTAGTCGCTGAGGCCGGTCGAGCAAGTGCGTCTGCTCGAGCATTCTCTATCCTTTGCATTCTAGCCATTTAGATTGTTGGAAATTTGGAAATCACTTCCATAGGTTTAGCCAAGTATCTGTTCATTAAGTCTCCCTTGACATTATAAATCTGAAGAACATAGTTGATGATTAACTGAGAATCATTGTGTGTTATCACCTGCTTGGCATATAACGATAAGACTAATTTATGGCATGTGATTAATTCCTTCTACCTAGCTTCATTATTTAAGTTATGGAATTAAAACTTGAGTGAATATTCTACATCAATGTTGTTAGGGGTGTTAAGTATAATGCCAACTCCACTGCCTAATGCACATGATGACCTATCCATGTATAGTTTCCATAATGGAGTATCTTTACCAAAGCATATTTCAGATAGAATTCCTTACCATAATATCTTCTTGCTCTCTTCTGCATAATTTTGGGCTATTTTTTTAACAATGGATGATTCAGGTTGATCCTTGGCTTGCTTTGGAGTTGATCTCTCCTTCGAAGAAATTTGCCCAGCATGCAAGTTTGGTTGGATGATGACCTCTATATATGTAAATTCTGCAATGAAATCTACTATATCTTACCCCTTCAATGATGATCTTGGATCATAAATGATATCATATTCTACAAGTTCCACTACCTTATGCATCAGCTTGCCTTGTTTATCTGTTTTTTAAAGTGTTTACTACAGGGTAAACCAGTGTATATAACTATAGTATGCACTTGAAAGTAAAGCTTCATTTGTCTTAAGGCTTCAATAAAAGCTAAGGCTAATTTTTCTAGGCATGGATACCTAATCTTCGCCCCCTCTGAATGCTTTAATGGCATATTAGACTAGTTTTGAGACTCCATCTTCTAGTTGGATTAGTGTCGAGCTAACTGCAAATTTAGAAACAACTAAATACAAAATATAACTTCTCACCCAAAATTAGTCAGGACAGTAATGGTGGAGATCCCAAATACTTCTTCAGCTCCTAAAATATTTTTTTACACTCCTAATTTTACTCAAAGGTCTTTTTGAGTACCTTAAAGATTGTCAAGCATTTGTCTATTGCTCGAGAAATAAATCGGTTAAGGGCATCCACACTTCCAGTAACTTTTTCAACATTTTTTTTTGCAAGTTAAAGATTACATCTCAATCATATATTTTTATTTTAATATGGTTAGCTTATATTACTCTTTGGTTCACTATAAAACCAAGGGAAATTCCTTCTTGCATGTCGAATACACATTTGGTTGGGTTAAGTTTCATCTGGTGCTTTTCCAGATGGTCAAATATTTGACTGAGGCCTTTGATGTGATCTGAAGATTTTTTACTTTTAGTGAGCATATCATCTACGTATACCTCCATGTTCTTCCTAATCTGTTATTTGAACACTTTATTTACCAATCTTTGGTATGTATCTCTAACATTTTCAAGCTCGAACGCCATATCGTTGTAGCAGTAGGTACGTCGATTGGTAATAAAAGAAGTGATCTCTTTATCTTCCATCTTTATTTTTATCTAGTAGTAACCAGAATAAGCATCCATAAAACTTAACAATTCACGGCCTTCAGTGGCATCTACCAGCTGATCAATTTTGGGCAAAGGAATATCGTCCATTGGGCATGCCTTATTGAGATCATTTAAGTCTTCACACGTACGCTCTTTATCATTCTTCTTTTTTACCATTACCACATTTTATAACCACTATGGATACTTGAGATCTTAAATGAACTGGGCTTTTTACAATTTTCCTACCTCCTCTTGGATAGCCATGTTCTTTTCAGGACAAAACACCCTGCGCTTTTATATGATCGACTTGGCATCCTTACTGATATTAAGCTCATGGTAGAGGAAATTAGGATGAATCTCGAGAATATTTTCATAACTCCAAGAAAATATGATTTTTTGTTCCGTAAGGAATGTAATTAATTCATATTTGAGGGATGGTTCTGATATAGAGCCAATTTGAGTAGTCATTTCTCTCTTTTCATCATCAAGGATTATACTCTTAGTAGTTTCTATTACTTTCCCTTTGAGAAGTTCTATTTTATCCCTGGGATCCAAGGTTTCCATTTGGTAGGTGGTGGTCTATTTCTTTAAATTTGTTAAGTCTTCCTGCTCGATAGAAGTATAATAGCATTCCTTGTCCACTTTTTAATTAACATTTACTATGTCGACTCCGAAATGGGTAGGGAACTTCAGACATTGGTGGATAGTGGATGGTACAAATTTAAATTTCTTCAAACCTACTCTATCAGGAATCATATTATAGGATGACTGGACATTCTTATCAAGCATAAAGAAATGTATCTTCTCTGTTCGTCTTACTGGCCAAGTGTCAATTAACACCTCCCACTTGACAGTTCTTAAGGGATAGACTTTTTCCTTCGAGAATTTAATCAGGGGTCTATGGTATGGTTCTAGTTTACTTGCCTTCAATCCCAATCTTTTAAAGCAATTATAGAACATGATATCTGCAGAACTTCCATTATCTGTCAAAACTCTGGAAATTATGGCTTCCTGGATTATAAACTTAATGACCAAAGTGTTATCATGGGGATATAATACTCCAGATAAGTATTTTTTGGAGGAACCCATGACAAGCTTATCTTTATCCACCTTCCTAAGCCGACCATCCTCATAATTTAAGTTGATGCTTCGTATGTAGGAGCAAGTTTGAGATTCATTCAGGTAAGCTTTCCCCTCAGCAAAATCATCTTCTCCTCCAGAGTCCCCACCTGCGATGACATGATAATTAAAAGAACTAAATCTCATCATATCTACCTCAATTTCTGGTTATTTGGATTTGTTCGGTAGGTCAGGATCATCTTCGCAGTCATCCCCATGACCTTTCTTCTTGTCGTCTCTAAGCGTTTAGGGGGATTCCGACCTTACTCTGGTTTCTCGGCCTTTATTCCATTCAATGAACTTGTTCATTTTTTCTTAGTGAATGAGGGATTCAATCTCATTCTTTAATACAATGTAATTATCAGTTGTTGTGCCCAAGATCTTTGTGGAATTCACAATCTTTGGACTTGTCTTTCCTGTTGGGTGGTGCTCCCGGCTTCCTAGGCCATTTCAAGTCTTTGTTATTTCTAATATCTTCAAGATAATGATATATACCAACTGTCATTGGAGTATAAGCTTCATATTTTGGGGGCTTCTCTTCCTTCTTGTGCTTTTACTCCTTTTTTTCACAGGCTTGGTCATCGGGGATTGCTTAGCAGTCATAACTTCCTCTGCATTCATAATTTTTCAAGCCTTGGCCATGAGTTCTCTCATGGTTTTAGGGGTATCTTTTGCCAATGCATAATGAAATTTCTCTAGAAGTAGCCCACTCATTAAGACTGTAATGGATGCGTTTTCCTCATAATCAACCACTTCTAACTTCTCATTATGGAAATGAGTGATGTATTGCCTGGGGGTTTCCCTTAATCGCTATTGAACACATAAAAGATGTGATACCTTTTTAACTGGCTTGGCCCCAAAGAAAATATTACTAATGAATATCCTGGAGAGATGATTAAAGGTGGAGATTTGTCCTCGGGACAAGTTGTTGTACCATATCTGGGTCGATCCAGTGATGGTGCTTGAAAAGTATTTGCTTCTCATTTCATCATGAATAAAATATATATCGACTGCAGCCTGATATTGTTTAGTGTGTAAAACTGGGTCCGTCTTACCATCATATTTGGGGGTGACTACTAGTGTCTTAAACTTAGACGGATTAGGGAAATCAATAATTTCTAAGATGAAATAAGACCCCATGATAAAATTGTTTTGCAATGGATTATTTGCTATTGCAATTTCCCCTAGCCGATCTTATAATCGTTGGATTGACCCTTTTCATGAAGTATTTTCTGCATTTGATCTATTAAAAGCTTCTCGTCCATCTCTACCATGCGTTTGTGCTGAGCTCCCTTCCCGATAAGTCTGCTCTACACGCACAGATCCTCGGGTGCTTGTTATAGGCCTGGATGATCCCTCACGGTATTCGATATGATGTTCTCATAATTTAGATTGTTCACTATGATGACCTCTATTAGCCCGGGGACCAAGGAGATCAAATCCGAAGCCTTGCTTAACCTTTCCAGGGTGCTTGGACATTGATGGGTGAGAGCTTGTCCATCATAGTAATCCATAGATCTGGTTGATAAACTGGCCCTTGGGCGATAACATATATCAAGTGAAATCTCAGAACAACTATTTTGATTATTCCTTAGAGGAGGGGTTGGCATCTCTTTTCTATGAGATGGATCAGTAGTATGCATGGATGGAACAATAGGTATGTCTTATAATAATTGACCCAATTGCCTCATAATTTCTTGCATCACTTCTTGACCCTTGGCAAGATTGATCAAAATTCCATTTAGGTGTGCCACGCTAGGAGGAACATTGCCTCCAGTAGCATTATTGTTTTCAGAAATTTCATTCATCTTTTGCAATACTTCAAGATGAGTAAGACAATGGGTTTGGTATATAATAATGACAGACAAATTTTCCCACAGACGGAGCCAATCTGTTGATGTCTAAAAATGGATTAACTCCAATTTTATAATCACAGATAAAAATAAGAGAGGTAACCCAAACAACACACACAAGAGACAAATATTTTAGAGTGGTTCAGTTGTAAATTAGCCTACGTCCACTGTTATTGTTATTTTGTAGGGTTTACAATAGTTCGGTATGGTGTGCATATGAGTGATTTCAGTTATCACTTGAGCTAAGGGATTAGTTGGTATTTATAGGGGTGCAAAACCCTAGAGATGGAGCACCTTTATATTTCCACGTGTTTACATCTGTGTACAATAAGTAGGACTCTTAGATTTCAGTACTTGTTGACACTCCGATCCAAATGACTATTTTTATTCCTATTGGTTGGCTTTCTAGAGTTGGTCAGCATTTTAGGCGACGACAGGTCTACAAAGTCGATCAAGTAGATAAGTTGGCCCCACTGGATGAAAGGTGTATGTTCATTATTGGTCCACGTGGAAATATAATTTTTTCATACAATAATTATATAGAATATATGTTGGAACGGATTTAAAGCATGCTAATCTATTTTTAAACATATGTTTAGTGACAGTTTCGTAAAGCATCTCAAATAGTATGCTAAATTCATAAAAAGTAATATTCTGATATATATATATATATATATATATATATATATATATATAAAGTAAAGTAGCAAACTTATTTATGTCATAAGTTTGCTTGATGATGTCATCAATATGCATTTTTCCTACAATACCTAATTTGACCCTCTATCATTTAAGTTCCCCCTCTTTTCTTAGACTAAAATTTATCTTTCACTTTTTTTCAAAATAAAAAAAAAAGGGTAGAATGGTATTTGACCCATTTTTGTCCACTTCTCATACTCTCTCTTCTCACATAAACCTAATAGATATCCTCCCTTCTCTCTCTCTCTCGAACACCGGCTCTCAAACACATAGCAAAAGAGGGGGAATACCCATAAATGAACTTTGTACTCTATCAAAAGAAATGTATGATCTGGTAACTCTCTCTCTCCTCATTCTCTCTCACAAACCAGAGATATCTTGGGTAAGTTTTTTTTTGGGTAAGTTTTTTTCCCTTATTTGGTCTATTCGATATGTTTCTATGTGATATATTTGTATGTGTTTGTGGTTCCCAGATCAAAGATGTGTGAGATATCTAAACTCAGTAAGTGTTACCCAAATTTTTAGATCCAAAACCCTAATTTTTAGATCTTTCATGCTTTCAATTTCAGGCTATTATTTCTTTAATTGCATGATTCTAAAAAACCATGATTCTAAAAAGGCCATCTTTAGATCCAAAACCCATATTTTTTTTTTATCTTTGATGCTTTCGTTTTCTTTAACTCCTCATTTTGACATATCTCAAACTCAGTAAGTGTTTTTATTATTTCTGTAACTCCTCATTTACCTCCCTTCATTTATATTATAACACTCACCTCTACTTAGTTAAATTTTGCAACACCCACTACCCCCGCTGAATGAGTAGTAAGGGTTAGTTAGTTTATAAAATTTGAAATAAGAGGGTGCAAAAGTGTCATATTTAAACTAATAGGGGAGGTAAGTGTGATACCTATAACGAGATGGGAGTTATCCTTAATACCTTAACGAGATGGGAGTTATCCGTAATACCTTAGCGAGATGGGACACTATCTTCCTAGCAAACCACATAAGTTCTCGGATCAAATATTGGTGTTTATTTTGGTCAGTCAAATTTGGAATGCTATTTTTACATAGATATATCTGACATTCTTTCATGTTTTCAGTTTTTTTAACAGAGGTTTACAAATGGTTTAGTCCGTCGACAAAAGGTTTCAGTCTAAATAGAGGCTCACAAATATATCTCATAAGCTTTCACAGAGGCTTCATTCCTCAATATGTATGTTGCTTATACATTACATACATTTTTATAATCATCCACCAAATTAGCAATCTCTACAGTCCCTAAAACTTTGCAGTCCATGAACAACTTAGGTGGTTGGTCAAGTTATCTCAGTGGTACCAAGTTAAGCTTCTATAATCGTTAAGCTTATAGCTGCCAGCAGTATTTTTTTCTAAGAAGCAGTAGAGGTAGTACATTTTATAATTGAAGTCTTGATCTGTAGCATCTTATATATTTCACAACCATTGATCTGTTTTGCACTTTTTTAAGGCTGAGGCACTTTTTGAACATGATTTGTCAGACATACACCCGATGCTTCCCTCCTCTTCACACCCTCTCATTTATAAGACACACCCGATGAGTTTCTAATTATGAAAGAAACTCATTTAATGTCAGTACATATATCCATTTGCTTGGTTCTCGGTTGAGAAGATAAGAATTTTAATTATTTGAGATTTTATTTAATAACTATGGAGTAATTTAGGCTCGGTCATGCTTTAGGTATGTAATGTGTTGTGATCAAGTAGAATTGGGGCCAAGTAATCTAACATGAGTTGAAGAGATCTTTGGAAAATTTGACATGAGACACATTTCGATATGAATTTGACATGAGAGGCATATCGATCTTTGGAAAATTTCCGTCGTGCCTTCAGGTGAAATAATTAAATTTGTTAAAATAATTATATATATAACTAAATGGTGCATGTTTGATAAAACTAATTAAATTTGTTCAGATTATAAGTAACTACTAATAATTCATTTTCATTAAAAAAAATGGGTTAGGAATCAAATCACTTGTTTCCATCCACAACATTTAGTATTAAATTTATTTTGATAACACTATTTAGACCCACTAATGTTTTAATTCCTCACTAATTGGATTAATCGTGTCCTATTGGGTCGGCTCTAATCATGTCATATTGAATCATAGTTACTTATCATGTAAACGTTTCGTGTCGTGTTACGAAAAAAAACATGCTATTGAGTAATTTCAGGTCGTGTGAAAAATGACCTGTTGATTCGTTTTTCCATCCCTAATATAAACACATGAAAATTTTCCCAATGTTTCAAAATTATTTACAATTTTGTGTTAAAAACAATTTGAAAATTATTTTTTCGTTGCGAACTAGATACGACGTGTGGTCTTCTCAACGACATACACTTTCGTAGAGTTATTACGGGGATGTTTACTACGAATCTATTATTGACTATCAAAAGGATAATTTTTTGGGATGTCGACCTTTTTGACTTTTTGTAAAGCTTAGCCTTAGAGTTACTACACGCTGTTGGATGATTGTTAAGCTCTTTTTGTATTGTCTGGTAAGGCTATTTTTATTGTTGAAGTGTTTTTTATACCTTAAATCAGGTAGACCGTTATTTTGTTTTTATGATGTTAGTTTTCCCCGAATATTATCGTGATTTTTTTAAAGAAGTTTGCTTCGTTCAAGCATTTGTATCATGAATTTGGACATTCCGAATATTGTACGATTGATTGTTACCCCTTAACAAGGGTGGATAGTCCAATACAAAGGAGACTATGCCTATTTTTTTAGAATTCACACTTTGTTAATTCGAGAGATGAATTTAAATTATCTGAATGTTGTTGGATTATTTGTTATTTCTTAAGCATGGTGGTTAGTGATATAAACAAATCAGGTTATGACTAATGTTTTTGAAATTGCATTTTGTTTTCATAGCAAACGATTTTTTTTGCCTTTTTACGAATATCAACGTGCCTTCAGGCACGGGCATACCCTCGTGTCTATATATATATATATATATATATATATATAGAGAGAGAGAGAGAGAGAGAGAGAGAGAGATAAAGGTTCACAAGTGAACCTAAAAGATGAACATTTTAATGAACCTTAACAAAAAAAAAACTTATAACCCATTCATTTTAATTTCTATGTTTTACACTACACCAAAATGACAAAATTGTCACCTTTCAGCCGGCCACCCTTGTCAAGGTCATTGACCATGACAAAAAACACGCGTTTTGTGTCACAGTCATTGACCTTGACACGACCGTGACAAATAATTATCACGGTCAATGACTGTGACAAGTTTATAACAAATGTAGTTGTCAGGGACTTGTCACGGTCATTGACCGTGATAATTCTTTAAATAATTTCACGGTCAAGGACCTTGACACGGCCGTGACAACTTCTGCAGCAAAAACCCTTACCCCTTCTTCCCCCCCCCCCCGGTCGTTCCCTCCTTTTTCCAACTCTCTCTCTCTCTCTCTCTCTTTTCCATTTATATATATGTGTGTGTGTGTATATATGTGCATGTGTGTGTGTGCGCGTGTGGGGTGGGGGTGGGGGGGGTAGGGGTGGGGCAGGGGGCTATTGTGTGTGTGTGTGTGTGTATATATGTGTGGTGGGTGGGGGTGTGGAGGGGGTGGGGGGTTGTTGTGTGTGTGTGTATGTGGTGGCTGGGGGTGGGTAGGGGGCAGGGTGGGGGGCTGTGGGGTGTGTGTGTGTGTATGTGGTGGGTGGGGGTAGGGGGTGGGGAAGGGGATGTTGTGTGTGTGTATATATGTGTGGTTGGTGGGGGGGGGGGGGGGGGGGCAGGGTGAGGAGTTGTTGTGTGTGTGTGTGGGGGGGGGGGGGGGGAGGGAGGGGGAGGGGGGTAAGGCAAGGTACCATTGTAATTCTCTTAATATCGTATTTTGATGATTCTATGAGATAATATATATTGTTTCAAGGTTAACTCATTGTAGATAAAAACATTCACGTAGTAAGATTAAATTGAATCCTTCCATAGATTCTATAATTACATACACTAAAATATAATTAATAAATGAAACAGTTTTAGATGAAAGTAAATTAATAATTAGTTCCCATTTCATATGAAAGTAGGATTGCCCCTCAATGAAAATTAGTAAATTAATAATTGTATACGTTATTTGTTAGTTTAATTGATGAAATGAATTAATTGAGTAGATGAATTAGGAGTACGGGATACACATTTGTTATAGACATTGCTGTTGGATTATTTTGTTTAGTAAATGTTGGGTTGGTTAGTTTTAAAAGTGGCATGACCACTGGATTATTGTCCATATGGGGGTGGGATTTTTCAACTTTTGAATAATTGAATTTGAATATAAATAAGACATAATTAAATGAAACATACTATATATAATTATTAATAATTGAATTTGAATATAATTAAGACATAATTAAATGAAACATAGTGTATATAATTATTAATCATTATTGGATTATTGTGTGTGTGTGTGGGGGGGGGGGGGGGAGGGGGTAGTGTGTGTACGTGTACGTGTGCGTGTGTGTGGTGGGGGTGGGGTGAGGGGGGAGGGGGTGGGGGTGGGGGTGGTGGCAGGATGGGGGGTGGGTGGTGGGGTAGGGGTGGGGGGATGCGTGTGTGTCTATGTGTGTGTGCGCGTAGTGTTCCTTGTAAAAAAATTATTGATTATTATTTTTTTTAGTAAATCAATATATGATAGCCCCTTATTGTAAATTAGTAAATTAATATATACTATATATAATTATTAATAATTGAATTTGAATATAAATAAGACATAATTAAATAAGACATACTACATATAATTATTAATAATTGAATTTGAATATACACATTTGTTGTAGACATTGCTGTTGGATTATTTTGTTTAGTAAATGTTGGGTTGGTTAGTTTTAAAAGTGGCATGACCACTGGATTATTGTCCATATGGGGGTGGTATTTTTAACCTTTTGAATAATTGAATTTGAATATAAATAATACATAATTAAATGAAACATACTATATATAATTATTAATAATTAAATTTGAATATAAATAGGACATAATTAAATGAAACATAGTGTATATAATTATTAATCATTATTGGATTATTTTGTGTGTGGTGGGGGGCAAGGGGTGGTGTGTGTACGTGTACGTGTGCGTGTGTGTGGTGGGGGTGAGGTGAGGGGGGAGGGGGTGGGGGTGGTGGCATGATGGGGGGTGGATGGTGGGGTAGGGGTGGGGGGCTGCGTGTGTGTATGTGTACTAATAATTTTTTTTTATCTGTACTAATAATATTTTTTACAGCAAATGTCTCCTTCAGTTATTAAGGCGAGGATGATGATGCTGGTTATGATGATGTCGTCTGGGCTCGGTGGTAGTAGAGGCGACGAGGGCTTATCGGCCCCTAGTCTCCCCATATATGGCAAATTTGGGATTACCATCGAGAACAAGTCGGAGCTATTAGTGAGATCCCTCGAGCTGCTAAAGACGGTCATCGGCCCGGGGTTTATGAGTTGGAACGAGGTGCCATATGAGCTCAAGTTAGCTGTTTGGGCGGCACTACAGGTTATATATTTATATTTATATTTATATTTCAATTTCAATTTCAATTTCAATTTCAATTTCAATTTCAATTTCAATTTCAATTTCAATTTCAATTTCAATTTCAATTTCAATTTATATTTATATTTATATTTATATTTATTCTCAACTAACATTGTATTTGTTGGACAAGAACAATTCAACTTGGATCCAAAGCTATGCGATTCCGTCTTAGAGCAGCTGAGGGAGCAACACAAGACGTGGAAGAAAAATATGCGAACACGGTATATTGGGAAAACACGAGAGTCCATTATCCAATGGCGTGGATCCGTCCCGCCCAAGGAGCCGATCTCATTGGCACAATGGCAAAAGTTCATTGACAATGAGATCGAGGATAGACAATTGGCATCTCACCAATCGGGGAGGGAAAATCGGGCAAAAAAGACGGACGTGCACTACTCCGGCCGGACGTCTTACGCCGAGGTGGAGCATAGGATAAAGGTAAGATTTAATTTTTCTATAACTACAGAAATATATTATTCTTCATTATTTTTTTGCGGGGCCAATACGAATTTTACTTTATTTTATTTCAGGGGGTAGGGAGTGGCCCAGGGGGTAAGCCACATAGGCTCGATACTTATGTGGCCCTTCGGACGAAGAAGGGGAAGGACAAGGAGGTGTCCCCGAGCATCGCGGCCACGATTGTAAGTAATCCGACAGTTTAATTTTTGTTAATTACGTTATAATTTTTTAGTTTACTTATTTTACTAATCATGTGCTTTTTGTCGTTTCAGGCAAAGCTTAAGGAAGTGCATGAGTCGCAGTCTGATGCCGACAAGGTGTCTTTGTCCATAGACGCACTCAGCCAAGTGCTTGGCTCTGATCGCAAGGGGAGGACAAGGGGGTGAGCTCGCAGGTGGCCAAATTTAGGATCATCGGATTGGAGACGAGCGACATCGGGTTGGCTCGAATGGTGGATTCACATGACGCGAAGCTGTTACATTTAAAGGCGACGGTCCAAGATATGTACTCATTCATGAAGCGTACATTGGCCGGAGATCGTAAGGGGAAAGGGAAGGAGAAGGCGATGGAGGAGATGTGGGAGAACGAGGCGCAGGATGATGAGGATGTGGACCTCGCTGCTTCATCACCGCCACGTGCGTACTTCGATGATCCACTTTGTTATTTGGCTCCCTTCCCCAGATCGATGTCGACAATTGATTGGCCGAGTGTGTTCATATTGGACGTATTTGATGTCCAGCGGATAGGGCGGGGGTTGAGGGACCCGAATATCGTCTAGGGTGGACTAGTTCATGGACGTGCGCTTCAAGAGATCGAGTCCAAAGTGCTCATCACGCATGTGATACTCGGGAAGGAGAACTCCATATTGTGATTGCGCGAACAATGCGCCACGATGTATATTAGTGGGTGTGTCAATTCTTATATCGTGTGGCCTACTCAACTCCTCACATTTACCCCAGACATGTAGTGACATTATTTTTAAGTTGGTACTTTTTAATTATATTTGGATTATATCGTCATGTATATTGTTTCTATTTTGAATATATATTTGCATTATCTTTAGTTTATTTGAATATATGATGTTTGAACATGTACAATGTTGCTATAACAGTTACAAATATACTGCTGGGCTGTGGCAGTGGCCATACTGCCTAGCAGATTTTTTTTAAATTCTGCCCAGAATTGTCACGGTCATTGACCGTGACAAGTCCTTGACAAATAAGGTTGTCACGGACTTGTCACGGTCAATGACAGTAACAATGTTTTTAAAAAGGGTCAAGGCTTTTTCATGGTTATTAACCGTGACTAAACTTGTTACGGTCATGGCCCGTGACACGACCGTGACAATTCTAACGAACTTGTCACGGTCAATGACCGTGACACGTCCGTGACAAAAAAAAGTTGTCATGGTCATTGACCTTGACAAGTCCAACTTGTCAAGGTCAATGATTGTCATGGTCAATGACCGTGACAATTAGACAGATTTGGTGTAGTGTTAATTGGTTCCCGCTAGCGACAAAGGACACGCGTGTCGATCGAATTTTATTTTTTATGCATCATCCCCCTGGAACCTTTTCCAATGACCTGTATTACTCGGACACTCAGCTATTGATCCACCTATTTTAGTCCTACGTGGACGCTATACAGTTGTTGATCTGTAACATATTCACTGCGATCATACAACTGATTTAACTTAACTCTCAATGTGTCTTTCAACTATTTCTTCCAAATTATGATGTAAAACCCAAGTAATGACAACCTCCATCCACGTCCCAATTTAGATCTCCAGACACGTTTATTTTGTTCAAAATCTGGAGACCAATTTCAATTTTATTGATCAAGTACTGATTTTTCTTCTTTTTTTGATCTATTGTTAGTTTCTTGTTAATTTTATGATCTGGAGACCCATCTTGAGCTTAAGTGAATAAAAGTAAGGTAACACAAATCATTTATATAACCATGATATTTATCAAGGTTATACCAAACCCTTAAGTAATTTTTTTACTTGCCCCACTTTGATAGACGACATAGACAGGTGGGTTTTAGAGTTTGTTGGGTTTTGTTGGCGCTGGGGTAGGTGGGTAGAAGACCAATTGGGTAGGGACAGGAAAAGTTCAGACAACCACCGGTTGGTGGTCGATAGCAGGAGGTATGAGGGTTCTTGTTTAGGGGGGAGGGGGGGGGTAAGGTGTGTGTAATAAAAACACACGCGTGTCACACGTTTGTCCGTTACCGCTAGGGGTGTGCACGGGTCGATTTGGTTCGGTTCCTTTTTGGACCGTAATCCAAACCGAACCGATCAATTCGGTTTTGGAAAAGGTTAGACCGAAATCGAATCGACGATGGAAAAACCCGTCGTTTTCGATTCACGTCGGTTTCGGTTCGGTTCGGTTTCGATCCGATTTTTGTCAGTTTTCAATTTTGGTCAGTTTTTTTGGGCTATTTCAGTTTTGGCCGATTTTTAAGGCCGGTTAATGAATTTTGCATATAAAATATAAGTTTTTTAATATAAATATTGATATCGGTTCGGTTCGGTTTTTTACATGGCTAAACCGCCAACCGAACTGACATGGTCGGTTTTTTAATTCCTTAAACCGTAAATCGAACCAGGCTAAAAAAATAGCCGATTTCGGTTCGGTTCGATTTTTGGTCCGGTCGGTTTTTTTTGCACACCCCTAGTTACTGCTGGTGCGAACCAACTACAATATATGAATTAAAATGAATGGTTTGTTGTATTTTTTGTTAAGCTTCATTAAATTGTTCATATATATATACAGAAAGGATATCATGCATACCAAGTTTGCATGTCCTTCGTGCGCACCATTTTTTTAAAATAGTCAAAAAAATTAATTTTGGGCTGATTTTTTTATGGTTTTTAAACATTTGAGTAGGACCATGAAAAAAAATCATCCAAAATGAATTATTTTGCTATTTTAAAAAAATCGGTCAAACTTTGTCAGTTTTTAAGTTGTTAAAAACTCACAAAGTTGACCAACTTTTTTAAAATATAAAAAAAAGTCATTTTGAGTTTAATTTTTTTTTGTAGTCCTACTAAAATTTTTAAAAATCATAAAAAAAATGTGCTTCAAAATATTTTTTTACTGTTTTATAAAAAATGGTTCGTGTTAGCGGTATGCAAACTGAGGTATGCATGAAAACTCTCTCTCTGTATATATATATATATATATATATATATATATATAAGGAGTAGAATAGTGGATACTATTCCATAAGATGATAACTTAATTAGAGGTCCAGATTCAGCCACATTACTCAAAAATTAAGGGTTGAGATTGTTTTGTTCTATTTTACACTTTTAACCTTTTCTTTTTTAGTTTCCCCCCTCTTTTTTTACTCACCACTAATGGCTTTTTTACTCAAATTTTAATTCAAAATCAGGGTTAAATGAGAAATTTCATTTTCTCTATGCTAGAAAGTACATATTTTCCCTTACATGTCCCGTCTTTCTCTCTTTTCAATTTATGATTCTTCATTTTTTGGTTCTCCATTTTTCTATGCTCGAAAGTGAGATCTCCATCTCCATTTTTCAGTTCTTGAGCTCCATCTTTGAGGTACGATTTCTATCTACATCTCCATTGTTGTTGATGATTCATATTGTGTTCAACATCTATTTGGTTCATTTTGTTGTTACTGATTGAATCGTAGGTGCTCATTTAATTATTGTTGATTGAATCAAAGGTTCGTGTTTGGTTCATTTTGTTGCTGTTGATTACTAATTTCTGTTGTTGTTGATTAATAATAAGAGGTTTTTTGTTCATCATTATATTAGATTCTACACAGTATTTGGTTTCCTCCCATTTTTACTAAGTTAATCTCTCCCTCGCAATATTTCATTGATGTTTAATATTTTAATAGGATTTTTACCGTGTTATTTCATTGATGGTTATGGCTTATGGATGCAAAAGGATAAGGGTATGATTCAAATCTCATAGAATCACCATCACATGTTTTTGTAACCTAGACTTCTTCATTGGGCCCCCTGAAACATGTTGAGTCCCAATCTTTAAATCCAACATCTCTTCATTGTGTTTATATGTTCAAAGGTGCACTTTTGTGTTTGTAGTTTGAATATGTATAAATTATGCTTTATTTGTGTGTTTGTAGATCTTTTGTATAACGGCCCTAAGTGCATTAGTGATAAATTATGCCATATTCTCTTTAGAAATGGAATATTGCAGATTATTCCCCAGTTCACACTTGCCTAAGTTCATTGGAGTCGGACGTGAGTTAATACCTCTCTCTCATGCCGGATATATCTATATCAGTGTGTCGATGAGGTAGTAGAGCTCCAAAAATGAAGACACAAAGTGTGTCATTGACTCGATACAACTGGAGAAAAAATTACAACTATGCGTTTAGTTTTTGTGTTTCATTTTGGATACACCATCGGCATCGATGATACCAACACCACATGGGTCTATAAAGCCCAATTGATGATACAACTGCGCCTTTTAGGTACTCTCTATTGATTCCTCTCTTTAGTTGATATTATTTGGTTCCTGATTTTTGGGTATACTTAAGGCTTACTTCTCGTAGTTGCACTTTATATTATGTCCATAATTAATGATTATATTACCTATATATTTGATTCTGTTAGTGTTTTGTCTTACCTTTAATTTGGGTTAATTATTTTGTCTACTAGGTTTTGAACATTAGAATTACCACCTACTTTGAGAGGCCAATCCTTTTGAGAAGCCCACCATCAAATTTGATTATTCTTTTAGGTTACATCATTACTCTAGTTCATCGGTTTACTAGCTATGAAATTAGTTGAATGTATCATATTTTGATAAGATCTTTGGAACTATTAGGTGTACTAGGTAAAAGTTTTGGAACTTGAAAAATGTTATTATTTCCTTTGTATGTAAAATCGACGCGGAAGCGTAAGGTGGTGGTTCAACTTTAACAACAACAACAAATTTTAATTTCTTAAAACAAATTAAAATTAAACCAAGTGAAGTAAAATTAATCAATTCATATATTCACTTAAACCGATTCATTAATCCAAGTCCTAGAATTTGCCTAAATCATATTTATCAATATTAGCAAATTAGGCGAAACCAAATTTTAGTAAATGACTTGAATTAAATAAACTTTACCCAATATTTAATTTAAGTCCCAATTAAAGTGAGTGTGATAATTAAACCGAATTTTATCTTGAAATAATCCTAAGCATGCATTCTAAATTATTTATGCAAGATAAAATAAACCAATCACACTACGCCGCGATGTACGAGAAAAAACCCAAGACGGGAAACAACCTCGGACGGCCCTAGCCACAAATCCACTAGATACGGAATTACAAGTACAAGATAGATAGACTTACAACGCACGACTCGATCCCTCTCAACCCTCGACGCTTCTTCTTATAGGCACCTCTTCCTAGCGGATAACCTTGGAACACTACCGGGGTCTCGGAATCCACCGATAGGACTTTATATGGTCACCGTCACCCGAGCATGGAGCCTTTCTCCGTGTGGGTAAATCAACATAGAAACACTTCTTCTTTCTTTGTGGGTGGTGGAAGCAAAACCCAAAACTTCTCTTCAATTCGGTGTAGAGAAAACCGGTGCCAAACTCCAAGCAATTGATAAGTATATAAGAACTTGGAATAAACTCATATGGGTGTAAGCACTAGAGTGATGGAAATTTTTCTCTAAAATTCTCACTCAAAACATGAACATTTTCCTTAAACAATTTGCTCTCAAACTCTCTCTAAGAGATGAAAATGGTATGGAAAAGTTAGATTGGAAAATGTCCTTCCCGCACAAGTTAAAGTCTGAAAAAGTTGGTTAAAAACCAAGTGGGGAAGTGGGTGCAAAACTGCCAAAAAACTGCCAAAAACTGTTCCCGCCTGGCCTCTCGTTCGAACGAGACTTCTAACGACGCTCCAGTATGGACTTCGTTAGAATCTCGTTGGAAACCTCGTTAGAACGAACAATATCGTTCGAACGATGGACCAGTATACCTTGGTGGGAACTCATTGGCAAACTCGTTCGAACGAAACCTGGTTCGAACGAAAAACTCGGTCGAACGACATTTCGAACAACTTCCAGAAATTTTGTAAAATTCGATTTTGGCCCAGAAACTTTATATACTTTAATTTAAAGTTCTAATAAATTCTTTCTGAAAATAAAACACAGTTTTTATAAAACCTAACACCCAATAAACTTGTTCCAAGCTCCTATATATATATATTATTGCATTCATACCTTGGGAGCATGGAACCATAGTTGATGACATAGAAACGAGGCACATAAACCGGTATATTTGATGAGGCTTTATACTCTTTGCCGCTATGTCTTCAACAAACACTTCATAGGCTTGAGAATATTACAATTAAATACTATCCTATGAATAAATGTTTTTTGCCGGAATTGAGCCAAAACTATATATGGACTCAATTGGAAATTTGTGTCCTTACAGAACTATTTAGGTAAAGGGTCACAAAGTTTTTCCTATCATAAGTATATTTCCAGTACACATTTATCCCTGTTCTCTCTTTCTACTAATTTGGTTTTGAAGACTTTGTATCTTTCTTGTGATTTGCTTTACATCGTACTTTCCTGGAATGTTACATAAATATTTCATACCATGGATTTAAATTCCTTTTATAATTTACTCATAATATGGTATGATATTCGTTTTTGCCCTCTTCATTCATCATTGGAAGTCAATTTGAGCTGCTACTGCTATCTTTTATTGAGAGCACAACGACTCAATATTTACCTAAAGTTTATGTATCCTATAGAAATAGTGAATTAATTTGTTAACTTGTACTATGCTATGCATATGACTGTGACTCATGTACTTTAATCTTTCCAAGGCAATTAGAGAAGATTTCAAAATTTGATTTTAAGGTTTCAAAATTTATTGTTCTAAAATTTATTTCAAACGGATTTTTTTTTCATGCCTGATATTTATGTTTTTTTTTATTATTTGGAGGTTTGAGAGTATGAAACTCTTTTTTAATTGTCTTTTGGGCTTATGTATGTTCACTAGGGGCGCTAACAGAGGTTTTAATATTATATACAATTTGATACATGTTATAGATGTGAATGTAATGACATGTTTATATAATCATGTAAGTCTGAATATTTAGTATGTGATTATGTATTGTGTGTCATGTTCCCTATCATAAATTTCTTTTCATTATTTTGGGGATGTTTGGTCTTTTGAAACTCTATATTTTGTATGGGGATTGGGTTTGGATGTTTCCCAATGGTATTGGAAAATGTCTTTCAAGATGATTCTAAAATTTATTGGTTTATAGCTATAAATATAAATTCTTTTATTGTGCTTATATGTTTTGGGTTGCCTCTCCAAAAATAATGAACGTTGTAAGAGATAAATTGGTGGCTACATGTTTGGTGTCATGAAAAAGAGTAGTGGAGAAGAGGGTGAGGGGAGTTGACATAGAGTATGGGGTTTGTATTAGAGTGAAATGTAAGGAGTAATTTGTTTTGGGACATTTAGGCCTAGATTATATTTTGGTTAGAAAACTCACATTATAAGAGTTTAGTGTTTTGTCGTTGCAGAGACTGCACATTAAAGGTTTTTAGAATATAGCTTGGAGAATAGGGTGGTGCCCCAGTACAGTGTTTTGAAATTTTTTAAAGAGAAGATATTTCTCAAGACTAACCTCACTTTTTATTCAGCTGTATGATATACGAAGTCGAAGTTTGTAGAGGATTTTGTGGTGCGCTACAAGGATGAAATACCTGATTTACATGAAAAGTACACTAAATAACCCGAGATGTTAATGGAAGATCAAACGAGTCACTTTATAATAATAGGTGTTGAATGCCATTTAGTTAATTAATCTCAATTTATATGGTTTATATAACTCAAGAACTTGCTTATTATAGTTATTCTTGTTTATTTTCGCAATAGTATTGTGTTTTTTTCTATGTTGCTGCCGTTGTATTGTTGTCTTCATGGTAAGGAGTGGAGGTTAAAATTGTTATTTATTCAAGAGTAAAATGTGCTTTAGATTTGGGGAAAAAGATTACAACAATTTAGAAATTTCTTATGCTTATTACAGATATAATGTTAGTCGTCAAAGAAATGTGAGGAGTAGTTTGTAATAATTGAAGTGGTTGGACTTTTCACTTCTATTTTGCTCCCATCAGTAACTTGCATTTTTCCAAAATTAACATCAGTTACTTGAATTTTTATAGTATCAACATAAGTTACTTGAATTTTTACAGTATCAACATAAGTTACTTGCATTTTTCGGCATTAACATCCAGTATGAACATCAGTTACTTGCATTTTTTGAAAATTAAGATCTCATCCTATTGTAGTCTAGATGATTAACGATAATGCATAGGCGATCTGAGGTATATAATTAGAGTGACATTATTAGGACAACCAATAACACATTATATGATTTTATGTATTGTTCTATTTGTGCCCTCGATGCTAAAAAGGTCAGAGGAATCAGGCTTTCCATTTGACAACTTTTATTTTAAATTCTATGGTGCCACCCCTCTTTTTAGGCAGGAGTTTCTATTGTTTCCATAAACAATTAGCAGTGGGTACTCCATTTCTTACATTTTATAGTCACATTTTTTAATTCTCTTTGAATCCTCAATTCAACTTCCCATTTTTGGCAGTGTCTCTTTAATATTGCTAAGCTACCTCTTTCTTTGTCCTATGATGGATCATTGGAAATAATTTCTCGACAATTTATCAGACAACCTTCAAATGTGTGTTTGTTCCTCCTTTTCCATATTTTCCATAATATAATTTGACAAAAATCTGCAGTAAATGAAGAGATCTTATATTTGTATATTAAATATTCTAATCGCACTTCTATTCGATGTTCTATTTTGACTATTTGCAAGAACTCTCCTAGATTATCATAGTAATTGGAAACATTTCTCCCAATTATCATTTGTAATTTCATAAAACTAATGTTTTGTTTGGTTAGTGACGATAATGATGAATTTGTTGAGGCTGAATCAGATGGTGATGAAGAGGCAGTGTCTTGGGACGGAGCAGTCACATGGGACGAAACCATTCACAACTTAACTTTTGTCTATAAGTTGAGGTCAAAACACCAGATGGAAACTCAAACCTCTCCCGTAAATGCTCCTCATAATAATTGAATTCCCCTGCATAGAATTCCAAGATCACGGGTTACGTGAATTAGAGACAAATTCAAATATAATCCCAACATAATAATATGATTAGTAACTTTTTTAATAAAGATAGACACAAAAGATTAGTACCTAATGAACATTTTTCGTGCATTTAGTACTAACCATAAGTGTCACTGCTGTTTCTTTTCTTTGCTTTTTGGATGAAAAGTAAGCTTTGTGAACGCTGAGCACTGTAGGATGAATGCTCAATGTTGTAGCACTGTAGGACGAACGTTTCTACTCACCACAGATTTTGTAGGCTGGTTTCTCTTTATGTTTTGTACTACTTGGTCTAACTGTCTTAATTTTTGGAATATTTACCAGGAATAGGGTAAATTGATAGCACCTAATCAATCCAGATCATTAAAGTGCTGAAGGTATGGGTTTATTCCATCCCCTTATAATTTATTTTTTTAGGATAGAGTTTCTTGATTTATTTTTTGTAAGGGATCGTTGAGATTTACATAGGATACTTGAATATTGAGAAGATTTCCCTTTTAAATATTCCACTAATAGACTACTGCACTAATAGACTAAACTGCACTAATAGACTCTCAGGTTATATAAATTTGTATGCTTTATGGATGGTGGTGTTTTAGTTACACAGTATATTTTCTTTTGTTAGTTTTTATTTGCAGACGAACCGTTTGACTGATCAATATTTTTGCTTCCATCAACAATTTATGAGTTGAAATGACTTTTTTTTTCTATTGCCACTTATCCATCATTAAGTATCCCAAGAATTTGAAAATCCAGATATATATGTTAAGCAAATATGCGTGTACAGATCTTTATGTTTATTGTTTACCATTCACTGGACTATGGTTTTAGATATGTTTTTTTATTGTTATAGATATGTTTTTTTAAAGAGGTTGTGCATAACAGGCGCTGTGATTACACACTGATTCAACTTTTACTAAAGTTTTTCATACTCGATTTTTATGGTAATTTTTTCGTTTTCCCATACAATATTGTTTGGAGATACTTATAAGGTAGGGTTAAGTGGATCAAAGTGATACTTACATTAAGGGTTTGTAGGAGAACAAGTTGTAAATTATTAGTTTGGGTAAAATTCTTTGAAAATTGTATTAGATTTTGTTTTCTCAATATTACTGATTTATTACAGATATTCAAAGTGTACATACCCAATTTTTTAAATCAGGTATACACGTCGAGTTTTGAATCAGGTATACACAATTAAGGTGGGGCTGACCAGTGTAATACAGAGGAAGTTCTATTTTTGTAGTGCAACATGTCATATGCATAGTCATTGATGCCATCGACATGAGACGTGCTGTGAACACAACTCATAACCAATTCCAACGAAAGGGTTTGGATTGTTCTTTTGGTACTCGAACAATAAGCGTAAATATTTTCTCAGTTTAATATGGTATGCTTGGTTATTTTATTCCTAATATATTTATTGGTTGAGGTAATAAGATACTACCATTTTATTATATTAGACTTCTATTTGAGGTGGAGGGAGGATGAAATTGTGTTGGATTACTTTACAATGAAATCACTATAGCACAATGTGGCAAAATTTGTTGTTCCCTGAAATAATATTACAAATTATAAGTCAAAGTAGATAAAAAATTAGATGAGTAATCCTAATGTTCACATGTAAGTAAATGATTCATTTCAAACTGGATATTGGATTGAATTTGAACCAAATAAAGATATATGTTGGAGCCACAGTTGCCCCCACCCCCATTTTTTGTTATTTTTATTTGGTTTCCACATTTTGGTTTATTTATGTGATTGGTGATGCGTACATGCCTCTTAATTTTGACAGGAACAAAATATGATTGTTGATTCGTGTAGATAATAAAGGGGATTCATTCAGTTCACAGGATGATGATGACGAGGATTCGTTCAGTTCAAGGGACGCTGATGAGGATTGTTCATGAAGGTTTGAAATAAAAGTAGTGGAGCATATTGAATTTGTTATATCATGCATCATATATAATGTTTTAACATCAGCGTGCTTCAGCATATCCTTAATTTAGCTTATCACATAGAGATTGATATGTAGTGCTGCAAACCTTGAACTTCTCCTCAACAATAAACTTGGATGAGTCCTGATGATGATCAGGATGCCATTTCAATGCACATGTTAGGTATGCATTTTTAACATCGTTGGGAACTAAAGGAGCAGAAACACTCAACTCAATGTTCATTTGATGTGAAATCAAATCTGAGTCTGAACTGTCTGACTCAGTTAGGGAGTTAATTCATCTTCATTATTTTGCCTCCAATTCCAAGAGTACCTATAGAAATTAGAATAACCTGATCAGCCTCTCTGTGGCTCTTTAGTTATAAAAGACCAGAAGAAGTGTCCGTTTGCACCAAAGGCGAAACGAAAAATGGTCTCGATTTCAATGTCATTATCACAGAACTGGAAACCTCTTCTACCCCCGGCCTGGGGTCCTTTATTGTTGGTCACACCCTCTCTAAATCCCCTAGGCTAGAAATCATGTCTAAACTAGAAGCTACCTTGACTCGATGATGGGTCGGCCATATTCATGACGATCATATTACCAATTCTGAAATAAATGCTCTGCAAACTCCCTAACATTGTACAGTATTGATTGTAGTCTACATTGTGATTACAATATTCCATGAAATATATTACAATTTATTATTCTTTTCTATTGTGACTTCCAATTTGTTTGGTTTGGTGTATGTTTTCTATTCTGACTTACAATTTGTTTTCAACGCTCTATTTTTCCCTGTTATTTATGGAGTTTAAGAAGTTCATAGCTGCCTCGGCTTATTGAAAGACCACTGGAAATTAAACATTTTTTCGAGGGTAATTATGTCCAATGCAAGTCTTTTTGGAGTCATATCATAGGATATAATACTACCAATGCATTTATGAGTCTAGGTGCAGATTGATTACTGATCGACAAACAACAATCACACTCAGCATAACCACTATGACGTTGATGGCATATATGATGTTTAACACTAGGGGTTGAGGTGGTGAATGCTTACTATTTAAACATTTTATTTTTTTTGGTGCAACTTAAGTTGATAATAAACTCATGTTAACTGTTTTAGTGTTATAAATTTAATTTGAGAAGGGAGGGTCAAAATTAGTCACGATGTAGACCAAATCTCCATTTCTAAATGTTTTTCGTAATTATTATTTCAAAATTTTATTTTTTATTTTTTTTAACTTTGCTTCCCCAATAACTTATCTTACCATATATGTTATACATTTGCCATATACGGAGGTTCAGAAAATTTCTGATTTGTTTCACCCATCTCTCTCTCCACTTTGACCTCCGCATCCAAGCTGAGCCAAATTATGTTATTTTTTTTTATAAAAGGATTTTATCTTACAAGTTTGGTTGTATTTCAAGATGCACATGCAAATTTAAGATGCATGGAAGCAAAATTGTGAAAATGCTTGATACTTTTCAAAACATTCCTACTTATTTTTATGGCTGATACTTTCCTATTTAAGTACATGTTGAGGTGATATGGATACATATAAAGTGGGGTTTAAAGAAGGAAATTACTACTTTCCTATTTGGATGTCCCATGATACATTGTTATTTATTTATTTCTTCATATACTACAGTAGCGACAAAAATGACTTCTATATGAATGTTCCCATTAATGCCTATGGGCCCGTTTGGTTGCGTAAATTATTTAATTTTATAAATTGATCAATTTGAAATGAATAGATTGTCGATGTATTAATTTTAAATGGGTTTAAATCTAATTTGTGGTGTGTTTGGAAAAGAAAAATCGAGTTATTTACTTTTGATATATGTGTGTGTGTGTGTATGTGTAGAGAGAGAGAGAGAGAGAGAGTAGTATGGTGAGAGTACTCTATGGGAGTGGTGCATTTAAGATTCATGTTATAATTATAAATTGTATAATTTTAAGCTTTTGGTGAAATGAACTAATTTAAGTTTTTGTGAATCAACATGAATTGGTTCATTTTTTAATTTGTTCATTCTTATAACCAAACACTAATAATAAGGCAATTCATGAATGAGTTAATTTTAAATTGGCTAATTTACAATTTTGGGGACAACCAAACAGGCCCTATATGAATGTTCTCATTAATGCTTATATGAATTGACATTTTCTTCATATGTGTTTTCCTTCTGAGGTATTAATATAGAAATTGAAGAGTTAAAATAATGACTTTGCCGCAAACATTATCATTATGACCCATGGGTTTAATAAAGTCGCCACTGTTAGGTATTGCTTTATGTGCAGTAAACTTTTATTAGTGTTATTGTCTTTTTAACAATTGCTTTAATACGACTTCATGGCTTTTTAACTATTGTCAACCTTTTTTGTATTGTATCAGATGATTTTTTTGCAGACTATGGACAATCATTATACCGGAACATGTGATATGACATCAATTGACGTGTTTGTTACTTCATTTTCCAATGTAATAATAATTGACACCGAATTAAATATTTTGCGGTATTTTTGTGCTCAAGTTTTAATAATGGTTTGTTGTGTACAAATATTTGGGGCTTATATTTGAATATTGCTAAATCGATGACGCGGTTTATATGAAGTCCATGATGTACTATTACTATTATTAATATTGTTGTTGTTGAGTATTTTTTATTTCTTAAACAGGGTGGATAGTCCTATAAACAAAGGAAATTTTGCCCAAATTTTTAAAATTATTTACACTATTTGTGTTGTAAAATAAACTTTTCACTTAAATTTGGTATACTTATTTTTATTAGAATTTTGTTGGAATGTGTTTGTTATTAATTATAGTGCCAACCAAATGTAATTTGGTGGTTGTTTTAGATTATAACAATCTTTAATAATTTAAGTGTGACTTAATGTAGTCGATATACCGTGTCTTAGTTAAATCGATGTTGTGTAATACTTTGGAATATTTACTCCGTGCCTTCAGGCACGGGCATTCCGCTAGTATATATATATATATATATATATATATATATATATATATATATATATATATATATATATATATATATACATTAAATTTTGAAAATACAAAAATTTAATATTTGAAACAAAAAAACATCATAATATTTTGAAAAACTAAAAAGTAATTTTCTGAAAAAGAAAAAAATAATATTCTGAAAAAAAAGTAGGAATGTTTTAAAAATGTAAAGTTGTTTTAAAAATTATAAATTTTTATTGTTTAAATGTTTTTAACTGTTATTATGATTAATAACATGCCTTTAATGGAATAATTTTTATACAAAACATTGCTTCAAAACATAGGCGGACAAAAAACTGTTAATTTTTTTAATGTACAATATATTACATTTTTTTATTTCCAGAAAACTATTTATTTATTTAAAAAAATTAATGGATGTTCATAAAAAATGGATATTATTTTTGTAAATATAGCTAGACAAAATTTTTAAGAATAGTTGGACAAAACATAATTTCTAAAACGTAGTTGGGTAGAAAACATAATATTCATCAAAATTTTAGAACCAAAAAAGCTGTTTACAAAAACGGATGTTATTTAAAAAAAATTGTTAATCATTTTTTAACTTAATATTTTAAGTGTAACGGTTATACTTTGTAATGGGCGTTATTCATAACACATTTCTAAAAATGAAGTTAAAAAATATTTTCTAAAAAAATAAATAAAAATAAAAATAAAAAGAAAAATAATAATAATAATAATAATAATAATAATAATAATAAAAATAATAATAAAACCTTATCATTATTCTAAATATTACTAAAAAGGTTTTAAAACATTGTATCAAAGCATAACTATGTTTTCTTAACTTTAAAGCAATAATGTTTTCAAAAAAACACCATATTTAATGATAGTTAAAATTGTGCTTTCAGTTTTAAGATATTTACTTGTTTTTGTAAGGTTTGGCTACTATGATAAGTCAGTAAAGAAATAAAAACCTAATAAAAAAAATTAGACAGTAATGTTCCACATTAGATAGCTATATCAATAACATAACTACGTTTTTTGTACTTCTTGAAAATTGTGTCAATTTTTTTTTTTGTATTTTAAAATAATACAAAACTTTAAAAGAAAATTGTTTTTTGTATTTTAAATTATTTTATTAAAACAAGGTTATTAATCCAAATAACAGTTAAAAAGCGTTCAAAACAACACAAAACTTTACATTTTTAAAAACACTTGCAAAAATTGTTTTAACTAATCCTATAATTTTAAAAATAGTTTGAAAACATTGATATAAGACAAATATTTTAGAGTATTTTATATTCCATACATTATCATCTTTTAATTTCCATAAAAGTAGTTTTTTTTTCTATTTTTATAGAACATTTATTTTTTAATTATTTTTTGTTAGTTTTTTAAAATTGTATGATTTATATATATATATATATATATATATATATATATATATATATATATATATATATATATATATATCAATTTATTTATATAAAATGTGTGTGTGTGTGTGTGTGTGTGTCAATGTGTGATATAATTTGGCGGGCTTTAAGGAGGAAAAGAATCCCTATGAGTTATATTAAAATTATTGAAGATATATATGATGACACAAAGACTAGATGAGAGTGTGTTTTTTGTTCAACCGTAGAAACAAATTTAATTAAACCCAATTTTTAATTATCCAGATTTAATTGCACACCTAAGTCATGCATCTAAAGGTGATTGATTAAACATAAAACATATTCAAATTAAGCACGGATCGATCACACACAACAAATGAGAAAAAAATCCACGAAAGGTGAAAAACCTTTTTATTTTAATATGATTTGTAAACACTTGAATACATAATGAAATACAATTAGATAAGCGAAGACCCACAGGCATCGGTTCTTTGTCGTCGGCAAGAGCTCCCTCAAGATGCTCCAAGATGAGCAGCGTAATGATCTTTTTTCTCCCCACAAGATGCTCCACGAATGGGTATGATAGGGTTTATGATGATTCACACATAATATTATGAGTGTTTGGTGAATCTCAAGGTGTTTGGTCTTGAACCATACGAAGACTTGATGTATTAGGTTTATAAAGTGTTCCCTCAAAGTCTTAAACAAAACCACCTCCGAAGATGGAATTTATAAATATTCAAAAAATCTGATGGGTCGAATTTTCTGAAATAGTCGTACCGGTTTGAAAAGTATCCATTGGTTCGGTTCACCAACCGGATCGGTTCTTTTTTTTCCTTATCGGATCGATTTTCCCTTTACAGAAGATTAGCCAGTGCCGAATCGGTTCGTTTTTCTCTTCATCAGATCGGTTTGGCCAGAAAGCTTTTCCTGTATATGAAGACCTATGAATCGGAAAAGCAGTACCCTAAACACACGATGTAGATACTAAGAACGATGCATGATGTTGGTGACGATGGGCACGTGAAAAAAATCGAATTAAGGCCGTCAAGAGATGATCGTGCTGAGACGAGCCGACGGTAGTGGTATACGACATATATGCTGAGATCTAAGATAAAAATGAAAAGCCTAGATACTAACCAAAATATTTATAAAACATGTCCTTACAAATCTCCCCCCATGTCTATGCCAGTATATACATAAAAAATTTGAATTATGTTACCTCAAATTGAAAACCAAATGACATACAATTTCATAACCCCATTAAACCACTAAAAATAAAAATACTAAATGGATGACATGTTGAAAACCAATTGATATACAATTTAATACCCCCATTAAACCCAAATTAAATGGATGACATGTCTTCAAACAAACTTCAACATCTTCAAATTTTTCCTTTGTCCTCATCAGGGTGTGCAAAAATAATCCTTAATTTGATACCTACACACATGAGGCAAGGGACAGATACCCGTGACACGCAACAGTTTGAAATATAATGATAAGAAAAAATACCTATCAATTAAGCTCAAGCAAATCATCATTATGAAATCAATCTTAAAAATCTCCCCCATAATTCGTTCTCCACCGTTTTATGATGTCCCCAAATAGACAAATTAGAAGAACACAAATAAATACAAATGGAGAATGTAACAAGGAGAACCACTTTCTCTTTTTCAATTTTTCAAATTTTTCTCATAAAATATACAACAAGGAATCACACCATGAAAGAACTCCAAAACAACCAAGTCAGTGATAGAAAAAATGAAGGGATGTGAACAATTTCAACAAGAAAATCAATACATATGTGCATGATGAATTTTGGATATTCGTAACGAATGAACTCAACATCTTTCTTAGGTGTAAAAATTGTGGAATTAAAAGAAATTGACTCAATCAAATCAACAAATCAAAGCTCAAAGTGAGCTCCACACCAATAACGTCCAAAACGATGTAACACTTTTTCATGACTTTCAAGGACGTGCAAACCCGTTTTTCATTTCTTTCCATCCAAACTCCCCCATAAACAATTATGCGTTATATTTTTCCTTTGAGGTGATGAAAATAAAACCTATTGGCCCATTTGATGTGGAATATATTTCCTTTTATTGCCATTTGATTTTTTGGGGGCTCTTTTCAAACGGTGTCTTTTACAACGAATTAATTTTGAACTCTCGCAACCCTTTCTCATGATTCACTCACCATATTTTGTTGCAATTAAATCCCACGGTAAGCGATTTTTACATGCACTACTATCTTGTCAAGTTTTATCGCATTTTAGTCATTGTATAGATAGAATTGAGACGGAAACATTGAAGCCAATATGTGATAGACTAGTACAATACTCAAATAATACCGTGCATGTGTGTAATAAATGAGATAAGGAGCCAAACATGTAAAGGATATCACTAATATCATCTCAATGACTCCAAACAATGTAAAGCAGATAGGTGAAATGATGTTGCATCTCAAATCAGTATCAAACAGTCACATGGAATATGGAAATGAAGAGGTGACTATTCTTATCTCAAATTTTCATCCATACAAAGTGCAAACATAAATACATAACTCTTTTATGTCTTTCAAAAAATTTATAAAACGAAAATCTTTTTGACTTTTTCTAAAAAATAAAATATTTTGTATTTTTCAAAAGTTTTATCAAAAACAAAAAAACTAATACAAAACAATGATACACACTAGCAATAGGCAAAAAAAATATCATCATGCAAATCAACCTATGCTAGCAAATAAGTCTAACCCTCAATCGTTAGGTGCAGTGGGATTTTCCAAAGGTGGTGACATCATACGAAAAACCTCCATCAAGTCATGTGAAGTCTTGACCAAAGATAATACCCACTTCCTGTTATGTGCAAACTCTCTTGTGTAATCATCCAGAGCATCATATGTGTGTGTGTGTGTGTGTGTGTGTGAACACGTGTAGTAGCAAAACGTGACACATGACCCAACATAAAACAAAACTCTCTTAGGTGTCTTCTCTTCTTGCAGTGCGTGAAAACATAAACATGCCTAGGTACACCTCTCTCAAAACATCTCCTATACGCTCTCCTATTAGGTACGTGACACCTAGGTGGAATAGATTCAGAGTCATGTAAATCTAACACTGAAGTGGGAACCAAATCCGGTGCTGCATGTGAAGTGGATGCACCGTCATGACCTTCCTAGATTCTCACCTATACCCAAAACGGATTTAAGAACCATATTTCCTTCCTTCTTAGATGCATTCTCTAAAGGGACTTTGACCTCTCGGGCACGTTCGAGATCACTCTTTAGTTGGTACACACGTGTCATTGGACTAGACACCGAGTCGGTCAAGTCACACATTTCCCTCCTTAAAACTTTTTTATCTCTCTCCAAATCTAAAACTCGACGACCTAAATCCTTATTATACTTCTTTGTTTTTAAGGTCTCGGCGTACAAGTCCCTAAAAGCTTTTTGGAACTCACTTTCATCTCCACTCTCAAACTTGCTCTCACCCCTACTAGAAACACTCGACTCATCATCGTCGCTCTCGTGTACACAGTCGTCGTGGGACAAAATCGGTGTGCTCATACAACTCAAAAAGTCTACAAACTTCCCTTGTGAGTTTTCATCCCCAGTATCACTCACATCTTCCTCACTATCACTAAGGGTGACTATCATGGAAATTTTCTTCACATCTCTCCTAAGTCTAGTGGGATACTCAAACGACTTACGACCTTTTACCTCACACTCAAAACATGTCACTTTTTCTAAATCAACCTCACCCTCTTTCTCTTTCTCACCACTTTCTTTGGAATTTTCTTTCCTTTTCTGAAAAAACTTCTTATTGGAAGAATTGTTTTTCACAACTTGAGAAACTTTTTTATATTCTTTGCAAGCAGGGCCATATCAAAATCAGACTCGTCCTCACACTCAGACTCACAAAATCTCACTTTCTTTTTCTTGTCACTCGTGGACACTTCCTTTCCCTTCTTAAACTAGGCTTTAAGTGTTATCCCTTTATTTTTTGCTTTAGCAACTTTATGAAACATATCTATTTCATAGGTTTGAAGATCGCCTACTATTTTTTACTAATTTAATAGATTTCAAATTTCCTAAAGTATTTAACACAGTGACTCTGGGGATGAACCGCTTAGGCAAAGAACGTAAGATTTTCTTAACTACACGTGCATTAGGAATGTGTACACCAAGTTTGAAACTAGTGTTAACTATAAGAGACAATCGTGCATAGAATTCATCAAAACATTTAGTCTCAAGCATAGTTATAGTCTCAAACTTTGTAGTTAGATTCTGTAATTTAGATTCTTTAACAGCATTCGTGACTTCATGAGTAAGTTGAAGAACATCCCATGCATCTTTAGACGTGGTACATGTCATTATGCGTTGAAACACGTCAAGAATGGCGAATCTAAAAATGATACTAAGACCTTTAGAATTATACGTGGACCATTTAAATTCATAATCAGTCCATTGAGACATAGATTTTAAACTTATCACATTTTCAATAGTTACGGTGGGAGGTGTCCACCCATTTTTTTCTCTTCATCGAATCGGTTTGTCCAGAAAGCTTTCCATGTATATGAAGACTTATGGATCGGAAAAGCAGTACCATGAACACACGACATAGATACTGAGAAGGACACACAATGTTGGTGATGATGGGATGTGAAACATAAAATTCGGATTAAGGCCATCAAGAGATGATCGTGCCGAGACGAGTCGATAGTAGTGGTATACAATGAATATGCTGAGATCTAGGATAAAACTGAAAACACTAGATACTAACTCGGACATTTATAAAACTTGTCCTTACACTAGAGTAAGGACTATATGTGGAGAAACTAATGACTTTAGGATTAAAGTGGTTTTACATCAAGGATCGGCCTTAAGTCCTTATTTATTTCCGTAATCTTGAATGAGATTACTAAGGACATACACGAAGATATCCCATGGTGTATGTTGTTTTGCGGATGATATAGTTTATTAGACACTTCAAAGGAAAGCTTAGCGATGAGAGTAGATACTTGGACAAAAGCCTTAGAATCTAAGGGCATAAAAATCACTAGAAATAAAATGAAATTTATGGAATGTAAATTTGAAATGAGGCGTCGAGTAACATAATGTTAAAGATTGAAAAGAAAGTGGTAAACCAAACTAATAAATTTTGATATTTATGTCCATTGTTACAAAGTAATGGGGATATTTATGAGGATGTTACGAGTGAAGCACACTATATATATGACTCACTTGAGTCTAAAATATAGGAGATTATCTAGTTTAAAAATATAGACAAATTGTGTCATCCTATTCTAGAACCCTAAGCCTCATGACTCTTCATGATCTACATCAACAATTATCAAGGACTGGAAAAGGTAGTAACCAACACAACTCACAACACCTAGGATTGCATGTATTCTTCATTTTGTGTGTATGAGGTGTGTGTGTATATGTGTGTGTGTGTGTGTGTGTGTGTGTGTGTGTGTGTGTGTGTGTGTGTGTTAACATTGGGTTAAAAATATTTTCTATTATTTTTAAAGAATTTTTAGAATTTTTAAATATTTAAAATCTATTTTTAAATATTTAAAATTAGGTTTTAAAAATGTTTGGGCCATTTTACAATAATTCAAAGTTCCTAAATTTTTCCTTGGGTGGAATCCGAAAGCGAAAGAGGCATTTGGGGTGGAAAATGAGATGTTGGAAAGATAAAAAAACACGTGTTTTTCATTCAATCTTCACCATACACGTGTTGAACATATAATGAATTAGATTACCTTTTATCTCACTCACATGACTGAGAGTTAATCTGGAACGTTAGTTTGATTTAATCCATAGTTTGCATGTCATCCTTGGCAATCCTTGTCTAACCTAATTAAGCCAATTAGAAGGCGTTTAAATGAGGTGCCTTGTTGATCGTAAGATTTACAACCGTTTGGTAGAATCAATCCTGACCCTTGTTTTCAAGCCTCATTCCAGATCCTTCCATCTTCCACTATATATACAGCCTTCTAACTTTCGGAGAGTCTGAGAGTTGGGAGAAAATAAAAGAGAGAGAGAGAGAGAGAAGAGAGAAAAATTATGAGAAAAAAAAAAAGAAAAACCAAAACCAAACTTTAGCCAAATTTTTCCAGAAATTTCTTTGAGAGTTTTAACTTCTTCGGGATCAAATCCTCTCTAGTTTTCATCTCTTGTCCAACACCTTCACTGAGTTGAGATCTCGTTCGACTTCATTTGAGATTTGTAGATCTAACTAAAGTGATAGAGTCACGATAGTTCATTAGGATTGATTTCTTCATTCGAAATCATCTATCTGTTGGGTTTTTAGTTCTTAAACTTTTTTATCAATAGTTGCCCAACAAACATCTTTTTCTATTTTCAAGTTTTTTTGAAAAATAGACTTCAAGATTTTCCAGATCTAAAGACGTTTATGTCTCCCAGTTTACATTTCACATTTTGTGAAATAAATTTGTAAATAAATAAGATTGAGACATATAGGATCTTGTCTCTTTTTAATAGCAAGATTATTTCTGATATGACCTTGAAAATAAGTCTATTTTTCAAGAAAAGTTGATTAAGACTCTTGCATGTCATTTTAGAACAAATTTCTATATTTGTAGGAAGATCATTTGTATAAGAGTGGGTGAGTTGTAAGCATGTGTTAGGCACATCACTTCACTACACTTTCACACAACATCACTAAAGTTGTGTTGGTTATATTTTTACCATCAGAGTCGACGTAAGGAAGGATCAAATGAGTTTAACTTAAAGGACGTTAAAGACAACATTTAGAGCCAGAGAAGTCAGAGAAAAAGCTAGGAGTGCTGGTATAATTTCTTGACTTAGTTTTAGGTTTGATTTGGTTGGATAATATGTTGCTTACTTGTACTCTAAAAGTCGTTCTAGTGGATTTTTTATTTTACTCCGTAGAGGGAGTCATGGATGTTTTCCCAGTTTGATTGGGGTTTTACCACGTTAAAATATTTATCTTGTGTGAATGTTTTTTATATTTGCTTTACTCTTGGTATCACTGCTATATGTGTTTAAATTTCTTTTAAACCTGTAAGATTCCAAGAAGCTAAATTTCTTATTTGAAAACATTTTCTAACATAAATTATGTTTTCATTGGTGTTATCAAAAGAGTTTCCTCGAGAAAACAATTCGGACCCTTCTGAACTATTTTAACTTTTTATTAAATGAATTAGTAAGGTATTTATAACGAGTAAAATATCAACTGGTTGGATGAAATCGAGACAAACGAGTGGGGTGCTATGTGATAAGAGGATAACTAATAAATTAAAGGGAAACTTTTATAGAGCCCTAGTTAGGCTAGCTATTCTGTATGGAGCAAAATGTTGGGCCTTAAAAAAATAACATGAACAAAGTCTCCATGTTAGTGAGATAAGGATGATCTGGTGGATGATATAAATTACTAGAAAGGACAAAATTTAAAACCAATACATAAGAGAAAAGTTAGGAGTAGCTCCCATTAGCGATAAATTAAGAGAAATTAAACTTAGGTGGTACAGTCGTGTGCTGCGTAGATCAGTAGATGCTCTTATAACAAGAGGAATATTGTTGGAAATATAGGGTAAAAGAAAAAGAGGTTGCCCTAAACTATTGTGGGAGGAAATTAACTTAAGGAATTAAACTTGAATGATAATAATGCATATAATAGATTAGAATGGAAAAGGAGAATCCATGTGTTAGACCCCATATGATGGGATTAAGGCAAGGATGATGATGATGATGATGATGAGTGTGTGTGTGTGTGTGTGTGTGTGTGTGTGTGTGTGAGAGAGAGAGAGAGAGAGAGAGAGAGAGAGAGTGAATGTGTGTGTGTGTGTGTGTGTGAGAGAGAGAGAGAGAGAGAGAGAGGGGGAGAGAGAAAGAGACGATAAAATGTTCGATCTAATAGCAACTGTTAGAAATGGCACCCAAAGAACAATACCAAAAAATATGGCAGCCAACCTTGAATAAATGATAATAAACATACCCTAAAATGCAAATAACCTATCTATTTTAAAACGGTCAGCCAATACCCACTCGCTCTATTCTAAATACCACCCCAAATAGTATTTAGGATGGATATAGTGTCTTTTGAGAGCGTTAGAATAGCATCTTAAAAAGAAGTTTTTTTTAGGGCTCGCTATGATGGTACTGCGTTGAAACTAAGTCACGGAGAAAGTCAAATATTGTTTACGAAGCCTTCAAAGATCTTGGCAGTTAACCGAGGAAGTATCGTTGTAGAAAAAAAGTGCCGCTGAGGCGGTGCTTCAATGGTGAAGCTTCTCGGTCCAATATCTACAGATTTTGCCAACGAGGCTTTCTCATTTTCATTGCAACGAGAGCAAAAATCGTTGCAACAAAACTCGTATGTTTCGCTCATTTTTACTTATTTTTTTATTTTTCAAACATTTGTACACAAGCTACATCAAGATAGCAAAATTACAAGTTTTACACAGACAATTTTTGAAATTGATTTGTAAAAACAACGTGATTTGGGTGTGGGAATTCTCCAATATACCTTTCACCCAATAATGTCATATGTGAATACTCTTAGACTATATCCCTTTGTCTATTTTATTAAAAACACAAAAACCAAGGATTACAATCAATAAAGTGAAAATTCCTATCAACTATGACATAAGGACCAACAATGGCACATCAAGATAGAACTTAAAAAAACTTATAACCCAAAAACTACAATATACTTATTGAAAGTGCTTGGGGCATTATTTCCTGAAACACACTAGGAAACTTCATTAAAGTATCAACGTATAAAGAAATCCAAAATATGGAAAAGTTAGCAATAAGATATGTATACATGAAATTATATACTATATAGCATATGAAACAACATTTAACTCTCCAACTAAATATAAAGACTACATCTCTTTGCAAGAACTTCTCCTTAAAATGTTTTACTTTTTATTTTCAAGGAAGTAGACAATAAAAGTAACAACAAAAGAGAACTGATTAAAGTATAAGAAGCAAATGAAGTCAATGAATTAAAGTCAAGGTAGCATACTCTATAAGAAGATTTCCTTATTCACAATTTAGATATGCAATACATACTGAACAAAAACTCCAAAAACATAAATTGAATAAGAAAAAATATAGATTAAAGTTTCATACTTATCAAATATTATGAGATATATGACAAGTGTTCATAATCAAGAAAGATTATCTCAGAGGATAATAACATTATGAGGTTTATCAACCAAGAACATAAGATCACATTTCACACATGAAAAATAAAAAACAAAGAACACCATTGAGAGAATAAACCAAGCTTGAGTTAAGTGAGGAATAATAATTTAAGAACTAATCCACCCTGGTTTGGTCAAGTTATAAGGGATGACTCGAAATAGATATAAGTCACGAGTTCGAAACCCCCCCAGCGGATACCATCAATAATTTAAGTGGGGCGTGTGTCAGGGTGGCTCTGGCATAGCATCCCCCTGTTTATCTCACATGGGTGAGTCAAAAGGGATCGTTCGTGTGGAAGTTCAGGGTTATAAAAAAAGAATAATTCAAGAACTAATGACTAAAAGCTACAATTGTAGTAAAGATTTTGAACACTTTTTGAGATATTTTCAAAGTAACACTTTTTTATTCTTTAATTAGCGATTGGGTTAAAACTGTTAGTTTCACACCCTTGATGTTACTCAATTTTTGGATGGATATATATCTTTGAAATGTGGCTTTGTTCAAAGTTTTTTCACGTAGCAGCTTTCACTCATTCATTACTATGATGGGATACTATTTCCAAAATTTTAAAGGTAGCATCGTCCAATATAACTTGTAGTACTACTATACGATCTCTCATGATATTTTGTATAACATATAACTTTTCAACTCCTTCAAATAATGATAAATTCTTATATGTACACACTAAAGGATAATGGGCTCTCTAACAAATATTCACAGCATTGAACCATTTGTAAAAGATTGTATAACTTGTCATTCCTCATAAAGTGGTGTATATACATTTTGTAGTTCGATGTAAGGTATAATAAGATACGAGCACATAAGCGTGCGTGTGCACGAAATTTAAATTGGCGAAAGATACCCAATTAAAATCTCTTGTCAAGATATGACAAGGTTTTATTTTAATTACTTGTTTGGTTAACAAATACAATGCATAAAGTCTATGTGACAAATTATTTACAAGATAAATTATACAAAAAATTTATCTTCAATATTTAGGTGACTTAATCTAAGTGTGTAAAAATAAATAATATAGCATAACACTAAGGTGTACAATAAAAACCCTACAGCGGGAGAAAACCTCAAGCAGGCAGATCGAAAAATGTACTAAGAGTTTTACAACTAGAATATATAGACTTACAACCTCACGACTTTTTAACCGACTAGAAAGTCTTATGCACCATATCCTTCGGGAGAGAGCCAAGAGCTGGAGTACGCTACACAACCGTCATCGATTTTGGTTTGCAACCAATGTTGTCAAGTCCTCATGCCACACATTCTTTGTTTAAATTTTAAAGAAAACTTTTTTGTGTTCCAAGTGTTGGAATGAAGATGAGAAGCCTCCAATGCATGTAGTACCACTATCTAGGTGTGTGAGGACCTAAAGTGAAAGTGTATTTGAAAATAATGGCTAAACTCACAAAATATATCTTTGAGATATAAAAAATCTAAAAATAAAACAAATTAGTTAAAAAGATATTTGTTCAAGTTCTGTAAATATTTTAAAGAAAAGAAGTTTACTTCAAAATATTTTTAGATTTCACGAGTATTTAAATTTAAAATATCTCAAGATTATATTGAAGAAAAAAACAAGATTTAAATTTTGGAAGAATACAAGATTAAACAAAAAGAATTTTTGACCTTTAAAATATTTTTCTTTCCTAAAATTATTCTTGTGGAAATAAAGAGTTGGCAAAGGTATTTTGTCCACAAAGAAATCACAGAATTACACTTAGACTCTCTCACAAAAATAAAGCCCAAAATACTTGCTTATACATACAAGCTTACAAGGGGGGACAAATAAGTAGGAATTGTAGGGGATAAATAAGTAAGAATTAGACTTACAAGAAGTTACATAGTGTAAGAGTAGAAAATATATTGCCAGATCTTTAGTTTACATGAATACCAAGAAAGATGTGCACAATCTAGTTTAAAAAGTGAATTTTACTCTAGAATGGCATATATGGCCAGAATTTTGGTGTAGCGAGCATTTGTGTCATTGTGGCTAGCCTTCAATGATGATACAAAGCAAGACAAATAAAAATCTCTTGAACATGTAACGACCAATGAGACACTATCGGTGCAGTGAGAAAAAATCCCATTACGATAAAATGTCTGCGAT
Source organism: Sambucus nigra (assembly GCA_949130495.1). NCBI lineage: Eukaryota > Viridiplantae > Streptophyta > Magnoliopsida > Dipsacales > Adoxaceae > Sambucus > Sambucus nigra. Next base: position 466,120,829 of record OX422220.1, on the reverse strand, counting down.
AGACCTCAATAGCCATTTATTAAACGAAATTTTAAGATTTGTAAAAACTTATTTCTTTTCATTGTCCAAAGATCCATATCAACAAAAAATACACCCAAAAGTATTTTTCTTTAAAGAGAAGATGTGTGAGAAAAATGTGCTTGATTCTACGTGTCCGTTTACCTTCCTAATAGTGGTATGAAAAGGATACCCATGAAGCTGAGGATTTCCTTTGAATTTTTTGCAAGATACTTTGTTAGAAATACTTGAAAGACAAGAATAAAACTATATTTCGGTTAATGGAATAAAACAATCTAGTCCTATTGGGTCACGTGAGTAAAATTCATACTCTTATAATCTGCCCATTTGTCTATTTTGTGACAAAATTTACAAAAATAAAGATTATAAGTATTATAAGAAAGTCTAGCAACCTATGACATATAAAAACAAGCCTAGCCAAAATCAAAGAAAACCCTATTATAATTCCCTGGATTTTTTACTGAATTGAAATTGAATAAAATCCCGACTGAAAAATAATACCTTGTGATAAAATATTAATACATAGATAATTAATGAACGCATAAATTATATCCGTATGTATATTCAAAATGTTTGGAAATGAAAAATTAAAATGAATAATTTGAGATATGAATGCACGACTTAAATATTGGAAGCGAATTAATGTGTAAAAGGATCGAGAGGGTTAAATTGGGTCGATGACATGTTTGTAATTAAATTAACCCTAGGTATAAATAGAAAAGTTTGAGAAGAAATATACATTAATCATTACACACAAAAGAGGTTAGGGTTTTGGTTGAGAGAGAGAGAGAGAGAGAGAGAGAGATCAAAGAGAAGAAGGAGAAGAAGAAGGTTTCATCTTGGAACTCTTGGAAGTGGGTCATCTTCTTCACCAACACCTCCCTACACAAAACAAAGGCAAGTTAATCTAGATAGATAATCATGAATGTTTGATGAAAAAGTGTATGAAAATGAGTTGAATCCCTAAATCCTGAAATTGCTAAGACGAAATTAATATGTAAATGATTTAGGATGCATCCAACTAGAAATGAATTGAACTCATACAAATCCGAAAGAAGGGTGAATATTGTATGTTGGTTTTGTAGTTTTAGGAAAAAAAATGGCAGCGCGCTCGCGAGTTCTTATATAAAATCGTGTTTTGAACAACTTTATAGTTAAGTCTCTTTAAAAAGGGATCAGAATAATCTCAAATTTGCATTTTATATTTCTGGGCAAAATGTTGTTGAAATAAGAGTGCTAAGGTTTTTTATGTTTTTAGTAATATATTTGTGGTGTTGTGCTTAATGTTCTAACTTGATCATATACCTATGATTATGAGGGATGTATAACCTTGAAATTATTGTGATGTTTAATCAGTAAATTAATGAGGTAAATTATGTTATATCATAAATAATGACTATTGTATAACTCGAGTAAGATACTTGATATGATTGTATATATAAATATGTGTGAAATTGTTTTACATTTACATTATTGAGCACATGCTACACTATTCCTACAGTCGACGTAGGCACATTATGAATGCGAGGTTTCGAGCGAGTGCCATGCCGAAGATAAAAAGTCGGAGCCAGACACGTGGTTATAATGCGGGTCGATTAGGAAGGCCTTTGAATGCCATGTGATTTAGGACTTAGTATAGTTGCCCTTTCCATGTAATAGTGGGGAATATTATAGTGTGGGCCTAGTGTTAGGAGTTGTTCCCTGGGTAACAATAGTGACCCTGTATGATTTGTTGCGTGAGATATTATGCTTGTGTTTTAAACTAATATCCCGAATTGATACACTTGATATTATACTTAAAGGACACATTTTGATACGTTGAATAGTGAAATAAGATTAATAATGATTAATCACGATATGATATGAGACTACACGTTACTCTGGTTTGGGTTGGGTAGTCACAATATAGGAGCATTGGTTAGGTAATTCAACGACTTAATTACTAGAGACAAGTTGTACTGAGTATGCATTGATCATACATATATCTGATAATTATATAGATTTTCTTGTTATTATGCGCATTTCTATGACTTTTATCCCCTCTTATATATATATATATATATATATATATATATATATATATATATATATATATATAGATATAGATATTATACAGGTCCTCGCCCCGTTGGACAATAGACTGTGGAGCTGGACAACCTCGCATTTATTCTTAGGATCTTATAGTGGTGGACGCTGGTCCTTATCTTATTTTTTCATTCTTCCTTAGAGTGTGGTATCAGAGATTTTTCATTGTAAGGGATTTGAGAGTGTTAATAGTTTTACATTATACACTTTTTTAAGCATGTATGTTTGGGCATTTTATATTCAGTATTGACATTACTTGTGGATCTTATAGTTGCTATGGCGTGTTTTGGTTACACATATGGGAGTGTACTTGTTTACTTCATTGCATTTATTTTTGTTTCTAGTATAAACATATTGACAATTTGGCCTGATGTTTAATTGGGAGTAGAAAATCGAATTAGAATTAACAGGAGGAGTTGTCACAATTGGTATCAGAGCACCCGGGTTTTAGAGCCTTTAGGGATCTGAGGGCGTCTGTTACATTTTTCGTGTGGTGTTTCTTTGATGCTTAAAGATTTAAGACTAAAATATGTATTCTAAGACTTCAAGGATGATTGGATCCACTGGTCCGACATGACCAACTGTAAGTGCCCGAGCACAAATGAGGGGTTCCTGTTTGGATTTCCCTTGCGAGACACTCCACGCACGAGGGTTTACTTTTGTTTGGAGTTAGGACTCTGGGCATGATATATATCCATCACTTTAAACTATTGCATCCAATTACATATGTGATATATGATTTGAACTTTTACTTCTAGATCTCATACTATGTTCTTACTCTCTTCATATGATGAGATGCAATGGTAGGCTAGCAAGATCAGTAGGATGAGCCGGGGCCCAGGAGCAGCAGCTCCCATCTGTATAGGGGATCGTAGGAGGTTTGTCCTAGGATGAATTTATGTCCATAGCATAAGTTGCAGCTCCAGTAGTAGCAGTAAAAAATTTTACGCAGCTAGTACCCGCACCAGTGTTAGGATCAACCCTAGTACCACCTGTTATAATCACACCACCTGTAGTGACTCATTCAAAGCCACATGTTCTAGTAGTTGTGTAACCCACCTGAACATCTACTATGAGTGGGTTTGATAAGAGGCATCCTCCATCATTCATCGGTGATATGGGTCCGCTAGAGGCGCTTCAGTGGAAGCATGATATATACATACACTTAAGTTTAGTTGACTGCACAGATGTGAAGAAATAGATTTTAGCTACCTTCACTATGATTGGCGAGGTATTGTGCCGGTGGGAATCCATTAGTTCCATATCTAAGTGGGATATTATGCTTATTGCTGACTTTTGGGCGCATTTTTAGGTGAAGTTTCTGCTTCCCGCACATCGTGTGGCTTTGAGGAGGAGGTTTGATACCTTGAAGTAGACTGGTTCAGTTTTGAGTATAAGCGAGAATTTACCTCGTTGGTAGAGTTTGCTCATGTGGTGCAGGAAAATAAGGATTTGAAGACTTAGAGGTTCATTGAGGGGCTATCTAGGACACTTTGGCGGTTCTTGCTAGCGAATTCATTTTCTGACAATTACGAGGTAGAGGTGAATGCAATATCGAATCACTTCAATGATTTTTTTAGTATGTGGTTGGCAAGAGAGGAGCGAAAAGAAAGTAGGGTAAGCCCAAGTAGGTCGCAGTTCCAAGCCAACATAGCACATAGAGGGGCAAAAAATGGGAGGCCAGGTTATTAAGAGACCGTTACCATGGGAAACTGGTCCAGGGTTAGTCCATTTAGGTTTAGTCAGTTCAGACCATTCTAGGTTAGGTTCATCCATAGACAACATAGCCACCGAGGTTAGGGTGGGAGAAATCAACATTGGGCAATCAACTCAACATCGGATCTGTGGTGCAATAGGCATGAGATGGGGGTCCCATTGTATGATTCCAGTGTGGTGACACTGGACACATACGGAGGGTTTGTCCTCGAGGATAAGCACAAGGAGATAAATCACAGTAGCATCAGGTTCTCTGACAACTACCACCATTTATGGCATTGCCAGCATCACCAGTGGTGCCGGTTCTATTGCAGTTATACCATGGGCGTGTATAAGATGTTCAACCTATTTAGACGTTGGTGCGACCACCGACGATTATGGGTACGTTTTCTCTCTATAGTTCACATGTTGGAGTAGTGTTTGACATTCATGCATCACACTCGTTCGTTAGTTATGAGTTTTTCTGGAACGTCAGGGATGATAGACATTACAGAGGTGATAGTTTCCCATATGAGTACACCTTTGGGTCTTAGGGACCTTCACCACATTTGTAAAGGGGTCGCGATTGAGATCGGGAGACTTCACTTCTCCTTCCACCTTATTTTGATTGAGATACATAGATATAATGTGATTCTACGTTTTGATTGGTTGTCTGCATATAATGCCCAAATTGATTATCGTGGGAGTGTGGTCACATTTTCCATTCTTGGTCACGAGATGTACCTTATAAAATTACCTAATCTGGAGGGTGGAGCCAGCACGCACCTGTTTTACATCGAGGAGGATTCTCCTAATGGGGTGTCCATTTTTTTATTCTATCCCTATAGTGAGGGAGTTTCGTATATCTTCGCTGATAATCCAGCTATACCTCCAACTACTGAGATAGAGTTTTGCATAGAGTTAGCGCCGGTATGAGACTAATTTCTAGGGTCCCATACCGTATGACACCCTTTAAGATGAGGAAGCTTAGGGAGAAAATTCAGCAGTTATTGGGCCAAGATTTTTTCCATAAGATCACCTTGCCTTAGGGAGCTCCACTGCTCCTTGTGAAGAAAAGGGATGGTTCACTTCGATTGTGTGTCGATTATCGGGAGTTGAAAAAGGTGGTAAATTAGAAAAAAGTGACCATTACCTCTCATTAATGATTTGTTCGATCAATTGAGGGATGCTTCATTCTTTTTTAATATTTATATGCATTCCAGTTATCACCAATTAAGGATTCGGGAGGAATATGTCTTGAAGACAGTGTTCCTAACTCCGTATGGTTCGTACGAGTTTCGAGTCTTACCGTTCGGCTTGACCAATGCTCCTGTACTATTCATGGATTTGATTAATCATGTATTCAGGCCATTCTTAGATCAGTCTATTATCATGTTCATTGACAATATCGTAATCCATTCATAACCCGAGGAGGAGCATGGCGGACATTTGTGATTGGCTCTTCAGACCTTGAGGGAGCATCAACTTTACGCTAAGCTTTCCAAGTGAGGGTTTTAGCTGCGAGAGGTGCAGTTTCTAGGCCACATTGTGATGGAGTCTTTGATTATCATCGATCCTAGCAAGGCTATGGTGGTTGTCGAGTGGGGACAGTCCACTATGTTGATAAATATTCAGAGTTTTTTGGGTCTATTGGGTTACTATCAGAGGTTTATCCAGTCATTCTCTATGGTTGCGAGTGCTTTTACCCATTTGAAAAAGAAGGGTGTTGATTTTATCTAGAGTTCATAGTTTCATAAGCTTTTGACACTTTAGAGGGGTAGCTTACATCAACATTAATCCTTGTACTGTCAAAAGCTGGGGTTGAGTACCGTGTCTACACTGATGCTTCGTTACATGGGTTAGGAGTTGTTCTGATGCAGGAAGACATATTGATTTTCTATATTTATTAGAAATTAGGGCCTTATGGGAACCGTTACTCGACTCATGACTAAGAGTTGGCAACGATTATTTTTGCATTGTATTCATGGAGACACTACTTAGTTTGGGAGCAGTTTACGTTGTTCACCGACTATAAGAGTCTTCGGTACTTATTCTCATAAAATAACTTGAAAATGCGATAGAGTATATGGGTGGAATATAGGAAGGACTACCAGTTTGCCATACAGTACCGCTCGAGTAAAGCAAATGTGGTTGCCGATGCGTTGAATCAGATAAAAATAGTGTGGTTGTTCGCCTTGGAGGTGGAGGAGAGTGTTGAATTGCCAGACATTTAGAAAGATCAGTGGAAGGAGATAGGCATCCTTGAATTTGGCAAAAAATTTATGGGGATATTGTTTATATCAGTTTCTTTGGTTGAGCGAGTTATGAAGGCCTAGTGTTCTGATGACTTTTATCGACAGAAGATGAAGGCGTTAATGTCCGGGGGTATTCGAGGTTTCTCGATTGGTTATAATGGGGAATTTTGTTATCAGGGATGAATTGTTATACCGAGTGAACCTGAGTTGACAAAGGCCTTATTATCCGAGGTGCATTGATCTATAGTCACTGTTCACCTCGAAGGTGATAAGATGTATCACGACATGCACCGTATGTATTACCGGGGCAGTTTGAAGCGTTATGTAGGCGAGTTTGTCTTGAAGTGTGCCACTTTCCAATTTGTAAAGGTGGATCATCAGAGACTTGGAGTGGATTTGCATCCATTATCCATTCTTGAGTGAAAATGGGAAAGCATCTCCATAGATTTCATTGTTGGGTTGTCGAGACCGCAGTGCGGTCATGATTCGATTTGGGTCATTATCGACTGACTGGAAAAGGTTCCTTATTTCCTTCTAGTGAGGACAGATTATATGGTAGAACAATATGTCAGGATGATTATTGCTGAGATTGTGAAGTTGCAAAGGGTGCCTCATGACATCGTGTCCAACTGTGGAAGTGTCTTTATCTTGCACTTTTGGGGCGATCTTCACGAGGTGATGAGAGTTCAGTTGAGTTTGAGAACCTCATTCCACCATAAGTATGATGGTAAAACGGAGCGAGTGAACCAGATTTTAGAGGACATGTTGCGACTTTGTGTGTAGGACTTCAAAGGTTGTTGGGATATGTATTTTCCACTAGTGGAATCTGCATACAATAATAGTTATTAGTAGACTATTGGCATGGAACCATACAAGGCTTTATATCGCAGGTCTTACCGATCACTTACGTGTTGGTTGGAGTTTTGAGAGCACCAGATGCTAGGTTCGGATATTGTTAGGGAGACCTCAGAGAATGTTGACTTAATTCGTGCACGGATGAAGATCGCGCTGAATCATCAAAAAACTCATGATGACACAAAGCGGAGGAAGTTAGATTTTTTCGTTGGGGACCAGGTGTTGTTGAGGGTCTCACCTGTGAGAGGAATTAATATCTTTGGTGATAAATGGAAGCTTTCTTCGCGATACGTGTGTATGTTTATAGTTTTGGACAGGGTGGGGCCATTTTCCTACCATTTAGCCCTACCCGACCATCTTCAGCGAGTGCATGATGTTTTTCATGTATCCATGCTGAGGAAGATCTTACATCTTGAGGACTAACACCTACACATATATTTAGAGGGGGTTGAGCAGCATCCCAATGGGAGCTACGAGGAGAGGCCGGTTAGGATCCTAGATCGTTATGAGCAGCTATTGAGGTCAAAATTCATTCCTCTTATTTGTGTTCTGTGGAGTCATCATAATGAGTTCGAGGTCACGTGGGAGAGAGAGGATGACATACAAATTATTCACCCATATCTCTTCACGAAAGGAACGTGCAAAACTACCTTATTTCATTTGAATTGAATTGATTTGTTTTATTTTGGATTTTGAGGACGAAATCACATTCGTAGAGGGGGATAATGTAATACACCACATTTTTTATTGAATTGAAATTGAACTAATTGAATAAAATCATGACTTCAAAATAACACCTTGCTATAAAATATTAATAAGCGAATAATTAATGAATCTAAAAATTATATACGTATGTATATTTGCAATGTTATCAAATGAAAAGCTAAAATGAATGTATTTTGATACAAATACATGACTTACATATTGGAAGCGAATTAACGTGTAAAGGGATCGAAAGGGTTAAATTGGGTCGACAGACATTTTTGTAATTAAACTAAACCTAGGTATAAATATACAAGTTATAGAAGAACTCTTCATTTCTCATTACACAAAAAATAGGTAAGGGTTTCGGTAGAGAGAGAGAGAGAGAGAGAGAGAGAGAGAGAGAGAGAGAGAGAGAGAGAGATCAAAGAGAAGAAGGTTACATCTTAGAACTCTTTGAACTGGGTTATCTTCTTCAACAATACCTCCTTACACAAAACAAAGGTAAGTTAATCTAGATAGTTAAATCTTGAATGTTTGATGAAAAAATGTATGAATATGAGTTGAATCCCTAAATCTTGAAATTTTGAGATGAAATTAATATGTAAATGATCTAGGATGCATCCAATTAGAAACAAAATGAACTCATACAAATTAGAAAAAGAGGTAAACATTTTATGTAGGTTGTGGGTATGTTTTAAGCTGGAAATGGTAGTGTGCAAATGAGTTCTTGCATAAAATCATGTTCTTAACAACTTTATAGTTTTAAGTTTCTTCAAAAATGAATTCGAAAAGTCCCAAATATGCATTTTGTATTTCTGGGCAGAATGCTGTTGAAAAAATGGGCAAGCATTGTATGTTGGTTTTGGGTCTGTTTGAAAAAAAAAATGGTAGCGTGATTGATAATTCCATTATAAAATCATGTTCTAAAAAACTTTGTTGTTATAAGTTTCTTCAAAAACGAATCAGAAAAGCCTCAAATCTGCGTTTTATTTTTATGTGCAAAATGTTGTTGAAATAAAAACACTAAGGTTTTTCATGTTTTTATTAAGATAATTGTGGTGTTATTCTCCATCTTATAACTTGATGATATACCTATGATTATCAGGGATATATAACCTTGAAATTATTTTGATGTTTAATTAGTAAATTAACGACGTAAATTATGTTATATCATAAATCATCACTATTGTATAACTCAAGAAAACGACTTGATACGATTGTATATATAAATATTCGTGAAATTATCTTACATATATATTTTCGAGTACACTCAATATTAGTCCTCCAGTCGACATAGGCACATGTTAAATGCGATTTATTATGATTGATCCGGTTAGGTTCCGCTCGAGTTTCGTGTCGGAGATAAACCGCCGGAGCCGAGCACATGGTTGTAACATGGGTCGATTAGGAAGGCCTTGGAACGACATGTGATTTATGACTTAGTATGATTTTCCTTGCCACTTAATATTGGGTATTATTCGGGTGTAGGTCTAATGTTAAAACTTGTTTTGCTAGGTAACGATAGTGACCCGATATGATCTCTTGTGTGAGATATTATGGAGATGAACGAACTCACATCTAGTCTTAGGATCCCGTACTAGTGGACACTGGTCGTTATCTTATTTTGTCACTCTTCCTTAGAGTGTGGTATCAGAGATTTCCCATTGTTAGATATTTGAGAGTGTTGAGAGGTTTACATTATACACTTTACCCAGTTTATTTTTGGGCCCGTATATTTGGGTATGTTATATTCAATATTGATATTACTTATGGATCCTATAGTTGTTATGATGTGTTTTGGTTACACATATGGGAGTGTACACGTTTACTTTACTGTATTTATTTTATTTATGTTTCCAGTATCAACATATTGATAACTAGACCTAAAGTTTAATTGGGAGTATCTAACCGAATTAGATTTAAAAGGAGGGGTTGTCACACATATACTACAAATCTTTGAATACAAGAGTTTCGAAGATATCTTGCACCTGTTAAGCATTCTTACTTTATAAACACAAAATATATAGCAATACTAATGTAATGATCAGTTTAAATAGAAACATGTGATGAATAAGATATATAAATGATTAATTATTATAAGGTATGTATACGAGTTGTAGAAGTGATAATATCCTAATGATATAAGACATATTGAGATATGTACTACATTTCATGGATATATACTCCATGTTCTATCAGTATATAACGAAACAAATCAAGACATGTTTGTCAGTACAACTCCTCCTTTAATCTAATCTTTCTCCCCCTTTTGTCATGGAATTGACAAAGGTAAAGAAACATCAAATTAAACAAGTGTGCTAAGAATGACCATATAATGAGCTCTTTCAATCAAAATTAAACAAAGACAGAATATGCAATGCAAAGAATCTATTCCAAACTTCACTAAAAAAATAGAAAAATAACATAATTAAGCAGACCATGTGATAAAGATACGAGTCAAAGTTCACTAAAAATTAATATAATAAGGCATATATCCAAGTCAACAAGTTTATCGCATGGGTTAGTAGTAAATTAAGAAAGTGAGTGAATAACAAGACTAAATAATCCATAATGTGACAAATAAAAACACATAAAGTGACAAGCTAAGAAAAATCAAAAGGTAGATAATCATGGTAGAGATGTGACTAAAACACAACCCACACACACACACTGTGTGTGTGTGTGTGTGTGTGAAAATATCTTGAGATGTCCAAAGAAGAAAATAGAATTATGTCCTTACAAATCTCCCACCTATGTCTATGTTGGTATATACATAAAAAATATGAATTATGATATCTTCATAAAGCAAATGACATATAAGATAATATCCCCATTAAACCCTCAAACTATGAATACCGGTTCACATGTCGTCAACCAAACTTCAACATCTTCATATCTTTACCTTTTCTCATCAGGGTGTGCAATCCAATAATCATCAATTTTGTACCTACACACATGAGATAAAGAAGATACCCGTTGATAAAATACCACACAATCTCACCAAACGATTTTTACATGCATTCTAATCTTGTCAAGTTTTATCGCATATGATTCATTGTATAGACATAATTGAGATGGAAACACTCAAGCCAATATGTGATAGACAAGTACAATAATCAAATAAAGTCGTGCATGTGTGCAATAAAGGAGATAAGGAGCTAAACATGTAGAAATATATCACTAATCACATCTCAAAGACTCTATGGATGCAATGATGTAGCGTCTCAAACCACTATCAAATAGTCACGTGAAAAATGGAAATGGAAGTTGTGACTTGGCTATCTTAAATGCTCATCCATAAAAAGCTGTAAACAAAATACAAAAATCTTTTTGTGCTTTTTCTAAAAAAATTTATAAAAATAAAATCTTTTTGGAATTTTTGAAAAAAATATAAAAAAGCAAAAATAAGAATACAAATGATACAAACTAGCAATAGGAATCATATGATATAACCATGACAATGCATCATATCCTAGACGAGGACCATCCCCTCAGTCAACTATGAAAATACCTAAAGACATCCTAAGACTCTCGAATCTAAGGTCATTTAAAGGTTTCGTGAAAATATCGGCTAACTGAAGGTCGGTGGGTACGAAACTCAAGGGTATAACTTCCTCCTCAACTAAATGACGTATAAAGTTCTCGCGTATCCTGATGTGCTTTGTGCGTGAATATTTGACCGGATTACGAGATTTGTGTATCGCGCTCGTGTTATCACAGGAGATGGTCACGGTGTCCTATGAAATCCTATAATCCTCCAACATTTTCTTCATCCACAAGAGTTGCGTGCAATAACTCCCTATGTCGATGTACTCAACCTCCGTAATGGATAAAGAGATGGAGTTTTACTTCTTGATCAGCCAGGAGACAAGAGCAGAACCAAAGTACAAACACCCACTAGAAGTGCTCCTACAACCATCTACATCCCCATCCCAATCAGCATCCGAATAGGCAGATAAACGGTCATCGATATTAAAGGAATACCAAATATCGTAGGAGAGAGTCCCACTCACATATTTGATAATACCTTTTAGAGCGAGTAAGTGTGACTCTTTTGGGGATGCCTGATATCACGCACAGACTCCAACACTAAAGGCTATATTGGGGCGACTGGTAGTCAAGTAGAGAAGACTATCTATCATACTCCGATATAGGGTTTGCTCTACGTCCTTGCCTAAAGTGTCCTACTAACCTTGATAGAAGTACTCATAGGTGTACGTTAATGCTTAGAGAAGTCTAAACCAAATTTATTCACTAGCTCTCTAGCATACTTGGACTGGTAGATGAACATCCCATCCTCTAGCTGATGAACTTGGAGACCAAGGAAGAAAGTAAGCTCACCTACCATGCTCATCTCAAACTCACTTTTCATCTCATCCTCAAAGTGATGAGCATACTGGGAGCACGTGGATCCAAAGACTATGTCGTCTACATATACCTAAGAAACCAAAATAGCATCGTCATCTCTCCTGATAAACAACATCATATCAACTCTCCGTATCTTGAATCCACGGGCTAAGAGATAGGAATTAAGCCTCTCGTACCAAGCACGGGATGCTTGCTTTAAACAATACAAAGCTGTCCTTAGATAGTAGACGTGCTCTTGGTGCTTAGGTTCTTTAAACCCTTTTGGTTACTCCACGTAAACCTCCTCCTGTAGAATTCCATTTAGAAAGGAACTCTTGACATCCATCTGATAGATCTTGATGCGCAGATGACATGCGATGGTGAGTAGTAAGAGGATGTACTCAAGCCTTGCAACAGGAGCAAATGTCTCCCCAAATTCTACACCCTCTATCTGTGTGTAACCTTGAGTGACCAACCTAGCTTTGTTTCTGATTATGGTACCATTTTCATCTATTTTATTCTTGAAAATCCACCTGGTACCTATCACATTCGTCTCACTAGGTCAGGGGACAAGTTCCATACATTGTTCTTTTTAGACTGAAGCAACTCATCCTACATAGAAGATATCTAGTGTTCATCCTTGAGTGCTTCTTTGTGATTCTTGGGCTCGCCTTTAGATGTGTATCAGACATGGCTAACAATATTCTCTAGCTGAGTACGAGTCTTGCCGCCTAAAGTGGGATTGCCAACAATGGTGGAAGGATCATGACTCTTGTAAACCCAAGCAGGTGTGTCCCCTAGAACAGGAGTAGGGTCCACCCTGGATGTGGGAGACACAGTGGGATCATAAAAAAGGAGTGTGTCATCATCACTCAAATGGGTGAAGTCAACAAATATGGATGGTTCATCATCTTGCACAGTAACGTTTATTGACTCCATCACTTTAGAGATCCTCGGGTTAAAAACCTGGTATGCTTTACTACTTGATGAATACCTAGCAATATTCCCTCGTCTCTTCGGGATTCGAACTTCCTATTTGCTCTCTATCTCATAGGATGTAGCATTTACTCCCAAAAATACATAAATATGCAAGGTTGGGCTTCTTTCTAGTCCACAATTCATAGGGAGTATTAAGTGTGTGCGGACGAAGGTAAACCCTATTCATCGTATGGCATCTAGTAGACACTGCCTCTACCTAAAATCTCCTATCAACTTTATGACCTAGAGGCATTGATATAACCATTTACTGAATCGTCCTGTTCTGTTTCTAAAAAATCCGATTTTGCCAAGGTGTCTTCATAGCAAAACAACTCATGTTTGATTCCTAGGTTATCAAAGTAAAGATCTAATTTTTTTCTCCATAAATTCAGTGCCCTTGTCACTACTCATTCTGTTAATAGTGACATCGTGTTAGTTTTGTAGGACATGACACTTGGTCATCAGAAACTCAATAGCATCGTATTTCTCTTTGAGAAAACCTACAATTAAATATCGGGAGAAATCATCTACCATTTCTAGGATGTACCTCTTACCACCCAGACTCTCTACATGAGTAGGACACATGAGATCCATGTGTATCAACTCAAGAACTCGTGAAGGGGTAATGGAATTTAACTTCCTGTGGGGGCTATGGATTTTCTTTCCTAACTGTCAGGGTCCACAAATCGCGGAGGTTGACTTTCCAAGTGTTTGTAGGACACGTACTAGGTCCTTTTTAGCTAATCGCGTCAAATATCTAAAGTTCATGTGACCTAGATGTTGTTGCCACAGATCCATAGGAGTGATCGTGGCACTGTTGTAGACAAATGAGGACTTGGTCATAGTCCCATATCAATTATCCTCTAACCTCACCCCTTGCACTAAAAGTTTATCGGCTTGATTATAGACATTACACGCGTCCCGGTCAAACTTTATGGCAAAGTCAGCATCGCACAACTGGATAATGTTGAGAAGGTTTTCTTTCAAATCTTTGACGTGTAAAACATTCTCTATCTTAGGAACTCCTGGTAACTCTATTGTACCTCGTCTTACAATACTAGACTTGATACCATCTCCAAAGGGGACTCTACCTTCCTTATAATCCTCAGGATAGCTAAAAAATGAGACATCACCGGTCATATGTCTAGAGCATCCACTATCAAAATACCATCGTGAGGTATTATGTGCTTTGAGAGCGACATGAACAACAAGGGCCTTTTCGTCTTTCTTAGGTACTCAAGAAGTGGTAACCTTTTGTTTACCCTTGTTGTTGTTGTTGTTGTTTTATACGGGATGCGGGAAGCATTCACCAACGACAAAAACATCCATCAGAATTCCTCCATCAAACTCTGTGATCTTGCGGCTCAACATGCTTTCTCAGACTGGTAAAATTATCAGTACGATGTGGTGGAGAATACGTAGATGAAGTCCGACCCAAACTATGGTAATACTCTCTCAAGTGGCCTTTTCTTTTGCAGTACGTACAAAAGAACACATTCTTAGGCAAACCTTGGTCTGTTTTTCTTGTTCGAACTCTCCTTCGTGGTTTTTGACTATGGCCATATGGAGTTGTAGTAAACTCGGGAACTGGTCCAAAGGCAATTTGGTACATGGAGGCACCATCAAAACCTATTCCCTGCCTATCACCAAAACCTAAAGTGGGACCGAGGAGTATCTTTCCCATCTTTCCAGATATGTCCTTGATTTGAACCTTGACTTCCCGTTCTCTCTCACGATCATGAGTAAGCTAGGCTATAAGGGCTTCAAGTTTCTTCCGAGTTTCCAGGGAGGAATGGAGCTTAGTTGTAAGACTAGTCACTTGATTAGAAAAGTCCCCTTTCTCTTTCTCAAAACACCTATATCTCTCTCCAAACAATCTCTCTCTTTCTCTAAACTGACTTTATCTCTCAACACAGGAAAACTCTCTCTCTCTCTCTCTCTCAAGGTAGTGTAGGTGGAGGACTCTCTATCTCTCGCTTCTTCTAAATCTTCCTCTAAAGCGGTGATCCTAAGAACTAATGCTTTGTTACAGTTTTCGATTTCAAATGACTCAGTATATAACTCAGTGTTGGCACGTTGAAGATTACTCTTGCTCTCACTTGCATCATCCTCCCCCTCACTCACATCGTTCTCACTGTCGAGGTGTCCTTGTGAAGTAGCAACCTCGTTGTCATGAGGAGAACTAAGGGTACTCATATAACTAGCCATGAATGCGGTGAAGTTACACTCATGCGATGACTCGTCTCCAGAGTCCACCGACTCGACCTCGTTGTCGTCACTAAGGGTGGCATTAAGGACATTTTTACCCTTTTCTTTGGCAAGTCTTTTCAGCCTAGTAGCACACTCAAAATCTCTATGAACCTTACCGTCACACTCATAACATCTCTCACAGGAGGGTATTTAAAAAAAATTCATTTTTTTTCAGACATATTTTTCTCAAAATTCTTTTTAACTTTGAAATTTCCATTTTTCTTAAATTTGAGATTTTTCTTGATTTTTTTTACAAACAGAGCCAAATCATCTAAATCAAGGTCACACTCGGAATCAGATGTTTCTATCTCACTTTTTCTAGATGACTCTACCCTCTTTCTTGTCGACTCCTCACTCTTCCTATCTAGGGCATTAAGTGCAATTCCCTTATCTTTAGCCTTGACAGATTTATGAAACATATCAATTTCATATGTTTTTAAGTCTCCTACTAATTCGTTTAATTTAAGCATGTTTAAATTACCCATAGAATTTAGCACAGTGACGTTAGGGATAAAACGCTTAGGTAGTGATCTTAGAATCATTTTAAAAACTCTAGCATTAATAATATGTTTACCAAAATTAAAGCTAGTATTTACAATATCAGATAATCTAGCATATAATTCATCAAAACATTCAGATTCAAGTATGGTGATAGTTTCAAATTGAGTTGTTAAGTTTTGCAATTTTGATTCTTTCACAGCATTAGCTCCTTCATGAATAAGATGTAAAACATCCCATGCCTCTTTTGACGTGGTACACGTCATTATCCGCCGAAACTCCTCAGGAGTGACGGATCCAGAAATAGCACTAAGACCTTTAGAGTTAAAAGCTGACCATTTAAATTCTTCTTTAGTCCATGCAGTCATAGATTTTAAATTTGTCACGTTGAAATAGTGATGGAGAGAGGTGTCGACCCTCGTTCTACCAAAACCCAAACTCTTTCATCTATGGATTTTAGAACACATTTTATACAGGCTTTCCAGTAAGAATAATTTGTCCCTTCAAAAACTGACATTTTATTATATAATTTCTCCATTTTGAACACGCCCCTTTTTTTCAAAAATAATTTTTTTTAGAAAATTGATATCTTTAGAAAAAATTTGAGGAAATTGCACGGTATAATTATGTAAGTGGCTCTGATACCAATTTGAGAGTGCGCTTTTGTTCAAACCAAGAAATTATTTAATTAAACTCAATTTTTTCAATTAAATCCTAAAGCATGCATCTAGGTGTGATTGAAGATAGTATGATCATATAAGAACATTCAATCACAAACAAACACACAAATGACGAAAAATCCCCCAAAGGGGCAAAACTTTTTTTTATTTTCACTATAATTTGTAAAGAACGATTTACACGAATTATACTGAAAACATGAGTGACATATGAAATACCCTCAGGTGTCGGTTCCGATTTCATCGGCTGGAATCTCTCGTAAGAACTCCAGATGGGCAGCAATGGAAAAGAGTCAGCTTCTCCACAAGTTACTCCGGATGAGTAAAAACAATCCTTTGAAGGTTTAAATATTCACATACATATTTAGGAATGGTTTTATGAATCAAAAGGCATTAAACCTTAAAAACTTGAAGTCTATTTTCTGGGTTGTAAATCGCAGAAACGTGTACGAAAAAGACTTGAAAAATGTGCAGAATGGGTACAGATATTTATACAAAAATTAAGGCAGCGCCGTCACTCGAACGACATAGGCATGCCACTCGAACGAGAACATGTGTCGCTCAAACGAGATCGCGTGACATCCTCATGTCACTTGAACGACAGAGCGATGTCGTTTGAATGAGCTAGACGACCAAGAAAAGTCCGCTTCTACACTAAGAAAAATTTCTGCTTTTGTGTTAAAAATAAATCAGACTTCGAAAAATATTTTTTAAAACATTCCTAAATATTTATGCAAATAATAACAACTCCAATAAACCATTTTACCAATAGCGCATCACGGAGTAGTGGGAATGGTTGAGCAACACGTCACATGTAGCATGATGCACATATGAAGATGGTGGATGCATGGATTCGGATCAAGGTCGTCGTGGATGTGACACCCCGCCTAGTTAAACCTTAGGTGATCAAGCCTTATTTTAATATAAACAGGTTTCTTAAATGGTTCATTCTTAGCATCACTGTCGAACGCCTCTTAAAATTACTAACCACCTAAATGAAATTAAAATGGGTGCCAAATTTTATCTTTCTTAAACAACAAATATTCCAAACCACACATTACCAATACTAGATATGAATGCTCATTACATAAAAATAATCTGAAAGAAATTAAAGTCTTGCCGTAGACCACGGCCCAAAAAGATAACTACAAATCCATAACTAGAATAAACTGTAATAGTAAAGGTGGAACGACATGTTCCAACTAGATATAATAAAACTGAGATCCTGCACTAGAAATGAAAAATAGGAAGCATCTAAACAATCCTTGCAACCTCCACACTGGCTGCAGCTCCCAAATCTCTGACATGAAATCAAGCTGGGTGTCCTTGTGGCTGGGCACCTAAAAGGTTTTTAAAATTTTACATAGCAAGAGTTAGTACTCAAAACATTTGAAAATATTTTGCAAGCAGTTATCACAATTAAGTTATTGATTACACAAATTAAGGTTTCGCACACTCCCTTGAACTTCCTCCTCTCTCTTACGTAGTACGTAACTATCGAGGATATTTAGTCTACCTAGTTATACTTTCCATAACCGTAGTTAATCTCATTTACTGTTCGTTGGCCTTATTCATGTAATAATTTCATCATGCTATAAATTATTACTAAGATATTCACATATCATTTCATTGACTACTATTCTCAATTTGTAGATTATGCACATAGAAACATTTTGTCCCACAACAATGTATTTAATATTAGTTACCTCTAATATATCTTTTTATTACACACAAAGGACCCTTGGCTCGGAATAATTCATCGACTCCAAGTGAAAGTTGGTTCCGAATGATCCATCGACCCCAACTATCTACAAATATAAATATATACACATATTCTGGTTCGGGACTCTTTCATCGCGGCACCAGTTCAAAGTTTGGTTCGGCATTAACATCGACCCCAAATATATAATAACTTTATGTTAGTTCGGAATGTCACATCGACCCTAACATAATTAGTTTAGGTAATATTCTCTTAACCCAAACCTATTTATATAGATATAGTAGGTACACACTCGACCTAATAAATCATACCCGTACGTAATATATTTTACTTATATTCTCCGTACTTATTAATTACAATTTCTCTCACTATTGTATTTATTCGAGCATTCGCGTAACTCTAAGGGTCCTAGTTACCCCTCCCTTAATTCAGTAGTTAAGTTAATTTTAACCCACTGGTATTTTCTTTTCAGTATTAAGTCTCACTCTTTCCGTAATTAAATTAACCATTTCAACCTACGGCTAAGTCAATCGTTCTATCGTCATTCCATTTCTCCAACATTCCTACTCAATCATTAGTGGAGGAACCTAATGGTACACCTACTGGAAATTTCCAAGTCCCCTCATAGGAAAAATATCAATTCCAAGGTTCCCATTAAGTAACGGCAATTAAAGAAATTTCTACACAAATTTTCTATAGTTCAGACAGGGTCGATCGATCGAAGGAAGATGGTCGATCGATCGACTGCTTCGATCGATCGACATTCAAGGGTCGATCGATCGATCGAGCAGTGACAGACCCAGTTCATCTTCTTCCTACGGGTTTCACCATTTTTACATCTATAACTTTCATGATAAGCCATCATATTCACAACCAACAATTTCTAATCATTCCTACATATTCTAGGATGATTACTAACGATTTAAAACAACAAAATCATTATATATCTTGGCCAAATTCACTGAAAATCTCACTAATATTCAAGAACCCTAAAAATGCATTCTTTATATTTTTCATCCAAATTCCAGATTTTCTTACGAATTTCTCATCAAGCTTTCTATGATATAAACATACTTGGTAATTCAAAAACGTCCTACATGCAAAATCCTAATCAATCATGGATTATTATCAATTGTTTGTTCCCAATAATATCATAAAAATCATGTTCTTCCTCAAGCTTAATCATGGGTATTATAACTCAATTATTTTGCAAATAACCACTTGCCTTAAGATTTGTAGGGTCTGATTTCGTGGTTGTTGCTGATGATTGATGATATTGATATTCCAATCCTCCTTCCCAACAATCCTTGTGGTGAAATCCTCCTAAGATGATCCCTCCTTCCTACTTTTGCCTTAGGAATTTGCCTCTCTCTCTCTTCTCTAATGGCTATGGTGTAACTCTCATTGCCTAACCCTAGCCACCACTCTTATAATCAGATTTAGGGCTTCAAAATTCGTAGGTATTCTTTCCCATAATTGTAAAGAGACCAAAATTCCCCCGAATGGTCCCGGTTTAGTCCGAAAATGACCCGACACTCAACTAGTACCCCCGGTCACACTATTTTGACTAATTCGACCCTTTCGAAATCAACCGTGGACTCTAAATTATCATTTGAGTCTCGTGAACATTTTTCTACTCTCATCCCTATATTTTGACGAGATACTTCCGGTACGTCTATATAGTCACTAGACCGTACATATCAACATTGAAAGTTTCTACTCACCTTAGTAAATTTCCTTCAACACATACTCATCTTTATTAACATAATATCTATTTAAATTACTCTACTCACGTAATTTAAATCAAACATATTTAATCACATTTAAATTACTCTACTCACGTAATTTAATTAAAGCGCGCATTTAATCCCATTAAATTACTCTACTTACGTAATTTAAAATTAAGCAAAATTACGGGGTATTACATACTTCCCCCCTTACAAAAGGAATTTCGTCCTCGAAATTAGAAAAAAATACCTGCTATGAATAATTCTGGATACTGTTCTCGCATATCCTGTACCCGTTCCCAAGTGGACTCATCCATATTGTGATGTCTCCACTATACTCGCACTAAGGGTACCACCTTGGACCTTAGTTTGCGCTAACTATAATCCAGGATAGCCACGGGTCTTTCTTCATACGAGATATCTAACTGCAAATCGATTTCCTCCAGTGGAATGTGCCAGAAGGCTCTCTCGCTCCTCTTGTATTTCTTCAGCGATGCCACATGGAACACATCGTGTATTCGCTGAAGATGCTCAGGGAGTCCCAATCTGTAAGCTACCGGTCCCACTCTCTCAATGATAGGAAACGGCCCCACATATCTCGGTGTTAACTTCCCTTTTTTGCCAAACCTCGTAACCCCTTTCATAGGAGATACTCGAATTAACACCTGGTCTCCCACATCTAATTCCACATGTCTCCTGCCGGCGTCAGCATAACTCTTCTGCCTATCCTGGGCTATTCGAATACGTCCTCGAATCAACTCTATTTTGGAGGAAGTCTCCTATATCATCTCTGTCCCTAAAAGCCTGTTATCCCCCACCTCTAACCAACAAGCGGGTGAACGACAAGGCCTCCCGTAAAGCACCTCGAATGGAGCCATGCCAATAGTGAATTGGTAAGAGTTATTATACGCAAACTCCACCAAAGGAAGATATGGCTCCCAATTTCCTCCAAAATATAGAATACACATTCTCAACATGTCCTCTAACATCTGGTTTACTCTTTTCGTCTGGCCGTCCGCCTGTGGGTGATATGTCGTACTCAATCGTAAGTCGGTGCCCATGGCCTCCTGAAAACTCTGCCAAAAGTGCGACACAAATATCTTATCTCGGTCCGACACGATATTAATAGGAACTCCGTGTAGCTTAACAATCTCTGAAATAAAAATTTGTGTGTATCGCATCGTATCATAATCCGTACGAACCGGTAAGAAATGTGCGACCTTAGTCAAACGATCCACTATCACCCATATGGAATCGTGGACCTTCTGCGAGGTTGGTAACCCGGTAATAAAATCCATTGAGATACTCTCCCACTTCCACACGGGATCCTCTAGTGGTTGTAGCATCCCTGAAGGCTTCTGATGGTCGACTTTTATGAGTTGGCATGTAACACACTTTGAGACAAAATCTGCAATATCTCGTTTCATACCTGACCACCAATATACTCGTCGTATATCCTGGTACATTTTGTCCCCACCTGGTTGTACCGAGAATTTTGACCCGTGTGACTCTGTCATAACGGCATGCCTCAAATCATCATCTTCGAGTACTATCAGTCTACCGTTGAAACGTAATCCACCCTCTGAACTAATGGAGTAGAACTCTGCCCCCTTGGCTAGTAACTGCCGTACTTTATCCTGACAAAATGGGTCTTCTGCCTGTGCCCTCACTATCCGCGTAATGTTCTCGGAAGTGATAGCTAGAACTGCCATACATGCTCTTGACATATCATCCTCGTGTCGGAGCTCACTCCACCTTGCTTTCCAAACTTATGCTAACTCTCCGGTAGGTCTTCTGCTTAACGCATCTGCCACCACGTTAGCCTTACCGAGATGATACTGTATATCAAATTGGTAGTCCTTCACGAATTCAAGCCACCTTCTCTGCCTCATGTTCAGGTCCTTCTGAGTGAACAGATATTGCAATGACTTATGATCCGTGAATAGCGTGAACTGCTCGGCCAGAAGATAGTGTCTCCAAATCCTTAAAGTAAAAACAACCGCTGCCAACTCGAGGTCATGGGTGGGGTAGTTCTTCTCATGTGGCTTTATCTTTCGAGACGCATAAGCTATAGCCTTCTCCTCCTGCGGTAACACACCCCCAAGTCCTTGTAAGGACGCATCAGTATAGACTCGGTATTCCACTCCGCTCTTAGGCAAGGTAAGAACGGGGGCTGATGTCAACTTGTCTTTCAATTCATCGACTGCTAACTGGCAACTATCACTCCACGCGAAGGGAATTCCCTTCCGAGTCAGATTCGTCAACGGTCCGGAAATTCTTGAAAATCCCTTGATGAAGCGACGATAATAACCAGCCAATCCCAAGAAACTGCGAATTTCTGTCGGTGTCGTGGGCTGTCCCCACTCCCTCACCGCCGATACCTTACTCGGGTCAACAACAATGCCCCTGATAGATACGACATGGCCTAGGAACTGCACCTCCCTAAGCCAAAATCCACACTTCTCAAATTTGGCGTATAACTGATGGTTCCGTAATGTCTGTAGGACCAATCGTACGTGTTCTGCGTGCTCCCCCTCCGTACGGGAGTAAATCAGAATGTCGTCATTGCATACAATCACAAACTGATACAAAAACTCCCCGAATACCCTGTTCATGAGATCCATGAATACTGCCGATGCATTAGTTATCCCAAAAGGCATCACTCTGAACTCATATGACCCGTACCGCGACAGGAAAGCGGTCTTAGGTACATCTTCTTCACGAATGCGCAATTGGTGGTAACCCGATCTCAAATCAATCTTTGAGAAGTATGCATCCCCTCTCAATTGATCAAATAAGTCATCAATCCTCGGTAATGGATACTTATTACGTATCGTTACTTTGTTCAGCTCTCTATAATCTACGCACAGACGAAGTGAACCATCCCTTTTCTTCATAAACAGTACTGGCGCACCCCATGGCGATGTACTCCGTTGAATAAAACCCTGTCCTAATAGTTGCTGAATTTGCTCTCTCAGTTCCCGCATCTCCGAAGGAGCCATGCGATATGGTGCTCTGGCAATCGGTCTCGTCCCCGGTGTTAGATAAATCATGAACTCTATCTCTCTACTAGGTGGTAACCCTGGTATCTCCTGAAATACATCCTCAAAATCCCTCACCACAGGGATTGAGTCCAGAGAAACAACAACCCCATGTGAGGTCTCCTCCTCAATATAATATAAATGAGTTCGCGACCCTCCCTCGGGAAGTGGCATTGCCACAAGGAACATCTCCTGCCCCGGGATGGAGAACACGATGGTCCTCTCGTAACAATCTACCATTGCCCTATTATGTGCCAACCAATCCATGCCTAGGATGACGTCATATCCCTCCATATCCACCACTAGAAGGTCCGCCGCTAGACTCACTCTCCCGACCATAATGTCCACACCCTTACAAATCGAGTGTATAAGGGATCCACTACCCATCAGTGACTCCACACACATAAGATGAGTGTCTGATGTCGCTAATAGGTCGGCTGCCCGTGCAAATCTAGTGTAAATAAACGAATGTGTCGCCCCTGCGTCAAACAATATATTCCCCTCAAGCCCATGAATAGGAAACATATCCACAACTGCCGGCGGTGCTGGTGGTGCCGGCTGAAATGGAATGTCACGGATGTTGAACACACGCCCGTACTGCATCTTCCCTTGCTGTGGGGCCTGTACTGCTGCTGGGGCTAACGGTGCCTGTTGCCCCTGTTGGGCACCTTGCTGTTGTGCCCGGTCTTGCTGTAGACAATTTCTGCTCTTGTGACCCTGCTGACCACAAGTGAAGCACTGACCCTGAAACTGTCTTTTTCCTTGGCCCTGTTGGCCCTGACGTTGGCCTTGTCGCCCTTGGCCTGGTTATCCCCCATTTTGATTACCCTGGCCCTGTCGACCCTGAGGGACATGTTGCTGAGGACCTTGCTGGCCCTGCCGATCGAAGCGATACTTCCCGTGCTTAAATTTCTTGGCAGGGTTCCCCTGTCGGGAATCCTGCCCCTCTGCCTGTTGCTGTGTTGCACTGCTGCCACTACCTCCATCCACCTTGCCCGGTTGGCTAGGCTCACCCCTCTTACTTCCCTTAGTATGAAAATGGTGATCCTGACAGTGTAGTAGAGCGGCATTGATGACATCTGTGTAGGTTACCAATGCCGGATTAACAATTAAATGCTGTCTGATTCTCCAGGTTAGGCCCTCCATAAATTTGGACTTCTTCCTCTCCTCATTGCTCACCTCGTTTGGCATAAAATTGGCCAAGCGGGTAAACTCTTCCTCGTAGTCAGCAACTGAGCGATCACCCTGAACCACTTCGCTGAACTTCTTTCTCATCTCAGACTCTACTGCTGGAGGGAAATACTTGCGGTCAAACTGCACCCAGAACTCGGAAATAGTCAAATTATCTCTCTCCTCGGTGGTGGTAACTGACTCCCACCACTGTAGGGCCGCTCCTGACAGACGGAAAGTGGCTAGCATCTGTTCCTGTACTCCGGTGCACTCTAGCATGCGCAAGTGGCGCTGGATATTCTTCTTCCAGTTGCACGCTTCCACTATATCAGTACTGCCCTGAAACTCGGGTGGGTGCCCTTTCTGAAATGTCTCCCTGACTCGTTGCCAAGTAGATGGTCCTGCCGGAACTTGCACTGCCGGTGCCACAGGGGGAGGTACTTGGGGCTGTGCAAAGTGGGCTGCCATTGCCCTCATCGCTGCCTCAACTGCCTGAGCCACTTTCACTGCAACCTTAGTAGTGGAGATTAGCTCTGGTGGGGGTGGTGGTATCGGTACTTGTGGCTCCTGATGAGCCTCCCTCACCTCCTCTCTGGCTTCAACCCTCTCTGCTCTCAATCTCCTTGGCGGCATCTGAAATAAGATTCAAATTGTATAAGTACACAGTTTATACAAAATTTAAGAGCAGAAGTACGATAACGCAACAGTTGGAAATTTTTATCAACAATCCTAATAGTAGGGCTCTAATACAACAAACGTAACGTTGAATCGTAGTAAGCCGTACAGATCCTATGGACACTAGAACCTGATGCTCTGATACCATCTGTGACACCCCGCCTAATTAAACCTTGGGTGATCAAGCCTTATTTTAATATAAACAGGCTTCTTAAATGGTTCATTCTTAGCATCACTGTCGAACGCCTCTTAAAATTACTAACCACCTAAATGAAATTAAAACGGGTGCCAAATTTTATCTTTCTTAAACAACAAATATTCCAAACCACACATTACCAATATTAGATATGAATGCTCATTACATAAAAATAATCTGAAAGCAATTAAAGTCTTGCCGTAGACCACGGCCCAAAAAGACAACTACAAATCCATAACTAGAATAAACTGTAATAGTAAAGGTGGAACGACATGTTCCAACTAGATATAATAAAAATGAGATCCTGCACTAGAAATGAAAAAGAGGAAGCGTCTAAACAATCCCTGCAACCTCCACACTGGCTGCAGCTCCCAAATCTCTGACATGAAATCAAGCTGGGTGTCCTTGTGGCTGGGCACCTAAAAGGTTTTTAAAATTTTACATAGCAAGAGTTAGTACTCAAAACATTTGAAAATATTTTGCAAGCAGTTATCACAATTAAGTTATTGATTACACATATTAAGGTTTCGCACACTCCCTTGAACTTCCTCCTCTCTCTTACGTAGTACGTAACTATCGAGGATACTTAGTCTACCTAGTTATACTTTCCATAACCGTAGTTAATCTCATTTACTGTTCGTTGGCCTTATTCATGTAATAATTTCATCATGCTATAAATTATTACTAAGATATTCACATATCATTTCATTGACTACTATTCTCAATTTGTAGATTATGCACATAGAAACATTTTGTCCCACAACAATGTATTTAATATTAGTTACCTCTAATATATCTTTTTATTACACACAAAGGACCCTTGGCTCGGAATAATTCATCGACTCCAAGTGAAAGTTGGTTCCGAATGATCCATCGACCCCAACTATCTACAAATATAAATATATACACATATTCTGGTTCGGGACTCTTTCATCGCGGCACCAGTTCAAAGTTTGGTTCGGCATTAACATCGACCCCAAATATATAATAACTTTATGTTAGTTCGGAATGTCACATCGACCCTAACATAATTAGTTTAGGTAATATTCTCTTAACCCAAACCTATTTATATAGATATAGTAGGTACACACTCGACCTAATAAATCATACCCGTACGTAATATATTTTACTTATATTCTCCGTACTTATTAATTACAATTTCTCTCACTATTGTATTTATTCGAGCATTCGCGTAACTCTAAGGGTCCTAGTTACCCCTCCCTTAATTCAGTAGTTAAGTTAATTTTAACCCACTGGTATTTTCTTTTCAGTATTAAGTCTCACTCTTTCCGTAATTAAATTAACCATTTCAACCTACGGCTAAGTCAATCGTTCTATCGTCATTCCATTTCTCCAACATTCCTACTCAATCATTAGTGGAGGAACCTAATGGTACACCTACTGGAAATTTCCAAGTCCCCTCATAGGAAAAATATCAATTCCAAGGTTCCCATTAAGTAACGGCAATTAAAGAAATTTCTACACAAATTTTCTATAGTTCAGACAGGGTCGATCGATCGAAGGAAGATGGTCGATCGATCGACTGCTTCGATCGATCGACATTCAAGGGTCGATCGATCGATCGAGCAGTGACAGACCCAGTTCATCTTCTTCCTACGGGTTTCACCATTTTTACATCTATAACTTTCATGATAAGCCATCATATTCACAACCAACAATTTCTAATCATTCCTACATATTCTAGGATGATTACTAACGATTTAAAACAACAAAATCATTATATATCTTGGCCAAATTCACTGAAAATCTCACTAATATTCAAGAACCCTAAAAATGCATTCTTTATATTTTTCATCCAAATTCCAGATTTTCTTACGAATTTCTCATCAAGCTTTCTATGATATAAACATACTTGGTAATTCAAAAACGTCCTACATGCAAAATCCTAATCAATCATGGATTATTATCAATTGTTTGTTCCCAATAATATCATAAAAATCATGTTCTTCCTCAAGCTTAATCATGGGTATTATAACTCAATTATTTTGCAAATAACCACTTGCCTTAAGATTTGTAGGGTCTGATTTCGTGGTTGTTGCTGATGATTGATGATATTGATATTCCAATCCTCCTTCCCAACAATCCTTGTGGTGAAATCCTCCTAAGATGATCCCTCCTTCCTACTTTTGCCTTAGGAATTTGCCTCTCTCTCTCTTCTCTAATGGCTATGGTGTAACTCTCATTGCCTAACCCTAGCCACCACTCTTATAATCAGATTTAGGGCTTCAAAATTCGTAGGTATTCTTTCCCATAATTGTAAAGAGACCAAAATTCCCCCGAATGGTCCCGGTTTAGTCCGAAAATGACCCGACACTCAACTAGTACCCCCGGTCACACTATTTTGACTAATTCGACCCTTTCGAAATCAACCGTGGACTCTAAATTATCATTTGAGTCTCGTGAACATTTTTCTACTCTCATCCCTATATTTTGACGAGATACTTCCGGTACGTCTATATAGTCACTAGACCGTACATATCAACATTGAAAGTTTCTACTCACCTTAGTAAATTTCCTTCAACACATACTCATCTTTATTAACATAATATCTATTTAAATTACTCTACTCACGTAATTTAAATCAAACATATTTAATCACATTTAAATTACTCTACTCACGTAATTTAATTAAAGCGCGCATTTAATCCCATTAAATTACTCTACTTACGTAATTTAAAATTAAGCAAAATTACGGGGTATTACATACTTCCCCCCTTACAAAAGGAATTTCGTCCTCGAAATTAGAAAAAAATACCTGCTATGAATAATTCTGGATACTGTTCTCGCATATCCTGTACCCGTTCCCAAGTGGACTCATCCATATTGTGATGTCTCCACTATACTCGCACTAAGGGTACCACCTTGGACCTTAGTTTGCGCTAACTATAATCCAGGATAGCCACGGGTCTTTCTTCATACGAGATATCTAACTGCAAATCGATTTCCTCCAGTGGAATGTGCCAGAAGGCTCTCTCGCTCCTCTTGTATTTCTTCAGCGATGCCACATGGAACACATCGTGTATTCGCTGAAGATGCTCAGGGAGTCCCAATCTGTAAGCTACCGGTCCCACTCTCTCAATGATAGGAAACGGCCCCACATATCTCGGTGTTAACTTCCCTTTTTTGCCAAACCTCGTAACCCCTTTCATAGGAGATACTCGAATTAACACCTGGTCTCCCACATCTAATTCCACATGTCTCCTGCCGGCGTCAGCATAACTCTTCTGCCTATCCTGGGCTATTCGAATACGTCCTCGAATCAACTCTATTTTGGAGGAAGTCTCCTATATCATCTCTGTCCCTAAAAGCCTGTTATCCCCCACCTCTAACCAACAAGCGGGTGAACGACAAGGCCTCCCGTAAAGCACCTCGAATGGAGCCATGCCAATAGTGAATTGGTAAGAGTTATTATACGCAAACTCCACCAAAGGAAGATATGGCTCCCAATTTCCTCCAAAATATAGAATACACATTCTCAACATGTCCTCTAACATCTGGTTTACTCTTTTCGTCTGGCCGTCCGCCTGTGGGTGATATGTCGTACTCAATCGTAAGTCGGTGCCCATGGCCTCCTGAAAACTCTGCCAAAAGTGCGACACAAATATCTTATCTCGGTCCGACACGATATTAATAGGAACTCCGTGTAGCTTAACAATCTCTGAAATAAAAATTTGTGTGTATCGCATCGTATCATAATCCGTACGAACCGGTAAGAAATGTGCGACCTTAGTCAAACGATCCACTATCACCCATATGGAATCGTGGACCTTCTGCGAGGTTGGTAACCCGGTAATAAAATCCATTGAGATACTCTCCCACTTCCACACGGGATCCTCTAGTGGTTGTAGCATCCCTGAAGGCTTCTGA
The DNA here is from genome assembly GCA_949130495.1 of Sambucus nigra. NCBI lineage: Eukaryota > Viridiplantae > Streptophyta > Magnoliopsida > Dipsacales > Adoxaceae > Sambucus > Sambucus nigra. The sequence goes on along the minus strand of OX422220.1, from coordinate 466,092,049 downwards.
TGGTCGACTTTTATGAGTTGGCATGTAACACACTTTGAGACAAAATCTGCAATATCTCGTTTCATACCTGACCACCAATATACTCGTCGTATATCCTGGTACATTTTGTCCCCACCTGGTTGTACCGAGAATTTTGACCCGTGTGACTCTGTCATAACGGCATGCCTCAAATCATCATCTTCGAGTACTATCAGTCTACCGTTGAAACGTAATCCACCCTCTGAACTAATGGAGTAGAACTCTGCCCCCTTGGCTAGTAACTGCCGTACTTTATCCTGACAAAATGGGTCTTCTGCCTGTGCCCTCACTATCCGCGTAATGTTCTCGGAAGTGATAGCTAGAACTGCCATACATGCTCTTGACATATCATCCTCGTGTCGGAGCTCACTCCACCTTGCTTTCCAAACTTATGCTAACTCTCCGGTAGGTCTTCTGCTTAACGCATCTGCCACCACGTTAGCCTTACCGAGATGATACTGTATATCAAATTGGTAGTCCTTCACGAATTCAAGCCACCTTCTCTGCCTCATGTTCAGGTCCTTCTGAGTGAACAGATATTGCAATGACTTATGATCCGTGAATAGCGTGAACTGCTCGGCCAGAAGATAGTGTCTCCAAATCCTTAAAGTAAAAACAACCGCTGCCAACTCGAGGTCATGGGTGGGGTAGTTCTTCTCATGTGGCTTTATCTTTCGAGACGCATAAGCTATAGCCTTCTCCTCCTGCGGTAACACACCCCCAAGTCCTTGTAAGGACGCATCAGTATAGACTCGGTATTCCACTCCGCTCTTAGGCAAGGTAAGAACGGGGGCTGATGTCAACTTGTCTTTCAATTCATCGACTGCTAACTGGCAACTATCACTCCACGCGAAGGGAATTCCCTTCCGAGTCAGATTCGTCAACGGTCCGGAAATTCTTGAAAATCCCTTGATGAAGCGACGATAATAACCAGCCAATCCCAAGAAACTGCGAATTTCTGTCGGTGTCGTGGGCTGTCCCCACTCCCTCACCGCCGATACCTTACTCGGGTCAACAACAATGCCCCTGATAGATACGACATGGCCTAGGAACTGCACCTCCCTAAGCCAAAATCCACACTTCTCAAATTTGGCGTATAACTGATGGTTCCGTAATGTCTGTAGGACCAATCGTACGTGTTCTGCGTGCTCCCCCTCCGTACGGGAGTAAATCAGAATGTCGTCATTGCATACAATCACAAACTGATACAAAAACTCCCCGAATACCCTGTTCATGAGATCCATGAATACTGCCGATGCATTAGTTATCCCAAAAGGCATCACTCTGAACTCATATGACCCGTACCGCGACAGGAAAGCGGTCTTAGGTACATCTTCTTCACGAATGCGCAATTGGTGGTAACCCGATCTCAAATCAATCTTTGAGAAGTATGCATCCCCTCTCAATTGATCAAATAAGTCATCAATCCTCGGTAATGGATACTTATTACGTATCGTTACTTTGTTCAGCTCTCTATAATCTACGCACAGACGAAGTGAACCATCCCTTTTCTTCATAAACAGTACTGGCGCACCCCATGGCGATGTACTCCGTTGAATAAAACCCTGTCCTAATAGTTGCTGAATTTGCTCTCTCAGTTCCCGCATCTCCGAAGGAGCCATGCGATATGGTGCTCTGGCAATCGGTCTCGTCCCCGGTGTTAGATAAATCATGAACTCTATCTCTCTACTAGGTGGTAACCCTGGTATCTCCTGAAATACATCCTCAAAATCCCTCACCACAGGGATTGAGTCCAGAGAAACAACAACCCCATGTGAGGTCTCCTCCTCAATATAATATAAATGAGTTCGCGACCCTCCCTCGGGAAGTGGCATTGCCACAAGGAACATCTCCTGCCCCGGGATGGAGAACACGATGGTCCTCTCGTAACAATCTACCATTGCCCTATTATGTGCCAACCAATCCATGCCTAGGATGACGTCATATCCCTCCATATCCACCACTAGAAGGTCCGCCGCTAGACTCACTCTCCCGACCATAATGTCCACACCCTTACAAATCGAGTGTATAAGGGATCCACTACCCATCAGTGACTCCACACACATAAGATGAGTGTCTGATGTCGCTAATAGGTCGGCTGCCCGTGCAAATCTAGTGTAAATAAACGAATGTGTCGCCCCTGCGTCAAACAATATATTCCCCTCAAGCCCATGAATAGGAAACATATCCACAACTGCCGGCGGTGCTGGTGGTGCCGGCTGAAATGGAATGTCACGGATGTTGAACACACGCCCGTACTGCATCTTCCCTTGCTGTGGGGCCTGTACTGCTGCTGGGGCTAACGGTGCCTGTTGCCCCTGTTGGGCACCTTGCTGTTGTGCCCGGTCTTGCTGTAGACAATTTCTGCTCTTGTGACCCTGCTGACCACAAGTGAAGCACTGACCCTGAAACTGTCTTTTTCCTTGGCCCTGTTGGCCCTGACGTTGGCCTTGTCGCCCTTGGCCTGGTTATCCCCCATTTTGATTACCCTGGCCCTGTCGACCCTGAGGGACATGTTGCTGAGGACCTTGCTGGCCCTGCCGATCGAAGCGATACTTCCCGTGCTTAAATTTCTTGGCAGGGTTCCCCTGTCGGGAATCCTGCCCCTCTGCCTGTTGCTGTGTTGCACTGCTGCCACTACCTCCATCCACCTTGCCCGGTTGGCTAGGCTCACCCCTCTTACTTCCCTTAGTATGAAAATGGTGATCCTGACAGTGTAGTAGAGCGGCATTGATGACATCTGTGTAGGTTACCAATGCCGGATTAACAATTAAATGCTGTCTGATTCTCCAGGTTAGGCCCTCCATAAATTTGGACTTCTTCCTCTCCTCATTGCTCACCTCGTTTGGCATAAAATTGGCCAAGCGGGTAAACTCTTCCTCGTAGTCAGCAACTGAGCGATCACCCTGAACCACTTCGCTGAACTTCTTTCTCATCTCAGACTCTACTGCTGGAGGGAAATACTTGCGGTCAAACTGCACCCAGAACTCGGAAATAGTCAAATTATCTCTCTCCTCGGTGGTGGTAACTGACTCCCACCACTGTAGGGCCGCTCCTGACAGACGGAAAGTGGCTAGCATCTGTTCCTGTACTCCGGTGCACTCTAGCATGCGCAAGTGGCGCTGGATATTCTTCTTCCAGTTGCACGCTTCCACTATATCAGTACTGCCCTGAAACTCGGGTGGGTGCCCTTTCTGAAATGTCTCCCTGACTCGTTGCCAAGTAGATGGTCCTGCCGGAACTTGCACTGCCGGTGCCACAGGGGGAGGTACTTGGGGCTGTGCAAAGTGGGCTGCCATTGCCCTCATCGCTGCCTCAACTGCCTGAGCCACTTTCACTGCAACCTTAGTAGTGGAGATTAGCTCTGGTGGGGGTGGTGGTATCGGTACTTGTGGCTCCTGATGAGCCTCCCTCACCTCCTCTCTGGCTTCAACCCTCTCTGCTCTCAATCTCCTTGGCGGCATCTGAAATAAGATTCAAATTGTATAAGTACACAGTTTATACAAAATTTAAGAGCAGAAGTACGATAACGCAACAGTTGGAAATTTTTATCAACAATCCTAATAGTAGGGCTCTAATACAACAAACGTAACGTTGAATCGTAGTAAGCCGTACAGATCCTATGGACACTAGAACCTGATGCTCTGATACCATCTGTGACACCCCGCCTAATTAAACCTTGGGTGATCAAGCCTTATTTTAATATAAACAGGCTTCTTAAATGGTTCATTCTTAGCATCACTGTCGAACGCCTCTTAAAATTACTAACCACCTAAATGAAATTAAAACGGGTGCCAAATTTTATCTTTCTTAAACAACAAATATTCCAAACCACACATTACCAATATTAGATATGAATGCTCATTACATAAAAATAATCTGAAAGCAATTAAAGTCTTGCCGTAGACCACGGCCCAAAAAGACAACTACAAATCCATAACTAGAATAAACTGTAATAGTAAAGGTGGAACGACATGTTCCAACTAGATATAATAAAAATGAGATCCTGCACTAGAAATGAAAAAGAGGAAGCGTCTAAACAATCCCTGCAACCTCCACACTGGCTGCAGCTCCCAAATCTCTGACATGAAATCAAGCTGGGTGTCCTTGTGGCTGGGCACCTAAAAGGTTTTTAAAATTTTACATAGCAAGAGTTAGTACTCAAAACATTTGAAAATATTTTGCAAGCAGTTATCACAATTAAGTTATTGATTACACATATTAAGGTTTCGCACACTCCCTTGAACTTCCTCCTCTCTCTTACGTAGTACGTAACTATCGAGGATACTTAGTCTACCTAGTTATACTTTCCATAACCGTAGTTAATCTCATTTACTGTTCGTTGGCCTTATTCATGTAATAATTTCATCATGCTATAAATTATTACTAAGATATTCACATATCATTTCATTGACTACTATTCTCAATTTGTAGATTATGCACATAGAAACATTTTGTCCCACAACAATGTATTTAATATTAGTTACCTCTAATATATCCTTTTATTACACACAAAGGACCCTTGGCTCGGAATAGTTCATCGACTCCAAGTGAAAGTTGGTTCCGAATGATCCATCGACCCCAACTATCTACAAATATAAATATATACACATATTCTGGTTCGGGACTCTTTCATCGCGGCACCAGTTCAAAGTTTGGTTCGGCATTAACATCGACCCCAAATATATAATAACTTTTTGTTAGTTCGGAATGTCACATCGACCCTAACATAATTAGTTTAGGTAATATTCTCTTAACCCAAACCTATTTATATAGATATAGTAGGTACACACTCGACCTAATAAATCATACCCGTACGTAATATATTTTACTTATATTCTCCGTACTTATTAATTACAATTTCTCTCACTATTGTATTTATTCGAGTATTCGCGTAACTCTAAGGGTCCTAGTTACCCCTCCCTTAATTCAGTAGTTAAGTTAATTTTAACCCACTGGTATTTTCTTTTCGGTATTAAGTCTCACTCTTTCCGTAATTAAATTAACCATTTCAACCTACGGCTAAGTCAATCGTTCTATCGTCACTCCATTTCTCCAACATTCCTACTCAATCATTAGTGGAGGAACCTAATGGTACACCTACTGGAAATTTCCAATTCCCCTCATAGGAAAAATATCAATTCTAAGGTTCCCATTAAGTAACGGCAATTAAAGAAATTTCTACACAAATTTTCTATAGTTCAGACAGGGTCGATCGATCGAAGGAAGATGGTCGATCGATCGACTGCTTCGATGGATCGACATTGAAGGGTCGATCGATCGATCGAGCAGTGACATACCCAGTTCATCTTCTTCCTACGGGTTTCACCATTTTTACATCTATAACTTTCATGATAAGCCATCATATTCACAACCAACAATTTCTAATCATTCCTACATATTCTGGGATGATTACTAACGATTTAAAACAACAAAATCATTATAAATCTTGGCCAAATTCACTGAAAATCTCACTAATATCCAAGAACCCTAAAAATGCATTCTTTATATTTTTCATCCAAATTCCAGATTTTCTTACGAATTTCTCATCAAGCTTTCTATGATATAAACATACTTGGTAATTCAAAAACGTCCTACATGCAAATCCTAATCAATCATGGATTATTATCAATTGTTTGTTCCCAAGAATATCATAAAAATCATGTTCTTCCTCAAGCTTAATCATGGGTATTATAACTCAATTATTTTGCAAATAACCACTTGCCTTAAGATTTGTAGGGTCTGATTTCGTGGTTGTTGCTGATGATTGATGATATTGATACTCTAATCCTCCTTCCCAACAATCCTTGTGGTGAAATCCTCCTAAGATGATCCCTCCTTCCTACTTGTGCGTTAGGAATTTGCCTCTCTCTCTCTTCTCTAATGGCTATGGTGTAACTCTCATTGCCTAACCCTAGCCACCACTCTTATAATCAGATTTAGGGCTTCAAAATTCGTAGGTCTTCTTTCCCATAATTGTAAAGAGACAAAAAGGCCCCCGAATGGTCCCGCTTTAGTCCGAAAATGACCCGACACTCAACTAGTACCCCCGGGCACACTATTTTGACTAATTCGACCCTTTCGAAATCAACCGTGGACTCTAAATTATCATTTGAGTCTCGTAAACATTTTTCTACTATCATCCCTACATTTTGACGAGATACTTCCGGTACGTCTATATAGTCACTAGACCGTACATATCAACATTGAAAGTTTCTACTCACCTTAGTAAATTTCCTTTAACACATACTCATCTTTATTAACATAATATCTATTTAAATTACTCTACTCACGTAATTTAAATCAAACATATTTAATCACATTTAAATTACTCTACTCACGTAATTTAATTAAAGCGCGCATTTAATCCCATTAAATTACTCTACTTACGTAATTTCAAATTAAGCAAAATTACGGAGTATTACAGTGGATGATCGTGTTGACGTTCCGAATGTAGTAGTATCAGACATACATACTGTGATCTAGAACAAAAATAAAATTCCTAGATTCTACCCTGGACATTTATAAAATTATGTTCTTACACAAGGTTTTCTTTTTATTTCTTGTTTGGGTGACAAATACATTGCCCAAGGTCTATGTGACAATTTATTTACCAAATAGATTACACCAAATTTTATCTACACTATTTAGGTGACTTAATCAAAGTGTGGAAACATAAACAATATAGCACAACACCAAGGCGTAAGAGGAAAAACCCCTAACGGAAAAAAAATTGGACCGACATAACGATAAATGTATTATGGTAGAGTTTTTCAACTAAAACAAAAGGACTTACAACCTCACAGTACTATAACCAGCTAGACAGTCTTTCCCACTACATTGTCCGTACAGAGTGCCAAAAGTTAAAGTACACTACACAACTACAACCGATTTTGGTCCAAATCTAAGGTCGTAAATTCCTCATGCCACATATTATTCGTTTAAAGTTTGAAGCAAGATTTTTGTGCTCTAAGTATTGGAACTAAGATGAGAAGCCTTCAATGATTGTAATACTAATTTCTAGGTATGTGATAACGTAAGGTGAAAGTGTATTTAAAAATAATGGCTTAACTCACAAAATATACTTTTGAGATATATAAAATCTAAAATAACACAAGAACAAGTTAGAAGGAGATTTTTTCAAGGTTTTAAAATATTTTAAATCAAACAAGTTTACTTCAAAATATTTTTAGACTTCACAAGTATTTAAAATTAAAATATTTGAAGAATTTATCAAAGAGAAAAACAAGATTTAAAACTTGGAAAGATACAAAATTCAGCAAAAACAATTACTGGTCTTTAAAATATTTTTCTCTTCGAAAATGACTCTTGTGGTAAGAAAGATTCGAAAAAATATTTTGTCCATAAAGAAATAATAAAATGACACTTACACTCTCTCAAAAAGATAAAGCCTCTAATAATTTTTTTATATACACAAGCTTACAAGAGAAGCTTGGGGGGACAAATTGGTAAGAAGTAGACTTACATGAAGTGACAGACTCTAAAAGTAGAAAATATATGGTCATATCTTCAGTTTGCATGAGTGACAATAAAGATGTGAACAATCTAGTTTAAAATTAAATTTTGCTCTAGACTGACACATATCGTCGGAGTTTCGCTGCAGCTAGCAGTCGCGACGCTATGGCGAGCTTGAAATAATGATACATGGCAAGCCAAAGAAAAATCTCTGGAACATGGACGACTAGCGAGACACTATCATTACAGTGAGAAAAACCCTTGCTCGATAAACCTTAGAAGACATTTATAAAATACATCTTTAAGAGTTTAAAAAAAAAATTGTATTTGATAAAGAAGTCCAAAGATCCATATTAGCACAAATATTATTTTCTATAAAGAGAAGACATGTGAGTAAAATGTGTTTGAGCCTACATGTCCGTCTACCTTCCTAATAATGGTATGAAAATGATACCCATGAAGGTGAGGATGTCCGTTGAATGTTCTGCATGAAGCTTTATCCGAACGACCTGAAGGATATGACTTAAAGTATATTTTGGTCAATGAACTAAGTCAATCTAGTATTATTGGGGCACATGAGTAAAATTCATACTCTCACGACATGTTTTCCCAATAAAAAGTGTCTCAAAGTTTATAAGACTTTGAAAGAAAATAAAAACTTGTCTTATGCTGTACAAAATTACTTTTATCCAAACAAAAAGAAATGAAGATTCAAAATGTACCATTTTATATACAAATATATTGGAAGAAGTGTATCATCCAAAGTTAAAATAAATGATTGTATTTAACATTTTTGTTATGGTAAAGAATATAATAGACTCTTATAAAAACAACATGGCATAGTATAGAAAATGCAACAAACCAAAGAAACGAAAATCTAAGACATGTTATCAAATCATTCAATAAATGATGCAAATACCTAATGATGACCTAAGAAATTCAAATCTAGTCGAATCAATATGTTTAGTTAAAATATCCGTTAATTGAAGATTGATATAAACATAACTTAAAGACACGACTTTTTCTTTAACAAAATCTCTAACAAAGTGATATCGTATGTCTATATGCTTAATTCTAAAGTGTTGAATGGGATTTTTTGATATATCAATAGCACTAGTATTTTCACAATACATCACTCTATCCATCCCAGTCGGCGCGTCGTTCGTTCCAAGGGGAAGGAAGGAGGATCCCCTAGGGAAGGACTACATCGCAGTCTCGCACCCTTCTCTTCGAATAGGGGGCCTCGGTCGTCGTCGCTGTGTGGTGTATGTAAAGAGATAGAGTCGCCAGCCTATTTTGCTCAAAATAAGCAAAATAATATGTTTCGACTTCGAGAGAGCGGCATCAAGGACAAACTGATGCATAAAAACCACTAGATAGGAGGTCCGGGGGCTAAGTTACGGAATGGGAAGGTGTTAGGCACCCATACCTCCCTTTCGATATCTCATGGGAAAATGTTAATATTTTCCCTTATCCCCGTGAAGTGTGTGTATGTGCTTATATAATGGAGATTGGAATCGTTCGACCCATACAATGGAAAAGATAGGGCGAGGTCATCCACAGGAATATTCCCTAAATAATAACAAATGTAGAAGAAACGATATGAGCGTTCATCGAGATATTGATTATCATTAGGAAATGCCAATATATGTGGGATGAGACGCGAATAAGCATATTATATGTATATGTATAAAAATGAGGGATTTTGAGGATTTTGAAAAATAAGAGAAATTGAAAAATTGAAAAGTTGGACTCGAGTCTTGGATTTTAATCCAAGACAGCTACATAACCTATAAAGGCATCAAAGTCCACGTAGTTTGAATGTAGAATAGGGCTAGGGTTTATCCTATAGATTCGAACGGAATGTTATTAGGTGTGTGCGTGTAGAAAATGTGTTTTTTTAGTTTTGAAAAAAGTGTGGTGGATAATTTCGTTCGGAATTTACGGGTGTAACCCTTTTTTCTTTGTTTTTGGATTTTTTATGAAAAATAAAGTATGTGTAATATAATAATAAATCGTAGATGTTAATGTGTATGAACTAGAATGAAACTAGATTACGAATCTAAATTAATTTATGCAAAAACAAAACCAATAGATTTAAAAGAGAGGGAGAAAGAATTGGACCTTCCTTGGAGCTTGAGTTTAGATCTTGGATGAACTCATTTGAATGTTGATGGATGTTGATGAGATAGAAGTATAATTACTAAATTGGGTGAAAAAGGATGGGTATTTAGGCTTGAATGGGGTTTCTCATATGGAACTTCACTAACTTCGAGAGAATGTTGTTGACATCACTGATGCTGATGGGTGTGCTCTCTGTTTTGGGAATGATGTCATGATCCTTATTTATAGGGAAAAAGAGGGGTGATGATCAACCTAACCCAAGGGGTGCCTATCGGGAGGTCACCCTTGACACTGTACCAATAGGCAGGGTTCAGGACCTGCCAATTGGCAATCGCGTGCGGCCTTTTCTGGAAAAATGATTGTAGCGCACAAACCGTTAATTTGAATCATGCATGGGGAATACCATTAGAAAGGTATTTCAGAGGCCTATAAGAGTCCTTTGGACTTCTTGCGTTAGGGAGTTTACTTTAGGTAAAATGTCGCTCGAAAGCGCACGTCGGTCCTTTGGACAGGAGATCGTCGAACGCAAATGGATCGTTCGTCCGCATGGTAAGTCAGAACTGTGCATGGGGTGGAACGTTGGAAAGGTTAGGATACGTAATTCAACATTCTAAAGAGTTTCGCTCGGTTCAGAAAGTTGACCTTGGTCAAATGGAGCCCGAAAGAGCCCGATGACCTCTCGGAGTAAAATGGATCTTTCATCCGTACAATAGGTTATAATCACGCACGGGGCAGATCATTAGGAAGGGTATTCAGTGCCCTTTAGATATTCATTCAGTCTCATTCGAGATGAAAAGTTGACTTTGGTCAAATGGAGTCCGGGAGCAACCAGTGGCCTTCGGATCGATTTTTGCGGGAAAACTGATCATTTGTCCAAACAGTTATATTGTTTCATGCACGGGGTGGAGCGTTGGAAAGGGGTTCATTGCCCTTAGAAGATTCAAAGATATTTTTCTCTGGTGGTGGAGTTGATTGGGGTCAATTCGGGGTCCAGGAGCGCCCGATGGCCTCTGAATCAGTTTTCAGTAGTGAAATGGTCCGTTCGTTCAAAGCGTTATGCCGATTCACGCATGGGGAGGACCGTTGGAAAGGGCATTCGAATCCCTTCAAAGATTCAAAGATATATCAACTAAAGAGTTTATCGGAGTCAAATGGGGCCCAGGGGCGCCTGATGGTCCCTAGATTATTATTCGAGGTGCGACCTAATTTGCGGTGGAAAGGGGAAGTTCTAGGAGTCTAACGAGAGACTTAGGGGGTCCTAGAATGCGGTGTCTACAATAACCATGAAATTTTGAATAAGACTATAATCCTCCAATATTTTCTTTATCAAGAGTTAATCATAACAACTTTGCACTGCAAAATACCCTACTTAGATTGTGGGGAGTTGGGTACAATTTCTTTTTGCATGCCAATAGACTAAAGAACTTCCAAAATGGAAGTACCCTCTAGATGTACTCCTTCTCCCACCAATTTATCGTGCTCAATCGGCATCAGAATTAAACGACAAGGATGTAATGGTATTCATAGGTTACTAAATACCAAAGCTCTTAGGGCCATAAAAATACTTGATAATGCATTTAATGACTTTAAAGTGGGACTATTTAGGATAAGATTAGTAGTGATCATACACACCTACACTAAAATATATGTCGATCTCACTAGCCGTGAGGTACAACGAACTACCTATTATGCTATGACAAAGCATCTTGTCAACATTTTTTCGATTGCCAATTCTTTCTTAGCTTAATAGAAACACTCATGGGGTCATGTTTAGGCTTAAAACTTCCGAGTTCAAATTTCTTTACGAGGGCTTTGGCGTATTTAGATTGAAAAATAAAAATTCCACCATCTATTTCTCCCACCTAGAGACCAATAAAGAATGTGAGTTCCCCAACCATGCTCATCCAATTCCTTTTACATAATCGAAATAAAATTATTGAGCATGTTATTCACTATTGGAGACAAAAGTAATGTCATTAACGTACACTTGGGCAACCACAATGTCTTTTCCACTGGATCTCAAAAACAAAGCCTTGTCCACATTTCCTCTTTTGAAGCTTTTACCCACAATATATGAGGTAATTATTTCATACCAATCTCTAGGTGTTTGTCTAAGTCCATACAATGCCTTTTTAAGGCGATAAACATGTGTTAGGAATTTAAAATCCGTAAAGCCCTTTTGTTGTGACACATATACATCCTATTAAACATTAACATTAAGAAAACCTCTCTTAACATCTATCTGTCAGAGCTTTAATTCTAAGTAACATGCTATATCTAAGAGGAAATGAAACGACTTTATCCTAGAAACGGTAGGAAAAGACTCATCAAAATCTATACCTTCAATTTGGGTATAGCCTTGAGACATAAGTTTTGCCTTGTTACTCAAAACGACAACATCTTTATCACACTTATATTTTGAAGACCCACTTAGTACTTATAACATGAACATCCTTATGAACGGGAACAAGAGTCCAAGATTTTTATATGGGGAATTGGTCCAATTTATCCAACATAGCACTGACCCAACATTCATTAAGCAAGGCATCTTTCATATTTTTGGGCTCAATTGTGGAAGTCTAACAAAGAAAGTTAACTTCTCTTTGGAGTTGAGATCTACCCTTCACTCAAACACTGGGACTACTAATGATTTTGGTAACATTATTGGAGGTATATCTCCCACATTCATAACCTCACTAGGTGGTGGGGAAACCTCTTCATACTCTTCTTATTATTATTATTCTTTTCCCTCTTCTTCAACATATGAAAAAATGGAAATTGTGTCTTCACAATTATTATCTTTGATGTCAAAGGAATCATTATCATCAATGAATACGTTAATGGCTTTTGTAATTTTTAAGAGATATAATTTAAAACACAATAGGCATGATTATTAGTGGAATATCTAAGAAAAATGCCTACCTCACTCCTAGAGTCAACCTTTATCAAGTATTATTTATTCTTGAGTATGTATCACTTTCTTTGAAAGACTCTAAAGTATTTGAGTGTCGCGTTATTTCCTTTTAAAATCTGATATAGGGTTTGGTTTGTACCTCCCTCCTATATACTCGGTTCGATGTGTGACAATCCGTTTGAAAAGCTTCCGCATAAAATCTTTTCAGAACATTTTTGCCAATTAACATGGTCCTATCCATCTCTTCGATAGTTCAATCCTTCCTTTTGATTATTCAATTTTGTTGAGACATTTTAAGAGACGAAAAAACATGGTGTATTCCTATTTCACTACATTATTTCGGTATACTTGTTCCTTTAAATTCTTTTTAATGGTCATTGCGGAATCACACGACAGTGCATGTCTTTTCGTTTTAAAGTGGCTTTACCGTAGGTACAAAAATGTCCTTAGAATCAAACTTGATACACAAAAATCCTACAAAAGTGAATCTAGAGAAGTCATCTACAACCTCAAGAATGTAGCATCTATCACTTATATTTTTCGTACGCATTGGACCCATAATGTATATATGTAAAAGATCAAGCACATGCAAGGTAGAAACAATGTTCAACTTCCTATGTGGATGTAGAAACCCCATCTTAATACCACCCCCAAGTAACTCCTTAGGTACCTAACACTCATCCACTCATCATAAACCCCAAGTCACACTCTGAGTACTGATCAAGACGCCACCGGGAACTCTCGTGCCCCATTTTGATTCTGGTTAACTTTACAACCTGAGATAAGTTCAATGAAACCTCTAAGGGCTATGCATACCCTTTACAATGATCCATCCCATGCATGACTTGGCCTCATGATCTGCCTGAACTATCCATTTTACTCTGAGCATTGATCTAGAGGCCATCGGGTGCTCCCAGGCTCCATTTGACTCCAATTAAATTACTAACGTGAACGAAGCTCAATGAATACTTAAAGGGATATGAGTCCCCTTTCCAACTATTCATCCCGTGTATGAATCGGCCTCGTAGTTCTGACGAATGACCTGTTTACTCTAAAGGGTTACTGGGCACTTTAGGACCCATTTAACCTTGGCTAACTCTCCAAATCGAGAAAATCTCAATGAAATCTCGAAGGTAACTAAATTCCCATTCCAATGGTTCGTTCCGTGCATGAATCTACCTTATGGTTTGGACGAACGATCCGTTTTCCTACGGAACTCCCTCGTCTAGTGGTCATCAGGCATTTCTGAGTCCTATTTGACTTCGGTCAACTCTTGGATCTGAAAGTGTCTCAATGAATTCCTGAAGGGCTTTGAATTTCATTTATTATGGTCATGATCGTGCGTAATTTGGATTTAAGGTTTGCATTTTAGCCCCTTTTTTCGAAAAAAGTATATTTTGGACTGCCTATAGGCATCCCAGACACCCAGCTTATCGGCAGGGTGTACTTTTTATTTCCTACCAAGGTAGCCCTTATTCAGATGGGCAGGCCAGGGGACATTTCGATTGGCAGCCCCCCTCGGGGGCCCAAATTCCACTATAAAAGGGCCATGACCTCACCATTTAAAGGACCCCCTCTTAGCAATTACAGAACATTATCCTTGTAATTAGAGCCTTCCTTTTTACAAGAAAATCCATTTTCTAACATTATCTTACCTCAGCTCCTTATTTCACTTATTTATCTGCCTCTCCTTACCCCATCACCTTCATACCACTTCAAAATTCACACACTTTACATTCCAAATTCAGCAACAAACATCCATAAGGAGGTATATTTCTATATCCCTCACTCTAGTTATTCATTTTAGTTTTATTTATCTTATTTCTATTTCGTATTTTTGTCATTATCTCACATCAAATAATTTTCACTTTTCACTATTAATATTGCACATAATCTATTTTCATAAAAAAAACAAAAAATATACAAAAGGGGTTTATCCGTAAACTCCAAAAGTGAGACTATAACTTTTACATTTTTGCTCTTAAAAGATATTTTCTCAAAAACACATAATCGGAGTCCCACATTTGGATTTATGGGTTGAACCCCACCTCTATGCTATTTTTGAACTACGTGGACTTTGATGCCTCTTGGGCTACGTAGGCATATTGGGCCAATCCTGAGATTGGAGTCCTCCTTTTTTCATGTTTACATATTTCTTATATTCTCTTACATCTATTTTTTCGAGTTTTATACTCTAACATATTTGTGTCTCATCTAAAATATACATTTGCTATTTCATAGCGGTTTGTGATTCGACGAACACTTAAATCCTATTTTTTCTAATTTGTGGGTACACTCCTACTAATGAGTCTGATCCGTTCATTCCATAACGCGAATTGGGACAATTCCATTCTCGTATTACTTATATTATACACATGTACACACAGGTTATGGAAAAAAAATGAGAAGATTAACATTAGCCCATGAGAGACTGAAAGGGAGAATTGCGTGCCTAACACCTTCCCATTTTTTAACTTAGTCCCCGGGCCTTTGAATTATTTGGTTTTGCATGTATAATGTTTGCATTGATGCCATTCTCTCGAGGAGATGACATTCTTTTGCATTTTTTGAGCAAAATAGGTTGGCGACTCTATCTCTTCATATTACCCCCATTTGATGACGACCAATTTTATATCTGAGGCTAGACAGTGAAAAGGGATGAGAGAGAGAGAGAGACAAATAGAGAGAGAGAGAGAGATAGAGAGAGAGAGGGAGCTTTCTTTCCTTCCTTCTTCCTCCCCACAATCCCAACTTCGAGGGACCGAGACCATGTGGATAGAATCCGACCAAGTTAGAGAGAGAGAGAGGGAGCTTTCTTTCCTTCCTTCTTCCTACCCACAATCCCAACTTCGAGGGACCGAGACCATGTGGATAAAATCCGACCAAGATAGCCACAATGGTGACTCCATTGGGGAATTTTTATAAGAATAAACTCTATTTCTACATGGGTGTTATTCTTTACTCTCTTGCTTTACCACATATACACATATGCTCCCACTTTCATGTTCTCTTTACTCCTTTGCTTACTTTTTGTATATTCACCTCATGCTTATCTATATCATCATCTCTTCTCATGCATATATTACACTTCACTCACTTGTAAATTCTTACTTCACACATTTGTATATCTTTTCCATGCTCACTTCTCCCACTCACACTTGTATATTTTTTCACCTCTACTTACATATTACACACACCACTTGTAGGTTACCCATGCTTAGTTTCACTCGCACACACCCTCACTTCTCTCACTTGTATATATCTCTATTCTCACTTGCACATTTCACACACCCCTTGTAGTTGATACATGCTTAAGCTCACTAGCACACACCTTACTTACTTGTATATATTCACATGCTGCTTTATCACCATGATTAGTATAGTCTTCATTCTCCATGTTAGCTTTACTTTTCATAATATTTGTATTTTCTCCCTTATAGTGTTACTACTCCCCTTACTCAGCATGCAAATTAAAAAATCACTCCATAAGATACTAATCAAGACTCATTTTCACACTACATCACCAGAGCATGGCAATATTGAGCAAAATTTTGTATCGTACTGGGGGGTCACTTCGTGATGGGTGACGTTTTCATTTGGGCGTGGTTAAACTAAGTGATTTGACTCTCACCTTCCATTGGCATCGTACCTTAGACGTATATCGAATGGTTCCTCCCTCATTGTACTGCTTGACCAAACTCATTGTGAGAGGTATATACAGGTAACTAATTCACGTATGTCGAGTGTATCGAATTCACTCTCACAGGTATCGTCCCCACGAGGTATATCGTGAGGATATTCACGTACACTCATGTATATAGAATGGTTTGTCCACACATACTAATGAATGATTACCCTTATAAGCGAGAGGTATATCGTGGATGTAATGCCAAATGGGGGAACCTTTCCACAAACCCACCAAAGGCATAAACGTCATATAAGAGTCAGCTTTAGGGAACTCATAATTTTTTTACCAGTTACCATGATCTTTTTTTTAAAATTTTGTGTCACTTTACCGCCTAAATTTTCGCGCTATTTCACGTTTTTTTAAATAGGACCCTGTCCACAAGCCTGAAAATAAGTCAAACCGTGTCTTATATTTTAAACCCTATCTTTCCCCAAGCTCAGATCCTATCCATCATTTTTCTTGCATTTAGGCAAATATAAAAGAAGTGAAAACCTAATAATAATCATGATGAGATTTATCCCTTTTCCCTCCTTTTCAAAAACTAAAGACACCAAAAATCATTTCTTTCCCTTTTTTAAAATACTCAATTTTTTTTCCAAAAATAAACCCAAATCATTTTCGCTCTCAGGTCGATTCCATACCCGACTTTGGCCTAACACCCTATTGGCTTCAGTCCTCCGTCAAACCAAATCGAAGCTCCATTTCTTATTTTACTAATTCAACTGAATTTAGGATCAACCTCCATAAGCTATCCATATATAACTCTGATCAAGCACATAATGTTCAATCAGATCTGATGGCTATTCTAGCTCCGTGTAGTACTAAGACTCGCAACTCCAAATCTGAGTCTTCTACCCAAATTGTGCTTGTCAAAATACCCATCACCTCCACAGTTTCATGCAAACCTCTCAAACCTTGCACATCCTTTCTCCTAGATCCCAGATACTTTGTTGACCAAGCTTTGTCGCTCCTTACATGAGCCTATATTGTCGTCCTCACCCGATCAGGGGGAGGAATGGAATTATTGTTGTGCTAGACAAAATTCAAAGGTTTGGGCTAAAGTCACCCATAAAGATTAATATCGACTACCAGAGGTTCAATGTCTTGCTCATGGAATCCCGAAAGTGGGCTCGAGAATTAGATGAGTTGGTGGTAACCATCACAAAAATTAGTTTAGATGACGTAGTAAAGATCATAACTGATATGTTTCTCCAGATAGGAGAAATATGCAGCACCTCTGAGTTTCCCACTACCTTGAAACTTCAGGGAAGACAAGTCCCTTCACTTATACATTTCCCCTCTAAGTGGGAATATCTATTTGATGAACCTGTCGAGTGCATTGATTACTCTTGGCAGGAAGACATAATCGCCACTATATGAGGGGTTGACTTAGATATCTCGAAAGATGAACCAAATCATGTAGAATCCATTTCAGTCACTAGCTTGTGTGGAATGATCTCTTTTAAAGAATTGTTGGGCAAATCAACAAAGTCTCTATTCAGCCCAAAGTTGGCGAAGCCAGGAGGTTCTTGTTCCTCCCGCCTCTATTAACCATAAAACCCATCTAGGCAATATTATAAAGATTCAATTCCCTATTTAATTGATACATACAAAGGAAAGGGAGTTGTCAAAGATCTCCTGATGCCAAAAATGACCATTGAAGAAAGTAAAGTTTTTTACTAACTCAAGAAAACTCAAGCCAATATCACCTTATGGGGACTCTTCATGTCCTCCCAGTTCTACCAAAATGCCTCGATAAAGATCCTCACACGAAGAACAGTTTCTTATGCTACCACTTCTGAAGAAGTCGTAAATATGGTTGGATCCTTATCCTCTACCAGACTCCTCTCTTTATCCGAAGAAGAAATCCTAAAGTTCGGCCCTGATCCTTAACAGCTCCGTCAAAATTTTAAGAAAGATAGTTCCACTATCACATATCGATAATGGATCCACTCTCAATGTTTGTCCTCTCAAAACCTTCAACTGTTTGGGATTGAAAGTTAGTGATCTCACTCCCACATCTGTCGCAGTGCGTGTTTACGACAAAACTAGTCGAGAAGTGATGGGTTCCATAAAACTCACACTACGGGCTGACCATATTAACCCTTTGATCGATTCCAAGTCATCAACATACCTGCCAGCTTTAATCTACTCATTGGCTTCCCAAATCTCCACAACATCTGAGGAGTATCCTCTTCTCTTTATTGTAAACTAAATTTCTTCGACAAAGGCCAAGTCATCACAATCCTGGTGGATGATGACCATTCAAACAATGCCAGCACCAGAAATTTAGTATTATAAATTTAGCATGGGACCAATGACATGTTCCTCTCTGTTTTTAAGATTGACCCACTCCCTATCCCAATAGGAGATAACTTTAAAGAACGGGTTTTTCCAGAGCACAACCCTTATGATAATGTCAATATAATCCAGATGTTTAAGAACATGCACTTCATGCTCGAAATGGGGATAGGACGATGCCAAGAAGGAATCCTTGAGCCCATAGTTTGAAAAGAAGAATTCCCCCCTATATGTATTGGGCTACCAACTTCCCTAGTAGAACTCAAAGAACTTCATCTACCACAACCAAAAGAACCCTAAAAGATGAAAAAACTATTTTGGGGGACTCTTTGAACAGAAGATTTTTCAAAGAGGGTGAAGACTTCCCCATCTGTGGATACTCTGAACCTTGGTATAACTATGTTGACAATGAGATGAAACTGGGGTTGGATATCTTCTTTCAAGACAACAACACTTAGGGTTAAGACTGAAAGGAAGAGGTGGAACCCCTTACCGAAAAAACCATGGCAATCACTAAGAACTTCGAGGAATCCTTGGACCTGCAAACCCTAGGACTAAGTCTCTATATGATCCACTAAGGATATGAACTGTTGGATCCCTTCACCCAGATCAAAATTGTTGATATCCTTCTCCTAAACTAGCATACCATCTCAGTCCAGCCTACTCAAATCCAGTCAAACCCTATTGTTTATCCCATATCTACACATGTTTCTATTTGTCCCTTTATTAATACAATTGAGACATCTTTTGATGAGGTTCTCAATGTTATATTCCCTGATAATGAAATAAATCAAGATTGGAATTATCTTTTTGTGCCTTACATTAATTGCATTGATTATAATCAAACTTTTGATGATGATGATTTTATAAATGAATAATTCTTAACTGATCTCAATAAGAAAATAATAAGTAATATAATCATGTTCAAACTAGTGATGATGAGACTATTATTATTAACCTCGGTTCTACTAGCCATATGCGGAAAATTAGGAAAGGTTCCACCCTTAAAAAGATTGAGTGAGCACAATTTGAAGAGATTATAAAAGAGTACATAGACATCTTCGGGTGGTTATATGATGATATACCTAGCATTGATTGGAAAATAGTTCAGCACGAGATCCCAACATTCACGGAATGCAAACCGGTCAAGCAAAAACTAAGGAAGCTCTGAATAGAATGGTCCCTCAAGGTTAAAGAAGAGGTAATCAAACAACTGAACGTGGGTTTCATTTGCGTGGTTGAATACCCTACATGGCCTGCAAATATTATCTCCGCGCCGACGTTGGGAGGAAAAGTCCGCATGTGCATCGATTATTGGGATTTGAATAATGCATCCCTGAAAGAAGATTACCCATTACAAAACATTAACATGATCGTGGATAATATGACAAAACACGCCCTCAAATAATTTGTCAACTGATTCGCTAGCTACAACCACATCAAGATGATCCTTGATCATAAGGAGAAAACTTCCTTCATCACCCCGTGGGGAACCTTCTGCTACACTGTCATTCTATTCGGACTCAAAAACATTAGGGCTACCTAACAAAGGGTTTCCACAATCATCCTGCATGACCTTATTCATAAAAAAATTGAGGTCTATGTTGATGACATGATCATCATGCCCAAGGCTCATAAAGGTCATATCACCTCCCTGAGAAAGTTCTTTGAATGACTATGGCAATATCAGATGCGGCTTAACCCATAGAAGTTAATTTCCATCATCAATAAAGGATAAGTCCTTGGTTTCATGATCAATGAAAAAGGAATTGAAGCAGACCCATCCAAACTGAATCCATACTCTAGATGTCATCAACATAGATGGAGAAAGAAGTTCAAGAATTCCTAGTTAAATCGCAATAAATCTATAGGTTCATCAACCAGCTGACCTATATCCATAAACCCATTTTCAAACATCTTCAAAAGGACTAGGCCACACTTTGGAATGAGGCATGGCAAGAAGTCTTTGACTAGATAAGGCTATACCGCACCTGACCTTTGGTGCTCATACCTTCACAAATAGGTCTCCCCCTCCTCCTAAAATCTATCGTCACTGATACCGCAACAGAGGCTTTGCTATACCCATACAATAAAGAATCCCGCAAGGAAATAGCCATTTATTAGGCTAGTCAAAAAATATTCGGGAACAAAGTCAACTTGGGGAAAGAGTGTATCGCCCTGGTCTGGGTCTCGTAAAAGTTACAACACTACATGTTTTCTATTCCCATCAGACTATTATCCCGTATGGATCCCAAAAAGTAACTACTAGAAAAACTCTCTCTATCAATGGCCAGCTATTTAATGTTGCTAACCGAGTTTAATATTGTATAGGAAACATATAAATCCATGAAAGGGAGGGTCATCTCCAACTACCTTACCGGTCATACCATATAAGGAACCAAAGTTTGGGCCTTAAAGTTTCTAGACGAAAACATTCTTTGCACCTCTCAGGAAGATCTCAAATGATAGATGTTCTTCGATGGAGGTGCCAATAAGAAAGAGTACGATATTGGGATACTCTTGATCACCCTTGATTACTCTAATACCCGTATTCCCATCAAGATAAACGTCCCTTACACTAACAATATTACTCAATACAAGGCATACACTATAGGGCTCAAGATTTCCCTTGAGAAAGGTGTTAAGCACCTAGACATCTATGGGGAATCTTCCCTCATTATCAGATAAATCCTTAGAAAATGGAAAGTCAAGGACGAGAAGCTCTTACCCTTCGACCCCCACCTAGAAGATCTTGCCTCCCAATTCAAAGATGTCACCTTCCATTACCTTAATCGCATGAAGAACAGTCTAATCGATGCCCTAACAACCCTGGCCTCCATGGTTAATGTGCCCAAAGGATTAACAATGGCCCCTTTTCTCGTTCAGGAATAGGCTATACCTACGCATTGTTGCCACATTGAGCTCATCACTGAAGAAGATTCTAACATAGCCGGGTTATGGTACTAAGACATTTAGAACATTTTCAAACATGGTAGGTATCCCTGAGATCCAGATAAGAAAGACAGTGTGACCTTTCGTAAACTAGTTGCCCAATACATCATCTGTGATAAAAGCACTTTTCAAGAGAAACTTTCATGGAACTCATTTACATTGCATACCAGGGGAGGATGTTGAAGGAATGATGGAGAAGATCTATAGTGTGGAATGCAGGCCCCACATGAATGGTCATATGATTGATAAGAAAATCATTTGTCAAGTGTACTATTGGACTACCATGGTTCAAGACTTCACAACCTATATTCGAAGATGCCTCAAATGCCAAAAGTTTACCAACTTATATCACTTACCTCCTTGAGAATTGTATAACATTACCTTTCCCTATACCTTCTCTACCTACGTCATAAATATTATAGGGAAAGTCACTCCCAAAGGTTTGAATGGGCACAATTTCATCATAGTTTCCATTAACTACTTCACAAAATGGATCCAAGTCGAGTTATATGCAGTGCGAAATGCAAAAAAATTGGCCAGGTTTATAAAAAAGAGTATCATTTATCGATATAGAGTTCCTCATGAGTGATATCTGATAGTGGACTCCACTTTGATGTCGATGTCATAGAATTGGTCAATGAATACAGAATTCAGAGGAATAAATCTTCTCCTTACCGACCCTAAACCAATAGTGTTATCGAAGCCTCCAACAAAAGCCTCAAAACCAACATCGATAATATCACCAAAAGCTCTAGAGAGTAGGCCGATTGGATCTCGTATGCCCTTTGGGGTTACCACACTTTTATCAGAACGCTTGCTAGGGATACCCCTTATTCGCTAGTATATATCATGGAAGTAATTATCTCGTTGAGTCAGAGGTACATTCCCTACTTCTTATGATAGAAAGCAGAGTCAGTGAGGAAGACTCGCATTAGAGTTCCTTCGATAAACTCGCACTCCTAGATAAAAAGGCTAAAAGTTATGTACAACATACAGGGGTACCATCTTCGGATAGAACAATCATTAAATAGGAAGGTAAAGGTTTGTGGTGTCCAATAAGGAGACCTTGCCCTCAAAGAAATTGTAAAATCCATCTGTGACCTTAGAGGGAAGTTCAAACCTAAATGAAGAGGCCCTTACATCGTGAAGAAAATCCTTTCAGGCGTCATCGCTATGTTCACATATTTCAACAGAGAAGAGATGGCATGTCCAGTCAATCTGGACCATCTCAAGAAATTCTACCCTCAATCCTAACTCTCTGCACGCTATGACTCTTCTCATCTCCCTTCTATTATAAAATAAATCTCTTCATTTCCCCAACCTAGAACTACGTGGGATTTGATCCTCACAAAAAGGCCATTTCAAAAGAATCTCATGAATTTATCAAAACCCATAGAGGTACGTAGAAATTCCATACGATACACATGGGCACGATCCGTTCTTTTTCACATAATGCTATTCTTTTCTCCCCCGGAGAATGGCGATCTATCTCATAATTTACATTAACAAAAGGATTATGTATGCCTTAATTATTTGTATAGATAATTCAAATACAAAATTTATCAAAATACACAATAAAATATGCAAAAAAAATTATTTTAAAATCAAGGAACATAGACATTACACAAAATATCAGTAAAGGGAGTCAAACAGACCTCTCATCTTCTGACCTATATTACAACCTGCCAAATCCTTACCAGATAACTAACTTCACAGAAAAGTCCCAAAACACCTACACTTATAAAAACTCTACACCAAAACATAAACAAAAATTTTCCAACCTCACAAAAACCTACCCTCAGCTACCAGACAAATATGACTCATCATTGTTACCTGCTTCTAGAGGTCTCTAAGTCTCCCACTCCTGATCAGTACTCTGGGTTTGCTCCATGCAACGGTATGCCTAGAAGAGCTTCGTCAAAACCATAATAACCTTCTCCATGGTGTCAAAGGCAACAATCCATCTTTGGCTAGTACCCTCCTCTAAAATTTTCCTGACTACTTATTTCCATAACCATCTGAGGTAATCCACAAACAGATACCAAGCCCCTCCAATAGATTGTGGCGAATGGGTAGACAACCGAGAACACTTCCATAAGGGCCCCAATATCATACTTAAGGGATCAGTCAAGTCCTCTACCCGAAAGAAATTGGTTATACGAGGAGGCACGATCTGCTCCCATCTAACTTGGAACATAAGTCGTTAAGGAAAATAGATGGAAGTCAGGTAAAGGCCAACTAACAGCACATACCGGTATTCCCCGACTATAAAATGGGTTGCAAATCCCCCATCTTAGGACATACCAACAAAGGCACTGGTCCCCATGCTCTACGAACAAATTAACCCAAATATCTATTGAAGGACCAAAACTGAAGAAGGTTCTTGTAAAGAAATTGGAGACACCTGACAGGGGATACATAAGAAGGTCCTCTTGGTAAAGTTATCAAAGAGCCACTTGAACATCTGATCAACGCACGAAAGGTGTGCTCGTGTAAGTGCAAAATCATTGTATTACTTTCATCACAATAATACAAAAGAAACCTAAATTATGACTACACTCAACTCGTGAGTAAAGCGATAAGTCGGGTATCGAATTCACAGAGAATGTTTGATAGATCGTAACAGATTATTAATTCAGGAATAAAAGTGTAAAAAGGTGATGGTTGGTTGTAAATAAAAGAAAAGAATAAGTTAAGTTTAAATAAAAGTAAAACGAGGATCGAGATATCGTCCAACCATACGGATCAAAACAACTACTAATCTATATTTCATCTCGAAAGCAATTTAATCGAGCATTATCAATTAAACAGAAACTTCACACAAGAAGGAATTTAAGCCAAAGTTGCGAGAATAAACACTTAACCAAAAATTGGTCGCACGCGGACTAAAGTCGGATTATCGCTATAAACACTAACGTTTCATGACAAAGAAAGTTAGACTCATAATAATCCGACTTTAATTCACGTGGGTTCAATTAAATGCAATTTTGCACAAAACCTAATTTTCTGGGCTCGGGGCCCTTTAATGGCGGAACGAAATCCCGGCCCTATTTATCTAAGGGAAATACATGAATTAAACTAAATTACACTAATTAAACTAGGAAAGCAAGAATTAAAGAAATTAAACTAACTACAAAGCATGAAAAAATGAAGAACAAAGCTATATTAATGGAGATGGAAGTGAATAGTTCAATCTTATAAAACCAAATGGTTGTCAATCCAAGAAGAGAAGAAGATGAGCTCTCAAAACCAAACCCTAACCTAAAATGTCTTCTAAAACTAAGTATAAAACTCTATATATCAAGATATTACACAAAATTGGGTTATATAGTAAGTTGAAATAAAAGAAAAGAAGAAAGAAAAGAAAAGAAAATATCTGCAGAAAAACAGGGTGTCGATCGATCGACCCCTTTGGTCGAACGATCGACAGTTGAAATCATGGCAAAATTTCTGAAGGGTCGATTGATCGATCAAGCAAGGCAGACTGCATTTTCCCCTATTTTGGCTTGCATTTCTTTTCCGCTAAAATCGCCATAACTTCTTCGTTATGAATTGGATTTGTGCACTGTTCATAGTGACGCGAAGCTAGAGAGGAGGGCTACAACTTTCGTATAGATGTCTGGTCGGGTGACCAAGCTGTGAAATGACCGGATTGCCCTTGAACATGCCATTGCGTACGGAACTTCACCGAAATGCATCTAAATCCCATACTTAGTACATAAATAGCTACAAAAGCCCAATTATACCTCATAAAGCATGTTAACAATATAAACCGAGGTTGTTTGGTTAATGGGCTTAAATATAGAGATTAAGGTACCCGAGGAGGATAAAATGCGTAGGTTCGGTGGATGAAATACGCAATATTTGCGTATTATTACACCCCCTAACTTACACATTGCTAGTCCCTAGCAGTGAAATAGGATGCAATAAGAAGAACAAGTAAACCAAAACTGGAGATAGTACAAAAATATGGTATAAAAGCAATAAAAAGATAAGGGCACTTTTGCGGGTGATTCGATTTCATTTAGGGTATGCAATAAGCCGTTAAACCCCTAGGTTACCCTAGTGGACGAGTGTCATCTCGTAAGGGTTTTCAGGGATGGTACCCACAAACATCATAAAGTTTCCTCAAAATATGCCCAATCACATGCTCAACAATACGAGCAAGGTTTCAACATGTTATTAGTATAACAAACGAATCCAAGTGAAAAGTCCGCAGTTATTAACATTATAGAATGCACCTCAATGAATTGAAACTTTAACATGTGGGAGGGGAGTGAGCACATGCAAAAATTGATTTGGAGAAAAACGTAAATAACTCAGATACTAAATATCAAAGCATGCATAAAAGTCAATCCTCACAGGCATTACACTCATCAAATGAATTCACTTGAAACAGGGAGGTAAGACACAGGACATGCGAGCATAAGGAGTAAATGTAAATGGAAACTAGGCCGCGTACATGTCACAAATTAAGAACGCTATATAGGAAATAAAAATTACAATCTCAGTGAAAGATGCCGCACACATAAAAGAGGCGAAATGCATTTTCATAGATTATCAAAACTATTTAAACCTTTGAATTACATCTACTTTAAGATCACATAGGACTTTAATAGGGTTGTAAATGTAGGCTAGGTTAGGGTACGAAATTAAAGGGATGTATATACGGATTCAAAGTGTTTGGATATGAAACTCAGAATAATGGGAAAAAGTGGGCAATTTCAAAATTGGACAAATATGTCCAAATAAGCATTAGATATAGCAATCGAGAGAGAAATCAAAGCTTATTGAAACACTACAGACAATATATACACATTTCTCTTTCTCTTTCTTTTATTCTTTTTCTCACTTTTTTCTTTTGTTTTCTTTTGTTTTCAACTTTCTCTTTTTCACTCTTTTTCATATCTTTTTCTTTTCTTTTCCTACTCTTTTCATGCTCAAATTGCAACCACAAAACAACAATATCATTCAATCCCAAGTAACAATCCAAACAAAGGTATGGAAAGTGTATGTATGGTTTATAACTCCAACTTAAGGTTGGTTATGGGAATGGGGTTATGAAATGAAAGGCTATATTTAGGCTCAAAGGGGTTAACGAGGGTAAACATATAAGGGTGAGGTCAAGGCTAATATGGGTGATATATCAAAGAGGGCCTATGATCATTTCACAAAGTTTACGCAATTCTCGAATCAAAATAATACATGAAAATCATGATCAAGTAACACATTTCAAGTATGAACTCAATTAATAAACGATCAAATGAAAGAATAGTGAGATTACCAACGAATTCAACATTTTCAATGAGAAAAGAATAGTGCATACACTCACAAATGAAGATAAGTCTCTAATCTCACTAGATGTAACTATATACATTGCAACAAAAGCATATCAAGTTATAAAAATCTTAAACCAAATCAATATAACAACAATGGTGCATGTGCTCACGGGATTAAAGTTTAATTCACGAAGTTATTCATAATATTAATGATTTAAGGAATAAAGTCTAATAACTTCTAAAATCGAGAACATGCATCGTTGAATTGTCTATTTGATCGGGCAATTATTAAAATTTATCATCGAAAACAAGGGCAAAATGCCCAACAAAGGAGAGAAAAGAAAGAAAATATTTTTGAAAATTTTCAAATTTTTAACAAAAACATGCTTTGTAACTAAATTGTAGCCAAATTCAAGGACTAAACATGAAATGGATAGAGTATCCCACACCCCCCAACTTAAATGTTGCATTGTCCCCAATGCGTCCATTAAAGAACACAATACAAATATAGGAAAAGAATGATATTATCCACATTTGGAGCGATCTCCATAAGTACAAGTCCAAATGAATCTGCAAAACAAGTTAGTAAAAGCAAAGGAAGAATATGTACTGATGTATTAAGTTAAAAGAATATATGTCACAAGTCACAATAATATAGAGGGGCTGAAGTGAAAATACTAGATAAATTGATGGTGAACTTTTTGATTTTATAAAATGGAAGGTCACACACATCAAAATCTAATAAACAACCACAAACTACATTTTCATTTCTCATTCCATAAGTTCAATACAAAATCACTTAATACATTACAACTATTGAAATGAAAGGAATAGAAATAAGAATAAAAACTACAATATAATATGCGACCCCAGAATGCCAAAAATGACCCAGTACATTAGTAGCCTAGTGGCCGGAACCACTAGGATCAGAAGGGTCCTGAAAATGTGGAGGTAGCGTTGTGTCTGAATCATGCCACTACAAATAAAGATTTCTTATCATCTGTTGCATCATCCGGTACTCGTGCATGTGCTGCGCTCTAGCCTGCCTCTGCTGGGCCCACTCCTACCACTGCTCGGCCTGATGATGCCGCTACTCGGCCTGATACTGCCGCTGCTCGGCCTACTGCTGGTCCAGGCGGGACTCCGATGTAGCCCACCTGAGCTGGGTCTCCTCCCAGCGTTGGTCCTGCACGGCCTGAAATGCCTCAAAGCGAGCATCATAATCTCTGTGTGGCACGTGAGAACCCTCACCCTGGTCCATCTCTCTAATCTCAGCCTCCTCATCGTCGGGCTCATCAGCTACCTCTGCCTTTTACTCCCCAGTTGCCCCCACTCGTGTTTCAGCATCTTCAAAATATTGTCCTTTGAGAGAAGCTCGAGTGGCTCATTCTTACGGTCAGCGTCAAACTCTGGGCAACAGTGAGAAGAACAAATCCTCGTAATAAGGGAAGGAAAAGGAATGGAATTCCTCTAGGCTATCTCCTTTGATGTTGACAGCATCATCTCAAAAAATATTTGGGGCAAACTGATATTGCCCAAATTGTTCAGCAAGGAGTGGATGAATGTCGTGCGCTTGTGATGCACCTCTAACCGATTGTTCGTCACCATAAATGAGTGGACATTGATCTAGTGAAGTAATCTCGATAAATCCTCCATTGCAGCCGAACAAAAAGCACCCTTTTTCCATGCCTCCCCCAGCGCAAGGGCCTCTATCAACGTCGCACACCCAAAGATTTTCCCATCCAAAAAACTGATCGAATCCGCGGGGTT
Source organism: Sambucus nigra (assembly GCA_949130495.1). Classification (NCBI taxonomy): domain Eukaryota; kingdom Viridiplantae; phylum Streptophyta; class Magnoliopsida; order Dipsacales; family Adoxaceae; genus Sambucus; species Sambucus nigra. Next base: position 466,063,527 of record OX422220.1, on the reverse strand, counting down.
TGGCACACCCATGTAGTCTGCCAATTAAGAAAGGAGGAAAGGTATCCGTACCCCACGACCCATAGCCTCATATGTAGTCGTCCCATTCCCCCTCACTTCTACTAACGTCGCATAAAACATACATACCAACTCTTCATTAATGCTCCCGTTGGTAGAGAGAAAGGGCTCCCATCCCTAACGACGCAACAATGTCCGCGCCTCCTGCGGTATGTGATCAATGGTCAGAAAAATAGTAACCAAGTAGTCACTCGGATGTCTGGAAATGGGCATGGTACCAATCTCGCTCCTGTTCGCAGCAAAACCCCTCGACGCCCCCGGTGGTCAAACACCTAGTGTACATGTATTTCTTCAATTGTGCAATTTCAACCTACAAAACAAGAATTAAGTAATAAAAATAATTGTAAGCACAATTAATGGTTAGTTAGTGTACAAGTTGAAATGGGGGTGCAAGTGTGCAAAAACGAGGGAAAAGATTCAACGTTGCGATAAAATGTGTCGGTATAAGACAATGAGTGAAAATCACCCAAGTGTGCGCCAAAAATTGGATTGAAAGTTGTTTGGGGAATTTCAGCAAACACTTGGCGTGCGCAATGTGCGTCAAGGGTGAAAAATACTATTTTTAACCAACCAAAGAGCCCCACTCATGAACAAAACAACAATGCAACAATATAAATGTGTTCATGAGTGGATATACATCAATAATCATAAGATAAACCGGTTGGAACAACACAAATCAGGGAGAAATCCACACACATTCAAAAATTGTCAAAAATTGGTTTAAACATGGAAAACATGACAAAAATCAACCAAAATCCACAATTGTATAAGTAAGTAGGAAGTATTATACCTTTATAATGTAGAAAAATGGTTGAAATAAGGGAATGTGGTGGGAGAAAATATTAGGGCACGGAATAGGTTAAGAGAAGAGAAGAGAGAATAAGGAGAAAGGAAAAAAATAGAAGCAGTCCTCGGCCTTTAACTGCTCGATCGATCGATCGAGCTTGGAGCATCGATCGATCGATAAAGCAACAAAAGGCACACTGCAAGTTGTTTTTAAAATGGGTGGGGGGGAAATAGCAATTATGGGGCACATGGGGGGGGGGGAATAAGTAAAATATATATATATATATATATTTATTTTACTTATTCCCCCCCCCATGTGCCCCATAATTGCAATTTCCCCCCCATATATATATATATATATATATATATATATATATATAGTGGATATAAGTATAAATATATAAAAAATAAAATAAAAAAATAAAAATAAAAATAAAACAAAATTACATAGACATAGGCTAAAATATGCACATAAATAGACTTATGCTAACCAAAAAAATAAAAAAATTATGTACAACGAGCAACACACACGCATGTTCACAACAAAATGTATAATAAAATAAAATAAAAAAGAAAAACAAATGCAAATGCATGAGAATGAGTGTGTCTAAATAAAAAAAAAATGTTTTTGTGACTTTTTTCATTATTTTCTCAACAAATGTGTGTTGGGGCGCCTAGTCTCCGCAAATTCAAGTCCGTTGAACCTACAAAAGAGTTACAATCAAACATCACCCTTTTACACTTTTATTCCTGAATTAATAATCTGTTACGATCTATCAAACATTCTTTGTGGATTCGATACCCGACTTACTGCTTTACTCACCAGTTGAGTGTAGTCGTAATTTAGGTTTCTTTTGTATTATCGCGGTGAAACTAAGACAACGATTGTGCACTTACACGAGCACACCTTTCGCGCGTTGATAAAAAATGGTGCTATTGCCAGGGGAATGTTTTGTTGTAGATTGTAATTGTCTTATTAGTTCGTAGTATTCTTTTCTTTGTATTTGTATTATTTCTTTTAACCTTTTTTTGCAGGACTTCTACATTTCAGTGCCTAGGAACGCTTGAATTATCCCATCGCACATTGCTTTGTGGAAATAGTCCTCTCGAGCCTTCGTTGGGGTAAGCATGTCTTATTCTAACTTTTCTGGGAATCCTAATGATAATTCTCAAAATTCTGGTAAACCTATGACTTTTGGTCAATACTTGCAATCCCAAAAAGTTGCAACATCTAAAATGACATTAGGTGAGTATTACGAAAGTCAAAGTTTGGATTACATCAATTTTGTGCATGATCATTCTGATTTTGGGTCGCAAGATCCTTATGATAAGAATTTAGAAACAAATTGTAATCATTTTCAAAATTCTTATGTTAATGATTTTGAGTGTAGTCCCGAGAACAATTTCCAAACTTCTAATTGTCAAGAATCCTCTCCTCGCCGTATGACTTTCGGTGAGGGATTGCACATGCTTGAAAATGAGAGGGTTGAAAATCGATACCGGGAAGAAAATCGTTGTTGGGAACACGAGTTGGATTTACTATTTGAATCCGACGATGACTTTTCTTTGGAGACTGCCGAAGTCGAGGACTGTTTTGAACCAAATGAGGACTTCGTTCCTACTTTGGAACAAATCATCCTTGACTTGACCCATGGTGTAGTAGAGAATGAAAATTAGGATGAAAGGGCATAGTATCCATTTGCAATGAATTCGTTTCTTCTTTGATTTTCAAAGAAGAAAGTTTCATTGTAAATGATCCTATTTCTTCCGAAATTCAATTTTCATGCGATGATAATTCATCGCCTGAGATTGAATTTCTTTCATCCCCGTCTTTATTCTATACTCTCGTACCAATTCTAGTACCCGATGAATCGGTTCAAAACTTTTTAGTTCCAAACCTTTTCACCGACGAGGAGTACTCACTTGAGCCGCTTTCCATAACAACATCTTTTCCCTCATGTGCGCCGCCTCCCATTCCAACTTTAAAATACTTGGGAGATGATTCAATTTTTCTTGGCCCGCACTTGTATTTGTCTCCCCTCATATCCAAATCCCCCATCCTCCCTCCCAAAGTTTCAATTGGGGATAGTTCACTTTTATCTCCTTACACATGCCTTCCATCCTATTTTTCGGGAGACATGCATGTTCGGGAGGGTCTACCATTGATCCACCAAATTAAAACTGTGTTTTGGATGGACTTGTTTTCATTTCTCCAACTTAATACAAAAGAAACCTAAATTACTACTACACTTGCGAGGCAAGCACAGCGGTAAGTCGGGTATCGAAAATCCATAGGGACAAGTTGTTAAAATTCAAGTGATTTAATACCCCGAATAAAAGTGTAAAAGGTGATTACAAACTATAAAGTAAAATATGCATAAAGGGAAATTATTAATCTAGGCAAGGGTATTGAAACTAGATTAACAAAGCGAGTAAAACTATAGATTGAGTCGAATATCCCTCACCCGAGTTAATTTGTATAAAATGGTTACATGGGTCGACGAGTTATTACAAATGTGTCTCGTTTCGACATTTAATTGAACCAAGGGTTGTCACGCCCCTAAATCCGTATAAACGCCTAATATGATTTTGGCGTCAACAAATATCCCGGAAATTACACGCGAAAGGTCGTAAGCATGGGACATACATGATATCCCCATCAAATCTCCTAGGCGTAATAACTAGGACAACGCACCCGAAATAGATCCGTAAACACTATTACGAAGCAAAGCAACGCGTTAACCCGAGTGAGTTCCATTCAAACACAACCTAATTTAAATTACCTAGAAAGCATGTTAAAAACGCGATAAAGAAAGCAGAAAAGAAACGCGCTAAATCTAAACTAGAAAGCAATTAAATCAAAGCATGTAAACTATTAGGAAAGCATGTAAATATAATTAGAAAACAAGAAATGAAGTAAATACAAACTATATTAATGGTAGGGGAGATGAATAGTCAACTTACAATCCAAATGGGGTGTCAAACCAAAGAGAAATGAAGAAGAACTAAGCAAAAACCCCAAAACCCTAAGCTAAACTAACCTAAAATCGTTCACCTACTGAATATCTTCTTATTACAACAAAATTGCTTTATATAGTAAGTTGGAATAAAATAAAAGAAGAAAGAAAACAAATGCAAAATATCTGCTGAAAAATAGGGCATCGATCGATCGATGATTTTGGTCGATCGATCGATCAAGGCAAAATTTCGACATTTCAGAATGGTCGATCGATCAACCAAAATTATCGATCGATTGATCAAGCAGGGGTGAGCCAAGCAGCAGCTTCTGTATTCTTTTCTTCTCTTTTCTTCTCCTCTTTTGCTTTCCTTGTTTTTCCCTCCGCTAAAATCGCCGTAAATTCTTCATACAGACTCGGAATCGTGCTCCGTTCACAGCCATGCGAAGCTAGCGAGGAGGGATACAACTTTCGTGAGAGATCGGGCCAGGTGCCCAAGTTGTGAATGACAAAATGCCCTTGAACATGCAATTGCGTGCGAAACTTCACCGAAATGCGTTCGAACTCCATACTTAGTAACTAAATACCTACAAAAGCCAAATTATACCTCATAAAGCATGTTAACAATATAAATTGAGGTTGTCTGGTTAACGGTCTTAAATATAGAGATTAAGGCACCCGAGGAGGCTAAAATGCGTAGGTTCGACGGTTGAAATACGCAATATTTGCTTATTATCAACATCTTCACAGGGTTTCTTTGTAAAAATTTAGAACGACCCTCCTTCCAAGCATCCAAATGATTCAAAGTCATCACCAACACCATTGCTTCAGGACTACAATTGTAAGACATTCACGCCACTATTCTGGCTACCTGAGGATCAGTCGTAAGGTCACCTGTCACCACTAATAGTCTGGCAGTCAGTCCCAAGCCAATATCTCCTGCAAAACTAGCGTTCAAGAAATTTGTTTAACACGGAAAATTCATAACCACTAGGAGGACGATATTCCCTTCGTTGTCCAATGGTCGAGCAGCTGAAGGAGAGATATAATGTAACTTTGCCAAAGACATCACAGGAGAATGGGACAAGTCGAACATAACTTCCAATGCACTGGGCTAACACCCAGCATCGCAAAAAATTCCTCATAAGCGGGGCACACCACGTCTATTTCAAATAAAAAAACATGATCTTCGGGGTACCAGAACCATATCGCCACATCCAAAAGATTCCATTCTATAGAAAAATTACGCCATAAGGAAACCCAACACATACTAAAGGTGTCATAGTCAACATTATAGAGGCATAATAAATATAAGTCTTCAAGGTAGGAAGAAAAGACCTCAGACATTTGTAAAGAAGAAGAAACCTATAAAAGAGGGAGTGTGAATGATGGTGAGGAAAACAACCCTAGAACCCCTTTTTATCCCAAAGATCCTCACAAGAGACAAACCGTTCAAAACCTCATCAACTTCTCTTCCCTTATAGTAATCCAAGTATATGGAAAGTTTAATCAGAGTCAAAGGCATTATTTGAATTGACCCTTATGCCAATAGGAAGGACAAGGGATAGGCTGATTGAAAACCCCCTCTTTTAAAAACATCCCCTTTCCTCTTTTACACAAAGTCGATTTCCAAATAATTCTTACATTGAAAAAATAACTCTTCGGGTTTTTCCTTTTCATTACACCTCTTTTCACAAAAGAAACATATTTTAAGCATACGTATCTCCGTGTTTGCAAATAGATGAGAAATCTCAGCAAAAAATTAAAGTGCATGTAAATTAAGTCACTAAACTAAGAAAAATATAAAAAGGAGTGCCTTTTTCATATATAATATTTCTCTAGAATTATTACACTTCTAATAGGTACAAAAAAAAATTAAAAAAAAAAGATACAACGGTACACTGCCCGACCACCCCCTCGAAAAAAAAACCTCTCAGAACCAACCCTCAGCCTCCATGGCACACGCGTTTATCCCTACGATGGGCGGTGAACCCTCCACTCCTGGAGGAAGAACTTTTATTTGATGTAGCCGAAGGCACCATGAAGGAGGTGGATGACTTTCTCCCATAGGCGGACATGGACGCCATCTAGTCGGTAATGTCCCTTAGCTATGTAGTCGGCACCTGTACGGTCTGTAAGGAAGAAATAGTAGAAAAAGACAAGAGTCGAGAAAGTCGGTAAAGAGAAAAATAAAAATAAAAGATAAAGAAAAGAAATACATGTCATGCCTAAGAGCCTCATCAGTAAGAACCATCAACCCATCCATTGGTAAATGGGGGTGGTGGGTCACCCTCAACTCCTTCCCTCTACTCAACCTAAAGTGATAAGATGGAGAACTAACCTAAATGATCGGAGCCTCATCCACTGCCATAGCTGAATCACCTCCAATGCTATGAACCACTGACACTGGTACGCTGGTACCCCTTCCCAGACCAGTGGAAGTTTAAGGCATGTTATCCACATTGTATATGCATTAAGTCATCAACCAGCTGGTCACGAAATTCAAGTAGTCATAACCCACTTTCGTACCAGCGTAAACTGGCCTCGTCTGTTATCTATCTCACCCACCACTCTAGGGGTGCTGACGGTGGGACCTTAACCTATCCATTAATAATTTAATGCACCACCCTCTCCCCAAGGTTCCAGATGTACCCAAACTCATGTGCCGATACCCGCCTCATCTGCACATGCGTTCCTGTAGACCCTGCGGCCCTCGAAGGAAGACTCCAAGGGTAGAAGGTCACCTTCATCCCCAAAAAAGAGTTTGTATCCACCTAGAAGCATAAGGATTCCAAAAACTCTAAAAGAAGAAAAAATTAAGAAACCTAACCTAGTTTCTCGTTAAGGAGCTTAGCATCACCCGCACATCCTTTAGAGCCAGGGATTGGTTCGAAAACCTGTTTGACTTCCTCCATCAGTTATCCTGTAGAAGACCCCCAACTCACACTACACCAAATCTGCCCATTTGTCAAGGTCATTGACCTTGACAAATTCACCTTGTCAAGGTAAATGACCGTGACATTTCGAGGCGAGACAACTTTTTTTGTCACGGTCGTGTCACGGTCATTGACCTTGACAAAAAACTCGCGTTTTGTGTCACGGTCGTGTCAAGGTCAATGACCGTGACACGTTTGTCACGGTTTACAACCGTGACAAAGCTGTGACCCTTTTAAAAAAAAAATTCACGGCCATTGACCGTGACACGTCCGTGACAACCTTTTGTCACGAACGTGTCACGGTCAATGACCGTGACAATTCTGGGCATAATTTAAAAAAAATCCGCTGGGCAGTATGGCCACTGCCACTGCCCAACAGTATATTTGTACCTGTTATAGCAACGTTGTACCTGATCCAAACATCATATATCCAACACAAACTAAAGATAATGCAAATATATATTCATGAAAGTATAATCCAAATCTTCAAAGTGAAAATAATATACATGACGATATAATCCAAATATAATTATAATGGACAAACTAGAAAATAATGTTACTACATGTCTTGGATAAAACTGAGGAGGTGAGTAGGCCACACGACATACGAATTGACGCACCCACTAATATACGTCGTGCCGCATTGTTCGCGCAACCACAATAGGGAGTTATCCTTCCCGGTTATGACATGCGTGACGAGCACCCTGGACTCCATCTGTTGAAGCACACGTCCATGGACTATTCCACCCTCGACGATATTCTGGTCCCTCAACCCCCGCCCTATCCGCTGGCCCTCAAATATGTCCAATATGAACACGCTCGGCCAACCAATTGTCGATAATGGTCTGTTGGAGGGCGTCAAATGGGGAAGTGGATCGTCGAAGTACGAACGTGTCGGTGATGAAGCAACGAGGTCCACATCCTCGTCATCCTGCGCCTCGTCCTCCCGCACCTCCTCGTCCTCCCGCACCTCCTCCTCCACCGCCTTCTCCTTCCCTTTCCCTTTACCTTTCTCTTTACGGTCTCCACCCAACGTACGCTTCATGAATGCGTACATATCTTGGACCGTCGCCTCCAAACGGGACAGCTTCGCGTCGTGTGAATCCACCGTTTGAGCCAACCCGGTGTCGCTCGTCTCCAATCCGATGATCCTAGATTTGGCCACCCGTGAGCTCACTCCCCTTGTCCTCCCCTTACGATCAGAGCCAAGCACTTGGCTGAGTGCGTCTGTGGACAAAGATGCCTTGTCGGCATCAGACTGCGACTCATGCACTTCCTTAAGCTTTGCCTGAAACGACAAAAAGCACATGATTAGTAAAATAAGTAAACTAAAAAAATATAATGTAATTAACAATAATTAAACTGTCGGATTACTTACAATCATGGCCGCGACGCTCGGGGACACCTCCTTGTCCTTCCCCTTCTTCGTCCGAAGAGCCACATAAGTATCGAGCCTATATGGCTTACCCCCTGGCCCACTCCCTACCCCCTGAAATAAAATAAAGTAAAATAAAATTAGTATCTGCCCCGCAAAGTAAAATAATATCCAATAATATATTTCTGTAGTTATAGATAAATTAAATATTACCTTCATCCTATGCTCCACCTCAGCGTAAGAGGTCCGGCCGGAGTAGTGCACGTCCGTCTTTTTAGCCCGATTTTCCCTCCCCGATTGGCGAGATGCCAATTGTCGATCCTCGATCTCATTGTCAATGAACTTTTTCCATTGTGCCAATGAGATCGGCTCCTTGGGCGGGACGGATCCGCGCCATTGTAAAATGGTCTCTCGTGTTTTTCCAAAGTACCGTGTCCGCATATTTTTTTTCCACGTCTTGTGTTGCTCCCTTAACTGCTCCAAGACGGAATCGCGTAGCTTTGGATCCAAGTTGAATTGTTCCTGTCCAACAAATACAATGTTAGTTGCGAATAAATATAAATATAAATATAAATCTAATATAAATTGAAATTGAAATATTCATATAAATATTACCTGTAGTGCCGCCCAAACAGCTAACTTGAGCTCATACGGCACCTCCTTCCAACTCATAAACCCCGGGACGATGACCGTCTTTAGCAGCTCGAGGGATCTCGCTAAAAGCTCCGACTTGTTTTCGACGGTAATCCCAAATTTTCCATATTTGGGGAGCCTAGGGGCGGAGGAGCCCTCGTCGCCTCCGCTACCACCGAACCCAGACGACGACATCATCATAAACAGCATCATCATCTTCGCCCTAACATCTGAAGGAGACATTTTTCCTGTAAAAAATTGTTATTAGTATAGATAAAAAAAATGTTATTAGTACAGATAAAAAAATGTTCCGTCTATATTATAACGTATGTGTAAGTTCCGTCAATACCATTTCGTTTCAATTTTGTAATATTATGTTTTTTTCAAATATTTAAAGAGTTATTAAATGGGTGCCCCACCCCTGCCCCCTCCCCCCGCCACACACACACGCACACCTACACACACACACACACACACACCCCACCCCTACGCACCCCACCCCCACCCCCTCCCCCCACCACGACCGTGACAACTACATATATTGTTTATCAATAAAATTATGACATGAGATAATTATAATTGTAGCATAAATTTCATTATCATGGGTTTTACCTAATTGAATTAAATGAACAATACTTTTAGCCCTTGTTATTCATCAAATTTGAGGCACGTTAATTAGAATATTTGTATCGAGCCTATGTGATTTACATGGATTAATTCTATTACATTTATAATTTAACTAATAGAGTTGAATTTTAATATTAATCCTTTGGTTTATTTAACTAACTTTGGTTTGGTTTATTTCTAGTTGAATCTGAGTTATAATTTTTAGATTATGTATAGGAATTGAATTTTAATATTAATCCTTCATAAATCCCTTGAATACATGCATAAATTTGTAGAGATTGAAATTAAATTGCTTGAGATTGAATTTCTATGTTTCGGGGTCATTATTTGAAAATACTTAATTACCCTTTGAAAACCTTTCATAACACACCTATGTATTAAATATGGGTTAGACCTCTTAGCTTGCTCAACCACCCATTTACACACTTACTTTACCTTTTATTTACATTATGGATATTAATCAATTCACACGTTTTTTGTCCACTTCAACCTTTACTGAAACATTTATTAATTCATTCAAGTTAGGTAAAACCACGCAAGTATCTAATACAAATATTATCATTCAACAAATTAAGTCCCATCGATAATAAACCCCCTCCCCCACCCTGCCCCACCCCGCCCCACCTCAATATTTTTCAACACTGTATCCCCCAATAGTAATAATAAATTAACATATAATTTTCAACTCCAACAACATATGCTTCAACTTAACCCAATCTTCCCAATAATACCAACTAATCAACACCCAACATCCAAATCCAAGAACATAGGTCTAGAACCAAAGTTTGTACATAATAATTTATAGTCTCCAAGAAAGTACCATTTTTATTCATAATATATACGATTATCAGTTTCTCGTGTATTAGCCAAATTTCCACCCCACCCTGCCCCCCTCCACCACACCCTGCCCCACCCCCTGCCCCCCTGCCCCACCCTCGCCCCACCCCGCTCCACCCCCTCCCCCACCCCTCCCCACCTCCACCCTGCCCCCCCCCCCCCCCGTGCCCCACCCTGCCCCACCCCGCCCCACCCCCTCCCCCACCCCCACCCCGCCCCACCCCCCCCACCCCCTGCCCCCACCCTGCCCCACCCCCACACACGCACACACATACACACATATATATATACACATACCCCCCACCCCCTCCCCCACCCGGCCCCACCCCCTGCCCCCCTCCACCACCCCTACCCCCATCCCGCCCCACCCCCCACACACGCACACACATACACACATATATATATATACACATACACACATAAATATACAGACAAATATATATATATAAATGAAAGAGAGAGAGAGAGAGAGAAATTGGACCTGAGAGAGAGAGAGAGAGAGCAGCGTCGAGAGAGAGAGAGAGAGAGGGAGGGAAGGGCGCGGGAGGGAAAAAAGAAGGGGGGTAGGGTTTTTGCTGGAAAAGTTGTCACGGTCGTGTCAAGGTCTTTGACCGTGACACGAATTGTCACGGTCATTGACCGTGACACGACCGTGACAAATTGAATTGTCACGGTCGTGTCACGGTCAATGACCGTGACAATTCGTTGTCACGGTCGTGTCAAGGTCAATGACCGTGACATAAAACGCGTGTTTTTTTGTCACGGTCAATGACCTTGACAAGGCTGGCCGGCTGAAAGGTGACAATTTGCCCATTTTGGTGTAGTGTCACTCCCCTTAAAGAAAATCAACCATACGTTAATCCATAACACCTCATAAAATCACGTCTCTAAGAAGATAAGAATTAAAAAAAAGGAAACAAAAAAGGATTGCAAGAAAATAAACTTTAAGATTACCTCCAAAAGGTACGTGGGTCCTTTGAATGCCTGTTGACAACACCGACTGAATTCATCCAATGAAGCATAAAGGGATGCCATGGTAAAGATCCCCCAATCGTACAGATGAACGTCGAAAATAATCTGAAAATAAGGTAAAAACCAAAGATGGACGACGTCAGAACCACAAAGCCTCCCAGCAAAAGAAAAATTAACAAAAAGCCTCCTTATCTCATATGCAGCCCATCCATATCTTCAATTTGACACTTTAATAGAGTATCCCTCAGCACAAAAATACAGAAAAATCCCCTGACACGATTCTAATAATGCCTTGCAAGGTAGCCCACACTATTGTGGTGGTCCACCACAATATGATTCCCCTCATAGTACAACCTTGTCAATTGTTGGATGTCCAATGGAGTAACGGTCATTTCCCCAATTTCTAGATGGAACATGTGGGTCGTGTCCCACCACCTCTCGCCAAGTGCGCACAACACCTCAGAATTATGTGACGTCTCGTCCCGTGCACCCACCAACGTGTCAAACCCAGTAGATGACACCATCCATCGCATCGCCTTTGGAAGATGGTCCCAAACTTCCTTCAATCCAGTCCTCCCTCAGGACCAGATTTTGAAAGAATCTACGTAAGTTTGTAAAAAAAAAAAAAAAAACTTTTGGTTATCCCAAGAACAGAAAAAGAAGGAATTGGAAAACTAAAATATAAATACTCACATGGCTATTAGGGTTCTCCACCATCGCTAAATAGCGGTATGCAGGCTCGCTCAATAAGACCCTCTCATCAGTCATCGACTAAAAGGAGTCATAGACATTTTCATTGCCCAAGGAAAATCGCACCATAACTCGCCATTCCAGACCTGCCCAGTCATATACAGACACCCACTCATTATTAGCATTTCCAAATGTGCCCGCTATTTGAAATATTGATGAAGAAAGGACTCGAGAATGAATTTTAGAGAAAAGCAAGAGAATCAGTGCATGGAAGTGTGAAAAATGAGGAGGAGTCCACTTTTTATAGAAGGATAAGGGGCATGCAAATCGACAGCCCCTGAACCTGCCTGTCAAAAATGTCCTTTCCCCTTCCCCGAGAATCCCAAGAACCCGTGCCTTATGCTTATAGGCACTTCCTTAAACCTTCTTATCAGTAGTCTCCTCCAAATTTCGTCCAAAAAAGCCAAAATATCCAAAAATTGCCCGAAATTTTGCTAAAATTTTTGAAAAATCCCTAAAAAATACTTAACATTATTTTTCCAGATAAAACATTTGTGGAGCATTAAGACCCTTACAAACTCTTAAAATGACCAGCTAGATCAATATCACTCTTTTATCATCAACATACTCCCCATCGGAACTAGAATTTTGCCTGCACCTAAACCTTATACACCTTTTCCACGAGGAATTATGAGCACATTCCCCGTAGGAATATCAAGTCAACACATTTCCCAATGAAAATACTCCCCACAAACCTCAAAAGGGTCATCAAAATCTACCCGAACCCACATAATTGGTCATCCCCTTAGGTCCGCAGAATCGAACTCGACTTCCTGACTTCGTTAACCCTTGTAAAGTTCCATGGAATTTACCTAGACTTGCTGAATCATTTTAAATAACCTTAAGTCCACATAATAGACCTCAACCCTCCTTAAGTCCTCAAAATTAACCTCACTCCACATAATTGATTGTCACAACTTAACATTCACAGAATGGACCTAGACTCACTGAATTGTTCACCCTACTCTTCAGGTTCGTATTATTGACCTCAACCCATATAATCGATCGTCGCCACTTAGGTCCTCAGAATTGACTTCAAACCACAAAAAATGGTCATCCTTCTTAAAATGTACTCAGAATCATCCTCGACCCACTAAATTAGTCATTAAAACGCAAGACCCATTGAATCGATTGTCAAAACCCATAAAATCAGCCATTAAAACCAGTATAATCAGTCGACATAACCTTAGGTCTGCTGAATTGACTTCGACCCGTATAATCAGTCCTTTCATACCTTAGGTCCATGAAATTGACCTCAATACCCTTCTAAAGCATCGATGTGATGTATATATTTTGACGGTCTTTACTTATTACAAGCTCTTCTGTCGAGGGGATCTATAGACACCCCATCTTAGTACCTCCCCCCCACCCCACCCCCAAAGCACCTCTTTAGGTCCTTACCACTCATCCACTCATCATAAACCCTAGGTCACACTCCGAGTAATGATCTAAAGGCCACCGAGCATGCTCAAGCCCTATTTTGATTCTAGTTAACTCTCTAACCTGAGAGAAGCTTAATAAAACCTCGAAGCCCTCTTAATCCCCTTTCCAACGATTCGTCTCATGTGCAAATTGGCCTCACATTCTACACGAACGATCCATTTTATTTTGAGTACTGATCTAGAGATAATCAGGTGCTATTGGGCTTCATTTAACTCCATTCAACTCTCCATAATAAATGAAGATCAATAAATCCTTGAAGGGCTCTAAATCCCCTTTCCAATAGTCCATCCCGTGCGCAAATCAGCCTTACAATTTCGATGGACGATCTATTTTACTCCGAAGGGTCACAAGGAGCTTTTAGGCCTCCTCGTTTGGCCCTAGTCAACTCTCCAAATCGATCAAAGATGAATTAAATCTCTAAGGGAACCGAATTCCCTTTCCAATTATCCATGTCGTTCATGAATCAACCTCACGGTTTGGACGAACGATATGTTTTCCTCCGAAAATCCCCCGTTAAGAGTCCATCGAACGTTTCCAAGCTTATTTGACTTATTTTAACTCTTGATCCAGGGAGTGTCTTAATAAATTATTTAAGTGTTGTTAATTTCCTTTCTAATGGTCCCGACCGTGCATGATTTGGACTTACGGTTTGTAATTTATGCTCTTTTTTCCAAAAAGTTCAGTCTAGGCACCCTGCCTATCGGAAGGGTGTACTTTTCTTCGATAGGGTTAATGACCTTTATAAAACTTCAAAATCAGCACACTTACATTCCAAATTCAGCAACCAACATCCATAAGGGGGTCTATTTCTCCATCTCTTTCTCTACTTGATTTATTTTAGTGTTATTCATCTTATTTCTATTTTGTGATTTTGTTTCGTTATCTCACATGAACTAATTTTCACTATTTACTAATAATATTGTATATAATCAATTTTCATAAAAAAAACTAAAAAAAAAAAGTCAAAAGAGGGTTTATCCGTAAATTCTAAAAGTGACACTTCCACTTTCACATTTTCGCTCTTGAAGCACATTTTCTTCAAAAACACATAAGAGGAGTCACACATCTGGATATATGGGTTGACCCCCACCTCTAGGATATTTTCAAGGAACGTGGACTTTGAAGACCCTTGGTCTACATAGGCGTCTTGGGCCAATCTCGAGATTCGAGTCCTCCTTTTTTATATTTATATATTCTTATATTATATTACATCTCCTTTTGAAAGTTTTATACTACTACATACTTGTGCTTCGTCCAACATATACATTCGCTCTTTCATAACGATTATTGATTCAGTATATACACTTACTTCCTATTTTTATTATTTTTTGGAACACTCCTACTGATGAGTCCGATTTGTCCATTCTATGACACGAGTTGGAATAATTCCATTATCCTATTACTTATATTATGTACACACAAATCACGGAGAAAAAAGAAGAAGATTAACATTATCCCATGAGAGACCGAAAGGGAAAAATGGGTGCCTAACACCTTCCCATTCCGTAATTTAGTCCTCGAACCTTTGAATTACATGGTTTCACATGCATCAGTTTGACTTTTATTTCGTTCTCTCGAGGCGACAACACTCGTTTTCCTGTTTGACCAAAATAGGTTGGAGACTTTGTATCTTCGTGTTACCCCCACTTGATGATGACCAATTTTATATCCGAGGTTGGACCACAAAAAGGGAAAAGATATATAGAATGAAGGACCTTTATTTCTTTCCTTCTTCCTCCCCACCATCCCGAGTTTGAGGGCTCGAGCCCACGTCGGAGGAATCCAACCCGTATGGCCACAGTGGACTACAAATTTATTTTCCCATTTGAAAAGTACCACACACACGAGAAGAGGTTGATTCTAGAGGATGAAAATCATGAACAAGCTCATTTCTAGTAAGTCTACTAATGTCTATATAGTTCACATGACCTAACATCTTATACCAAAGATCTTCCACATCTTCCTTAGCACTATTGCAAATCGTAATCGGAGAAACGTTGATTATTTAATAATTCTTCGTGGTTCTAGTATCCTTTAAAATTTATTTACCCTTGGGGTCAAGGACTTTACATTCCTTATTAGTAAAAAGAACATTGTGACGATCGTTGCACATTTAACATATGCTAAGTAAGTTAAAATTTAAGCCATCAGCTAAAAGAACATTATCAAACCTAGGAAAATCAATAATTTCTATGGTACCCTTCCTGGCAATGTTAAATTTGTTCCCACCACCAAAAGTAACTCACCCGAATCCCTTCCTATTAAGTTTGGAAAATAATTCTTGGTTTACAGTAATATGCTTAGAGCACCCAATATTAAATTACCATTGTAAATCATGTTTTTGCAATGAAGGCAGTTTAAATTACAATAACGTTTTTTCTTACTCCAATCAAGTTTTGTCATATTACTCTTCCCAACATGTTTTGAATTATTGTCACTATGTTTAGATTTTGAAAATTTCTCAATTTTTGACAAAATAGTTTTAGATTTTCCAAAAGTAGAATTAAAATATTATTTCAAGATCGAAGCTTCATCCATGTGAGGTTTCTTATTCATCTTGGAGTTTTTCATAATCCTATAACAATAATCTTTTAAATGACCATCGCGATTGAAAAAATTGTAATGATACAGAATGAGATGACCACTTTTCTTCAAATTCTTTCAAATAGTTTTCTTCTCAAAATGTGATAAAGACTCTTTATAAATTTTAGTCTTTTGAGAAGATTTTCTTGGATATATATTCAATGGTAACCTTAACATCCTTAGCCAAGATTAACTCATTTTCAAGAGAGATTAATTTCTCATTTAAAGAATCTAATAAATTTTACATTCTTCCAACTAATATTGTAAAACTTTTGACCTTTCTTGGAGATCTTTATTCTCATTCACCCTCAAAAGGAGACTCGAATGAAGAAATGCACGTTGATGTTCAACTTTGCTCAAAAGAGACACTTCCACTTTTACAGATGTATTTTCTTTTTTCACAATTTTACAGTTTAATAGAACTTTTCAACAAGCACTTCTTAAGTCTATCATTTTTAGAATTTTTTTCATCATAAGCTTGTTGAACTTATAATTTGAATCAATAGTCAATTCAGATTGGGTCTTATCCCGAACTTCATTGAGAAGTAAAGAAACTCCAAATCTAAAAAGCAAGTTCAAGATCAAATGACTATATGGTAAAGCATGAGCTTTCATGTTGTCCTTAGTGTGGTAAAAAAATTGAGTCCCTAAGAAAATCACACAAACACATATTAACACCCAATCCAATAGCTTACAAAAAGTGCGCACATTTGAGAGATATATTGTGCGGGTGGTATATGGGACAAATATATGAGGATACAACTATTTTAAAAATATAAAAGTCCTTATCAAGAAGTGCATGAGGAAAATTCTTTCCATTCCAAGACTAACAATGGTTATCACTCAAAAGAGTAATAGCATTCTGCTGGCTAGGGTCACTCAAAAAACGACTCGTAAGGATATTCGGGTTTATTTTCTTCCCGGACACCAAAGAGGTTATTTATACACTTAGAAGAAAGTGTAATTGTAATTCCCCTCATTTTGGCAAATAGAACACTATTGCTAATGGGATCCTTACCATTACCAAGAGTCAAATAAAATTCGTTCACTAAGTTAGGGTAATATGGTCCCATTTGAGAGAAAATACCAACCCAGTCTCTTCCATCAAGTAACTCATATAAATGGGTATCGAAAAAGTATTCCAACTCAACTGACCTTTACTAATGCATAAGACGTGTGGCGAAGATTCATCAAATCGAAATGATTGGTGGAAGTCGAGGTGCGTGACGGAGATTTTTTAGCCATGATGTAGACTGAAATCACACACCAAGATAACCAAGGATCATATACTAGAACAATAGGTAGACAAACCCCAAAAAATATAAAGCAAAGTTATACACCATAAAAGAATCTCAAAAGATTCAATCTAAACTCAAGATAAGTATAAACTCATCAATCGTTGAAACCATTTCATCAAAATCCATCAAAACTAGTGTCACTAAGTTCTACCTCTACAAAGAAGTAAATCTAAAAATGTAGGGATGAAAACTTATCAGGATGAAGATTAATCCACTTGAATGAGGAAAACAACACCTAAAAACACCTCCAAGATGCTACGTTGGGAGGAAGGCATGCAGTTTATGTGGGTGAAATAGGTTTTGAGAAAAGAAAATGTATAAAAATGTTCTAAACTCTTGATTTAGGCATTTTTAGCAAACCGAGTTGATTTCGCTGCAACAAGAGTTCTCTCATTAGACGTGGCGATAACACAGCGGTGAAGCTTCAGCGATATATTGGTCACGACAATTTCCATTAAACTAAAATATCAGAAAAACACAAAAAATGAGGAAATATACATATAATTTATTATCTAAATCTAGGTACATTTTGATCTGTAAAATACCATCTTGAATGATTAAAAATATCCAAAAGATCATATTACGGTTTATTAGTATGCCAAATACTCTACAAAAAATATGGTTTAGCATTCAAAGGCCTAAGGTAAAATTAAATCCATACAAAATGTAGAGTGATTAAAAAACATAACTCGTGATACAAAAGTGAATAAAATTACTATTAACACGTAAAATCGAAGAATAAAGTTTAATGCGTGAGCTCACTTTTGAAAACTTTCAACTTTATGCGACAAATGGAAAACTGCCACTACACCAAAATGGCCAAATTATCACCTTTCAGTCGGCCACCCTTGTCACGGTCATTGACCGTGACAACAAACACATGTTTTGTGTCACGGTCATTGACCGTGACATGCCCCCGATAAAGTATTGTCACGGTCAATGACCGTGACAATACTTAAAATAATTGTCACGGTCAAGGACGATGACACGTCCATGACAATTTACACAGCAAAAAAGCCCACCCTTTCTTCTTTTTCCCACCGATTTTGATTTTTCCCTCTCTTTCTCTCTAAGCGATTTCGAGGTCTCTCTCTCTCTCTCTCTCTCTAAGGTATGTTTTTTCCTCTCTTTATCTTTCATTTCTATATGTGTGTGTATATATGTGTGTGGTAAGGGAGGGGGGCAGGGTGTGGTGAGGGGTGGTAGGGGGTAGGAGGTGTGGTGGGGGGAGGGGGCAGGAGGTGTGGTGGTGGGGGTGGGGTGGGGTGCGGGGTGTGTGTGTGTGTGCAGGTGTGTGCGTGTGTGTTGTGGTGGGGGTGTGTGTGTGGTGGTGGGGGTGTGTGTGTGGTGGGGAAATCTTAACAATTGCATAACTTTAATTGTAATTTTAATTGTATAGTTTTAGATGAAAGTAAATTAATAATTAGTGCCCATTTCATATGAAAGTAGGATTTCCCCTCATTGTAAATTAGTAAATTAATAATTGTATACTTAAATTGTTAGTTTAATTGATGAAATGAATTAATTGAGTAGATGAATTAGAAGGAGTACGGGATACACATTTGTTGTTGACATTGCTGCTGGATTATAGTGGATCGATGTTAGGTTGGTTAACAGTAAAAGTGGCATTACCACTGGATTATTGCCCATATGGGGGTGAGATTTTTTAACTTTTTTTTTTAAATTACTTCATATATCGAACAATATATAATTACTAATAATTATTGGATTATTGTCCATATGGGGGTTGGCCAATGTGGGTTTTTAGGTGTATCTGGTGGGTATTATTTAGTGATTAATTATAGATATTATTAATAAAGATAAGTAGGGATCTTTTGGTATGGCCGAAAATGGTTATATTATTAATAATTATTTTGTGTGTGGTGGGGGGGCAGGGGGTGGTGTGTGTGCATGTACGTGTGCGTGTGTGTGGTGGGGGAGGGGGTGGGGGCAGGGTGGGGGAAGGGGGTGGGGCAAGGGGGGGGGGGAGGGGGAGGGGGGAGGGAGAGGGGGTAGGGATGGGGGTGGGGGGCTGCGTGTGTGTCCATGTGTGTGTATGTGCGTAGTGTTCCTTGTAAAAGAATTGATTGATTATTAATTTTTTTAGTAAATTAACATATGATTGGCCGTTATTATAAATTAGTAAATTAATATATGATTAATTATGAAAGTAGGATTGCTCCTCATTGTAAATTAGTAAATTAATAATTGTATACTTTAATTGTTAGTTTAATTGATGAAAATAATTATTGTGTGTGGTGGGGGGCAGGGGGTGGTGTGTGTGTGTGTGTGTGCGTGTACGTGTGCGTGTGTGTGGTGGGGGAGGGTGTGTATGAAAGTAAATTAATAATTAGTGCTAATTTTTATTTGTAGTAATTGTACATATTCGCATGTCTTCTTCTAATTTTTTTTATATGTACTAATAACATTTTTTTATAGCAAATGTCTCCTTCAGGTATTAAGGCGAGGATGATGATGCTAGTTATGATGATGTCGTCTGGGCTCGGTGGTAGCGGAGGCGACGAGGTCTCCTCGGCCCCTAGGCTCACCAAATATGGCAAATTTGGGATTACCATTGAGAACAAGTCGAAGCTATTAGCGAGATCCCTCGAGCTGGTAAAGACATTCATCGGCTCGGGGTATATGAGTTGGAAGGAGGTGCCATATGACCTCAAGTTAGTTGTTTGGGTGGCACTACAGGTAATATATTTATATTTATATGAATATTTCAATTTCGATTTCAATTTCATTTTATTATTTATATTTATATTTATTCGCAACTAACATTGTATTTGCTGGACAAGAACAATTCAACTTGGATCCAAAGCTACGTGATTCCGTCTTGGAGTAGTTGAGGGAGCAACACAAGACGTGGAAGAAAAATATGCGGACACAGTACTTTGGGAAAACATGAGAGTCCATTATCCAAAGGCGTGAATCCGTCAAGCCGAAGGAGCCGATCTCATTGGTACAATGGCAAAAGTTCATTGACAATGTGATCGAGGAGCGATAACTGGCATCTCGCCAATCGGGGAGGGAAAATCGGGCAAAAAAGACGGGCGTGCACTACTCCGGCCGGAAGTTTTACGCCGAGGTGGAGCCTAGGATGATGGTAAGATTTAATTTGTCTATAACTACAGAAATATATTATTTTGAATTATTTTACTTTGCGGGGCCGATACGAATTTTACTTTATTTTATTTCAGGGGATAGGGAGTGGCCCTGGGGGTAAGCCACATAGGCTCGATACTTATGTGGCTCTTCGAACGAAGAAGGGGAAAGACAAGGAGGTGTCCCCGGGCGTCGCGATCACGATTGTAAGTAATCCAACAGTTTACTTTTTGTTAATTACGTTATAATTTTTATTTTACTTATTTTACTAATCATGTGCTTTTTGTCATTTCAGGCAAAGATTTAGAAAGTGCATGAGTTGCAGTTTGATGCCGACAAGGCATCTTTGTCCACAGACACACTCAGCCAAGTGCTTGGCTCTGATCACAAGGGGAGGACAAGGGGGTGAGCTCGCGGGTGGCCAAATCTAGGATCATCGGATTGGAGACGAGCGACATCGGGTTGGCTCGAACGGTGGATTCACATGATGCGAAGCTGTCCCGTTTGGAGGCGACGGTCAAAGATATGTACTCATTCATGAAGCGTACGTTGGGCGAGACCGTAAGGGGAAGTGAAGGAGAAGGCGGTGGAGGATGAGGTGCAGGATGACGAGGATGTGGACCTCGCTGCTTCATCACCGACATGTGCGTATTTCGATGATCCACTTCCATATTTGGCTCCCTTCAGCAGATCGATGTCGACACTTGGTTGGTCGAGCATGTTCATATTGGACGTATTTGATGGCCAGCGGATAGGGAGGGGATTGAGGGACCCAAATATCGTCCAGTGTGGAATAGTTCATGGACGTGAGCTTCAAGAGATCAAGTCCAAGGTGCTCGTCACGCATGTGATACCTGGGAAGGAGAACTCCCTATTGTGGTTGTGCGAACAATGCGGCACGATGTATATTAGTGGGTGTGTCAATTCGTATATCGTGTGGCCTACTCACCTCCTCACATTTACCCCAGACATGTAGTGACATTATTTTTAAGTTGGTACATTTGAATTATATTTGGATTATATCATCATGTATATTGTTTCTATTTTGAATGTATATTTGCATTATCTTTAGTTTATTTGGATATATGATGTTTGAATAGGTACAACGTTGCTATAACAGGTACAAATATACTGTTGGGCAGTAGCAGTGACCATACTGCCCAACAGACTTTTCTTAAATTCTACCCAGAATTGTCACGGTCATTGATCGTGACAAATCCTTGATAAATAAGGTTGTCACGGACTTGTCACGGTCATTGATCGTGATAATGTTTTAAAAAAGGTTCAAGGCTTTGTCACGGTTATTAATCGTGACTAAACATATCACGGTCAGGGACCGTGACACGACCATAACAATTCTAATGAACTTGTCACGGTCAATGACGGTGACAAAAAAAGTTGTCTCGCCCCGAATTGTCACGGTCATTGACCTTGACAATTCGGCAGATTTGGTGTAGTGTGCATTTTCTTTGAAAACAAATAAATTTTCAACTGCCACGTTTTTCTTCCTCAAATAGCAATTTACGATTAAAGCCTTTTAATTCTTATATTCTTGATGTTACCCAATTTTTTTAAGAAGGTAAAAATCTTTGAGACATCTCTTTTGATAAAAAAATTCATGTGGCGATTTTCTCTCATTCATTACAAAGGGTGGGGAAATATTTCTAACATTTCAAAGGTAGCTCTCACAACACAAAGTTGTAGGACTTACCACATCATCCCTCATAATTTTGAACATATATGTATTTTTCAATTTCAACCATGATGATAAAAACTCTCATACACAAAAAGAAATAACAATGGCACCCTTTCATCAAAACGTCGCATATAATTTTTAATTTTTGGTAAAGTAGAAAATAAATCCATTCATTATATTCACATAGAAATGCTCAAGTTTATTGTGCGATGTAAAGTGCATGAGTTATGGAAAATACTATAAAATAGCAAGTTCAACTTACTGAAGCTTTTTAAGATATAAAATTTTAAGGATGGAATATTAAAAGCCATATAAAATAATTTTTGTATAATAACTAAACATGTTGGTTTTCATTTAAGCTCATGAGATAAAATAATACCTAACAAGCATATAAGACCTATATTGTACAAGGCTAAAATCTAACATTATAAACAAAAATAAATAACATATCTAAACAATAAAAAGAAAGATAAAGAGAAATTAAGATGCTTATCCAAAAAGAGTAAACTGAACACTCCAAGACACCTAAACCAAAAGAATCATATTTATTCTTAAATAAGGAAAGAGTGTTGGAACATTTTTTTTATAGATTATATGTCTGTCAGTAATTTGTTTCGGAATCCTACCCAGTTCAATCTTTAAAGAATTGGACCTATAAATCGATTTGGTAAGTGTGGGAGTATCAATCATGTTTCCTTTTCCCTTCCTTTTCCTTTCGACCTTTCTACCATTTTCAAAATCACCTAAATGTGATGGAAGTTGAAGTAAAATACAAAACTCCTTAATTTGTCATAACTTATGACAATTTTTTAACCTATAGGGTTATGGAACAATCATGTCGACGGGGCGCTTGAGTTGTTACTTCTTAAATTTAATGCCTAACTCCTTCAAGTGTCCTTCCTTGTTGCAAAAGGAACATATGAAAGTCACCTTCATTTGGTTTGCTTCGAATATATAATGAGTTGAATATTCACCAATGACAAATGTGAAATTGAATTGGGATCCTAAGAAAGCTTGGCTATACGTAGATCTATCACTTTCAAAATTGATTCCTCTTTTATCCAAGGTGGACAACTTGGTACTGAAAAGCATCCTATTCAAATTTTGAGACCTACCCGCCATATTTAACTTAAAATTGGTCTCAGATATTATCTCGGCCTCATGTAAAGATATTTCGTTCCCTAGGTCTAATATCAAGTTTTCACTCTTATGTAAGGACATCCCGAGGAACTTAATCTCAAGAAGAATAAATTTGATGGAACTTCTATTAAAATGTTGTTCACTCCTTACCACATGTGGATAAAGAAATTGGTTCACACTACTCTCACTGACCATAGCCATTTGGTTCTCGACAATGAATAGCATGGTGGAGAGTTCCATGTTATTCCTTTTGAGGTTTATCGACTCCTCGTAAATCCTAAAATAGCCCGCTTGAATATTATGTTTCTCTACTTACTTAATACAGCTCAAAGAGGTATTGGAAATAATTATTTCTTCAGTAAATGGAAGAGTAACATCAAAATCCTATAAATCATCCAACTCATTAAGTTTCCCTTTTCCCATAAATGCAAAATAGTTACATTCTTGAGAGTCATCATCAGAGTTCAAGTCGTCATCACTAAAAGTGGCTTTCTAAATGTTCATGCACCATTTTAACTTAAATCCGAGGGCATTTCTTTGATATGTGACCTTGACCACCACATATAAAACACGTGATGTTTTTTGGAGAATAAATTATATTTTCCCCACTTCCCTGACCAATCTCAAGTCTAGATGAATAGTTCTTGGATGTGACTCTAAACTAAAATATTTTCTACCATTTGTTGACAAACTTAATGAGAAGTTCCATATCATCCTCACCAATATCATGGGAATTAAAATTAGGAGATTCCTTCTTAGCCTTAAAACCTAAATTTTTCTCCATAGGAGGCACTCCTTGGCAATAAGAAAAATTCGCCTCCTAGGTTTGGAGAGATCCATTCAATTCGTCGACACGCATTGGCTTTGGAATTAAGGATCTAACCTAATCGATGGCATCCATTTTCCTATTAAATATAGGAGGTAAACACCGTAGGTTTTATCAACAATTATGTCTTTTTTAATGGTCTTTCCTAATCAAATACGAAGGGTACAATGTCGTTCAGCTCAGTAAAAAAATCATCAAAAGTTTTGTTTTCCGCTATAGTAAGAAGTTCGAAATAGGTGGTAAACCATTGAATAATAGATTTCTTCATGGTGGAGGTGCCTTTGTATGTCTTTTATAAAATGTATGACGCCTCCTTAGACATTGTTCATGTGGATATCCGTCTGAAGACACTTGCGGACATACAATCATTGAATCCCTTCATGTTCCACCCACTCTCCTTTAAATCATTGTCGTCCTAACTAGATACAATCTTGTTAATCTAGACATCATCGAAAATGGTTTTGGGATGAGTCCATCCCAAAATCACATTATACAATATTCAATCATCTATCGACATCAAGTAAGCCGTCATGCAGACTTTTCAATAAGAATAACTTCTACCGTATAATGGAGGTGGGTCAGAGGGTTTAACTTTCATCCATTGCACACAAAAGGATGTAAACCCAAGCTAATTACACTTAAAACATGGATACCTGCTCTGATACTAGTTGAGAGTATACCTCTCGATGGTAGCTACCCAAATAAAAATTAATTCCCCTAATTCAAGAAGAGCGATTGTTAATTTATTATTATAAAACATTCAATAGTCCAAAGTTCAAGGCAACAAAATGTTTTCCTATGTTTTATAGTCTCACGTTTTATCTTCTTATTTAAGACAATGATTCCAAAAAAATGTAAAAAGAGTAAAATAAGTAAATAACTGGATGTGTGTGGGAAAATACACTAACGAAAAAAACAACGGGCCGATAACGATGGTAAATGCACTACGATAGAGTTTTAAAACTAGAAGATAAAAAATAATTATAACCATGCAATGATACGACCAATAACAGACTTTTTCCCACCAGATTCTCCGTAGAGAGTTCTAGCAGCTGCAGAATCCTGCACAACTGATGCTTTCAAATCGTTTACCAAACTTTATTCTTTAAAATTGAAGTAACTTTTGTTTCTAGACATAACCTTAAAGCAACCAAAATTGTACACCTAGGATTTTTGTAGGGAATCCTATAGATATGTGTGTTGGGGTGTTCGAAATTATGTTGTGCTTTAAATCTCAAAATTATTTTTTTCGAGATAAGAAAGAGGAAATATTTTCTCACTAATGAAAGTAGATTTTTTATAACAAGGTGAGTAAATATACATATTTTAGAGATAACAACTTATAAGGAACTCATATAAAAGCAGCGAAAAAATGTCCTCTTAAATGTATGAAATGTTTTTATTAGCAAAAAATATTTGCAAAGCTCTCACTCTTGTTTTGAAAGAGTAAACAACACCTTAACTTATAGCCTTTTGAAGTGAAACGAGTTAAAGGATCAAATGATAGGTGTCACACTCTTATGGTGTCGCATAGTCATAATTGCATTTTCGTCACACAAAAGGTTATATTTAAACCACTTTCCAAAAATATATTTAAGAAAGATCTTGTGAAAAATTGACATTTGACACTGTCAGACGCGTTTCACCATACTGTCACTCTAACGAGAGAAATCATCAGTGGAGTGAACCAAAAGAGATCCAAATGGTGACAAATTTCAGAGATTTTATACAAAACATAAAAGTCCAACGACACACTATCGCTTCAGCGAGAAAGAATGTCGCTAGAGCATCGCTGCGGCAAAATAGGTATCGAGAGTGTCAAATTTTTTTGTTAAGCTTGCCTTAGAAAAATTCTAAAAAATAGTTTTGAGGAAAACTCTAAGTATTTTTATCCCTCACAAAAACAGTCATACTTAAAATACACATTAAAATTCAGTTCCTTATAAGATAGATATTTTTTACATGAAAAGTATATTTGCATGTGTATTTTAAAAAATTACAAAATCAAGGTTAATTAAAAGATTTTCCAATTTATAAAAACAGATTGATTAAGGTGTGCATCTAAGTCTGCTAAGTCTAATACCTTTCCTAAGTGGTGTACATGAGGTTCAACATTGAGTGAATCGGTATGCAGCACCTCGGGTATACTATACTCTTACAACTTGTTTTTCTTAGATTTATTTTACTATTCAGTTCCTAATGGATTAGCTTTTTTAGGCAATTCAATCAAATACTTCCTAATATTTGTCTACTCATAACTTTAAAAAGCATTCGATTACCTTATTTAAAATTTAATCGTGGTCACTATTACATTAAATATACAACACCTTAGCAGTTGATGTAAGCACCTCACTAGAGATATAAATCATTGTTTCCTTAGTATATTAATTAAAGAACACGACCAACTATCTCTAGGATGCTTATTTGTTGAGGTTGAGGTCTAAAATAATTTCATCCTCATCAGTGACTGAGTAAACATCAAGAATGGTAATCTCTTAGATAGTCACCCTTATATGGGTTTGAGCTTGTTAAATGGATAATGAATAGGAACCTCGTAATATCGTTCCCTACATCAAGCTCTTATATCTCGTCTTTTGTAAAGAAAAATTAGTGTCTTCACTCACGATTTTTTGTATTAAGGCTATGGACAAATACATGCTCCTTGGTGAACCAAGATAAATTTTGTCACCCTCTTTGAGAGGGAACATGTGATAGACATATTGAAACTCAACCATAATGAGTGGGTCCTGACCCCAAAGATTTTTGTGCAATATGTATCATGAATATGATTATGTCCTTTTGTGCGTTCAAAGATAAAATAAAGGGAGACCACTTAGAAAATGAAACAATATCTAGATGGAATATGATTGGAAGCATCCTTAATATAACTACAATTTCCCCTTTTGCTCGTCATCACTTATGGTTGAATAAATAAGGCTCGCGACAGAGAAAGCGAATCGAACCAATTTATTTCTAACTCATTATAAAGACAAATGACCAAGTGGTGTGCATCTAGGATTTATAAAGGATTTGGAGGCCCTATTCTGAGAGGAATGCTTTTGGGGTACATTTAAAGGCCTAGAGTCCTTAAAAGGCCTATTTGGTCTTAAAAGGGAGGATTGAAATAAATTGGTAGATATATCTCAAATTTTTCTATAATATCCACCATACATGATGAGGTGATGTGGTATATGCTATTTGGAGATGATATTGTTTTCGTGCATGAGATTAAGATGTGATTAATAATACATTGGAATTGTGGAAAAAACTCTCGAAACGAGAGGATTTAAAATAAAAAGGACTAAAAGAGAATATGTGGAATGTAATTTTAGTAGTAATAGGAGTACAAATGGAGATGTGGTAAAATTGGAGTGTCAAGAGATAGCTAGAAATTATCATTTTCATTATTTAGGCTCGATTATCCAAAAAGATAAAGATATTAGTGATGATGTTACTTATAGGATTAAAGAATGAGGGGTCAAGTAGAGAAGTGTTATCGGCGTATTGTGTGATAGGCATATACCTTTTAATTTAAAATAGAAGTTTTATAGTACGGTCATTAAACCTGCCATTTTATATGGGACAGAGTGCTAGGCAACCAATAAATAAAATGTGCAGAAAATGAATGTAGTGGAAATGGGAATGTTAGGATGGATTTATGGTAAAACTCGAAAGGCTAAAATAAAAATGAACAAATTTGTGAAACGGTAAAAGTAACTCCACTACAAGTTAAATTGAGAGAAAATCGGCTTAGATGTCTTGAACACATAAAGCGTAGAACAATGGATGCTCACGTAAAGAAGATTGATTTAGTAAGTATTGAAGGTAATGCAAGGGATAGAGGTTAACATAAATTAACTTGGTGGGGTATTATAAAAAAGGACATGATATTACGTGGTTTAACCGAAGATATTGTGCTGAACATAGTGGAATGGAAAGATAGGATTCTTGTATCCGATCCCAAATAATTGGAAAAAGGGCTTTGTTCAGTTGAGTTGTATCCTTCATACCAAGCAAGGCTCCTTTTTTATTTTTAAGTTCCATCCATAGTATCATTACTCTATAATCTAATGAAGTTCGTGGCTACAGATTTTAACTCGTCCACAATGATAAGGAAGAGTCAGTGGACATAAAATCCAATAATAAGAGGGGAGTCTCCGAGAAAGACTGAAACAATCTCATTGGCTCCCTTAATATAAAAAAAATATCTCATTGGGGAAAGATAATGTTTAACTTCTCACTCTCTCAAATAATTACTACCACCCCTATTATTGAAAGGGAAAAAAATAGAGAATGAAGAGGATTGAGACATAATATAAAGCAAGCAAATGGAGAACGTGAATTGAAAGTGAAACTCTATAATTGCACAACGAAAGTGCTAGTAGTAACTTTTGACGTTTGAAATAGGTTGTGTATGTAAAAACACGATAATAAGAAGTATAAGAATTGAAATATAACACGCGCACTTAATTGTCAAGATAATAGATGTGTGTGCTGATAAGTAGGGGTTGCGGGTGCAATACATTAATCATTAAACATGTTAAACATAGGTAAAGGGTGTGGAGTGACAGTTTGACTACTATTTGGTCGATAATTTCCTAGAATCTTATGATAAATCTAAAGGAATTAATGAAGGACAGATGGGTGGAGTGGTGTGAAGTATTTTAAACATTCGGTTGATGATCACCAAGCCAAAGGCATCCATGCTCATATGATCGAAGGTTGTCCTAATAATAACAAGTATAAATTGTCAACATACTATTATTTTGACTGTTTCTTGATATTACACAATGGTTATTAATTGAGTTGTCGAATGTGATAAGGAGATTTATTACCCCATTAGAATCCACTCGGTGAGATTTTGCACCACCCATAGTAATACTCACAAAACCATGAACTAGACCCTCCATACCACACGAGTTCTTAGCCATGTCCATGCCACATATCTTTAACCTTTAAACCAAAAATTAGAAGTAATATGCTATTTGGAATTTTGTAATATTGTTATTAAAGACCAATAAGTCAACACAAATTTATTCTAAATAGTCCAGTAACTTATGGGACAGATATGGGCAAATGTTGAAACTATGTTCATGACCTTTAAGGTAATAACATCATCACCGTATTTCCCCCATGGATGTAGGTTTGAATTACTTCGAACGAAGTAAATTACTTGTGTTGTGTTCTTTCCTTGTTTTCTAACTTCACAAATTAAAGGTGATTACACATAACAACATTGTTTTTTTTAACCAGAGAAAAGAGTATAAGCAAACCACCACCTGGAAACTTGTCAATGTTATTCAGAACTAAGGAACACCCATAGTATTGGCAATAAATCGTCAAAGTAGGGGTGATTATTGGTCAGTTTTAGCAATGGGTGATTATTTAACCTATACCGATACCATATATTTTTTGGGTATATTCAGTTCATCCAGTTTCTTTTTTATTTTGCAAGAAAATAAATTTATTAAAATCTGAGGATAAATAGCCTTTCCCAGGGCTTTTACAAGCACTAATGAAAATTAAACCAAAAAACTAAAATTTGAAAAATCTAGAACGAGAAAAAGATGTCCTTAAATTAAATTTGACGACCTATTTTTTCTCTTTAGATAAGTACGGAAAAGAATCCACATGAGCCTTTTTAATCCATCCTTTATATTTATTTCTATCGACCACAGCTTGATTGACATTTGTCGAATCTTTCAAGCGGCCTAAAACATCAAAGGAATTACTAAATGGAGCATTGGATACTTGAGTTCCACAGTTCTTCCCATTCGAGTTTACAATAAACACCCGAGCTTTTGTAGAGTTAGGAGACATTCCTAGATCAAACTTTGGAATCTCCACGTATAAATTGACTTCGGGGCATTCCTGGGTAATGTACTCTAAAGGAGGTATTTCATCATCGTATTGAGAATCATAATTCTTATCCATTCTACCATCATTCTCTCCTGATTTATTGAATGTCGCTTCATCCATTGAAATGCCAGTTACAATTTTTATTCCATTTTTAACCAGAAAATGGATTCGGCCTAGAGCATGGTAATTTGACTTAGATTTTTTATTGCTATTGTGGTTGGACTTATTACTAGCCACATTAACTCTAGGATAGGAAGTTTCTTTTGACTTAACCACATGTGAATAGTCATAATTTATTTTTTCCACATTTGGAGAAGTAATGTTTTCGGGTGACTTATTCTCAAAATTGCGAGCCTAATATTCTATGAGAACCGAATCTCCAATGTGATCAAAGTTATACATGAGGGTTCTTTGATCAGTTTGTTCTAAAACTTTAGGAGCTATCGAATATTCATCCTCATCATTGGATATTTGAATAGTCAACACATTTGACTGTTTTTGTTTATCACGTTGAACATGTGGGATCAGCACATAAGAATTATGTTGCTCGGTGTTCTCAACTAAAGCCATCGCCCTGATTTAAAGGTCCTGTACTGACCGTATAAAACCAGTTGTATAACAACTCTCATTTTCTCATGTAAAGGATGGATATGCACGATACGTCAAAGATGGAACTTGTCTGTTAATTAATATCATTCTCAGCACCAACGTGACATAAATTATATATTAAATACCCATAATTAAATTTTAAATCAACATTTCCATAATAATTAAATCAAAACCAACACCGAGTAAATTAAAAGTCTGACATGAAAGTAAGTATCACAACCCAACATGAAGTGAATAAATCTCACTCTTATGCCCATATAGAAATCCTAATATAATACAAGTACTGAAGGTGAAGAGCACATAAACTAGAATCAACTGATCCGAAGGCCTGAGGTGCAAAATAAGAATGCAAGGCTGCTAAGTCAATGGTCACATTATCCCTGTCTAGGAGCACCTAGGGGGAGAATATATTTAAATTTAGGTCAGAGCCTTAGATGTGCAAGAATTAACTTAATTAATTAAAAATGCAATAAATACAGTTGATGCATAATGAATATTCTGCATCATCACTCGCATGCGATTAACATCTCACCCCTCAAGTAAGTGTGATACTTCCCACATCCCAACAAGTCCCAAAATGATATATGTGACAGTGTGCTAACTTAAGATTTATTGGATTAATTAAACCCAATTATTTTAACGGAGCCGACTATGTTTAATTATCGGTCCTTTTCATATATATCGTGAAAGTGGCATAAACATCTATTATGCACAATATAATAAGGGTCGACAATTCATGTCTCCATATCTTAGACAATGTAATTCATCTCATTAAATTTTGAGTAATTAAATATATGTCCTTTTATAAATACGACACACAAAGGCATCTACCGTTGGTGTCTCGTTCGTGCTATATTAGTAAGTCCGGAGGAATATCTTATCCAAAGAGGACACCACAAAACAGCCACATAAGTTGGCGCGGTCTCTATGTAGTATAATAGTTCACGACCCATACCTAGGGGTGACAAAGGCTATCGGCATCAACACCTACCTCTCGTAGATAGCACCACTATGTAGTACCTAAATGACCTACACATCCTCTAGCCCACCTCTGTCGACGTGTGCTACATAGTATGAATGCACGAAATCCCTCGCTGATAGGACAGTCCACGAACATCGGTATATTCACAAAATGCACATAAATACATGTGAAATGTCATGTGATACTGATTAAACTGAATCCGCAAATTTTCATGTTAACCTTATTTAATCGGTGTCAAATTTTAATCCAATTTAATTCAGCCCTAAAACATGCATCTAGGTGTAGTGGATCATGCCAACGCAAACAAATATGAATTGTTGACTCGCGAATTTCAGGAAAAATCCTCGAAGGGAAAAAACTTTTATTTCACTAGTAATATTCACAATGATTACAACTGAAATCCACAAAGAATTGACCCGCTGCAAACTCTCATAGGTAGCAACCTAAATCAATAATGGAATTTTGCAGCAACTCCATAAGAACAGCAGTTCAGTCAACCCAGGAACACCCACGAGTACTCCCTTTGACACGCACCCACGTCAGCCCATTACATTCCTCAAGTGGAACCTAGATCAGCAGTAGAGATCTTCTCTACAAGAGAAACTTCACAAAATTGTGTTCTTGGATTCCAAAATAATTCACATAAAGATTGGGATGATTTGTGAATTGAAAACAAAAGGATTTGAACCCTAAATGAAGAAGACAAAGAATTATATTGATTTGTAGTGTTTGTAGAACCTAAAATTCATGGTCTTCTTAACAAAAACGGAGTGATTTAACACACTTTATTTTAAAAAAAAACTTAAGGCGGCCCGTCGCTCGAACAAAATAGTGATGTCGCTCGAACGACTACTTCGCGCGAGATGCCTTGTCGCTCGAATGACTGGTTTATCTCGCTCGGACGAGCTGCTTAAAAAAATAAATTTGTATTTCGTCAAAAACTCCGCCTCAATACTTGGAAAAAAAGCTTTTACGAAAAACTCTGCTTCTACACTTATAATATATTTTAGAAAAATTATCCCAATATTCGAAGTGAACTATTAAGGTACTTAGGCATAGCCTTACTAAAATTAATCTCGTTGAGCCTTAAATGTTAAAGAACTTTGATATTCGGATCCGTCTTGGTGCATGATTAAACTTGAATAAGTCCTCGACGGTTGTAGCGGTATACGACATACACTAATGTAAATCGGGCAATAAAATAATGTCCTTGCGAATCTCCTCCTATGTCTATCCTATTACAATATAAATGCATCTGAATTATCAATTCAAAAGGCCTATACAAATATAATACCCTCCCATGAACCCAAAATTGAAAAGGTACTAAACATGTAAGTCTAAAACTTTTCTTCAGAATCTTCAAATCTTTAAGTTTTTCTCATCAGGGTGTGCAAAATAAGATATTCAACCTTTGTACCTACACACATGAGACAAAGCAAATACCTTCGTAATTCATCGAGTTTGAAATGATATAATATTAAATCAATGATCAATAAAATCCCCCCATAATTGGTTCTCCCCCTTTTTATTTGTCCAAAATAGTCATGGAAAAGAATAAATAAAACATGGAGATGTCACGATAAGCAAAGCAATGAAAAGGAGTAACTCAAAAGCTTCCACAAACTATTTTTGATTTTTTATAAGTTTTTTTCTACAAAAATGCAAAAAAAAATTTACAAAAATCACACACCATGAATTTACACTAAGATAACCAAATCATGGAAATGGAATGAATGGGTGTGAACATATTCGATAGGCAAATCAATGCAATCACGCATAAAATATGTGCATGATGAATATGTCTAATCCTAACGAATGAATCTCAAAATCATCCTTAGGTGTTGAAAATGTGAATTTAGTTGACCTCGTCTTAATCTAATCGACAAATCAAAGTCAGACATGATTTTCATGCCAATAACTTCTAAAACTATGCCTCTTTTTCATGACTTTTCAAGGATGTGCAAACCCATTTTATATTCCATCCAAACTCCCTCATATATAATAATGTTTTTATTTTTCTTTTGAGGTGATGAAATAAAATAAATTGGCACACTTTATGGCATATTTTTCTTTTGATTACCTTTACATTTTTTCAGACTCTTTCAAGCTCTTTGGACCTTGGCAAATATTTATTATGCCACACTTTTTCTAAGTTCAATTTAAACAGTGGCTTAATCGCAAGGGATAAATGAGTACAGTTCGTAACCCTTCCCCATTTTTCAAATAAATCACACAAACTCACACTAAGGTTTTTACATACGCTACTTTCATTGTCAAGTTTTATCGCATTTGGTTCATTTTAAAGATATAATTGAGATGAAAAACATCGACCAACATATAGTCAAGAAAAATAGTCAAATAAATTCATGGAGGTGTGCAATAAAGGAAGTCATTAGTCAAACATATAGCTAGTAACAAATAATCTCATCTCAATGACTCCAAACATTGTAAAGCACATAAATGAAATAATCACGCATATCAAAACACTATCAAATAGCCACATGCATATGGAATGAAATTATGACTCGGTCATCCTAAATGTCCATCTATAAACGATGCAAAAGAAACTACAAAAATCTTTTTGTTTTTTCCAATAATTTTATCAAAAATGAATCTTTTTGTCCTTTTTCAAAATTTTCTCAAAAAATGAAAATCTTCTTGTATTTTTCCAAAAAATTTCAAACAAATTTTTTTTTTGGTTTTTTAAAAATTATATCAAGAATGGAAAATATAAATACAAATATGATACACACTAGCAATAGGCATAAAATATCATCATGAAAATCATCCTATGCTAGCAAATAAGCCTAAACCTAAATCGTAAGGTGCGGTGGAGTTTTCCAAAGGTGGTGACATCCTATACAAACATCCATCAAGTCATGTGAAGTCTTCAATAAAAATTTTACCTGATCCTTAAGATGTGGAAACTCTCTCATGTAATTATCCGGAGCATCATGTGTGGGTGCGTCTGTGTGAACATGTGTAGTTGCAAGACGTGACACATTACCCAACTTAAAACGAAACTCCATACAGTGTCCTATCTTCTTGCAATGAGGAAAAACATAAACATGCCTAGTTACACCTATTTTAAAACGTCTATGTCTCACTCTCCTATCAAGTATGGGATGCCTAGGTAGGTTGGGTTGAGAGCCATACGGATCAATCACAAACTCGGGAACCGACTTGGGTGCAACGTGGGAAGTGGATGCACCGTCATGACCGATTCCTCGTCTCTCAACATCATCCAGAACAGGATTGAGAACCATCTTTCCAACCTTCTTATATGCATTATCTAAAGGGACTTTCACCTACAAGGCACTTTCGAGATCACTCTTGAGTTGGGATTCACGTGTCGTCAGTCTAAACATTATGTTAGTCAAATCACTCTTTTCCCGATCTAAAATAATCAACTATTCACTCAAAGAAACCACTACCATCTCGAATTGACTTGCATTCACCTCAAACACCCTCAAACTCTCAATCTTGCTCTCCAAATATCTCACCCTAAGACCTAACTCCTTATTCAACTTATTAGTCTTTAAGGTCTCAGCGTATAAATCTCTAAACACGATCTGAAGCTCACTTTCACCTTCGCTCCCATACTCACTTTCTCCTCCACTCAAAACACTCAAACTATCATCCTCCGTGGGGGTCTCACATGCACAAGTAATCTCATCGCCATGGGACAAACTAGGTGTTCTCTCGTGACTAGCTAAAAATGCGACAAACTTACCATGTGAATACTCATCCCCAGAATCCTTCACCTCTTCCTCACTATCGCTAAGAGTGGCTAGAATGGAAATATGTTTGCCCTTTATCCTTAGCCTAGTGGGACACTCAAAATATCTATGCCCCCAACCCTCACACTCAAAACACTTATCTTCTTCATCTTTTATTTCTCACTCTCTTTTTCGCCTCTCTCTTTGGCCTTTGGCTTTTATTTTTCTCAAAAACTTTTTATTGGAAGAATTTTCTTTTGAAAATTTAAGAAACTTTTTTAAAAAAATTACAAGCATGGCCATATCAAAATCAACCTCACCCTCAGAGTCAGACTCACCAATTTTCACTTTCTTTTTCTTCTCACTCTTGGACACTTCCTTTCCCTTCCTAAACTGGGTTTTCAGTGCTATCCCTCTATCCTTAGGTTTGACATTGTCGGGGAACATGTCAATTTCATATGTTTGGAGGTCTCCTACCAGATCTTCTAATTTAAATTGCTTAAATTACCTAAGAAATTTAAAACAGTAACTTAAGGGATAAACGTTTTAGCAGCAATCTCAAAATCTTTTTAACCACTTGTGAATTAGGAATGTGCTCACCAAGATTGAAACTAGTGTTGACAATATCAGACAAATGTGCATAAAACTCATCAAAACACTCAGTCTCAATCATGGTAATTATTTCAAATTGAGTAGTTAAATTTTGAATTTTAGACTCTTTGACCGCATTTGTGCCTTCATGGGCGACTTATAGAATATCCCACTCTTCTTTGGATGTGGTTCATGCCATAATACGTCGAAACTCCTCAGGAGTGATGGCACCATAAATTGCATATAGCCCACGTGAATTAAAAGTGCTCCATTTAAATTCGTCCTCAGTCCAGTCTGTCACAGGTTTTAAAGTGGTGATATTATTTGCAGTGGCAGTGGGATGTGTCCAAATTCTTTCACAAACCACCTAAACTACCTCATCAATGGCCTTTAATTGTGATTTTATACGTGCTTTTTAGTACGCATAATTAGACCCATAAAAAATGGGCATCCAATGATATAAGTGTTCCAGTGAAAAATTTGCAATTTTTCACAAAAAAGTTTTAAAAATAAAAAAATCAACATAACACGATTTTGCGAAAATAGGAATACACAATAAAATGGTGTAACTTGATTTGATTCCAATTTGTAAAATATCGTGTGATACTGATTAAACCAAATTCAAAAATTTCTAAGTTAACCTTATTTAATCGGTGTCAATTTTTAATCTAATTTAATTCAGACCTAAAACATGCATCTAGGTGTAGTGGATCATGCCAACATAAATAAATATGAATTACTGACTCAAAGATTTTAGGAAAAATCCTCGAAGGGAATAAACTTTTATTTCACTAATAATACTCACAATGATTACAAGTGAAATCCGCAAAGAATTTACCGCAACAAAATCTCATAGGCCATAACCTAAATCAATAATAGAATTCTGCAGCAACTCTACAAGAATAGCAGTTCGGTCAGCCCAAGAACACCCACGAGTACTCCCTTTGACATGCAGTCACGTCAGCCCAGTACCTCCCTCAGGTGGCACCTAGATCAGTAGTAGAGATCTTCTCTACAAGAGAAACATCACAAAATTGTGTTCTTGGGTTCCAAAACAATTCATATAAATATTAGGATGATTTGTGAATTGAAAAAAAAAGATTTGAACCCTAAATGAAGAAGACAACGAATTATTCTAATTTGTAGAGTTTGTAGAACCTAAAACGTCAGGCATTCTTAACAAAAAGGGAGTGGTTTAACACTCTTTATAATAAAAAAAACATAAGGTGGTGCATCGTTTGAACGAAATATTGATGTCCCTCGAACGAAGCAAGTTGTCGCTCAAATGAATTCTTTACGCGAGATGCCATGTCACTCGAACGACTCGTTTCTCTCTCTCGAACGAGTTGCTTATAAAAATAAATTTTTATTTCGCCAAAAAATCCGCCTCAATACTTAGAAAAAAATTCTTTGACGAAAAACGCCGCTTCTACACTTGGAAAATATTTTAGAAAAATTATCCCAACACTCTAAGTGAACTATTAAGGTACTTAAACATGGCCTTACGAAAATTAATGTTGCAGAGGATTGAATGTTAAAGAACTTTGATTTTCGGATCCGTCTTGGCGCATAATTGAATTTGAATAAGTCTTCGATGGTTGTAGTAGTATACGACATACACTAATGTAAATCGAACAATGAAATAAATTCCTTACAATACATATTATTTATCCCATATAATATGTATAGGTAACTACTCTATAATTACCTTAATATAGTTCCACACGAAGTTCACAATTATCCGTTCATTAATAATTAACCATCTAGTTCATTAATAATTTCGTTTCCCATAAAAATTTATTTAATGATCTAGTTAAATAGTGTGTCCAAATAAAAAGATGTAATACCCCGTATTTTTATGCTTTCTAAATTTAGGGATTTATTAAATTTAATGTGAGATATTAATTTAATACAAATCCGGAAATAAAGTATTTTTTTTATAATTACTAACGTGATGTGAGTTAGTAAGTATGGGAAACTTGTTGAATATTACTAATGAGCACAGTAATATATGATATTGGTTCTATTAACTGTCACGAGTGAATAAAATGACAATTTTGGAAATTTAAGTCAGAACGCGTCTGTGTCGTGTCGGGACTAAATATCGACTAATAAAAAGTGAATAAATTACAAGTTGCTCGTATGGTCATTTTGAGTGCGCCAAAGTGTCCGGAAGGGTCGAGATAGTCATAAAAGTGTACCCAGGGGTTTAGTTTGGGTCTCGGGGCGTTTTTAGGCTTAATTAGTACCCCGAGAGGGCATTTTGGATATTTTGTAATTTTGGGTAATTAAACCCACGAATTTTCAAGGATTATATCAGATACCTAGGGTTGTCTTCTAGGGTCAACACCATCAAAACCTAGTGACGGACATTGGAGAAGTAAAGGAAGAGGTTACCAAGGATAATTAGGCCGAAAACTCCTCCGTTTGCGCCGTCGTCGCCGCCAAATGATAGATCACGTCGCAAGGATCGTAACCACACTAATTTCAGCACAAATCAGAGACGAAAAATCCTCAGGCAAGTATTTATCTTTCTCAATTTCGTTAATGCATCATTCATGTTAGTCTAGGGTTGATTAGGATGAGTTTCATAGAAGAAAACCCATGTTGGAGATAAGAAACTTGCATGTAGTAATGATATAAATGATAATCTGGAAAATCCCCTTCATATGTAGAGGTTGAACCACGAATTTATGATGGATTAGAAGTAGAAATCCTTGAAAGAAAAGTTGATTAGAACAAAGTTTAAGAAATTTCTAGGGTTCATGCGATTCGTATAAGTTTTGGCCTTTTAATTCATGGATATTGATGGAAATTCACATGTTTTACGTAGAAGATTGCTAGTTTGGGTTTATAATGGTTGTAGTACAAATTTCTGAGAGTTTGGGTGTTAAAAATCTGGATTTGGATGAG
This sequence comes from Sambucus nigra, assembly GCA_949130495.1. NCBI lineage: Eukaryota > Viridiplantae > Streptophyta > Magnoliopsida > Dipsacales > Adoxaceae > Sambucus > Sambucus nigra. The sequence goes on along the minus strand of OX422220.1, from coordinate 466,024,827 downwards.
GTTGGATGATAGAACCCGTAACTGGATTTTTGCAGAATTAGTCATACCTACTTGATCGATCAATCGATCATAGATCATCGATCGATCGATGGTTCGATCCATCAAACACCTACCCTCGATCGATCGGCCCCTCCTGGTAGACTCATATTTCCCCTTTTAAATAGCTGAATTCAATTTAAATGTGTAATAATCCTTGGAGATCCTTATTAAAATAATTTTGAGAGATAAAGAAGACCAGTAGGACTTATTAAAAATATAAAATCTTTAATATAAGATGAGATTTTCATTTTTGGGGATGTTTACATAAAAGGGACGATGGAACTATGTATTAAAGAAAGAGACGCGTAAGATAGTTACGTTGGAAAATAAAGGAGTATCTACTGAAATTTCACTTGGGAGTATAGGAATCCACGAGTGTCACTTGATAAGTTGGAATAATCCCACAAATTAAGATAAGAGGCAACCATTATACGTAATCACTAAATAACGAATAATAAGGACAAATGTCATAATTATGGGTTATGAGATGTACCTAAATTTGATATGGTAATAGTAGTATATTTATATGAGTGTGTTTATGCATATACTATATACGTGTAAAAATCATGATCGCGCTACTTGCTATCCCTGAGGTTACCGCGCTGGGACAATCTTATCTCGATGGGACCTTTATGGGGGATATTGACTCGTACCCTAGAAGATAGAAATCCTTCGGTACAGGCTATCGAATCGATAGTTCAGACGGTCCTAAGAGACGTGAGGGCATGTACTGACCTCTTAGAGACCTGAAATCTATGCTTCGCCTCAATATTGTTTGTGTTTGTGTTAGTACAGTTCGAGAGTGATTACGAACTTGTATTTCCCTTAGTACGAGTGATACGGGGATTGGATAGCAGAGTATGCTCGCACCATAATTATTATGTGGGGTGCCATTAGAATATATATATTATATGAGTGTTTAATATATATATTAAATTCTGGAATTTGGGAACTACCTACTGTGTTTATGGTAAGTAAGATATGAATAATTATCTCAATTTTGGAATAAGTGTTTGAAAAGTATAATATATTGTTGAGAGACTTTATTAGTAAATAAGGTTAAATAAGAACTATGTTGTTAAATGAAATGAACCTCTTAAACAGTTGAATTTGTCAGATTAAAATCTTACGAGCGGTATAAGATAAGATAAGATAAGATAAGTTAAGCCGTTGGGAAGGTTAGTACGATAGGCGTGCACATTAGAAGAGAGGTGAGAATTTCTCAAGGGAGTATCGCACTAATATGTTGTTGCATATTTCAGTAAACATTTTAAATACTTGCTAAACAAATTTTAAATCGTTTTTACAATCGGGCTCTGACCCGTTTCCATTTTCTTTTCTCTCTTGTATGTATATGTATATATTACAGGTGCCTAGCCACAGGGGAGTCTTGCATAAGATCCTTTGGAGGGAACGCGCTGCAGCTTAGGTGGGAGTTGCAGGCCTCTTGCTTAGATGACTTCATATCTTGATTCCACTCCTAGCATTTATTTTATCAGTTGGGCATGTGTCGCCCTTTTTCCCATTATTCAGTTGTTTTGTTGGATATTGTAATTCATTTATTTCCAGTATTTATACTTTGGATTTTTATTACTCTCAGGATGTTTTCCTTTAAGTTTTAATGTTGGGATTTATTTGTTGAATGTTTAATTCTTTGGGATTATAAGTTACAGGATAATTGTTGTGTGATTCTTTAAATTGTGAATTATGTAAAGTTTTAAATGTTGGTTTATAAAATAAAATTTGGAAAGTAATGTCTAAAAATGGTTTTGACACTTAGCTTAATTATTTAGGGTGTTTAAATTGGAAAAGTTACTTTTATGACAGTGATGCTAAGAATAAACCAACTGTTCACCTTGATTTTAATTTAATAAAGGAGTGATCGCCCGATATTTAATTAGGCGGGGTGTCACAAAAGATGTACGCATTTACATTTCTAATAAATTCCCCGTTGGCCCAAACATCGTCCTACCAACTCGCTCGGACTTATAAAAATATTCCTGAACTAATAATGGCCCTAGATCGCTCAGCCCTCAGGCCGAATTGATTCGTTGTCAACCCGAATCTATTTTTTCCAAGGCCAAATCGATCTAAAATTGTGCATAAGCCCAGATTTGCTTGTTATTTCCAATACGGAATTTCTCCTTTCATTCCCAAGATTACTTCTAATGGATTATTCCATTTATAATCATCAAGTTAAGTCTCTGACACTTAACTAATCAACTTATAATGATTAATTACATATATCAACCCCAATTTCATTATCAATATACCAGAATTCATGAACATGAATAAAGTATTTAAACCCAGATTTCAACCAAAATCTCGGCAATGTTTAATTCAATGTATGGGTTATCTAGCAAGGGATTTACATTAGATATACAGATCATAAACATGTGTTAATCTATTCTACATATATTTACCAAGATTTCCATAATTTCATCTCAAGAACCCTAAGGTTTCTATCATCAAATTTCAAGAATCTATTCCTAGATTTCTGGGTTCAAACCTATGTTATAATCAATCCTCTACATACATAAGATTGAATCCTAACATGTATTCATCAAAATCTAACCTAAATCTCATAAATCATATGGGGTTATTATAATGCATAAAGAAGAAAATTATAATGTAAATTGAGTAAGAAAATTATTGCCTTAATGCGTAGTCAAAGAAGCCCTATTGAATTCCCCGTCAAATTTCTTGCATTTTCTCCCTTTTGGGTTCTTCTCCTTTTCTCACTTGGTGTAGCATTTACGTTTAGATTTTCTAATCAGTAGTAGGAAGTTTTTTATCTTTCCCTTAAAGACTTATTACTTTCAAATTTCGAGTTGGGTTAAAAACTCAAATTTTGGACCGCAAAATGGTCCTGAATTCATATCCAGACTATCCCAAAAGTCTTTCAACTTATATATCTATGTCCTAGGATCATTTTTAAAGGTTTAAAACACCTAAACGAGCCCGCGTATTCCTCAAAAACTACACCAAAAATAGGAATCTGGCACGGTTTAAAACTGTGCCAAATCAAATTTGGTATGGTTTTGAACTGTGCCAAAATCAGGTGTTCCAAAATGGCAATTTTTTCTGGCACGGCTCAAAAGTGTGCAAGATTTGGCCAAACAAGAACACCTCTGGCACACTTTTAAACCGTGCCAGAATTTGATATTTCTGGCACACTTTTGGCATAGTTTTTAACAGTGTCAGATTCAGCCAAACAGGAACACTTCTGGCACACTTTTAAACCGTTCCAGAATTTGATATTTCTAGCACACTTTTGGCACAGTTTTTAACTGTGCCAGATTCAGCACAGTTTAAAAAAAATTGTCACATTTCAAAATCGTGCCAAAATATGATACACTTTTACCACGGTTTTGAACTATGCCAAATTTTTTATAAAAAAAAATAATTATTTGAAAACACAAAATTCACAAATTAATAATATTGTGCGTTGTTAATAAACTAATGTACATACAAACTTCAAAATATTACAAGTCTTTAACAGCTCACAGGATCAAAAAAAATTGGGCAGACTTTTCTCTATTTTTTGGACATTCCAAAACCTGTTCATACAAAACCTACCTAACATAAAGCCCGCACGGCCACAAAATATAAAAATTAACTTACAAAAGCCCGTACGACCATAAAAAGTCAACAATAAAACAACAAAATACCGTACGACAATGACACAACAAAATGGAATCATAAATAAACCCCTTGTTGTAAACCATTGAGTTCTTTGTGTGTTCCACGCGAATAAAAGCCAACGATAAACTGTTATCCTACAAAAAAATATGATACAAAAAAGATACGATATTAGTAACCCAATAATTTATAAAAAACAATTTACTCAAACTAAAAAATTACATATATGAGTGGAAATTATCGTCATACTCTCAAATCGGGAGACCCGAGACTACACGGTCAGTTCCTACAAGTTACATTGGTCCCGTACGAGGTGTTCATGCCTCCTACGGGGTCGTTTGGGGGCTGGTTTGGATTTTCACCCTTTAACAGCATGTTTTTAACTCTAAGTGTGATTTTTACAAATTATCATCATACTCTCAAACCGAGAGACCCGGGACTACGCGGTCAGTTCCTACAAGTTACATTGGTCTCGTGCGAGGTGTTCGTGCCCCCTACGGGGTCGTTTGGAGGCTGGTTTGGGTTTTCACCCTTTAACGGCTTGTTTTTAAGTCTAAGTGTGAATTTTGCAAATTATCGTCATACTCTCAAATCGGGAGACCCGAGACTACGCGATCAGTTCCTACAAGTTACATTGGTCCCGTGCGAGGTGTTCGTGCCTCCTATGGGGTCGTTTGGGGGCTGGTTTGGTTTTTCACCCTTTATAAGTCTAAGTGTGATTTCTGCAAATTATCGTCATATTCTCAAATCGGGAGACCCGAGACTACGCGGTCAGTTCCAATAAGATACATTGGTCCCGTGCGAGGTGTTCGTGCCCCCTACGTAGTCTTTTGGGGGGTGGTTTGGGTTTTCACCATTTAACGACTTATTTTTAAGTTGAAGTGTTAATTTTTGCAAATTATCGTCATATGCTCAATCCGGGAGACCCGACACTACGCGATCAATTCCTACAAGTTACATTGGTCCCCTGCGAGGTGTCCGTGCCTCTTAAGGGGTCGTTTAGGGGCTGGTTTGGATTTTCACCCTTTAACGGCTTGTTTTTAAGTCAAAGTGTGTTTTTTCAAATTATCGTCATATCTCAAATCGGGAGACCCAGGACTATGCGGTTAGGTCCAACAAGTTACATTGGTCCCGTGCGAGGTGTTCGTGCCTCCTATGGGGTCATTTGGGGGCTGGTTTGGATTTTCACCCATTTTAAGCATAAGTGTGATTTTTATTAATTATCATCATACTCTCATACTGGGAGACCTAGGACTACGCGGTCAATTCCTACAAGTTACATTGGTCCCGTATGATGTGTCTGTGCCTCCTATGCGGTCGTTTGGGGGCTCGTTTGGGTTTTCACCCTTTAACGGTATGTTTTTAACTCTAAGTGTGATTTTTGCAAATTATCATCATACTCTCAAACTGGGAGACCCGAGACTACGCTGTCAGTTCCTACAAGTTACATTGGTCTCGTGCGAGGTGTTCGTGCCTCCTACGGGGTCGTTTGGGGGCTAGTTTGGATTTTCACCCTTTAAGGGCATGTTTTTAACTCATAAGTGATTTTTGCAAATTATCATCATACTCTCAAATGGGGAGACCCGGGACTACGCGGTCAGTTCCTACAAATTACATTGTTCCCGTGCGAGGTGTTCGTGACTCCTACGGGATCGTTTGGAGGTTGGTTTGGGTTTTCACCCTTCAACAACATGTTTTTAACCATAAGTGTGATTTTTGCAAATTATCGTCATACTCTCAAACCGGGAGACCCGGGACTACACGGTCAGTTCCTACAAGTTACATTGGTCCCATGCGAGGTGTTCGTGCCTCCTACGGGGACGTTTGGGGGCTGATTTGGGTTTTCACCCTTTTATGACATGTTTTTAACTCTAAGTGTGATTTTTTCAAATTATCATCATACCCTCAAACCGGGAGACCCAGAACTACGCGGTCAGTTCCTACAAGTTATATTCATCCCGTGCGAGGTGTTCGTGCCTCCTACGGGGTCTTTTGGGGGTTGGTTTGGGTTTTCACCCTTTGATGGCTTGTTTTTAAGTCTAAGTGTGATTTTTGCAAATTATTATCATACTCTCAAACCGAGAGACCCGGGACTATGCGATCAGTTCCTACAAGTTACATTGGTCCCGTGCGAGGTGTTCGTGCCCCATACGGGGTCGTTTGGGAGATGGTTTTGATTTTCACCCTTTTAACGGCTTGTTTTTAAGTCTAAGTTTGATTTTTACAAATTATCACCATACACTCAAACCGGGAGACCCGGGACTACGCGATCAGTTCCTACAAGTTACATTGGTCCCGTGTGAGGTATTCGTGCCCCCTACGGGGTCGTTTGGGGGCTGGTTTGGGTTTTCACCCTTTAACGACTTGTTTTTAAGTCTAGGTGTGATTTTTACAAATTATCGTCATACTCTCAAACTGGGAGACCTGGGACGATACGATCAGTTCCTACAAGTGACATTGGTCCCGTGCGAGGTGTCCGTGCCTCCTATGGGGCCGTTTGGGGTGTGGTTTGGGTTTTCACCGTTTTTAAGTCTAAGTGTGATTTCTCTAAATTATCGTTGTATTCTCAAACCGGCAGACCCGGGACAATGCGGTCAGTTCCAACAAGTTACATTGGTCCCGTCCGAGGTGTTCGTGCCCCCTACGGGGTCGTTTGGGGGGTGGTTTGGGTTTTCACCCTTTAACGACTTGTTTTTAAGTTAAAGTGTTGATTTTTCAAAATTATAATCATATGCTCAAACTGAAAGACCCAGGACTATGCGGTCAGTTCCTACAAGTTACATTGGTCTCGTGCGAGGTGTTCGTGCCTCTTACGGCGTCATTTGGGGGCTGGTTTGGATTTTCACCCTTTAACGGCTTGTTTAAGTCAAAGTGTGATTTTTGCAAATTATCGTCATATCTCAAACCGGGAGACCCACGACTACGCGGTCAGTTCCAACAAGTTACATTGGTCCCGTCCGAGGTGTTCGTGCCTCCTATGGGGTCATTTGGGGGTTGGTTTGGATTTTCACCCTTTTTTAGTCTAAGTGTGATTTTTGCAAATTATCGTTGTACTCTCAAATTAAGAGACCCAGGACTACGCGGTCAGAACCTACAAGTTACATTGGTCCCGTGTGAGGTGTTCGTGCCTCCTATGGGGTCGTTTGGGTGCTGGTTTGGGTTTTCTCCCTTTAATGGCATGTTTTTAACTCTAAGTGTGATTTTTGTAAATTATCATCATACTCTCAAACTGGGAGACTCGGGACTACACTGTCAGTTCCTACAAGTTACATTGGTCCCGTACGATGTGTTCGGGCCTCCTGCGGGGTCGTTTGGGGGTTGGTTTGGATTTTCACCCTTTAGTGGCATGTTTTTAACTCTAAGTGTGATTTTTGCAAATTATCGTCATACTCTCAAACCGAGAGACCCGAGACTACGCGGTCAGTTCCTATAAATTACATTGGTCCCGTACGAGGTGTTCATGCCTCCTACGGGGTCGTTTGGGGGTTGGTTTGGGTTTTCACCCTTTAACGGCATGTTTTTAACTCTAAGTGTGATTTTTATAAATTATCATCATACTCTCAAACCGAGAGACCCGGGACTACGCGGTCAGTTCCTACAAGTTACATTGGTCTCGTGTGAGGTGTTCGTGCCCCCTACGGGGTCGTTTGGGGGCTGGTTTGGGTTTTCACCCTTTAACGGCTTATTTTTTAGTCTATGTGTGATTTTTGCAAATTATCTTCATACTCTCAAATCGGGATACCCGAGACTACGCGGTCAGTTCTTACAAGTTACATTGGTCCCGTGCGAGCTGTTCGTGCCTCCTATGGGGTCATTTGGGGGCTTGTTTGGTTTTTCACCCTTTATAAGTCTAAGTGTGATTTCTACAAATTATCGTCATATTCTCAAATCGGGAGACCTGAGACTACGCGATCAGTTCCAACAAGATACATTGGTCCCGTGCAAGGTGTTCGTGCCCCCTTCGGGGTCGTTTGGGAGGTGGTTTGGGTTTTCACCTTTTAACAACTTGTTTTTAAGTTGAAGTGTTGATTTTTGCAAATTATCCTCATATGCTCAATCCGGGAGACCCGACACTACGCGGTCAGTTCCTACAAGTTACATTGGTCCCCTGCGAGGTGTTCGTGCCTCTTAAGGGGTCGTTTGGGGGCTGGTTTGGATTTTCACCCTTTAACGACTTGTTTTTAAGTCAAAGTGTGATTTTTAAAAATTATCGTCATATCTCAAACCGGGAGACCCAGGACTATGCGATTTGTTCCAATAAGTTACATTGGTCCCGTGCGAGGTGTTCGTGCCTCATATGGGCTCATTTGGGGGCTGGTTTTGATTTTCACCCATTTTAAGTCTAAGTGTGATTTTTGCTAATTATCATCATACTCTCATACTGGGAGACCCAGGACTACGCGACCAGTTCCTACAAGTTATATTGGTCTCGTATGAGGTGTCCGTGCCTCCTATGGTATCGTTTGGAGGCTAGTTTGGGTTTTCACCCTTTAACGACATATTTTTAACTCTAAGTGTGATTTTTGCAAATTATCGTCATACTCTCAAACTGGGAGACCCGGGACTACGCTGTCAGTTCCTACAAGTTACATTGGTCTCGTGCGAGGTGTTCGTGCCTCCTACGGGGTCGTTTGGGGGCTGGTTTGGATTTTCACCCTTTAATGGCATATTTTTAACTCTAAGTGTGATTTTTGAAAATTATCATCATACTCTCAAATGGGGAGACCCGGGACTACGCGGTTAGTTCCTACAAATTACATTGTTCCCGTGCGAGGTGTTCGTGACTCCTACGGGGTCGTTTGGAGGTTGGTTTGGGTTTTCACCCTTCAACGGCATGTTTTTAACTCTAAGTGTGATTTTTGCAAATTATCGTCATACTCTCAAATCGGGAGACCCGGGACTACGCGGTCAGTTCCTACAAGTTACATTGGTCCCATGCGAGGTGTTCGTGCCTCCTACGTGGTCGTTTGGGGGCTGATTTGGGTTTTCACCCTTTGACGGCATGTTTTTAACTCTAAGTGTGATTTTTTCAAATTATCATCATACTCTCAAACCGGGAGACCCGGAACTACGCGGTCAGTTCCTACAAGTTATATTCGTCCCGTGCGAGATGTTCGTCCCTCCTACGGGGTCGTTTGGGGGCTGGTTTGGGTTTTCACCCTTTGATAGCTTATTTTTAAGTCTAAGTGTGATTTTTGCAAATTATTATCATACTCTCAAACCGAGAGACCCGGGACTACGCGGTCAGTTCCTACAAGTTACATTGGTCCCGTGCGAGGTGTTCGTGCCCGATACGGGATCGTTTGGGAGCTGGTTTTGATTTTCACCCTTTTAACGGTTTGTTTTTAAGTCTAAGTTTGATTTTTACAAATTATCGCCATACAGTCAAATCGGGAGACCCGGGACTACGCGGTCAGTTCCTACAAGTTACATTGGTCCCGTGAGAGGTGTTCGTGCCCCCTACGGGGTCGTTTGGGGGCTGGTTTGGGTTTTCACCCTTTAACAACTTGTTTTGAAGTCTAGGTGTAATTTTTCCAAATTATCGTCATACTCTCAAACTGGGAGACCTGGGACTACGCGGTCAGTTCTTACAAGTTACATTGGTCTCGTGCGAGGTATTCGTGCCTCCTATGAGGCCGTTTAGGGTGTGGTTTGGGTTTTCACCCTTTTTAAGTCTAAGTGTGATTTCTCCAAACTATCGTCGTATTCTTAAACCGGCAGACCCGGGACAATGCGGTCAGTTCCAACAAGTTACATTGGTCCCCTGCGAGGTGTTCGTGCCCCTTACGGGGTCGTTTGGGGGGTGGTTTGGGTTTTCACCCTTTAACGACTTGTTTTTAGGTTGAAGTGTTGATTTTTGAAAATTATCATCATATGCTCAAACCGAAAGACCCGGGACTACGCGGTCAGTTCCTACAAGTTACATTGGTCCCGTGCGAGGTGTTTGTGCCTCTTACGGGGTCGTTCGGGGGCTGTTTGGATTTTCACCCTTTAACGGCTAGTTTTAAGTAAAAGTGTGATTTTTGCAAATTATCATCATATCTCAAACCGGGAGACCCAGGACTACGCGATCAATTCCAACAAGTTACATTGGTCCCGTGCGAGGTGTTCGTGCCTCCTATGAGGTCATTTGGGGTCTGGTTTGGATTTTCACCCTTTTTAAGTCTAAGTGTGATTTTTGCAAATTATCGTCGTACTCTCAAACCGAGCCATCCAGGACTGTGCGATTAGTTCCTACAAGTTACATTGGTCCCGTGTGAGGTGTTCGTGCCTCCTATGGGGTCGTTTGGTTGCTGGTTTGGGTTTTCACCCTTTAATGGCATATTTTTAACTCTATGTGTGATTTTTACAAATTATCGTCATACTCTCAAACTGGGAGACCCGGGACTACACTATCAGTTCCTACAAGTTACATTGGTCCCGTACGAGGCGTTCGTTCCTCCTACGGGGTCGTTTGGGGGCTGGTTTGGGTTTTCACCCTTTAACGGCTTGTTTTTAAGTCTAAGTGAGATTTTTGCAAATTATCATCTTATTCTCAAACCGGGAAACCCCGGACTACGCGGTCAATTCCTACAAGTTACATTGGTCCCATGCGAGGTGTTCGTGCCTTCTACGGGGTCGTTTGGGGGTTGGTTTGAGTTTTCACCCTTTAACGACATGTTTTTAACTTTAAGTGTGATTTCTGCAAATTATCGTCATACTCTCAAACTGGGAGACCCGGGACAACGCGATCAGTTACTACAAGTTACATTGGTCCCGTGCGAGGTGTTCGTGCCTCCTACGGGGTCATTTGGGGGTTGGTTTGGGTTTTTACCCTTTAACGACATGTTTTTAACTCTAAGTGTGATTTTTACAAATTATCATCATACTCTCAAATCAGGAGACCCGGGACTGCGCGGTCAGTTCCTAGAAGTTATATTCATCCCGTACGAGGTGTTCGTGCCTCCTACGGGGTCGTTTGGGGTTTGATTTGGGTTTGCACCCTTTGATGGCTTATTTTTAAGTCAAAGTGTGATTTTTCCAAATTATCATCATACTCTCAAATCGGGAGACCCGGGACTACGCGGTTAGTTCCTACAAGTTATATTGTTCCCGTGTGATGTGTTCGTGCCCCCTACGGGGTCGTTTGGTGGCTGGTTTGGGTTTTCACCCTTTAACGGCTTGTTTTTAAGTCTAAGTGTTATTTTTATAAATTATCATCATACTCTTAAACCGGGAGACCCGGGACTACGCGGTCAGTTCCTACAAGTTACATTGCTCCCGTGCGAGGTGTTCGTGCCCCCTACGGGATCGTTTGGGGACTGGTTTGGGTTTTCACCCTTTAACGGGTTACTTTTAAGTCTAAGTGTGATTTTTGTAAATTATCATCATATTCTCAAATCGGGAGACCCGAGACTACGCGATCAGTTCCTACAAGTTACATTAGTCCAGTGCGAGGTGTTCGTGCCCGCTACGGGATCGTTTGGGGGCTGGTTTGGGTTTTCACCCTTTAATGGCTTATTTTTAAGTCTAAGTGTGATTTTTGCAAATTATCATCTTATTCTCAAACCGGGAGACCCCGGACTACGCGGTCAATTCCTACAAGTTACATTGGTCCCGTGCGAGGTGTTCGTGCCTCCTACGGGGTCATTTTGGGAGTGGTTTGTCTTTTCGCCTTTTAACGGCTTGTTTTTAAGTTTAAGTGTTGATTTTTACAAAATATCATCATATTCTCAAATCGGGAGACCCGGGACTACGCAGTCAGTTCCAACAAGTTACATTGGTCTCGTGCGAGGTTTTCGTGCCTCTTACGGGGTCGTTTGGGGATTGGTTTGAATTTTCACCCTTTTACGGCTTGTTTTTAAGTCCAAGTGTGATTTTTGCAAATTATCATCATGTTCTCTAATTGGGAGACCCGAGACTACACGGCCAGTTCCAACAAGTTAAATTGATACCGTACGAGGTGTGCGTGCCTCTTATATCGTCATATTCTCTAACTGTATGTTTTTAATCAATTTAGAACGTTTATGGATTTTAGAAAATTTTGACATAGTTTCATTCGTTTATTCGTTAAATCCAACATCTTTTAACATTTAAAATAAACTCAACAGCATAAGAAAATTCCAAAACCAAACCACGAGCAAGTCCCTTCCACCAATTTAACTAAATAAGCTCATAAAGCCATGAAGTGATTTTCAAACTTTAAAAGGAATGATTAGATATAGAATGAAAAAGACAAACTATAAATGTTGAGTAGAAATAATTCATTGCATTTTAAAAGGTTAATAAATGGGTACTAAATAATAGTTACCTGTAGTAACTTGATTAAGATTGGATGGAACCGTCCTGAGTTGAACATTTGTAAAACAAAACCAAACAAATCACTAGCAACCTATGCTGTCCTTTTGATCTCCAAACCTCCCCAATACCTGCATTCAATTCCCACCCAGCACTGGATCAAACTCTTTAATATTACAGTACCCATATATGATTATACACACACGTGTGTGAAATTGATAACATGTCCCTTTTATGAGTATAATTGGGTATCATTATGTGCCATTAGGTCACGCGTTATATTGTGCTTTATTATATGGATATGTATCGATATAAATTAACACATTTGTCCATATAATGAATAATCTACCTTTCATTGTGCTTAAGATGTATTGAATGGTTCTAGAGATCAAAGATTGTGATGGAGGATGATCATGGTTAATCTTTTTAAGAAAGTAGTCTATGAAAGAACTTGGGATCTCCATTCAAGGTGTTCAAAACGAGAAGCGCCATTCTTTGTATGGTTTTGCCTTCAAATAAAAACTTGGGATCTCCTACCTACTCACAAAAATCCATATGTCCATTACATATAAGAACATATCAGAAGGAAAATGGTTCAATATATAATGAAATAAATAAATAATCACATTAATTTTTCTCTCACCTGTAAATCAACAATGGGAGGCACTTCAATCTCCTCCATTTTTGTTGCTAGCGAGAAACATGCCACAACTAAAAATTGGACTATCCAAGTTTTACCCCTCTATGTGCACATTAACATTGTCACAAACATGAACAGGCACAATCAACATTTAAACACTTAAATTTTAATATGAGATTATTATGCCCCAAAATGCATTTTGTGTACATTGAACAATTTTTGTGCCAAAAAAATGCATTTTATTGCAAAACAAAAAACCCATTCGAGAAATTAATATGAGAAATACCTCAGAGGGGCGGCAACAACCTTGGAGGGAGTGTGCCCTGAGTGGGCCTTTGAAAACACAATCACCTCACGTGCTTGGAAATCCCATCACTCCATCAGATCTTGCCAAGAAAACACAATCACCTCCTAATTCTAGAGTGTATATATATATATATATATATATTACTTATAAAGAAGGAAAGAAATTACCTCAACTTAAGATCCCAAAACAACAACCAAAAAATTGATGTTGCCGGAAAAATAGGCCGGAAACCCCTTTAAGATTGGAACTCCCAAACCGAGAAAACAAGAGGTCACCGGAAGGGACATCACGACACCGGATAAATAAAAACACGGAACCACGCCGAAAAATAGGGGCAACGGCAGGGGATAAACCCAAGGGGGGTGACCCAAGGAGGAATAGGGGAGACGCAGCAGGGGGAGCGGGAGAGAGGGGTAGGGCTTAGGTTTTTGGTGGAGAGAGAGGGGAGAGCGGGGGAGAAGACGAGGGAGGAGAGAGAAGATGGAAACTAAAATGTCCCAAAATTTAAGGTATTTTATACCCTAGTAAAGTGTACTCAATTTTGGCACACTTTAAAATAGTGCCAAATTTTGGCACTGTTTTAAAGTGTGCCAAATTTCTATTAAATCGTGCCAAAATCTGGCACAGTTTAAAACTGTGCCAGATTTTTAATATCAGGTTGTGACAAAATGCTATTTTGTTGTAGTGAAAATAAGTCCCAATTATTTTATCCTAGCATTATATATTTTTAATTATGTCACATATCATTTATGCATTTTCTACAACACATGCAATTGTTATAACCATTAACATACAAAATCAACAACACATAATTATGGCTTAACATCGAATTACATATTCGTAATTTATAAATTATATTTTTCGATTAAGTCTAATTTCCACAAATTTTTATATATTCCAAAAATATTGCTTATTATTTATTCTAGAAAATTATGGGGTAATATATTCTTCCCCCTAATAATGGGATTCCGTTCTTGTGAATTAAGTAAAGTACGTACCTAGCTAGAAGAGTTCAGGATACTTCGTGCGCATTTTATCCTCCCTCCCCTAAGGTGACTCATCCTCCCAATGGTGTCCCCATTCCACCCAAACTAAAGGAACATCCTTGGATCGAAGTTGGCACTCCCGACGATCCAACATGGCTACCCGTCTCTCCTCGTAAGTAGCATCTGGATGGAGCTCTATCTCGTCAATATCAATGTGTTGGTATGCTATCTCATCTCTAAGGAACCTCCGTAATGTAGATATGTAAAAAACATCATGCATCCACTGTAAGTGGTCCGATAATACCAACCGATATGCCATGGGCCCAATCCTCTCTAGAATAGGAATGGTCCCATGTATTGGAGATCTAGCTCCCCTATCTTCCCAAAACTCATCACCCCCTTTATGGGAGACTTTAATCAACACCTGATCTTCAACTTCGAAGTCTAAGTGTCTCTCGCCTGCGTCTATGTAGATCTTTTACCTGTCTTGGGCAATTTGTATCATCTCTACCTTCTTTGAGGTGTCCTGAATGAAGTCTGGCCCCTGTAACTTATTTGCAAGGTCTCCCATTAGAGTTCCTTAAACGGTGCCATCCCAATCACGAACTGGTAGTTGATATTATATGAAAACTCCACTCAAGGCAAATATTTCTCCTAACTTCCCTTACAATAAAAAATTCACATCCGCAACATATCCACCAACAACAGGTTCACCCTATCTATCTATCCATCGGTCAGAGGATGATAGGACGTGCTCAATCTCAATTCTTCCACCAAGTTCTCTTGAAATATCCTCCAAAAGTGGGACATAAACGTCATGTCCCTATTTGACACGATGTTAAGCAGTACCCCATGCGGCTTAACAATCTTTGCAAGGAAAAGTCTGGTACACTCCTCGGAGCAGTAATACCACCTTTATTAATCTGTCGACGATCACCCATATGGAATAATTCCCCCTCTGAAATGTAGGTATCCCACTAATGATGTCCATGGAGATGATTTTGCATTTACACACCAGGATCTCCAAAGGTTGTAAAAAACCAGCAGTATACTGATGGTCCACCTTCGGTAGCTGACACATAGCTCACATGGACACAAAATATGTCCAATACTGAAGCCGCATGTCATGGTACATCTTATCCCCTCCGGGATGTACCATAAAATATGACCTTCAAACATAATGGATCACCTCAAAACCTCATCATATGGGACAACTAGTCTCCCATGGAATCTTAAACCACCATCTAACCCAATGGAATAGTTCTCCACACTCTCAGCTAACGACTATCTCACTCGCTCCTAGCAAAGATGATCTCCTGCCTGTGCCTTCACCACCCTAATAATGATCTCAGGGGTGATAGTGAGAACTTGTGGGCCAGGTTATTGTGACATCCCGACTAATTAAATACCGGGTAGCTACTCCTTTATTAAATCAATACAAAATGCCAAGTTGGTTCAGTTAATAGCATCACTGTCAAAAACATTTTAAAGATTACTAACCACCTAGTATTTAAAAAGTAAGTTGCCAAATTTTAAATTAAGTCTGATTAACATGCAGTACAAGAATAATGGAAGAACAACATAATCCATTCACCATAACGAAGTAATGAAATAACCAACAAATAATAAAAAGTCCGGAGGAAAACTCCTCACAACAATCCCACAACTGAAAATAATAAGACAAGTCTGAATCCTGAATTAATTACATGCCCGAAGTCTGAATAACTGAAATAAATAAAATGTCTCTAAAAGAAATGGGCGACATGCCCTACAACTGATAAATGCTGAATACAGAGTCAAGATAGATGAAGCGTCTACAAGCAAAGTCCTGTAACTTCCACAAACAGCTACAGCTCGTCACCTGAATGAAAATCCTAAGCATGGTGTCCTTATGGCTGGGCACCTAAAATGGTTTTTACAAAATAGATTTGAAAGCAAATGGGTCAGAGCCCGAAAGTGGAAATCATTTTAAAAACAGCAAGTGTTTTAATAACATTAAAACATTAAATGCAAAATACATGTTAGGACGTGCACTCACATGAAATTCTCACCTCTCGACTACATGTGCACTCCTAACGTACCGTACCCATCTAAATAACATACATATCTAACCAAACCGTAATACGTTCTACCCCTTACTACTCGATTCCCATGTTACATTCTAGCGTTATCAATTAAATAGAGGGCTTTACATACACTCGGATTCTCAATTAGTAATACAATTCACTATCAATTAACCCGTTATTTCTCAAAACATTACCATAATGATATTCACAATACCAACATGAAAGTTCCCATTTATTAAGTGTATATTATTCACGTCATAAATATACAATACAAGCACCCCGAGACTAAGCTGCGGTGCACACATACTCTGCTATCCATCCCGGTACATCACGTACATAAGGATCACGCATTCCGAATCTCTCAGGAATCGTTCTCAGATAACAACAATCACAAACAATGGAGGCGAACACAGTCACATCACATGGGTCACGCACATACCTGCGCTCCCACGATTATCAGACTTATTAACATCCCAATAAGTCCTTCTCTGACCTATGTGCATCAAGGTACCAGTCTAAATTCGGGCAACACAAGGATTAGAGGGCCCTAAGCAAACGTAAACCTCCCGTGATAGCAAGTATGGTAGGTATGTCATACACATAAAAGTAATACCTATACTAAGTATGCACACATCTTAGTAATCACCATAATATATTGGTGGTACACTTCTCATTCTCGTACCGACATATAAAGCTACACAATTTATATGTTCCCGGTTAATATAATAATTTAGGCCGTAAATGTTCTCGCATCGTAATAGACACTCACGTCCTACTCCATAATTCCCCTTAGGTTCAAACTACACTTCTAGGTTTTACTCCTCATTATATCCCAAATATCCCAATTATATCAATTAATCCACAAGGAATTGTTATCTCTACATATAAACAAGGTATTGGGACACTCGGGATCAAAACAGGCTAAAAAGCCTAAACTCTCAGCTCGTTAGAAGTCTCATTCGAACGAGGCTGTTCGAACGAGAGTTCGTTCGAACGAACTGGGTATCTAGCGAGATCTCGTTCGAACGAAAGGCATCGAACGAACATTCAACTCGTTAGAAAGCAAACTGTCCACTCGTTAGAAGCTCGTTCGAACGAGCTCGTTCGAACGACCTGGGTAGGTCTTCTAACGAGGGTAGGGATGGCAACGGGTCGGTTCGGGGTCGGGTTTTAACTCCCCGTCCCCATCCCCGTTAGAAAAACCATTCCCCGTCCCCGCCCCGTTCCCCGTTATAACGGGTTCGGGGATCCCCGTCCCCGTTTAAAACGGGTATCGGATTCCCCGCGGGGAACCCGTTTTGAATTTTTTTTTTTTTTTTTTTTTCAACTCCTCTTTAGGCACCTAAGTAAAAGTTATTTTTAAATTACATCTCAATTAGAAAATGATTAAACACAAGTAAAGTGCAACTCCAAAATCTCCAACATAGTTAATAGTTTTAGAACATAACATACAAATCAAACGAAGAACATTGTTTCAACATAACAAATAACAACAACTAAGTAACTAGTAAAATAACAAACAAAATAAATTCGCAATATTCCCCATCCATTGTTGGCGTGCCTAAACTTGCTTGCTTTTCCATCCATTGTTGGCGTGCTAAACTTTCCCGTCAATCAATCACCTCACCCCTTTGTCACACAACTTTCAACCTACACAAATTACACGACGTATTAGTTTACAACAATATAAACAAATATAACTATACAAACAAGTTCAATGCTTATATAATAATTAAATTACCTCATCATCAGTATCTTCATTTATGGTACCTCTCTCAAATCGTGTTGCACAAGAACCCGAACCTACATAATAATATAATGATGCAATAATTAATAAAGGTAAAAAGGAAAAAAAACATTTCAATATGTTGAAGTTATTACCTTGAATCTCGGCCCATAACCAATCTTGAGAACACATAAGCGCTTCTAAAGTCTTTGGATGAAGTTTACTACGATGTGGACTCAAAAATCTACCACTAGTGCTAAAAGCCGACTCTGAAGCAACGGTTGATACGGGAATGGCAAAAATATCCATCGAGCCTCCGTGTTTGATTTAAAATCGCTTGTTTAATATCCATTGATTTTCGTCGAGGACAAGACTTAAAATGATCCCCCAAATGAGATTTTCCATTTTTGCTTGAACCCCCAAGTTTTTTTTCACAATATCTACAAATCGCTTTATCTTGTCCATTGATTTTTTTCAAATCAAAGTGGTCCCATACCCATGACCGTCGAGGTCGTTTTCCATTTTCATTAGTAACATCAGTGTCATGGGACTCAAGCTCACGATTTTCATTATCATCATCCAATATATCAATTGGTGTTTGATTAGAAGCTACCTCGTTTGCTGGAGGAGCTGATTGGACATCCCCCGATTGCGTTGGAATCTCCTTTGATGTAGACATTTTAACCTAGATAAATTATGAAAAAATAATCTGTTAAATCTCAAAAAAAAATTATATCTAAAATCAGCTAAAATTAACAGTCCTATTAATCTGAAAAACAGTCCTAGATTGTAAAACGAAAATAAAAGGGGAGGCCACTGTAATTATATAATATTTTCTATAATATTTTCTATTATATAATACACGTTATAGAAACTTACAAGGGGAGGCCACTGGAAATTTTTTATTTATTTATTTTTTATTTATTTTTTTTGGAAGAAATTCTCTTATGTGTGGATTTGGTGAATGGGTTATGAAATGTGTTGAACTGAACTGATCCAAATCAGTTTTGGTGAATGAATGGGTTATGAAATGTGTTGAACATGAGTGTATTATGATGATATGTAGCAAAAATATAAGATCCAAATCTGAGAAGAGAAGAGAAGAGGGAGTCCGATAGTTTACCTGTGAGAAGAGAAGAGAAGCAGGCGTGAGTGAGTCCGCCGAGACAGAAGCAGCAGCGGCGTGAGTGAGTCCTCCGAGAGAGAAGAGGGGAAGGGATTCCGCCGAGAGAGAAGCAGCGGCGGCGCCGAGAGAGTGAGGGGGTTTTTATCTTCTCAACATTAGAATGGAGGGGTTTTTATCTTTAGAAGAGAAGAGAAGACTCTGAGAAGAACGACGTGAGTGAAAAACATTTAGGTAGGTTAGGGTTTTTATCTTTATATACTTATATTAATTATAATATATATAATTATATATATATTTTATTATATATTAAAAATCGGGTATCCCCGTGGAGACCCGAGGGTATACCCGAACCCGACCCGAAATTTATCGCGGATTTTTTTTAATACCCGAACCCGACCCGATCTTCGAAAATTCGGGGATTTTTCGGAGTTTTTTTCCCGGGTCTCCGCGGATTATCGGATTTTCGGGGAAAATTGCCATCCCTAAACGAGGGACCAGTTTCGAGCCCAGAAATTCCTTAACTCGTTTTTCCAATTTTTCTACACCTCTAATCTCCTCTAAACATCAAACCAACAATTGTACTTGGGTTCTAATCAATCCTAAATATACCTAGGTCATATATTAACGTATTTAGTGGGATTAATTCATCCTAAATCTCATCCAAATATTAAATCTCCACATCTTCTTCCTCAATCTCAAGAACATGAACCCTAGAAATTAAATTCATCCATAGGCAATAATAAATCCGTTTTTATGGTATAAAAGATGTATTTTTCCCTGACTAATCATCCTAACATTGTTCTACATGCAATTTCCTCATAAAATTATAAATCTCTACATCCAATTCAATGGGTTTTTATCATTCTCCAAGAACAATGAAATTCTGTAAATTTCCTAAAATTTCCTACGCATGGAAGAAGCATTCTTTGCAAAATATGTAATTAAACCACTTGCCTTATGTGTATCTCTGGATTTGATGACGAATTGATGAGTTTCTCTCTCTCTCTCTGCAGAATTCTCCTCTCTTCTCTCTCTACAAGCCTTCTTCTCCAAGGTGCTAATGGTGGCTAAGGTTTGCCTTAGGAAATTTTGGAACAATTCTAATAACCCCCGTAGCCCATTAAGTCCTAAGATGTGGTTAGTGGGTTTAGTGGGAAATTACCATGTCAGCTTTTTAATTCCCAATTTTCGTAGGTTTTAATTACAAAAAATTTAAAATTACCAAACTACCCTTATACGTTGCCGGCATTGCCTAAAAATGCCCCGGGACCCAAACTAAACCCCCGGCTAGTGTTTTCTGACTATTTCAACCCTTCCAGACGCGTTGGCGCACTCAAAATGACCATACGGTTAATAGAAATAAAATTCACTTTTTAATTAAAATAAATATATTCCTGACGCGACTGTCACACGCGTCTCAACAAAATTTCCAAATTGCCGTATTTCAATCTCACGACAAGTTTCATAGTTCAATATTTATATATAGCCATATATACTCATTAATATCAAATACTAACTCGCATCTCGCTAGTATTTTTATCCGGATTAATTTCCAATTAATACACATTTAATTCAATTAATCCCATAAATAAATATCACAAAAATACGGGGTATTACATACTTCCTACTTCCCCCCTAATAACTGAATTTCGTCCCGAAATTCAGAACTAGAAAGTACCTGGTAAGAACAACTCTGGATAACGTTCGCGCATTTCATCCTCGTGCTCCCATGTGGACTCCTCGACATTATGATGTCGCTACTGAACACGCACTAACGGAACTATCTTAGACCGCAGTTTCCTCTCACTTCGGTCCAAAATAGCAATCGGCCCCTCCTCGTAGGAGCTATCAGGTTGCAGATCGATGTCCTCCAAAGCAATATGGGAATGAGCCAAATCGTCTCTAAGATATTTCCTTAGCGAGGAAATATTAAATACATCGTGAATCCGATGCAAATGCTCCGGTAACCCAAGTCTATACGCAACCGGTCCAATCCGCTCAATAATAGGAAATGGTCCCACATATCTCGGTGCCAACTTCCCTTTCTTCCCGAAACGCATAATCCCCTTCATAGGAGATACTCTGAGTAAAACTTGGTCCCCCACTTCAAATTCCCTGAAGGACCTCTTCGCATCAGCATAGCTCTTTCGTCGATCCTGAGCTACCCGAATGCGACTCCGAATCAATTCTATCCTCGCCGAAGTATCCTGAATCACTTTCGGCCCAAGTAGTTTGTTGTCCCCCACTTCCAACCAACATGCTGGGGAACGACAAGGTCTACCGTACAACGCCTCAAATGGAGCCATGCCAACGGTGAACTGGTAGGAGTTATTGTAAGCAAACTCCACCAGTGGAACATACTGCTCCCATCCACCCCCGAAATCAATGATGCACATACGTAGCATGTCCTCCAACATCTGGTTTGTACGCTCGGTCTGCCCATCGGTCTGCAGGTGATACGTCGTACTCAACCGCAATTCCGTGCCCATGGCCTCCTGAAAACTTTCCCAAAACCGTGAAACAAATATCTTGTCTCTGTCAGACATGATATTTAGTGGTACACCGTGAAGTCTCACTATCTCTGTAATAAAGAGCTGGGCATACTGTCCCGTAGTGTAGTCTGTCCTTACGGGTAGAAAATGTGCGACTTTGGACAACCTGTCCACAATTACCCAAATAGAGTCGTGACCTCTCTGCGACGTAGGCAACCCCGTGATAAAATCCATGGATATGCTCTCCCACATCCACATCGGGACCTTCAATGGCTGTAGAAGTCCTGCCGATCTCTGATGATCCACTTTTACTAGTTGACAAGTGGCGCATTTAGAAACAAACACAACAATGTCTCTCTTTATCCTGCTCCACCAATACTGTCATCTCATGTCTTGGTACATTTTGTCCCCTCCGGGATGTACTGCGAACCGTGAGCCGTGCGACTCTGCCATCACCTCGTGCCGCAAAAATTCCCTTTCTGGAACTACTAATCTCCCATTGAAGCGTAATCCCCCGTCTGAGCTAACGGTATAGGACTCGGCTCCTTCGGTTAATAATCGAACTATCTTCTCCTGACAGAACGAGTCATCTGCTTGTGCCTTTACCACTCTCATGAAAATCTGCGGTGTAACAGTCATCACCGACATGAATGATCGGGCCACTGCATCCTGGTGTCCCAACTCCTTCCACTTTGCTTTCCACACCCCTGCCACTTCATCTACTGGCCTACGGCTCAACGCGTCTGCTACCATGTTAGCCTTCCCCGGGTGATACTGGATATCAAACTGATAGTCCTTCACAAACTCAAGCCACATCCATTGCCGCATATTCAACTCCTTCTGTGTGAATAGGTACTGTAGGGACTTGTGGTCCGTGAACAATCGAAACTTCTCCCCCAAAAGGTAATGTCTCCATATCCGAAGGGCAAATACAACTGCCGCCAACTCCAAGTCATGATTGGGGTAATTCTTCTCGTGAGGCTTAAGCTTACGGGAAGCATAAGCTATGGCCTGACTCTCCTTCTGTCATACACCTCCAAGTCCTTGCAAGGACGCATCGGTGTAAACTAGATACTCAACTCCCGGTCTCGACAATGCTAACACAGGTGCTGAGGTCAACTTATCTTTCAACTCATCAAATGCCAACTGACAGGCATCACTCCAGATGAATGGCACACCCTTACGAGTCAGATGCGTCAAAGGACCCGCTATCTTCGAAAATCCCCGAATGAACCTCTTGTAGTATCCTACTAATCCCAAGAAACTACGGATCTCCGTTGGTGTCGTGGGCTATCCCCACTCCCTCACCGCGGATATTTTCCCCGGATCAACAGATATCCCCCGGTCAGAAATAATATATCCCAAAAACTGGACCTCCTTCAGCCAAAACCCGCACTTCTCATATTTTGCATACAGCTCGTTCTGACGTAGCGTCTGCAAAACTTGCCTCAAATGCTCGGCGTGCTCCTCCTCTGTCTGGGAGTAAACCAAGATATCATCAATGAAGACAATGAAAAACTGATCTAGGAAATCTCTGAACACCCTATTCATCAAGTCCATAAACACGGTTGGAGCATTGGTCAAACCAAATGGCATAACCCGAAACTCGTAAGAACCATATCTCATTAAGAACGCAGTTTTCGAGACATCCTCTTCCCTGATACACAACTGATGGTATCCCGATCGTAAATCAATCTTTGAGAAGAAAGAAGCTCCTCTCAACTGGTCGAATAAGTCATCTATTCGAGGCAACGGATACTTATTCCGTATCGTGACCTTATTCAACTCTCGGTAGTCCACACACAATCTCAGTGAACCATCTCTCTTCTTCATGAACAACACAAGGGCACCCCACGGCAAAGTACTCCTCCGTATAAACCCCTGACCCAACAACTGCTCAATCTGATCTCGTAGCTCTCGCATCTCTACCGGAGCCATACGGCACGGTGCGCTTGCTATAGGTCTCGTATCTGGCAATAAGTCTATGACAAAGTCTATCTCTCGATTGGGAGGTAGGCCTGGTATCTCCTGAAACACATCGAAATACTCCCTGACAACCGGGATCGAATCTAAAGGAATCACAACCTCCTTAGAGGTATCCTCCTCTATGTAGTACAAATGAGCGGTCGAACCTCCCTCTGGGCGAGGCATCGCCACTACAAACATCTCTTGCCTCGGAATGGTAAAAACAATGCTCCCACCAAAGCAATCAATCATGGCTCTATAATCAGCGAGCCAATCCATACCGATAATCACATCGTGCACATGCATATCTAATACCAACATGTCTGCAGGTAATACCAAACTACCAATCTCTACCCCCACTCCCCGGCATATAAAGAAAATAAGCGACCCACTCCCCAATGGTGAGTCTACACACGTCACTGTGCTCTCTGCTGTGGCTAACAACCCTAAGGCTTTCGCAAAATGTGTAGCTATAAAATAATGCGTTGCCCCCGTATCAAACAAAACCCGAGCCATAGTACCATGGATAGGAAACATACCCTCAATCGCGGGTGGTGCCTATGGAGCTGCTTCCTGGTGGACGTTATAGACACATCCATACTGTAACTGCCCCTGCTGCACAGGAACTGCTGGAATGGCTGGAAGTGCTGGCACCTGGGCTGGAGCTGGGAGGGCAGGTGGAAAAAGTGGCCTTTGTGGCTCATGTCGAGCACCCTGCTGCTGCTGCGGGGCCCTGCCCCTATCAGGACAGTCCTGGCGTTTATGGCCAGTCTTGCCATAAATGAAACACTTCCCCGGGAAGTTCCTCCCTCTCTGTCCCTACTGCCCCAGGCCCTGGTGGTCGTTACCGTTCCTCCACTGGCCCTGCTGAAACTACTGTTGACCATTCTTACCCTGCTGGTTCTGATGGCCGTTCGAACCCTGATGGCCCTGCCGGAAACCTCCCTGTCCGTGCCTGAAATTTCCCGACCTGAACCTCTTGTGATCCCCCTGCTGGGAACCTTGGTCGCCCTGCCTCTGCCCTTGAACAGAATGTGCCCCACTGGCACGATTTCCTCCAGTCCTGCCTTGATGGCTGGACTCTCCCGATCGCTTTCCCTTAGCCATGTGAAAGCGGTGATCCTGGCAATAGAGCAGTGCAGCGTTAACCACATCAGAGTAAGTGTCCAACGATAGGTTCCCCAATAAATGCTGACGGATCCTCCAAGTCAACCCGTCTATAAATTTCTGTATCTTCTTCTCTTCCGTCGGTATCTCATCCGGTACAATGTTCAGAAGATTAGTGAATTCATCCTCATACTCGGCCACAGCCTTACCCTCCTGCTTGAGGCTCATCAACTTCCTCCTCATCTCCGTGTGAACAGCTGACGGAAAGTATTTGCGGTCGAACCGCACCCAAAACTCCTGAATAGTGAGAGTATCTCTCTCCTCCATGGTGGTAATAGACTCCCACCACTGCAGTGCAGACCCCACTAGCTTAAAGGTAGCTAGTATCTGCTTCTGGACATCGGTGCACTCATACATCCTCAAGTGCCGCTGAATATCCTTCCTCCACTGACTAGAAACCACAACATCGGAGCTACCTACGAACTCTGGAGGGTGTGCTTTCTGAAAAGCATCACGTACACGTTCCCAAGCAGTCGGGAATGCATGTGCCTGAACTGGCACGGCTATAGGCGCCTGAGGTGGTGCCTGCTGAACTACGACAAGTGCGTCATTTACCTCCTGGGCCACAATGGCTGCAACCACGGCGGTATTCATCGTGCCCTGAACTGGTGCGGGCTGTGGTTCTGGCGTTGCATCCCTGGGAATCCTTTGTGCACGTCGTGGAGGCATTCTGAAATAAGAATAAAGTTTATAAGTTCGCAGTTATAAACTTGAAATAGCTGAAGAACGTAGCATATACAAGAGAATACAACAGTCCTAAAATATAGGGCTCTATATCAAAGAAAGCTCAGCGGAAAACATAATAAGCCGTACCGATCCTAAAAGACACTAGAACCTGATGCTCTGATACCACCAGTGAAACCCGACTAATTAAATACCGGGTATCTACTTCTTTATTAAATCAATACAAAATGCCAAGTTGGTTCAGTTAATAGCATCACTGTCGAAAACATTTTAAAGATTACTAACCACCTAGTATTTAAAAAGTAAGTTGCCAAATTTTAAATTAAGTCTGATTAACATGCAGTACAAGAATAATGGAAGAACAACATAATCCATTCACCATAACGAAGTAATGAAATAACCAACAAATATTAAATAGTCCGGAGGAAAACTCCTCACAACAATCCCACGACTGAAAATAATAAGACAAGTCTAAATCCTGAATTAATTACATGCTCGAAGTCTGAATAACTGAAATAAATGAAATGTCTCTAAAAGAAATGGGCGACATGCCCTATAACTGATAAATGCTGAATATAGAGTCAAGATAGATGAAGCGTCTACAAGAAAAGTCCTGTAACTTCCACAAACAGCTACATCTCGTCACCTGAATGAAAATCCTAAGCATGCTGTCCTTGTGGCTGGGCACCTAAAATGGTTTTTACAAAAATAGATTTGAAAGCAAATGGGTCAGAGCCCGAAAGTGGAAATCATTTTAAAAACAGCAAGTGTTTTAATAACATTAAAACATTAAATGCAAAATACATGTTAGGACGTGCACTCACATGAAATTCTCACCTCTCGACTACATGTGCACTCCTAACGTACCGTACCCATCTAAATAACATACATATCTAACCAAACCGTAATACGTTCTACTCCTTACTACTCGATTCTCATGTTACATTCTAGCGTTATCAATTATATAGAGAGCTTTACATACACTCGGATTCTCAATTAGTAATACAATTCACTATCAAT
The DNA here is from genome assembly GCA_949130495.1 of Sambucus nigra. Lineage (NCBI taxonomy): Eukaryota > Viridiplantae > Streptophyta > Magnoliopsida > Dipsacales > Adoxaceae > Sambucus > Sambucus nigra. The sequence continues at coordinate 465,998,690 of OX422220.1, read as the reverse complement.
TAACCCGTTATGTTTTCTCAAAACATTACCATAATTATATTCACAATACCAACATGAAAGTTCCCATTTATTAAGTGTATATTATTCACATCAAAAATATACAATACAAGCACCCCGAGACTAAGCTGCGGTGCACACATACTCTGCTATCCATCCCTGTACATCACGTACATAAGGATCACGCATTCCGAATCTCTCAGGAATCGTTCTCAGATAACAATAATCACAAACAATGGAGGCGAACGCAGTCACATCACATGGGTCACGCACATACCTGCGCTCCCACGATCAGCAGACTTATTAACATCCCAATAAGTCCTTCTCTGACCTATGTTCATCGAGGTACCAGTCTAAATCCGGGCAACACAAGGATTAGAGGGCCCTAAGCGAACGTAAACCTCCCGTGATAGCAAGTATGGTAGGTATGTCATACACATAAAAGTAATACCTATACTAAGTATGCACACATCTTAGTAATCACCATAATATATTGGTGGTACACTTCTCATTCTCGTACCGACATATAAAGCTACACAATTTATATGTTCCCGGTTAATATAATAATTTAGGCCGTAAATGTTCTCGCATCGTAATAGACACTCACGTCCTACTCCATAATTCCCCTTAGGTTCAAACTACACTTCTAGGTTTTACTCCTCATTATATCCCAAATATCCCAATTATATCAATTAATCCACAAGGAATTGTTATCTCTACATATAAACAAGGTATTGGGACACTCGGGATCAAAACAGGCTAAAAAGTCTAAACTGTCAGCTCGTTAGAAGTCTCGTTCGAACGAGGCTGTTCGAACGAGAATTCGTTCGAACGAACTGGGTATCTAAAGATATCTAGTTCGAACGAAAGGCATCGAATGAACATTCAACTCGTTAGAAGGTAAACTGTCCACTCGTTAGAAGCTCGTTCGAACGACCTGGGTAGGTCTTCTAACGAGGGACCAGTTTCGAGCCCAGAAATTCCTTAACTCGTTTTTCCAATTTTTCTACACCTCTAATCTCCTCTAAACATCAAACCAACAATTGTACTTGGGTTCTAATCAATCCTAAATATACTTAGGTCATATATTAACGTATTTAGTGGGATTAATTCATCCTAAATCTCATCCAAATATTAAATCTCCACATCTTCTTCCCCAATCTCAAGAACATGAACCCTAGAAATTAAATTCATCCATAGGCAATAATAAATCCTTTTTTATGGTATAAAAGATGTATTTTTCCCTGACTAATCATCCTAACATTGTTCTACATGCAATTTCCTCATAAAATTATAAATCTCTACATCCAATTCAATGGGTTTTTATCATTCTCCAAGAACAATGAAATTCTGTAAATTTCCTAAAATTTCCTACGCATGGAAGAAGCATTCTTTGCAAAATATGTAATTAAACCACTTGCCTTATGTGTATCTCTGGATTTGATAACGAATTGATGAGTTTCTCTCTCTCTCTCTGCAGAATTCTCCTCTCTTCTCTCTCTACAAGCCTTCTTCTCCAAAGTGCTAATGGTGGCTAGGGTTTGCCTTAGGAAATTTTGGAACAATTCTAATAACCCCCGTAGCCCATTAAGTCCTAAGATGTGGTTAGTGGGTTTAGTGGGTAATTACCAAGTCAGCTTTTTAATTCCCAATTTTCGTAGGTTTTAATTCCCAAAAATTCAAAATTACCAAACTACCCTTATACGTTGCCGGCATTGCCTAAAAATGCCCCGGGACCCAAACTAAACCCCCGGCTAGTGTTTTATGACTATTTCAACCCTTCCGGACGCGTTGGCGTACTCAAAATGACCATACGGTTAATAGAAATAAAATTCACTTTTTAATTAAAATAAATATATTCCTGACGCGACTGTCACACGCGTCTCAACAAAATTTCCAAATTGCCGTATTTCAATCTCACGACAAGTTTCATAGTTCAATATTTATATATAGCCATATATACTCATTAATATCAAATACTAACTCGCATCTCGCTAGTATTTTTATCCGGATTAATTTCCAATTAATACACATTTAATTCAATTAATCCCATAAATAAATATCACAAAAATACGGGGTATTACAGTTATCATCCCCACAAAGTGACTTCCACTGCGCCTTCCACACTGTCGCTAACTCCAAAATATTCTTGCGGCTCAAAGCATCCACCACAACATTCACCTTCCCCAGGTGGTACCGAATTTCAAAATGATAATCTTTCACAAACTCTAACCACCTCCTCGGTATCATGTTCATCTCCCATCATATAAACAAATACTGTAGGCTCTTATGGTCTGTGAAAAGATGAAATTTCTCCCCCGGGAGATAATGCTTCACAACTCGTGACGCAAAAACCACGAATGAAAACTCCATGTCGTGGGTGGGGTAATGTCCCTCGTAAGGATTAAGATTTCACGAAGCATAATCTATAGTCCTCTCATTCTGCATCAAAACCCCTCCAAGTACCCTCAAGGACGCATTTGTGAAGACTTTATAGTAAATCTTTGCTCGAGGCTATGCCAAAGCTGGTGCAGTAGTTAATCTAGTCCTTATCTCCTCAAATGTTGTTGGAAAATGTCATCCCATACAAATGGTACTTCCTTCCTTGTCAAATTCATTAAGGTCTCGACTATCTTGGAGAACCCCTGGATGAATTGATGGTAGTACCCGACCAGTCCCAAAAATCTTCGCACCTCAGTGGGTGTAGTGGGTTGTCCCCGCTCCATCATGACAAAAAATTTCCCCGGGTCCACGAATATCCCCCCGTTCAGACACAATGTGGCTCAAGAACTGTACCTCCCTCATCTAAAAATGGCATTTCTTGAACTTTGCATATAACTAATGATCTTGAAGCGTCTCTTAGACCACCCATAAATGCTCTGCGTGCTCCTTCGTAGTTTGAGAATAAATTAGGATATCGTCTATGAATAGGAAAATGAACTGATCCAAGTAATCTCTGAACACCCTATTCATCAAGTTCATAAATAATTTCGGCACATTGGTTTGCCCAAATGGCATCACCAAAAATTTGTACGACCCATATCTCGTAAGTAAAGTTGTCTTTGAGATGTCCTTCTCCCGAAATCTCAACTAATGGTAGAGTGGTAACCCGATCTTAACTCAATCATTGAAAAGTACGCATTACCCCTCAGCTGGTTAAAAAAATTGTCAATACTTGGCAATGGGTATTTATTTTGTATAGTGGGTTTGTTCAACTCCCGGTAGTCGATACAAAGCTTCATAGAACCGTATTTCTTCTTGACGAATAAAGCTGGAGCACTCCACGACGAAGTACTCCTCCTGATAATCCCTACCCTAATAACATCTCAATCTGCTTTCGCAACTCCCTAATCTCCATAGGATCCATCCGATATGACATACTCGCAATGAGTCTCGTGTCCAGAATCAAGTCTATCACGAAGTCGATCTCCCAACTAGGTAAAAATCCTGGAATCTCCCCAAAACATCAGAAAACTCACTCACCACAGGGATGTAATCTTGCATTACCATAACCTCCTAAGAAGTATCTTCCTCGATATAGTACGAATGCATGCTCGACCCACCCCCATGATGGGACATCACAACTAGGTACATCTCCTTTGTAAAAAGTACGTGCGATACGGGTTCGAACAAATTCGCAAATTTCCAATTAAATACTTATTTAATCAAATGACAATTTCTAAACTAAATTAATTAAATCAAATTTTATTGCAGCCCTAAACAAACATCTAGGTGTAGTGGATCATGCCATCACAAATAAAATTACTAACTCACTGATTTCAGGAAAAATCCCTTTCGGGAAAAAACTTTACTTCACTATAATAACTATAATGATTACAATGAAATCTATAAAGAATTTATCGCATAAATATCTCATAAACCTCATTCCTGAATCAGTAATGAATCAACCGTAAAAGATTCACAAAGACGCAAGTGACACCTAGATCAGTAGCAGAGATCCTATCTACAAAAGAAACTTGACATAAGATGTGTTCTTGTGTTCCAAAACAACTCACATAAAGTATTGGGATGAATTGTGAATCGAAAACAAGGAGTAAAACCTTTAAAAGGAGAAGACAAATATTTTTGCAGTAGCAGTTTTCATAAACAAGTAATCTCAAGTCTTCTGATAAAAAATGAAGTTGGACGAACCAATTTATAGAAAATCTAAGGGGTTGGATCACTCGAACGAAAACATCATCTCGCTCGAATGGGGACATGCATCGCTCAAATGAGATTCGCGCGAGATAGGTTACCGCTCGAACGAAAAAATAAAAAATTAATATTTTTTGTTTTGTCAGAAAATTGTCCGCCTCAACACTTAGAAAAAAGTTTTTGAAGAAAAACTCCACTCCAACACATAGAAAAAATTTCAGAAAAGTTATCCCAATATTCTAAGTGAACCATTAAGGTCTTAAAACACAACCATACCAAAGTTAAACTTGCGGAGGCTTGAATGTTAAAGAAAACTTGAAATTTGGATCCGTCTTGTTGCATATGTGATCTTGAACATTCCTTGACGATTGTAGCGGTATACGACATAGTCAATTGATAACCGAAAATAAAATAATGTCCGTACAATTCTCCCCCTATGTCTATGCCAGTACAAAATAAAAATATCCGTATTATCAAATTAAAAAGCCTATACAAATCTAATACCCTCCATTGAACCCAAAATAGAAAAGGTACTAATTTGCATGTCTCAAACTTTTTTTCAAAAATCTTCAACAATAAATCTTCAAGCTTTTCTCATCAGGGTGTGAAAATTATGATTTTCAATTTTGTACGTACACACATGAAACAAAGAAAAACCTTCGTGATGCATCGAGTTTGAAATGATATAAGAATAAATCAATCAATAATCAAATCTCCTCCCATAATGCAAACTCCCATATAAAATCATAATTCGTTCTCCCCCTTTTTATTGACTAAAATAGACATGGAAGTGAATACAAAACAAGCATAGAGTTGTCATGGTAAACAAGGCAAACAAAGATCAAACGACGCTTATGCAAAGTAGTAGCTCAAAAGATTCCACAAACTATTTTTCAATTTTCAATTTTTAATTTTTCGTACAAAAATGCAAAAATAATTTTCCAAAAATCACACCTTGAATTTACACTAAAATAACCAAATCATGGAAACGAAATGTATGGGTGTGAACATATTCAATAGAGAAATCAATACAATCAAATATAACATATGTGCATGATGAATATGTGTACTCATAACGAATGAATCTCAAACTCGTCATTAGGTGACGAAACAAATGTTGAATTTAAATGACATTGACTCAATCCATCAACACATAAATGTCAATAATGATTCCCGCACCAATGAAGTCTAAAACTATGTAATGCTTTTGCATGACACTGTCAGGACTTGCAAACCTATTTTTCATTACTTTCCATCCAAACTCCCTCATAAATAATTATGCATTTATTTTTCTTTTGAGGTGATGAAACTAAAACCTATTGGCCCATTTTGGCATATTTTTCTTTTTATTGCCTTTTAATTTTTTTGGGCTCTTTTCTAATGGTGGCTTTCATGAACAGTTAATTTTGAACCCTCACAACCCTTTCTCATGATTCACTCATCATATTTTGTTGCAATTAAATCCTCATAGTAAACGGTTATTACTTGCACTACGTTCATTGTCAAGTTTTATCGTATATGGTTCGTTTTAAAGATAGAATTGATATGACAACACTCAGATCAATATGTGGTAAACAAGTACAATAGTCAAAAAATCCGTGCAAGTGTTTAATAAAGGCATTCATGAGTCAAACATGTAGGTAGTAACAGCTAATCACATCTCAATGACTCCAAATATTGTAAATCACATGAATGAAATAATTACGCATATCAAAACACTATCAAATCGTCACATGGATTTGGAATAAATTTGTGACTCGATCATCCTAAATGTCCATTCATATATGCTGGAAAAAAATACAAAAATCTTTTTGACTTTTTCCAAAAAAATTTATCGAAAAAGAAAATCTTTTTGTATTTTCCCAAAAATATATAAAAAAAAAACGTCCACACTAGCACTAGGAAAAAAATATCATCATGCAAAACATCCTATGCTAGCAAACAAGTCTAAACCACAACCGTTAGGTGCGGTGGAGTTTTCCAAAGGTGGTTAAATCCTATGAAAAACATCCATCAAATCATGTGAAGTCTTGACTAAAATTTTTACCTGCTCCTTAAGATGTGCAAACTCTCTCATGTAATCATCTAGAGCATCATGTGTGGGTGAGTGTGTGTGGACACGTGTAGTAGCAAAACATGACACATAACCCAACTTAAAACAAAACTCCCTAAGGTGTCCTCTCTTTTTGCAATGAGTGCAAACATAGACATGCCTAGGTACACCTCTTCAAAATGTCTACAGCGTACTCTCCTATCAGGTACGGGACTCTTAGGTGGTTGGGGTTGAGATCCATATGGATCTATCTCTAACTTGGTAACCGACTAGGGTACAACGTGGGAAGTGGATGCACCGTTATGACCTATTCCTCGTCTCTCAACATCACACAAAACGGGATTGAGAACCATCTTTTCAACCTTCTTAGATGCGTTCTCTAAAGGGAATTTGACCTCTCGGGAACGATCAAGATCACTCTCAAGTTGGGATATACGTATCGTCAGACTAGACACCGTGTTGGTCAAATCACTATTTTCCCAATCCAAAGCAATCAACTGTTCACTCAAAGAAACCTTCAACTTCTCGAGTTGACTTATTTTCGCCTCAAGCACCCTCAAAACATATAACTCTCTCTCTCTCTCTAAATATCTAACCCTAAGATGTAACTCCTTATTCAATTTCTTAGTCTTTAAGGTCTCGGCGTACAAATCTCTAAATGCATTTTCGAGCTCACTTTCATCTCCACTTTGACCCTCACTTACAACAATCAAACTATCTTCCTCCTCAGGGGTAAAAACGTGCACAAGTATCCTCATCATTGTGGAACAAACTAGGTGTGTTGACTAGCTAAAAATGCAACAAACTTCCCATGTGAAGACTCATCCCCAGAATCATTCACCTCATCCTCATTGTCACTAAGAGTGATTAGCATAGCAATTTTCTTGCCCTTTCTCCTTAGCCTAGTGGAACACTCAAAAGCTCTATGCCCCCTACCCTCACACTCAAAATACTTATTTTCTTCCTCTTTCTCATCTTCTCTCTCACCGCTCTCTATGGCCTCATTTTTATTTTTCTCAAAAAATCTTTTATTGAAAGAATTTTGTTTTGAAAAGTTGAGAAAGTTTTTAAAATTTTTCCCATGCATGGTCATATCAAAATCAACCTCACCCTCAGAGACGGACTCACAAACTTTCACTTTCTTTTTCTTCTTTCTCGTGGGCACTTCCTCTCCCTTCTTAGACTGGGTTTCAAGTTCTATTCCTCTATCCTTAGGCTTAACAATGTCAGGAAACATGTAAATTTCATATGTCTGGAGGTCTCCTACTAGAGCTTCTAGTTTTAAATTGCCCAAATTACCTAAGGTATTCAAAACAGTCACTTTTGGGATAAAATATTTAGGCAGCGATCGTAAAATCTTTTTAACCACTCTTGCATCAGGTATAGGCTTACCAAGAATGAAACTCATGTTGACAATGTGAGATAAACGTGCATAAAAATCATCAAAATACTCAGATTCAGGTATGGTAATCGTTTCAAATTGAATAGTTAAATTTTGAATTTTAGACTCTTCGACCGCATTAGTGCCTTCGTGGGTAAGTTGTAAAATGTCCCACAATTCGGATGCGGTGCACATCATAATACGTCGAAACTCCTTAGGAGTGACAACATCATAAATTGCACTCTGCCCACATGAATTAAAAGTGCTCCATTTAAATTCATCATCAGTCCAGGTAGTCACAGATTTTAAAGTTGTTATGTTATCTACAGTGACAGTGGGAGGCGTCCACCCTCTTTCACAAACTACCCAAACGCGCTCATCAATTGCCTTTAACTGTGATCTCATACGTACTTTCTAGTAGGCATAATTGTAAGGACAATTTGTCCATCATTATGTATATGATATGTCATACGCCGTTACAAGAATAATAGTTGAAAAGATCACATCGTCATCAACAAAATCCAAAGATCAAAAGAAAGGAAGAATTCAGAAATTCAGACAGCCGGACCGGTCCGCCTGATATTAAAACGAACCGATCCGCCTAGCCGGACCGATCCGCTGGGACCCGGACCGATCCGCCTTGCTCGTTTAAGACCAGTGAGCCCCGGACCGAATGCGAACCGAATCAGCCTCAAAATAAAAGAACCGATCCGCCATCGGACCGATCTGCCTAAGGCCCGGACCGGTCCGCCCTGGATAACCACGAACAGATCGTGTGCAGATTTTTAGGGCAAATGAATTCTTATTTATACCACGATCGGGGAGTTGGTTTTATTAAGACTTACACACGATTTTCTGAGTTCCATAACTCATAAGTCTTTATGGTATTTGAGTCCATTGATTCATACCCTTGATTCACACAAATTCCATACATTTGTGAGTCACTTTTGGTAACCCAAGAACACCATTGATGTTCAACCCTTTGTGAAGTGGACCGCTTCTTCCTCTTCATTGCAGCCCTACTGGACAGGGATAGTTCCAGCCGCCAGCCCTACTGGAAAGGGTTTCTTCCAGCCGCGACTACAGAATCTGATACCCGAGGGTAATTCTTAGTCAAACTGTATTTCATTGTAATCCGATTGTAAACCGTCTTTTACAAATTATAGTGATATACAAATGGTTTTGCCCCTGTGGGGGATTTTTCCTTAACTTTGTGTGTTGAATATCTTGTGCATGATTTCATATTGTTTCAATCACACCTAGTTGCATGCTTAGAGTTAATTTGGGATAAAAATAGCAGTTATTATATTATTTCTTAATTGAACGCAAGCGCCAACTCTTTCAAATTGGTATCAGAGCAGGTTACGCCATTCTATTGCGTATTCCTTACTTCCGCAAAATTTTTCTAAAGATATCAATTTTTGAAATAAATTGATTTTTGAAAAGAGCGTGTTCAAATGGAGAAGTCATATTATAAAATGCCTATTTTTGACGGGTCGAATTATGCCTATTGGAAAGCCCGTATGAGGTCGGCTTTAAAAGCCATTGACGAACGTGTCTGGATTTTGGTTGAACGAGGGTGGACTCCTCCAACCGTGACTGTTGATAATGTGACCAACTTGAAACCTGACATCACTTGGACTGATGATGAATTTAAATGGTCATCTTTTAACTCTAAGGGTCTAAGTGCTATTTCTGGGTCTGTCACTCCTGATGAGTTCAAACGCATAATGACATGCACCACGTCAAAAGAAGCATGGGATATTTTGCAACTTACCCATGAAGGAACAAATGCTGTTAAAGAGTCAAAATTGCAAAATTTAACAACTCAATTTGAAACCATCACCATGCATGAAAATGAATGTTTTGATGAATTTTATGCTAGGCTTTCTGACATTGTTAATACTAGCTATAATCTTGGTGAACATATTCCAAATGCTAGAGTTGTTAAAAAGATTCTTCGTTCCCTTCCTAAACGTTTTATACCTAAAGTCACTGTGCTAAATTCCTTGGGTAATTTAAATACTCTAAAATTGGAAGAACTGGTAGGAGATTTACAAACTTATGAAATAGACATGTTTCCTAAATCTGCCAAGCCAAAAGTTAAGGGAATTCCCCTTAAAGCCCAAGAGAGAAAAAGTGAGGGGTCGGCAAGAAAAAGAGTCGAGTCGTCTAGAAAGATAGAAAATTCTGATTCTAAATGTGATTTTGACCTAGATGGTTTGGCACTTTTTGCTAAAAACTTCAAGAAAATTCTGAAATTTAAGAAAAATGGGAATTTCAAAGATAAAAAGAATTTTCAAAAAAATAAGTTTGAAAAGAAAGATTTCAAAGAACCCCCTAAAGACAGTGAGAGGTGTTTTGAGTGTGATGGTAAGGGACACAGAGTGTTTGAGTGTGCCACTCGTCTGAATAGGGAAAAGGGTAAAGCTGTCCTAAATGCTACCATTAGTGACGACAGTGAGGTCGAGTCGGTGGACTCGGGAGATGAGTCACCGCATGAGCGTAACTTCACCGCGTTCATGGCTTGTCATGTGAGTACTCCTAGTGCATCTCACGACGATGAGATTGCTACTTCACAGGGACACCTCGACAGCGAGAGTGAAGAGAGTGAGGGAGAGGAGGAAGGTAGTGAGGACGAGAGTCACCTTCAACGCGCGTACGCTGAGTTGTATAATGAATCATTTAAAACTAAAAAGCGTAACAAAGCCCTAGTGCTTAGGATCACCGCGTTAGAAGAGGAGTTAGGAGAAATGAGAGAGAGAGAGAGTCCTCCACCTGCACCGCCATGAGAGAGAGAGAGTCTGACTGGGTTAGTAAAGAGAATCTGCTTAAAGAGAGAGAGAGCAGTTTTGAGAAAGAGAAAGAGGACTTGACTAAACAAGTGGCTAGTCTTACGAGTGAGCTCCATTCCTCCCTGGAGACTCGGAAGAAACTTGAAGCCCTTGTTGTCCAGCTTACTCATGACCTTGAGAGAGCTAGGAAAGTCAAGGTACAAATCGAGGACAGATCAAGAAAGATGGGAAAGATGCTCCTCGTTCCCGCTTTAGGTTTTGGTGACAGGCAAGGAATAGGTTTTGATGGTGCCTCCACGTCCCAAATTGCACCCGGACCAATTCCTGAGTTTACTACGACTCCTTATGGCCGTCATAAAAAACCAAGAAGGAGAGTTCGACCAAGAAAAGCAAACCAAGGTCCTCCAAATACTGTGCCCTTTTGCTCCCATTATAAAAGAAATGGACACCTTAGGGATGATTGCTATAAGTTGGGTCGGACACGACGTACGTTTGCTCCACCACTTCAGACTGATGAGTTTTCCAGTCTGAGAGAGCGTGTTGAGTTCCTAGCCGCCACATCACAGAGTTTGATGGAGGAATTCCGACAGATGACCTTATCATCAATGAATGCACCCCGCATTCCGGCTAAAACCAACAACAACAAGGGAATACAAAAAGGTACCTACTCTTGGGTTCCTAAGAAAGAGAAAAAGGCCCTTGTTGTCCATGTCGCTCTCAAAGCCCATAATACCTCACAGTGGTATTTTGACAGTGGTTGCTCCAGACACATGACAGGTGATGCCTCATATTTTACCCATCTTGAGGATTATAATTATGGGAGAGTCACCTTTGGAGATGGTAGCAAATCTAGCATAGTTGGACGAGGTACAGTAGAGTTACTAGGATTTCCAAAGCTAGAGAACGTGTTGTACGTCAAAGGTTTGAAAGCAAACCTTCTTAGCATCAGCCAGCTGTGCGACGATGACTTTGCAATGAAGTTTGACCGGAAAGCTTGTAAGGTCTATAATCAAGCCGGTAAACTTTTAGTGCAAGGGGTGAGGACAGAAGATAACTGTTATGGGACTGAGCCCAAATCCTCACTTGTCTGCAACAGCGCCACGATCACTCCTATGGATATGTGGCATCAACGTCTAGGTCATGTGAACGTTAGAGACTTATCTCGTTTAGTCAAAAAGGACCTAGTACGTGGCTTACCATCACTTGGAAAGTCAACTTCCATGATTTGTGGACCCTGTCAGTTGGGAAAATAAATCCGTAGCCCTCATAGGAAGTTGAATTCCATTACCACTTCCCGTGTTCTTGAGTTGATTCACATGGATCTTATGGGTCCTACTCGCACGGAGAGTCTAGGTGGTAAGAGATACATTCTCGTGATGGTGGACGATTTCTCCAGGTACTCCATTGTAGGTTTTCTGAGAGAGAAATCCGATGCTGTAGAATTCCTAATGACCAAGTGTCGTGTCCTGCAAAATCAACACGGAGTCGCTATTAACGGAATACGTAGTGACAACGGCACTGAATTTAAGGAAGCAAAGGTGGATTTGTACTGTGATAGCCTTGGGATCAAACATGAGTTTTCTGCTTTGAGAACTCCTCATCAAAATGGGATTGTTGAGAGGAAGAATAGAACGATCCAAGAGATGGCTAGATCTATGCTTCTAGGTCGTAAAGTTTCTAGGAGATTTTGGGCAGAGGCAGTGTCTACTGCATGCCACACGGTGAATAGGGTTTATTTGCGTCCACACACACTACAGACACCTTATGAGTTGTGGACCGGCAAGAAGCCCAACCTGGCATATTTTCGTGTTTTTGGGAGTAAATGCTACATTCTACGGGATAGAGAGCAATTAGGAAAGTTTGACTCCCGGAGCGACGAGGGAATATTGCTAGGATATTCATCGAACAGTAGAGCGTACCGGGTTTTTAACCTGAAGAGCTCTAAGGTTATGGAATCAATAAACATCACTGTGCAAGATGACGAACCTCCGACAGTTATTGATCCCAACCTTCAGTGTGAGGATGAGGATTGTTCTGACAGCGATTTTCCTGTTCCTCTCCCACACTCTGTGGACCCTATTCCTGTGTTAGGGGACACACCTGCTTGGGTTCGCAAGAGTCATGATCCTTCAGCCATTATTGGCGATCCCACTCTAGGGGTCAAGACTCGTGCTCAACTAGAGAACGTTGTTAGTCATCATTGCTACACATCCAAAGTCGAGCCCAAGAACCACAAAGAAGCACTCAAAGATGAACACTGGATATCTACTATGCAGGATGAGTTGCTTCAGTTTAAGAAGAACAATGTCTGGGAACTTGTCCCCCGACCTAGTGATACTAATGTTATTGGTACCCGGTGGATTTTCAAGAATAAAATGGATGAAAATGGTACCATAATCAGAAATAAGGCTAGGTTGGTCGCTCAAGACTACACACAGATAGAGGGTGTAGACTTTGAGGAGACATTTGCTCCTGTTGCGAGGCTTGAGTCCGTCCGTTTACTACTCGCCATCGCATGTCATCTGCACTTCAAAGTATATCAAATGGATGTCAAGAGTGCCTTTCTGAATGGCATTCTACAGGAAGAGGTTTATGTGGAACAACCAAAAGGGTTTGAAGACCCTAAGCACCCTGATCACGTCTACTATCTGAGGAAAGCCTTGTATGGCTTGAAGCAAGCACCCCGTGCTTGGTACGAGAGGCTTACATCCTATCTCTTAGCCCGTGGCTTCAAGAGAGGGGGAGTTGATATGACGTTGTTCGTCAGGAGAGATGACAGTGCTATCTTGGTTGCCCAAGTCTATGTGGATGACATAGTCTTTGGATCCACATGCTCCCATCATGCTCACCACTTTGAGGAGGAGATGAAAAGTGAGTTTGAGATGAGCATGGTTGGTGAGATTACATTCTTCCTTGGTCTCCAGGTTCGTCAGCTAGAGGATGGGATGTTCATCTCTCAATCCAAGTATGCTAGAGACCTAGTGAAGAAATTTGGTTTAGACTCCGATAAGCATGCTCGTACTCCTATGAGTACTACTATCAAGCTTAGTAAGGACACTTCAGGCAAGGACGTAGAGCAAACCTTGTATCGGAGTATGATAGGCAGTCTTCTCTACTTGACTGCTAGTCGTCCCGACATTGCCTTTAGTGTTGGAGTCTGTGCGCGTTATCAGGCGTCTCCTAAAGAGTCACACTTACTCGCTCTAAAACGTATTATCAAATACGTGAGTGGGACTCTCTCATACGGTATTTGGTATTCCTTTGATACCGATGACCGTTTGTCCGCCTATTCGGATGCCGATTGGGCAGGGGACGTAGATGGTTATAGGAGCACTTCTGGTGGATGTTTCTACTTTGGTTCTGCTCTTGTCTCTTGGTTGAGCAAGAAGTAAAACTCCATCTCTTTGTCCACTGTGGAGGCGGAGTACATCGCCGTCGGGAGTTGTTGCACGCAACTCATGTGGATGAAGCAAATGTTGGAGGATTATGGGATTTCACAGGACACCATGACCATTTCCTGTGATAACACGAGCGCGATACACATATCCCGCAATCCTGTCCAACATTCGCGCACAAAGCACATCAGGTTACGCGAGCACTTTATACGTCAGTTAGTTGAGGAGAAGGTCGTAACCCTGAGTTTTGTTCCTATCGACCGTCAGTTAGCCGATATTTTCACGAAATCTTTAGATGCCCTTAGATTTGAGAGTCTTAGGAAGTCTTTGGGGATTTGCACAGTTGACTGAGGGGTTGGTCTATGTCTAGAATAGGATGCTTCTTCATGATCATATCATATGCTTCCTATTGCTAGTCTGTTTATATGTACTATTCTTTGTTGTACAGCTTTTATGTATTTGTTATTATTCTTTGAAAAATACAAAAAGATTTTCTTTTTTAAAAAAAAAAAAAATGAGAAAAGCCAAAAAGAGATTTGCCTTTTATGGATGAGCATTTAAGATAGCCAAGTCACAACTTCATTCCATATATCCATGTGACTGTTTGATAGAGATTTGAGAGGCTACATCATTTCATCCATGTGCTTTACATTGATTGGCATCCTTGAGATGTAATTAGTGATATTTTCTACATGCTTGACTCCTATATCCTTTATTGCACACATGCACGGCTATATTTGATTGTTGCGCTTGTCAATCTCATGTTGGCTTGAGTGTTTCCATCTCAATCCTGTCTATACAATGTATAAAATGCGATAAAACTTGACAAGATTGGATTGCATGTAAAAACCGTTTTGGTGAGACTGTGTGATAATTTGCATAACGGGGAGGGGCTGCGAAAGTTGATTTTTATCCTTTGCGCAAAAGCCACCGTTAAAAAGGACCTAAAAATGGAGGAATTGTAATATCCGAGGTCCTAAGAGGTTAAAAGAGCCCGAAAAAATTGAAAAGGCAATAAAAATAAATTCATGCCAATTATGGGCCATTTAGGTTTCACCCAATTCTCCAAAGTTTGAGAATTTAGTATACCTCTCTTCAAAATATAAATCTGAGGGAGTTTGGTTGGAGATTGAAAAACGGGTTTTGCACTTCCTTGATAGTCCTGAAAAAGCATGAAAATCATTTTGGACGTTATTGGTGTAGAAATCACTTTGAGCTTTGATTTGTAGATTTGATATAGTCAATGTCTTATATTTCCAATCTTTTACACCAAAGGAAGCATTTGAGTTCATTCATTAGGAATATCCAATATTCATCGTGCACATATGTCATGTTTGTATGCATTGATTTTCCAATCGAATTTTGATCACACCCATTCATTTACGCTTTCACCGACTTGGTTGTTTTATGTTCATTCATGGTGTGATTTTATGCCTTGTGTCACCCCGGTACTTGATTGCTTGATTTATTTCTCTCATTTGTCTATGTGGGGACATCATAAAAAGGGGGAGAATGAATTATCTGATTATGGGGGAGTTTTGAAATTCTGAGAATATCATCTTAAATGGATATATATGCTTATGTGCTTATGTTTATCTCATTTCAAACTCGGTACGTCACTTGGTATTTGCTTTGTCTCATGTGTGTAGGTACATCCTTGATAATCCCATGATGCACACCGTGATGAGAAAAGCGGTGAGATTTCTGAAGATTCGAAGAACAAACGATGCAGCCTTAGTCATTTGTACCTCTTTCAGTTTTGGGTTCATGGAAGGGTAGATGTGTATAGGCATTGTTTCATACTTGATAATTCGGATTTTTTTTTATGTTTGTTCCGGCATAGACATAGGGGGAGATTTGTAAGGACAATTTGTCCATCATTATGTATATGATATGTCATACGCCGTTACAAGAATAATAGTTGAAAAGATCACATCGTCATCAACAAAATCCTAAGATCAAAAGAAAGGAAGAATTCAGAAATTCAGACAGCCGGACCGGTCCGCCTGATATTAAAACGAACCGATCCGCCTAGCCGGACCGATCCGTTGAGACCCGGACCGATCCGCCTTGCTCATTTAAGACCAGTGAGCCCCGGACCGAATGCGAACCGAATCAGCCTCAAAATAAAAGAACCGGTCCTCCATCGGACCGATCCGCCTAAGGCCCTGACCGGTCCGCCCAGGATAACCACGAACAGATCGTGTGCATATTTTTAGGGCAAATGAATTCTTATTTATACCACGATCGGGGAGTTGGTTTTCTTAAGACTTACACACGATTTTCTGAGTTCCATAACTCATAAGTCTTCATGGTATTTGAGTCCATTGATTCATACCCTTGATTCACACAAATTCCATACATTTGTGAGTCACTTTTGGTAACCCAAGAACACCATTGATGTTCAACCCTTTGTGAAGTGGACCGCTTCTTCCTCTTCATTGCAGCCCTACTGGACAGGGATAGTTCCAGCCGCCAGCCCTACTGGAAATGGTTTCTTCCAGCCGCGACTACAGAATCCGATACCCGAGGGTAATTCTTAGTCAAAATGTATTTCATTGTAATCCAATTGTAAACCGTCTTTTACAAATTATAGTGATATACAAATGGTTTTGCCCATGTGGGGGATTTTTCCTTAACTTTGTGTGTTGAATATCTTGTGCATGATTTCATATTGTTTCAATCACACCTAGTTGCATGCTTAGGGTTAATTTGGGTTAAAAATGGCAGTTATTATATTATTTCTTAATTGAACGCAAGCGCCAACTCTTTCAATAATTACAACCGTCAAAAGTGGCCATCCGATTATATAAGTGTTCCATCGGAAAAATAGCGATTTTTCACAAAATAAATTTTTAAAAAAATCAATATCACAAAAAATTTGTGACAACTAGTAATACTCGGTAAATTTGAGTGACTTGCTCTGATACCAATTTGTAAAAAGTACGTGTGACACCTATTCGAACAAATTCACAAATTTTCAATTAAATAATTATTTAATCAAATGTCAATTTCTAAACCAAATTATTTAAGTCCAATTTTATTTCAGCCCTAAACAACATCTAGGTTTAGTGGATCATGCCATCACAAATAAAATTACTGAATCACATATTTCAGAAAAAATCTCATTCCGGCAAAACCTTTATTACACTATAATACTTACAATGATTATAATGACATATGCAAAGAATTTACCGCAGAAAATTCTCAAGAACCTCAGTGCTGAATCAACCGCAAAAGATCCATAAAGACACTCACTCTTAAATCAACCTAGGAACACCCACAAGCACTCCCTTTGACACGCAGTCACGTCATCCCAGTACCTCCATTAAGTGGCACCTAGATCAGCAGTAGAGATCCTCTCTACAAGAGAAACTTAACACAAGATGTGTTCTTATGTTCCAAACTAACTCACATAAATTATTGGGATAAATTATGAATTGAAAGCAAGGATTAAAACCTTTAAAATGAGATGACAAATGTTTCTGCAGTAGAAGTTTTCGTAAAATAGTAATCTCAGGTCTTCTAATCAAAAACTAAGTTAGAAAAACCAATTTATGGAAAAACTAAGGCGGTGGCTCGCTCGAACGAAAACATCATCTCGCTCGAACGAGGACAAGCATCGCTCGAACGAGCTTCACGCAATATAGATTGTCGCTCGAACGAGAAGGTGTCTCGCATGAACGAAAAAATAAAAAATTAATATTTTTTATTTAGTCAAAAAATAGTCTGCCTCAACACCTAGAAAAAATATTTTGACAAAAAACTCCGCTCCAACACTTAGAATTTTTTTTTAAAAAGTTATCCCAATATTCTAAGTGAACCATTAAGGATTTAAAACACAACCTTACCAAAGTTAAACTTTCGGAGGCTTGAATGTTCGAGAAAACTTAAAATTCGGATCCGTCTTGTTGCATATGTGATCTTGAACATTTCTTGACGATTGTAGCGGTATACAACATACTCAATTGATAACGGACAATAAAATAATGTGCTTACATCCTTCTCGAAAATGATGAAAATGATGTCGTACTCATAGCAATCCACACATGCTTTGTACCTCCCATAGCAATCCACACATGCTCTGTACGTAGCTATCCAGTCCATCCCCAAAATGATGTCGTACTCATGCATATTAAGTACTAAAAAATCAGCTACAAAGGTTAGTCGTCCTATCTTAATACCAATACCCCGACACACTGAAAGTATACGTACCCCTCTACGTACCGATGAATGTATGTGTAATAGGATATTGGAAGCATAATCTACCATCCAGTCTCCCATGCAAAACTCGTTCTAACAAAAGAATTATTTGCACCCGTGTCAAATAGAATGCAACCTATGTGACCAAATATGGGAAACATACCCTCAACTTCAATTTCTGGTGTTGGCCCCTATGTGATCGCGACGTGATAAACCTATTCATAGTGTAGTGAATGTTATCTTTGAGGTGGGGCGACGGGTACTGGAGCGGCTAGTGAAACCACTCCCAGAGCTAAAAATGGTGGACTTTGTCGCTGTGGCGCCTATTGTCACCTATAACCTCCCTACTCCTAGGTTGTTTGGTTACTCCGAGGACACCACCTCGAATTATGACCCTTATCTACCCACGTAAAATAATTCATGTGAAACGGGTGTTGTTCAATCTGCTAGCCCTGCTAGCCTCTACCCTGTTGTCCCTATCCTTAATGGACTTTGTACTGCTTGCCCTGTCCGGACTGCCCCTGGCCCTGTCTATGTCGATCATCTAAACCCCTGGACTTCTTATTATGATCAGCGGATGAGGTGCCTATGAACTGTTGCGTCTCAGATTCTCTCCCCTCACCCACCTTGCCCTGCTAACTCGAGGACTTCTCTCCGTGGCGTTTCTCACCCTTGTTCCTATGGAATGCCCTGTGGTCTTGTCCATGGAGGAGTGAGGCATTCACTAGCTAATTATACGTTATAAAGGTCGGATTCACCAGAAGAGCCTTCCTGATGTTGCAAGATGATCCCGCGATGAACATGTCCATCCTCCTCTGCTCCGTGCTAACATCCTCCTTTATGAAGTATGAAAGGGTGGTGAATTCCTCTCATACTCGGCTATGGTATTCCCTTCTTACTTAAGCTCTATAAATCTGCTCCTTATCTCAAACTGCATGGTTAGGGGAAAGTAATTCCCTTCAAACCTCTTCCAAAACTCATTACTAGTAAGATTGTTCCTCTCGGCTAATGTTATAATCGCATCCCACCACTGAAGCATGACCCCCACGAATCAAAATGAATCTAACATATGCTTCTTCACTGGTGTGCACTATACCATCTGTAAATGTCCCTTTATGTCATTTTTCCACCTACTTGCCACCAATGTATCTGAACTGCCTGAAAACTCTAGAGGTGATCGGTTAACAAAGGCCTCCCTTTGCCTATCCCACATAAATACAGGTGCGTGAGCTAGTATGGCCACCTTTTATGGTGGTGGTGGTTGCGGCTAGGCCTGTGGTGGGGAAAAGTGCTGAAGCATGGTTGTCATAGCTATTAAAATCGCTTGAGACACAATGGTGGTGATCTCTGCGGGTGTAATCAACTGTAGGATTAGTGGGGACTGTGGCTGTTGTTGTGGCTCTGTCTGAGCCTCCTCCTCGGCAGCAAGTGCGGCTACGCACATCGGACCAACTCTTCGTCCGGTTGCCATCTGAAAGTAAATAAGGTTTGAATTAGTAAAATGTAAGAATACAATGAACCTTAAGCATAGGATCTACATATTAAAGAATGTAACGTAAAACGTAATGAACGCAACATAGATCCTAAGGACACTAAAACCGTGCTCTGATAGCAACTGTAACAACCCCTATTTTCTCACATAAAGGCTGGTCAGGCACGAAATGCCAAAGATGGGGCTTATCTATCAACTAATACCATTCTCAGCACCAATATCATATAAATTATATATTAAAGGTTCATAATTAAATTTGAAATTAACATTTCCACAATTATTAAATCCAAACCAACACCAAGTACATAAAAAGTCTGACATGAAACTAAGTATCACAACCTAAGATAAAGTGAATAAATTTCAGGCTTATGCCCATATAGAAAACCCAAAATAATATAAGTACTGAAGGTGAAAAGCACCTAACCTAGAATCAACTAATCGGAAAGCCTGAGGAGAAAAATAAGAATGCAAGGCTGCCAACTCAATAATCCCGATATCCCTATTTAGGAGAACCTCAGGGGAGAAAATATTTAAATTTGGGTCAGAGCCCTAGGTGTGCAAGAATTAACTTAATCAAATTTAAAATGCAATAAATACAGTTGATGCAAAATGAATATTTCCCATTGTCACTCACATGCGATTAACATCTCATCCCTCAAATAAGTACAATATTACCCACATCCCAACATATTACAAAATGATATATGTGACAGCCTGCCAATTTAATATTTGTTCAAATAAATACACCCAATTATTTTAACGGAGCCACTATGTTTAATTACCGATGTTTTTCATATATATCATGAAAGTGTCATAAACATCTATTATGCACAGTATAATAAGGGTCTACAATTTATGTCTCCAATATTAGACAATTTAATTCATTTCATTAAATTTTTGGTAATTTATATACATGTCCTTTGATATATTCGACATACAAAAGCATCTGCCGTTGGTGTCTCATTCATGCTCTATTAGAAAGTCCGAGGGAATCTCTTATCCAAAGAGGACACTACAAAACACACACATAATTTGGGGCGATCCCTACGCAGTATACCAGGTCACGTCCTATACGTAGCAGTGACAAAGGTCGTCGGCATCAACACCTACCTCTCGTAAATGGCGCCATTACATAGTAACTAAATGACCTACACATCGTCTATCCCACCTGTTCTGACATGTTCCACGCAGTCCGAACGCACGAAATCATAAGCCGATATGACCCTCCACAAACATCGGTATGTCCACACAAATGCACTTATATACATATTATTTATCCCATATAATATGTATAGGTAACTACTCTACAATTACTTTAATATAATTCAACATGAAGTTCACAATTATCCGTTCATTATTAATTTTGTTCTTCATATCAATTTATTTAACCATCTAGTTAAATAGTGTCTCCCAATTAAAAGACGTACGTATTTACATTTTTAATAAATTCCTAGTTAGATCAAACATTGTCCTACCAACTCGCTCGGACATATAAAAATATTCCTAAACTAACAATGGCCCCAGCTCGCTCAACCCCAAGAGCCAAATCGATTCACTGCCAACCCGAATCGATTCATTCCAAGGCCTAATCGATTAGAAATTGTGCAGAAGCCCAGATCTATTTGTTATTTCTAACACGGGATTTCTCCTTTCATTCCTAAGATTACTTCTAATGGTTTATTCCATTTTATAATCATGTAGTTAAGTCTCTAACACTTAATTACTCTACTTAGAATGATTAATTTCATATAACAACCCAATTTCATTCTCAATTTTTCAGAATTCATGAACATGAATAAAGTATTTAAACCCAATTTCATCCAAAATCTCAACAATATTTAATTTAATGTATGGGGTATCTAGCATGGGATTGACATCAGATATACAGATCATAAACATGTGTTAAGGTTCTCTACATATATTTATCAAGATTTCCCCAATTTCATCTCAAGAACCCTAAGGTTTCTATCATCAAATATCAAGAATCGATTTCTAGATTTTTGGGCTATAACCTATGTTACAATCAATCCTCTACATACATGAGATTAAATCCTAACATTTATTCATCAAAATTCGACCTAAATCCCAAAAATTATATGGGGTTATTATAACGCATCAAGAAGCAATTTGTAATGTAAATTGAGCAGAAAAATCTTGCCTTAATGTGTAGTGGAAGAAGCCCTCTTGAATTCCCCTTTAAATTTCTTGCCTTTTCTCCCTTTTTGGTTCTTATCCTTTTCTCCCTTGGAGTAGCAGTAACGTTTAGGTTTTCTAATCAATAGTCGAAAGTTATTTATCAATCGCTTAAACACTTATTAATTTCAAATCCCTAGTTGTGTTAAAAACCTAAATTTTGAACCCCCAAATGGGCTCGAATCCATATCCAAACTAGCCTAAAAGTATCCTAACTTATATAGCTATGCCCCAAGATCATTTCTAAAGATTTAAAACACCTAAACGAGCTTGTGTACTCCTCCCCGACATAAGTCCCAATTATTTTATCCCATCATTATATATTTTTAATTGTGTCACACATCATGTATGCATTTTCTACAACACATGCAATTGTTATAACCATTAACATACAAAATCAACCACACATAATTATGGCTTAATAAAGAATTACATATTTGTAATTTATAAATTAAATTTTCTGATTAAGTCCAATTTTCACAAATTTTTACTTATTCCAAAAATATTATTTTATTATTTACTCTAGAAAATTACGGGATATTACAAGGTGATGCTCATCTATCATTTGATATGATATTATGGGATTACCACAACCAGCTGTCACCTTTTATTTAACAAACTCAGAAACAATCTGCGTAGACTTAGCGTTTGAAACCACACTAGGGAGGGAAACTAGAGTAGGTTGTTTGTTTTTTTTAATAGTTTTTTTATATTCTTTAATTCGTAAAGGAAAAAGCTTGATCCTTATTTTTTAGTAACTTTTTTTTGTAGATTTCTGCATTCATTAAGGGCCTGTTTGGTTGTCCCCAAAATTGTAAATTAGCCCATTTAAAATTAACTCATTCATGAATTGTCTTATTATTAGTGTTTGGTTACAAGAATGAACAAATTCAAAAATGAACCAATTCATGTTGATTCACAAAAACTTAAATTAGTTCATTTCACAAAAAGTTTGAAATTGCACAATTTATAATTACAACATGAATCTTAAATGCACCACTCCCATAAAGTACGTCTCACCATACTACTCTCTCTCTCTCTACACACACACACACACACATCAAAAGTAAATAACTCCATTTTTCTTTTCCAAACACACCACAAATTAGATTTAAACCCATTTAAAATTAATACATCGACAATTTATTCATTTCAAATTGATCAATTTATAAAATTAAATAATTTACGCAACCAAACGGACCCTAACAGTATGTCCAATATCTTTACAAAAAGTGAAAAAGCTTGGAAGAGATTCATAAACCAAAGAAATGAAGAAACTACCCTCACCTCTTTCAGCCGAAAGTTTTCCCAAAGGTTTATTGTTGAAATCAACTTCTACTAATACCTTTGCATAAGTACCATAAGATCTTTCTAATGTGGCCTTGTCAATACAGAGAGGGATATCATACTCCTAGCAATTTGTAAAAGGAGACGTGGGTCTCAGTATTGTTGAGACAAACGCATAAATCTTATATTTCAATATTTTTAATATTTTAAATATATTTTAGTCATTTGTCATTTTATGTATTTCATAAATGATATGTAATTTCAGTTTCCAAATTCAATAATTAAATTAGCACATGAACCATCAACAAAACTACATTTTTTATACAACATATAGATTAAATATCAAATAACCTATAGACAAATTTGGATTCCACACACAAGGACTTAAATGGAAATTATATGAGAGACAAAACAAATAAATAAGCATGCATTCTTAAATTAAAAAAGCTACTTCATATAGTTCGATAAAAATAAAAATAAGATTTACTAATCCAATTATAAGAGAAAATTAATTAAGTGCTTTTATATACAAGAGAAAATTAGTGATTGATATCACTTTTAACATTTATTGTTGTGATAAATGAGTCTAAGAAATTATATAATCAACCGATGTAATATAAATTTGATAAATTTGACATATTAGATTGATATTTTGGGTAAGTATTTTGATATTTTAAATTTGATATTGTTTGATCTTTTACATAGCTAGACCATCGAATTTTTTATATCAAAAAATCATAAATAAAAACTTATATTTTGAGAAAAATAATTTTCAAATGGTAAAAAACATTAATTGGAGTCTAAGTTAAAACTCGGCATAGATTGCTGAAGTCTAACCGGAGGTCACCAAAGTCTCTTGTAAATCATCGAAGGGTTGTGAGAGGCCGTCGGGATATTAAGAGAAAAATGGCTTTCACAGGGAACAATGATTTTAATAAATAAAAAAAGAAATGAATAAAATGATATCAATTATTAGAAATGTTATTCTAGTTGAAGAAACAAATATCTATTTCAAACCACATATCTAGCTAATCGTAATATATGACCCATTAAATGTAATAAGAAAGGGAAAAACACAAGTAATTTATAATTCATCATCAATTTTTGATACTTATGTCAATACTTATTTAGAAAACAAGATGATGTTGTTATCGTAAAAAATAGAGCTCAACCCAGTCCTCATATGAGGAGAGATCGGGATGGGAGAAAATGTTATCAGTTGATAATATGTAAAGAGAAAGGGGGATTGTGTGTATTTGATTTTATGTTTTAGAATAAAATAATTTCTTAAATTACTAATTAAATAAAATAATCTCGATGAACTTTATGAAATTAAAATTCAACAATTGCTTAGTGTTATTAGCATATAATTATATTGTTGTATCTTAGGGGAAAGCATTTCAATAATTAAAAAAAAAATACCATGAAAGAATTCGACACATAATCTAATTGATGTGGTGTTTCTTCAATTACAATTAAGAAATTAATTACAAAGCGGACAATTGAGATATGGAATTTCTTTGATGATAGTTTACGAGGCTTAGCCATCTAACCAAAATAAATGTTTTGAACCAAACTGGTACTTCCTCAATCAAAGTAAACAATTAATAACTACAAGGGCGGAGGGAAGGGGGGGTAGACCTGGGCTGTAGCCCAGGTCAAAAAAGGAGAAGAAAATTGTAGTCTAGGTTAAAAAATAAATAACTTTGCCTTAGCCCATCTCATTTTTTCAACTCAAAATCAAGTCCAAAACCTATCAAGCATGTGCCAAGTTGTAGACCTATTAAGATCTAACTCTCTCATTTCCCTTTGGGTAGTAATAGCTGCACAACTACAACAAACCTCTCACCCTCCTATTTCTGAGTGTTGGTAATTCTTCTCTCTCATTACTTGGTCCATTAGAAGATTTTTAAGAAACGTGAGAGAGGTGTATAGTGCTTTATTCAATAAATAAACTTTAAATTTATTTTTCTAATAAAGGTTAATATCAGTATATTTTCATTTTTTCTCTTCTTATTTTTTGAATCTCTTTTGTGCTTATTACAATTTTACATATTACAAAAAACAAAAATCACATTTTTATTATACATTTTTTTGTTTACCCTAATGGTGATACAAATGCTAATAATATTAAGACTGCGTGATATTTATTCCAGAAAAAAATATATCAAATCAGACTATATAACTTGCTCATTTTAATTTTGTATTGTTAGGATTTAAAGTTGTGCGAATGGACAAATATTTCAATTTGTGTAAATTATTAGATTAATACATAGTTGTATATATGTGTCAATTGGTGGATGATACTTTTGCATGACATTATTTTTAAAATTTTTGAGTAATCATTTGCTAAAAAACGCACATATAACCTCAAGAAAAATCGGGTCGGTGGATCCCTCCCCCGAACCACTGAATTTGGACATTAACTTTGCCACACTCACAAAACAATGTTAGCCCACCCCACCAAAAAATCCTTGCTTCGCTCTTGAATAACTATTACATTAAAATATATCCTCTTAAAATACTAACCCGATTATTCCCATGTTGTACTTGTCCACTCTTTGTATATCTCTTCAAAATGTTACCCACGAGGAAATTTCCATAGTAGCCCATCTCCGTTAGTACTAGTGGTCTCTATCTTCCTCACACACACACACACACACAAACACACACACACAATAAAATTATTAAAGCCCAAAAACCTAATTATTACTAGGGTCCACAAGGAAATACACATTTGTAGGATGGGACTAAAGCCCAAAAACCTAATTAAAATTCAACATATGCTTAGAGTTATTGCATACACTTATATTGTTATATCTTAGTGGAAAACATTTCAATAATTAAAAAATAGAGAAGAATGCCATATAAGAATTCTGCACGTAATCTAATTGATGTGGTGTTTCTTCAATTACAATTAAGAAATTAATTACAGAGTGGACAATTGAGATATGAAATTTCTTCAAAGATAGTTGATGAGGCTTAGCCATCTAACCAAAATAATTTTTTTGAACCAAACAAGTACTTTCTCAAAGTAAGCAATTAATTAACTATTATATTAAAATATATCCTGGTAAAATACCAACCCGATTATTCCCATGTTGTACTTGCCCACTCTTTGTATATCTCTTCAAAATGTTACCCACGAGTAAATTTACATAGCAGACCATCTCCGTTAATACTTGTGGTCTCTATCTTCCTCACACTCTCACACACACACACACACACAAAATAAAATTATTAAAGCCCAAAGACCTAATTATTACTAGGGTCCACGAGGAAATATATATTTGTAGATGGGACTAAAGCCCAAAAATCTAATTAAAATTCAACATATGCTTAGAGTTATTTGCATATACTTATACTGTTGTATCTTAGTGGAAAGAATTTCAACAATTTAAAAAAAAGGAAGAATACCATGAAAGAATTCGGCACATAATCTAATTGATATGGTGTTTCTTCAATTACAATTAAGAAATTAATTACAGAGTGGACAATTGAGATATGAAATTTCTTTGAAGATAGTTGATGAGGCTTAGCCATCTAACCCAAATAAATGTTTTGAACCAAACAGATACTTTCTCAATCAAAGTAAGCAATTAATTAACTATTATATTAACATATATCCTGGTAAAATACCAACCCGATTATTCATATGTTGTACTTGCCCACTCTTTGTATATATCTTCAAAATGTTACCCACGAGAAAATTTCCATAGTAGGCCATCTCCATTAGTATTACTAGTCTCTATCTTCCTCACACTCTCATACACAAAAAAAAAAAAAAAAAAAAAACGCACACAAATTGACATACAAGAGAATATTTAGTCACAAGGATACACTATTTATAGACACTCGTAAATTATTTATAATTATTATAATTTAACTCACAAATACATTAAAAACACATCAAAATACAATAAAATATATCGATAAAGGGTGCCTCTCCATAAATATTCTACACATAATGACACAAGGAAAGTTTCAATTATATATAAAATTTGTACAAAATCATATATACAGACTCACGTGTCACGCCTATAGTAATTCTTGTCTTATCAGGAATTTGATGTATCTCTATCTTCTTTTCTCTCTTACCTCCTTCCCTTTCCACTCTCTCACGCACGCGCTATGCCATAAATTCTCTCTCACACACAAAGCTATAATATAGCTCCCTCTTCTCTTTTTTTTCTCTCTCACACATACTATGACATAATCTTTTTCTCTACTAACACTTCTAGGGACTTCGAATTTTTGATAAAATTATGGGTGATAAACTGACGTGTCGGCTTGTTATTGACTGACTTTAAGGTCTTGCTGATGCGGACCCCATAAATCAATCAGTAACAAGTCGACACATCAATTTATCACCCAAAATTTTGTCAAAAATTCGAGTAGAATAGTATTTCTTTTTCTCTAGAGTCTATTCTCTTCTAGCTTCTTTCCCTCTCTCATAAATAAAAACAGTATGCCAAATCTCACTCTCTCTCCCACTGGCTCTGTCTCATGCCATAATGTGATGGGGTAGTTTTGTTAGTTAATTATATAGCTTTTACTTTCACTTGTAGAAAACACACACTTTTTTCATCTCTCTATATATATCTATATACAACAACCACCATAACAAAGTGTGTCCTAGTCCACTACAACACAAAACAATCTCTCTCCCCCCTCTCTCTCCCTCATATGGCTTCAACAAAATCCACTAATGCACATCCCAAATCTCTCCCAAACAAATCTCGCCGAACCACATCTCTCTCTTCAATTTCTTCCTCAGAATCCATCTCAGATTCCACCTTTAGTAGTCCCACAAGCCATCTTATTTTCTCAGGAATCCCATTTTCTTGGGAAAAAATACCAGGAATTCCCAAACAACAAGACCCCAAGAAAAAAGACCCTTCATTTTCTCTCCTCCCTTTACCACCAATCCCATCAAGAAAATTCAACAGAAAAGAAACCTCACCCAACAGCAAAAAATTCTACAACATTGATCAAAGCTTTAGAAAAGATCCTTTTTTTGCTGCCCTAGTTGAGTGCTCTAAAGATGATGATCAAGATAGTAGTGGCAGTGTTGGTAGTTATTGGAAGGGACCAAGGGCAACAAGGACATTAAGTGACCGGCTTGGGTTTATGAGTTTGTACACTTCCTGCAAAACTACTAATGCGGTTGCTGAGTCCATTGTGTATCTTCCGAGGGCAAATCGGTCAATTTACGAGTCGTGAGTTAACTCGGTCGAGTTGACTCGGTGTAACATGAAATCAAGTGACATGATATATAGATAAGTGTTTCAAGTTTTTGTTTTTTCCTTTTTTATTTTTGGTATAGTACTCTTTTAATTTTCCTTTTTTTTTTGTTGGGAGGGGGGGGGAGGGGGAGAGGAAGAATATTTGAACCCTGAAGTGTAGGGTGAATTTTAATTTTCCCCAGAATGTTTTAGTTTTTTCAATATTTGAAGGTTTTAAATTGCTTCAATGTTATTAAAATTGTGTTAAATAGATGTTATGTAAATATGATGTGGCGGTGTCAAACATAACATGCTGACATGGCGTGTCGCAATTAGTTATTATTTTATAATTGTGGGTCGGCATAAGAAGTACTAATCAATTGCGATATGCCATATCTGCCGTGTTGCGAAGTTTAAGCTTGGTAGAAGATCGTGTGAGCTCGCTCATATTTTACATCATACGCAACCTAACATTGAAGCAATTTTTAAACATCAAAGGAAGATTTATAAAACTTAAAGAGGTCATTGATCTTTGGTCTCATTACTTGTTATGTCTATTGTACTGTAGTGACAAAATTTAAAGTATATGACTTTAGGTATTATTTTCAATTTTTGCATGACTTTCGTCCTTTTTTGCATTAATTTTTTTATCACAAAAATATTATACAAAGTGAAAACAATATCCAGAGCAGTGATATATTAAATTTTAGTTTTCACTATAATATACGACATATAAGGGGTCAAAATGTCAAATGACCTAAAGTCAAAATATGGAGCGAGAACCTAAAATTTACCCTAAGCTTTTAAGGCACAAAATGTTTTCCTTTGATCCTTTATTTTGTGTTAGAAAGGTAAATGGTGTGTGAGGACAGGTCCAATGTGTCCCCAAACCATAAAACTATAATTTATGTGTATTAATTGTCTCTAGGAAACACTGGCAATATGCTTTGTTTTTATGTACGAGCTGCACTATAATGTCTCATTACCAAGATCTATATAAATTATATATGATCCTTTCTGTCCATGTGATGTTTTATGGATATATGAGTGAAGATTACGTTACCCCATGTGTGAGCTAGATATTGGACCACATTTGAGCAAGACAGATATCTCAATAATTTAATTATATATTGGTTTTTAATTAAGTGGATGATCTTGTACGTCGTGTGAAGTTATATGTACATTATTGATCCTCGTGAAGTCGCAAACATAGTGTTATGTTGTCAACGTTTAAATATATATTTTTTAATATTTAGTGTCATTATTATAAAGTTGAACTTTGAAATACTTCAAGATCAAGGTTATTTAATTATCATATAATATAATACAATAATAAAAAAAACTATCAAATCGGCACAATAAAAAAAATTAACAGGCAAGCTTGAAAAACTATACATCTCACACTAGGCCATCTGTAGCATTTTGGTGACAGTTTAACGTAAGAAACTTCTTAGTTGCATGAATATTAATTTTTTTTGAGGCAGAATAGTTTCTCCTTTTAAAAGTTTACAAAGACAAATTTGAGCTTAATTTAAATAGGATATAAAAGTATTTATTTGTCTATTTCTTTGGGCCAAATTTTATGTGACGAATACTTGGGAATTTGTTTTTTCTCCTTCTGAATTTAAAGTACATTCTCAAGTTTGAAATATGAATCTGAAAATATATTTATATCTCTAAATATATTCACTACTACAAATTATATATTTAAATTGAAAGAGTCTATTGTGCTTTAATCAGTATGGGGTTTAAAAAGTTCCATGCCACAATTTTCAAGTAAAAATTTGTTTTGACATAGCAAATCGTCAAAATGTACATTGCTGTGTAATGCTTAAATGTTAATTGAAAAAATTTACTATAGCAAATGAAACCTGTCAAACATATAGAAAATATGGAAAATTATGAAGATATTCTATTTACCATGACAAAATGCTATCAAATGAACGCTAAGAGGACAAGGTAATTATTAAGCTCCAATTTTTTTATGAGCAAATATTATTTATTTGCTCTTGGATCTAAATAGTCCAAATCCAAACCAAAAAAGCAAAAACCAAATAGCTATTTAGTTCTAAAAGTGGAGTTAATTGTTGTCACCGTGACACGAATTTTAGATGAAACCATTTGGTATCGTTTTTTTAACCTAAGAAAGAAAAAATAATATAAGGTCCATATTTAATAGCTTCTGCAAAGAAAAGCAAAAATTTGAGTTATTCAAAAGAAAAGTAAAAAGGTTGAATTACTAAAATTTTCAATTTGGGATGTATATAGTCAACAATTGTCTATTATTGTGATCAATTATGAATATATTATTCTTCTAATACAATTGTTAATTATTCAACACTAGACCTAATTTGACAAAACCTAATATTAGGGTTATATCATAACTAAATATGGGGTTGGCATAGTATGTTACATGCAGCAGTTCTATGCTAGAGAGACGAGCCCAAATCCAAAAAAAGTTTGGCTTCCTAATACTTTTTATGATTTCAATTTTTTCTAGGATTTTTTTAGGGTGCTTAATAAATAAATTTAATTTACATAAGACATTTCACTGTTTATCATTTAAAAACAACATTTTCATAACATATCATATTAATACTATCAAATATTAACTACATATTTTCAAATATGACCTATTGAAGAAAATATAATTTGCATGGGACTTGTGAAAGAAAAAAAAATATAGGACATATTTTACTGAACCAATTGGTAAAAATGATTTTTTTATGAATACCGTCAATATGGTCACATTTCGATTTTGTTGGTCACTTTTTTTATAAGTTTTACGGTGATAAATGTAAAAGTTTCAAACTACAAGCGTCCATAGAACTTTCAACCTTAGTGAACTATTTTTTATAAAAAATATTTTCTGAATAATGCATTTTGTTACAAAAACCATCTATATGTCATTAAAAAACCATCTTAAAGGGCTATTTGCATCTAAATGCATGATTTGAGTGTTTATTGGAACATTCAAAGTGTTATTCGCAAACATATAAGTATTTTGGGAGAGTTTTTGCACTTAGCTAGCACTATTTGTGTATGAAACGATGTATATTTAACTTATGAAATATAATGCAGACTTGTTTAATTTTTTTTGTGGTCATAGTAGCAAAATGTGGCTCACTCATTGCACGGTAGCATGGCTCACGTATTTTATATATTGTGTATAAAATATTATTTTATGCTGGTAGGTAAAGCTTACTTGTTGTCCCATTCAATAATTTATACTTCAACAGTAATAATTGAGACGGAATATTAGCTAAACACATGACTTGGTGGGTCAGTAATCAGTGGACATGAGAAAAACATAAGGACTTGTCTGCTTAATTTGAAATTAAATTTGGTTAAGTCCAGCTATTGGAAAGTACGTGTGCAATTTTTTCCAACTTCTGAAATTTTAGACTTTTGATGTGATGTTTTTAAAATTCTGCACCATATATAAAATGTTAGAAATTCAAATTACTATTTTCTCTGAAAAAAGTTATGGTGGGAGGATGACATTTAAAATTTTGAATTTTCAATTCTGATATCATGGGGATCAATGTTTTTCATATTAATTTCTATGATTTTATGTTAATTATTACATATTCAGTTCTCAGATATTTGTTCCAATTAGTTGCGATAGTCGGAATTGATCAACCAAAACCGGTACGAACCACACGACTTCACTAACACACTTGCTAAAAATAAACATTGGACAACTATGTTCTTGAACTACATGGTTTGATTATGAGCTACAAAAAAAAAGTGATTCAATTTTGATGTATTTGTTATAATGTACTATAAATTATGTAACAAGACCTCAATATAATACATTTTACGAAATATTTTCAAAAGATCTCTAAGAAATAAGTTGGATATTAACGATATTTTAAAATTCCATTTTAATATATACAAAAATTGAAAATTATTGGATGAAGTATTACAACAAATTTCTACGTATGAAAACATATTTTCGGGAGGCGACTTAAATGGCACGTAGGAGTAGAACAAGGTGGTTATCTAAGGATATACAAAGGTTGTGGTTTTGGTATGAGAAATAAAGGAGGGGAAACTATCTTAGATTTTCCTAAGGCATATGATCTAGCGTTAACAAACACATTTTTAAAAAAAAATAAAAGAACATTTAATAATTTTTAAAAGTGGAGAGAATAAATTTCAAATAGACTGTTGCTTACCTAGAAGAAGAGACTTGTACCCATGCAAAGACTTTTACATCGCCCTTTTACCATCAATTTTCACCTTTTCGTGTTGAAACTTTTTATTTGGGAAGCTAAATAGACCTAGTTTTTTGCCAAGGATACACAACATACTAGGGATGTTACCTAGTTTGTTTATTTTAGCATGATGTAGTAGTTTTGGGTACTTTGGATTTAAAAAAAAAGTTATACCATGTGAAAGCTTAACAAATCGACATCGTCTATTAGTAATAGATTTAACAATTAAAGGATTTAAGTATCAAAAAGAGAAAATAGGTTATCAAAATATAAAAAGGAATGATTTAAAAGGATACAAATAGATTGAATTTAGACAAAAGTGCTTGTTAAACATGAAGTTGAATTGGAACGCCAATGTTAACAACATTTGGTCAAGAACAAAGAATGATATCGAGAAAATAGGTTAGCAAGTTTTAGGTGAGATTAAAGGAAAAAGATTCATAAAAAATAGACTTGGTGGTTGGATGGAGAAGTGCAAAAGATAATACAAAAGAAACGAGTAAGTTTTAAAGAGTGACAAAAGAGTAAAAATCAATAAGATTTAGAAAAGTATAAGAAGTTAAAACGTGAAGTAAATAATATTATTATAAATATGCAACAAAATACAGTAGATATTCTTTATAATAAATTAGGTACCAAGGAAGAAGAAAAGAAACTATATAAATTGGTAAAGAATAGAGATAGATTGACAAGAAAAATGGGTTCAGTTAAGTGTATTAAAGACATAAATCAAAATATATTAATTAAAGATTAAGAATTTTTAGATAGATGAGAAAAATATTTTCAGGGATAATTGAATGAAGAAAATTTAAAAAAAGATGTCTATAACATTGAACAGAATATAGGAATGGTATGTCCAATTACTAAAAAAAAGTGAATATACTATAATAAAAATGGAAAAAAAATAAACGATCGGATCAGATAAATTATGCATAGAGGTTTGAAGAACCCATTGTAAGCAAAAAGAAAAAGGTAATAAATAGAGACTAAAGTTATATAATAATTGAGAGCAATGTTAGGGATACTGATTTTATGCACCAATTTAATGCGTCGAATACAAAAAATTACTATACCTTTAACTAAAATAATACATATTTTAATATTTTGATAAAAGGTACAATAATTTTGTTCATCCCATACACAAAATCGTAAAAAGCATTTCTCAATAATTAAATGATGGTAAAGTCAAACAACCCTAAATTTATTTAGGTTGCCTAAAATTTTGTGGAAAACTGAGTCCACTATTAAAGCCCATTACGCTAGCAAACAAAAGAGCTTTAATCACTAAAAAGGTTAAAAATCCATGGTTTATGTTGGGCCTCACCAAAATGAGCCTTCTTTGTACTTTTTGTGCTGCACATGATGAAAGTTTTAGTGGGGAATTTATTTCTTCTTTTTAGTTTTGTCAATTTTGTAACACAGTGCCTATGGAAGCTGTGATAATGATGAACAATAGGTCCACCCAGGACTTTGTGCCCCAGCAGTTCATGTATCCACATCTCACAATTAATTCGAATCTCTTTGGTATGCTATCATAGTGTATATTTTATAGAGTAATGATAGATAGAATATTTTATAGATTCATTTTTTTAATTTGGTATGTGTAAAATATATATTAGGTGATTTTATAAATTATATATATAATGTGTGATTCACTTATCATTGAATTTAAAAAAAATGGGACTTTCTAATATTATTGTATTTTATATTATAATATAAGCGTGTGAACATACATATGCGAGCGCGCGCACACACTCATACACACACAGTGTCAGAGCCAGAATTTTTTTGTAGGTATTTGAAGCACCAACCACTTTTGTGCGTTTGAGGATGGGAGCACTCGATTCGAACTTTATGAAGGGTAATTTGCAATTTTAGACAATTATGGCTCAAATAAAATATTCTCGCATAATAGCACATATACATGATATACGGAACAAAATAGTCAATAACAAAATCTTAAGCAAGAAAAATCTTATATATTTAAAACACAAATTAAGGAAAAAAGTAAGAATGAGAAAATTATGAGTTGGACATTATTACAAATTATATTATCTTACCCATAAATTATTTTCAAATTTTGTATTAACCTCAAATTATCAAGAGGGATATATATATATAAAATAATGTTTTTGTGCGAAGTAGTTCGCATTTTAAGAATACGAACCGAACATGTGTCACCTAACGGTGCGCCTAGAAACTATCGCCTAAATTATAGGCACACTCTCTCTTTTCCTATCTTTTTTCTGGACTCACCGCCAGGTGACACATATTCGATCCGCATTCTTAAAATGCGGATTAATCCGCACAAAAACGGGACTGTATATATATATATATATATATATATATATATATATATATATATATATATATATATATATATATATATATATATATATATATATATATTATTGATTATATTATAATTAAGTCAAAATGAAAGCTATAATGATGGTCAAATTGACCTGTATGTATTTAGAAGTAATGAGTCAACATCAGGACCTATGCTATCACAAAATATACAAGGGTCATCAATTGTAATAAACCAATTGATTATACGTTATCTCCCTCTTTGGTCATCAAAATGTATAATGAAATTTGTTAACATCATGAAGCTTTATTTTAAGGGGTTTTATAAATTTAGAATAGATTGTAATATGTATTTTGAAAATAGAATAATAAATATTTTATTTATAATTTTAGTATTTATTTTTAAATAAAGATGTTGGCACGATTCATATTCATCAAACGTTACCCAATCACAATATGTCACGTGTCATTTTAATTTGAAAATAGGAATAAAAAATGGAAACAAGATGCTTGTTATCGCATATTCATAATCAATATTTTTTTAAGTTCTAAAAGTACTTAATCTATTATTTTAATAAGAACAAGATCAAAAATAGTTGATACGAGTCGTATCAAGGTTGGCAGTTATTTATTTATTTATCTTTTAATACTAGTCATTGTGTGATAGATTGGCTCTTGTTCCTAAGAACAATGAATTATTAACATAATTTATTTAGTATAGTGGTGCCTAAATTTTATTAGGGGTGCGTGGGCATAAATATATATTACGAATATTGTTGAAAGAATTATACCCTAGCTTATATGTGTATTACAAATATGGTTGGAAGGAAATATATTATCGCATTGTCCCTTAGCTTAAATGTGTGATTTCACCTCCGGTACATATATGAGAAAATGTGTAACGATGATCAACAACTTACTAACTCAATACTTTAAATCATCCATTGTCAAATAAAATAAATAGTTTACAACGAAATTGAAACAAAAAAAATGATAGGGATGAAGTTGTGATAAGTGGAAAGATGGAGGACTAATGGAGTAGTTTACTCTAAAAATATCATAGAAAATTAAACTATATTGAGAGAGAGGCATTATCTTAACCGAGCTACAAATTAATTCCCAAATTTATACATTTCAATTTTTAACACGAATTGGTCAAGACAACATACATAATATATGTACAAATCTGGATTTAGGTAATGAGCAATGGAAGAATGAAAGAATACTTTGAGAAAATAATCGTTGGCTGAAATTAGAGAGGCAGATGGCGACGTGGTGACCGAAAACATCTGTTCACCTTTTTTTTACCCCCCCCCCCCCCCCCCACCCGACCTTCAATTAAAATCAAAATCCAACCCTAAGCTTGCAAAAAGAAAAGGATAAATTGATATAAATATTTCATGCCAAAATTACAAAGATCCATTAATTTTTATATTTTCCCACGATAGTGAATAAAATTTAAAGAAAAAATATTTTATCTTAATTTTAATCAACTCAGTAGAAATTAAATTTAAAATATTGTATAACCGTCAATATTGTTGTACAAAATAAGATAAATAGTTAAAACTATTTGAAGCGAAAATTACAAATACCCACATTCTTGTTGTTCTGTTGGGATTTTGTTGCAACATTGCTACAACGGCCGCCGGTAAAGGCCTCAGTCTTTCAGACGTTAGCGCAGTTGCCCCCACTCACACATGAACCCTTGAATTTGTGGCTCTGAGAGTCACAGGTCCTTCCTTGAGCCACCATCGGACCCATACCTATTATTTTTTGTCCAAACACAAACAAACATACATTATACATACATACGCCTTAAGAGAATTCATAATGGGAACGGTAGATTCCAAGAAAAGTTGTAAATTTTCAAATTTATAGGACTGCAATGGTGGGTTGAAAGGGACGAATTCCGTAGAAGGATTTGCAAGGGTTCTCTAAAGTTGCGGAACGGATACAGAATTTGTAAAGGCTTCCTACGAATTTCATTTGTTCGTAGAAATTTGTACGAACAAATGAAGTTCGTAAGAATTATAAATAATCATTTTTTATCATATATTTGGGTTCCTACGAACAACATTAGTTCTTACTATTTCTTACGAACAAATGTTCTCCGTAAGAAGTTAGACTTTCATTTCCTACGAACATCTATTGTTCGTTGGAAGTCTTAATACAAATTTTGTTCTTCCTCCATTGTGAAGGTTTACTTTTCATAAAAGGTAAATATCGTTTTCAGTTTGCAATATAGCTTTCGTTACCCTCTCTCTACTACAGATGCTCTAAACGTGTTTCACTGAAGAGGGAAAAAAGGATTATTTTCCATATGGAGCTTGGCTTGTCATTTTTTCTTCTTCAACTTTAACCCCCAAAAGGATTATTTGCCATATTAGAGGTATAATATATATTTATTTAGTATAGTGATGGGCAAATTTTATTAGGGGTATAAAATAGTTAACTTTAATTGTAATTCGATATTAATTAGTTACTTAATTTAGCTATCTCCGGGTGGCGTAAACAGGTCGATTTCGAATTAATAAATGGTGGATATATTTATTTGAAATGTGTTTAAATTTAATTTTTGTCTTTAGAAAAGTAAAGTGGAGTAATTCAGTTGCTTTTACTTTTTTGATTGAAATTGGTTAATTTAAGTTTTATGAATTAAATTGTATTAAGAAATTTTAATATCTTCGTACTTGAATAAAATCATTTAAAATGAACTAATTTATCATTTTTAGAACAACCAACCAAACCTTTACAAGTTAATATCGCAATGTTACTTAACATTAAAAGAGTAACATCATAACAACTACAATAGTATATTTAAAGAGGGGCATTATATTAAGAGAGTCACATTAGCACAATTACAACGTTACAATAATTATATAAGATTGTTACATTAGCACAATTATTGAAATAAGGTAACACTTAGACCATCTCTAAGGCATCAAGCAGAATAGCATGTTACTTGATGATTTTGATAGTTTTGAAACAACATAGATATAGAACAATAGCATTTCTTAGAAAAAAAAATTGCAACTGTGGGAGAAAAATTCTCTTTAAGTTTGCGGAAGGTGGTAGAGTAAAGTTGAAGTATAATGCGCCATTTGAAATACCATGAAATACTATAGCCTGTCAATTTATGCATCAACCAACGGACGCCCATTGGATTCTTGTCAAACGAATTCTCCGCTATCTCAACTCTACATCCTCACATGGTCTTCACTAAAACCACTCTCCCTCACTTGAACTCCAAGCCTTTACTGACTCAGATTGGGCTGGGTGTGTCGATGATCGAAAGTCCACGGGTGGTTTTGCAATTTATTTAGGTTCCAACCTAATTTCATGGCAATCTAAGAAACACAAGACAGTCTCCCGCTCTTCTACTGAAGCTGAATATAAATCCATGGCCGACGTCACCGCTGAACTCATCTGGCTCAAATCCCTACTACATGAACTTGGGTTTCCTGTGCATAAACCTCTAATCCTTTGGTGTGATAATATTGGTGCTACATACTTAGCTGCCAACTCGGTATTTCATGCTCGTACAAAACACGTTGAAATAGATTTTCATTTCGTCCGTGATCAGGTGGCCACAAAGAACCTTCAAGTTCAATTCATCTCCACCCATGATCAACTTGCTGATATTTTTACAAAAGGGCTCTCCACATCGAAATTTCGGTTTATCCGTGACAAGTTGCTGGTACGTCCAAAACCCCCATCAACTTGCGGGGGCGTGTTAACCAACTCAGACTAGAGCAGTTCCTCCCACGTTCAGCAGCCACACACGTCCACATAGTTATGCTCCAGCAGTTATGAAACCGTGGGAATATAACTGCTATAGCAGTTATAACATCACGGCCATCAATAACTGCTATAGCAGTTATCATACTTAGGAAACTCTATATATAATCGTGTATGCACTGTACAGAAATGAGACAAGAAATACAAAATATTGTTGTCAAAATTACTCTCAGTTATTAATGGCAATGCCTTTTGTTTTAAATAATAATTTTGCAACCCCCAATTGCAACTACAATTAAAAAGTTCCAATTAAACTTTGGGCATTAATTAATTAGGGTCCGTTTGATAGCATTATTTGTCATGACAAATGGCAAATAAGTTGGCAAATATGACATTTGCCTATAATTTGGTGTGTTTGATAGCAAAATTTGTCTACAAATTATTTGCCAATGTACAACACCTCTTATGCATAACATGTTGACAAATTTTGCTTTGCTATATGGGTGAGAAATATTTGCCAACAAATTTGCTAACTTCTTAAACGCTTTTAATATTTTAAAAAAAAATTAAAAACTATTTTAAATAATAAAAAAAAACTGTTATGAATATTTTAAAAATTGTTTTAAATAGTTAAAAAACTGTTTTAAATTAAAATCTGTTTTAATGTAAAAACTGTTTTTTCGTAAAAAATGTTTTAATGTAAAAACTGTTTTAACTTAAAAATTTGTTTTAATTTAAAAAATTAAAAATTGTTTTGATGTGGAACCTGTTTTAATATAAAAAAATTGTTTTAATGTAAAAACTATTTTAATGTAAAAAATTATTTTAATGTAAAAACTGTTTTTTCGTAAAAACTGTTTTAATGTAAAAAATTGTTTTAATGTAAAAATTGTTTTAATATAAAAAATGTTTTAATGTAAAAACTGTTTTAATGCAAAAAAATATTTTAATATAAAAACTGTTTTTATGTAAAAAAAATTAAAAACTGTTTTAACGTAAAAACTGTTTTAATGTAAAAATTAAAAACTGTTTTAATGTAAAAACTGTTTTTAATAAGTAGTTTTGGCATAAAAAACTTTTTTTTTATGTATAGTTTGTTACTTTTTTAATAAATAAAAACGGGAATTAAAAAAGAAAAGAAAAAACTGTTTTTTTTTTTATTAAATAAGACTTGGGACGAAAATTAAAAAAAAACATATTTTATTATTATTATTATTATTATTATATATGTTAATATGGACGAAAAATGTGTTATTAAGATGTTTTGCTAAAAAACTTGTTTTACCTCATTTGGTGTTTGATCGCCTAATGCGAGAAAAAAATATTTGCCTAGGCAAAATTTGTCTTGACAAATTTCGCCATGTCAACAGTTTTACCCAATATGTATCAAACGGACCCTTAGTTCTAAACTGCAATGAAAGTTGCTACTGTTAAAAAAGGATTATGTCGCAGCATTTTAAATGCCTTGGAAAATTATAGTACTAACTGATTCTCTTTTTTTTTTTTTAGTTAAGAAAAATAATATAAAATCATTTTACTTGAGAAAAATAATCGTATATCTTGGAGATAGTCTCACATTATATATTAAGAAAACAAAGTTATATAAACTAAATATTAACGTTATTTTAATTAAAAATGATTCCCCACATACGTTACTATAACAGTAAATATTATAAACTTATAGAAATTTCACATTACTTGCATTTTTTCTTTCTTTTTCCTTTCTCCTCCTCCGTAACAAAAAAAGAAGAAATAAAAGTATCCCATGAATAAGTTAGTGCCTTGTGAAAGCGGCAACTTCCTGATCTTGCAGCCTTGTGGAGAACAATTGGATTAGCACTATTAGTCTATGACCAACTTGATGATATGTACATATAGCTCTGTCCAATTTGCAAGTTGATGAAACAAATAATTTAAAAAGTAGGAGTTTTTCATGCGTTTTCATCATTTTACTTGCATTTATATTTGAGGTAGTAGTCTTTAATTATTAGATTTTAGTAGACTTTAGCCCTGCGTCATGCGATGTGTTGCACTTATTATAATTTATATGTAATAAGAAGATTTAGAAATCAGAAAACTGCAAATGAAATGGCATAGGTAACAGCAAATACCACCTATTATTATAAAATGAAGGAAACATTTAACACAAATTCAATCTGACACTTTATGTAACAAAAGGGCCTAAAAAATATATTTACCATCCACTCTTCCATAGAAACATCAAATACCACCTATTATTATAAAAAACAACCTGCCAATAAACTGAGAAGTAGAGAGAGAATTGAAGCTTGAAAAATCACTCATATCCAAAACCCAAGTGTTTTCATTTTCTTGGTTTAAATTGAAACCTCCCAATGTTGAAACCTTAAATATTATAGGATTTTTCTATTTCTTACCTAAGTTTTTTTGTGGTTTTAAACCCCTAAGAAATGAAATATTGAGAAATATAGATATATAGATCTTTTTAAGAGAAACTAAAGATTTATGTAGGTTGATGAAAAGGTTCAGAGTGAATACTTATTTACATTTCAAATTTATAGAAGATAAAGATAAAGATACTTATGTATCTAATTCTACATAGAGACCACCAACATAGAGAGATCAAGAGAACCATTTTAGAGGCATCAATTTTATAGTCAACTACTGTTAAGACTAATAAATGCAATCCATTTTCATGTAACTTGGCAAACAAAAAATTGGATACATGTAATAACCCTTATTTTCTCACGTCAACGCTGACCATCAACGATACGTTGAAGATAGGGCTTACTTAATACCATTATTAGCACAAATGCGAATATAAAATAATTATTATTTAAGGCCCGTGTTTGAAATGTCACAAATACTGTAATACCTCGTATTTATGTGTATTTGAAATTTAGTCAATTCGAAAATTAATTGGGAGAAATACGTTTTAATTAAATTACACCAATGACGTAATTTAATGTGATTAAATAATAAATATGATTATTAAATATTAATCGAGAGATAGATACAAATTAATATTGTGAAATAAAATTTACTAAGTGTGAATAGTAAATAATTGATGATTATTGATTTACGTCATAACGAGTGATATGGGCGTATTTGATTTTATCTCAATCGGGAGTCGCGTGTAGACTAAATTGGGGTCGAGATATGAAGTATATTTAGAGTGACTTGGGTGATGATTTCAAGGTCACGGATGGTTCCAAAAGGGTTGGAATAATATACCCGGGGGTATAGTTTGGGTCTCGAGTCAATTTTAGACCAAACCGGCACCTATTTAGGGCGTTTTGGTGATTCGACAAAAGGAGGTTTAGAGATCTACGAAATTTACAACTCTATATCAGATGTCAAGAGGCATAATATAGGGTTAGAAACACAAAAACCTAAGGGAGGCCATTAGAGAAGGAGAAAGGACCATTCTCTCAAAGCTTAAGGATGTGTTCTTGAAGAATTGGACCTTGTTCTTGCATCCTAATCATCTAAGGAGTGAAGATTGGAAGAGAAGAACATTAATCCATTATCACCACCATAAAATCAGACCACACCTGTTAAGGCAAGTGTTTATGGCAATCAATATGAAGTTATAATACCCATGTGACTAGGGTTTCAATTATATTGATTATTTTGATAATCATTCGAAGACACGATTGATTTAAATGCATGTTTGGGTAGGAATTGCATGTAGAAAGATTTGATATCTGTAGAGGATAATAAAGTAGAGATTTTGTATGATTATCCACGAATTAAAGCTGGGTT
Organism: Sambucus nigra; assembly: GCA_949130495.1. Taxonomy (NCBI): domain Eukaryota; kingdom Viridiplantae; phylum Streptophyta; class Magnoliopsida; order Dipsacales; family Adoxaceae; genus Sambucus; species Sambucus nigra. The sequence continues at coordinate 465,956,502 of OX422220.1, read as the reverse complement.
TTGATGAATAAAAGAGGAAGAACATGAAAACCTAGGGTTCTAGAGGATTAGATGTTTAAATCCATTCTTGAATGCTATTCGTAATGTTTTGATGCAAAAAGTACATTAGAATCTGTCCTAATACATGTGGGAAGGGTTTGGGACAATTGGTTTGGAGCTTGGTGGAGTATCATGGAAGTTATTGGTATTTTAATGGTAAAAAAATGCGGTTGTCCCAGCGAAGAAGACGACCTGGAATAAATCGAATCGATTCAGTAGGAAGAATTAATTCGGCCCTATCAGATTTGCCTAATTTTTGCTTATTTAAGCTCGAAAATTTGTATAAATACTTGGGTGACCGGTGGGGCCTATTCAAATCATTATGAGGGACTTATGGGTATATAGTAGGACCTTGATAAGGGTATGTTGTAGTCTTATGGAGAAAGTTAAGGATTGAGTTATTTCGAGTTTAAATTGTAATGTGATTAATTTTAGAGAATGATAATGTAATTACGGGAAAGCGTGAATGAGCTTAATTATATAAACCAGTAGGGTGAAGAAGACTTATCTACTGAAATTATAAAGGGGTAACTAGGGACGTTAGAGTAGAGAATAGTACTCAATTGGATGCGATAGCGAGATTAATCGTAATTTAAAAGTACAAGAAGTATTCAAGTGATATATACTATGTAAGAATAATGTTATTTAGGTTGTGTAAATACCTACTGATTTTGTATATATATAGGTTGTGTGTGTACCTATATAGTTGATTGTTAGTTAACATACCTACGCTACTTGCTATTACCGGAGGTTTCCACGCAGTGTGCGATCCTACCTTGACGATTCTAGTGAGGTCTAGATTTATGCCCCAGAACATAGAATTTAGAGCGGATCACTACATAACATGTAGTGGTGAGATCGACGTGTCATTTGGGTACGTTAGGTATGTGCGTAGCCCAAAGGCTTAGAACTATGTTCACCTTCACTGCTTGTGCTGTGATTTTAGGTTCGAGGAGATTTTAGAACCAATAGTCCCCAATTAGTACTAGATATACTTGGACTGATAGCAGAGTATATATATCTGTGTGTGTGTGTGTACACGATTATGATTATTCTACTTATGTGTGACAGTAGACTGGTAGCTAATGTATATCTAAAGAATGAATTAAGTAGTGAAAATTAATTAATTGAATAAATGAGAAGATAATGAAATGATAATTTCAACTCTTAAAATACGAGAAATGTTAATTCGAATAATGTACTGTATGGGCGATACGGGGACTTAGATATGTCGATAGCCTAGATAGTTACTTATGTCTAGTTATCTTGGGTAGTATATTTATGTGGGCTAAGTAGAGAATAGTAGGCGTGCACAATAGTTGAGGGGTGAGAAAACCCAAGAGACTGTACATGAACCTAACATGTGTAATCAATAACCGATTTTGAACTGTGATAAACTCTTACTAAATATTTTCAAAATGTTTTGAGTACTAACTCTTTCAATAAAAATATTTTCAAAACCTTTTAGGTGTCCAGTCGGGGGGACGCCAGACTTCATATTCTTCTTCATGGATACGTAACTGCGGAACGGGTGGAGCTTGCAGAGTTTTGGATTGGACGCATCTACTCTTTATTCCAAGTGTCGAAGTATATTTCAGTTATAGTTTCAGTTGGGCGTGTTGCCCCTTTCAGATTTATTATCTCAGTTCAGGCATGTATTGAATTTGGTTGTAATTATTGGATTTTATTTGGTTTGGTTGTAGACGATGGTTTATTCGGCAAGATTTTTAATTCATTCATTTATTGTGCGTTGGTTTAGATATTACATGTGGTGAATGGTTTATCTAATTTTTCGCTTGGTTATTTGTTTATCTAATGAAAGATAAAATTTGGCACCGAATTTTGAATACTAGGTGGTTAGTAAAGTTTTAAAAAGTTTTTCGACAGTGATGTTAAGAATGAACCATATGTAAATCCTGTTTTAATTTAATAAAGGCCTGATCACCCGGTATTTAATTAGGCGTGGTGTCACAAATACATCAACAATAAATAAATAGATCCTAACCACCACAAATAAAATAATAAATCCAACCAGTGTGATCGAAATCTGAACCAACATAAAGTAAAAAAGTCTTCGAATTATGCCCTTACAAATGTTCCTAATGATTTATGTCAATATTAGGTACTTTTAATTTGTGTCGCACATTAATTATGTATTTTTCTTCATTATATGTAAATGACATATTAATGCATATAAAAATTAGTCACACACAAATATAACTAAACAAAAAATTTCAACTGTGCAATTTTTAAATAAAAATTTAATTAGGTCAAATTTTCGAAATTAACTATTTATTCCAAAAATATTATTTCATTATTTATTTTAGAAGCAAATACGGGGTATTACATTCTAGCCCCTAATAACGGGATTTCGTCCTCGGAATCAAGAAAAGTACGTATCTAGCTAGAAGAGTTTGGGATACTTTGTGTACATGTCGTCCTCCCTCTCCCAAGTCGACTCGTCCTCCTGATGGTGTCAACACTGCACCCTAACTAAAGTAACAAACTTGGATCGAAGTCGGTGCTCCTGTCGATCCAGAATGGTTACCGATCTCTCCTCATAAGTTGCATCTGGATGGAGCTCAATCTCATCGATATCAATGTACCAGTACGCCACCTCATCTCTAAGGAATCTTCGCAGTGAAGATATGTGATAAACTTTGTGCATCTGCTGCAATTGATCCGGTAATCCCAACCGATATGCTACAGGCCCAATCCTCTCCAGAATAGGGAATGATCCCACGTATCGAGGGGCCAACTTCCCTTTCTCCCAAAATCTCACCACCCCTCCATGGGAAATAATTTAATCAACACCTGATCTCCAACATCGAAGTCTAAGTATCTTCGACCCGCATCCACATAGATTTTTTACCAGTCCTGGACAATTTTTATCCTAACCCTAATCATTTCTACCTTCTCCGAGGTGTTCTGAATGAAATCTGGCCCAAGCAACTTGTTCTCCCACACCTCTAACTAGCATGAGGGTGAACGTCAAGGTCTCACGTAGAGTGCCTCAAACGGTGGCATCCCTATCGTGAGTTGGTAGCTATTATTGTAGGCAAACTCCACCAAAGTAAAATACTTCTCGCATCTCCCTTTGAAATCCAAAATGCACATCCGCAACATGTCTTCTAGCATCAGTTTTACCCTCTCCATCTTCCCATCGGTCTGAGGATGATATGACGTGCTAAATCTCAACTCTACCCCCAAGGTCTGCTGAAAGCTCCTTTAAAAGTGGGACACAAACAACCTATCCCTGTCTGACACTATATTGAGTAGGACTCCATGTAGCTTAACAATCTTTGTAAGGAAGAGTCTAGCGTAATGCTAGGTGCTATAACCTATCCAGACCGGTAAAAAATCAGTCACCTTTGTCAAATTATCGATAATCACCCATATCGAATCATGCCCCATTTGCGAAGTAGGTAGCCCAGTAATAAAGTTCATGGAGATGCTTTCTCATTTCCACATCGGGATCTCCAAAGTCTGTAAAACACCTACGGGATGCTGGTGATCCACCTTCACCAGTTAACACATTGCACATCTAGACACAAACTCGGTTATATCCATTTTTATCCCGGCCCACCAATACTGATGACGCATATCGTGGTACATCTTATTCCCTTTAGGATGTACTGTAAAAAGTGACCTATGATCCTCCGACATGACGACTCGCCTCAACACCTCATCATTCAGAACAACCAGTCTCCTCTGTAATCTCAAACCACCATTTGACCTAATAGAAAAGTGCTCCACCCCCTCGGTTAGCAATTATGTCACCCTCTCTTGGCAAATATTATCTCCCGCCTGTGCCTTCACCACCCGAATAATGATCTCGGGGGTGATGGTGAAAACTGACATAAATGCTCAAGTCAGGTCATCGTCTCCCCCCCCCCCCCGAAGTGACTTCCACTTCTCCTTCCACACTGCCGCCAACTCTAGAAATGACTTACAGCTCAACGCATCCGCCACGACATTTTCTTTCCCCAGGTGGTATTGAATGTCGAACTGATAACCTTTCATAAACTCTATCCACTTCCTCTATCGCATGTTCAACTCCCGCTATGTGAACAAGTACTACATGTTTTTGTGGCCTGTGAAAAGCTGAAATTTCTCCTCGAAGAGATAGTGTCTCCACACTCTCATGAAAAACGCCAAGGCTTCGAACTCTAAGTCGTGGGTGGGGTAATGTCCCGCTTGAGGCTTAAGCTTTCGGGAAGCATAAGCTATCGACCTCTCTTCCTGCATCAAAACCCTTCCAAGGCCCCTTAGGGATGCATCTGTATAGACTCTGTAATCAATCCTTCACTGAGGCAATGCTAAAACTAGTGTTGTAGTCAATATAATCTCCATCTCCTCAAATGCCTGCTGGCACATCTCATCCCAAAAAATGATACCCCCTTTCTTATTAAATTCGTCAAAGTTACGGCTATCTTGGAAAACCCATGGATGAATATAAGGTAATACCTGGTCAATCCCAATAAACTTCACACCTTGGTGGGTGTAGTGGGTTATCCCCACTCCATCACGTCAGAAACTTTCCTTGGGTCCACTAATATTTCTCGCTCAGACACAATGTGGCCTAAGAACAGTACCTCTCTCAACCAAAATCCGCATTTCTTAAACTTCCCATACAACTGATGATCCATAAGCATCTGTATGACCACCCGTAGATGCTCTACGTGATCCTCCGCAGTTTGAGAATAAATCAAAATGTCATCTATGAATACGATAACAAACCGATCTAAATAGTCCCTGAACACTTGGTTCATCAAGTCCATAAATACTGCCAAAGCATTGGTTAGTCCGAATGACATCACCCAAAACTCGTACGCTCCATATCTAGTAAGAAAGGTTATATTTGAGATGTCCTACACCGAAACTCTTAACTGGTGATACCCCGACCTCAAATCAATCTTCTAAAAGTACACATCACCCATCAACTAGTCAAACAAATCATCTATTCGTGGTAGTGGGTATTTATTTTGAATAGTGACTTTGTTCAACTCCCAATAGTGGACACAAAGCCGTAGAGATCCATCCCTCTTCTCGATGAATAACACTGGAGCACCCCAAGGCGAAGTACTCCTCCTGATAAACCTATGCTCTAACAATTTCTTAATCTGCTCTCATAGGTCCCTCATCTCTAACGGAGCCATCCCATACGGAGTACAGGCAGTAGGACTCATGAATGGAAACAAGTCGATCACGAAGTCGATCTCCCGATGACGTGGTAACCCCAAAATATCTCCAAGAAATAAAAAAACTCACTCACCACCGGGATGGAATCTAGTGTCATCACAACCTCTAAAGAAGTATCCTCCTTAATGTAATACAAATGCGTGCTCAACCCACCCTCAGGATGCGGCATCACAACTAGGTATATCTCATGCCCTAGAATGGTGAAGACGACGGACCTCCCATAGCAATCCACACATGCTCTATACGTAGCTATCTAGTCCATCCCTAAAATGATTTCGTACTCGTGCATGTCAAGTAATAATAAATTATCTACAAAGGTGAGTCGACCTATCTCAATAATGATACCCTGACATACTGACTGTATGGGTGCCCCTCTACCCACTGGTGAGTCTTTATGTAAAAAAATATCTTATGAAAAATCTACCAAGCCCGTCTCCTGTGAAAACCCCATGCTAATAAACAAATGAGATGCACCCATATCTAAAAGAATGTGACGAGCATGGCCAAAAAAGGGAAACATACCCTCGACTGCCTGTGGCGGTGCTAGCCCATCTTCTACTGCAACCTGATATACCCGCCTATATTGCAATGGATGTTTCCCCTGAGGTAAGGTGATGCATGCTGGAATGGCTGGAGCAGCGGCTCCCTGAGCCGAGAATGGTGGGCATTATCCCTGTAGCACCTGTCGTCCTCTAAAACCTCCCTACCCATGGCCTTACTGGTCCTCTCGAGTGCAATTATTTAAAGTGTGTACCCTCTCACCACATGCATAGAAATTTCCATGAAATGGGAACTACTCAAACTGCCTGCCCTGTTAGCCTCTACCATGTTGTCCCTGGCCCTGATGGCCTCTATACAGCTAGCGCTTCGGGCCTCTATACTGCTGGTCTGTCATGTCTGACCCTGGCCCTGCCTCTGTTGGTCATATTCACCCCTAAACTTCTTATTCTGATCAGTAGATGGGGTGTCCCTGTATTTCTGGGCCCTAAATCCACTCCTCCACTTGTTTTGCCCTGCTGGCTAGATGACTCTCCTCCGTGGCGCTTCTCTCCCTTATTTTTTTTAGAAATGTCATGTGATCTTGGCAATGGAGAAGTGCAACATTAACCAACTGGTTATATGTCGTGAAGGATGGATTCCTCAAAAGAGCCTTCCTCATATGCTAGGATGATCCTGTACTAAATTGATCCATCCTATTTTGCTCAGTACGAACATCCTCCTCTGCGAAGTACGAGAGGGTAGTGAACTCTTCCTCGTACTCAGTGAGAGTACATCCCTTCTACTTAAGCTCTATGAACCTGGTCCTCATCTCGAACTTCATGGTTAGGGGCAAGTATTTCCCCTCAAAACTCTCCCAAAACTGATCAATATAGAGGTTTTCCCTCTCTGCAACAGTCCTAACTGTCTCCCACCACTAAAGAGTGCCCCCCACCAATATAAAAGAAGCTAGCATCTGTTCTGAATTGGCGTGCACTCAACCATCCCGAAGTGCCTCTTAATATCCTTCTTCTACCGACTCACAACAAATATATTAGAACTGCCTGCGAACTCTAGAGGCTGGCCTTTAACAAAGGCCTCCCTCGCTTTGTCCCACATGGAACCTGGTGCGTTTGCTGGTATAGCCACCTGCTATGGTGATGGCTACTGAGGTTCCTGTGGCAGTGGGAAATGCTGAAGCATGGCTGCCATAACAGTGGAGACTGCTTGAGACATGATGGTGGCTATCTCAGCATGGGTAATCAACTGCGGGGCCTGTGGTGGCTCCGGGTGAGCCTCCTACTCCTCAACCGGTGGGACTACTCGCCTCGGTCTACCCCTGCATATGTTTTCCATCTGAAAGAAAACAAGGTTTGAATTAGTATCAATCGTAAGAATAAAATGAATCTTAAGTATAGGCTCTACATATCAAAGAACGCAACGCAGAACGTAATAAATGCAACACAGATCCCAAGGACACCAAAACTGTATTCCGATACCAACTGTAACAACCTCTATTTTCTCATGTTAAGGCTGTCCAGGCACGATATACCGAAGATAGGGATTACTTGTCAATTAATACCATTCTTACCACAAATGCGAATATAAAATAATTATTATTTAAGTCCCATGTTTGAAATGTCACGAATACATCCACAATAAATAAAAGATCCAAACCACCACAAAAGAAAAAAATAAATCCATCCAGTTTGATCGAAATCTCAACCAACATAAATTAAAGAAGTCTCAGACTTATGCCTTTACAAATGTTTCAAATTATTTTTTTATCAATAATAGGTATTTTTAATTTATGTCGCACATTAATTATGTATTTTTATTCATTATATGTAAATGCCATATTCATGCACATAAAAGTTAGTCACACACAAATATAACTAAACAACAGATTTCAACTGTGCAATATTTAAATAAATATTTAATTAGGTCTAATTTTTGAAATTAATTATTTATTACAAAAATATTATTTCATTATTTATTTTAGAAGAAAATATGGGGTATTACAATACACCATTTCCTTGGGAGTATATTCTGTCATAGGAGGTGTTATTTCCTTATCTTGTACAAAGTTTCTATCCCTCCGAGGTTTTCTTGTGGAACGATCAAGTGTGGTTAGTGGGTTTGATCAGATTTAATGGAGGATTACATAGAAAATTTATGAAGAAAGATAGTCCTAACAGAAGAAGAATATGAGGGTAGACATGGAGGAAAAAACGGAGGACAATATTGTAAAAAAGAGTCATTTATGCCTTATTGGTAGGATTATGCCATCAAGAATACTTAGTTTTAAAGCACTTCATACCACAATGCAACTTACGTGGAAACCAAGAAAATGTATGTGGATAAAAAAGGTGATGAATGCTTTCTCTTCTAATTCAACCATATAATTGGTAAACGCAAAGTGCAAAATGAAAGAAATTGATCTTTTGACAAAAGTTTAGTTCTCTGTTAAGAATTATATGGAGAAAATGCACTTATTAATATGGTATTCCCTTGGGAATCTACATGGGTCCTTATTTTTAATCATCCTATGAATATAATGGAAGAGGAAATAGGAAGATGAATAGGCATCTCAGGTTTATTTTCAATATGAGCAAATCCCTATTTTTGGTTTCTTTTATAGTTGTATTGGTTATAATGATAAAGATTGTGAAGAAATGATGGAAGTGGATGAATATTTTTTGATGCCCTTGAGATATGGATAATGGTTAAGATATGTACCGAAAAGGACAAATTATAATCAAAATTAAGAGGGTGGAAAAATTCAAATAGAGAAGGAAGACCATGGCACTAGAAAGACTATTGTTGCTCTGGGGAAAGGATCATTTTGCAAATACGGGACTTTTAAATTCAAATCATCCGAACCATTCAAGTGGAAGCAAAAATCATAGGGAACAATTAAACTATAACATAGTAGGTGGGAAACCCAAACCTAAAAACAAAAAAGTGACTTACTTAAATCTAGAAGAACTTAAAGAAATGAACGGGGATTTATTAAATAATGATAGAATATGAGACATTTACATGGAGCAAACTTACTCCCATACTTCTATTGGCTTGTAGATAAACAATTCCTCCACCCTATAAATTTGGTTGACCCAGATCCCATCCCCCCTTTTCAGGATAAAGTTAACACCCCATAACTTTTTTCCTCTAGTGTCGTGACCACTACCCCATTCTAAGACCCACTCATATAATTTTCCAATAAAAAAGTAAATATATTCCCACATCTTTATTCCCTACCATTGATTCTGATACCCAAGTCTAAAAGTTCCCCATACCAAATACCACTACACAAAAAACCCCAACAAAACCTATCTAATTTAACCTTTTACCTAAACTCTTTAACTCAACTTTTTTCTCACCTTCACTCCCAGATTAACTCAAAGAACCTTCCCGACCACAAGGCTAGCTAGGAAATATCATAGCCAAACCCAACAATTAGTAACCAAAGCCCCGTCTTGAAACCCATAGGAATCATACTAGTTTATTATTTCAAACTGAGGCTGACAGTCGGCAAGCCGTGTCGAAAGGTGTTTCAGGCCAAATATCTGAACCCAATGTTGAATCACCTAGAAATAGCGAGTTTCATCATACCGAGTGTAGCACTCCACTCTTCCATCACTAATATTTTCCCCACTTTAACCACTGCACCCAACGGTATGGGGCTTTATTAACTCTATATCCACAAACTAGTGTTAGTGGGGTTTGAACCCCTGACATGTGCATCATCAATCACATGACTTACTAGTGGATGTAAAAGGCCTCGGTGTTGGAAGAGTGCAAATATACATAGATGAACCACTACTTCCCCTTACCCAGGCGATGTGGGATGTAACTCATTGGCTACCAAATCAACCACAACCCAGTCTGTTACAATCCACCCCCTTTAGGGAACCCAACATCCTCATTAGGATGAAATCAACCATCACCCAACATGTTGGCACACTTATTTCGGTTGAGTACTGGCTCTGATACCATTATGTAACTCCCCACTCTTCCATCACCAATATGGTCCCCACTTTAACCACCGCACCCAGAAGTATGGGGTTTTATTAGCTCTATATCCACAAACTGGTGTCAGTGGGGTTCGAATCCCTGACATATGCATCATTAATCACATGCCTTACCAGTAGAGCTAAAAGGAATCGGTGTTGGAAGAGTGTAAATATACATATATGAACCATTAATTTTCCTCACTCGGGCGATGTGGGATATATGTCTATGGCTACCAAATCAATCATAGCCTAGTCTTTACAACTAACACCTAGTTCCAATATGGTCGAGAAGCATGGATATACCCACTATATTGAAAATACCCCCTCATAATCTAAGGGAATACATCACATACTTGTATCAATGGAGGTGCCATCACACAAAAATATCCAACCAGACCATACTCGTCTTCTATCCAAAACACTTTACACGAAATTACCTCCCCACAAATCACCTTGATATAATTGTTACCCATGAACCATTATTACTCACCAAATCCAAAACCTAATTTCGGCCAAATAGTTTTTCTCCTTTTCATCTTATAACTCAAATAAAGAGAACAACCCAATTCTGAAAGATAAACCTAACCAATCATCTAAGAAAAAATAGAGGAGAATAATTGCCCTTGTTATGCCTCCATCAATAAACATTCTTATGGTTATGACAAGATAAAACAAGATGTTATTAATGCGAATGCTGATATGTCTAAACAAAGTAATATTAAAAACTTTCTAATATTGAATTGGATGGCGAAATAACGATGACTAATTATCGGTTTCGTTGAGCCCAATGATAGTACTAGGATGGAATTATTGTGGGTTGGGGAACCCTTTGACAAGTTGTTCACAATGAATTGGTTCTTATAGAAAAAACCATATTCTATTTATGTATGAAACCATGTGTATCGTAAGGGAGATGGAAAGGATTTGGGTGCCATTAAAGATGACTAATTATTTAAGTGAGGATAATGTGGCAAGGGCAAGAGGTTTAGATTTACTTTGTAGTGAGAGTGTAAGAGTCAATGTAATAAACTATTCTCTTAATCATATAGACATAGTAATTAAGGAATTTTCAGGTTCTAAATATTGTGGGTTAAGTGGGCTTTACTAGTTTTTAACAGTTAGTAAAAGAAAGGCGGGATGGAACCTTCCCAAATGTTTGGGTTTGATGAACTTCCTTAATTGGTTGTGTATGGGAGATTTTAACTTATTATTATTCGATGGAGAAAAGAAGGGAGGTAATGCTCGACCTAATTGGAATTCATATAATTTTAGAGATGCGGTGGACTTCTGTTATTTCAGGGATCTAGGGTTTTCTAGTTATGAGTTTACATGGAGTAATGGAAAGGTTGAGAAACATCTAAACTAATTCTTTGCAAAATTTGATTGGTAAGTATACCTCCCTAATTATTATGTCTACCATGTGGATCAACAAGGCTCCGACCACCTATCGACTTGTATAAATTCTGGGAGTTATTCTAATCAGGGGAAATTCTCAAAGGAAGAATCAAGTTTACCTCTTTGAAGCTTTATGGGAGAATGATGATGAGTTTACTACCATTATCCAAAATGCATGGGATATAAGTGAGAATGGATGGGTTATTAAGAGTGTGAAGAATTTTGAGGTCCATTTCATGAATTGGGCCAAGCAAAAGTATGAGGGGAGATTAAGAAGCCTCTAAAAATCAAGAGAGAATCCATCCACTCGTGGTGAAATCATATTTTGTCTCTAGAGAGAAATTTTGTGATTAAAAATACGAAGAAAGATATTAATATGATACTAAAGGTGGAAGAACTCTTTTGGAACAAAGGAGGAAGGTGGAGTGGTTGAAAGAAGGTGATAAAAATATGTAATATTGTCATGCCAAAGCCACCTAAAGAAGAAAATCTAATTATATCTAGGAGTTAAATGATGTATTCAGTTTTTGCATGAAGGATGATGATAGCATTAATGGATGCACAATGGATTATTTTAATGATATTTTCAAATCCACACCGGGATGCCCAAGATTACGTTCTTCATGGGATAGGCAACTGTGTCACTCGACAAATGAAAGACATGCTCATTCATGAGTTCATTTCTCTTGAGGTAATTATTTCTCTAAAATAACTGTCTCCACTCAAATACCTTGGTCCGGATGGCATGTCAGCCTTATGTTTTAAAAAAATATTGGCATATTACTGGGCTTGTGGTTACTGGTTGTGTTCTTGATGCCCAAAATAATTCTACACCTCTTCACATTATAAGTCACATCCTTCATCTTTTAGTCCCTAAGATATATAATCTAAAATGTATCTCCCATTTTCTCCCTAACAGCCGTTATAACGTTATATTTATAATTATTTTAAAAATACTATCAAATACGTTTAAATGGATTTTGTCTTTTATTATACCGGAAAATCAAATTGTTTTTGTTCTTGGAAGACTCATCACTAATAATTTTATTTCATCCTTTGAAATTATTCATTCTTTACATAAAATAAAAACTTAAATAAAGGTGTCTTTGCTTTAAATCTTTATATGAGTAAAGCCTATGACAGGGTGGATTCGGTTTTCCTAGAAAAAATCATGCTTAAATTGGGCTTTAGCAAGAGATTAGTTACATTTATAATGAATTATGTATCATCGATGTCTTTTTCAGTTTTAATTAATGTTGAATCCAAAGGGCATATCAAAGCTCATCGGGATCTTAGTCAAGGTCACCCTTTATCATCTTATCTACTCCTCTTGTGTAGATATGGCCTCTCATCCCTTCTTGAGAAATCTAAGTTAGAGGTGAGAATTACGAGGTGGGCAGCTAGCAAAAATGGCCTTAGAGTAAAAGCTTTCGCCATTAAACTTTGCTAAAAATTTAATGAGAGTGTGCTACAAATTGGTATCCCACTATATAGAACATATAGTAAGCACACTCTCATTAATTGGCGGTTTAAGCTACGAGCTTCATTTTGACCAGCTCAGACACCAGTATGGCGGCCAAAGCTTCATCGGCGAACATTAGTACGCTCTCGTTAATTTTAGCAAAGTTAAATTTGTAGCACACTCTCGTTAATTGGGATCTCATTATATCGAAAGACAAAAAATTGGTATTTTGAAAATGATGAAAAATTTTCAACCAAACATGGGTACTGAATTGCTTGGGATATTGACCTTGTGAATGGTATGCAACGATTTGCAAACCTATCCTCTTCTTCCTGCCCTCGAAATTGGAATCTCAAATGAAAAAGTTTGGTGGAAAATGAAGTGAGACGTTTTATTTTTCTTCTTTATAAAAACTCTCTCCCAATAGGAGTTAATTTTCTAAAGCGAAAAATGAAATCACAACATCAAAATTGTTGCGTTTGTAAAGCTGAGATAGATTCGGGAGTGCATATTTTCATGGATTTCCTTTGAAAATTGAGGCACTTATATGTGGTGGATTAAAATCTTAAATTTTAACTGCTTTTCACGATAATTTGGGAAGATGGATCTGTGACACCCTGCTTATTTTAACCACGGATGATCAGTACTTTATTAAAACAAACCGAAATCTCATTTGGTTCATTCTTAGCATCACTTTCGAAAACTTGTTAATTTACTAATCACCTATGTTAAATTAAGTCGGTGCCACATTTTATCTTTCTATATAATAACGCGTGAAATAAAATAAACAAAGTAATAAACAATCCATAATATAAATATATGAATCCAACACATGATAAATAACTAAATCAATAATATCGAATAAACAATTGGCTCCCATAACAAATCCAAATATAAGTTAGAAATAATAAACTAAATCCATAAAGTCTAATAAATAAACTAAAGTACCAAATAGTTTGAAGGGGTAACATGCCCAAATGAAATACCGAATGAAACTCCTAAACTAGGAATGAATAGCTGAAGCGTCTGCATCAACTCCTGCAAGCCTCCACAAGTTTTGCAGCTACGCATCCCTCGAAATAATTCCTCAAGTTCGGCATCCTTATGATTGGACACCTAAAAGGTTTTGGAAAATATATTTGATGTGGTTCAAATCCCAAGAAAACCGTTTGAGAACATTTTTTTTGCAAGTGTTTAAATCACAATTTAAATCAGTTATTAGATACACATGTTTGTACAATGTACGCTCCCTTGAGTTCCTCACCTCTCAGCTAAAGTGCACACCTAACATTTCCTAACTAATTATGCTACCCAGCCCAACTAGATAACGTATCTAACTAACCACAATATGTATATCTTCCTCATATTACACATACGGCATGCTACCACAATAGCAATAATAAATACCACCCACGTATTGTTATTAAGTCATTTATTTAAGTCTTTATACTTAAGTTACTTTTAAATATGCACAATTTGTCGATTTACTATCACACATGAATAGATAAATCACACTTGTATATATTTATCACATGTATAATATATACAACTATAGCATCTCCCAGAATGACCCCAGTGATGCTAGCATACTTTGTTATCATGCCCATGTACCTCTCGTACTAAATAAAGGACTACGGATTCGAAATGTCTCCTCAAAACCAAAATCAAACAACACACAATGGAGGCAAATATAGTTATAAGACTTTGGGCTATGCAGATACCTAATGTACCCAAATGACCTGCCAGTCCCACTGATACATGGCACATAGTGAGTCGCCCTAAGTTCTATATTCTTGAGCATAAATCCCGACCATGCTTGAATTGCCAATGTGGGATCGCCCTCTGCGCAGAACCTCCCATGATAGCAGGCAATGTATGTATGTTCACACACATAACAAATCATATCATAGGTATTTAATGAGTGCATTATTTTGTATATTTTATACCCAAATTTATACTTTGTTAGTCCCATTTTATTGTATTTAATAAGTTCTTATGATTATTTTATTAAAAAGAGGAAAAAATGCGAAAATGATTGAATTCATATTGAAAATGACAATTCTAAGTAAAAAATAGGCACTTCGATAATTTTATAATATTATTGTGCTAATTTGTGAAAAACGTTTCCTAGTGAAATTTTTGCAGATAATGATGGAATTTGGTGAAAATTGATGATCAATTCAAAAAAGGCGCAAAAAAACTGATTTTTACGATCGTTTGAAAAAATATTGTTTTTAAATCGTAAAAAAGTCAGAAATTTTTATTCTCCGATTTGGACAAAACTCGACATGCGTGTTCAGCAAGAAAAGATAAGAGTTTTTGAGTGGTGGGAAATTCCGTCCCTTATCACGATCCAAAGATTAAAGAGGTGGAGAGATAGCTACCAACACCATTCGGCCAATCAAAAAGAGTCCCACACAACTCAAATACCTCACCACCTGTTCTATAAAAAAGGACCCTTGGCCTCATAATTTGGTAGACAATTAGAGAGGAATTTCGGCAGAAACTTTGAGTGATTGTAATCAATTTGAGGGTCAAGTTTTTATCATTTTTTTAGAGGATTGAAGATTGTTGTGAGAGAACTATTCGTAAGTTTGGTTTATTAATGAAGATCTCTACTCATTATTGCAATTTCTCTTTCATTGTGGTAGCTTGATTCTTATATTAGGAGTAGGGTGAAGTTTATCATAGTTAACTAATATTGTCACGTTAATTTTATCGTTGTTTATTCCCTACTTGTTTAATTGTTATTAATGATTTAGTATTCATTTTAAATCGACACGAGAGTGTGTTTTAGAACCTTCAAGATTGTTTTGTCAAATCAAGTTTTGAGATTTAAAAATAGTAATTTTTGATGGATTATGCTTGCACTTGGATTGTTTTGATAGTCCATGCTTAAATACATTTACGAATTTTAAAACTTTTATTTTCTAGCCGTCTATTAGAGACTTTAAAAATATTACGATCATAACCGTCATATTTTTTGAATTAAACGCAGCGAGAGTCGGTTTAATTTGAGTTATAAAAAGGAATGACAACATTAAATTAGTGTGCAATATTAGTCACATGATAAATGGACCTCGAATCCTAATTATTTCCTAATTGTTTACAAATATCTTGTGTTACTCTCATTTATCGTAGTTAGTTTTATTTAGTGTAATTTATAATTATTCTCTAGCCCATTTGATCTAGTTGGACAGTTGCAATTATTTTAGTAATTAAAATTTACAAATCCTCGCGGGTTTGACCCGTACTTACACTCGCTATTCTATAATAGCCCGTGCACTGGCGGTATTATATAAATTGACAACGTAAACTTTGCTAGTCCTCGAGCAAAACTAAAATTTAAAATCTAACTCACTTTCGTAGGAATCACGATTGCACTTAGCCAGTGCAACAAGCCGTTAAACCCCAAGGTTACCCTAGTGGACGTGTTTTGTCTCGTGAGGGTTTGCAGTGAATATACACACAAAATTCAAAAACTTGACTCAATACAAAAGACACAAAAGTAATATAACCAAGTTTGAATGCAAACTTCATAAATATAATAGAACTTCATTTTTCAATCTCAACTTATCGTGGTGTGTGTATAGCCAATATAACCGTCAATTTTTAAAGATTTGATCGTTACATTTCTTATCCGAAAGTTCGTTTTGATTTTAAGATCTCACGAAATGCACTCACAATTGATCATTCAGAAATGGGTTATTTTCTCTCGGTATATGTGAATAAAAGAGTAAATTTATATGAACGAATATCACATATACATGATCAAAAATGAAATTTTATAATGGATGAATATGATCTCATGAATGGAAAATCGATTACTTTTTGAAAACGTTGAATCGGACAACATATCCTATTCATCTTCTCTCCACACTATAACTAACTTTACTTGAGATCGATTAGGACTTTCTTTGGTTGTATTGTAGGCTCAGGTTTGGCTAGAAAGAATGTTTTTTTTCGGAGTTCAAAATTTCTGAGAATATAGAGATTTTTTTCGGTATTTTGACTTTAAGGAACTTTTTCTCACCTCCATTTTTCTTTTCGCTTTCCTTTTTCTTTTCAACTCACATTTTTCATCATCTTTTTTTCTTTCTTTATTTCTTCCCCTTTTTTCGATACATCATTCTTTTGCGAACTTTTTTTTGGCCTTTTTTTCAACCGTAATTTTACCCCAATATTCTCAGAAAATGGGTATGACTTCTTTTTATGGGCTTCAAACTCCCAGTTGAAGTTAGGTAGGATAATGGGTTTTCAACAAAAGACATATTTTCTTTTTGGCTCAAATGGGCTTTCAATGGAATAATGTAAAAAAAATTGGATTTTAGGCTTAGTTTTGGGCTTTCAAACGATGGCCTAATCTCATTTCTCAAGTTTCGTTCCGTTAATTTGTGTCTCAAGATGACTCACTAAGACTTCTAGTGCTTAAGACTCACATTTTGACTTTTTGTTTTCAATAATCGAACAAAACAAAGAATTTGAGATCATCAATGAATTTATCACTAAAGGAAAGTTTGAGCTGTTTTAACTCGGATTGATTTAAATCTCTCTAAAACTATGAATGGCACAATATCTCACTGAGCTAAAATCTCCACATTTATTAATGAAGCATATCAACTTTCACCTCAATATCCATTTTCGATCATATTATTCGGCTAATGTGTGAAAGTTTTATAATTTGAGAGCTCCATGAATCAATTCTATATTAAGAAATCCTTTCAAAACTCAATTATATTGAAAATCTTTTTGAACTTTTTTTAATATTTTTTTTCAAAAATATCATCCTTACCCCCAAACCTAAATTTTACATTGTCCTTAATGTATGCTCATATAAAAATAAGGACAAAGAAAATAAAGTAAAGAACTAAAATGATGATACATGTTAACTAAAAAAATAACAAAAAGAAAAAAAATACACAAATAATATACAAACACATGACAATTACCATCATCACCATAAATTAATAATCGAAATAGTTGTGGGTCATTCCAATTAATAAACATTATAGCACTACGTGCCAAAATATCATAAATTTGAGAGCATGACCCACAACACAAATTTCAATCTTAAATCCATGGTCATAATGGTGAGCACCGATAACATCAATAATAAATAAATTTGAATCGTATGAATCATATTTCGATGCATCACATGGGGGTAATAAATTGCAATAAGGATCCAAATATTTACTATCCCTTTTTCGAAAATAGTCACGTAAAATTGGGGATGCATACTCCACTCCTAAATATGAGATTTTATGAAAAACGTGGGAAGAAAAGGTATCATGGGGTGATACACTTTCTTCATAAAAAATAGGAGGACCGTCATAAATACTTGAAGTATCACTAAAATCGGATGAAGAATCTGCAAATAAAATTTTCCACATATAAGGAGAACCAGCATTCGCAATTAAATTAGGAGAAAAATCTCGACAAACATTCAAATCATCACAAGTATTACACGTGTCAAGATTGTCAATTTTTTTCTCCTCAAAAAATTGATTATCATTAATTAATTCATGATTATTTTTATAAATAGCATCATTATACTGTTTGTTCACCTCTCTCCAATTGATGCACTTTTGTGGACCAATAGTAATTACAGGGGTTGGAGTCTCATCCGTACCTTCTTTAATTGTTAAAATGACTACTGACCCATCTGAATTAAATTGAAATACGTAGTCATCTAGATTTTCAGTATTTTGTAAAAATACGTCCACATGATCAATTGAGGAATATGAGGAAGACGACGGGATATAAATATGAGGATCACCCATGGAAATTTACAACACATTAATTTATTTATTTATTTTGGATAGCTCCTACTCTTTGACAAGGGAGAATTTAAAAGATGTAATACCCCGTATTTTCGTGATATTTATTTATGGGATTAATTGAATTAAATGCGTATTAATTGGAAATTAATTCGGATTAAAATACTAGCAAGATGCGAGTTGGTATTTGATTATAATGTGCATATATGATTATATATGAATTTTGAATTATGAAATTTGTCGTGAGATTGAAATACGGCAATTTGGAAATTTTATTGAGACGCGTGTGACAGTCGCGTCAGGGAAATATTTATTTTAATTAAAAAGTGAATTTTAGTTCTATTAACTGTATGGTCATTTTGAGTGAGCCAACGCGTCCGGAAGGGTCGAAATAGTCAGAAAACACTAGTCGGGGTTAAGTTTGGGTTCCGGGGCATTATTGAGCCATACCGGTAACTTAGAAGGGCATTTTGGTAATTTCGGAAATTGGGTAATTAAAACCCACGAAAATTAGAGTTAAAAATCTGACTTAATATTAACCCACTAAGCCATTTCCAACCCTAATTTAGGAAGTGGGCTACGGGAGAAGTTAGAAACTTTATAACTTGGCAAAAAAACCAAACCCACCTCCATTAACACCTTGAGAAGAGCTTATTGAGAGAGAGAGAAGGAATTCTACAGAGAGAGAGAGAGAACACTTCAGAAATTCATCATCAAATTAGAGATTCAAATAAGGCAAGTGATTTAATTTCGTTTTTATAGAGAATGCTTCTTCCATGCGTAGGAAATTCAATTAAATTGTATTGTTCTTGGGAGTTAATGAAAAGCCCATTTAAATTGGAAGTAGAAATTTCATTTTGATGAGGAATCGCATGTAGATTGGTATTTAGATGTTTATTCTGATGATATTATATCTTGGATGAAACAAAAACGGATTTTATTAGGCTCATTGATAATTTATAAATGTTAGGGTTCATGTTCATATAATTTGGGGATAAATAAAGGGATTTGAAGATTTGATGATGTTTAATATGAGTTGGCCCTATATAAACGTTTGATTATGACCTATGAATGTTTAGTACGAATTAGGAACCTTAAAATGATGTTGGAATGATTTTTATGCGGGATTATGAGTGAAGAATATTGGAAAAACGAGATTAGGAATTTCTGGGCTCGAATCTGGCCACTCGTTAGAAGACCTGCCCAGGTCGTTCGAACGAGCTCGTTCGAACGAGCTTCTAACGAGTTGACAGTTTGGGTTCTAACGAGAGGGATGTTCGTTCGAAGACTTTCGTTCGAACGAGATCTCGTTAAAAGGCCCAGTTCGTTCGAACGAACTCTCGTTCGAACAGCCTCGTTCGAACGAGTTGACAGTATAGACTTTTTAGCCTGTTTTGATCCCGAGTGTCCCGTAACCTTGTGTATATGTAGAGATAACCTTCCTTTGATGATTAGTTGTTACATTTGGGATGTTTGGGATATAATGAGGAGTCAAACCTAGAAGCATAGTTTGAACCTAAGGGAAAATATGAAGTAGGACGTGAGTGTCTATTACGCTGCGAGAACTATTGACGACCTAATTTATTATATTAATCGGGAACATATAAATTGTGTAGTATTATATGTCGGTACGAGAATGAGAAGTGTACCTCCAAAATATTATGGTAATTAGTAAGAGGTGTGCATACTTAGTATATGTATTGATTTTATGTGTATGACATACCTACCATACTTGCTATCACGGGAGGTTTACGTTCTCTTAGGGCCTTCTAATCCTTGTGTTGCTCGGATTTAGATTGGTTACCTCGATGAACATAGGTCAGAGAAGGACTTATTGGGATGTTAATAAGTCTGCTGATCGTGGGAGCGCAGGTATGTGCGTGACCCATGTGATGTGACTGTGTTCGCCTCCATTATTTGTGATGTTGTTATCTGAGAACGATTCCTGAGAGATTTGGAATACGTGATCCTTACGTACGTGATGTACCGGGATGGATAGCAGAGTATGTGTGCACCGCAGCTTAGTCTTGGGGTGCTTGTATTGTATAATTATGATGTGAATAATATACACTTAATTAATGAGAACTTTCATTATTGGTATTGTGAATAATATTATGGTAATGTTTTGAGAAAACATAACGGGTTAACTGATAGTGAATGGTATTACTAATTGAGAATCTGAGAGTAAGTAAATCCCTCTATTTATTTGATAACGCTAGAATGTAATATGGGAATCGAGTAGTAAAGGGGTAGAACTTATTAAAGTTTGGTTAGATATGGATGTCTTATAGATGGGTGCGGTACGTTAGGAGTGCACATGTAGTCGAGAGGTGAGAATTTCATGTGAGTGCACGTCCTAACATGTATTTTGCATTTAATGTTATTAAAACACTTGCTGTTTTTAAAATGATTTCCACTTTCGGGCTCTGACCCATTTGCTTTCAAATCTATTTTTGTAAAAACCATTTTAGGTGCCCAGCCAGAAGGACACCATGCTTAGGATTCTCATTTAGGTGACGAGCTGTAGCTGTTTGTGGAAGTTATAGAACTTTGCTTGTAGACGCTTCATCTATCTTGACTCGATATTCTTCAGTTATCAGTTGTAGGGCATGTCGCTCATTTCTTTTAGAGACATTTCATTTATTTCAGTTATTCAGACTTCTAGCATGTAATTATTCAGGATTCAGACTTGTCTTATTAATTTTTAGTTGTGGGATTGTTGTGAGGAGTTTTCCTCCGGAATTATATTTATGTTGTTGGTTATTCATTACTTCATTATAGTGAATGGGTTATGTTATTCTTCCATTATTCTTTTATTTCATGTTAATCAGACTTAACTTAAAATTTGGCAACTACTTTTTAAATACTAGGTGGTTAGTAACTATTAAAATGTTTTCGACAGTGACGCTATTAATTGAACCAACTTGGCATTTTGTATTGATTTAATAAAGGAGTAGCTACCCGGTATTTAATTAGTCGGGGTGTCACAGGTGGTATCGGACCATCAGGTTCTAGTGTCCTTTAGGATCTGAACGGCTTATTATGTTTTCCGCTGAGATTTCTTTGATATAGAGCCCTATATTTTAGGACTGTTGTACTTTTTGTATATGCTACGTTCTTCAACTATTTTAAGTTTATAACTGCGAACTTATAAACTTCATTCTTATTTCAGATGCCTCCATGACGTGCACAACGGGTTCCCAGGGATGTAACGCCAGAACCACAGCCCGCACCAGTTCAGGGCACGATGAATGCCGCTGAGGTTGCAGCCATTGTGGCCCAGGCGGTAAATGCCGCACTAGCAGTAGTTCAGCAGGCACCACCTCAGGCGCCGATAGTCGCGACAGTTCAGGCACATGCATTCCCGTCTTCTTGGGAACGTGTACGTGATGCTTTTCAAAAAGCACACCCTCCGGAGTTCGCAGGTAGCTCCGATGTGGTAGTTTCGAGTCAGTGGAGGAAGGACATCCAGCGACACCTGAGGATGTATGAGTGCACAGATGTCCAGATGCTGATACTAGGTACTTTTAAGCTAGTAGGGTCTGCACTGCAGTGGTGGGAGTCTATTACCACAGTGGAGGAGAGATACACTCTCACTATCCAGGAGTTTTGGGTGCGGTTCGACCGCAAGTACTTTCCGTCAGCTGTTCACACGGAGATGAGGAGGAAGTTGATGAGCCTCAAGAAGGAGGGTAAGACTATGGCCGAGTATGAGGCCGAATTCACTGATCTTCTGAACATTGTTCCGGATGAGATACCGATAGAGGAGAAGAAGATACAGAAATTTATGGACGGGTTGACATGGAGGATTTGTCAGCACTTGTTAGGGAACCTCTCGTTAGCCACTTATTCTGATGTGGTTAACGCTGCATTGCTCCATTGCCAGGATCACCGCTTCCACATGACTGAGGGCAAGCGATCGGGAGAGTCTAGCCATCAGGGCAGGACTGGAGGAAATGGTGCCAGTGGGGCACAATCTGTTCAGGGGCAGAGGCAGGGTGATCAGGGTACCTAGCAAGGGGATCACAAGAGGTTCAGGTCAGGAAATTTCAGGCACGGACAGGGAGGTTTCCGGCAGGGCCATCAGGGTCCGAACGGCCATCAGCACCAGCAGGGTCAACAGCAGTTTCAGCAGGGCCAGTGGAGGAACGGTAACGGCCACCAGGGCCGGGGTACAGTAGGGACAGAAAGGGGGGAACTTTCCGGGGAAGTGTTTAGTTTGTGGCAAGACTGGCCATAAATGCCAGGACTGTCCTGATAGGGGCAGGGCCCCGCAGCAGCAGATGGGTGCTCGACATGAGCCACAGAGGCCACTTTTTCCACCAGCCCTCCCAGCTCCAGCCCAGGTACCAGCCATTCCAGCAGTTCCTGTGCAGCAGGGACATTTACAGTATGGACGTGTCTATAACATCCACCAGGTAGCAGCTCCGCAGGCACCACCCTCTATTGAGGGTATGTTTCCTATCTATGGTACTATGGGTCGGGTTTTGTTTGATACGGGGGCAACAAATTACTTTATAGCTACACATTTTGCGAAAGCCTTAGGGTTGTTAGCCACAACAGAGAGCACAGTGACGTGTGTAGACTCACCATTGGGGAGTGGGTCACTTATTTTCTTTATATGCTGGGGAGTAGGGGTAGAGATTGGTAGTTTGGTATTACCCGCAGATATGTTAGTATTAGAGATGACCGAGTATGATGCCATTATTGGTATGGATTGGCTTGTTGCGTTCCGAGCCATGATTGACTGTTTCAGTAGGAGTATTATCTTTGCCATTCCCGGGTAGGAGATGTTTTTGGTGGCGATGCCTCATTCCGAGGGAGGATCGTCCACTCATTTGTACTATATAGAGGAGGAGACCTCTAAGGAGGTGGTAATACCACTTGATTCGATTCCGATTGTTGGAGAGTTTGTCGATGTATTTCAAGATATACCTAGATTACCCCCCAATCGAGAGATAGACTTTGTCATAGACTTATTACTAGATACGAGACCTATAGCACGCGCACCGTACCGTATGGCTCCAGCTGAGATGAGGGGGTTACGGGATCAGATTGAGCAGTTGTTGGGTCAGGGGTTTATACGGAGAAGTACTTCTCCGTGGGGTGCCCCTGTGTTGTTCGTGAAGAAGAGAGATGGTTCACTGAGATTGTGTGTGGACTAACGAGAGTTGAATAAAGTCACAATACGGAATAAGTATCCGTTGCCTCGAATCGATGACTTATTTGACCAGTTGAGAGGAGCTTCTTTCTTCTCGAAGATTGATTTGCGATCGGGATACCATAAGTTGCGTATCAGGGAGGAGGATGTCTCGAAGACTGCGTTCTTAACGAGATATGGTTCTTATGAGTTTCGGGTTATGCCTTTTGGTTTGACCAACGCTCCAGCAGTGTTTATGGACTTGATGAATAGGGTGTTCAGGGATTTCCTAGATCAGTTTGCCATTGTCTTCATTGATGATATTCTGGTTTACTCCCAGACAGAGGAGGACCACGCCGAGCATTTGAGTCAAGTTTTGCAGACACTATGTCATAACGAACTATATGCAAAGTATGAGAAGTGCGGGTTTTGGCTGAAGGAGGTTCAGTTTTTGGGACTTATTATTTCCGATCGGGGAATATCTGTTGATCCGGGGAAAGTATCCGCGGTGAGGGAGTGGGGACAGCCCACGACACCAACGGAGATTCGTAGTTTCGTGGGATTAGCAGGATACTACAGGAGGTTCATTCGGGGATTTTCGAAAATAGCAGGTCCTTTGACACATCTAACTCGTAAGGGTGTGCCATTCATCTGGAGTGATGTCTGTCAGTTGGAATTCGATGAGTTGAAAGATAAGTTTACCTCAGCACCTGTGTTAGCATTGCCGAGACTGGGAGTTGAGTATCTAGTCTACACTGATGCTTCCTTACAAGGACTTGGATGTGTATTGCAGCAGGAGAGTCAAGCCATAGCTTATGCTTCCCGTAAGCTAAAGCCTCACGAGAAGAATTACCCCACTCATGACTTGGAGTTGGCGGCAGTGGTATTTGCCCTCCGGATTTGGAGACATTATCTGTTGGGGGAGAAATTTCGATTATTCACGGACCACAAGTCCCTACAGTACCTATTCACGCAGAAGGAGTTGAATATGCGGCAGCGAAGGTGGCTTGAGTTTGTGAAGGACTATCAGTTTGATATCCAGTACCACCCGGGAAAGGCTAACATAGTAGCAGACGCGTTGAGCCGTAGGCCAGTAGATGAGGTGGCAGGAGTGTGGAAGGCCAAGTGGAAGGAGTTGGGACACCAGGATGCAGTGGCCCGATCGTTCATGTCTGTGATGACCATTACACCGCAGATTGTCACGAAGGTAGTAAGGGCACAGGCAAATGACTCGTTCTGTCAGGAGCAGATAGTTAGATTATTAGCAGAGGGAGCTGAATCCTATACCATTAGCTCAGACGGGGGATTACGCTTCAAGGGGAGATTGGTAGTTCCGGAAGGGGAGGAATTGCGGCACGAGGTGATGGCCGAGTCGCACGGCTCACGATTCGCGGTACATCCCGGTGGGACAAAATGTACCAAGACATGAGACGTCAGTACTGGTGGAGCGGGATGAAAAGAAATATTGTCGTGTTTGTCTCTAAATGCACCACTTGTCAGTTAGTAAAAGTGGATCATCAGAGACCGGCAGGACTGCTACAGCCGTTGGAGGTCCCGATGTGGATGTGGGAGAGCATATCTATGGACTTTATCACGGGGTTGCCTACGTCACAGAGAGGTCACGACTCCATTTGGGTAATTGTGGACAGGTTGACCAAAGTCGCTCATTTTCTACCCGTAAGGATGGATTACACTACGGGACAGTATGCCCAGCTCTTTATTTCATAGATAGTGATACTTCACGTTGTGCCCTTAAATATCGTGTCTGACCGAGACAAGATATTTGTTTCACAGTTTTGGGAGAGTTTTCAGGAGGCCATGGGCACAGAATTGCGGTTGAGTATGGCATATCACCCGCAGATCGATGGGCAGATCGAGCGTACGAACCAGACGTTAGAGGACATGCTACGTATGTGCATCATTGATTTCGGGGGTGGATGGGAGTAGTATCTTCCACTGGTAGAGTTTTCTTACAACAACTCCTACCAGTTCACCATTGGCATGGCTCCATTTGAGGCGTTGTACGGTAGACCTTGTCGTTCCCCAGCATGTTGGTTGGAGGTGGGGGACAACAAACTACTTGGGCCGGAAGTGATTCGGGATACTTCGGCGAGGATAAAATTGATTCGGAGTCGCATTCGGGTAGCTCAGGACAAGCAGAAGAGCTATGCTGATGCGAAGAGGTTCTTCAGAGAGTTCCAAGTGGGGGACCAGGTTTTGCTCAGAGTATCTCCTATGAAGGGGATTATGCGTTTCGGGAAGAAAGGGAAGTTGGCATCGAGATATGTGGGACCATTTCCTATTATTGAGCGGATTGGACCGGTTGCGTATAGACTTGGATTACCGGAGCAATTGCATCGGATTCACGATGTATTTAATATTTCCTCGCTAAGTAAATATCTTAGAGACGATTTGGCTCATTCTCATATTTCTTTGGAGGACATCGATCTCCAGCCAGATAGTTCCTACGAGGAGGGGCCGATTGCTATTTTGGACCGAAGTGAGCGAAAACTGCGGTCAAAGATAGTTCCGTTACTGCGAGTTCAGTGGCGACATCATAATGTCAAGGAGTCCACATGGGAGCGCGAGGATGAGATGCAAGAACGTTATCCAGAGTTGTTTTTACCAGGTACTTTCTAGTGTCGAATTTCGGGACGAAATTCTGTTATTAGGGGGGAAGTATGTAATACCCCGCATTTTCGTGATATTTATTTATGGGATTAATTGAATTAAATGCGTATTAATTGGAAACTAATCCGGATTAAAATACTAGCGAGATGCGAGTTAGTATTTGATTATAATGTGCGTATATGATTATATATGAATTCTGAATTATGAAATTTGTCGTGAGATTGAAATATGGCAATTTGGAAATTTTATTGAGACGCGTGTGACAGTCGCGTCAGGGAAATATTTATTTTAATTAAAAAGTGAATTTTAGTTCTATTAACCGTATGGCCGTTTTGAGTGCGCCAACGCGTCCGGAAGGGTCGAAATAGTCAGAAAACACTATCCGGGGGTTAAGTTTGGGTTCCGGGGCATTATTGAGCCATACCGGTAACTTATAAGGGCATTTTGGTAATTTCGGAAATTGGGTAATTAAAACCCACGAAAATTAGAGTTAAAAATCTGACTTAATATTAACCCACTAAGCCATTTCCAACCCCAATTTAGGTAGTGGGCTACGGGAGAAGTTAGAAACTTTATAACTTGGCAAAAAAACCAAACCCACCTCCATTAACACCTTGAGAAGAGCTTGTTGAGAGAGAGAGAAGGAATTCTGCAGAGAGAGAGAGAGAACATTTCAGAAATTCGTCATCAAATCAGATATTCAAATAAGGCAAGTGATTTAATTTCGTTTTTATAGAGAATGCTTCTTCCATGCGTAGGAAATTCAATTAAATTGTATTGTTCTTGGGAGTTAATGAAAAGCCCATTTAAATTGGAAGTAGAAATTTCATTTTGATGAGGAATCGCATGTAGATTGGTATTTAGATGTTTATTCTGATGATATTATATCTTGGATGAAACAAAAACGGATTTTATTAGGCTCATTGATAATTTATAAATGTTAGGGTTCATGTTCATATAATTTGGGGATAAATAAAGGGATTTGAAGATTTGATGATGTTTAATATGAGTTGGCCCTATATAAACGTTTGATTATGACCTATGAATGTTTAGTACGAATTAGGAACCTTAAAATGATGTTGGAATGATTTTTATGTGGGATTAGGAGTGAAGAATATTGGAAAAACGAGATTAGAAATTTCTGGGCTCGAATCTGGCCACTCGTTAGAAGACCTGCCCAGGTCGTTCGAACGAGCTCGTTCGAACGAGCTTCTAACGAGTTGACAGTTTGGGTTCTAACGAGAGGGATGTTCGTTCGAAGACTTTCATTCGAATGAGATCTCGTTAGAAGGACCAGTTCGTTCGAACGAACTCTCGTCCGAACAGCCTCGTTCGAACGAGACTTCGAACGAGTTGACAGTATAGACTTTTTAGCCTGTTTTGATCCCGAGTGTCCCGTAACCTTGTGTATATGTAGAGATAACCTTCCTTTGATGATTAGTTGTTACATTTGGGATGTTTGGGATATAATGAGGAGTCAAACCTAGAAGTATAGTTTGAACCTAAGGGAAAATATGAAGTAGGACGTGAGTGTCTATTACGTTGCGAGAACTATTGACGGCCTAATTTATTATATTAATCGGGAACATATAAATTGTGTAGTATTATATGTCGGTACGAGAATGAGAAGTGTACCTCCAAAATATTATTGTAATTACTAAGAGGTGTGCATACTTAGTATATGTATTGATTTTATGTGTATGACATACCTACCATACTTGCTATCACGGGAGGTTTACGTTCGCTTAGGGCCTTCTAATCCTTGTGTTGCTCGGATTTAGATTGGTTACCTCGATGAACATAGGTCAGAGAAGGAATTATTGGGATGTTAATAAGTCTGCTGATCGTGGGAGCGCAGGTATGTGCGTGACCCATGTGATGTGACTGTGTTCGCCTCCATTATTTGTGATGTTGTTATCAGAGAACGATTCCTGAGAGATTTGGAATACGTGATCCTTACGTACGTGATGTACCGGGATGGATAGCAGAGTATGTGTGCACCGCAGCTTAGTCTTGGGGTGCTTGTATTGTATAATTATGATGTGAATAATATACACTTAATTAATGAGAACTTTCATTATTGGTATTGTGAATAATATTATGGTAATGTTTTGAGAAAACATAACGGGTTAACTGATAGTGAATGGTATTACTAATTGAGAATCTGAGAGTAAGTAAATCCCTCTATTTATTTGATAACGCTAGAATGTAATATGGGAATCGAGTAGTAAAGGGGTAGAACTTATTACAGTTTGGTTAGATATGGATGTCTTATAGATGGGTGCGGTACGTTAGGAGTGCACATGTAGTCGAGAGGTGAGAATTTCATGTGAGTGCACGTCCTAACATGTATTTTGCATTTAATGTTTTAATGTTATTAAAACACTTGCTGTTTTTAAAATGATTTCCACTTTCGGGCTCTGACCCATTTGCTTTCAAATCTATTTTTGTAAAAACCATTTTAGGTGCCTAGCCACAAGGACACCATGCTTAGGATTCTCATTTAGGTGACGAGCTGTAGCTGTTTGTGGAAGTTATAGGACTTTGCTTGTAGACTCTTCATCTATCTTGACTCGATATTCTTCAGTTATCAGTTGTAGGTCATGTCGCCCATTTCTTTTAGAGACATTTCATTTATTTCAGTTATTCAGACTTCTGGCATGTAATTATTCAGGATTCAGACTTGTCTTATTAATTTTTAGTTGTGGGATTGTTGTGAGGAGTTTTCCTCCGGAATTATATTTATGTTGTTGGTTATTCATTACTTCATTATAGTGAATGGGTTATGTTATTCTTCCATTATTCTTTTATTGCATGTTAATCAGACTTAACTTAAAATTTGGCAACTACTTTTTAAATACTAGGTGGTTAGTAACTATTAAAATGTTTTCGACAGTGATGCTATTAACTGAACCAACTTGGCATTTTGTATTGATTTAATAAAGGAGTAGCTACCCGGTATTTAATTAGTCGGGGTGTCACAAAAGACGACCAACTACGGTCATCTCCTCAAATTCTAATTACACCTCCAGGTAGGTGATCGGTACGAAGACTCATTAAAAACCATCAATCCTAGACAAGGTGAAACGGAATCGATTTGACAAGTTCGTGTTAGAGTAACAATTAATTCTAGCCTCATTAAGAGTCTTTTTTTTTTTTATAGAAATTTTTACTAAAAAAATGCAAAAAGTAAAACAAACTTGTCTGAAAGTCACAACTTCTTTTTATAATTTTTTTTTTCAAATCCCCGGCAACGGCGCCAAAAACTTGTTGTCAATTTATAAAATACCGCAAGTGCACGGGCTATTATAGAATATCGAGTATAAGTACGGGTCGAACCCACGAGGATTTGTTAATTTTAATTAGTAAAAGAATTGCAACTGTTCAACTAGATCAAATGAGGTAGAGAATAATTATAAATTACACTAAATAAAAGCAACTATGATAAATGAGAGCAACACAAGATATTTGTAAATAATTAGGATTCGGGGTCCATTTATCACGTAACTAATATTGCACACTAATTTAATGTTGTCATTCTCTTTTTATAACTCAAATTAAATCGAATCTCTCGCTGCGTTTAATTCAAAAAATATGACGGTTATGATCATAATATTTTTAAAGTCTCTAATAGACGACTAAAATCCCTATTCCCTTATAAAATACAAGTTTTAAAATTCGTAAATGTATTTAAGCATGGACTATCAAAACAATCCAAGTGCAAGCATAATCCATCAAAAATTACTATTTTGAAATCTCAAAACTTGATTTGACAAAATAATCTTGAAGGTTCTAAAGCACTCGTGTTGCTTTAAAATGAATACCGAATCTTTAATAACAATTAAAACAAGTGGGGAATAAACAACGATAAAATTAACGTGACATTATTAGCTAACTATGATAAACTTCACCCTACTCCTAATATAAGAATCAAGCTACCATAATGAAAGAGAAATTGCAAGAATGAGTAGAGATCTTCATTAATAAACCAAACTTACAAATAGTTTTCTCACAGTAATCTTCGATCCTCTAAAAAAATGATAAAAACTTGGCCCTCAAATTTATTACAATCACTCAAAGTTGCTCTCAAAATTCCTCTCTAATTGTCTACGAAATTATGAGCCCAATGGCCCTTTTTATAGGACAATTGGTGAGGTATTTGAGTTGTGTTGGGACTCTTTTTGATTTGTCGAATGGTGTTGGTATCTCTTTACCTCTTTAATCTTTGGGTCGTGATAAGGGATAAAATTTCCCACCACTCGAAAACTCTTATATTTTCTTGTTGAACACGCATGCCGAGTTTCGTCCAAATCGGAGAATAAAAATTTTCGACTTTTTTACGATTTAAAAAAAAGTATTTTTTCGAACGACCATAAAAATTAGTTTTTTCGCGCCTTTTTTGAATTGATCATCAATTTTTATCAAACTCAATCATTATCTACAAAAATTTCACTAGGCAACTTTTTTCACAAATTAGCACAAGAATATTATAAAATTATCAAAGTGCCCATTTTTTACTTAAAATTTCCATTTTCAATATGAATTCATTCATTTTCGCATTTTTTCCTCTTTTTAATAAAATAGTCCTAAGAACTTATTAAATACACTAAAGTGGGACTAACAAAGTATAAATTTGGGTATAAAATATACCAAATGATGCACTCTTCTGTATTCACACAACCTATATATATATCCTCCTCATAGGTATACACACGACTTATAATATATCCCGTACTTAGTATTTATCTCTCTCGAATACTCAATGTATGAATAATTCTCACATATTATTTTTCTACATTTTTCAAGCATCACTCACTACCCAAAGGTTCCATCCCTTACGTTAATTCAATAATTATACATCTCTATACTACTAATTTAAGTCTTAGCTTATCGTCCCTCTTCCTGTAACCTAAATCGTAAATTCTCGATGCGTCACTCAAGCAGTTAAGCCTCTTTAGTCCAAGTCCCAATTTACCACCATTAAGGATAACCGAACCTTAATCACATACCTACTGAGATCCCCTAAGTCCTTTTACCAATATTAAACTTATCCCAAAGTTTTTCCATAATTAACCTCTTAAAATTTTATACAAAAAAATTCTGTGGATAACATATAAATCGAACTGGTTCTAGTATGGGGTCGGATCAGTTCTCAGGGATAGCTAAATCAGTTCGAAACCCCTGACGATTCATCTCCTTCACTTATACGAGTTTCCACCATTTTTAACCAACACAACCTCTATAGATTGTACCCAAGCACCCATATAATTTGTCCCAACATGAAATATGAATATATAAACAAGTTTTAACTGATCTCTATCATCAAAACATCATTAAATCCATAATTTTCAAGAATTCAACAAAGGTTTTCTACACAAACCCTAGTTTTCTCTTTTCATGCATGTTCTGCATAAAGCCCATAAATAATTTCCTCGTATCACCTCAATTATCAGATTTCATATTTCTCAAACCCCAAACTCAAATCTCCTGTGTTTATTCCAATTAATACATGAATTAGTTCCATTATTTTATCACAAAAATACATATTCATGCGAGATTTTATCAATTCTACCATGGGTATTGTTGGTGCAAAAAATTATCCACCTATGTGGACCAATTATAAGTGAACACGTGTTCTCCTTTCGACCAATACATGGACTGCAGAGCAACACAAGGAATGTCGACCAACACAAAGAAGACCGACCAACGGATAACGAAGCCTCATCATACCAAGGGTCATACTACATGTGGTTTATACGACCAATCATCATAGTTATTATGTAAAGATCTAAATGCTTAATTATATAAAAGCATTCCATCCCTTGACATTCCAACCCTTGACCTCCGGGTCACTATAAATACATTGTATGCCTTTAATCAAGGGGATGGTCGTACGGATTCTGGGATATTCTTATCTACAAGAGTACCTAGATTTTTGTAACCACACAAATCAATAAAATAACAGGTGATGTAGGATTTCTTACATAGTTGAACCACTTAAAAAAATCTTTTCTTTATTTTTCTATTACATATTTTATGTGTGATTATTAAACTAAATATGGTCTAGTTTTTTACATCAACGGATTTACGACGTCTGTGGGAACGTGATTCTAATTTCCGTTCTTACTCTTACATACTCTTGTTCAAAACAAAATGACTGACCCTGAGTCTAGTCTCAAAAATGAAGGTAATCTGCCTATTCCATTTGCTCCGCCAATGGCAACAGATCTAACTGTAAACTTGGCAATTATTGCGAGAGGATGAAAAACCATTCATGACACAGTGAGGCAATTGACTCATTAATTGCAAGTTAGGTCTCCATTATTCTCCCGACAACCCTCGTCCAGAAGAGAAATGTCGCTTCCACTCCCAAGATCCATCAAACATAGTAATTCCAGATCTTTACGAGATACCTCTTTTCATCGAGGATAAGTTCATTGCTCAGGTCCACATAACTGTATGATATCCATTCTTTTTATCTTGAAAGGCCAAGTGTCTTGGAAAGGCTAAGTAGAGCTTCGACTTTTGATTGTTTGGGACCTCTAGCAAATATAAATCCTCCCAAGGAATTATCTGAGAACACTAAACACTCAACCGAATAACACGAGGCCTCAATAATATCAAGATCAAGCATTCGACGATCTTTATGTACCAAGAAGACCTCTCAAGAGGAGAGTTCAGTGTAGACACATGGTCGACACAACCGAGCTGCTTCACATAAATTTGAGGCACACAATCTATCCTGGAAAGGGTCAATCAAGAGGTTAGAATATCGATTGGGTGAAATAGCGAAAGAAAATAATCCTTTGCAGCGGAGTTTTGTTAAAGGATACCCATTAGTTAAGGCAATTATGGATTTTGTACTCCATTAAAATTTAAAGCTCCTGTAGTAACTCCCAAATATGACGGTAAGACTGATCCAATTATCCATACTAAGTAATATCAAGCTGCAGCTGATATTTATTTAGTCCCTGATGAAATGAGGTGCATAGAATCTTCAAGTACCATTACGGGTTCAGCCCAAATATGGTATAATAACCTTACCTGAGGACAAATTGCCACATATAATTAGATTTTTTATTTATTCATAAGCAACTTCTTTTTCGATTTAAGCTAGTGAAAAGAGTAGTTTATCTTCTAAGTGTAAGGCAGTAAGTGGGGAAAAGTACCAGGGAATACATTACATATTTTAATAATGAAAAGTTGTAAGTGATTTATTATGAGGAGAAAAAAACCATCACTGCTCTTATGAGTGGCTTGATTCCCAAGAAACTGTATTATACTTTGGCTAAAAATCCTCCCAAAACTATGGTTGAACTCACGGTAAAGGCAGAAAAAATAATGAATGCCGAGGAAGCCATGGTCGCAAAATAAAGTCCATCCACGAAGCCTGACACAAAGCGTGCTAAGAAGGAGAAAAATAAGCTGAAGGAGCACAGGCTGAAGAAAGAAGACAAGATCAAAAAGTATGGAAACTACACTCCATTGAGTGTTAGCATTCACCATATCCTGGAAGAAATCAAGCACAATGAGGATTTATGGTGTCCTGGGAAATTAAGGGTACCTCTTAACAAGAGGGATAGATACAAATATTATGAATTCCATAAGGATCATGGTCATACAATGAATAAGTTAATCACTTTGAAAAATGAGATAGAGTCCCTCATTCGCCAAGGAAAACTCAATAAATTTGTTGATCGACGAGATGGTAGAGAACTTAGAAGAAGGCCAAATTCTCCATGCAAACCTAGAGATGACAGGAAGAGAAATCATGATGATGATTATGACGAGTATCCATCCCTTTCAAAAAAGCCCAAGAAACCAGAACGTGAGGTCACTATGATTAGTTTTTATTCTTTTGAGTGTCATATGATTACAAGTGGTGATGTAGGAGGAGGTGATCACACTCCTGAAAGGAAAGCTTACTTGAATGAAGCCCTGACTTGATAATATATCCATATGATTAATCTGAATGAAGATGATCGGCCAAGGAAAGTCA
Organism: Sambucus nigra; assembly: GCA_949130495.1. NCBI lineage: Eukaryota > Viridiplantae > Streptophyta > Magnoliopsida > Dipsacales > Adoxaceae > Sambucus > Sambucus nigra. Next base: position 465,922,364 of record OX422220.1, on the reverse strand, counting down.
ACAAAGACAAATTGGTGATTGGGTTTTCAAAAAATGATCTCTCTGGGGTACTTTATCCCCAAGATGACCCATTGGTTGGCAAATTCATAATCCAGGATATTATCATCGTTAGAGTTTTGATTGGCAATGGGAGTTCAACAGCTATTATGTTTTATCCTTTGTTTCAGAGTTTGAACTTGAAACTCATCTAGTTGGAACCCTACCACAGGCGATTAATACGCTTTTCTGGTGAAAAAGTTTACCGTTTGGGAACAATCAAGTTAGAAGTGTTGATCACAACTTGTCTAGTAAGTTGCACAGAGAAAATACATTTCTTTATAATGGATAAAAATGTTCAATATGCTTATAATGTGATCCTCAGTAGGGTAGGATTGAAGAAGTTTGAATCCGTACGATCAATAGTTCATCAGTGCTTGAAGTGTCCAACTCATTTTGGGGTAGGTGTTGTGAAAGGCGACCAAAAAGTGGCTAGAAAGTGTTAGTACTCATCAGCTGAATAAGAAGATCTAATTTAATTGAAGAAGAAGACTACACATTACTAGGTGGATACTACTAAGACTAATGGTGAATTTGAGGTTGAAACCTTGGATCCAAGAGATGAAACATAGTTAGTCAAAGGAAAATTTATAGAAGCCACTAAAAGTATCATTCTGGATGACGACAAACCAGAAAGAACTACAGATCGACTCAACATTAGATCCCATCCTTAAACATGAGATGATTATATTCTCGAGGCAACAAACATATGCATTTTCTTGGAGCCACGAGGATATGCCTGGGATTGACCCTAATTTCTCTGTCACGAACTCAACATCAATAAGGATGCCAAGCAGATCAAATAGAGACATCATATTTTCAATCCTAAAAAGAATCAAGATATCCAAGAGGAAGTAGAGAAGGTTTAAAAATCTCGGTTTATTGAAGATGTGAAGTATCCATACTAGTTAGCCAACATTGTAATAGTAAAAAAGAAGAATGATAAATGGAGGATGTGAGTTGATTTCACTGATTTAAATAAGGCGTGCCCAAAAGACCATTTTCCCTTGCCCAGAATTGATCAGCTAGTGGATGCTACATCAGGATATGAGATTTTAGGCTTTATGGAGGCCTATTATAGTTATAACCAGATAAAAATGAAACCTAGAGACAGGAAAAGTACAATATTTATCACTCCCCAAGGGACTTATTGCTATAATGTAATGCCTTCTGGTCTAAAAAATGAAGGTGCAATGTATCAAAGGTTGGTAAATAAGGTCTTTGAAGAACAGATATGCAAAAACATGGAAGTTTATGTTCATGATATGTTAATAAAGAGAAAAAAAGTTGAAGATCATATCGCAGACCTCAATCAGACTTTTGATCAGTTGTAAAAGCATCAGATGAAGCTGAATTGGACCAAGTGTGTGTTTGGAGTACAATAAGGGATATTCCTCGACTTCATAGTTAATCAATGGAGAATTGAAGCTAATCTAAAAAAGATAAAAGATTTAATCAAAATGCAATACTCGACCAATAAGAAAGATGTAAATAGGCTTACTGGAAGAGTGGCATCTTTAAACAGATTTGTGTCTCGAACAACAGACAAGTGCTTGCCATTATTAAAAGTGTTTAGAAAAACTTTTGAGTGGAATGCATAATGTGAGGAAGCATTCTAGGAGTTAAAGAAGTATATGGGGTCTCCTCCATTGCTTTCATGACAAATATTGGGAGAGAAATTATACTTGTTTTTAGCTATTTTCGAGTCAGCAGTAAGCTCGACATTAGTCAGACAGGACAATATAATCCAAAAACTAGTCTACTATACTAGTAAAGCCTTTAGAGGAGCCGAAATTAGGTACCCTCGTTTGGTAAAATTATCCATAGCACTTATTGAGGCTTCAAGGTGAATTAAACCTTATTTCTAAGCACACACCATAGTTGTGTATACTGATCTGCCTCTTCGACAAACTCTCTACAAACTTGAGAAATCAGGAAGATTGATGTAGTGGGCAGTAGAATTGGGAGAGTATGACATAGTCTATGAACTAAGATTTTCATTAAAAGGCCAAGTATTGACAAATTTCATTACTGAATTTACTTATCCAAAGGTTCCCGACCAACAGAGCTTACCTACTCAGCAGACCTCGAATGGAGAGAGCTCAGCTCAAAAGCAAGCCGAAGTATCTACCGACAAACCTAATAAATAAGATTTTTATAATTCACAAAAATGGTGATTTGTAGTGCGCCAATGTGTCCGAAAGGGTCGAGATAGTCAGAAAAGTATATCCGAGGGTTTAGTTTGGGTCCCGAGAATGTTTTGGGCCAAACTGACATCCCGGGAGGGTGTTTTGGTAATTTGTATTTTTGGAGGATTATTAATGACGAAAATTAAAAGGTTAATATATAATGCATGGGGGAGAAATTAGGGTTATCAGTTGTTAACCACAGAGAGGCCAAATGAGGAAGAAGGAGGAAAGGTTTCAAAGGCTAGAACCACCATTGCTACACGATTTACACCACAAACTCCACCATCGCGTAGATCGAAGAGAGGGGATCGCACCTATATAATGTTCTTCAATGGATTTGACCTTCAATATAGAGTTAAGTGTTTAAACTTACAAACTTTTAGCAATAATTACGCCCATGTTAGTGTAGGTGAATAATACACATGAATTGCATTGAAATTATGTAAAATTTGGAAGAATTAATTCATGATTGAGGACTGAATTGATAGTACTTTAATTCCTTCATGTATTTAGATTAGAAGCCACAAAATTTTTATTAATATTGATGAATTAATAAGGGTTATTTACGTTCTAAAACTGAAATTTTGAAACCTAGGGTTCTTGATGAAAATTGGGGATTTCAAATTTAATTGATGATTAATAATGATTTAATGATTCTTGAGTATTAGAAATCATCTTTATATATTATAATAATGATTAGTTTTGATTTTTGGGAGTTTGGGTTTGATCTATAGAGGTTTTAGCATAAATAAAAGAGGAAAAATGCAAGTGCTAGAGGTTGAAGAAGAAACAGCCCAGGTCGTGCGAAGCATTATTCAAGCAAGATGTGCATCTCACGAGAAGTCACTCAAATGACCTGCTCATCTCGTTCAAATGAGATGCAAATCTGGTTCAAGAGATATGTCAGGACTTCCAGATTTCAAATTTGTTCCAATTTGTGCGACGTAGTTAAATTGAGTGCGATAAAATACTAATAATAAAAATGAATTCAGTGTAATGCAGAATTATTAGAATTTATTTGGGTATAATACTTTAAATGATTCAGATCAGTGAGTTATCCTTGGATATTACGAGAGAGATAATATTCGTAATGTTATAAATATATTGTAAGTAGTGATGAGAAACAAATACTACGCATGTGAATATAATAAGTGGATTGTGCAAATACCTATTGATTTTAATGGGTTGTGTGAATGCCTATTATATGATTTATTATTAGGTGTATGACATACCTACGTTGCTTTCTATGTTTTGAAAGGCGATATTCTCATCCTGATGAGCCCATTGGGGGGATTTTAGATTGGTACCTCGGGACATAGAACCTAGGAACGACTTATCAGTGAGTTGATAAGTTAGCGGTCATATGGGTGCGCAGGTATGTGCGTATACCGTAGACTTCGAACTATATTCGCCTCCAATATGTGTGATTTGTATATATGTATATATGGTTCATGAGTGATTCCAAACAGATAGTCCTTACTTCATACGTGATGTACCGGGACTTGATAGCAGAGTATGCACGCACCGCGGGTCAACCTTTGGGGTGCTATATTTGTATATATATGATAGTGTGATGAATATGCGTATATACTTGTGATATTATCTACTACATGAAATTTGAAGATAAGGGTGATAATAAATTCTTAAATAACTTAAGAATGGGAACACTTAACTTTATTTGTGAAAACTCTTATTCAAAATAAAAGATGTGGAAATATTCAATATGGTATTACGTAGGAAATACGAATAGGCACTATGAGTAATAGTTTACCAAATGAATACATTTGAACTATTATGAGGGATAATGATAACTAGAATGGTTTAGAGGTACGTTAGGCGTGCACAATAGTTGAGAGGTGAGAATCTCAAGTGAGAGATCGAAAAGCTAACATGTAGATAGTATTTTCTTTATCGCATTTGAAATACTTTCTAAACTGTTTTTAAAATATTTTACACTCAGGCTCTGACCCATATTTTGCAAAATCTCTTTTGTTTTTTTGTTATTTTAGGTGTCCATCCACAGGTAAGCCAACCTTAGACTGTGTGACCATTTGACGTCCTGCAGCTATTGTGGGAGTTACAGGTCCTCATATTTAGACGCCTCCACATCTATCATCTCAGTTATATGATTTAGACATATTTTAGTTAGGGCATGTGTCGTCCATTCTCATTTTATTTATGTCTGAGAGAGATTTTACTCATTTCATTTAAGTACTTTTGTTTCAGTTGGATTTAGCATTATTACATTATGATGGTTTGGATTTTTTTTAACTAGGGAGATTATTCCAGTTTCTTTATATTTCAGTTCGATGGTGTTTTATTCTTTATTTATTTATTTATTTATGAGAATGTTGAATGTGTTAACAATTTAAATTAAATAATATTTATTAATAGGTTAAATGTTTTGACACTAGATTAATTAATTATTAGGTGGTTAAAAAAAACTTTTTTCGACAGTGATGCTAAGGCTGAAACAACCGGATACTCTTTTTTAAATTTTATATATGACTGGCCACCCGATATTTAATTGGGCGACGTGTCACAGGTTGTATCAGAGCATCAAGTTCTAGAGTCTTTTAAAATACGTGCGGCTTATTATGTTTTCAGTTTAGCATTTTTTAATGTAGAGCCTTATTATTAGGATTGTTGTATTCTTGATTATTTGATTACGCCTTAAGTTATTTGAGATTTAATAACTGTGGACTTATAAATTCTTTCTCATTTCAAATGCCTTCCAGACGTGCACCAAAGGCCACAAATGCCCAAACCGAGCAGTTGCCAGCCCAAGTTCAGGGTACAATGAATCCTTCCGAGGTTACTGCCATCGTTGCTCAGGCGGTTAACAAAGCACTAGTTATGATTCAGTAGGATCCACCACAGGCACAGGCAATGGTTCCAACACTGGTTCATTCGTTCCCTTCTGCTTAGGAGCGAGTCATAGATGCCTTCCAGAAGGCACATCCCCCAGAGTTCGAGGGGAGTTTGGATGTGGTTGTTGCGAGCCAATGGAAGAAAGATATCCATTGGAATTTGAGGATGTATGAGTGCATGGAGGTGCAAAGGTATATACTAGCTACTTTTAAGTTAGTCGGGGGAAGCGTTACAGTGGTGGGAGTTCACTACTACAACAAATGAGCGTAATGTTATGATAATTCAGTACTTCTGGGTGCGGTTTGACTACAAATATTTTCCTTCTGCCATTCAGACTGAGATGAGGTGAAAATTACTGGACCTCACCCATGAGGGGAAGAATGTAGAAGAATATGAGGAGGAGTTTACTAGACTAGTAAACCTGGTACCAATTGAGGTGCCTATTGAAGAAAAGAAGATACAGATGTTTATGGATTGCCTGACCTGGAGGATTCGACATCATCTTTTGGGTAACCTTTCCTTGCAGTCCTACACAGATCTACTCAATGCTTCTTTACTACACTCCCAAGATCACCTCTTTCATGTTAAGGGGAGAAAGTGAAGAGGTGAGTCCAGCCAGCAGGGTAGGACTGGCGAAAGTAGTGCCAGTGGGGCACAAGCAGCTCAGAGTCAGCAGAGGCAGGGTTAGCAGGGTTCTTATGAGGGGGATTTTTCTAAGAGGTTCAGATAAGGGGGATTTCGCAATGGACAAGGAGGTTTCATGCATGGCCACCAGGGCTATCAGGGCCAATAAGGACAACAGGGACACCCGGGCCAACAGTAGTTTCAACAAGGACACAAGGGCCAAGGGAGAGGTGGCAACGACCATCAGGGACAAAAAGGGGGAAACTTTATTGGTAAATGCTTTACCTATGGCAAAATTGGCCACAAAAATCAGGAGTGTCCAGAGAGGGGTAGGGCCCCGCAGTAGCAGCAGGGTGCTTATCAGGAGCCCCAATGACCTATGGTCCCAGCCCCTCTCCTAGCACCAATGCTAATTATAGCTTTGCCTGCTATCCCAGCAGCCCCGATTCAACAGGGACAACTACAGTATGGGCATGCATACAACTACCACCAGGCAATATCTCCACAAGCTCCACCCATAGTTAAGGGTATATTTTCTATCCATGGGTCTATGGGGGGTATTTTGTTTGCCACGGGGGTCTCACACTCTTTCATAGACACTAGGGGGCCGCAGGGTTATTAGACATGGCCGATAATACTGTGACTTGTGTAAACTCACCGTTGGGTAATGGGTAAATGATTTTATTTATATGCGGGGTGTGGGTATAGTGATTGGGAGTCTTACTTTACCTGTCGATATGCTTGTTTTAAACGTGTCTAAGTACGACGCTATCATTGGGATGGATTGGCTAGTCGCGTATAGGTCAATAATCGATTTCTTTAGTATGAGCATTATTTTTACTATCCCTAGTTAGGAGATGTTTATCGTGGCGATGACTCACCCCAAGGGAGGATCCTCAACTCACTTGTTTAATATATAGGAGGAGACCTCTACGGGAGTTGTAATTTCCCTTGATTCATTTTCGGTAGTGTGCAAGTTTACTAACGTCTTTCAAGACATATCGGGGCTACCGTCGAGTAGAGAGATAGAGTTTGTGATTAATTTGGCACCGTGCACACGATCGGTAGATCGTGCACAGATCCGTATGTCTCACATGGAAATGAGGGAGTTACGGGATCAGATTGAACATTTATTAGGATAGGCCTTCATCCGCAGGAGTACCTCACCTTGGAGTACCCCAGTTCTTTTTGTGAAGAAAAGGGATGGATCTTTACGACTATGCGTGGACTATCGTGAGTTGAATAAAGTCACCATACGAAATAAATCTCCGTTACCGCGCATTGATGACTTATTTGACCAACTGAGAGGAGTAGAATACTTCTCCAAGATAGATTTGAGATCGGGGTACCATCAGTTACGTATCAGGGAGTAGAACGTGTCTAAGACTGTCTTTTTGACAAGATATGGGTCCTACGAGTTTTGAGTTATGTCGTTTTGGCTAAGAAACATACCGACAGTATTTATGGACATGATGAACAGGGTGTTCAGGGAGTTCTTATATCAATTTGTCATCGTCTTTATAGATGACATCCTGATTTATTTGTAGACCGAGGAGGAGCATGACGAACATCTACGTAAGGTTTTGCAGAGTTTACGAGAAAGTAATTTGTATGCCAAATTCAAAAAATGTGGATTCTAGCTACGAGAGGTATAGTTCTTAGGGCATATCATATCAGAGAGGGGTATATCGATGGACCTCAGTAAGATGTTAGCGGTGAGGAAGCGGGGATAACCACGACACCAATGGAGGTGCGGAGTTTTTTGGAGTTAACAGGTTATTATAGATATTTTATTCGAGGATTCTCGAATATTGTGGGTCCAATGACTAATCTTAACTGTAAGGGTGTACCATTTGCTTGGGATGATGCGTGTCAGTTGACATTTGATGATTTGAAGGACAAGATGACTTCAACACTCATACTATCACTCCCCAGGGTAGGTATGGAGTACTTTTTTTTTCACTGATGCATCAATACAAGGTGTTGGTGGAGTATTACAACAAGAGGATAAGGCTATAGCTTATGCTTCCTGTAAGCTTAAGCCTCACAAGAGGAATTACCCCACCCATGACTTAGAGTTAGTAGCAGTCGTGTTTGCACTTTGGATTAGGAGAAATTATCTCTTGGAGGAGAAATTTTTCCTGTTCACATATCACAAGTCACTACAGTACTTGTTCACTCAAAGAGAGTTGAATATGCGTCAGTGCATGTTCCTTGAATTTATGAAGGATTATTTGTTTGAAATCTAGTACCACCTGGGGAAGGCTAACATAGTAGCAGTATCGTTGATCCGTAGGCCAATAGGTGAGATGGTCGATGTGTGTAAGGCCAAATGGAAGGAGTTGGGACACCAGGATGTAGTTTCCCGATCATTTATGTCAGTTATGACTGTTACACCCCAGATTGTGATGAGAGAACCATTTTTTTAGGAGAGTATTCGATACCTTCTAGCAGAGGGAGAAAAGTCTTACTCAGTGAGTTTCGAGGGAGACTTGGGCTTCAATGGACGTCTGGTTGTTCCAGGGGGACGATCTGCGACATGCGGTGATGATAGAGTTGCATGGGTCTCGATTCGTGATACATCCTAGTGGGGATAAGATGTACCAGGATATGAGGTGGTAGTATTGGTTGAGTGGAATAAAGAGTGACATTACCAAGTTCATTTAGAGGTGACCCACATGTCAGCTAGTAAATAAGGACCACCAGAAGCTAGCAGAGCTTCTTCAGCCACCAGATATTCCTATGTGGAAATGGGAGAGAATTTTCAAGGATTTCATCACATGGTTGCCTACTTCTTAGAAAGGCCAGGATTCCATATGGGTGATAGTGGATCGATTGAATAAGGGTATCCCACTTTTTGCTAGTCCGGATGGATTATACCACGACACAGTATGCCCAGTTATTCATCGCGAAGATGGTGAGATTACACGGGGTGCCTCTTGATGTTATGTCCAACCGGGACAAGATATTTTTGTCTCTCTTTTGGGAGAGCTTTGAGGAGGCTATGGGCACCGAATTGCGGTTGAGTACGGCCTACCACCCATAGACTGATGGGTAGACTGAGCGGATGAATTAAATGCAGGAGGTTGTGAATGTGGGTCCTTAATTTTAGGGGGAGTTGGGAGCATTACCTTCCATTGGTGGAGTTCGCATACAATAAATCCTATCAGCTTATGATTGGCATGGCTCCATTTGAGGCGTTTTATGGTAGACCTTACCGTTAACCTGCTTGCTATCTAGAGGTGGGGAATAACAAGCTACTCGGGCCAGAGGTGATTCAGTATACATCATCCTGGATTGAGATGATTCGGAGTCACATATGGGTATCCCATGACAGACAGAAAATCTATGCCTATGCTAAGCGATTCTTGTGAGGAGTTTTTTATGAGGGACCAGGTGCTACTACGAGTATCTCCTATGAAGGGGATTATGAGGTTCAGGAAGAAAGGGTAATTGGCATCGATATACGCAGGTCCATTTCCTATCATCGAGAGGATTGGATTAGTAGCATATAGATTTGGATTACCAGAGCACTTGCACCGTATTCATAATGTGTTCCACATTTCTTCACTGAGACGGTATCTCTGGGATGAGTTGGCTCACACTCACATTACGCTGGAGTAGATTGACTTACATCCTGATAGTTCATATTAGGAGAGACCACTGGCTATCCTAGACCATAGCAAGAGGAGATTGAGGTCGAAGGTAGTTTCACTTGTGCTTGTCCAGTGGGAGCATCATAATGTCGAGGAGTCTACTTGGGAGCACAAGGCTGAGATGCGCTAGAAATATTTAGAGTTATTTTTGCCAGGTATAATTTTATTTTCCGAATTTAGGGACGAAATTCTGTTGTAAGGAGGTAAGTATGTAGCACCCCATATTTTTATGAATTTCAGATATTGGATTAATTAAATTAAATATGGGAAATTAATTAATAATTAATCCAAATTAACATAAATATTAACTAACGAGATAAGAGTTAGTATTTATTAGTGAGAATTATATTGAGTATTATTGAGAGAATAAAGTAATATATGATTGTGAATATATGAAAATTGTCGCGAGTAAGAAATACGACAACTACAGTAATTAAGTCGAGACGCGCGTGTCAGGACTAATTTAATGGAATAAAAAATCAATTATTTATAATTTAGCCAAATTGTAATTTAGAGTGTGTGAATGTTTCCGGGAGGGTCGAGATGGTTTGAAAAGTCTACCCGAGGGTTTACTTTGGATCCCGAAGCAGTTTCAGGCTAAACCGGCATCCCGAGAGGGCGTTTTGGTAATTTATATTTTTAGAGTATTATTAATGACGAAAATTAAAGGGTTAATATATCATGTATGGGGGAGAGATTGGGGTTATCAATTATTAATGACAGAGAGGCCAAAGGAGGAAGAGGGATGAGAGGTTCCTAAGGCTAGAACCTTAATTGCTACACCGTTTACACAACAAACACCACCACCGCGTAGATCGAAGAGAGGAGATCGCACCTATATAATCTTCTTCAATGGATCAAACCTTCAATCTATAGGCAAGTGTTTAAACTTGCAAATTTTTAGCAATAATTATGTCCATGTTAGTGTAGGTGAATAATACATATGAATTGCATATGAAATTGGATGAATTTTGGAAGAATTAATTCATGAATGAGGACTGAATGGATAGAAGTTTAATTCTTTCATGTATGTAGATTAGAACCCATGAAATTTGGATTAATATTGATGAATGAATCTGGGTTAATTATGTTCTTAAATTGATATTTTGAAAACTAAGAGTCTTATGATGAAAATTGGGGATTTCGAATTTAATTGATGATTAATTATGATTTAATGATGATGGAGTATTAGAAATCATCTTTGTATGTTAGAATAATGATTAGTATTCATTGTTGGGAGTTTGGGTTTCATCTGTAGAGATTTTAGGATACAAAATGGTGGAAAATTGTAAGTACTAGAGGTTGAAGACGAAACAACCCAGTTTGCGCGATGTCGCACGAAGCGTCGTTCAAGTGAGATAGCCATCTCATGAGAAGTAATTCAAATGAAATGTTCATCTTGTTCAAACGATATGCAGCTCTGGTTCGAGCGACATATTAGAACTTCCAAATTTTGGATTTTTTCCAATTTGTGCGACGTAGTTAAATTAAAAGAGATAAAATAATAATATAATGAATTCAGTATAGTGCTGAATTATTGGAATTTATTTGGGTATAATAATTTAACGGATTCAGAGTGGTAAGTTATCCATGGATATTATGAGAGATATAATATTCGTAATGTTATAAATATATTGTAAGTAGTGATGAGAAAAAAATACTATGCATGTGAATATAATAAGTGCATTGTGAAAATACCTATTGATTTTAATGGGATGTGTGAATGCCTATTATATGATTTATTATTAGGTGGATGACATACCTACGCTCCTAGCTATTGCGGGAGGTTTTGAAAGGCGATAGTCTCATCCTGATGAGCCCACTGGGGGGATTTTATATTGGTACCTCAGGACATAGAACCTAGGAATGACTTATGAATGAGTTGATAAGTTGACGGTCATATGGGTGCGTAGGTATGTGCGTAACCCGTAGGCTTGGAACAATATTTGCCTCCAATATGTGTGATTTGTATTTATATGGTTCATAATGGATTGCAAACGGATAGTCAGTATTTCATACATGATGTACCGGGACTTGATAGCAGAGTATGCATGCATCGTGGGTCAGCCTTTGGGGTGCCGCATTAGTATATATATGATAGTGTGATGAATATGTGTATGTACTTGTGATATTATTTACTGCGTGAAATTTGTAGATAAGTATGAGAATAAATTATTAAATAAATTAAGTATGGGAACACTTAATTTTATTTGTGAAACCTCTATTCGAAATAAAAAATGTTGAAATATTCAATATGGTATTACATGGGAAATACGAATGGGCACTATGAGTAATAGTTTAGAAAACGAATACATTTGAACCAGTAGGGTGGATAACGATAACTAGAATGGTTTAGAGGTACGTTAGGCATGCAAAATAGTTGAGAGGTGAGAATATCAAGTGAGAGATTGAAAAGATAACATGTACACAATATTTTCTTTATCACATTTTAAATAGTTTCTAAACTGTTTTAAAAATATTTTACACTCGGGATCCTACCCCTCTTTTGCAAAATATCTTTTTTTGTTGTATTTTATTTTAGGTGTCTAGCCACAGGGACGCCAAGCTTACACTGTCGGACCATTTGACGTGTTGCAACAATTATGGGAGTTGTAGGTCCTCATATTTAGACGCCTCCACCTCTATTATCTCAGTTCTATGATTTAGGAATTTCAATTAGGGAGTGTGTCGCCCATTCTCTTTTTTATTTATGTCTGAGAGAGAGATTTTTCTCATTTCATTTAAGTACTTTTGTTTCAGTTGGATTTAGCATTATTACGTTGTAATGGTTTGGATTTTTTTTAACCGGGACGATTATTTTAGTTTCTTTATATTTCAGTTAGATGGTGTTTTATTCTTTATTTATTTATTCATGAGAATCTTTAATGTATAATCAATTTAAATTAGATAATATTTATTAATAGGTTAAATGTTTTGACACTAGCTTAATTAATTTTTTGGTGGTTAAAAAAATATTTTTTGACAGTGATGCTAAGAATGAACCAACCGGATACTCTGTTTTAAATTTTATAACGGATTGGCGACCCGGTATTTAATTGGGTGGGGTATCATATGATAATGTTTTTGGTATGGAATTTGTATGTGGATGGATCATCATGTGCTACGGGCAGTGGAGCAGGGATAATACTTACTACTGCTGATAATATTAATATTGAGTATGCTCGCAGGTTTCAGTTCAAAGAATCAAACAACGAGTCAAAATACAAAGCCTTGATAGTTGGGCTAAATTTAGCTCATTCATTAGGCATCGATCAAGTAGTGGAGTAATTTATAGCTAGTTGTTAACCAAGTGCTGAATTTGTATGGTGCTAAAGGAGAATAAATTACCACGTATCTTGCCAAGGCTATTGAAGTTATTGCCAAATTTCCAGCCATTCGAATTAATAGGATCCCAAGAATAGAGAATGCCCAAGATGATGCACTTGCTCAGCTAGCATCAACAACAAGAATTGAGCTTCGTAGAACAATCCCAATCGAGATCCTGGCTAATCGAAGTATTGATGAAGACCTAATGGTTAGTTTAATTATTGTAGATTTGGCATCTTCTTGGATGGATCCCATTAAAGCTTATATTGAAGATGGAACCCTACCACCTAATCCTAAAGAGACCAAAAATCTCTGATATAAAGTAGCGAGGTATGTGATGGACACATGAGTTTTATATAGAAGAAGATTGACAATCTACATACAACTCTATATTCATCAAATGGTGGTGGAATGTTAGATCAAAGAAGTATATAAAGGATCATGTGGAGCTCATTCAGCTGGAAGACCATTGCTCCAATGCATAAACACTTGGGGATATTACTGGCCGACCATGAGGGCATATTCTACCACCTTTGCGAGAAAGTGTGATAAGTTCCAGAGACTCTCTAGCATTTATAAAACACGTAATGCTTATTTAACACAAATAACGTCACCTTGGTCGTTTACTATATGGGGAATTGACGTGGTTGACCTTCTGTCGACCAATAAAGGCAGGTTCAAATATTTAGTTGTTACTGTATATTACTTCACCCAATGGGTGGAAGCAGAGTTACTAATTGATATGCCTTATGATAAAGTGTATCAATTCATCTGGAAGAATATCACCTGTTGATATAGTTTACCATACGCTTTCATCATGAATCATGGCACACAGTTCGACAATGAGGAGTTTGAGGCATACTGTGCCCAATCCAAAATCTAGAAGCTATATTCCGCACCTGGACATTCTCAAAGTAATGGTCAAACATAAGTGACTAATAAAATTTTCTAAACGGACTAAAAAAGAGACTTGATGCTGCCAAGGGCAGCTAGATTAACGAGTTATACTCTATTCTTTGGTCCTACAGAACAACGCCGAGAATAACAACTGGAGAAACACCATACATGCTTGCGTTTGGGACTGAAGCAATAGTACCAGCTGATATTCGCTTAACTACTCACATGGTGTTGAACTTTAATTCCCCATTTAGTTACTTGATGAGGAGATTAGATCTCGACATGTTGGAGGATGTACGAGAAGATGCAGCTATGAGAAATAGTGCCTAACAACATCGCACTGATCGTTTTTATAATAAAGGGTCACGCCGACTAACTTGAAAGAGGGTGATTAGGTTCTTAAGAAAGTTATCCAAAAGAATATCAAGCTTGAGGCTAACTAACAGGGACCATATTGGATCCCAGCTGTCATCCGACTAGGGACATATCAGATAGAGACTCTGAAGGGTGAAGAATTAAAAAATCCTTTGAATGCTGAACTTCTTCAAATGTATTATCAATAGTTCAAAGGATTTCCATTATTGTATCTCTCTTGCTTTTATTTTCGTATAATAAAAAGTTAAATTCAGCCTCTTCAATTTTTCGAATTTTTTTTCGAGTATGGTGATGATATACATCTCCCAAAATAAAGACAACTCAGGTCCAACCAAGTCAAAATATGATTACAACCCTTAGGACTTGGTCGTCAATAAGAAAAATAATAATCAACCAAGTCAAAATAGGATTATAATCCTCAGCACTTGGTCGACAATAATAATTTACTTAATGTACGACTTCATGAAAACAAAATCGCGAATAAGAGGTTGATTACTTCACGTATGATTTTGTATAGACAAGTCAAGAACAAGAAGTGTAAAACTTCATGATATGACAAATATAGTGCCTTGTCGCGAAATTACTGAATGGCATGTACTGAAACTTACAGGCCGCGGCAACTTATGGGTTCCCACTAATACAGGTCGCAGCCTTGTACAACACAGGGTGCGGCACCCAACATATTTACTTAGCTGGACACACCCCTTTTATTCACAGATGCTCCAGAATTTCTATATGTCGCGTGCTTAGGGCACGTGATAGCTGACATACCTCCTATAAATAGAGGTCCACACCCCGAGATAGGGGGTTTCGATTATAATCTCGAGATCCGAGACTACTACACTAGGTGAAGACCTACTGAACTCTCTACACACCCCCAATATAGTTTGGGGGATGCTTATCTACTTCATAGTCATCTCTTCGGCTCACCCGAAATGACTACATACATGTATTCTTCTCTCTCATCTATGTTGTACGCCTATTACAACCTTATAAACTTGTACACCAGCGCATATATAATGAGAGTAGGGAATCAAAGTGGATGTAGGCTCATATTAATGGCCAAACCACTCTATATCTTATGTTTAGTCTGTTTACATGCTTTATATTTATTATACGCTTGATATGCTGATATGAGTTTGACATGTGTCCGATTTCTCGTATCAACATTTTGGCGCCGTCTGTGGGAACGAGGTATTTCTATCTTGTTTCTCTATGTTTTGTGTTTTTAGCACCTTATTTGGGATGAGTTTTATCTGCTCATTTACTACTTTCTCAGCCTGGGATCTAGGATTTTCTACCACAATTGTGCCATTTTATGGCACTTGAAGACTGGTATGTCCCTGGTAGACCCTTAGTAGGCTTATTTTTTCATATTGCCATAATGAATTAAACCCGTCCTATGGGTCCTTGGAATCGCACCACGCTGCAGCAAGAAGGATGCGACCTGACAAGTAAATTTCTTAAGTGATGCAGTCCTCCATTATGGAGGATGTTGCATAGCTTCATTTCATCACCTAGAAGGACATGGTAAAACTGTCCTCAGATTCAACTCTGGTGCCCCCTGGGAGACACCACGGCAGTGACTTCACGTGTTCAGCATGCCGCGACCATAGCAATGTAGATTGGCAAAATGCCATAGTCTACATTCTTATTACTATACTTGGTTATCTCCTCTGCATTTCTTTCATCACTAACTCTTGCTAGTTTTGTCTTAGAATATATATATTTTAAAGACTAACAAAGCAAAAATGGAAGGAGAATCTAACCAAAGTACATAGATGAAAGATGATATTGCTTAGCTGTATAACCATCTCAACCACTTGTATGATAGCCATGCCTCACTCCAGACTCATGTCAACTTTCTTACCTAGAGGGTTCTTATGTTGGAGGCTGCAATACCTAAGGTTTTTATTCCAACCAACAAGGCTACATGCGTGGAAGCCACAGCCCCAGAGGCCACAAATAAGAACCAAAAGAGGAAGGTGGAGAAGGGACGAGAAAGCTTTGAGGCCTATACCCCACTGACCTGTGAAATTGAAGTTATTTTTTAGTGCATCAAATAAGACAAGTTGCTTAGGTGGCCTGAAAAGATAAAGGCTCCTTCCCACAAAAGGAATCGAGCCCAGTGGTGAAAATTTCACCAAGACCATGGCCATAGCACTGACAAATGTTTTGCATTGAAAGATGAAATTGAAAGGCTTGCGAGGCAGGGAATGCTTCGGAGATTCTTGAAAAATGCATAAGGGATGCAGCCTAGTCCGACAAGTCGCATGCCTCATATCTGACTTAGTTTCCATTATGCTCTTTTTTTATTTTTGAGAAACTCTATTGAAATATTTCCTTTTGACTTTGTATTTTCCTAACAAAGCCATGAATATATGAATATATGAAATTGTGATAATTTTTCCATATCTCATTTCTTTGTTTTCATTGTCTATTATCTCACAAAAGACCTTTTGTCTTATACAGACATACATATATATTTCGAATGAAGACAACATATTATTTTGGAGATAATTATCTTAATTGGCTCACAACATACCTCATAATGCCTAAGAATAACGGAGCATATGATGTTTACCATTGTAAAGGCAACATCAAAAGCATTCAAGGACCTGTTATCAGCCACGGGGCCTGAGAATATCTGCTATCAAGATCCGGATGATTCAATTAGCCACGGGGGATACTAATGCCCATTCTTCTCTTCAGGGATGCATGAGTTAGCTTGGGTAAGCCCCATATAGCCATCCTGGAAAGGCTTTATAGATATATAATTTTGTCTTGGGGAAGCCCCATAATACCTAGCTTGGGAAGGTTATATATATATATATACATATTTAATTCTGTCTTATAGAGGCTCCATAATACCCAGCCTGAGAAGGCTTTATATATATATCTAATTTGGCTTGTGGAAGCCCCATAATACCCAGTCTGGGAAGGCTTTATATGTATCTAAATTTATCTTGGGGAAACATTATAATACCTAGCCTGGGTAGGCCTAATAATAACCCAATCAAGCGATTAATAGAAGCTACGAAAGTGGTTTCATCATAAAGTGACTAAAGGGAGACATGGAAGACGATCCATGCAATTAAAGCTACTAAGAGATGCTACGAAAGTGGTTTCACGATAAAGGCACTAAAGGAAGGCATGGAAGATGACCCATGCAATTAAAGTGACTAAAGGTGTTGTGGAATTAGCATACTCAATCATATGACAGCTACAAGGAATAGATAGTTTCAGCCCAACATAAAGTTCAATGAAATGACAGTTAAAATACTGTGGCAGGCTAGTAACCCTGCCGCAGCCTCAAAATTACTATTCACTAAGATTTGGAAAAATTATGGAAAAGTTAACCAAGAGGGAAAAAGAGTTAAGTCGCAACCCCAAAGTCATTATACTTTGGCACCGCAACTTGGGGGATAATAAGGCACAAATATGGAATGAAAAACGTGAAAGAAAAAAATAACAGGTTGCAACCTTGTTTAAGAAGTCCTTTGTAACGAGTTTCCATGGCCCTATGTCCATACTGTCATTATTGAAGAGAATTTTTCCAAGGAATAATTGTACATTCAAGTAACCAAGGATAAATGGAGACATCATGCATTCAAATGTTGAAGCAAACAAAGCAAAGGAATAAAAAGCTTTCAAATAAGAAAGCAAAAATCATTCAAGTTCCACATAAAGGCCGCAACCTTAATTAAGGGGTGTAAAATGTCAAAATTGTCAAGCCAGACTATGATAAGTGGTCACATCCTTAATAATGTTTGTTCAAATGTTAAAGGCCCGCAACCATGTGTACATTACATCACAAAAGAAGAAAAAATATTATAACCCTAAGCGGCAGCATCATCTTAATCATACCCCTCTTTACCCTCCGCGGCTGTCTCCCTTTCATCGTCCCCTATCGCGGCCTCCTCTAACTACTTCATGTCCCTCTCCTGAGCTACAACCCTCATTTCATCCACCTAGGCATTTTTCTCAGCATCACTCACACTCCAGGACATGATTTGATCCTTAGCCTCTGGAAAGTTCTTGATGACCATGTATCTCAATTCCTGATATTCGTGGATATAGCCCTTGTTATTGGTGAGGAAAAAATCCTTTGACTTTTTTTATACGGCCACAACAGCTTCTGCAGCCTTATTGAGGGCCGCAAAATGAGAATCCTCCATCTTCTTGATGGCTGTAGCATGATCAACCTCCCTTTGGGTGTGTTTTTCTTGAAGTTCCTTTAGTTGGGTCTCAAGATTGGAGGCATGTTTGGAAGATTTTGTAGCCTTCGCTTATTCAGCCTGAAGAGATGTTGTGGCCGTTGGCAGTCTCTATTTAGTATCATTCTTTACCTTGATAGTAGTTTCAAGGTCTATTTGGGCAGCTTGGAGTGCCGCGATAGAAGATTTATTGCCAGCCTCAAAATATGTGTCCTTGGCATTTTGGAGACAAATCATGTGAACCTTCTCTGTGACCTCCTTTAGCTTGTACAAGCCTTCATACTTTAGCCTTTGGGACATCACAATGTCCATGGCCTATATAGATATTGTATGTTAGAAACAAAATGTATTACAAAAGGAATAAAGTGAAAAGTAAATTTTCCCTTACCCACATCAGGCTATGGAGGGTATAATCCTCCAAGTCGTCATGGTCCTCATCAATCAGACGGTCCAGGTCAATGTTATCTGCTACTTTTTGCATCCTATGGACCACCCTTGCAGTTGTGTCCTAGGAAGACCGAGGGTTTGGAGTCCGTAGTTCAGGTCGCAGACGGCCATTAGGGTCAACACTAGCATGACATTGGGGAGGTATCGAGTTGGCATTTACATCCATTATAAATGGCGTCGGGGGAAAAGTGGAGGTGGTAGCTTGAGACACTTTGCGGCCACCTTAAAGTTCAGAATCAATGGACATTAAGCCTGCCGCATCTAAGTGGCTGCCAATATCATCATCAAACTGGACCTTGGGCCTCTCTTGGGTACCAGACTCCTCAACATGCACAGTTGGTACGACATGATTTGGTTGGGAATTTATATGAGCCGTGACAGGACGTTTAGCCTTGACCCTTTTTCTCCTTTTTCCCTATTTAGATGGATTATTGAGGGCAACTGCATCGTCATCCATCTAAGCTAATTAAGCAGTTAATAATTCTCTGTCTATCTCCTCTCCTGCAAAAAATCAAAGTTAAGATCAAGTATTGAAATTTTGAAGATAACTTTTGCAACCTGATTAAAAGAAAGGATTATTACCTGTTGCAGCCATCTTTTTTGGTAAAGATTTGTTGGGGAACTAGCCTCCCTCAAAGATAGAGACAAAAAATTTCTAAAATGTTAAATTTTTTCTCTGAAGCACTATAAACCGTGGCCTTTCTTATCCTTCTCTCTTACCTCTCACTAAGAGGTAAATTATCAAGAGCTGCATAAGAGGTTAATATAAGTGTAACACAATAAAAGATACAAAACAAATGCAAACTACAAAACCAGATGCGCCATAAGGAAAAGGCTGCAGCACTACAAACCTAGCATGGATGGCCATCCCCATTGTCGCGATATCCTATGAGATTTTTATCTCTCTGACTCTTCTGGATGAATCTCCCATCCTTCTCCAAAAATATAAAAATATTTTCCCTTGTAGTTCTTTACACTGGAAGGCCTACCACTATACAGGGTCTCTTCAATGTTATGGATGGAAAAGTAGTAATATCAGGAAAACTTGACAGAGTTCTCCTTTGGTCTATAAATATGGAAGAAATCCGCAGGAGTTATATCCCTTTTGAATCTTTTCTTACAAAGAACTACAGATGCAAGAATTTCCCTCCAACTGTTGGTATATAATTGGGTTGGGGCTAACTTCATTTCACTAAAGATCCTCCTAATTGGTACAGGCGCAGGCAGCCACAACATTGATACAAAGGCATGGAGGGGGAAGCAGACCCCGTCATCAGTAATAACAGAGCATAGCCTCTGCTCTGCGAAAGAAGCCGAGAAAATGACATTGCCTGGAAATTCAAACGCCATAGCAACTTAGTTGACCCATTCCTCAGTCATGATACTACAACATTTAAGGTTGTGAGTGGGTCTCTCAGCTCTATTAGATGGGCCCACATGTGCATCCCTGGCCTCAGAAGGCCTAACTACTGCAGCCTCGAGATCAACAGGGTGGTAACTGGAGTTAGTTTCTTCTTCCATTGTCATAACCTTAGTATCTTCCCTACAAGTAGAGTCTGTGGAGTCAAAGTCTAGAACGACGCAGTTGGGGCATTTTTTGAGTATGCAAGGTCCAAATGTCTTTAGAAGACGCACTGATGGAATTTTAGGAGGATAAATGCCAAAGTGTTCTCTAAAAGTCCTTCAGAAAATCGTCAGGATTTCAACTCATATGGCGGTAGCAAGACCTAAAAAGTAGAAGACTCGGATGTTAGGTGCCGCAGCCAATATGGTCAGAGAAGCCTCTTAGAGGCCGCAACAGTAACAACATAAGTCAAGTGGCATCCAACTACAATAAGTTTTAACCCTAGCATAAAGTCTACTTCCACGTGGAAGTTTTACTTGCAGTGGCATATTATTTAATAAGAAAAACATCTAGAATGATTCTACATGTCGTAGTCCTGCACTTCAAAGGGTAAACGGGTTACCGACAATCAATTTAAAGCTAAGCCCTAAAGTCAAAGGGACTTATCATTAAAGTATTGGCATGTGGTCCCAGAAAAATAACACAAGATTATGCTACCTGTCGCGGCCAAACTCATAAATAGCTTAATGAAGGAAATTATCTAGTTTAAAGATTGAAAACCTATAATTTGAATTTTTTACTCAAAGAACACCAAGAGCATCAAGAATAGATTTTGTATATTTTTAATCTACGAAATCCAAGTTTCATTTACAAGCAAAAATGGAAAAACCTAAAAACCTATGCCTAAGCTAATAAATTTAGTTCGAACAAATTCAAGGAATTCTAGCAATCGTTATGGTTTTAGTAGCTCAATTCATTGGGGAAATTGATTCGTTTCAAGATTAGCCATTATTGTGAATTCAACCACTGTTATGACTTCAGCCATTATTATGAGCTTATTTCATTATGAATGTGAACAAAAATTAAGATCAATCAACAAAACAAGAATTAACGGATGCTATTGAAGAGATTTTTAATTTGAAGTTACTTGGGAATTAAAAGGAATTGGTTGCTCAGCCTCTAATAACTACTGACGCCAACCTGGAGATCACTGGAAAACTCAAGGGAATAAGTGATAGAATCTCGCTCTCGATTTTCTCTCAAAGTGTTTGGAAACGTAATGAAGGCTACGGCCATATCCATTTATATAAAAGGTCACGGGAAGACAAAGCGTCATTTTGGAAATAGTCATTGTACAGATTGCAATCCATGACAGTTTCGACACTAAGACGCAGCACCAAGTCACCCCTTGGAACTACGACTTGGGGGCTTCTTGATATGACAAATATAGTGCTTTGTTGCAGAATTACTGACTGGAATGAACTGAAACTTATAGGCCATGATAATTTATGAGGTCCCACTAATACAGGCCGTAACCTTGTACAACACAGGGAGCGACACCCAATATGTTTACCTATCTCACCACACCCCCCTTTATTCATAGTTGCCTCAGATATGCTATATGTCGCATGCTCAGGGCGCGTGTCAGCTGACATACCTCTTATAAATTGAGGTCCACACCTCGATATAGCGAGTTCTAGTTCTAGTTCTAATCCTAGGTTCTTATCCCTAGATCCGAGACTAGTACACTAGGCGAAGCCCTGCCTAACTCTCTACACAACCCTAATACAGCTTGGGGGATGCTCAACTACTTCATAGTCATCTGTCCAGCTCACCGGAATGGCTACAGAGGTGTATTCTTCTCTCTTATCTATCTTGTACACCTATTACGACATTGTAAACTTGTACAACAACATATACATAATGAGAGTAGGGCAGCAAATTGAATGTAGGATCATTTTAACAGTTAAACCACTCTACTCTATATCTTGTGTTTTGTCTCTTTACATGCTTTATATATATTATATGCTTGATATACTGATATGAGTACTACATGTGTCGTAATTCTCGTATCAACACTTCGTATAAAACTAAAAAAGTTATAAACAAGTTTTAATGGACTAAGTTAAATGTACGAAGATGTGTACAAATTCATAGATACTAGAATATACACATACATTCCTCATACACTTGTCACCATTGATAACCAATGCTAAATTTGGATCAATATATCTAAGTGTATTAGTAAAATCAATGGAATAACTACTGGTAACTAATACTAAATTTGGATTGATATATCTAAGTGTATTAATAGAACCAATGGCATTACAATCACAAGTTAGCTGAATGATTAAAATAATCATAATTTGACAAAAACGAACATGTTTTATTCATATAAAATGTATTACATTCAAATGAATTACAAAATGCAGTATAATCATTCAACTGGACGTTTTCCCTCAGCTTTGGAATATGATTTCACTCTTTCCATACTAGCAGGAGGATCATCCAACGTATAAGGAGTATTGATAAATTTGAAATCTTGATGCATCTTTCTGTTACTGTTGCTCGGTATGTTGGTCAGATGAGGGGGTTGAACTATTTCAAGATCATCATATAACTCATAATCCCCTAAATATTTTGATATCAAGCATTTCGGGACCTATTCAACAGCAATTGAACTGACATCCAACTTGAACGGATACTATTGGATGCCTAAGAAACTAGGATCGTGCCAATACTAGAGTCTGATATCTCGATCAACTTTCATCACAGTCAAGAAAGTAGTCCAAGCCTATTTATAACCTTCACGATGAGTTTGAGCGAGGTGATTATATATATGGCCCAAAACTTCATTGTAGCCATACATCCATACCTCTCTGGGTTGTTTGTGAAATTGGAAGGTTAATCTTTCAACTTGATGTTGAAGTTTCTTCAAAACCTCATCCTTTACCTTCAACTGAGAGGATTGGTCGGTAAGGGCTTTGTCTTTAGCTTCCAATTTTGAGGACAAATTAGTAACAACTTGAGTCTACACCCTCAGTTGGGTTGCTTAATTAGCTAAATTTTTCTTGATCCTAGTCTCTTCTACAGTTGGTCGGGTAGATATTTGTCTAGAAGATGATGTAGGATTGGATTTTGTCAAAGCTTCAAGCTCTTCCTTCAGTTTGGCATTTTTCTCCTCCAAGGCCCCAAGTTCATCGCTCAGCCTATTATTTTACTCTTCCAGAAGTTTAGAAATCTCGCTGGGTTCATCAACTTCACGATTTAATAACAACTCCTTCTTCCTGAACGTAGAGACATATTTTTCTTATTTCTCATCAAAACCCCAACCTTCACTCAAGGCCTTATATTTGGCTTTATAGCCAGCTTGTAGAAGAGCTTTGCTTTCGTTATGATCTAGTTGCAAATCTTTAATCATCTCAAAGTATGCAACATTATTTTCCACATCCCGATTAAGAAGAAACTTGAGATAAGTATATGCATCCCTTGTCTGATTAGAAGCGTCTGTGCCGAGTAAGTTTCTTAATTCTTCATCAGTAAAGTCCAGATGACCATCTTTGAACATATTGCTGCAGTGCTTGAGTAGGTTGGAGTCATTGGAGGAAATTTATTCCATCTTGGCTATAAACTAGAAAGATAGAGTAATAACTGACCAATAATAAAAGAAGAAGACGAAGTAACAAACAAGAAATAATAAACGACATGTGAATTGAAGGAATAGTTCTTTTATTGATAAATAAGAAATCTTACAAATATATTGGAATAGAGACAAAAAGAAAACAAAAGAAGACTATAAAATCCAAAGACTAAAAGACGAACAAGTCTACTACTTCTTCTTATCCTTTTTAACATTATAAGGAGTAGCTGAGTCCGTAAGAAGTTTATCTTATTTAGGGGGGGGGGGGGGGGGGTAGAAGAGTCCAAAGTAGTTTTGTCTTGGTCGGCAGAAGTGGCAGTAGACGCAGCCACCAAAGAGGATTCCCCAGAACCAACATCATCCTCCATTTTATCATCTAATTTGGGGGGTGATCCAGGGTCATGCCTAAGAAAAAGCTCAGAATCCTCAGCAGTGCCAACTTCCTTTAACGTTGTCGGCCAACCATCCTTAAAGAATTTTTTCTATGCTTACCCAATTTGTGAATAGGTAGCAGAGATGGATTTATCCCAACCCTTGTTGAAGGATTCTTCCCTAGTCTTCTTCCTCTTGTCCTTCTCGGTAGATAGTTCTATTATCAACTTGGCTACTTATCCTTCAACAGCCTTTGCCCTATGCTCAACTTGAGTAGAGGCCAAATAAGCCACGGGTAAGGCATTATTAGCTTTCTTCCGAGCTTATTTGATAACATTGATCTTCTCTTCATTGGCCTTCCTCTCTGTCTGCAAAGATTTTTGGGAACCCATAACATACTTTCTAATACCTTTAAAGTCCTAATTTACTTCTCTCGAAGAAGAACGTAGCAAATCGCTAGCATTTGGTTATAATCAACCAACAACCGCAAGGAAAAGTCAAGTTAGTAGAAGTCAGAGAACACATGAAAAGTATTTGACTAACTTCAGACAAAGAAACTTACTAAGGATAAGCTTGGAGTATCTTTTGCTAATAGTTGTGATCGATATATGGATGCAACAACAACTCCGTGGTCTGGGAGTGTGCCAGACTTGATCACCTTCCTAGACAAGCTAGGACTAAAGGCTACAAATGAGACAGCAGAAGATGTGACTTTATCAACCAATCCTAGTTGGATGGCATCAACGACCTGTCCAACCTGATTATCAGTAGGACCTCTTCTTAGTCTCTTGAGAAGAGACTTATCACCTTTGGGGACTAGGGGCTTCTTACTAACATTTACTTTATTCTTCTGGGCAGCAGTATCAACTGGTTTCTTAGCATTAGTTGCAGAGTCATCCTCCAAAAGATTGGGAATTTTTCTCTTACCCATACTGACAGAAAAATGAATATCATAATCAAAGGAGGAAGATATGCTAACTTTAACACCAACACTATCATATTTAGTGGATAAGCAAGTAAACACTGGATCTATCTCCAAATCAGTTACAATTGAAGGCATAACAGTTATTGGCCGAGCTACAAAAGAAGTGATGGGAGTTTAATAATCCAAGAACACAGAAGCGGATCGGGGATGATCTTCTCCTGTTATCTAATTAAGACCCCATAAGAATTTTAGCTCCTCCAAATTTACTTCAAAAGTCTTGGGACACTTTCTCTTACATTTTTTTGTAATAAAATAATAAGCAGTAATAGTTAGTACACATCAGAAGGGAGATATAAAAAGAAGATCAAAAATTAAAATAACAGACTATCCGATTCCCTGATTAAGGGCATCTAGGACCCTAATAGGACACTCCACCCACAAGTGGGGTATTTTTCCAGTGCTTAACTATTAAAGAATGACACCAATAATATTTATTGGAGTTAGGCAAATTCAATACTGTAAGGACATAAATTTTCAATTGAGTCCCTGTATTGTTTTGACTTAATTCTATGAACAAAACTGTGTTTGTAATATGTCATTGGGAGAATTTTATTTTGTCATGATCCCACTCGGTCTATGACGTATTAAAGAATTTGAAGACGTTGCGACAAAGATTCAAAGAAATAATCTTGTCGATGTTTCATTGGTGCAAGTTTAATCATCTTCAAAGTTAATTGCATTCCGAGATCACTCAGGTATGAATGCATATAATTAATGGTGCTCGGAATTATTTTTATAAAAGATAAGGATGTAATTTTTATAAAGAAAAATGTTTTAAAATGGTTTATAGTGTTTTAAAAGGTTTACACTACGTTTTATGATGATAAGCTCGTAAAAGAGTTTGACATTTTTGGATCTCTCAATTGAAGAGATGTTTTAACTAAAAAGTCAAACTTTTGCGTTGTCGTTCAAACGACATTCAATCTCATTCGAACGAGATGGGATGTCACTCGAACAAGTTTCTCAATTTGTTCGAATGACACGTTTTTCGAGGTGGCATTTAACTCCTATTTAAATAGTGTTTTCTTCCTAGTTTCTGTAGTGTGCTTTCTGGAAAACAGTTTTACGAACCAGAACCTTGTTTGCACATGTTTTTTAAGATTTAAAAGTATTAAACACATCCTTAGAGTTTTCAAAGATCCGAGTTATCATTCTTATATGTTTAATTGATCTTTCTGCACCAAAGTTAATTGTTCTACAGATTGAACACAAAGGGTTTTGCGGTGAATAAAAGATAAGAACATCTTGTTCGACATCGTAGAAGAATCAAAGCCATATCGGTGGACACCGAGACATACGTGGACACGTATGTCGTGGACAGGTATCGTGGAAGAAGGAATTTCTATGTGGGCACTGTGAGAGGAGTGGTTGAAGATCAAAAGAGTTTCAAGACCTATGGGGATCGAGTCGTTGAGTGAGACTTTGTCTGTCGTTGTAAAACCATATTCATAGTGATTGTCTGGCTTGGGCCGTCTGAGGTTGTTTTCCTGTTATTGGGTTTTTTCCTCGTACATCCGGCGTTGTGAGTATTCTTTACTCTACTTAAATTTCCTTAATCACTAGATGCATGTTTAGTATTAATCAAGATAAAATTGGTTTAAAGAAAGAATTGGGGTTTTCACAACTTGGTTTGGTGCATAATTAAAAGTTGGATCTTTTTCGGAGAAAAAATAGTTTTGTTTAAAACACACATATCGGGCCACTCACACTTTCAAATACTAAAGCCTTATTGGCCACTACGATTTTCAAGTAATATGTATACTCCCCTGCAATCGCCCATTTATAACAGAACATAATCTTTAAAATCTCAATATGGATCCCATAGATTTCATTCAACCTATTCACCCTCGGGTACACTATTCTGACTATCTCGACCCATTCAAAATTAACCACGACCTCGAATTTTCCATTCGAGTCACTCTAAAATAACTTCCTATTTATATCCCAAAGAGTTTACACGTGACTCCCAATTGAGATAACACCATCACTCGTTATTACGTAAAATAATTATTTTCTATTCTCTTTGTAATTTTACACATAAACATTAATCATTCTCTCCCGATTAATATTTTAGTCAATCACATAATATTTAATTCATTTAAATCAAGTCACGCGTCTAATTTAAAATTACCGAATAAGTTAAATTATAATACTCAGAAATACGGGGTGTTACATACTTCCCCCTACAAAGGAATTTTTCCCTCGAAATTGGGATAAACCTACAGTGAATAACTATGGATATGGCTCACACATATCATCCTCGCACTCTCACGTCGACTCGTCAACATTGTGGTTCCCCAACAAAACTCCAACCAAGGGTACCACCTTAGACCACAACTTACGCTCACTACGATCAAGTATCGCTACCAGTCTCTCCTTATATGAGATATCTGGCTTCAAGTCGATATCCTCTAATGGGACATGCCAGAAAGTCCTCTCACTCCTTTAGTACCTCTTTAGCAATGACACGTAGAACACATCATAAATATGTTGTAAGTGATCCGGTAGTCCCAACCTATATGCCACTGATCCTACCCTCTCAATAATTGGAAATGGTCCCATATATCTTGAAGCCAGCTTCCCCATCTTATTGAACCTCATAACCTCCTTCATAATAGACACCCATACCAACACCTGGCCACTAACCTCCATCTCTATGTGCATCCGATTTGCATTGACGCAACTTTTCTTCCTGTCCAGAGCTATACGAATGCGCCCTCGGATCAACTTAATCTTAACAGTGGTTGTAACACCCCGCACCCCTGAAAAGAGACATGCGGCGTGCTACTATAATAAAACTAAACTAAAACCATCAATAATGAGTATAGAGCATCTAAATTCCCAAAATTAAAATACAACAAGTCCATAACCCTTCAATTTCCACAATAATGATTACAATAAAGTTTCTCTCAAATACAAAATTCTTCAACTAAAATTACACCACTAATATATACATAAAAAAAAAAATCTTCCAAGCCATGCTCTAAAATAATTCTCCAAAATAGTCCATAGCATCCCAATCCACACTAACCTACCAACTAAAAGAAAAAACGCGTATGACAGGAATAGATGATCAAAAATTAATTAGCACGATGAAATAAATCGCAACAATACGAATCGCATATACAAATCAAATGCAGCACTCAAGCATTATATCAATATTAATTTCTCAATAACACATCAATGAGTCACCAGGCCTCATCTCACCTCGCCTAGGGATTCTTAAGCATGTCCCAATTCTTGGACTATTGGAGGGTGCCCATTCTCCGTGACATATTAAAATCTCATGACATGATGCTCAAATCACAATATAATATATCACAATGAATCAATATCAAGATTCCAACAATTTTTAGATTTCAAATGAATATCATAGTTCAACATGAGTGCAATCGACACCGAAAAACAAACAGAATGCTCTCGAGAGAATTTTAGAGCATATTGTGTAAGTCCCGTGCATCAAAATCATCACATGAATCAGCACATAAATCTGATCGTACCATCACGTTCCTCTCGCGAAAATAATCAAATCACGTTCTAGTCCCAACACGTGATAACCCAAAATAAACCTCCAAATCTAAGGTTGAACATGAAATAAAATAGGTACTAGGGCTTGCATATAGTGGGAGAGGGAAAATATATATATATTATGCATTTTTGTGTTTGAGAAAAAGTGGTTTAAAGGTCCACCCACGACTTATTATTATAAGGGAGAAAGATAGGAGTTTGTAAAGCCTCCAACTCTTAAAAAAAACAAATTTGCCGACCCAAATCTGGGCATAGTCGATCGATCCACCCTACAGATCTCGCGACAGTTCCCCCACAAAATGCCTATACGACAAAAATTAAAAACTTCACTAAAAATCCATTTTAAATCCGATTTTAATTCCGCTTGAAGTTTTACTCTTCTAAAATCATAACCAACATATTTTACTAATAAAAATTATTAAATTAAAAATTTAATTTTCCTTGAATATTCCAATATTAATTTAAAAATACTCATTTAAAAATTCGGATTGTTACATACTTCCCCACTAGCAAAGGAATTTTGCCCTTGAAATTCGACGACGCCTAATGCTAAAAAATCAGGCCACGCAAACATTCTCCAAAAATAAATATCGTCTCCAAAATCAACTTTAAACACCTCACATCTAACATCGATGGTTAACACGACTTATCACTAAAAAAATTCTATCTAGAAAAAACATGTATGTCATGCATACTAAATCCAAAACCCAAAGACCCAAGGGTTATGGTATACCTAAGCTCTGATACAATCTGTAACACCCCACGCGCCCAAAAAGAGATACGCGGCGTGCTACTATGATAAAACTAAACTAAAACCACCAAGAATGAGTATAGAACATCTAAATTCCCACAATAAAAATATAAAAAGTCCATAATCAATCTATTTCCACAATAATGATTACAATAAAGTTTCTCTCAAATACAAAATTCTCCAAATAAAATTACACCACTAATTATACATAAAAAAATAAATCTTCCAATCCATGCTCTAAAATAATTCTCCGAAATAGTCCATAGCATCCCAATCCACGCTAACCTGCCAACTAAAAGAAAATACGAGGAAGTACACAATATGAGAGTAATAGATGCTCAAAAAATAATTAGCACGATGAAATAAATCGCAACAATACGAATCGCATATACAAATCAAACGCAACACTCATGCATTATATCAATATTAATTTCTCAACAACACATCAATGAGTCACCAGGCCTCACCTCACTGCGCCTATGCATTCTTATGCATATTTGAATTTTTGGACTATTGGCAGGTGCCCATTCTCCGTGCTATATTAAAATCTCATGGCACGATGCTTAAATCACAATATAATATATCAGAATGAATCAATATCAAGATTCCAATCATTTTCAAATTTTAAATGAATATCATAATTCAACATGAGTGCAATCGACACAGAAAAACAAACGTAATACTCTCGAGTGAATTTTGGAGCATATTGTGTAAGTCCTGTACCTCAAAATCATCACATGAATCGACACATAATTTTAGCCTCCAAATCTGATCGTACCATCATGTTCCTCTCGCGAAAATAATCAAATCACGTTCTAGCCCCAACACGACATAACCCAAAATAGACCTCCTAATTTAAGGTTGAACATTAAATAAAATAGGGACTAGGGCTTGCATATAAAGGTAGAGGAAAAAAATATGTATTCTTCATTTTTGTGTGTGTGAAAAATTGGTTTAAAGGTTCACCCAGGACTTATTTTTATAAGAAAAAAAAGACAGGAATTTGTAAAGCCTCCAACTCTTAAAAAAATAATTTGCCGACTCAAATCTAGGCATAGTCGATTGATCGACTCCCAGGGTCGATCGATCGACCCTACAGATCTAGCGACAGCTCCCCCATAAAATGCCTATAAGGCAAAAATTAAAAACTCCACTTAAAATCCACTTTAAATCCGTTTTCAATTCCTCTTGAAGTTTTATTCATCTAAAATCATAACCAACATAGTTTACTAATTAAAATTATTAAATTCAGAAATTTCTTTTTCTCGAATATTCCAGTATTAATTTAAAAATACCCATTTAAAAATTCGATTTGTTATAATGGTGTCTTTAATCATCTTTGTCCCTAAAAGCTTGTTTCCACCACCTCTAACAAGAAAGAGGGTGAATGACAAGGCCGTCCGTACAGTGCCTCAAATGGTTCCATAGCAATGGTGAATTGGTAAGAGTGGCTATACGCAAACTCTGCCAATGGAAGATACTGATGCCATCAACTCCCGAAGTCAAGTATGCACATCCTCAGAATAACCTCTAGCATCTGATTAACTTACTCCATCTGCCCATCAATATGTGGATGATACCCTATACTCAATCGTAAATCTGTGCCCATAGCCTCCTGGAAACTCTGTCAGAAATGAAACACAAAGATCTTGTCCTGATTCGTCATAATATTAATAAAAATCTCGTGTAGCTCTACTATCTCAGCAATAAACAATTGTGCATACTGCCTGGTCTCAAAATACATATAAATCGAAAGAAAATTAGCCACCTTAGTCAATCGATCCACTATCACCCATATGGAGTCATGACCTCGTTGTGATACTGGTATCCCTGTAATGAAATCCATGGAGATGATCTCCTATTTTCACTCTGGAATCTCAAGTGGTTATAACATTCATGTCGGTCTATGGTGGTCTACCTTCACTATCTAATAAGTAGAGGACTTCAAGACAAACTTCGCTATGTCTCGTTTCATCCTCGACCACCAATACTGCCTATGCATATCCTAGTACATCTTATCCCCATCGAGATGTACCAAAAACCTAGACCCGTGAGACTCAGACATTGCTGAATGTCTCAAATCCTCATCCTATGGAACCACGAGTCTCTTATAAAAATGCAAACCTCCATCTGAATTGATCAAATACGACTTTTCCCCATCTAGTAACTACTGGCGAACTATGTCCTGGAAATACTGATCCCCTACCTGTGCTTTCACCACCCTCATAACATTCTCGAGCGTGATGGCCAACACAGGCCCTAGAAATATATTCGTCATGTCGAAGCTCTCTCCACTTCGCCTTCTAAACCTTCGCTATCCCTCCAGCAGGTCTTCGGCTCAATGCGTCTGCCAGCACGTTAGCCTTCTCATGATGATAATGAATATCAAGATGGTAATCCTTTACAAATTCTAACCATCTTCTCTGCCTCATATTCAGATCCTTCTACGTAAACAATTACTGAAGTGATTTATGGTCCGTGAACAGGTAAACTACTCCACCAAAAGATAATGCATCCAAATCCTCAATGTAAACACAACCACTGCTAAGTCCAAGTCATGTGTGGGGTAATTATTCTTGTGGGGGTTAAACTGCTGAGATGCATAAGCTATAGCCCTCTCATCCAACTGTAATACATCTCTAAATCCATTCAAGGATGCATTAATGTAGACATGGTACTCCACTCCTCCCCTAGGTAGTGCAAGTATAGATGCTGAGGTTAATTTTTCCTTTAACTCATCGAAAGCTAACTGATAATGGTCATCCCACACAAATGGCCCCCCTTGAGAGTCAAATTTATCAATAGACCCGCAATCTTTAAAAAACTCTAAATGAATCACCTATAGTATCCAGTCATCCCCAGAAAGCTGTGAACCTCGGTCGGTGTCGTGGGTTTCTCGGATCAATCGCCATAACCCCTATTAGACATAATGTGCCCTAGAAACTACACCTCTCAAAGCTAAAACCCACACTTCTCAAATTTGGCATAAAATTGGTGCTACCGTAGTGTGTGTAAAACCATCCATAGATGCTTGACATTCTCATCCTTAGAACGAGAGTAAACCAGAATATCATCGATGAAAACAATCAAGAACTGATCAAGGGACTCTCTAAAACCAGGTTCATCGGATCTATGAACACTGCTAGAGCATTGGTGAGGCCAAATGGATTAAACTAAACTCATATGACACATAACGTGTTAGAGAAGCAGTCTTTAGTAACATCCTCCTCTCTGACGCACAACTGATGATATCTAAACTTAAATGCATCTTGCATAAGTAAGCTGCTCCTCTCAGCTAGTGGAATAGGACATCGATCTGAGGCAGTGGGTACTTATTTCGCATTGTGACCTTGTTCAACTCCCAGTAATTGATACATAACCGAAGATATTTATCCATCTTCTTGTCCAACAACACCGGTGCACCCCACAGAGATGTACTCCATCTGATGAAACCCGACCCCCGAAGCCTCTGCATCTTCTTCCTCAACTCCCTCACCTCAGATGGGGCCATGCGATAAGGATCTTGGGAAATAGGACTCGTACCCGATGCTAGGTCAATAACGAACTCAATTTCCCCGCTAGACGGTGTCCCAGGTATCTCCTGGAACACATCCTCAAACTCTCTCACAATTGGTATCGAGTCTAGAGATATAACCACCTCCTGTGAGGTCTCCTCCTCAATGTAATGCAGATGTGTGCTCGACCCTACCTCTGGAAGAGGCATCAACACTAAGAATATCTCTTGCCCAGGAATAAAAAACAAAATAGTCATCCCGAAATAATCCACCCTCACCTGGTATCTAGCTAACCAATCCATACCCAAAATGAAGTCATACCCCTCCATATCTAACACGAGAAGGTTAGTGATAATCTCCCCACATCAATATTCACACCCTTACAGATCGAGTGTATAAGGGACCCACTACCCAATGGTGACTATACACATAAGGAGACTACAGACTATCTCCAGTAGATTGGAAGCTCGTACAAATATGGTCGCTATGAAAGAGTGTGAGGCCCCTGTATCAAATAAAATCCTACCCTCATGCCTTTGAATGGGAAACGTACCCTCTATTATCGATGGTGCTTGTGGGTCCTTTTGTATGACTACGTCTCGAACGTTATAGACACATACGTATTATAACTGCCCCTACTTCGGTGGTGCTGGTGCTACCGAGGCTAACTGCGCCTATTGCCCCTACTGGGCACCCTATTATTATGGTTCTCTACCCTGCTTATAGTGCCAAATATGGTACCACCAAGTAGATGAGTAAGATCTCAACTAGATAATACCTCAAATCTGCAACAATGGTGAAAATACAATAATATAAATAAAGCAGGAGGTGAAGCAAGGAGGAGAAAGACAGTAATATAAGTGGTTCAACCTATTTATGTCTACTCCACTGTGCAGGTGAGTGTATGTTTACTATCAAACTAGGATCCAATGGCCTTGTAGTACAATGCACTCAACTTTCTCTCTACATATTGCAATTTTAGCAGCGTTTTTCTAGGGTTTTGAATTAATGATCCTTCTCAAGGTAGAAGGAGATAAGTATATATAGTATTGGGGTGGCGCAATGTACACCCCATGCATTTAATAGGCATGTACAACATGAGATAACCACTATATTGCATCCACCTATCACCCATGCAAGAAAGTCATGATGGAGAACTATTTGCATGGGGGATTTTCAACCCACGTGTTTCTCAATTCACGCGCTCTGCTAGCTATCAATTGTAGGCCACTAGTACTAGGCTGATGCCAAATTTTCAAGTATAATCGTCTAATGATATGATGACTATCGTGCCGACTGTCTTAGGTCGGCCTTCAACTTGCAAGGGATGGACGAGGCCGAGGATACCCAAGTCACAAAACTGATAATGTTAGTGTTGTGGAATGTGTCATGAGATGAGGATGAGTCCTCTTATGTAGAGATGGAGGTCGAGGTTGAGGCACCTAGTGTAAGGCATAGTGCTGAGCCATAACTCGTGATGTTGGATGCTCTGGTACTGGTCGGCCTTGGTCGAGGGTGTCCTCTATATGGACGAGGCTATACTTGGTATATCAATCATTCCTAGACCTTAGTCTTCAGTGTGAATGGAATACTGAGGGATAAAGTACCTTCTAACAGAGAAGTTGAGGAGACATCTTTTCATATGTTAGGTCTATAACATTTAATGAAAACCTTGGATTACACTAGGCAACCACTTTGTGGATTGGCATGTGGCCCAATAATGATGGCTATAAGTGTGCCCTAGAGTATTTTTCCCTAATGATGACCGTATTAGAAGTTATACGAAATGATCACAATATAAAAAATGATTTTAAAAACTATTTTCTATTTCCATTACATCTGCTTCGCGCACAAGTTCCTCTTTCTAAAACCAGTCTCCCTTTCTCTCTCTCCTCATGTTCAAACATATTTAGGGCCACCTCTCTTTTGAGATCTTTCCCTTCTTCCAAGTAACTTTACCATCTACTTTTATGCATGCTTTAACCATTCATTTAGTCAATTTTTTAGTTCATACTCTTTTTCGACGAGCTTCACTTTTCTGGCATCCCGCACTGGCAATTATAGGTCTTCCATTAGGCAGGTTAATGGGTGGCTTTGGGTTTTTGATCTTAGTCTTTTGGGTTTTACGATATTTTTTATCCTTAGTAGCCATTTAGACAGTCACTGACAAAGCTCTAGTGTTACTCCGATGAGGGGTGTTCTTGTGTGTTCTTGTTTGTTCTTGAGTTGTTCTTGGAGAAAAAATGACACAGTTGCCTATTTAGATATTTTGGTCAACTATTGTCAAACGTTAACTTGTTTGTAATTTTTGAGCCTTTAGTTGCTTAAGTTCAAAATCAGCCTCTTGGATGTTACAGAACCTCTACAAATTGGCAAAGAAATTCCCCACACATAGGGAGAGATACTTCTGAAAACTTAGTAGGATTGAGGAAGAGGACGAGGCTCGATGCAAAGCCAGGACTGAACGTACTCACCCCATCTTTCCAATTCCTTTGAACACTATTTTACCCTCATCGCCTGATCTCAATAGGGATGAGATGTCTAACTGGTCCTCAGCTCCAGACGAGAGCAGAGATTCATTCGAAGAAGCCATGAGAGTGCCATCCACACATCCTGTGGGGTCTGAGGCGTCCAAGATCTCAACTCGAACATCATCTTCTATCCAAGACGAGTCGTCTGGTTAGGATGACTCGTCAGTCCAAATTGTGGATGATCATGTTGGGTCATCTAGCCAGGATGACTCTTTAGTGCAAGTCATCTCGGACCCTATTGAGCTGACTGTTAACGTTGCAATCCCATCATCTGTTATCCTTCTTTCGGCCATAACTATGAGTGAGTTTCAAGAGAGGTTTCTAGAAGGGGATCTAATTGATGGAGATCATATTGAGGTCGAGAACTCATAGGCTGGGGACTCATAGGCTGAGGAACAAGTTTATTATTCATATAGTGAATCCTTCCACTCTATCGTGAAAGGGTTTGACCTTCTCCTTTGGAGACACTTTTATGGCACTAAATTCGATATCATTATGCACGTCCTGGATGAGGAAGAGAGAATATATGATGAACGAGAAGGTGAAGTTGCTATTGTTAACTAGATGTTTAGGGTCATCATCAAATTGCCTCTCCACCCTTATTGTTTGAGCCATAATATCTAGATTAAGACTTCCTCCCTCTCAATTAACATAAAATTCCTGGAGAATATTCTCAGTTATGTCTCTTTATGGATGAATAAGTACACATATGTCTCTTCAGTTGAGATATTCAAAGCTTGCTACAACGTCTCATCTTCTAGATCCCAACCGACTTTTACAACCTAGTGGGAAAGAAAACCTGTTAAGAAAATCATTCAGGTCGCCCAAACATCCAATCATTTTTGGAAGCCGAGGTTCTCCTTCATTTTTAGGGCCTGGGAATTTTCAACGATGCCAACCCATCTGAGGGTGAGCATGGTCCAACCCCTCCATATTATCCAAGTTGGACCCCGACCTCGGTGTTTCTTATCGGGAGAGGTTTGAGTATCGAAAGAGTCAAGGGAAGGAACGTGCTTAATAGGCAAGGTTTTGCCGAGGTGTCGCGTCACCGATGTCGGTCGTTTGTTATATTTGGCTCACCTGCTCTATACAAAAACCTAAACCTATGACTATACTCAAAAAGGGAGTTAGATTTCAAGTTTGGGTATCGAAAATCCACAGAGACTAGTTGCTAGAATTTAATTGGTTTAATACTTCTAAAATAAAATTGTAAAAGGTAATTGCTAGTAAAATAAAAGATAAATAAAGGAAAAGATTATACTAAGCGAGTGTATTTAAACTAAATTAACAAAGAGAATAAAAACTATAGGTTGCGTCGAACATCCCTCACCTAGAGTTAATTAGTATAAAATGGTTACATGGGTCGACAAGTTATTAAGATTGAGTGTCGTTTCGACCGTTAATTAAACCCAGAGTTGTCACACCCCTAAATTCGCATAAAAGTCCAATAAGATTTTGGCATCAACAAATACCCTAAAAATTACATACGCAATGTCTTAAATACGGAGCATACGGGATATTCCTCATTAAATTTTCTAGGCGTAATAACTCGGACAATACACTCGAAATAAACCCGTAAACTCCATCACCAAAGCAAAGCAACACGTCAACCCTAGGTGAGTTCAATCCGACACAACATAGACTAAATTAGCCCCTAAGCATATTAAATGACATTAATTAAAATAATTAACTAATTAAGGAACAAATAATTAAATTAGCACTATAATTATCTAGGTAAGAAATAAATAATAAAGCATGGAAATAAATGAACTAAAGCTAGGGCACAAAGTAATAAAGAAGAGAGAAGACAATGAATAGTGTCCACTTACATTAATGGGTGTCAAACCACCAAGAAAATGGAGGATAGGGGTATTCTCCACAAAATACCCAAAAATGGCTAAACCCTAAGTGCTAAAGAGATAAAAAGAACTCACAATAATTTTATTAGATGATTTTTACAAAAATAAACCAAGTCTCCTATTTATACTAAGTTGCATAAAAGAAATAAAGAAAAAAGGAAAAGAAAATAAATAAGGGGGATAAGTCACTCGATAATGGAATAAAAAAAAGGAAAAAGAAAAAGAAAAGGGAAAGATAACATTTCGGCAACAGCAAAAATAGGGCACTAGTCGACCGCAAAAAACCCAGTCGATCGGGTGAACAGTGCAAAGGGCCACTGGGACAAACTCGCGGCAAAAACCCATTTTTCGGTCGATCGCGCGTGGTGGTCGGTCGATCGATAGCGGCTGAACAACCCACCACACAAAAGCTCCCATGGCATCTATGAAACCCGTGTCAAAATCAGCGCACAAACCCACAATAACCCATGGCCATTTTTTGGCACAACCCGAATCCGTGAGCTGTTACACCACTTGAAAAACCACGCACCATAGCCAAAAACCACCATACCCATGTCTAAGGTCCATGAAAATGGACAAAACCCACATAACCTCCCCAACCCATCAATGGTGGAAAACACCAAACCAACACCCATTTCGGGTTAAATCTGAGACCCAGTCGACTTGTGTATAAACCCGAACGAAAATCGTGTTCCAATTTGAGCTCCATATGGCCAAACCAATAACCCGAGCAAAACCCGAGAAAAATACCAAATCTCCATTCTCAATTTGCTGCAAAAAATGTTTTAGGGACATGGAAGGAATTATCGGGTGTGTTAAAAAAGAGAAAAGGGACATGGGTGGAATTGTTATAATTGTTATTAATTTCTTATAATTCTTTTTCGATTAAAGGTCCGTGTTTCCTTCGTTCGGACTCCGATTTGTGCATCATTTACGGACACACAAAGCTTGGGCCAAGGGCTATAACTTTCGTGAAGACTTCGGGCAAAAATCTCAAAGTGTAAAATTACTAAAATGCCCCCGAACGTGCGAATCACGATGGAACTTAATCGGAACTCGTTCAAACTTCATACTAAGCACCGCAACACCTATAAAAGCTGAATAATACCTCAAATAACATGTTAGCATATAAATGGAGGTTTTCTGATTATCGAGCATAATTATAGTAATTACGGTACCCAAGGGGGCTAAACTCCATAGGTTTGAGGGTAATTAAATGCAATATTTTATACAAATCACACCCCCTAACTTACACATTTCTAGTCCCTAGTAATGAAATTCAAACCAAGAAGAACTATAAGAAAAACACCACATGTATATATGAATCGAAATATAAATTCCACTTTCGTAGGGAACACGATTCCATTAAGCATATGTAACAAGCCGTTAAACCCCTAGGTTATCCTAGTGGACGAGTGTCGTCTCGTTAGGGTTTTCAGGGATGAAACCCACAAACATCATATGGTTTCCTCAAAATATGCCCAATCACATGCGACACACCTAACAATAGAGAAAAAGATTTCATACACGTTATTAGCTCAATGAATGAATTCAAATGAAAGTCCATATTATTAACATTATAGAATGCACCTTATAGAATTGAGACTTTAAAATGTGGGAGGAGAGAGAGCACATGTAAAGTGTGATTTGGAAAAAACTTAAATAAATCGGATACTAAATAAAGAAAGCATATATCCAATCCTCAAGGGTATTACACTCACCAAGTGAATTCACTCGAAACAGGGAGGTAACATACGGAACATGCGGGCATAAAGAGTAAATGTAAATAGAAACTAGGCCTCGCACATGTCACAAATGAAGAACTCTATATAAAAAATGAAAAACTGTAATCTCAATGAAAGATACCGCTCATTAAAGGAGGCGAAATGCATTTTCATAGATTATCAAAACTATTTCAAATTTTAAATTAAATTCACCTTAGGATCCCATAGGACTTTATAGGGTTGTAATGTAGGCTAAGCTAGGTACGAATCAAAGGATATGTATATATGGATTCAAAGTGTTTGGAGATGAAAACTCGGGATAATGGAAAATGCGGGAAATATCAAAAATTGGAAAATTCAATCCATAAAAAGCATTGAATATAACAATGGGGAGACTATACAAAGCTTATTCGAACACTACACACAACATATACAAATTTCTCTTTCTTTTCTTTTCTTCTTTTTCTCACATTTTTCTTTTGTTTTCTTTTACTTTTTTCTTTTTCTTTTCTTTTTCACTACTCTTTTTTTTCTTTACTTTTCACACTCTCACATGCCTAAATTGAAACCGTAACACAACAACATCATTTAATCCCAATTAACATTCCAAACAAAGGTATGGAAGATGTATGTATGGTTTTAACTAGAATTTGGAGTTGGTTATGGGATTTTGGGTAATGAAACTAAAGGTTATGTTTAGGTTCAAAAGGGTTGACGAGGGGAAACTTATAAAGTGAGGTCAAGGTTAATATGGGTGATATAATAAAGATGGCTTCTGATCATTTCATGAGGATTACGCAATTCTCGAGTCAAAACAAACTTTAAAAATCACGCTCAAGTAATAGATTTCAAGAATGAACTCAATTAATGAACGATCAAATAAAAGAATAGAGAGATTACCAATGACTGTAACGTTTTCAAAGAGGAAAGAATAGTGTATAACACTCACAAACGACAAAAGGTACAAATCTTACTCGGTGTAAGTATATAAAATGCAACAAAAGATTACCGAGTTATAAAAATCTTAAACCAAATCAATAAAGCAAGAAAAGCACATGTGCTCATGGGATTAAAGTTTAATTCATGAAGTAATTCGTAATATCAATAATTGGGGACTAAAATCTAATAACTTCTAAAATCGAGAACATGTATCATTGATTTGTCGATTGGATCGAGCAATTATTAAAATTTATCATCGAAAACGAAGGCAAAACGCCCAAAAAAGAAGAAAAAAGAAAGAAAATCTTTTTCAAATTTTTTATTTTTTTAAGAAAAGTATGCTTGAAAATAACATATAGTCAAATCAAATAAACGACCAGTGAATGGATAGAATATCCCGCACCCCCTAACTTAAAACCTGACATTGTCCTCAAGGTAAATTAAGAACCAAGTTAAAGAGAGGAAAATAGCGATATTACCCACAATGGAGCGATCTCTGAAAAGTATAATTCCAATGATTCTACAAAACATGTTATTACCAAAGCATAACAAAAAAGAAGATTATTTTTTAACTAATTACACTAGACTCTAAGTAAAAAGAAAAATAAACTAACTAAGAACAACCTACCATTTAGACTCCTAACTAACTATACACTAGAAGTTGAAATTTTTTAGGGTCCACCCAAAATACATTTTGGCTTTGAAAGATCCACGACGGACCCTCCCTCTCATGCATACCTCCCGAAAAATAATAGTTCCGTTTGAACAATGGAAGGCATGTGTATGGCGTAAGAAATGAAAAATACCCAATTAAAAATTTTGGCGGGAGGATGGAAGATTTGGATAAGACGGGTGACAAATACACATGGGGGTCAAGAAAAAATGAATCATCTCCCAAGTATTTTGAAATCGGAATGGGAGGGGGCGCATAAGGAGGCAAAAATGCCTTCATGGAAAGAAACTCAAGCAAGTACTCCTCATCGGTGAAAAGGTTGAACTTTTTAAAGTTCGGCACTGATTCATCAGGTACTTGTGACAGTGTGATAACGGAGAATGAAAGGAGGGGGGGGGGAGGGGGGGGAAGAAATTCAAATTCAAGAGATGAGTTATCATCACTCAAAGTTGGAATTTCGAAGGTGATATGATCATTTTCAATGAAACTTTCTTCTTTGTGATCCAAAGACGAAATCTTTTCATTACAAATGGATACTACATCCAGTTCATCCTCACCTTCATTATCTATTAAACCATGGGCTAAGTCAAGAATGGTTTGTTACAAAGTAGGTAAGAAAAACCTCATTTGGTTCAAAACATTCCTCGACTTCAAAAGTCTCGGAAGAAAAATCGTCGTCGGATTCAAATAATAAATCAAATTCATGTTCCCACAAATGATTTTCTTCCCGATAATGGTCTTCATACCTCTCATTATCAAGCATGAGCAAACCCTCGCCAAAAGTCATAGGCCGAGGTGTGAATTCTTAGAAATGAGAAGTTGGAAAATTATTATCGAAACTATACTCAAACTCATTATTATAAGAATTTCGAAAGCTATTGCAAATTGTTTCAAAATTCCTATTATAAGAAATTAAAGGCCCAAAATAGTTATTGTCATCCTCAAGATACACACACTCCAAAGCTTGACTTTTGTAATAGGGGTACGGGGATTTTGAGAATTATCATAATGACTACCGAAAGGATTGGAATAAGACATTCTTACCCAAAAGATGGCTCGAAGTGGCGAAAACCACCAAGTGATGCGCGTGCGAAAAATTCAACCGGTTCTTGGCTCTTAAATGTAAAAGTCCTACAAAAATGTTAAGCAAAAAATACAAATAGAAAAAAAATACTAAGAAATACTAAATCAAATAAATTCTAAAACATCAATTCCCCGGCAACGGTGCCATTTGATAGGCAGGGTTTTGCTGCGGTGTCGCGTCACCTACGCCGATCCTTTGTTATATTCGGCTCACCAACTCTATACAAAAACCTATGCTTATGACTACACTCAAAAAGGGAGTTTAACGTTCAATTTTGGGTATCGAAAATCCACAGAGACGAGTTGCTAGAATTTATTTGGTTTAATACTTCTAAAATTAATGTGTAAAAGATAATTGCTAACAAAATAAAAGATAAATAAAGGAATGATTATACTAGGCGAGTGTATTTAATCTAAATTAACAAAGAGAATAAAAAGTATAGGTTGCGTTGGATATCCCTCACCTAGAGTTAATTAGTATAAAATAGTTACATGGGTCGACGAGTTATTAAGATTGAGTCTCATTTCGACAGTCAATTAAACCTAGAGTTGTCACACCCCTAAATTCGCATAAAAGTCTAATAAGATTTTGGAGTCAACAAATACCCCGAAAATTACGCACGCAAGGTCGTAAATACGGAGCATACATGATATACCCCGTTAAATTTCCTAGGCGTAATAACTAGGACAACACACTCGAAATAAACCCGTAAACTCCATCACCAAAGCAAAGCAACACGTCAACCTTAGGTGAGTTCAATCCGACACAACCTAGACTAAATTAGCCCCTAAGCATATTAAATGACATTATTTAAAGAAATTAATTAATTAGGAAATAACTAATTAAATTAGCACTAAAATTATCTATGCAAGAAATAAATAATAAAGCATGGAAATAAATGAACTAAAGCTAGGGCACAAAACAATAAAGAAGATAGAAGACAATGAATAGTGTCCACTTACATTATTAGGTGTCAAACGACCAAGAAAACGGAGGAAAGGGGTATTCTCCACAAAATCCCCCAAAATGGCTAAACCCTAAGTGCTAAAGAGAGAAAAAGAACTAATACTAATTTTATTACATGATTTTTACAAAAATAAACCAAGTCTCCTATTTATACTAAGTCGCATAAAAGAAATAAAGAAAAAAGGAAAAGAAAATAAATAAGGGAGATGAGTCACTAGATAATGGAATAAAAAAAAGGAAAAATAAAAAGAAAAGGGAAAGACAACATTTCGGCAACAGTAAAAACAGGGCACCGGTCGACCGGGACAAACCCGGTCGCAGGTGAACAGTGCAAAGGGATTCCGGGACAAAGTCACGATAAAAACCCATTTGCCGGTCAATCGCGCGTGGTGGTCGGTCGATCGGTGGCCACTGAACAAACCACCACGTATAAGCTCCAATGGTAGCCATGAAACCCACGCCAAAATTAGCGCATAAACCCATAATAACCCATGGCCATTTTTTTGGCACAACCCGAAGCTGTGAGCTGCTACAGCACTTGAAAACCCACGCAGTAGAGCCAAAACCCACCATACCCATGTCCAAGCTCCATGAAAATTCCCATAACCCACATAAGCTCCACATCCCATCAATGGTGGAAAACACCAAACCAATACCCATTTCGGGTTAAATCCGAGACCTGGTCGACCCGTCCATTAACCCGAACCAAAATCGTGTTCCAATTTAAGATCCATATGGCCAAACCAAAAACCCGAGCAAAATTCCAAATCGCCATTCTCAATTTGCTGCAAAAAAAATTTTAGGGACGGGGAAGGAATTGTAGGATTTGTTATAAAAGAGAAAAGGGACATGGGTGGAATTATTACAATTGTTATTAATTTCTTATAATTCTTTTCTAATTAAAGGTTCGTATTTCCTTCGTTCGGACTCCGATTTGTGCACCATTCATGGTCACGCGAAGTGTGGATCGAGGTCTACAACTTATGTGAAGACTTCGGACAAAAATGTCGAAGTGCAAAATTATCGAAATGCCCTCGAAAGTGCGAATCGCGACGGAACTTAATCAGAACGAGTTCAAACTTTATACTGAGCACCGTAACACCTATAAAAGCTCAATAAAATATCAACTAACATGTTAGCATATAAAACGGAGGTTATCTGGTTATTGAGCATAATTATAGCAATTACGATACCCGAGTGGGCTAAAATGCATAGGTTAGAGGGTAATTAAATGCAATATTCGATACGAATCAGTGCCCTTCCTAAGTTTGAGGATCTTATGACTCATGACTTTCTAGAGAAGGATGACTTGCGGGTTGACCCCCTAGCCGATTTGTGTGAGTTTCTAAACTTTTATGTTCTCATGTCCTTTGGCATCTTTGATTTTTACGACTGATCATTTTAGTTTTTCTTTTGCAGATCGTCCTGACCATATTTCTGATGATCTTTGGAATATGGTGCCTCTAACCTAAAAATGACTTAAAAATGGTGGCAAAAAGCCTATAAATAAGTCCACCGTTGGTAGGCCGACCAATCCTGAGGTTGGCCAGAAATGAAAAGAGAAATCTCCTCTCTCCGATACTCGCCAGCATCCTGACATGAGGTCGAGTACCAATCCCCTGGAACAGGCCGTACTAAGCTTGCCTGGGCTAAGTTATTCTTTAGGGGACTCATTTGAGAACTTTTGGTCATCTAACATTGCCCAGATGAGGTCATGACTAAGTTAAATAATTCCTTCAGCTTCTAAATCGAAGAAAGATATGCATGTAGTCCCGTCCAAAGAGAATTATGAGTTCTTAGCCAATTTTCCTCATCCTCGGTCTTTGACTTTTCCCTTCACCTTATGGCTCAGGTATTTTCTTCTTCATGAAAAATTTATCTCGTCTTTTACTATTTATGTGTGCTATGATATTTGTATTTACATTTTACTGCAGTCTGTGTGCAGTTTATCTTCAGCCACAAAATGGATGGTAGAGAACAATCCTAAAATTCAAGAGGATGAGAAGGCCCTTGCAGATAAGGCCAATCTTAAAAGAGAGCTGAGGGAGACTAAGAGGATCCTCGAGCAGGCTAAGCTAGATAATGCCAACAATCTGAAGGCTGAGGACGAAGAGATGACTGCTTAGGCTACAAAGAACATCACTGACCTTGATGCAGTCGTGTAGAAGGCTAAAGATGAGGCTCTCTCGGCCGAGGCCATTCAAAAATCAAATATGAGGCTCTCTC
Source organism: Sambucus nigra (assembly GCA_949130495.1). Taxonomy (NCBI): domain Eukaryota; kingdom Viridiplantae; phylum Streptophyta; class Magnoliopsida; order Dipsacales; family Adoxaceae; genus Sambucus; species Sambucus nigra. The sequence continues at coordinate 465,877,587 of OX422220.1, read as the reverse complement.
TCCCGAGGCGATAAAGAAAATTCAAGATGATTCTATTGAGGACTACAGAGCCTCAGATGAATTTGTCATCTTTAGGGTGGAACATCTTGAGAGGGATATCAAGATGGCCTATCGATGGTTCATTATAAAATTTTCGGAGGTCGTTTCATCCATCCGCTCCATGTTGGAGGCTTATGACCTAGAAGATCCTTTTATGGTATCGGCTCTTTACTATGTCAAATCTCTTCCCTCATCCGAGGAAGGCGAAGAAATGGCTGAGGTCCTAGTTGAGGTTGAAGATGACAATACCCTTGATCCATCTATTGCTAAGGTTGTCAAGGCCGAGACGGGTGTAGCCGATGGGGAGAATTCTAACCTAGAATAAACTGTCTAGGGTGTCCGTTTGTGGATAATACCCTCATTCTTATAATGAATTTTTTTTCTTTGAACACTTGTTTTATAACTCTTTTGTTATGTTAACGCTCATATTGCTATATACGATGATCCATTTTTTACAAGTCTTGTATCGTACTTATTTATTTACTCTGCTTGCATGGATGATATGTAATGGTTTTACCTAGTTTTTTTCCCGTATCAACTTGAATGTTTGAATTTGCCCTCCTCTTGAATTATAAGTTTACTCTTATTTATAGCCGAGAGCTCAAATAAATTTAAATAAACCATAATGAAATGATTTTTTGAATTTTAATGAACCAAATTACTAGTGTTTAATCACATGTCCCCTCTCATCATTTTGAGAGTGTATGGACAAATGTCGCCTCGTCCTACACTGTCATCTCGACTTGTAGAGTTTTTTACCAAATTAATGATGTTGAGGCAAACCATACTTGGATGATTTTTGAATTTTAATTCACCCAATTATGGTGTTTTATCCTAATTCCCCTCTCATCGTTTTGAGAATGTATGGATAAATGTCATCTCGACCGAGAGAGTTTTTTCACCAAATTAATGATGTTGAGACAAACTGACGCAACTTAAAATGTGTCTCAGAAGTGCGTTCACTCTAGGCTCAAGTGTAAGCATGTCGCTCAAGTAATAATCCCAGTAAGTCGAGTATCGAATCCACAGGGAAGAAGGACAACGGAGTTGTGACAACGGGGCGAGACAGAGAGATCCTAACCTTGACTCAAAAAAAGAAAAGGAAAAATTGATTTGGTTTTGAGATTGATTAGGCTAAATGAAATAATGAAAATGAGCAAAGATGCAACTAAGTTACTCTACCGAAATGGAGGATGACTGATGATTTTAACACCTTTTTATTTTAAATGATGAGAGAAACAAGTCGGGAATACAATCCCCCAACCCTAGTGTAGTTCGGTGATAATATTAATCGTAAATTTATCTGATTGATCTGACACGGAATTTAGTACTCCCAAGCGTTATGTATACGAGGTTCAAGCCCGCGTCATACCTAATATGAGGATGAGTAAATTGGTATCGCGATAGTGACACTCAAATTGTACTCTAAATCATCACGAGTACCCAAAGGTAAACGAGATATAAAGATCCACAATTATTATGTAAATATGCAATACGATCATAATCAATCACTAAATTCATCGGATTAATTTTATACACATGCACTAACACATTAGGTTGGGTTCATGCATCCCGGCCTTTTAAACCTAGCCGGACATATTAAACTGAAGGATGCATGAAATAATAACGTTGCATGCGAAAGAACTCATGATAACACTAGATCGAAATACGTGGCTAAGCATTATAAACGTAGAGATTCATTCAAACCATGCAGAAAAATTACCATGCAAGAATACTAAAAATCACAAAAATATAGCTGAGATTACAACTTGAGAACAAACCCGGAAGTGTATGGATCTTGTTGCAATAAATCAAAATTATGTTCCTAGATGTTCTCCTCACTTTTTCTCTATCAAAAACTACTCAAAACTATTCAGAAAGGCTATTCCTAAGTTACTACCTACGTATCCCACTCTTTTTGGAGAGTTTTTAATTTAAAGGGATCCTTTGGAACCAATCAGAATAAAGGAGGAAAATTCGCGCATCAGGACCCCCGAACCGGTTCGTATATACCCCGAACCGGTTTGCCCACTAAACCGGTTCGCTCCTGGGTTCGAGAATGTTTGCTGGTTTGGGGTGCTTTTTCTTTCATTCAACACTTAAAATTTTTCTTATTTTCTTTCCTTTCTTCCTTGGATTTTTCTTCAACTTCAACTGGTCATAACTCATCAACCGTTGCTCGGATTTGGGTGCCGTTTCCTCCAGTGTTCTCGTTGTTTCGAGATAATTAACTTTCCAGTTGACTCCTCCTTCGGGATCTGGCTATAGAATTACCAAAATTCCCTTGAACTTGCCTTCTTAGATTTTCTTTCATTTTCTCGCTTTCTCTTTTCCGCAGCTTGCATAATTAACCTATAAAACCAATAAGAGAAGCACGAAACACGAAATACTTGCCAACGAAGATTAGTAGCATAAATGTGCATCAAATCCATATAGGTTACATCACCCGGGTTTACAAATACACTGAAATTAGGGGAATAAATATACAATATTTATGTCCAATCAAACCCCCCTAACTTAGAACTTTGCGCGTCCCGAGCAATGTAAAAGAATCCTAACAAGGCTTAACTCTTGAAAATCACATTTTATTTGGATAGAATACCTTTTTCGCGGGCAAGCGATTGCATTTAGCGCATGCAACAAGCCTTTAAACCCCTAGGTCACCCTAGTAGGACGAGTTGTGTCTCGTGAGGGTTTGCAGAGAATATACCCACAAAATTCGACTCAAAGAAATTTCAAAATACGCAAAAATTATGCAATTCAAACTTTTCCAGAAAATAGTCATCATCAAGTCATATTTACGAGTCTCAAACCTTAGTGCGTGTGTGCGAAGCCAGAAATATTACCGCCAATTTTCACCTATTGATCATTACGTTACTTATTCGAAAATTTGTTTTGATTTCAATTTCTCACGGAATGCTCTCACAATCGAATCTCTCGAATTATGGCTATTCTCTCGGTATGCGTGATATAAAGAGTAAATATAATGGATGCAAAATCATGCATACAATTAGAAAGACGGAAATTTTATAGTGATAGGATCTCATCAATCGAGTACGGTTTTAAAAACGGGAACATTACCGCTTTTTCACGCATTCAATCTCTTTTATTATCTTTTGGTGTATTAGCTCTCCACGCGGTAACCAATTTCGTAATTTAAACTCGGTTAGGACTTTTTTGAGGTTTAAGGTATATTGGGTAACATGAAAAAGGTAGGGAAGGTTGGAATTGGAAAAGTCATTAATGATGTCCATTTGTGCTTTTTCTGGGCTATTGCTCATTTTTTTCTTCTTTTTTTTTTCTTTTTCTTTTTTTTTTCTTTTTCACTTCTTTTCTCACTACTTTTTGTTGAGCATATCTATTTTTTTTTCTTGCCCCTTTTTGATGCACTTTCCGGACTTAAAATTTTGAATTTTCTCATTTTTCACAATTCCGGGTATTTTGGGTTTTTCGGGTTGTCAAACGAAAGGGAAAAATTATTCGGCTCAAATTTGGGTTACAAAAGGGACAATTTTTTTTTCACAACTTTTTATGGCCAAGATTTTTGGGTAACAAACGATGGCCTACTTCATTGTCCAAAATGCCAATTGCGTTACCCTATGCGTTTCGAGATTAAATTAAGTTTAAAGATCACTTTAGCACGTTTTTCAAGGCAAGATTGCACACATTTTTCAAAACGGATCAAAATGAAAGGATTGAGATCCTTGACAAATTTTTAGGCGCTGAAAAGAACTTTGAGTTAACAATTAACTCGGATTGATTTCAAAATTCGCAAAACGTGATAGGCCCGAATCTCACCGGGTTTGTTAATCTCCAAACTTATTCGTTAAGTCGTCAATTTTCGCTCAATTTCCATTTTTGGTCAATTTCGGCTTTGTGTATATTGAATGTTTACAATTTGAGACTCCAATTCAACTTTTAATGATATTTTTGAAAATTTTGAATTCCAATTTTTATTTATTTTGAACAAAAATATTTTTGGATTTTTCCAAATTTTATGATTTTTTTTTGGAAATTTTTGGGCATTTTGAAAATTTGTGAAGTTTTAAAAATACGCACTTGTGACCCCCCCTAACTTAGACTTTTGCATTGTCCTCAAGTAAAAAGGACGAAAATCGGACTCAAGGCGAATGAAAAGTGCAGAAAAATATAATAAACAAATATTAAAATGCAACAAGACACTATATGACACTCATGCATGACTCAAAAATATAACAACAATCACCCCATACGCGTTGGGGGTACGACGACCTCTCATCTCTCCACAAACTCACCCGACCCCACTCACGGGGTTTGATGTTCTCCTCGTCTCTCCCGTCCTCGGATTATAAGCTAATAATCGGAACAAGTTGGGACCTCGCCCATAAATAAAGCATAGACCGGGAGACTCAGCGTGACTAATTAGAGAGGGATCCTCGTGATGTTGACTCAAAGCGTGGTCTGCGTGTGCTGACTCGGAGGGAACACCTAGGTTTCTTTCAATTTTTAAGATGCATGGGTCAGGCTCTAAGTCGGATGGACCACAACTTTTCTCCTCACTCGCCTTCGGTACCTCTAGTGGTATGGGTGGATGGTCACAAAGAAGAAATTCATTGATTTTATCTTTCCATTCGCTTTCTTCTAGGTGCCTAAATGAATCCAATAGAGTTTGGACTTCGTCGTTAAGGCTCTCATCTAGGCTCTCATCCACCGGACCAAATTCTTTTTCAAATTCTTCCATGCTCATGTCCCCTAGCTCTCTCCCTCGAGTAGTGCCTACGTCCTCTATTACTTGCTCGATCTCCAACTCCACCAGTTTTCTCTCTTCTAACCCTTTTCTCTCTCTCTCTCTCAATCGCGGTCACTACACACCTCTCCCCAACTTTTCTCTCATCATCACAACTACCGCTATTACTTGATGAAAAAAGGTACACCCCTAATGGCTCTCTCTTATGGGACCCCTCATTATCATGGATCGACACTAAAGAGGATCCTAAGGTGTCTCCACTATAATTCTCCTCAAAGTATTCCTCAACGATTTCATCTATACAACTTACCGCGTGAAGATCATCTTCTTCCCTTGTCTGTTGGGTTATATGGAAGATGTTGGTCTCTAAAGTCATGTTCCCAAAAGTGAGTTGCATCCACCCATTCCGAGTATTGATGATTGCGTTAGGCGTAGCTAAGAAAGGGCGCCCAAGGATGATGGGAACATGGTTGCTCGAGTTAAAGGAGGGCTCCGTGTTCCAAATGACAAAGTCTACCGGGAAGTAGAAAGTGTCAACTTGGATGATCACGTCCTCGACTATGCCTCTTGGGATCTTCACGGTTCGATCCGCTAATTGAAGAGTGACCTTTGTGGGCTTGAGGTTGCCCAAGTCAAGTTGCCTAGAGATGGATTAAGGGAGGATATTGACACTTGCGCCCAAATTGAGTAAGGCTTTTTTTATTTTGTTTTCTCCAATGATGCAGGAAATGGTGGGAGCACCGGGATCTTTGAATTTAGGTGGGAGATCATTGAGTAGAATAGAGCTCACATTCTGTGCTAGAAAGACATTTTTCGTTACCTTCATATTTCTCTTTACCGTCAATAAGTCTTTAATGACTTTTCCATAAGATGGAATTTGCTTAATGGCATTGAGGAAAGGTAAATTCAGCTTAACTTGTTTTAGAACGTCTAGAATGTCATCACGTGGGTTTCTTTTATGGGAAGGAATTAGCCTTTGAGGAAACGGTTCCGCGGAAGGTGGTTTCACTACTACCTCGGCCTCACTAGCATCTTCTTTATCACTCTCATTCAAGGGGACATCTTCGGCCTCTTTCGTGCCGGGCGAAATCTCCTTGTCTTTAAGTACGTCTCGTGGGGGAGGTGACAAGTCAACCACTCTCCCACTACATAGAGTGGTAATTGCGCTACATTTCTCAGGATGGTCATGGGGTGTCGAGCTAACACTAGTTTGACCTTGGAGAGGTCTTTGGCCCTGGGCAGGAAACTTACCCTTCTCTTGGACACTCAACGAGGATTGTATTTTTGACAGATTCACATTTATATCGCCAATCAGATGATCATATTTGGCATTGGTTGTGGTCTGGTTTGCGATGAATTGATTTATGGTATCCTTGAGAGTTCTCTTCTGTGGCGGGATATAATTTCCTTGAGGTGGTGGTGCTTGCGCATGTCCTTGCATGGGCGGGGATTGTTGAAAATGTTGTGGTGGAGGAGGGGAAACATGCGAAGGAGGGTTCATTGCGGCATGTTGTTGCCCATAGCTAAAACGGGATGATTTTTCCATGAAGGTTTGTATGAATTCCCGTGCGAGGCACCGAAATTACCCTTAAAGCCTCCTATACCACTAACCTGCTCCTGAAGCATTGCTTTGTAGGCGGGTATCGCCGGACATTCCTCAGTTGAATGTCCCACCTCACAAATTGCACACACCTTTACGACTGGGTTTGGAATGGGTCCAGTTGGTCCTTTTCCATATATCTCGCACAGATCTCGAAATCCTATCTCAAGAGTCTCCAATCGGCTATCCGTCATAGAATTCTTTTCTACATGGAATAGGCCGAATGCTGACGGAGTGGTGTTCGCTTGTCTATTTTGATTTTGAGTGTCGGGATCAGAAGTGTCCCAGGATTGGGTAGTCTCGGCAACATACCTTAAGTGAAGCTTAGCATCCTGTGCATCTAAATCGATAAACGGACCACTTCCCATTGTTTCAACAAGTTGTTTGGAGTTAAGATCCAAGCCATTATAGATAAAAGAGATGACTTGCGCTGAATCAAATCCATGATGGGGGCATGAAGCAACTAACTCGTTGAAACGTTCATAACATCGATGGAATGGCTCATTTTCAGCTTGTCTGAATGCTTGAATTTGAGACTTTATGGAGATTGTTCGATGTGGTGGGAAGAATTTCTTGAGAAATTTCGACTGTAGCTCATTCCAGGATGGAATAGAGCTTGGAGGTAAAGACCATAGCCAAGCCTTAGCTTTATCTTTGAGCGATAAAGGGAAGAGTTTGAGGCGGATTACCTCTTATGTGCAGGTTTGATCATTGAGAGTATCACACATGTCCTCAAATTCCCTAATATGGAGGTATGGCTTTTCAGAATCCATACCGTGGTAATGCGGTAACATCTGGATCATCCCATTTTTGAAACGGAATTGTCCGGCATTATACAGGAGTATAATGCATCCCGGAGTGACAGTACGCTCGGGATATAAGAATTCTCTAATCGGACGGTATGGGGGCTCTTCTGCACCGGCGGGTGCACTACTGTGTTGCGACATCTCTTCCTCACTTATTGACTCGGTGCTCTCACTAGGCGTGCTCGGAGTGTGTCCTAAGAAGGAAAAGGGAGTGTTATCGGAGACTGAGTGCGATGGTGTGGGAGGTGGGACCCAGAACTGTGGGGAATTTGGAGTGTGGGGACTATCAGGATTATACTCAAAAATTGGATTTTCGTGAATGTTGGTTGGAGTATTATGGGGTGTGGGAGTGGTTTCAGAATTTTGCATTAAGCTTAGGAGAGGTGATGAAGAATCTTTTTCTTTTTTTAGGCTTTTTGAAATTTTTTATATGTTTTTGGATTTGTAGAGATTTTTGGTTAAAGCTTTGGATGGACTCAATATAATCCTAAGTCTACTTAATTCCCCGGCAACGGCGCCAAAAACTTGACGCGACTGAAAATATGTCTCAGAAGTGCGTTCACTCTAGGCCCAAGTGTAAGCATGTCGCTCAAGTAATAATCCCGGTAAGTCGGGTATCGAATCCACAGGGAAGAAGGACTACGGAGTTGTGACGACGGGGCGAGACAGAGAGATCCTAACCTTGACTCAAAAAAAGAAAAGGAAAAATTGATTTGGTTTTGAGATTGATTAAGCTAAATGCGATAATGAAAATGAGCAAAGATGCAACTAAATTACTCTACTGAAATGGAGGATGACTGATGATTTCAACAACTTTTTATTTTAAATGATGAGAGAAACAGGTCAGGAATACAATCCCCCAATCCTAGTGTAGTTCGGTGATAATATTAATCGTAAATTTATCTGATTGACCTGACCCGGAATTTAGTAGTCCCAAGCATTATGTATACGAGGTTCAAGCCCGCGTCATACCTAATCTGAGGATGAGTAAATCGGTATCGCGATAGTGACACTCAAATTGTACTCTAAATCATCACGAGTACCCAAAGGTAAACGAGATATAAAGTTCCACAATTATTATGTAAATATGCAATACGATCATAATCAATCACTAAATTCATCGGATTAATTTTATACACATGCACTAACACATTAGGTTGGGTTCATGCATCCCGGCCTTTTAAACCTAGCCAGACATATTAAACTGAAGGATGCAAGAAATAATAACGTTTCATGCGAAATAACTCATGATAACACTAGATCAAAATACGTGGCTAAGCATTATAAACGCAGAAATTCATTCAAACCATGCAGAAAAATTACTATGCAAGAATACTGAAAATCACAAAAATATAGCTGAGATTACAACTTGAAAACAAACCCGAAAGTGTATGGATCTTGAAGCAATAAATCAAAATTATGTTCCTAGATGTTCTCCTCACTTTTTCTCAATCAAAAACTACTCAAAACTATTTAGATCAAAATTATGGATCTTGAAGCAATAAATCAAAATTATGTTCCTAAATGTTCTCCTCACTTTTTCTCAATCAAAAACTACTCAAAACTATTTAGAACGGCTGTTCCTAAGTTACTACCTACGTATCCCACTCTTTTTGGAGAGTTTTTAACCTAAAGGGATCCTTTGGAACCAATCAGAATAAAGGAGGAAAATTCGCGCATCAGGACCCCCGAACCGGTTCGCATATACCCCGAACCGGTTCGCCCACCCAACCGGTTCGCACCTGGGTTCAAGAATGTTTGCTGGTTTGGGGTGCTTTTTCTTTCATTCAACACTTAGATTTTTTCTTGTTTTCTTTCCTTTCTTCCTTGGATTTTTCTTCATCTTCAACTGGTCATAACTCATCAATCGTAGCTCGGATTTGGGTGTCGTTTCTTCCAGTGTTATCGTTGTTCCAAGCTCTTCAACTTTCCAGTTGACTCCTCCTTCGGGATCTGGCTGCAGAATTAACAAAATGCCTTTGAACTTTCCTTCTTAGCTTTTCTTTCATTGTCTCGCTTTCTCTTTTGCGCTGCTTGCATAATTAACCTGTAAAACCAATAAGAGAAGCATGAAACACAAAATACTTGCCAACGAAGATTAGTAGCATAAATGTACGTCAAATCCATATAGGTTATATCACTCGGGTTCACAAATACACTGAAATTAGGGGAATAAATATACAATATTTATGTCCAATCACAAACTTTTTGTTTTTCACAATTAAATATGATGTTATCAAACTGTCCCCCGTCCCTCTTGGTGTTATTGAGATTCCATGGATGAGGTCAACCCTATCCGGATTGTCATGTTACTGAGAGTGAGTTAATTCTACTTCACCACATGAGTGATGTTCTATAGCTTAGGACGAGTTGAAACATACAATTTGAATTACTCATACAACAAGAATAGGAGAGAACACTTGCACTATTTCATTCATTACTTTTCTCTTGTAAATTAATACAATGATAATATAAAACTTACATAATGTCCTATTGATATTACTTTTTTAAATGGTTAGCATTCAAAGGGTTGAAGAATGACTCTCCCTACAAATTCTTGAGCCGATACATGACAAGAACAATTTCTTCTATAACCCTGTAGGGTGATGCAACGGTAAAAGTGTGCTCATGTGAGGACATAGTCATTGTTTGATTCATCATCGCGATGAAAAAAACCTAAACTATGACTACACTCAACAAGGGAGTATACTGGTCAGTCTGGGTATCAAAAATCCACAGGGAATGTTGGACAAATTATAAAAGATTTATTATTTCTGAAATAAAAATGCAAAAGGTGATATGGTTTAAATGGTGAAAAGGAAAATAAGAAGTTAACAACGCTAATTAAGATTAATAAAACGAGAGTCAGGATCACATTCCCGTCATGGGCTAAACAACGTATAATTAGAATTTCGGTTCGAAAATGTTGAACTGAGCGTATCCAATTAATTATTAACATCACACATGAAGGAATTTAATCCAAAAATGCAAGATAAAACATTTAATCAAAAATGGTCACGCGTGGATTAAATTCAGAATAGCATAATAAACACTAACGTTGCATGACAAAGAAAGTTCAATGCATAACATTCCAACTTTAATACACCCAGTTTCAATTAAGCGCAATTTTACAGAAAACCTAACCTTCGAAGATGAACTCCCATCAATGGCAGAAACATAACCTCAACTCTTTAACTAAGGGCAATCCATAAATTAAACTAATTAAACAACTAATTAATAAAAAAAACAAGAAATAAATTAACAAAAACTAATTAGCAAGCATGGAAATGAAAGATAAAGTAAGAAATTAAAGGAATAAAGCTTAAATACAAGAAAGAAGATGATGAATAGTGTCCATTTACAAGAAATGGGTTGAAATCTTAGAGATAAGCTCCCAAAGAAACAAACCAAAATTAATCTCTCTCCACAATAGAGAACAAAAATAAACTTATACAAAACCGTAGTGGCAAACTTGTAAATCAAAAGTCCAAAATCTGCAAGCCCTAATCAATTCTGGTCCAAATTGAATCGATTTGAAAATAGGGGAAAAAACATTTATGGTCTAAATTGAATAGATTCCACCTTTGGGCGAATCGTTTCGCCTAAGCAGATCTGCAATTCTTCATTCGGGATCAACATACAAAAAATGTTGTAACTTCTTCATTATAACTTGGAATCACGTGAAGTCTGAATCTATCCGAAGATATATCAGAGGAATAGAACTTCCAAGAAGACATTGGGCCAAAAACCAAAATGATGGAATGACTAAAATGCCCTTGAATGTTCCCTTGATGACGGAACTTTTCTGAAATGCGACCAAACTTCATGCTATGCACTTTAATACCTACAAAATCTCAATTATACTTCACAAAATATATAAACATGCATAAAAGAGTTTGTTTGTTTAACGAACAAAATATAGGAATTAAAGTACCTGAGGGGACTAAAATGCATAAGTAAAGAGGGTAAGTAAATTCAATATTCGATACGAATCACACCCATTAACTTTCACATTTCTAGTCCCTAGCAATGAAATCCAAAGAAACAAGACTACAAGTAAACCAAAAAATATGAGATATGTAAAAAGGAGATAAATGACACTTTTGCGGGCGAACAATTGCATTTAACATATGTGTGACACCCTACCGAATTAAATACCAGGTGATCAGTCCTTTATTAAATTAATTCAAAGTGTCCGGTTGGTTTATTCTTAGCATCAGTGTCGTTAAGCAATTTTATTTATTAATCACCAAATAAATAATTAAGATAAGTGTCAAAACATTTAATCTTATAAATTAAGTCCTATTATTATTATAAGCTAAGAAAACCATTTTTTTTTATGATTACAAATGATAGTATTAAAACAAAACCATCCAATGAAAGAACATGCTAGATAAATTAATCCAAATAAAATATCGCAAATCACAGGACAATGTAGTAATCACAAGTCATCCCAACTACAACAGAATACTAAAATAAAGACAAAGTAAAAATATCTCTGAACTAGATAAAACTGGAAATGGGCCACACATGCGCTATCTAAGGAGAACTAAATGAAAGACTGAGAAGACAAAGATGAAGTCGTCTACTACAAAGACTTGCAACTCCCACACTAGTTGCAACACGTCAATCATCCAAAGATCCAAGCCTGACGCCTCTGTTGCTAGGTCCCTGTAACACACACACACACACACACACACACACACACACACACATATATATATATATATATATATGTATATATATATATATATATATATATATATATATATATATATATATATATATATATATATATATATATATATATATACAAAAGAGAAAAGATGACAGGAAATGGGTCAGAGCCCGAGTTTTAAACTGCTTTAAAATAGTTTAGAAAGTATTTAAAATACTTGCCAGTTGATATTACATACATGCTAGTATTCGACTCTCTCTTGAGAATTCTCACCTCTCATCTAGTGTGCACGCCTATCGTACTACTAAAATTACTCATAAGTCTAACCCAATTCTCCTCCCATAGATTCTGATTCACGAGACCGTATGTCTATGATTTATTAAAATAACATCTTATTGAGGACCATTTAAGTAAATTTTGTATATCTCAATACTTCTACGAAATCTCAAGCATTTACTATGATTAGGAATGTTTATTCAATAATTATCTACTTACACACACAATAGAAGATTTCTAGGTACATGTATATATATTAATTACTCATACAATATATATATACTAATCGACACCCCACATAAAATCTATGGTTCTAGTATACTCTGCTATCATGTCCCCGTATCTCTCGTACTAAGGGAAATACATGTTCGGAATCACTCTCGAACTGTATTAACACAATACACACAAAATGGAGGCGAATCATAGTTCCAAGTCACTAGGAGGTCAGAACATACCCCTACAATATCTTAGGACCGTCTGCCTATCATTCTCAGATAGCCTGTACCAAGGAATCCTATGTTTTAGGGTACAAACTGTCCCGACGCGGTAACCACCGTGATAGCAAGTAGCGCGGGTATGATTATACACAAATATAATATAGATATACACATGCACTCGGTCATATATATAAATATTCTCATTTTCCAATTAGGTTCACCCACGATCCATAATAATATTTTTAACCATACATTGCACAATTTACCCAATCTTTAGGCATAAACGTATCCTTTTTTTTATTCTCAATTATAATAATTTTGTAATTACTTCTCATCCCTCGAAGTATTCTCTTTTCTTAAAGGTAATTTCAGTAGGTACACCCTCTCTAACATACTGCTCTAAGTCATTCACGAATCTCTCCATTCCTTAGTTAACGTACGCACGATTTCCAATATGTGTCAAATCCCCGTTAACCTGCGGTTACATCCCCTATAAACTTACATTTTATGGAATCTACTTAGACCCCACTGGTCCTCTTCATGACCCATTATACTCTTTAAATGATATTCAAGGGTTCCTACACATTTTATCCGATTTGAACAAAAAGAGGAAAAACATGCAGTTTTCAGGAGGTGTCGATCGATCAATGAAAATGGTCGATCGATCAATCGATCGACATTCTTGAGTTGATTGATTGATCAAGCAAGTGTTGGCCCAGTTTTCTGCAAATTTTAACCTACGGTTTCAATCATTCTAACTCCTCCAAACCTCCATAATTTCATCCCATACTCCCAACAAAGTAATCCAAATGTATAAGTAATATTTATAAACAAGTTCTAACGTAACAACATCAATAAATCCCAAGGTTCTAAAAAATACGAGGCGTGTTCGAGGCGTGGAGGCCAAGTCTTAAGACTTAGAAGCCTAGGCACGCCTTGGCATAAAAAGGCGTGAAAAGGCGTTTAGGTCTTTTTAATATATTTTAATATTCTTTAACCATAACAAGACTATAAAATACTAAAATTGTACATATCATAAAAATATGTCTGAATATTTGCAAATACAAATACTATTTGATTATTTTGGATGAGATAATGGTCCGGTTTGCAAAAAAATCTTTACAAGGCTATATCGTTTCACTAAAGCATTGTTACTTTTAGAGAAAAAGTACGCCTTAAGTGTTTTACCAAGCATAAGGTGTCAAAATTTTAAGGGGAGGCATTTCTCCCAAGCCTCAAGCCTAGGCGTGCCTAGGCGTTTTTTTTAGAACAGTGATAAATCCTCAACGAATCAATCAAAAGGGGGTTTAATTCCAGATTTCTTTATAAAACCTAATTTTTGCATGAATAATCAAGAATCTCTATTTTAATCCAGATTTTCTTCCTAAATATCATAATAAGTTTGTGGTAATCCTCTACATATGATCAAGATTTCAGACTACATGCATTCTCCCTACAACATATAAATTCTCTTTCGAAACATATAATTCTTTAATTAAAACATATGGTTTTCATTCCTAGGCTAACATGGAAGGGATATCAACTAGAAATCAGCAAGATATATACTTGCCTCAGATGTGAAGGTCTGGTTCTCAGGTGTTGACGGGTATGGTTGCGTCCCTCATTTTTCGAGCTACACGTTAGTGGTGAAAGGTGGTATAGGTAGGTTGGTTCTCTCTTTTGGAGTCTTCTCTCTTCCGCCTTCCTTAGACTCTCTACAACTCTACCAATTCTAATCATCAAAGACCCTAACTCCCGTCAGATATACCCCTTTAATTTTCGTCCATAATTAAGCCTTAAAATGAGTAATTACCAAAATGCCCTTCCGAGTTACCGGTTAGGCCTAAAAACGTCCCGAGACCCAAACTAAACCCCCGAGTACACTTTTATTACTAGCTAGACCCTTCCGGACACATTGGCACAGTTGAAATGACCATACGGGCAACTTATAATTAATTTACTTTTTTCCCATAAATTTAGTCCCGACATGACACATGCGCTTCCCGACTTAATTTCTATAATTGTCATATTATTCACTTGTGATAATTTCTCATATATTACTTTACTCATCTAGTAATATTCAACAGTATTCATACCAATAATTACTAACTCCCATCATGCTAGTAAATATTTATTTTCAAATCCGGATTAATAGTAAATTAATTTATCCCATTATAATTTAACTAATCCTATAATTAAATGCCATAAAAATACGGGGTATTACATACTCCCCTCCTAATGACGGAATTTTGTCTTGAAATTTGGAAAATAAGGCCTACCTAGCAAAATAATTCTGGATACCTTATCAGTACGCAAACTATCTTCATAGTAAGGTGCTCAATCACTATAGCCCCCGCCTCACAACAATCTTGTTTAACACTCTCATTAATGGAACTTCACATTGTGCTCCTATTCGACAACATTGGCATAAGACGAGCATATACAGCATTTACTCCCATTATTTCAATATCATTAGGAGGCCTCACCACGTGTCAACTACTTGTATTTTTCTAAATAGAAAACTACGATTCTGAGAGAAACCATACAAACATCTGACCATTCTTGTTAGTTCTTTGAATCTCGATTTTTGGTGACATAACTCTTACGAAAGATAAAAGGTTACCTCAGACAGTATATGGTTATTCCACTTTATTCATCGGATCTAACTCGACTAATCCAAACTTAGGATTATCCGCTCGCCTCTAAACAACTCGAGGGAGAAAAGTTAAGCTTTTTCCACTTAAAACTTCAATAAGTAGTTTGTCCAGAATAAACAGGTACGAGTGCTTCCACGGAACTCTACCGTACTATACTTCACTTCCTTGCTACATCCGTTGTGGAAATGAAGTGATCACCATGAATCCAAAATTACTTTCATGCGGATCCACTAATCGTTAATCACCGTTTGACTACTCCCCGGCTATGGGTGATACAACCTACTCTAAATGAAACGTTATCCTCGCTGCTTCCTGAAATTACATATTGAAGGTGGGATTTAAAAATCTCATCCTAATTCAAAAAAATACCGTATAGGACCACATACCGGTGCGATTTTTCTTTTCAAAGGAAGACTAAGGCACACTAGCTAATATTATAATTCACCCCAAAGGAATGTCAATCACTTCCTTCTTGGGCAACTTGTTCCACACGTTCGAAGGAACCCTTTATCTTACCTTGAGGTTGGCAACCCATCAAAGAAACTTTATCGACTTTACTGGCCTCTTCCATTATAGGAATCGTCGGCTTGCTACAAAATTTTCTGGCTGATCCTCTTGCTCCAATCAATTTCTATCTATGAGTAGTGTACGCAGAGACTAATCACTATGTACCTCTCAACATCAACCTCTAATTGTAATATCTCATATTAAGTGGTACTCAATACTCCCCTTCTTCCCTCGGAGCATACCGAAAGTTTCGGCTCATGCACTTTTCTTCATGATGTGCACTTCTGGGCCTTTTATATACCTTTCTAACATCATCATTTTATTTACGCGCAAGTTTCTCTCAACATTTGACTAGGTAAAACTTCGCTCCAAGTGTTTTCCATAATAGTGTAACACCCCGCCCGCCTGGGGAGAGCGAACGGAGCGCCACTATCGATAAAATAAATCCAAATCCACAAATAACAAGGTATAGAGCATCTAAATAAAACCACAATAATATAAATCCACTAATCTCAATTCTTCAAATACAACAAGTCTCTCGAATAAATACAACATCTAACTCGAAAAATAAATACAAATCTCCAATGCTCTATACAATAAAATAAATAATACAAATCTTCCAAAAACATTCTTCCCAAAATAATCCACGCTAAAATAATTCCAATTGGTCCATAGTGCTCAAATCCATGCTAACCTGCCAACTAAAAGAAAATATGGAGAAGTACACAATACGACAGGAAAGATGCTCAACAAATATATTTTAGCGATGAATAAAGCGTAACAACACGAGTACGACTATTTAAATCAAATCCAAATCTCAATAGCATTTTATCAATAAATTTCTCAACAACACTTTAATCGGGTCACCAGGCCTCACCACATGCGTATATGCTTTATCAAGCCATAACCCGAGAAACAGGAATTTTGGCGGGTGCCCAACATCCGTGCCATATTAAAATCTCATGACAACGTGCTCAACAACATGAATCATACCACATGAATCAAAATAATTTCAATTATTATTTTCCAGATTTCAATGAATTTAACAATTCAAACATGAGTTCAATTAAACAAGATTTCAAAGAGAATGACACTCGCGAGATTTAAAGGAGCATATTGTGTAAAACCCCATACCTCAAACCTTGATGAGAAACTAACGATCACATCATCAAGATCAACTCAAAATATCTACAAAATATCCTCCAAGAACCTCCAACAAAATAGCCCCAAGAACACCTCTAATCTAAGGTTGGAACTCACAAATTTCAAGGGTCAATGTGTATATAAAAAGAAGAGGAATATAAAATATATTTGCTGTCAAAATTTGTGCCAAAAGTATGTTAAAAGGGTTTCCCACGACTTCCTTTTATAATGCAAAGAAATGAAGAGTTGGAATCCAAAAGACTCCTTTAAATAAGGCAAAGAAATGAAGAGTTGGATGTCAAAACAACTCCAAGAGTTAAAAACATTTAAACATCATTTTAAAATCCGTTTTAACTCTGTTTTCGAAACCGTTTAAAATTCTCGCCTTTAAAAATAATAACCAACATATTTGAGCAATAAAAATAATTTTATCAATAACTTTATTTTCCTCCATTTTCCAGAAATTAATTAAAATAGCCCAAAATTATGCGGGTTGTTACAAATAGTTAAATATTTCCTTTCTCAAGGAATACCTTTCGAAAAAATTCGGGTGTGTTATTGGATTGCACACATATATATGGTTTATCGTCCTTTTCACATAATGCTTAATCCACTTTACCATTTCTACTTCGTAATATTAATCCCATAGGCATATATTTCACACATCTATTCCCATTTCCCTTTAACTCGGACGATTCTAACATCAGCTAACCAGGATTCCCACACACCCTATAAACATCACATATGTATCACACATAACACTCAATTCTTTGTTGCCCATGCATACACAACGTGGCTATAACCCTTAGTTATTCGCAATCATCCTAGAAATCGATGTTTTAAATCCTCCTTATTATCATTCCACCCTTCAGTTCGTGGTGATAAAACAAAACCTTCAGTGTCTTCTCACCTCACAACCAGCTCCACTAGCCTTATATCATAATTAAACTACTTATAGGTATAACTACATACTTATATAGCGAACGAGGTACCAGCTCATGGACTAATGACCAAACATCTCCCTACTTCCAACCTTAAGCTAAGTTTCATGAGTGGAATGCCTCGCAAAGCAAAATCCAAATAAGGAACCCCCAAATACACTACTACCTAGCATTGTCAGATATCGAAATCCATTAGGTCCTTCGTTCCTAACATGCACCCCTATATTCCAGTCTCTTGACATAAAAGGTACATCTCCTCCCGCAATTATACTTAAACAAATAACTTTTCTCCAATTGCACTACCGTTCAGCATTGGTGGAAATCACCTTCCATAAACCTTATACACATACAATCGGGACTCTTGAGATCCCGTCCCTGAACATTTGAATATAAATCTTAAATTTCCACCCCTCTAAAACATAGATATAACAATGCGCTCTTCTTATCACCAAATCTTGATCACTAAACATAATAATGAGTGAAATCTTTCCGCTCAACGGTAAACCCAATACACACTGAATTATAACAACAAAGTCCCTACACACAGTGGGGTCGAATATCTCGAGTCCACTATACTCTCCGAAGTCTCTATAATATATAATATAAGTGCGAGTCCGAACCTCTCGCAGGTGAGGTCTCGCCAGAACAAAACATGTTGCATTAGGGCATCAACCCCGATAGCCTTGCAATCACTGCCCACTATCATTTTAACCATTACTTATATAACTATAATTCGGATTATATCATACCCGTATAGCCCATCACTAAGACAAGTAATCTCAATAAAGTATATAACACTATTAATTCCCCCGTTCATTCTCCGCGGATAACACTAAAGATAATCCCACTACACTAGGGAAAATGTTCACATAATAATAACGTTATAGATGTACACACTAAACTCGTCTCACATGCGAATTTAGCAATAAACAAAATATAGTGAGTCGCTCGTGTCATATAAAATGCGCCTCATCCTCCGAGGATAAAATTCGTACTTCTACCTTGCCAATTGCCTTGGTTGTTCAAATGATTTTTGAACGCAACACGCCTGTCCAAATCGAAACAAAAACTACTTTAATCATTTCCCTTTACTAGGCACCATATTCTTATCCCCTTTACTCACTTCGGGAAAAGTTGACACATGTGGTTTCAATCTCCATAAAATACTTCTATGCATAATCCACTTATCACCAGTCATACTGACCATATTATGGTTGTCCTTCTCTCAGACGTTGGTAGGCTAGATTCTTAATGGCTACCCTCATTGTTTCCTTAGCTTTGTTGGCCCTAAGGAACACACTACTGTTTTTGAATACCCTTACTGAATTCACCACCACTGGGTAAGAATTCAACTATCCGAATCGTTTAAATGGGTCCCCTAATGGTTTCCCTTTGCGGCGTCTCACTAATTGCGTTGCATCCAGTCTTACCCCCCAACTAAATCATTCGATTCCTATAACTCCCTTCACAAAGAAGCATTAACATTATCGTGGACAATGTGTGACATTATCACCATATGGATCGACTGTCAAACAGAATTCCCTTTAAGTGTTGTTAACTTTTGTTATGAGTCGATTTCCCACTTGAAATTCTCTTCTCCAGTTGTATCTACTTCATCGGCACAAGATTCGCTAAATAATTAAATTCATTTTCACACATGGACCTATGTCCAGCCCTCCTGTGATGAGTTCAGAACAACCTTCATGTCTTAACTTGAATATTTGATGAAGGAACTTGCGGTCAAACTGTAAACCGTACCTAAGATCCTTCCAATGACACAACATTCTAATTCTAAATATGGTGGTTGACTCCCACCATTATAACTTGCTTTGACGAGTCAAGAAAATTTTACCCCAAATTTTCGCTCCTTATTATCCACACTCCGCTGTAAGTCCAAGCCCTTGGATATTTTCCCTCATTTGGCTAACACACACAATCCCCGCATTTTTATAATTTCCACAGACGGTTCTCCTAAATGCTTCATCTAACTCTTTCCCAGTCATACCATGTTGGTTGAGTCTATTTTTGCAGCACTTTCGACTGTAGCAGCACCTGGAAATCATATAATGCTCCCTAGTTGTCTTTACAATCCTGGATTCTCATGGCATAATAGGGGTGACCTCTACTACGGTCATCATCCTCGAATATACTCTGTAACCTCAACTAATCCTGGCCTCCTGCTTTCCACCCAATGGCCCATGCCTGCCATACTACATTGTTCGAACACACCCGAATGCAAATCAAATTCACTAATATACATACAATTTGTCAGGAGAATGGAATCTCACTATATAAATCAACCGTCCTAAACATAGGGCTCTATATCAAACAAAGCAACGCTGGAAGCATAATAAGCCACACAAATCCTATAGGACACTAGAACTGATGCTCTGATACCACCTGTGACACCCCCGCCTAATTAAATACCGAGTGATCAATCCTTTATTTAATTAATTCAAAGTGTCCGGTTGGTTCATTCTTAGCATCACCGTCGAAAAGAATTTTCTTTATTAATCACCTAATAAATAATTAAGCTAAGTGTCAAAACATTTAATCTTATAAATTAAGTCTCCTTATTATTATAAGCTATGAAACCATTTTTTAACGAATATAAATGATAGTATTAAAACCAAACCATAAAATGAAAGAAAATTCTAGATAAATCAATCCAAATAAAATATCCCAAATCACAGGACAATGTAGTAATGACAAATAATCCCAACTACAACAGAATACTGAAAAAAACCCAAAGTAAAAATCTCTCTGAACTAGATAAAATTGGAAATGGGCGACACGTGCCCTATCTAAGGAGAACTAAATGAAAGACTGAGAAGATAAAGATTAAGTCGTCTACTGCAAAGACTTACAGCTACCACACTAGCTCCAGCACGTCAACCGTCCAAAGATCCAAGCCTGATGCCCATGTGGATGGTCCCCTGTAATACACACACACACACACACACACACACACACACACACACACACACACACATATATATATATATATATATATATATATATATATATACAAAAGAGAAAAGATGACAGGAAACGGGTCAGAGTCCGAGTGTAAAGCAACTTTAAAATAGTTTAGCAAGTATTTAAAATGCTTACCAGTTGATATTACATACATGCTAGTATTCCACACTCTGTTGAGAATTCTCACCTCTCATCTAGTGTGCACGCCTATCGTACTACTAAAATTACTCATAAGTTTAACCCAATTCTCCTCCCATAGATTCTGATTCCCGAGACCGTACGTCTATGATTTATTAAAATAACAACTTACTGAGGAACATTTAAGTAAATTTTGTATATCTCAATGCTACTACAAAATATCAAGCATTTACTATGATTAGGAATGTTTATTAAATAATTATCTACTTACACACACAGTAGAAGATTTCCAGGTATATGTATATATATTAATCACTTCATATAATATATATATATATACTAATCGGAAACCTACATAAAATCTGTGGTACTGGCATACTCTGCTATCAAGTCACCGTATATCTCGTACTAAGGGAAATACTAGTTCAGAATCATTCTCAAATTGTATTAACACAATACACACAAAATGGAGGTGAAACATAGTTCCAAGTCACTAAGAGGTCAACACACACCCTTCACGTCTCTTAGGACCGGATGGCTATTATTCTCAGATAGCCTGTACCAAGGAATCCTATGTTATAGGGTACAAGTCAATAACCCCCATAAAGGTCCCATCGAGATAAGACTATCCCGGCGCGACATCCTCCGTGACAGCAAGTAGCGGGGGTATGATTATACACAAATATAATATAGATATACACATGCACTCGTTCATATATATACATATTCTCATTTTCCAATTAGGTTTGCCCACGACCCACCATAATTTTTTTAACTGTACGTAGAATAATTTACCTAATCTTCAGGCATAAAGAACTCCTCTCTTTTTATTCTCAAATATAATCATTTCGTAATTACTTCTCATCCCTCTTTACTTCTCATCTCTCTTCCTAAAGGTAATTTCAGTAGGTACACCATCTTTAACATACTAGTCTAAGTCATTCAAGAATCTCTCAATTACTTAGTTAACGTACGCCCGATTTCCAATATGTGTCAAACCCCCGTTGACCTGCGATTACATCCCATATAAACTTACATTTGACGGAATCTACTTAGACCCCACTGGTCCTCTTCATGACCCATTATACTCTTTAAATGATATTCAAGCGTTCCTATGCATTTTATTCGATTTGAACAAACATAAGAAAAACATGCAGTCTCCAGGAGGGGTCGATCGATTGATAAAAGTGGTCGATCGATCGATCAGTCGATCGATCGACATTATTGAGTCAATCGATCGATCAAGCAGGTGTTGGCCCATTTTTTTTGCAAATTTTAACCTACAGGTTCAATCATATTAACTCCTCCAAACCTCTATAATTTCATCCCAAACTCCCAACAAAGTAATCCAAATATATAAGTAATATATATAAACAAGTTCTAACGTAACGACATCAATAAATCCTCAACGAATCAATCAAAAAGGGGTATAATTCTAGATTTCTTTATAAAACCTAATTTTCCATGAATAATACAAAATCTCAATTTTAATCCAGATTTTCTTCCCAAATATCATAATATTTATAAAAAAGTTCTAACGTAACAACATCAATAAATCCCAAGATTCTAAAAAATACGAGGCGTGATCGAGGCGTGAAGGTCAAGCCTTAAGACTTAGAAGCCTAGGCAGGCCTTGGCGTAAAAAGGCGTGAAAAGGCGTTTAGGTTTTTTTAATATATTTTAATATTTTTTAACCATAACAAGACCATTAAAATACTAAAATTGTACATATCATAAAAATATGTCTGAATATTTGCAAATACAAATACTATTTGATTATTTTGGATGAGATAATCGTCCGGTTTGCAAAAAAATCTTTAAAAGGCGATATCGTTTCACTAAAGCATTGTTGCTTTTAGAGAAAAAGTACGCCTTAAGTGTTTTACCAAGCATAAGGTGTCAAAATCTTAAGGCGAGGCGTTTCTCCCAAGCCTCAAGCGTAGGCGGTTTTTTTTAGAACAGTGATAAATCCTCAACGAATCAATCAAAAAGGGGTTTAATTCCAGATTTCTTTATAAAACCTAATTTTTGCATGAATAATCAAGAATCTCTATTTTAATCCAGATTTTCTTCCTAAATATCATAATAAGTTTTTAGTAATTCTCTACATATGATCAATATTTCAGACTACATGGATTCTCCCTACAACATATAAATTCTCTTTCGAAACATATAATTCTTTAATTAAAACATATGGTTTTCATTCCTAGGCTAACATGGAAGGGATATCAACTAGAAATCAGCAAGATATATACTTGACTCAGATGTGAAGGTCTGGTTCTCAGGTGTTGATGGGTATGGATTTTTCGAGCTACACGTTAGTGGTGAAAGATGGTAAATGTGGTATAGGTCGGGTGGTTCTCTCTTTTGGAGTCTTCTCTCTTCTCCCTTCCTTAGCATCTCTGCAACTCTACCAATTCTAATCCTCGAAGACTATAACTCCCATCAGATATACCCCTTTAATTTTCATCCATAATTAAGCCTTAAAATGGGTAATTACCAAAATGCCCTCCCGGGTTATCGGTTAGACCTGAAAATGTTTCGAGACCCAAACTAAACCCCCGGGGACACTTTTCTGACTATCTCAACCTTTCCAAACACATTAGCACACTCGAAATGACCATACGGGAAATCTATAATTAATTTTCTTTTATTCCATTAATTTAGTCCCGACATGACACATGCACGTCCCGACTTAATTTCTATAATCGTCATATTATTCACTCGCGATAATTTCTCATATATTACTTTACTCATCTAGTAATATTCAACATTATTCATACCAATAATTACTAACTCTCATCATGCTTGTAAATATTTATTTTCAAATCTGGATTAATATGAATTTATTTATCCTATTTTAATTTAATTAATCCCATAATTAAATGCCATAAAAATACGGGGTATTACAATATGCAATAAACCGTTAAATTCGTGGACGAGTCTTGTCTCGTGAAGGTTTTCAGGGATGAAACCCACAAACATCAAAGTTTCCTAAAAAAGATATACCGAACAACATGTGGCAAGCCCAACAATAGTGAAAAAGGTTTCAAACACGTTATTAGCATTGTGAATAAATTCACTCAAAAGTCTGTAGTTATTAACAATATAGAACGAACTTCATAGAATTAAAGCCTTAAAAGTGGGAGGAGAGTAAGCACATGCAAAGTATGATTTGGAAAAAACGTATATACACTGGATAAGTATTAAAGTGTGCATAATTTCAATCCTCACCGAATATTTCACTCAACAAATGAAATCACTATGAAAAAGGCGGTAGTACACAGGACTTGCGGGCGCGCACGTGTCACTAATGAAGAACGCTATATATAAAATGAAAAACATGTAATCTCAATGAAAGATACCATCATTAAAGGAGGTGAAATACATTTGTACATATTATTGCAATTATTTAAACTTTTGAATTGCATTCACCTTAGGACCACGTATGACTTTTATAGGGTTGTACTGTTGGTTTGGGGTTAAGGTTATGAAAGGAAATGTATATTCACAGATTCAAAGATGTTTGGGGATGAAAACTCGGGATAATGAAAAATTGTGAGAAATTTCAAAATTGGAATATAATTTCAATAACAAACATTGAATATAACAACAGAGAGAGTAAACAAAGGTTATTGAGCACTATATACTATATATAAAATTTCTCTTTCTCTTTCTTTTCTTTTGTTTTCACCTTTTATTTTCTTTTTCACTTTCACATTCTTAATTGCAAACACAAGATAATAACATCATTTAATCCCAAGTATCATTCCAAACAAAGGTATGGAAAGTATTATGTATGGTTTATAACTCCAATGTGGAGTTGGTTATGGAATTTTGGGTTATGAAATGAAAGGCTATATTAAGGCTCAAAGGGTTTGAGTTGGGAAAACATATAAGGTGAGGTCAAGGTCAATATGGGTGATATAACAAAGATTTCCTATCATCGTTTCCTAAAATTTACGCAACTCTCGAGTCAAAATAAACTTTGAAAATCATGATAAAGTAACACATTCCAAAAATGAACTCAAATAATGAACGATCAAATGAAATAATAGTGAGATTACTGACGAAATCAACATTTTCAAGGAGGAAAAAGTAGTGTATAACACTCACACATGAAGGTATGTCTCGAATCTCACTTACGTAAGTATATACAATGAAACAAAAGATTACCAAGGTATAAATATTAAACCAAATAAATAAAACAAGAAAAGGGAATGTGCTCATGGGATTAAAGTTTAATTCATGAAGTTATTCATAATATCAATGATTTGAGGATTACAGTTTAATAACTTCTAAAATCGAGAACATCAGTTTTGAATTGTCTATTGGATCAGGCAATTATTGAAATTTATCATCGAAAATAAAGGCCAAATGCTGAACGAAAGTGAAAAAGAAAAGAAATTATTTTTTAAAGTTCCTAATTTTTAGAACAAAAAGGTATGCTTGGTAATAAAATGTGGTCAAATCAATGAAACAAAATAAATAATGGATAGAACATCCCCCATCACCTAACTTAAATGTTGCATTGTCCTTGATGGGAATCAAGAACACAACATAAAGAGATAAAAAGAAAGACATTGCCCAAGGTGGAGTGATCCCCGATAAGTACGTGTCCATTGAATCTACAAAACATGTAAGCACCAAGCATAATAAAAAAGAATAATAAAAAATTAACTAATTACACTAATCTATAAGTAAAAAGAAAAAAAAATAGACTATTTACAACCTACAATTTTAACTTCTAACTAACTATACACTAGAAGTCAAAAATTTTGAGGGCCTACCCAAAATAAGATTTAACTTTGAGTAATTAATGGTCTACCTCACTAGGATGCATGCCTACCGAAAAATAAGAATTCCACTTGAATAACATAAGGCATGTTTAAGGCGAAAGAAATGAACCATCACCAATTAAAAAAATTGGAGGACAATGGGGGGGTTTTGATGCTCAGGGGGCAAAGACCAAATTAATTTTGGGAAAATTAAAATCACCTCCCCAAGATTTTTCAATTGGAAGGGGAGGTGGTTCAAGTGTGAGTGAATACCCTGGGAGATGAAGCATCTCAAAGTAACATTCCCGTTCAAGAATCGGGTTAAAGTCCTCTAGACTTTCATTTGAGTATTGAGATAGCTGCAATGGTTCGATAACCGTAGGAAAGAAAGGAAATGAAGGTTAAAATTCGAAAGCGCTTGGATCACTCTCTATGATTTCTTCTTCAAAAGTGGGTGGATGTGAAAATCAAGTTTTAACCTCAACGGAGGTTTTTGGAAGAAGTCATTTCATCGAGTTGGACATTTTTTTATTTTTCCAAGCTTCATAACTCTAGAGTTCATCGTTCAATTCCTTATTCTCACTTTGCAAAGTTTCCCAAGAAATTTGTTGAATTCTCTAATTTTCCAGAATTTTCATGTAATCACCCATCGTCATAGGTGGTGGAGAATTTTGTTCACCCTCGATTCTTTCCTATTCAAGAATTTGGAAGCATTCACGCATAGTCTTGGGAGTGTAACTTTGAAAAGTGTTATAAAAAACATTACCACTATGTAAGGAGTTATAATGAGACATTTCAAAGTGGGCAATTCAAAAACGCGACAAGCACAAAAATTTCAAATTTCTTAAAAAATTTAGTACAAGTCAAAAAGAAAACTAAAACAAAGAATACAAATATAAAAGGAAAAAAAATACTAAGAAATAGTAAATCAATTACAATATGTAACAAAACAGTCCCCGACAACAACGCCATTTTGGTGCGGCGTAAAAGTATGTTCGTGTGAGGATATAGTCGTTGTTTGATTCGCCATCGTGATGTAAAAAACCTAAAGTATGATTGCACTCAATAAGGGAGTATAACGGTCAGTCCGGGTATAGAAAATACACAAGGAAAGTTGGAAAAATTATAATCGATTTATTATTTCTGGAATAAAAATGCAAAAAGTGATATGGTTGAAATGGTGAATAGGGAAAATAAGAAGTTAGCAACGCTATTTCAGTTCGAAACATTTTACCGAGCATATTCAATTAATTATAAACATCCCACATGAAGGAATTTACTCCAAAAATGAGAGATAAAATCTTTAATAAAAAATGGTCTCACGTGGATTAAATTTTGAATATCGCAATAAACACAATGTTGCGTGACAAACAAAGTTAAAGGCATAACATTTTAATTTTAATACACCCGATTTCAATTAAAGGAAATTTTACAGAAAACCTAACCTTTGGAGCTCAATGCCCATCAATGGCAGAAACATGACCCCAACCCTTTAACTAAGGACAATCCATAAATAAAACTAATTAACAAAAGCAAACAAGAAATAAACGAATAAAAACTAAATAGCATGCATGGAAATGAAAGACAAAGAAACTAGTTAAAGGAATAAAGCTTAAATACAAGATAAAAGATGATGAATAGTACCTATTTACAAGATATGGGTTGAAATCCTAGAGAGAAAATCTCCTCAATACACAAACCAAAATGAATCTCTCTCCACAATAGAGAAAAAAATCAACTTAAACAAAACCCTAGTGGCAAATTAGTAAATAAAAAGTCCAAAATCTGCAAGCTCGTATCGATTCGGGTCCAAACCGAATCGATTAGAAAATAGGGGAATTTTTTTTTCTGATCCAAATCGAATCAATTCCCCCTTTAGGCGAGTCAATTTGTCTAAGTAGGTCTGCAATTATTCATTCCGAATCAATATACGCAAAATGTCGTAACTTCTTTGTTATAACTCGGAATTGGGCATGATAAAAAAATACACAAAGCTAACTCAGAGGGCTAAAGCTTATAATAAGGCACTGGGCCAAAAATCCAAATGATGAAATGACTAAAATTCCCTTGAATGTGCGCTTAATGATGAAACTTTTCCGAAATGCGACCAAACTTCATGCTAGGGACTTTTATACCTACAAAAGCTCAATTATACCTCGCAAAATATATAAACATACATAAAAAGAGTTTATCTAGTTAACGAGCATAAATATAGGAATTAAAGTACCCTGGGGGGGGGGGGGGGGCTAAAATGCGTAAGTAAAGAAGGTAAAGAAATGCAATATTCGATATGAATTATAGTGGTTGTGCCAGTTAGGATAAAGTTTATTCATCTTTTTACAATATTTTTTTCAAAACTAAGTCTCCAACGGTTAACGGCCTAGCCTTCATTATTTTATTGTAGAATTTAGCAGTTCTCTGTTGATAAATGGCCCGCCTAACCTCTGCGTCCTCTATCCTTTCTTTAATGTTGTCCAGATTGAACATTTTCTCTTCAGCATTTTCTTTTGGACTATATGTATGAACTTTGTGGCTTAGTAGGCCAATATCTGTAGGGATCACTTCCTCTGAGCCGTAGTCAATCATGAAATGGGTCTCTCTCATCGGAGTTCTCTCTATCATCCTATAGGCCCACAAGACGGCATGCACTTCTTCAGTCCAAAGACCCTTGGCGTCTTCTAATTTCTTTTTTATCCCATCCAATATGGTCATATTAGTCTCCTCCATTTGGCCATTTGTCTGAGGTCGGCCTCTAGTTGAGTAAAACTTCTTGATGCTGACCCTCTTACAATAGGCTTCTAAAGAATTATTTTTGAACTTTTCTTTGTTATCCGAGATTAGTCTATGACATAGACCATACCTACAAATAATGTTCCTTCAAAGGAATTTGAAGGTTTTCATCTCAGTAATGGTTATCATGGCCTCTGCCTCAACCCATTTGGAGAAATTATTGATTGCCATGATAAGATCCATGTAGTTGTCGATTGCCCTTGAAAAGGGTCCTACTAAAATAATTCCTCAAATAGGAAATGACAAGGGAGACGTAATAAATGACATAGGCTAATGAGGCTGGCGGGGGATGATAGCATATCTTTCTCATTTGTTGCACCTTTTTCGTAACTGGTCACATCCTTTGCTAAGGTCGGACACTAATACCTCTGTGTGACTACCTTTTTTCCAGTGATCTTCCTCCTGTATGACTAGAGCAGGAATGTTCATGTACATATTTTAAGATGTATTACACCTCTGTTAGATGGACACATCGGAGTAGAGGGATGCGGAATCCTTTCTTGTATAAGACATTTCCAATGACTGAGAACACAGATGCCTTATACCTCAACTTATTCCTTTCCAACTTTTAGTATCGTAGTTCACCATCCCTTATATATCGGATGAGAAGGTACATCTAAGATTCTCCTATCTTAAGATTTAAGCAAAACTAAATCGTGTTGTCTTCTTCTTCAATGCTCGATCGGTGTAGGATCTCCACTGGTAATAATCTTATGATTTCTATCCTAGTGGATAACACTAGTTTTGCTAGTGCATCGGCTTGACCATTGTCTACCCGAGGGATCCTTTTAAGTTTCACTTCCTTAAAGTTTTGCAATGTCACTTTTACCCTTGCTTGGTATCTGGCCATCCTCTTATCCTTCATTTCATATACTCCAAGGATTTGGTTCACTACCAGCCTAGAGTCACTATGAACCAACAATTGGAAGACATTTAGTGCCTTGGCGAGGGAGAGACCTGCTAGAAGGGCTTCGTACTCAAATTTATTGTTGGATGCCTTGAACTTTAATCTCAAAGAATAATTTATATCAATTTCATTTAGGACCGACACTATAAGGTCGGCTCCACTCCCTGCCTTATATGAAGAACCGTCAATAAAGAGGCTCCACACAATGCCTTTTTCAGAAAAAATTACTCTCTACCAATGCTCCATTCTTTAACGTAATTTCTTTTCTTCATTCTCGGCCACCACTATCCTAGCCATATTCATCTCGACTTCAACCGAGTTATGACTTGCTCTTTTTGTCTCACTTACTGGACTAACAATCTCCTCTGTATCGTCCTCATCCCATGTTAAATCTACTACAAAATTAGCTAGATCCTGCCCCTTGATACCCATTCTTTGCTAATAGAAGATACCATATTACCCCAACTCTATACACCAGGACATCAACCTACTCGATTTCTCGGGGTTATAAATGACCTGCCTAAGAGGAGAGTCTATTAGGATGACCATTTTATGGGTTTGTAAGTAGGACTTCATTTTATGGATGCATGAATGAGTATAATAAGACAATTTATCCATTTTTGGATACCTTTTCTCGGCCCCTTGAAGAGCCTTGATGTTAGACTGGATTCTGGACACTCTCATCATCTCTCATAATTATTGTGCTGATGGATGATTTCGATATGGCCAAGTACAAATATAACTTTTCCCCTTGAACATGCCTTGATAACAAGAGTGCGGAGACGAGGTAGACCTTCAATTCCTGAAATGCTTTCTCACTCCTCTTTACACTTGAAATAGTTTCTCAAAACCTTGAAGAAGGGAAAACACTTGTTTGTTTCCTTGGATATGAACCTATTCAGTGCTGCCACTCGTCCAGTCAACCTCTGGATGTCTTTTATGGTCATAAGAGTCTTCATCTGCACCAAAGTTTTGATTTTTTTTTTGGGGTTAGCTTCTATCTTTAGTTAATTGACAATGAACCCTAAAAACTATCCCGCTCCGACTCCGAAGACATACTTTGAGGATTCATCTTCATCTGATATTTATCCATCGTATTAAATGTGCGCTCTAAGTCGGCCACATGCATCTTGTCCTTGAGGCTCTTGGTTAACATGCCATTAACATATACCTCCATGGTCTCACCCATCTGGTACTCGAACATTTTGTTTACTAGCCTCTGGTATATAGCCCCGATGTTTTTGAGGCCGAAGGGAATTACCTTGAAGTAGTATTTACCTTTGCTTGTGATGAACAAGGTCTTTTCGGCATCGATTGGGTCTATGAATATTTGATTTTAGCCTAAATAGGCATCCATAAAACTCATCAGTTCGTGTCCAACCGTGGCATAAAACATTTGGTCTATCCTCGACAGGGGAAAGATTTTTGGGGGGCATGCCTCATTCATATCTGTGAAGTCAACA
Organism: Sambucus nigra; assembly: GCA_949130495.1. Lineage (NCBI taxonomy): Eukaryota > Viridiplantae > Streptophyta > Magnoliopsida > Dipsacales > Adoxaceae > Sambucus > Sambucus nigra. The sequence goes on along the minus strand of OX422220.1, from coordinate 465,846,722 downwards.
CACATCCTCTATTTTCCATTGAGCTTTGTCTCAATAACGGCATTGGCTAACCACTCTGGGTAGATAACCTCTCTGATGAATTCCATTTTTTCCAACTTCTTCACCTTATCAATTACTTCTACCTAGAGTAGATCCTCCGCCTTTGTCTAACCATTTTAGCACCCTTGGCTATGTTCAATTTGTGGCAGAGTAACTTCAATTCAATTCTCGACATATCTTCGTGACTGCAAGAAAAAATTATGTCTTTTCCTCAGCAATCTAATCGACTCATCTTTGACCTCTTTTTTCATGGCCTTTCTAATTTGGACGAATTTTCCATCTCATCCTCGTTGATGACACCGGATTCTACCTCTTCATTTGCTTCACCCTTTTTCAGCTTCATCTTATCTCTAGGGTTGAGACTGTCCATGTTGTAAGTCGCGGTGGACCTTTTTTACACCTATCTCTTTGGATGAATTAAAGTATCATTCACGTTCCTTAACCTGGTCACTCTGAACTTCCCCTACTCCATCAGAGGTCGATAAGTTTATCATTTTGTGGATCGTTGAAGGCACAACCTCAAAATTTTTAAGGGATACTCTCCCTATAATGATTTTATAAGTTAAATAGATTTTTTGATCAATCACGATGAAATTGAATTTCTTTGTGAGAATTTCTGCCCAAGTATTCCCCATTGTGACATCCATTTGAGAAATATAGAGATGGTGGACTTTATGTCGACTAAAGCTAATAAGAGGTTGGTGATATGGGACAAGTCTCTTCTTGGTCAATACTAGGCCTTTAAAATAATCCTAAAACATCACATTGGACGAATTGCCACCATTGACCGATATCCTAGGGACCACATGCCCATGTAATTTAATGCTGATCACTAGAGGGTCATTTTGTGGGTCTAAGATCCCCTTAAAGTCCAACCTTGAAAAGCTAACTTTTAGAGTGTTCATGTCTACTTTCTTTCTTTTTTTTGACTTTGAATCAGCTACTGCCGAATTTACCACTTTTGAACTTGGAGGAGACTTAGCCTCTGAGACATGGGCCTTTCTATCAGCAATATCTTTTCCACCACCTTTTAATCCCTTTCACAGATCATTTTCACCCCGAACGAGATCATGTTTAGCCGACCCTTTGGATCAGTGATAGGAGGATATAAATCTAGGTCGACCTCATCATCATCATCTTTCGAGTAACTATCATCTCTGTTTGCTGGGGTGTCTGTTCTACACTTGTCACTTATATTCTATCAGATGTTATCTTGGCCACCCTTTGAACCACCTTTATCCACATACTTTCTCATCTTTCCTTTCTCTAACATATTTTGGATCTCGTCCTTCAGAGCGAAGCATTTGTCAATGGTATGGCCATGTGCTTGGTGAAATTCACGCCATTTCCTTTTATCCCTCTTATGAGGAGGAGCTTTGAGCTTCTCTGTCCATCATTGGGACCTATCATTCTTGATATCATTCAGGATCATGTCAGGGATAATAGTCAATGGCATTTAGTCAGCGAACTTGTCGTCCGTTGACCTGTTCTTATATCCTTTGAATTTTTGGGACTTTATTTGTACAAATCCCTTTTCATCTTCAGCTTTGGCCAACATAGCCTCGGTGTTCATGTCTCTCTCCGATATAGCCAAGAGTCTTCCATGGACTTTGGAGGTTCCTCATCCAACTTCCACAAGAGCTTTCCCTTTTTTAGACCTCCCATCAAATCATTCACAGCTATGCTCCCATCATAGTCATCCACCTCCAGTTTCTCTTTATTGAAGTGATTATTATATTCCTACAGAGATTCGTTCTTCCCTTGTTTTACGTATAACAAGTGAGTGGTTTTATTCCTTGTCTTAACCCTAAAGCAGAAATTATGAATAAACCTCTCAGCTAGTTACTTGAAGTTCTCCATCAAATTTCTTAGAAGAGTAGTATGCCAGACATGATAGCACTGGTCAGAGTGCTTGAGAATGCTCTACACTTCATCTCATCTGAGATCGAAAGATGTCTGTAACAGATTGATACATCTTAACATGATGGACTGGATTGGTACTCCCATCATATTTCGGTGTCACCACTGGCGGCTTGAACTTAGTCGGGGTAGGATAGCTCATGATTCTAGCAATAAACGACTATCCTTCATTATAACCCCTCATCAGATGGTCTCGAATCTTTAATAAATATCCACTCTTGTCCTCTAATCTCTTTATAGATAAGTTCCATGGTTTTGCAGCAACAACTACTATAGAATTATCTCCCTCGGCCAGAGAAACATAATCGTTCACACGTTCCCTCTCGGTTGGGCATTGGACAGGTTCTCGATAGGATGTCCTCTGATGGCTATTATCCTTTCACTGCTCCTCGTCCTGGAGATGGGAGGGTCGTCCTTCAACACCTCCTCCATTTCTCCTAGACCCCGCCTTGCTTCAAGATCTGGATAATAATTTAGCAGGGTTGATTCTGTCAAAAGCGAAACCCTAACTAAACTTATCAAATGCTGAAGGATGGGACCGTCCTTCTCGACTCGGCCTTTCACTATTTAAACTGCTGGCCTGAAGAGGATGTATAATATCCTTAGATATCTCATAAGGTTCCTAATATTATCTTTTTGCTCATCATTAAGTGACTATTTCCGAGACTCTTGGCCTTGCCTCCCCAGGCGTAAATGACTAGGGGGGATTATATTCCATCGTCTGTGTTATGGTAGAACCTCTTTTTATGAGGACTGGGGTGGTCCCCTGTCCGCCAGTTCTAAGACCTCCTTGGCAGCTGGAGTTACCATCTTTGCCTTCGCATTAGTGGGCCTGTTCAAGATATTCTTGCTGAAGGCAACCAGCTGTTCCTTCATCTTAAGTTGACTGGTTGCCAATGAGCATAGCGCTGATGCGACCTCAATGATGTTAAGGTGGAAGGAGACTAGTATATATAATGATGGGGTGGTGCCGTGTGCACTTCAAGAATTTAATAGGCATGTACAACATGAGATAACCAATATATTGGAGCCATATGTCACTAATGCATGCAAGTTATGATGGATAAATATTCCCTCACATGTGAGGGAGATTCGATTATAACGATTTTATGCATGTGGGATTTGCAACCCACGCGCACCCTTCCACACATTCCCCAATTCATGCGCTCTACCAGTTGTCAACTATCAGTCACTAGGACTAGGCTGAGGTTGAGTTGTCAAATATAATCCTCCAATGATATGATAACTATCATGTTGACTATTTTAGGTCGCCCTTCATCTTCTAATGGATGGACGAGGATGAGGATACCCAGGTCAGAAGACTGCTAATGTTGATGGTTTGGAATGTGTCCTGGGACGAGGACGAGCCCTCTTATGTATTGTTAGAGGCCGACTATGAGGCACTTAGTGTAAGGCCCAGTGCTGAACCATAATTCACTATGTTAGATGCTTTAAAATTGGTCGACCTTAGCTCAGGGTGTCCACTCAGTGGACAAGCCTATACTTGGTATATCACCTGCTATGGGAAGTCTCCCCTATTGTGGCCCGTTTGTACACAAATACAACACTAGCCCGAGAAGTCTCTCTACCTCTGACCCTTATAGCCTCGGCCCTGTCGGCCTCTCCCATCATTGCCTTGGCCCTGACGGCCCTGAGGAAGTTGCTGTTGCCGAGGACCCTACTAGCCCTGTATAAATCCTTCCCTGGCTCTTACCTAACTTCTCCTGCTGAAGAGCTCCGTTAGCTCTGCTCCCACCTACCTTTCTCGACTAGCTAGGCTCACCTCCTCTTTTTCTTCCCTTCACATGGATGCGATGGTCCTGGAAATGTAAAAATGTTGCATTAATAACATTTGTATAAGTCTTCAATCCAAGGTTGCCAATCAAAATGTTGCTTGATCCTCTAGGATAGTCCATCGATAAACTTTAGCTTCGTCTTTTCTTCACTGTTCACATTATTTGACACAAAATTAGCTAAATGAGTGAACTCCTCCTCACACTTAGCTACAAAATGGTCACCCCGAGTCACCTCATTAAACCTCTTCCGCATCTCAGTTTCAACTATTGGTGGAAAATATTTACAGTTAAACCAAACCTAGAACTCGAGAATGGATATTGTGTCCCTCTCTTTGACAATAGTATCTGACTCCCACTACTGTAACGCTGCTCTAACAAGCTTAAAAGTGGCCAACATCTTCTTCTGCACATCGTTACACTCAACCATGCATAGGTCGCACTGAATATATTTCATCCAATCGCATTCTAAAAAATCATATATGAGCTACCCTGGAACTCGGGTGGGTGGACCTTCTGGAATGCCCCTCACTCTCTGCCAATCTGAGGGCCCCGGGTGAGCCTAAATAATCGATGACACTGGTTGCGGTGGCTGCTAAGCTTGAGGAAAGTGGAGAGCCATGGTAGTCATAGAGGCATTAACTGCCCGCGCCAGAATAGCAGCCACCTCTGCTGCTGAAACTGTCCCTTGCGGTGGCTATGGTTGCGGTGCTTGTAGCACTTTCTTAGCCTCTCTCTCATCTGCTCCTAAAGCTGCCCTCGCCGATCATCATCTCTTTGGTGAATCTGAAAACAAATCGAATTATATGTCTTCATAGTCAATACAAATATAATGGCATAAGAATGTAATCTCAAATACATAATCATGAATGCAACAATCCTAATAATATGTCTTTATGTCAAAGAATGCTATGCTAGAATCGTAGCAAGCTCTACAGGTCCTATGGACACTAGAACCTGGATCTGATACCATCTATGACACCCGCCTATTTTAACCACTAGTAATTAGTCCTTCATCTAAATAAACAGTAATCTCATTTGGTTCGTTCTTAGCATCACCATCAAAAACTTATTAATTTACTAACCACATATTCTAAATCAAGCCGATGCCAAACGTTATCTTTCTTTATAATAACATGCGGAATAAAATAAATAAAGTAACAAACCATCCACAATATAAATATCTGAATCCAACACTTGATAAATAACTAAATCAATAATACCGAATAAATCATTGGTTCTCATAACAAATCCAAATACAAATCTGAAATAATAAACTTAATCCACAAAGTCTAATAAATAAACTGAAGTACCAAATAGTCTGAAGGGGCAACACTCCCAAATGAAATACCGAATTAAACTCTTAAACTAGGAATGAATAACCTAAACGTCCTTCAAGTTTTCACAAGTGTTGTAGCTAGATATCCATGGAAATAATTCCTGAAGCTTGGCGTCCTTGTGGCTGAATACCTAAAAGATTTTTGAAAATAGATTTGACACGGGACAGAGCCCAAGAAAATCATTTAAAAATAGTTTTTTGCAAGTGTTTAAATCATAGTTTAAATAAGTTATTAAATATACATGATAGTATAACACATAGTCCCTCGAGTTTCTCACCTCTTAACTAAAGTGCACACCTAACGTTTACTACCTAGATATGCTACCTAGACTTACTAGATAACGTATCTAGGTAACCACAACATGTCATATCATTAATTAATATTACCCTCATATAATTATTAAGTCATTTATTTATGTTTCTCTACTTAAACTACTTTCAGATATGCACAATTTATCGATTCTACTAAAACACATAAGTAGATAATCACACTTGTATATATTTACCACGCGTAAAATATAAACAACTATATACTCCCCGAAACTGACCCCCGTGATGCTGGCATACTGTACTATCATGTCCATTTACCTCCCGTACCAAATCAAGGACTACTGGTTCGAAATGTCTCCTCGAACCCAAAAATAAACAACACACAATGGAGGCGAACATAATTCTAAGCCTTTGATCTACGTACATACCTAACAAACCCAAATTACCCACCACTCCCACTAATACACATCACATAGTGAGATTCCCTAAGTTCTATGTTCTGGGGTACAAATCCAGACCTCGTTGGAATCTCCAATGTAGGATCATCCTCTGTGCGGAACCTCCTGTGATATCAGTAAGTATAAGTATGTTCACACACATAATAAATCACAATGGTATTCACACAACCTATATATATATATATATATATATATATATATATATATATATATATATATATATATATATATATATACATCATCAGCATAGGAATACACATGACCTATAATATATCTTGTACATACTATTTATCTCTCTCGAATACTCAATGAACTTATAATTCTCACATAATATTTATTGCACATTTTTCGGGCATCGCCCACTTCCCAAAGGTTCTGCCCCTTACGTTAATTCAATAGTTATACATCTCTATACTACTAATTTAAGTCTTAGGTAATCGTTCCCTCTTCCCGTAACCTAAATCATAAATTCTCGATACGTCAGTCAATCGGTTAAGCCTCTTCGGTCCAAATTCTAATTTAACCTCATTAAAGATAACCAAACCTTAATCACGTACCTAATAACCTCCCCTAAGTCCTTGTACCAATATTAAACATATCCCAAAGTTTCCCATAATTAATCTCTTAAAAATTTAAACAAATAAATTCTGGGAATAGCAAGTTACCCAAACCGGTTCGAAATCCCTGATGGATCATCCCCTTCACTGTTATGGGTTTCCACCATTTTTAACCAACACACCCATATAATTTGTCCCAACATCAAATACGAGTATATAAGAAGTTCTAACGAATCTCTATCATTAAATCCATAATTTTCAAGAATTCATCAATCGTCTTCTACACTAATCCTAGTTTTCTCTTTTCATGTATTTTCTCATAAAACCAAGAAATAATTTTCTCGTATCACCTAAATTAACATATTTCGTATTTCTTAAACCCAGAAATCAAATCTCTAATATTTATTCCAATTAATAAATGAATTATTTCCATTATGTTATCACAAAAATACATATTCATCTTAGATTTTATCAATTCTACCATGGGTATTATAACCTCTTTAAAACATGCAAGACAAACACTTGCCATTGCATTAGCATGTATGATTTCGTGTTATGTGTGATGAGGATGCCTTCCTTTCCGTCTTATTGCACTCTCGTGATAAAGGTGATACTCTCCAAGAAATCTCTATTTCTCCTCTCTAATGGCCTCCTCTTGATCTCTTTGGTTTTATAATGTGTTTAGATACTACCCAAAGTAATTAGACTTCAGTTTATAATCTCTATGATGAAATTAGTCTAACGGTCCAAGCTCAAATGACCCAAACACCTTCGTGTGGGCTCGATTATAATAAAAAAGGCCCCGGGACCCAAATACTACCTCCGGGTACACTATTCTGACTATATCGACCCATTAGGAATCAACTGTGAGATCTAAATCTCCATCTGAGTCACTTTAAAATAATTTCCTATCTCAACCCCAAATAGTCTACATGCAACTACCGGTTGATATAAAATATTGCCATGTAACCATCACTCGCTATGACGTAAAATTAATATTTACTATTCTCTTGGTAATTTTACTCGTAAACATTAATCACTCTCACGATTAATATTTTAGTCAATCATATATTATACAATTCATTTAAATTACGTCAAGCATGTAATTTAAAATAAATGAATTAATTAAATTTAATAATTAGAAATATGGGATGTTACTGGATCTTTCATTTGGCTAATAAATTATCTCCCCATCATTTTGATTATGTGTGTATTGCCTTAAGGTATTATGGGCAAAGGAAAACTATGGTTTCCATAGTATTGGTGGTGATAATGCAACTAATTTGGTTTATAATTTCTCAAAATTGTTTAATGATTGCAGAGATGTGTGGACTAAGGACCACCCCTTTAAAAATATTGAGAGAGAAATTTGGAAACCTCCTAATTTTTTAGAGATCAAAGTTAATTTTGATGCAACTACTTTTAGAAATTCTAAAAGTTTGGGTATTGGAGTTATTATTTGAAAATCGCACCGTATTTAGGAACCTCTTGAAGCAGAACATACTGAAGCTATGACCGCTATCATTGCAATGGAGTATTCAATAAAAATTGGTTGTTCCCATTTCATTCTTAAAGGGAATAACTAGAATGTGATATCAATGGTTCACAATGAGGAATAAGATTAGTCTGAAAACGACAACTGTAATCTAATAAAATGCATAGACGATAGGGATACACCATGAATTTATCTTTAATTAAAAAGTTTTACAATAGACCAGCCCATTTATTAGATTTAAATTGCCAAGATTGTAAGGACTTTTGCGCATGGGAAGACGCTTCATGTTTTTTTTTTGAGAATTCCTTTCTCAATAATATCCCTAATGTTTGTTAATTAAAGGATGGGTTGTTTACAAAAAATAAAAAAATTGCAACTTGATAATAAAGAATTTAAAAAGTAGGATATCAATCATATATAATAATTATGTAATAATAATTTCATGGGAGTTTTTTGCGCGTGTTCATAACTTTACTTGCAAGAATTTTTAAGATAATAGTCTTTGAGAGTGTTTATGCGATCTTGATAGAATGACTTATATAATTAAATGCCTTCAATCACAAATCCAATTTTATCTTATTATCCTAAGACATGCATCTAAGTGCTATAACAGATAAATAAAATATGTAATCACACGGCAATGGAGGTAAATCCCTTTTCATGGAAAAATCTTTTAATCAACAATTTTAGAAATTTTACAAGGCATTTGACGTACAATATTACCTCATATAACCGACAAGTATAATGCGTAGTCTTTATATAATCTCTAAAGAATACCATTCATTCTTGAGCAGTCGACAGGCGATGGTCCACCCTCGGTATCCCCCGATCAACCTTCAGTCTTAATTCATGATCCTCCCGGGTTCACGAGTCAGCCGTAAAGATGATCTCTCCACAATGAGTATAACTTAACTAAGGTTTAAAATCGATTCAGAAAAGATATTTGGGGATGTGTTTGTGAATCAAAAGTGGTTTATAAAATAAAAATATTGAAAATTTTTACAACAGATATGTAGAAATATTTTTAGCAAATATCCCAAAACATTTGGAAACGAAACAAATATTATAAGTCATGTACAAAATTTGAGGCGACGGCTCGTTCGAACGAAATTTAAGATCGTTGGAATGATAAAGTCATTTCGTTTGAACGAAACATAGTTCGTTCGAATGAGACTCCCGCCTCGTTTCAACCAGCGTCTAAAAATCTTCAATCAAATTCAAAGAGAAGTCCCTCGTTAGATGTTCATTCGATTTAAGATCAAACAACCCTTCAAATGAAAAGGAAAAGTTATTCGAATGAGATGCTTATCTCTTTTGAACGAGGTTAAAAACTTATTTTTAAATTAAAAATCCAGCCTCGGTTTAGATAAAGAATAAAACATCCCAAATAAAGTTTATGAATAAATTTAAACACCAATTCATTTATACCTTTATGGGATGCAGGTAAGTCTTCAAACTTAAAGTCGGTTTGTCATAATGATACATGACGCTTTGTATCGGGATACTCCAAACTAGCCTAAAATATAAAAAGTCCTATACTATGAGCAATACCATAAAAATTGCTCTTAGAAATCTCCCTCTTTGGCTATTCTAAAAAACAATGAGCTAAAACCATTTGCTCAACGGTAAACCCGATATACCCTGAGTCACATCAGTAAAAGTCCCTGTGCACCGGGATCCAATATAACTAGACAATTTTACTCTCTGAAGTCTACATCATAAAAATATTGCCGCTAGCCCGACCATCTTTCAAGTGAGACATCGTAAAAATATACATCTTTTCCCGAAATAGCAAACATGATGGTCTTGCAGTAACTACCCACCATCGCTCAACAGTCCATATTCAAGATAAAATCATATCTCGAATATCACCTCTCAAAATGAGTTATCCTCATGAAATATATCATCTCGTTGTCCACACCTTCTCCCCTGCATATGGAACTAAAGAGATCCCCGCTAACTCAATGGTGAATATATACTAATATAGTAATATTAGAGATACCTCTACTAAACCCGTTTCTCAGGGAAATCTAATATTAATAAATTACCATGACTCAATCGTGTCACAAAAAACAGACCCCAATCATACCAGGCTAAAACTCATACGTTCAATTACCAATATCATTGGCAGTACAAATGGTTCCTTGACATAACACCACCATCCCAACCAAATCAAAAACTTCTTTTAACTGTTGCCCCTACTGGGAATTATGTCCCTGTCCCCTAATTCTCTCCGAAAAAATCCACACATGTTTTCCTACTCTTTACACATAAGACACCTCTCTATGTCATTCCTTTTCCCTGGACCCCTTGGCCATGTCGGGGTTGTACTTCTCATGGACCTTATAGACTTGACCCTGATTGCTACCCTTATTGTCCCTTTAGCTCCGTTGGCCCTATGGGACTCGTTACTGACCTTGACGACCCTGGAATCCCCTGTCACCTTGTAGGAATGATATTAATCTCAATCAATACACTGAGTTCTCTAATGGATATCCCCTCTTGGTGGTGCCTCCCTAGCATTGTTAATTCCAATATTTCCCTTCGGTTAGGTTCTCTAACCCTCTTGGCTCCCTTCTCATGGAAGTGTTGTTATCGATTTGAAACGTATGACATTGATGACAATGATACTAGTCCTTCTAGTCGAATTTCCCTATTCATGCTTGTATATTCTACCCATGAGTTCATTATTATCTTACGGACCTTATTGATTCTCCGTATCCACCTCATCGGGTATGAATTTAACTAAACACATCAACTCTCCTTTATGACCGACCACCGTATAACCCTTTTAAAAAAAGTATCAAAATCTCCTTTGCTTCTCTAATTAAACAGCTGATGAAACGATTTATTACCAAACCTCACCCCAAATTCCTCATTATTCAGGGTTTTCCCCTTCCATTGACACATCACACTCCCTCTCTTCGAGTCCTCACTGATGACTTTTCGGAAGAGTTCCTTTGACTCCCCCCTTTATTCAGTATGCTGGGTGAGTCTGAATTTTCACCATCGCTTTCTACGATGGTGCTCGGGGAAACTAATACACCCTAATGATTGTCCCAACATCATTTTTTTGAATAATAACCACGGTGACTTCTATCACGGTCACCATTCATAAACAATTCCATGAATTTTTCTAAGCCTCTCCCCCTGCAGTCCTTCCAACAGCCCTCGATGTACAAACATCATCTGCCTGAATAATAACCATAGTGACTTCTATCGCGATCACAGTTCACAAAATATTCCATAACTTTTGTTGCCCCTCTAGTCTTTCCAACAACCCTCGTTGTTCGTCTAAAATTGTTCGATGTACGAAGCCCAACCGAACATATATATGAATCACATCAACTATACTTAATAACATGAGAACGTAAGTTGCATACGTAAAGGGATACAACAATCCTATAATAAGGCTCTATATCAAAGAACACTTCGCTGAAATGTAATAAGATGAACATATACTAAGGACTCTAGAGCTTGATGCTCTGATACCATCTGTGACACACCACCTACTAAAATACCGGTGGCCAACCCGTGATCGAAATAAAACGTTGGTCTCATATGGCTCCTTCTCAGCATCAGTGTCGAAAACTTTTTAAAGTTACTAACCACCTAGTAATTTCATTAGAATGGTGCCAAATTTTCTCTCTGATGAATTAATAACATGCGGAAATAAATAATAATTAAACCATCCACACAAACGGATAACCCAGAATGAAATTTAAACCCTTCAAACAATTAATACCCTTCCAACCCTTTTCTTTTTGTTCCTCAACCCATTTTCTTTTTGTTCCCTCCAACATTTAATACCCTCCTTGTAAACAAATGAAATCGTTTATTGAACATTTACACATTAAATCCTTACATACCAATCTTAATAGTAGTAGTGCGAATCTGGGTTTAATTATTCACGATGTTCCAACCCTCAAAATTAGATCTCAACTCCAATTCACACATCATATATTATTGTCCTACCACTATAAATCAAATATAAAATCCTTTAATCCATAACACGATATTAATTGCTTCTTTAAATCTTATAATCTGGCCAATTCATAAACACACGGTTTTCAGGCGATAACCCACCAAAAATGAATACGATATACATCTACTATGATATGAATGGAGATACTGCAATTGAATTGAAACCAAGTTTAACTACTTTCCAGAATAAATTCTTAGGGTCCGATTTCCTTTGATGTTGATGAATATTTGACGAAGAACACGCCCCTCTTCTTGGTTTGGCTCCAAAAAGCTCTCCCAATTTCGCCCTCTTTTTTCCTTTGCAAAACTAGGGTTTTCAATTTAAGTTGTGTCTGACAAAAACTCCCTAATGTATATTTTATATTGCTAATCCTAAAATTAAGCCTGTGGGCCAAGCCCAAATGACCCTAACACCCTTTTGTGATCCCGGTTATGCCTAAAAATGCCCCAAGACCCAATTACTACCCCCAAGTATTCTTTTCCAACTATCTTGACATATTCAGAATCAATCGTGCAATCAGAATTGTCATCCTATTTACTTAACTAAAATCTCCAATCTCGACCTCAAATTATGACACACGTAAATTTTAAAAATACCCAAATTAATTAAGTTTCAATTAACTAATTAATTAAATCCTCCATATAAATTAATTCATATATCGTCGAATTAATTAAACTATAAATACTCATAAATACGGGGTATTACACATTCCCCTTCCCCCAGTTGGGGAATCTAGGTCAGCCACATTCTGGTTCGTGGCATCATCATTGGACCTCGGAGAGTCTGTTGCAGGAATCTCAAGATGAGGGCCAACATATATTACAGAACATACATGGATAACCTCTTTTTCAACTTGTGGTGCACCATCCTTATTAGCTGCCCTTTTTTTCTCATTTCCTTGGCCCTTCACAATGCCTAGTTTGGTCATGTATGTTGTTCTCCAGCTCATCCAACTGGGAATGGAGTAGTTCACGATCAGCCACCATAACAAGTTAACCTTCCGCAATACCTGAAAAGAAAATCGTTAGGTTAAAAATACAAAAATACATTTCAAAGAATAAAGTGTAATGTCAAAGAATAAAGTTCAATACCATCCACAACCTTCATTGGTATATTGTGAAAGGTATAATATCTAAGTGAAAACAGTGACCGCAGAGTCACTATTTTAGGGAAGAACTCTTTCTTATCGAAAATTGAGATTGCGGGCTCAAGTCTCTTCCTCTGCTTTTTGAGGGAATTAAGCCTACACAAAATGTATGAAAGTCAGAATAACAATAGTGGCATATTAATAAGTTAGGTTATATCAAGATAATGTTAAAGTGCAAAATTCAAAAAGTTAGACCGTGGCATGTAAAATTACCTTCTTTAGGAGGACGATCCCAAGACCGTGGCAACTTGTCAGCCTTCTCCCTCATAAACTCATCTGGGGGTAATTTTTAATTATCCCAGAGATGTAAAAATATTTATCCCTTGTAATTCTTGGGGTTGGAAGGACTCTCCCTTATGAGGTTAGTATCTCGACTCCGAAGACCCATGTAGTAATACCATGGATTCTCTACAGAGTTCTCCTTGGGGTAATAGACGTCTAAGAACTCTGCAACAGTAATGTCACTTTCAAACTTAATCTTTTAGACCACTAAGGATGCGAGGATGGCCCTCCATCCATTTATATCAACTTGGTTTGGGTCCAAGTTCATTACTTTACACGACTTCCTCACTAGCACTGGGACTAGAAGTCAAAACCCTAGAAGAAATGCATAGAGGGGAAACCAAACTCCGTCATTAGGGACCTCCAGTCCGCGAAGGGGATGGTATAGATAGGTCCCTTCAAAAACTCATAGGCCTCAGCAAGATAAGTGAGCCCTTCATTGTTTATTATATAAGGATGTTTGAGGGCCGCAGGATCCCTTAGAGGCCTAGTGCCACTGTTAAAAGCCCCAACCTCAACGTTCCTTGCTTTTGCAACATTGACATAAACAATAACAGTGGCGACAACACTTTTTATGGGTAATTGATTATTGTTTGAGTACATATATTCCTCCAATATGTACACACACCTTCATGTCCTCCATTTGATCACTATAATCGGAAGATTCTGCGGGGTCAGATGCATACCAACACTTGTGGAGTAGTCCTCTAGCTGAAAAGGTCCATATATTTTCAAGAGTTTGATTTGCAACACAGCGAGAGGAGGAACACTAAAGTGTCTCTTCTTGAAGTCTTCCAAATACTCATAAGTATTCCGATGTATATGGAAGTAACAAGAACCTAAAAAAGTAGGGAGGACTCCAAATAGAGGTACGCAACCACTATGATCAAAATACATAAAGCATAATTTTAGAAGCCACTTCTTCATAAATAAAGGCCACAACATTATACAAAATTGGGCCATATAGAATAACATAAGTGTAAATGTGAAAAAAACTCTAAGGGAAATATCAAGGCCGCAGCCGTAGGAAAGAAATGTTATATGCCATAACTAGTTGTCTAAGTAGTATAACTAGTTGCGGCCTAGGGGGATAAACAATGACAATTCAACTTCTTTGATTCCTAAAAAATAAAAATTCTAAAAGCTATGACTTTTGGCCAAGAACACCCACGAACAATCATTTGTGTTCTAGGCCCAAAAAGAGCCCTAAATTGGTTTTGATCCCAAAACTAACCAAATTCAAACCCTAAAACACCAATTTATGCCATTATTTACGCTTTTGAATTCCTCAAAACATAGAAATGTGTGCGTAATATAAATAAAATCAACCTAAACCAAAAATCATATTGAAACTATCATAATTCATCTCTACCAAAAATACTTTATACCTAAACAAACCAAATCAAATCATGGGAAAATACCAGTCAAGTATACGCAATTCTATACGCTCGTTTGTTCATTATGATTTCAAGATTATTCATGGGTTATATAAAACTCAAAGTCCCTAATTTTGAAGTTCAACATTTATCAAGGGAAAATCGATTCAAATATTACAAAACATGCATGGAAAAGGGATAAAACAAATTTGTAGTTTGAATCAAAATGAGAAACCAAGAAAAAAATGAAGGAAATTGACCTTAATTTCTAAAAGGTTGCCTGAAAATGGAAGAATATCGTCGGAAAAGAAAACTTTAATTGCTTGAAATCGCCTGGTGAAATTTTTCTCACAACACTTTGGGTAAGGTAATGAGGTCACGACCTTGCCTTATTTATATAAGGGAGCACTGGAAGTCAAAAACTCACAACTGAAGGCTATGACATTAATGTTGTATAAGGTCGGGTCCCAACCATAGAAGAACTTTTAGTTGACTTAAACATGGCCGCAGCATCAGGGCATAAATAAAGTGTAACACCCCATAGTAATAAGTTCTTAGAATTTAATTAATTTGGATATTTTAAATTACACGTGTGACGTAATTCAGTCGAATTAAATATTATGTGTTTATTAAAATTATAATTAGGACAGATAATGATTAATATTTACAGAAATAAAGTTATTAAGTGAATAGTAAATAACTTTTGATAATTATTATACGTCGTGGCGAGTGATATTGACGTGACTGTGATATATCTCAACCGGGAGTCGCATGTAGACTATATGAGGTTGTGATAGGAAATTTATATAGAGTGACTTGGATGGTGATTTTAAGGTCACAGTTGGTTACAGATGGATTGAGATAATCAAAATTGCGTACCCGAATAGTAATTGGATCGCATGACCTTTTTAGAAATGATCAGGAATGCATGGGGGTATTTGGGTCATTTAGGCTTGGCCTGTTAGCCTAATTTCAGGATTGAGGATTAAAAACCTAAGTCTAAGAGTTTGAGACAACCACAATTCATATTTAATACCCTACGAGATTGAAAGAAGAGAGTTTTAGGAGCCAAAATCAAAGAGGATTGGGAAGTTTTAACACCGATTCGTCTTCTACAACGTAAAATCAGACCTGCTTTATCAAAGCAAGTGTTTATCTTGCATTATTTTAAGCACGTTATAATACCCATGTAGTGTAGGGTTTCAATTTCACGATTTAAATGATTTCATGGGATTTGGATTGGTGAAATTCATGATTCGGGGAAGGATTTGTAACACCCCGCCCGCCTGGGGAGAGCGAACGGAGTGCTACTGTCGATAAAACTAACCAAATCCATAAATAAGGTATAGAGCATCTAATAAATCCCATAATAAAAACAATAATCCACTAATCTCAAATATCTTCAAATTAAATACAACCAAATCTCTCGAAATAAGACAACTATCTATCTCAAAATAAAATAAATCTCCAATATCCTATACATAAAAAAAATACAATCTTCCAACTTGTATTCTCAAATAGTCTTCCCAAAATAACCCATGATAAATAAACAATCTCCAATTCCAATCCAAAGCGCCCAAAATCCGCGCTAACCTTCCACTAAAAGAAAATGTGGGGAAGTACACAATACGATATGAAAGATGCTCAACAAATATATTAGCGATGAATAAAGCGTAATAATACGAGTACGAATATTCAAATCAAATGTGAATCTCAATAGCATTTTTATCAATATAATTTCTCAACAACATATTAACCGGGTCACCAGTCCTCACCACCATACCACGCCTATGCATTCTTAAGCATATCCAAAAAAATGAATATTGGCGGGTGCCTAACCTTCGTGCTATATTAAAATCTCATGACAACATGCTCAACACAATAATAATACAACATGAATCAAAAATAGATTCCAACAATAATTTTTAGATTCCAATGAATTTAGAAATTCAAATATGAGTCAATAATCATAGGAAATCAACGGAAATAACACTCGCGATATTAGGGAGCATATTATGTAAAAACCCATACCTCAAACCACCAAAAGAACCAACATAAATCTGTCCAGAAATCACAGAAATAGCCATAAAAAATCTGCTCCAAGAATCATTAAAAACTCCTCCAAGAATCAATACCAAAGTAACCCTCGAGATCACCTCAAAACCTAACGTTGAATGCATAAATTAAAGGGCTTGTTTGTGTATAAAAAGAGAGGAATTAAAAACATGTTAGCTGCCATAAAGTTGTAAAAAAAAGGGTCAACCACGACCTTATTTTATGAAGCAAAGAAGTAGGAGTTGGAAACAAATAAAAACTCTTAAAACTGCTTGCTGTACATGTTTTCTGAAGGAATCGATCGATCGATGCCCAGGCGTCGATCGGTCCATCGCCGGGGAAATTTGGCAGTTCGCCTAGAAAATTTAATAAGGGACAATTTATTTAAAAATCAAAATAAAATCCGTTTTAACTCCGTTTTCGAAACCGTTTGAAATTATCTCCTTTAAAAATAATAACCAACACATTTGAGCAATAAAAATAATTTTATCTCAAAATTTATTTTTCCTCTTTATTTTGAAAATACTCCAAAAATTACGCGGATTGTTACACTTCCCCACTAACAATGGAATTTCGCCCTCGAAATTCGCCGAATGCCTAACTCTAAAAAATTCGGCCAACTATCTCCAAAAATAATATCGTCACCAAATATAATTTCCTCACATCTAATCTATATGCCTAAAACAAAACGATTTCTAAAATTTATATCTCCAAAATACGCGTCACAAAAACACAACAGACCCAAAACCTAAGGGTGGTCGTATACCTAAGCTCTGATACCATTCTAAAACACATCTCCCGCTCGGGGAGAGGGAACGGCGCGCTACTATCGATAAAACTAACCAAATCCACAAACAAGGTATAGAGAATCTAATAAATACCACAATAAAAACAAGAATCCACTAATCTCAAATCTCTTCAAATAAATACAACGAATCTCTCAAATAATACACCAACTAAAATAAATCCCAATGCTCTATACATAAAAAATAACTACAATCTTCTTAACTTGTATTCTCGAATATTCTTTCCAAAATAATCTAAGCTAAAAAAACAATCTCCAATTCCAATCCAAAGCACCCAAAATTTGTATTAACCTGCCACTAAAAGAACATATTGGGAAGTACACAATACGACAAGAAAGATTCTCAACAAATATATTAGCGACGAATAAAGTGAAACAATACGAGTACGAATATAAAAATCAAATGCGAATCTCAATAGCATTTTTATCAATATAATTTCTCAACAACACATTAATCGGGTCACCAGGCCTCACCACCATACCGCGCCTATGAATTATTAAGCATATTCGGAAAAAATTAAGTATTGGCATGTGCCCAACCTCTGTGCCATATTAAAATCTCACGACAACATGCTCAACACAATAATAATACCACATGAATCCAAAATATATTCCAACAATAATTTCCAAATTCTAATTGAATTTAGCAATTCAAATATGAGTCAATAATCACAAGAAAACAAAGGGAATAACACTCGCGAGATTAAGGAGCATATTGTGTAAAACCCCATAACTCAAACCACCAAAAGAACCAACATAAATGTGCCCAGAAATCAAATAAATAGCCATAAAAAAATATGCTCCAAGAATCATCAAAAACTCCTCTAAGAATCAACACCAAAACAACCCCTAAGAACATCTCAAAACCTAAGGTTGAATGAATAAATTAAAAGGCCTGTTTGTGTATAAAAGGAGAGGAATTAAAAACATATTTGGTGCTAAAAAGTTCTACCAAAAAGGGTCACCCAGGACCTTATTTTATAAGGCAAAGAGGTAGGAGTTGGAAACAAACATAAACTCTTAAAACTGTTTGTTGCGCACGTTTTCTGAAGGCATCGATCGATCGATGCCCAGGCGTTGATCGATCGATCGCCCAGAAAATCTGACAGTTCGTCTAGAAAATTTAATAAGGAACAATTTATTTAAAAAAGCAAAATAAAATCCGTTTTAACTTCATTTTCGAAACCGTTTGAAATTCTCGCCTTTAAAAATAATAACCAATATAATTGAGCAATAAAAATAATTTTATCTCAAAATTTATTTTTCCTCTTTATTTTGAAAATACCCAAAAAAATTACGCGGGTTGTTACAAGATTTCATGTAGAATAAATCCCTACATGTAAATAATACAAAATCAGAGAATATATGATGAATAACTTGGAAGAAATCTAGGTATAATAACGAATATGCATGAAGAACACCGTAAACTAGGGTTTTATGAATTTTGAGATTTAAATCAGTTCTTGGATGGATTTCTTCAGATTTCCTATATTATTTATGTTAGAAATAATCCTTATACGTATACTTGATGATGGGGAGTTGGGAAGGTTTAATGGAGGTTTAATATACTGTGAATGGTGAAAACTCATAACAACAACGAAGAGGATGAACTGTGAGGTGCGAATCAATTCGGCTGCATGACCAAATCGATTCGGTAGGGTGAACCTCTTCGGATCCTATACCAAATTGATTCAAGTGCTCATTTGATTATTCTTGTTATACTTCCTCATGGAACTAATTGCGGGGAATTTTAGCGATGGTTTATTAATGATATAAAGACTTAGAGGAGACCAGTAGGCACAAAGTTAAGTCCCAATTTAATCTTAATGAGTGTAGAATGGGGATTAAGATCGACGAGAGATAATCGATTATGTTTCATATTGGGAATTTACAGATTGGGTTACGAGAAGAGTAAATGATAATCTAAGAGAAGTACCACCAGAATAGTGATCTATTAACTACTAAATTTTACTTAAGGGATAATTGAGACCCTGATGAATTTTACTTAAGGGATAATTGGGACCCTTCGGGTAGTGAGTGATACTCGAAAAATATGAATATAATATTATGTGTATGTCGAGTATTCGAGAGATATAAATACTACGTACGAGATATATTAAAGGTTGTGTGTATACCTATGCTGAAGACACACACACACACACACACACACACACACACTCACACAGATATATATATATATATATATATATATATATATATATATATATATATATATATATATATTGTGTGTGTGTGTGTGAATATTCCTACGCTGCCTGCTTTCACGAGAGGTTCCGCACAGAGGGGATCCCATTTTGTCGATTCCAACGAGGTATAGATGTGCGCCCCAGAACATAGAACTTAGGGCTGCTCACTATGTGCTGTGTATTAGTGGGACTGTCATTTCATTTGGGTACGTTAGGTATGTGCATAGACCAAAGGCTTAGAAGTACGGTTGCCTCCATTTTATGTTGTTTGATTTATGGTTCGAGGAAACATTTCAAATTTATAGTCCTTGAATTGGTATGAGAGGAACATGAACTTGATAATAGAGTATGCACGCATCGCGGTGTCCAATCGGGGGGATTCTGTAGATATATATATTATAGTGTGATAAACATATACAAATGTGATTATTCTACTTATGTGTGATTGTAGAAAAAGATAGATAGTGTACATCAAAAAGTAATTTAAATGTGAGAAACTTAATTAAGGGTGCAATATTAATATTCGGTTAATTTTAATTATTGATTTTTATGGCAGAATGTCATATGGGTGATACAGGGGAGCTAAACCGATTGTGGTTAGTTAGATACTTATGCCTAGTTAGGATGGGTAGAATAACTAGGTGGGTAATATAGGAGACATTAGGTGTGCACTATAGATGAGAGGTCAAGAACTCAGTGGAGTGTACGCTGGACTAACGTGTGCATCTAATAACTGCTTTTATAACTGCAACTTAAATACTTGCTAAATGTTTTCAAAGGTTTTGGGCTCTGACCCATGTCAAATCTATTTTCCAAAATATTTTAGATGTCCATCCACTAGGACACCAACCTTGATGACTCATTCCAAGGATGCGTAGCTGCAGCACTTGGGGGGACTTGGAGGATTTGTCTAAATGCTTTATTTATCCATTCCAAGTTAGGATTTATGATTCCGTATTTTATTTGGACATGTTTCCCCTTCAGTTGATAGATTCTTTTAGTTTTATTGATCAAAGGATGTATTTGGATTAACATTTATTTTCATACACTTATGGTTTGGATTTTAGTTTTGGAACCACTGGATTATTCGATATTCATTATTTATCTATTTATCTAATGATGATTCAGACTTCTATTAATTGTGTGGATGGTTGAGTTATATTATGTTTTTATGTTAATTTAAGGTAAATTTTGACACCGAATTAATTTAACATGAGTGGTTAGTAATCTAAAAGTTTTTAACAATGATTATTAGAATGAACCAAATGAGATTCCTGTTTATTATGATAAAAGACCGATCACCCGTGGTTAAAATAGGTGGGGTGTCACATAAAGTCCCAACACCAAATCTAAAACTCGTAGTTAAGTTAATGATATACCTAAAATATGTTCGCCTATAAACACATGACACGTAGCAAGAATTCTACACATTAGTAGAACAAGGAGCAGGGCCATGTAAGGCTATATCCACATTTCCACATAGACGCAACCTATTTATCACACATGCTACAAAACCATGTACCTAAAAAGATGAACAGAATATGGCAATGCATGTAATAGGCTGAGGCCTCCTACCCCATCATTAGTTTAACACCTACTCCATACATTGCATATTACTTGCCATTTGCCCACTACACCAAATCCTTCGAATGGACACGGTATTGGGTAGCCGTGACCATCTGGTCATAGCCCATAGCTGTGACCATATCCAAAGTGGGTGTGACTAAGACCATGACTTAGTGTGGTCATGGATCATTTAGTATGTGGTCACGGACCCAGGCAATGAGCCATCTGTGACCATTATAGCTCCAAGTTTCCTTTTAAATGTGGTCTCGAATGGGGTCACGATCTAAGGCGGTGACCATAAACCCAAACCCACACTGAGATAGTCACGGCTAATGACCTGACCATCCTGGGAATCGAGTCATAACTTTGGGCCATGACAAATGTATTATTTATAGGCTAACATGTGAAAAATTAAAGGGGACCAATGTAGGAACCAATTGCATGGCCCCGTGAGCAGCGTCAACACCTCGTACGGGACTAACGTAGCTCGTAGAAACCAACCACGGGACCCCCAGTTTGAGAGTACAACCCAAATTTCAAAATATCTACACTTAGGATTAAAAAATTTCCATTAGAGGGAAAACCCCCAAAACATTGCCAAATGGCACCATGAGTGATGCCAACACCTCGTACGGGACCAACGTAGCATATAAGAACCGCCCACATGGCCACGAGACCCCCGGTTTGAGAGAACGACCCAAATTTTAGAATATCTACACTTAGGGTTGAAAACATGTCGTTAGAGGGAAAAACCTCAAAACACCTCCTAAACACCCGTGAGCGATGCCAACACCTCACATAGGACCAACGTAGCTTGTAAGAACTGGACGCGTAGCCACGGGACCCACTGTTTGAGAGCACAACCCAAACTTTAGAATATCTATACTTAGACTTGAAAACATGTCGTTAGAGGGTGAAACCATGAAACACCCCCCATACGGCCCCGTGAGCAATGCCAAAACGTTGCATGGGATCAACGTAGCTCGTAAGAACCGACCGCGTGTCACAGGACCCCTGATTTGAGAGCACGGACCTGTAACACCCCATATTTTGACGATTTAAATAATTATGTGATTACTTATTATTATGGGAATAATTATGCGATTAATTATTATTGTTGGATTAATTAAATTAAAATGCGAGAAATTAATTTGTTATTAATTCGGGTTAAAATAATTATTAACTAGCGTGCCAAGGGATAATACTTATTATTGAGGATTATTGAATATTTTTGTGGGATATGTAATATGGAATTTGATAAATTACCGAGAGTAAAATATACGACAATTTGGTAATTTAAGTCAGACATGTGTGCGAGTTATGTCGGGACTAATTGAATGGAATATAAAGAGAAATTATTTTAATTAACTCGTATGGTCATTTAGAGTGCGACGTTGAGTCCGGGAGGGTCGAGATAGTCAAATTAGTATACCCGGGAGTTTAGTTTGGGTCCCGGGGCAATTTTAGGCCTAACCGGCGTCCCGAGGGGGAATTATGGTAAATTGTATTTTTGGATTTAATTAATGGACGAAAATTAGGAGTTATTTCATCAGCCAAGAAAAGTCCTTTAGGGTTGTGAGACACAGAAAGAAAATAACGGCCATAGAGGGTGTGAGGGAGAACCAAATTCCAAGAGGGAAGGCCAAATTATCCTCACCTTGCACAACCATGACCACCAACGCATAGATCGAGAAGAGAGGATCGCGTCTATGCCAACATCACCAAAGGATTCAGACCTTTAATTTAAGGCAAGGTTTTATTACTTTCTTTCTTTAGCAATAATCATACTCATGCTAGAGTAGGTGAAATTAACCACTGATTTACATGTTAATTGGGTGACAGTTGGAGTTTAAAAGTTTAAATGATGAATCAAGATTGGATGAATTAGTTGTTGATATTCCTTCATGCATGTAGAGGTTAAAATACGAAATTTAATCATGTATTGATGAACGAATCTGAGTTGATTAGGTTATTTAATTGAAATTATGGAAACTAGGGTTCATGTGGATTAATTTGGGGGTTTTATATAGTTATGATGATGAATGACGAATAAAAGACCCTTTGATGTTAGGAATGACCTATAATCTGTTATGTGTTGATGGTTATTAATGATGAGGTATTGTGGATTGAATCTTAGAGGCTTTTAGGTTCTAAAATGGTGAAAAACGCTGAAAATCTGGCTAAGAAGATGAATAGTGCAATCTCACACGAAGTCGCTCGAAGTCGTTCGAGCGAGATGGGATCTCGCACGAAGTCGCTCAAACGACACGTGGCCATCGTTCCTACGACATGCCATCTGGTTCAAGTGACAGATGGAATTTTTGGGAAGTTTCTTTGAGTCCAAATTTAGGTTTACCGGTTTCTTGGAGTGAGAGAAAGTGTCTGATAATAAACTTTAGCAAGAAAGGATTTCGAGAAAAGTATGTGAGAATTAATACTTTAATTATTTCGGTATAGAGAGAATATACCTTGGAGATTACGAGAGAGATAGTAATCTACATATTTATACTATACGTAGTGTTGAGATTAAAATACGTATGAAAAGTATATATGTAGGTTGGGAAAATACCTATAATTCTTAATAGCACATGTGTATGCCTATTATGCGATATTATTATTAAGAGAACTAATGGATGATAACCCAGGGGTACAAGAATCGTATAGTTAAGCGCTCTAATGAGTGATAACTCGGGGGTGCATAAACTCTATTGTTAAGTGTACTATTGGGTGATAACCCGGGAGTACAAGGATGATTACTGTTAGGCGCACTAATGGGTGATAAATCGGGGGTGATGGATTATTATTGATAGGTGCATTAATGGGTGTTAACTCGGGGATGCAGGATTCTCTTGTAGGAGCACCAATGGGTTATAACCCCGGGGTGCTGGATTATCGTTGAGAGGTGCATTAATGGGTGCTAACCCGGGGATACAGGATTTTCTCGATAGGTGCACTAATGGGTCTATATATATATATATATATATATATATATATATATATATATATATATATATATATATATATATATATATGAACTTGTGAATATTTCTACTGTGTGAAATGAGTAGACTTGGTAATAATAATAATCATTACATTGCACCAAGTGGTATTAACCTAAGGTTGGAGGATTAGTGTATGTGTATAGGGATGATGAGACTATATATATGTATGAGTGTACTTGGGTAACTTTCTACTTTGTGAGACTAGTAGAGTAAATGGAAATGAGAAATAAAACAATCTTAGTGGATAAAAGATTAACCCCTTAAACGGTGAATAATGAAACTTAGTATGTGAGATAAACAATTTGAATAGCGTATTGTATGGGCGATACGGGAATACTACTAGTGAGCATAGTTAGTATTAGTATGGTTTATGACTACTTAGACTGGGTGGTATAACTAGGGGGAGATTAGATGTACGTTAGGCGTGCACAATAGATGAGAGGTGAGAAACTCATGTGAGAGTTCGATAACTAACATGCGTATAAGACTTGTTCTAAGAATCAGTTTTAAATACTCACGAAATCATTTTTATGCCCCGGGCTCTAATCCGTTTCTTTTATTTCTTATCTCTTTTGCTCTCTCTCTCTCTCTCTCTCTCTATATATATATATATATATATATATATATATATATATATATATATATATATATATATGTATATATATATATATGTATGTATGTATGTATGTATGTATGTATTAGTACAGGTGCCTAGCCACAGGGACACCGTGTCTAGATACTTTGATGATTTGCCAGCTGCAGCTGCTGTGGAAGTTGCGGGTCATTGAGATTAGACGCTTCTCTCATTTTATTAAATTCTTAGTTCAGATATTTCAGTTCGGATATGTGTCGTCCATCCTCATTAGCAGGATTGTACTCAGTTCTTTTGTAGTTCATTTTTGGTGGTTTGAGTATTTATTATGGTCTTGTTTGTGACTTTGAATTGTAAGGTTTTATCCAGTCTTAATTATTTAGTATTTAATTCAATCAGCATTCATTTCTGGTGTGTGGTTTATAATTCAATGTTCAGAAATTGATTGGTTTCAAATTTAATTGGAAAATATTTTGATAGTAGCTTAATTAAATGTTTGGTAATTAATTGGATTTAAGTTTTCGGCAGTGATGCTAAGAATGAACCAACCGAACATTCTGTTATAAATTTTATAAAGGATTGATCACCGGATATTTAATCAGACGGGGTGTCACAGGTGGTATCAGAGCATCAAATTTTAGTGTCCTTAGGATCTGTGCGGCTTATTACGTTTCAGCGCATCGTTCTTTGATGTAGAGCCTTATGATAGGATTGTTGTGTTCCCTTATGTATGCGACTTATGTTCTCCTGCTACGAATTATAATGGATGTGACTTATTATACAAAATTCTGTGTGATTCGAACTCCGAACATTTTAGGACGACCAGCGCCGTAAGAAGAACTGCGGGAGAAGAGGCTCAACAAAAGACATAGAGTAATCGAGAAAGAGTGATCGGGACAAAATCACCATGAGGATTACTTAATAAAGTGATAGTGAAATCATCCCTTAAGAACAGTGGGTCCCCAAGACATAGTCGTGGATAATGGTGGAGTGATTTTAGGACCATCTAGCATAGTCGATAGAAGGGAAATCATAGGTACCCTTTTGAAAATCATCGGTGAAGATGTGGAGAAGAAAATGAGAAAATGTAACAGACCAGTGGAAGTAGAAAATCTGAAGGTAATGGTGTAGAGTGGGGTGTGACAACACTTAGAATTAAATTTGGAGTTAAAGTTATAGCTCTTAGGAGCATCATGTAGTGATTAGAGGCAATCACCATATATGAGGAAGTGTGTTTGTAATTTAGAGTGAAATTTGGGTACAATTTGACCGTGAGGTCTTTCATTCGATGTGGTAACAAAATGCGAGTGAAATTTTGATGTCTAGCGTAGTGGGTAAGATAGAAATCGATCGTGAGAGAAAGGTTAAATTGCATAATGAACTTCGTACCTGGCAGAGGGGCATAAATTATCCAAAGGGTCTATAGTTGATAAATGACCCATGAATAGAATAAAAGCATAGATGATAAATCCATCTAGGATAACTAATGTTGATGTCGTCAAGGTGGTATGGTGACTAGTTCTTATGTTCTTTCTAGAAGAAGCAAGCCGAAATGGTTAGAGAATCTGGTCGAAAAGCAAAACTGAACTTAACGGTATTATTGAAACACCACATGAGAGTATACCCCAATGGGGAACTCGATTAGATGATTTTAAGTTGATTAAATTCCTACAAAGTGAAGATGAAGTCAATCAGGGCTGTGGAGACCAACCATAGTTTCGAAAGGCCAGCGTAGCCAATAAGTTAAGACTACTTGGCCTGAGGGAAGGAAATTCCAAAATGGTTATTGGGACCAGTGACGGGGAAATGGCTCGTGAAGTTTCCCTAGGTGAAGAAATTAGAACTACAAGTGTTGAATGTGTCCACAATTGAGAAGTGAGACCGAAAATATTAGAAATGTTAAACCATGACGGTTAGGCATAACTATTGGAGGCGTGAGACTTCCAGTGAAGGAATTTTGGTCAAGAGAATTCGGCCCAGGAAATTTATAACTCGAAAGTGATGGGGAGTAGTAGAGTCCTCGTTAATAGTAGCATATAGTATGTCAGGGTCTACGGGACCCGGGATTTAAACAGGAGTTCTATAAAGCCATAATTGAGGCCTAGAGAGTTTGGGATAACGTTTTAATAATGGGCGTGAAACCCACATGATGAAATAAATTGTCCATGATGAGATGGGACAACTATAGGATGAAATCCTAGGATATATGTCCATTACAGATGTTCATGGGTCTTGATGGCAGCCACGTGCTGAGACCTTGTGATTTAGCGAGACTGGTGAGGTTTTGCTTCTTCCTTATGAGTAAAGGATAGATTTTAGTGACATGGGTGTGCCATAACTTTTATGTAAATTGGAAATCCTAAACTTCATGTGCGGGTCGAGTTTAGTGGGAACGTTAGTTTTAACAGTTTTGTTACAAATGTATTTCTCGTTGTTAATAGGGAATTTTGATGATTGCCCGTGAGTGAACCGAGTGGGACCTAAGAATATGCTTTGTTGTTATAATTTACTACTGCATTGAGTCAGCTTTAGTAGATTTTATTATGGTAATGTGTAGTTATTAATTACCGTATGGTTAAATAATAGTAAAAATGTAGTGATATGACTGTCGTGCCAGATACTCCAGGAGGAGAAATCTTTATGTTGTGAGGCTCCACCTGAAATAGTGTTGGGCCCAGATATATGAATATATGAAAATTTTCATGGTATTATACACCTCAGCGAGTATGTTGTCAAGTTATATGCGATTCCAGTGCGTAGGAATTTATTTTACTGAGGAGACTCAGGTTTCATTGTGTTCTTCTTCAAGCAGAGAGATAGAAACCGTTATATTTATTGCGCTGATTACTTGGGTTAGTAAGAGCGCCATGCTTTATGTTATAATTTTAGGGACATGAGAGTGGACGAGTAAACTTTGATGTCACAATACGTAGATTGTGGGAAAGTACATAGTATGTATTAAAGGCCTTAAGGACCTCGAAACCGACTAGGTTAGATAGTAGTGTATCGGAGGGTTACTTGTTTGGATTTCACTTTGCGAGAGATCCCACGCATGAAACTAGCGAATGTCAAAAGTTGGAGAGAAGTTTGGTCGATACTATATAAGTTTTGTACGTGGGTTATTGTACCTATAAATGAATATAATGGATAGTTGAAAATTCTTTTATGACTTAAGGACAAGAAAGTCACCTAGTCTTAGTATCATTCTGAATAGATCAATGATACCATTGAAGGATTCATTAATTTTTAACTAGTGGGGTAGTTGAGTGCATCCCTACTACATCATCATACCGAGTGTGCAAGAGTTGAAGTAAGAAAATTACATGTCATTTGTATTATGATGCGCGAGGCATAGGGTGTTTGGGCGCCCTAAGGGATTGAATCAAATGGTGGATTATGATTATCTTGTGAATTCGATAACATGTAGTGGGGTAAGCCAAAGATTACTCCGTAAGATTTGTTAGAGACTTACGTTTCAAAATAAACTGAGATTTTTGAGTGAGAAAAGAGACGTGTGTCACACGGTACGACAAAGTCACACGTATCACGATTAGAAGTAAATTCAAGAGAATATAAAATGTATCAGGTTACAAATAACAGTGGTGACGGGTTTAATGCAGAGTAATTTTCAAAGTTAGTCATGTAGTGGGTCACCTGACTATTAGAAAAAGGGCGGACAATTCAAAGCCAGTAGGGGCTCCTTCCACTAGAGAATGGAAGAGTATCCCCAAGGATATTCTCATGTAGTTGAGATGGTGAGATTATAGATACTAAAGTGCGTTTGAGTACGGCCTAATACCCACAGAGGGATGGGCAGGCCAAGCTGTCTAATCGGATGCGAGAGAGAAAATTTTATGTGAACCCTGAGATCTTAGAGGAGGATGGGAGTAGTACCTTCCACTAGTGGAGTTTGTGTACAAATAACTCCTATAAGTTCATGTTCGGGCAGAGTGCCAGTAGAAGTATGGCACGGTAAACTTTGTTGTGTCCAGCCTGAGAGTTAGAGGTGGGGGACCAATTGTGATTACAAATATCGGAGAAGAATCGATATTATCGTATATATTGTGTGTGAAATATATATTGCACGGCCAATTTACTTGTATGAACGACACGAGATGAAGTCGTATGTATATGAAAATAGGATAAATCTACTAAGGTGTAAATAGTAGAAGGCTAGATAGTGAATATCTAAAATAAAGT
Source organism: Sambucus nigra (assembly GCA_949130495.1). Taxonomy (NCBI): domain Eukaryota; kingdom Viridiplantae; phylum Streptophyta; class Magnoliopsida; order Dipsacales; family Adoxaceae; genus Sambucus; species Sambucus nigra. Next base: position 465,817,634 of record OX422220.1, on the reverse strand, counting down.
TTAAGTAGTGAAACTTAAGCAGAAATGCTTGGGCAAGAGCCTATATGACAGGGTAACTTGGAGTTTAAAACAAACACATGTGAAGTGTTCATTAAGGGTATTCGATATCGTACTATATGGTTGGTATGGAGTAGCTTACTTGTGAGCGCAAGGATACAATGCGTAATATTTTTACAGCGTTGTCTGTACCTGGTATACTTTTTTCGAATTTCGAGACAAAATTCTGTTGTAAGGGGGGAAGTATGTAACACCCCATATTTTTTACAATTTAAATAATTATTTGATTACTTATTATTATGGGAATAAGTATGCGCTTAATTATTGTTGTTAGATTAATTAAATTAAAATGCGAGAAATTAATTTGTTATTAATTCGGGTTAAAATAATTATTAACTAGCATGCTAAGGATTAATACTTATTGTTGAGAATTATTGAATATTTCTGTGTGATATGTAATATGGAATTATGGAATTTGATAAATTACCGAGAGTGAAATATACGACAGTTTGGTAATTTAAGCCAGTCATGTGTGTGAGTTGTGTCGGGACTAATTGAATGGAATATAAAGAGAAATTATTTTAATTAACTCGTATGGTCATTTCGAGTGCAACGTTGAGTCTGGGAGGGTCGAGATAGTCAAATTAGTATACCCGGGAGTTTAGTTTGGGTCCCAGGGCAATTTTAAACCTAACCGGCGTCCCGAGAGGAAATTATGGTAAATTGTATTTTTGGGTTTAATTAATGGACGAAAATTAGGAGTTATTTTATCAGACAAGAAAAGTCCTTTAGGGTTGTGAGACACAGAAAGAAAAGAATGGTCATAAAGGGTATGAGGGAGAACCAAATTCCAAGAGGGAAGGCCAAATTATCCTCACCTTACACAACCATGACCACCAACGCGTAGATCGAGAAGAGAGGAAGACGTCTATGCCAACATCACCGAAGGATTCAGACCTTTGATTTAAGGCAAGTGTTTATTACTTGATTTTTTTAGCAATAATCATACTCATGTTAGAGTAGGTGAAATTAACCATTGATTTACATATTAATTGGGCGACAATTAGAGTTCAAACGATGAATCAAGATTGGATTAATTAGTTGCTGATATTGCTTCATGCATGTAGAGGTTAAACTATGAAATTTAATCATATATTGATGAACGAATCTGAGTTGATTAGGTTCTTTAATTGAAATTATGGAAACTAGGGTTAATGTGAATTAATTTGGGGGTTTTATAAAATTATGATGATTAATGACGAATTAAGGATCCTCGGATGTTAGGAATGACCTATAATCTGTTATGTGTTGATTGTTGTTGATGATGAGGTGTTGGGTATTGAATCTTAGAGGTTTTTAGGTTCTAAAATGGTGAAAAATGCTGAAAATCTATGTAGGAAGACGAACAGTGCAATCTCGCGCGAAGTCGCTCGAAGTCGTTCGAGCGAGATGGCATCTCACACAAAGTCGCTCGAACAACACGTGGAAGTCATTCAAACGACATGCCGTCTGGTTCGAGCGACAGAGAGAATTTTTGTAAATTTTCTTTGAGTCCAAATTTTGGTTTACTGGTTTCTTGGAGTGAGAGAAAGTGTCCGATAATAAACTTAAGCAAGAAAGGATTTCGAGAATAGTACGTGAGAATTAATACTTTAATTATTTCGGTATAGAGAGAATATACCTTGGAGATTACGAGAGAGATAGTAATCTAAATATTTATACTATATGTAGTGTTGCTATTAAATACGTATGAGAAGTATATATGTAGGTTGGGGAAACACCTATAAATCTAAATAGGACGTGTGTATGCCTATTATGCGATATTATTGTTAAAAGAACTAATGGGTGATAACCCGGGGGTGCAAGAATCTTATAGTTAAGCTCACTAATGAGTAATAACTCGGGGGTGCAGAAACTCTATTGTTAAGTGTACTAATGGGTGATAACCCGGGAGTAAAAGGTTGATTACTATTAGGCGCACTAATGGGAGATAACCCGGGGGTGCTGGATTATTATTAATAGGTGCGTTAATGGGTGTTAACCCGGGGATGCCGAATTTTATTGATATGCGCACTAATGGGTGATAACTCGGGGGTTCTGGATTATTGTTGATAAGTGCATTAATGGGT